>CM051837.1:1250000-2500000 GCA_028451465.1 Erethizon dorsatum | reverse complement strand
TTGAACTCACTGTGTAGCCCTGGCTGGCCTCAAACTCATGGTGATCTTCCTTCCTCAGCCTCCTGAGTGCTGGGATTACAGGCAGGTGCCACCACACCCAGCAGTTACAGAAACTTTTAAGCTATATATCCGCATTGGACAGTGCTGATCTGTAATCTTCCTTCTTGCAAGAGCAGCTTTGCTTTTCAAGATTACAGAGTTTGCGGTGGACAGGGCATGGTGGCACATGTCTGTAATCCCAGGTCCCTGGGAGGCCGAGGCAGGAGGGTTGCAAACATGAGCCCAGCCTGGGCGTTTCAGCACCTTAGTCAGTCCTGCTCTCAAGATAAAATAAAAACATGGCTGGGGATGTAGCTCAGTGTGAAGACCCTGAGTTCAGTCTTCCAGTACCACTGAAAAGAAGAAAGTTGGCCTGAACAGCTCGCTTCTGTTTTGATGGCAGGCACTTTAAAGAGGAGGAGACCCCCGCAGCCCGTTCAGCAGCCCCAGCGCCAGAGGCCCCGGGAGTGTTACCAGATGGGACACATGAGACGCTAACTGCAGCTTTGCCTTGGATCTTCCTAGTGCCTACAATGGGAGACTTCACTCCAAAGAGAAACCTGTTAAGTCATCGTCTCCAAATCGAACCCTCACAAATAGTAGTTGAAGACAAAACATGGCAAGAGATCACGTCCTCAGACCAGGTGGAATTACTTAAATTTTAAAGCCTGAAACTTCCAGTTCGGGGGGGTGGGGTGGAAAAGGAACCCAGTTTTCTTATGGACAGATATTTTTAACCTAATGGCACAAAGTCTTAGAATACTGTTATGTGCCCTGTGCTCCCTGTTCTTCGTTGCTGCATTTTCTTCACTTGCAGTCAAACTTGGCTCTGGATAAACTTTTATCAAAATTGAAATATATATATATATTTTTTTCAACTGCCACTCAAGGCGTGGAGGCTCACCCACCTCAGCATCGGAGACACCGCCTGCCAGTGTACATACCTTGTTCCGTGCAGACAAGTATTTCTTATGTGCACTGTACTTCTGTGTGCAATGGTAAACAGAAATTGCAATATGGATGTTTCTTTGTATTATAAAATTTCTCCGCTCTTAATGAAAAATTACTGTTTAATTGACATACTCAGGATAACAGAGAATGGTGGTATTCAGTGGTCCAGGATTCTGTAATGCTTTACACAGGCAGTTCTGAAATGAGAATCAATGTACCTTTTTCTAATGACAGTTGGTTCTTAGGTCATTTTTCCTTTATCCAGTGTCTGCTCTGTGCGCGAGGGACCGCGCTGAGGGACGCAGCTGTGTGTCACGCAGACGGGCGCGAGCGGCGTCCTCCTCCCGGCTCTCTGCGGAAACGTCGGATTTCTGCTTCCATAGTTTAAGCTTTCTGATCCAATTGCATTTTTTGAATTGATAGGTGAAATTTTACTCATGTTTTGGTAGGAATTATGTCAATGAGATGGTTCTTTTTATTTGTAGCTCACTTATTTGTGTTTTCCATATATCTAAAATATGCTAATTATTAAGTTTTTGTCTGATATGGAAAAGAAAGGCTGTGTCTTTATCAAAGTATTTGAACAGTTTTTTCAGCATATCATCACTGATCATTGGTAACCACTAAGAATGATAATGTGCTCAACTAGTGAAGTTGTAGATAGGCGTCTGACATTTTTTGCCCTTAAATATTTTAACCACGATGAAGGTGAAACAGCACAATGTCCCATTCCAAGTTTATTTTTTAAGCAGATGTAAATAATTGGCTTTTTTAAAGAAAGAGAAAGCAGAATATTAACAGGCTTATTGCTATGCAGGAAATGGAAGGGGCATTACAAAACAATTTAAGCTTGTGACGTATTTATTGCTTCTGTTTTCCAGCTACATTACTTAAATTAGAAGTAAACAGCTATGATTTTCCTGGCCTCGCATAGGAGGCAAATTTAGGGGGAGTTGAAATGACTTCTGTGTTTTGGGTTTTTGTTCCTTTTTCTTAAGAGTCTAAGGTTTACACAATCATGCTCATATGTGACGCAAGCCAGCAAGGCCAAAACTGCTAGAGAGAACGATGGGGTCTCTTCCTTGTAAACTTGTACAGTGCGTGGGGACTTTTTCAAAACACAGCTTTTTGTACATGATTTAGAGACAAATTTTGTACATGAATCCCCAGATAGACTATAAATAATTCTGAACAAACAGGTAGATAGAAATGTAAGAAATTGCTTTTAAATCATTTCAATGCCTTTGTTTTTGGACTGTGCAAAGGTTGGAAGTGGGTTTGCCTTTCTACAATGGTGACTTTTATTCTGCAAGAGTTCTTAGTGACTTCTTGAGCGTGGTAGACTTTGGAACATGCACATTTTTTGCTTGTAATGTTATCCTGTGGTAGGGTTTTGGCAGGTGTACCCTGCCTTATTTTATTTTGAGTCTTAAGTTAAATGTTTTCTGAAAAGATACATGCACTGAACTCTTTCCACTGCAAATCAAGATGTGGTAAAAATGAAAAGATGAAGACAAATGAGATCTAATACTACTGTCAGTTTAATGTCCACTGTGTTTTATACAGTATCTTTTTTGTTCACTTTGGAAATTTTTACTAAAAATTGCAAAAAATAAAGTATTGTGCAAAAATGTAAGGTTTTTTGAAACTTGAAATGCATTAATAAATAGACTTGAAATCAATTCGAAGGTTCTATACTCTTTGAACTCTGAGAACTATCAAAAGAAGCTTCTTGCACAAGGCAGCTTTTCTTTACTAAATGAAAGAGACTGTTAAGCAGAAAGAGGATCATCTCTTCTTACACAAGTGTATTTATATTTTAGTTTGGAGTCTGTGAAGAAAATTCCCAGTTAGTTATCTTCGTATTTACACACAGTGAAGATTTTGAAAAACACTCAATCGCCACTGCTTTTCATTGTTTCTAATCAATACTCATTGCTAGTCTTAGAGGAAGAGCTGAATCATATTGGAAACTTGTGGTTTCATTTACATGTATTTTTCAAAGGTTTGGATGCTAAGTGCCCCATTTACTTTGAACTTCTAGTTTAATGATAAGCATATTTTAAAATTTTGAGCCGACATTCTCCTCTTTTGTCAGATTCATCACGGGTAGAGAATTGATACTTTCTTGTTACCTAGAAAAGGAATTGTGAGCCTGGAATACTTCTCTGCATGGAGCCGTCTGCCCCAGATTCTTTTTTTTAAACTGCAACTATTATAAGTGAGTAATAGCTGTTAAATAAGTAAATATGCAATACGCCTACCGTAGAGTTACTATATTTTTTAAGTCTGGGACCATCAAAATAAGTATCATGCTTAGTTATCCATGAAAACATCATTATTCATTAATTCAGATACAAATTTGTTATTTTTATTTATAATTATTTAAATTCTGTTTGAAATTTTATTTGAGGGCACTTTCCAAAATTCAGGTACCAGTAAGAAAGCTGGGTGTGGAGCTGGGAGTGGTGGCACATGCTCAGAATGCCAGCACTCTGGGAGGCTGAGGCAGGAGGGTTGCAAGTTCCAGTCCAACCTGGGCAACTTAGTGAGACCTTGTCTCAAAATAAAAAAAATAAGTAAAAAGGGCTGGGGAGTGTAGCTTGGTTCAAAGGCCCTGTGTTTAATACCCAGTACTGCAAAACAAAACAGTTTCTGGACTCAGTATTCTCCATGGTATCAGGTGATGTCGTGCAGTTGGGGTATTTAAGCAGGAGAGCTTTGTATGTTCAGTCTTGTTTTTGAGGTGTCTTCAATACTCTGTGCTCTGGGTACTTCATTTTTGTCACATTCACAGAGTGGTGAAAACTGAAGACTTGTCCAAGTGGAGTAAGCCACTCTTAGGTTATCTCTCTTGCTGTAGTCTAGATTTTTTAAGACCCAGGGATTATTCTTTCTCCAAAGATCGGGTGGGTATCCTTGCCAGCTGTGACGTGGGTGTGCTAGTGCTTAAAAAGGCCTTTAATTTCTCATTCAGTATTTCTAATCGAAGGTGTCAGGACATCAGTGTAGTGAATGCAGTATAACCTGGACAGCTCTTGCTCACAGGTACCAATGAGATAGTTATTATCTGTCTTTAAAGGTTCAGCATCTCCGGAAGCTAGGGAGCAAGGTGGATGTAGTTTCAAAGCTGCTGCCAGGAACAGTTCATATTTAGAGGAATCACTAAAGTTGTAAGAAATTTTAGGGAAAAAAAAATTTTTTTTTGACATCTAAGAAACTTAAAAGATTGCTCTGCAGAGTATAGCTTTGTTTTCAGCATTTTATATTCTTGATTAAAAACAACTTCCAAATCACGTGATGCAGTGGCTCACTCATAATCCTAGCTGCTCAGGAGGCTGAGGTGGGAGGATCTCTCGAGCCCAGGAGGTCGAGACCAGCCTGGGTAACATAGCAAGACTGTGTTTCAACCACCGAACCACCCACTCACCCACCCAACCAACCAGCCAGCCACCTCCCCACCCAACTAACCACTCAACCAACCAACCACCGCCCAACCAGCCACCCACCTACCCAGCCAGTCACCCAACACCAACTTACATTTGATTCACTTTTCCCGTTCATAACCAGTTTCATACTTCTGGTTATTATTTCTGGATCCAGTTCTCTACATTATTAGGATGCACATTAAGCCCTTTTGTTCTATAGTGCTTTGTTGTTGTGTCTTACATATGTATTTGTATGTACGAATTACATGGAAATTGGTGCATTTTGTAATTGATAAGCTTTTCACAATATCTCTTCTTTCCCACAAAAGGCAACAGGATGCTAGGTAAAATTAGTGGAATGAATAAAATATTCAGTAGCTTCTGCTTTTCCCTGAAGTCCTAACTAAAATGAGTAACCCCACAATGACAAGTTGAGTCAAAGAGAAGATAACGAGAACAAAATGTTTGGAAACTGGGAAGCAGAAGGAGGAGGCAGGTCTGTCGGTCTGTCTTGTTGGACCCACAGAAGCCAAATCCCAAGCCAGCAGTGGGGACACAGGAGGATTTAGTTTGTACTGGTAGAATCTGGGGACCAGTCTTTGAGACTTTCTTATGCATGTGACTAAAGGCATAATATCTGTACACTTTTGTAGCCCAGTATTTCTGTTTAACAGTACATTGGTATTGCAGCTACATTGTGTCACTGAGTGTAGTAAGTATTGGCTGTGAATACTGTACATTATCTACATTTGCCGCTTCCCTATTGTTTGGATACTTTGGTTCTAAGTCGTTCATTATTTTAAACAATTCTATGTGGGAATCCTAAGCCTAATAATAAGACACATTTTTAAGTGGAATTTTGGAGTTGAAGGTTTCTTAAAAGTCACTGATAAAATTATGTTAATGTCTTTTACCATTAACTATTAGAATACTTTTTAAAAAAATGAGAACCTCCAGGCTTAAAAATTTATATCTACGTAGCCACGCAAATATATCAGAACCAATAGTGGAAGGCTTCTGCTTAATTTACTTTGTTAGCTTTGGACTAATTCAAATGAAGTTCAAATTTAGTGCCCCAGTTGTGGTCTCTAAATGCCTTTTTTTTTTTTTTTTTTTTTTTTTTTTTTGACAGGGTCTCACTATGTAGTTCAGGCTAGCCTTAAACTTACTATGTAGGGCCGGTGAGATGGCTCAGCGGCATAAGCGCCTGCCTTGCAAGCGTGAGGGCCCGAGTTCGACTCCCGGATCCCACATATGAAAAAGGGGCCGGTGATATCGCTCAGCGGCACGGGCGCCTGCTGGTGCGCGAGGTCCTGAGGTCGACCCCCGGTACCCACAAAAAAAAAAAAAAAAAAAAAAAAACTTACTATGTAGCCCAGGTTGGCCTCAAACTTGCAGTGATTCTCCTGCCTCAGCCTTAGTCATGTGCCACCACGCCCAGCTTTAAATGCCATTTTTGTAAAAGGAATCAGGCTTTTGGCTAAGTGGTTTTAATTCCATGTGTAGGAGAAGATACGTAAGGAGAACCCAGAAAACTACCACACTAGAGGTCTATTAGAAAACTCCAGGAAGCACCCAAAATAACTTTAGCATCAGTAAGAATATCTTTGCAAGAGATTGAGAGTCGTTGTATAAGTTTTACTAATTCAGTTACTACTGGGATATACTTTTAAAGACATATTCTGGCTAACAAGTCTGAAATAAAGCATTAGGGTATCACTGCTTTGCCCCAGTGATGGGTGGATCCAGACAGTATTCACCACAGTGGCTGTCAGCCTCCCAAGGAGCGTGCATCAGATTGGTGCTTCTGCCAGTCAGATGTGATACTGGTCAAGCTTCCACATCTACCTGGCACTTTACCTGGCAGAGGACAGACGAGTGACAATACCGTAAGGTATCTGATCAGCAAAGTCTGGACTGGAAAACTACAGGATATGTGAGCCTCCAACCACCAAGATGCGGAGAACAGAGAAAGATGAGTTACAATGGAATACACATACACAATTTATGGACTTACTATGAACAAATTAAAAAAAAGAGACCTTTGGCAAAATAGGGAAATTGACTGGGTATTTGATGACCTTAAGGATTTTTACAATTATTTTTAGGTGTGACAGTAGTATTGTGGTTACATTTTAAAAGAAGCTCTATCTTTGATAGATGCAAATTGAAATACTTAAAAATGATTGCTAAGATTTGTGTGAAAGTAACAGGCATCGGAGTTGGCTGGTGTGGGAATGCAGTTTTGAAACAAGATTGGCGGTGAGTTGATAATTGCTGAAGCTGGGCAGTGGATACTTGGGAATTCATTATGCTATTTTCTCTACCTGTATTTATATTTTAAATTTTCCACTGAAGTGTTTTATTTTTTAAATTTTTTTTTATTTTTTATTTTTTTTTGTGGGTATCGGGGTTTGACCTCAGGACCTCGCGCACCAGCAGGTGCCGGTGCCGCTGAGCGATATCACTGGCCCTTTTTTTGTATGTGGGTTCCAGGAGTCGAACTCGGGCCCTCGCACTTGCCAGGTAGGCGCTTATGCCACTGAGCCATCTTACTGGCCCAACTGAAATGTTTTAAATGTGAATTGAAATCTTAGCCTTAGTCATTACTGTTTTTATTTTAGCAGTAAGGCAGTGTAATAACCTCTATCCATAATGATTTTTTTATAATGATTTTTTTTTAGTGGAATTAAACTTGAACTAGTCAAGCTCACACAATTAATTATATTCTACTCCAGTTAACAATGGATGATTAATTGGTTTTGACTAGGAGGGTGAACTTTTGAAACCGTCAGTCATTCAACAATCTTCCTAAACTGGCTGTTAGTTACCCCCTTGCTGTCTACTTTTTGTGAGGCTTGCTAACTTTTCAAAGAAAATAATTATTTTCTGCTCACTGTTTTGGGGAGTATGGTCGTATTATCCACATTAAACTTGCGTGCCCCATGTTGGAATAAATATTCAGTAACTCAGTACAGTAAACTGGGTTCTTCCCTTTCTTGTTTAAATGATGATCCTTGGAGGTAGAAATGTATCTCTAAAAAGGTATCCTAGAATTATCTTTAGATAACAGCGTAGGTTGCCTTATATGACAAATATACCCATTGCATGAGTTTTTGGAAAAACGAAGGCTGTTTGGTAATATTGACAAATTAAGTAATTGATTGGTCATTCTAAATGTGTGTTTTGCCGTATTTTTCTCGCCTTGCCTTTGGGCTGGGTAGTTAACTTTTTGTTTTTATAGACACACAGGGCCAGAGCTTCTAAGTTGAGGTTTCCATATATCACAGTTAATTTTTGCCGGCTTAGGGTTGTGATTGTTGTTAGTTTCATCTTCCATAAATACTAGACGCATTTCCGATGACGTGAGCCGACCTATTCACACTCCCCTTCTCCCCTGAAGTGGCCAGAGCCGGCTGAGAGGCTGTGGTCCCCCTGTGTGCGCTTGTCGTGGGTGTGGACCAGTTCCCCCGCATTCATTGGACAGAGGCTCCTTTTCACTTCAGTTCTTTGTGATGCTGGGGGTTGAACCCAGGGCCTTTGCACAGAGCTACATCCCCAGGCCTTGCTTATTTTTGTATTTTAGGACAGGGTCTCACTAAGTCACTAGGTAGCCCGGGCTGGGCTCAAAGTTGGGATCTTCCTGCCTCAGTTTCTCAGCGTGCTGGGATTCCAGGCTGCATTCCTGCACCTGGCTTGGACAATGGTCCTGAAGCCCTTGGTTATGCCAGGCCTCTGCTAGATGGTAAGGATAAAATGATGAATGCAGCCATCTTGTTCTTTATTTTTTTGATGTCCTTTCAGTTCTGCTCAGCACTGTGTCCTTTGCTGGAAGCTGGTGCGTCCTTGCGGCTGTCACACTTGTTCTCCTTGGGGGTTGGGCCATGGGGCTGCAAGCTGGAAAGGCCCTGAGCCTTGACCTCCGTGCCCCCGCGGCCCCGGCCTCCGACGGGCTCAGCGAGGCGTCCTGTGCTCTCTGCTCCCTGGAATCTGTCCGTGCTTGTGGCACCCTCACCGCCCTCGGCCAGGCCAGGCCAGGCTCTGGGACCGTGGTCTCCACCCAGTGGTCCTGGGAGACTGTGGAGCACCCTGCCCAGTGGGAGGAAGGATGTGAGCAGGTGAGACTGTGTTGAGCCACAAAAGGCAGGGTGGACCAGAGGCCCAGAGGGCGTGGTGGGGGGGACCCCAAGGGGACACGGTGGAGCTGAGCCGGGCGGGGTTAGCGAGTGTTGGCGTGACTGATCCAAGGGCTATGGCTGGTCCAAGCATGCTCTCACCAGCTTTTAGTGTGTGTGTGTGTGTGTGTGTGTGTGTGTGTGTGTGTGTGTGTGCCTGGCCCTGGCTGCCACGTGCTGTCCTGAGGCCTTGGTATGCAGTTCCCTCCGCCTGGATCACCCTTCCTCTTTCCAGGAAGAACTTAGCTGATTTCTGTTGCCTTGAACCTGAACACAGTAGGTGTTCGATAAATTCATTTCAGGACAGCGTGTGTGCTTTGCAAGTCGGCAGTCCTGGTTTCGCAGGACTGCACGTGAGTGCTGTGTTTCTAACGTCTCTGCTGCCGAGTCCCCTGATGGCCCAGCCCCCTCCCTACGGCCCTGAGGACACACTTTGTGTGAAAATCGAATATGACTGCATTTATAGAATATAAAATGTACCATGTTTTGAACAAATAGAAAAGGCGTAGCTTAGCTCTGGGGCATTTCCGTAACAAATGATAACTCCTGCTAGAAGAAATGGGTTCAGTAAACTCAAATTAGAAATTAAACGGGGCCTTGGTGACCTGGTGTCCCTGTCACCCCTTGAAAACCGCCACTGCCTCCAGGCCAGCAGCTGCCACTGCCACCACCAGTGTCCGCACCATCAGCTGCTTTACTTGAGCCCCAGGGCTTCTAGTGGAGGGGACTGAGGTGGCCTTCAGTTCCTTTGCATCATTTCTGGATTGTTTTCAAAATTCTTTCACACCCCCACTGAGCGTTTTAACCCCACTAACCTGGCGCCTGTGAACCACGCAGCTCCCGCAACTGCTGTGTCCAAGAGTGCGGTCCCTTGTTGCACACGTCCAGCCGCTGCAACCTTACACAGGTGATGGGGCCTGTGGGACCCTGGCCTGTGGGAAGGAGGGCCTCCGTGCCCCTGCCAGGCCTGGCCACGCTGGTGCCACAGCTGGGGACCGTCACGTCTCGTGGGGGGAGCCGGTGGTTGTGGTGCGCTTGCTGCCATGGAGGGGTGTTTGCAGCATTCATTGGTGCGGAATAAGATGTGAAGATGCCCAGTGCGGGAGGCTGAACCAGCGCTGTGCTTTCCACAGCAACAACTTCTGCATTTGGAGAAGCAGTTCCCTAAATGTGGCTGATTTCAAAGACTCCTGTGAGCATGGAAATGATTGCATTCAGCAAAACTGGGGTCCCTGCTGGTATTTTTTTATTTGACTAAAAAGTGCCTATGTCGATATATCTAAGGCTATTATATTATTTCTGAGCACTGGGATTAAAGCTTTTAGAAGAGGATTTAAGTTTTGAAAAAATTTATGCCCTTCCACACAGCTTGAATTTCTTACAAACTGGATTATTTTATAATAATTTCTTTTTTTTTTTTGTGGGTACCGGGATTCGACGTCAGGACCTCGCTTGCCAGCAGGCGCCCGTCCCGCTGAGCTATCTCACCGGCCCTTTTTTCGTATGTGGGTTCCGGGAGTCGAACTCAGGCCCTCGCGCTTGCCAGGCAGGCGCTTACACCACTGAGCCATCTCACCGGCCCCTATAATAATTTCTTAAATCACTAAATACATGAACAGTATTATGATGCATTGCCAGTGTTCATTATTGAAGTTGGCTGATGAGTATTTTGGGTCTGATGATACTGTTTTCTGCTTTTAAATATATTTGCATATTTCTCTAATGAAAAGGTAAAAATAAGGGCATTGTGAAAACAGGATCTGTAGAAAGGCACCACATGGTAGCAGTGGTTATCTCGGGTGGGTGGAGGGGAGGAGAACTGGGGAGTAGAGCTTCAGATGCCCCCACAAATGCCGTCGAGTGGAAAATGATTGAACACAGCACGCGGACACACTACAGAGCCCGAGTGCGAGTTTCAGGCGCAGACGGGAGTCGACGATACTCTCTGGTTTCGCAGGTACTAGGTCATCCCTCGGGGAACGTACCGAACGAAGCTCCAGCCAGGAGCACTGAGTGCAGGGCTTAGCTGTCCCACCGCAGGATATCGCCGCTTGTTTTGTAAAAGGCTTCTTGAACTTGGAGCCAGATTCCGACTCACCCCGGCAGCCACAGGCAGGACACGACTGGTGACCTGCCAGCGGTGACCTGCGCTTTGTCACCAGGTGCCTGGGCGTGGCCCTCATGTGGGCGCGGGGGAGTCCACATGAAAAGGGCGTTTCCTGTTGCGGGTCGTAGTGCTGGGCTATGTTCCCGGACAGGACCCATGAGGAGGGAGGTGATGGCCCTTCAGTCGTGTGACCTTGGAAGAGTGGGTTAAGCGTGGTACCCATCTGTGAAATGAGGACGGCGCTGTGATCCGGGTTAATTGAGAACAGAGGCACTTAGCCTGGGATGAAAAACTGCACACAGAGCCGAGAACACTTAGCTTGTGGTCGGGTCTCCCCAGAATTTTAAGTATGCTCTCCTCAAACAGCTGTGTGGCTAAGGATGGTTGGCCTCTGTCTAATCCATAACCTTGCCAAGCTTAGTAATGGTCATGTGTGTTAGTCAGCTGCCTATGGCTGTAACAAAACACCCAAGACAGTCAGCATACAAAGAGGAAAGGGTTTACTTGGGCTCACAGCTCTGGAAGTTTTGGTTCATCAGCTGGACTCATCATTGGCGCTGGGCCTCACCCTAGTGGGGAGACAGCTCATGATGAGAGCAGCAAAGCCTGTTCACTTCATGCCCAGGACATGAAACAGACAGGACGAGGAAGGGCCTGGAGCCCTGACCCCAGGGAGGGCGCATCGCCCCTGAACAGCTCCCTTTAGGCCCAGATCCTGAAGGTCTCACCACTTTCCACTAGGTAGCTCCCTGGCGGGGGAACATGCTTTTAAAACCCAGGCCTTTGGGTACACTCCAGATACTGCACTTCCCCGAAAATAGGACCTAGCTGGAAAATAATCAGCCTTGAAAACTAGAGATAAAATGCCAGCCCCAATCATATCTTTTCCTTACCTGCCTTACAGAGTAGCCACCAAGCAAGAGAAGAGTTTTCAAGAGTTTTCAAGGTAGGTCTTATTTTCGGGGAACAAGGCTACAAACTAGGCCGCATGGAACCTGATTCTGGTCAGTGAGATAGGAGGGTGTCCCTGGAGCAGAAGAACCTGCTTTTCTTTCTCCATGTGCTGCCTGGGATCACAGCAACCAGCCTGCTAACAGCCTGGAGGGGAAGCCAACGTCGAAGGTGGCCGAGCAGAGCAAAGGAGGAAACACTGCATTTCAGTGGCCTAACAGAGCGGCTGGATCAGCCATCCCAGCAGCCTGCCCTTCCTGGGACTTCCTTGTGTGAGATTAAAATAGATCACTATTGAAGTAAATTTGAGCTGGATTCCAAATCACTGTGACTGATCAAACCATCACCAGAGCAGATACGCGGCAGGGGTGGCGGCATGTGTACAATCCTATTTATTGAGCACTTTAGGGGGGCAAAGATAAAAAGTGGGGGTGTTCTGAGATGCGAGGGACAGTGGGCTCCGGAGGGAGCAGCTTGAACACACCCTGTCGCTGCTACTTGCAGTGGAACCATTTGTCTCTTGGGAAAGGTGCCTGCTGGGTCCTCAGGAGGCAGACATGGCTTCAGGCTCCTGCAGACCCAGGCGTCGAGGGCTGGGCTGAGACTGGCACGAAGCAGAGAACCTCAGGGGCAGGGGACAGGGGCTTTGTGAGGACACGGGCTTCCCTGGTTTCTCAGGAACTGGCCAGGTGGGAGCAGAGAGGTTGGGTCCTCTGCCCCCCCACCAAGGACAGAGCTGCTGCCATCAGGGCTGATGACCTGCAACGATGTTCCTTCTGCAACATTGGCAGTGCTGCCACCGAAGGTACCCAGGGACCGAAACACAGCCCCCATGTCTGCCAAAGGAGAAGTCGGTTCCCGGTGTGGCCTGGCATCTGGGGAGAGGGGTCACAAGCCAAGTCCTCAGTGCAGAAATAGCTGCTGGCATCGATAACTTGAACCAAAATATACGAAAAGCAGATTTAAGTTCAGGACAGACAAACGGATTTGCTGGGACCAGAAAACAATGATTTTTTAACTCAGTTGTCAAGAGATGAATTGGAGAAAGTGGTCACTGTTGATGTCCGAATTACAGAAAACAAAGATCAGAAGATAACAGAAATCCAGAAAAGAGGCGGGGGCAAAGGATGTAACCGAAGAGGCAACTGAAAAGGTAGGGATTGTTTCTGAGTGGAAGAGGGACTCACATCTCAGAGAGCTCCAAGAACAAGTAAAAGCACACAATTTTCCACGGGGAAGAAAAAGCCACCCCTGATGCAGAAAGAATCATCCTGGGCTTGAACCACTCACCTATGGCACTGGAAGCCGAATGGAAAATGGCCAGACACAGACAGGACGGACTGTAAGGAAACGCCGGGTGGACCTGCAGCGTGGCCCTCCTCGGTCTCCATCGCCTGGGTCGCACACAAGCACCCAGGAATACGTTGCCCGTTCCTTTTACTTGGCGATGAAATAAACTCAAGGTCTCCAGGAGACTTGGGAGAGGCCAGGAGAATGTGGGATCTTAGAAGAGAGAAGGATAAATAGGAAAGAAGATTAACCCCACGTCAGGCTGTACTGCAGCACTTGAAAGCCCAGAGAAACTCATCCGTCCCTGAATGGCATTGGGCCCTCCACTCTGCAAAAGTCTGTTCTGCTCCCGACTGGATCCCATCACCATCTGCCTTGACGACTCTTCTAAAACAGTCTGGTGCTAAAAATTGTAAGCGAATCTCAGCAAATCTGGGCATTGGGAGTGGGTGGGAAGGAGAGAAGAGTTCCAAAGTGCTCATGGAGGAGGGGTCTGTGCAACTGGAGGGGGGTGAAATAGCTGAAGGCTGGGTGTGAGGAATGAATTGGGAGAGGCACAGTGTTCCGGTGGGAGAACATGGGTCCTGTCTTTAGAAACGATAAAGAAATATTTATCTGATTATGAGCAACAGGAAGGGGAAAGTAGATGGAAACAGAATGGAAGTCTATAAAAGAAGCCATATTAATAAGATGGAAAGAGAAACTAATATCAATTTGACCAATGTACAAAAAGAAAGGCAAGTAAAAAGATGAAATAATTAGCAAAAGAAACCAATAAATAAATGTTAGGAGTCCACTGATTACACTAAATATGAATGGGCTAGATTTTCTCATCAGAAGTGAAAAACAATTAAACTGAGTTAAAAATTTAAATTAGCCAGCTATACTCTACTAGAAGAAGAAATAGTTAAGACAAAGTTTTATATAAATTTTTTAATTTATATTTTTATTAGTATATGTCTGCAGTACATAATGATTACATTCATCATGGGGAGTTGGTACCTGTACATAACACATCTTACTTCTTTTTACACCCCCCTCCTCTTCTTTCTCTCCCCTGCTCCTTCCATCTCATGGAACAAAATTTTAAAGAAACTTAAAATGTAACTAAAAGTTGACAACAAATGGATGGGTTGCAGATACCAAGAAAATGGGAAAGAAAATAAGAATAGTAAAATTAATTGTCAGACAAAAAGTTTAAGATTAAAAGAAATGTTACACAACACCATAAAGCACATTTTATAAATAAGAATAGGGTTGGGGTATAGCTCGGCAGCAGGGTGCCTGCCTGGCAAGCATGGGGTCCTGAGTTCGATTTCTGGTTCAAAAAAAAAAAATCAGAACTAACATTAATAAACCAATGAATATCAAACAATATAAATGCAAACACAACTTACTAAAGAGTAGATTTTAAATCTTTTTTTCAGAATCACATCTAATACAAAGAATAGCAATATTCTTTGAATAAATATAATCAACAAACTCATTATAATTTAATGTAGATAATGTTAAGCCTCTCAAGTGAAAAACAGATTTTTTTCCTGTGTCCAACAAAACTTCAGTCCTTGCTTGATCACACAGAAAAGTTTGAGAAATTTAGAAATGAAATATTTTTGTAGCCATATTCAATAAAATTAGAAATAAATACCTTAAAAGTGGCCAGAATATCCTATTTTACATTGAGAAATGCTTCCTGGGTAAGCCATAAATCTAAAACTGCAGACTACCTAGACAGCTGGGCAAAGAAAGGCTTTCCATAGAAGTCTGCGCTCAGAGGAGAATTTGTGGCCTTGGACACCATCGTTCAAAAAGAATGACTAAAACCAAAAGTACTTGTTGCTTTTCTGTGGCACAGTTTTTATCGAAAGGACAAACTGAACAAGAGAGAAGGTGGAGCAAGAATAAATGTAAACAGGACCAGGGCAGTGGAGAGGCGAGTCAGGAGCCCAGGGCACAGAGGGCAAGAGGACAAGGTCGTCCCCGGCATGGTGGTGTGTGCTTGTAATCCAAGCACTTGGGAGGCTGAGGCAGGAGGATCGCTGCGAGTTTGAGACCAGCCTGGGCTGCATAACGAGTTCAAGGCTAGTCTGGATAAAAGAAAAATGAAGAGGACAAAGTCATGCCTGTACCACCTGGGCCCACTCAGGCCGCACACCTGGCCACACAAACAGGCTGACCTCCCTGGGCTCTGTGACCTCTGACCTTGGTCATCCCACCCGAGGCCTGGCCCTACCAGGAGAGTAAAAGCTGCGGTCTTGGAGAAGCATTGTTGTATGCTCTTTATAAAGAATTAAACTCATAATAACCTATGTGTGATTTATACTGACTATTGTGATCTTTTTAACTTTAGTGTTTTGTCCCAGCCTAAAAGAAGAATCAAGAGAGGTCTTAACAAAACAACTTATTGTAGTCCATTAAATGTTTGTCTTTTAGAAACTGATTTTTTTGTGTGTGTGCATTAGACAGCTTCTTTTGTTTTTTATTCCCACAGTAATGGGCCTGTTTTATGAGTCCGCACACGTCACTGTCATTATGAAAGTACAGAAAAGGTCTGAGACTGTCTGTACTTCTAACTGCATTTGGAGTTTCGGGGTACAGGCCGGTCCTTGGTCTCCAGCCCCTAGGGAACGAAACCCCACCTCCCAGGGACTGAGCCAAATGGGAAGTACTTTAAATATTCCGAATAGATAGCATTATATACTTTCTGAAGTAGAGTAGCTCTAGGAATTGAGAGGAACCTTATCATTCTCCAACTTAATTTCTCCTAAAGTTACTTAACTATTTAACTATTTCCCAGGTCTGGATTTTTATCTAAATTTGATGTTGGATGAGGCACTGCTTAGAATTCCTGCAGCTTAATCTTATATTCCATGATAAATATGTGTACTTGCTTCAACTCTCTCAGAAAGAATTATTAGAATTTCAGAATTAGCTCTGGATATTTCCCATGCCTTAATGTTAGATCTTCATTTTCCTCTTTATTCTGTTCTTTTATAACTCTGTGTCTCTCTTGCTTGAAGATACTGTACAGAAAAATCTTTGTTTTTGTTGTTTTTTGTTTTTTTGAGAGAGGGTCCCACTATGTAGCCCAAGCTGGCCTTGAACTCGTGGCAATCCGCCTGCCTCAGCCTCCCGAGTGTTTGGATCACAGGCATGCGCCACCATGCTGGGCTTTGTACAGAAAAATCGTAATAAATGTTGTGTGTAATAAATAAGTACAAGCTGAAATTCTAAGAATATTATATGCAAAAGCACCAAGGCCAGATGGTTTCACAGCTGAATTTTTCTCTAATTAAATAAATAAAATATTAAAATCTTCACAATATTACTGAACTATCCAAGGCCATAGATAAAAGCTGTAAAATAGGAAAGTATGATGATGATAGCCTCCTCCAAAATGTGGAACCATTCCACTTATGAAAATAAAGGCAAATTTTTAAATAAAATTAAAAAGTAAAGTCCAGCAATGTAATAAAAAATGCATTGTTAGCACCTCAAGTTTTATTTCAAGAATGCATGTATTATATAAAAAAAAGGAATGCAAGTACAGGTCAGGATCAGGAAAGTCTACCAATACAATTTATATTATGAGTAAATTACAGAGGGAAAACCATATATTACTAAGGCATTTTCTAAGTTTCAGGTGAAAATAGAAAACCACTTAAATATAATAAAGTTTACTTGACAACTAAGAACAAACGGGGCCAGTGAGATGGCTCAGCGGCATAAGCACCTGCCTGGCAAGCGAGAGGTCCTGAGTTCGACACCCAGTACCCACATTAAAAAAAAAAAGAACAAACGAAACTCCCAAATGAAACAAAAATATAATAAAAGGCATCATCACTGCTTTCTCTGGTTGGTTCTGTGTTTCTGCGATACTGGGCATTGAATACAGGGCCTGTGCAGAAGAGACGAGTGCTCTACTACTGAGCTGCATCCTCAGGCCTTTTTATTTTTTATTTTGAAACGGGGTCTCACTAAGTTGCCCCGGCTGGCCTCTATCCTCCTGCCTCAGCCTCCCCAGTAGCTGGGATCACAGGTGTGTGCCACCGTGCCTGGCAAGAGTTAAATTTTGTGTAATTTGCAATTCAGAGAGATACTTTAACCAAGTCAGGAAATCTATATAATAGAAATGTTAGTCTTTTTTGACCTCAAAAAGTTCTAACTATTGTGCAGCGAAGAATACTATGATTAAAATCAATAGAGGAATAGGTATGGAAAAAGACTTGTGAAATTGAAAGACAAAAAGTTAATATATTTCATAAACTATCTCACAAACATAAACTTACAAACTAACAAGTAACAGACAAGTATTCCAGCCAGGCATGGTGATACATGCCTGTAATCCTGGAACTCGGGAGGCTGAGGCAGGAGGATCGCTGTGAGTTTGAGGCCAGTTTGGGCTACATAAGTAACAAGTTCAAGGCCAGCCTGCACTACATAGTGAGGCCCTGCCTCAAACAAAGAAACAAACAAACAAATGTGCCCTATACAATTACGGACAGAGTGTGATACTTGAGAATGATAACAAGTGACTCTATTGCTCGTTCATGTGTTCATGCTAGTGTACTTTTAGATCTTTAATTTAGCATGAGCTAAATTACCTACTAATTACCTACTAAGGAAGCCGCACCGCAGAACAGCGTGCCCTCCCTCTTAGTTGAGCAACTCCACCGTTCGTGGTACATGTCTACAAAATACACTCTGTGACGTACGCACACAACCGCTTGGGCTAAGGAGGTTTTCTCAGAGCACACCCTGTTGTAAAGCGGCGCCCACCATAGAGCGTAAGAGGCAAGTGCTCTGCTACTGAGCTGCATCCTCGGGCCTTTTTATTTGAAATGGGGTCTCACTAAGTCGCCCAGGCTGGGTCTGTCCCCCTGCCCCAGCCTCCCCAGTAGCTGGGATCCCAGGCGTGTTTGTAGAGCACCGATGAGTGCGAAGCGTGGGCACGTTGGTGTGCGAGCCCATAGGAGCGCTCAGCGGAGGGGTGGCTCTGTTCATGTAGAGACGTTCTGTTTACAGGCATGAGGCAGTGTCTCCCGACTCGCAGGAACACTGAGACCCCATCATTAACTCCGAGGACAGAGCAAGTTGCAGGGCAGCCTATATCCTAGGTGTTGACTCTGGAGGGAAACGAATCCCTTGCGTGGACAGATGTTTGCAGGTGTTCGAAGCAGGATTCTGCAGGCTGCTCTTGTTCCCCACGTGGGACCCCCGGGCTGGAGGTGAGTGGACGCTGGGAGCTGAGCAGGTGCTCGGCGTACGTCTTCGCATCGTCCTGCAGCCTGTTTCCACGCTCGTGCAAAACATTCGTACAGTGAGAAATGGCGAACAGCCGCACAGATCCCAGGAACACGCCGGCGGCCTCTGCCCTCGAGGAGCTTGCTTAGAAGCCTTGAGTTGGTGCTCTGAGGCTTGTGGGGGGCAAGCGGGTGCGGGCGGTGAGGGGCCACCCTTCCCGGAGGAGCTCCTGTATTCCCTCGAGAGGAAGGTGTCGCTGAGTCCGCTGATGAGAAGAATTACCCAGGGCATTCTTCAAAACTGAAAACGTCTGGGGTTTGCCCTGGAGCCCTTGGACCAGAAGCTGCATTTCCATGAGTGATGCAGATCCCCGGGAGGCTGGGGGACCCCGGTCTGCATCCGTGTGACTTGGCTTGTCCCGGGGACTGATGGGCAGGAGGGTGTCACCCCAGATCTGCAGAGTCGGAAATGGCATTGAACCCGGGGCATGCACAGCGTGGCTCGAGAGGCAGCCCCTTCGGCTGCCCAGATTCCAGCCCATTCGCAGGAAGACGGCGCCACGCCTCTGCGAACTGGCAGGACTGTTTGAGAAGTAAAAATGGAAACAAGGAACTCAGAGGGTTTTGATGGACTGACTCAGGCGGAGGCTGAGCCAGGCTGAGGGGAGGCTAGGAAGGCTGACTTTGGATGGGTACAGTCGTCGGGGAGGATGGTTTAATGGAGAGGCAGAGCACACCCAGACAGGTAAGTGACGACTACTCCACCCACAGGCGTTGCAGATGCCAGCTCTGCACCAGGCCACGGGCTGGGCGCCAAGGACCAAGCATGGCGATGTTGCCACGCTTCAAGTGCAGGGAAGGAGCAAGGCGCTCCACGAGCCGGTCCCGCGGAGCTGGCAGGAGCAGGGTGAAGCTGGCTGGGCACTTGCCTTGCGCACATAATTTAAGGGGGAGGGCTGCGAACACTCTGTTATCAAGATAAATAACATTTTAACATCATATTTTAAGAAACAAAATCCATGCAAAAATCCATGAGGAATAAAATATCAACATCTTATGTAAAGATAAGATCAGTGGCACTGATATTTCCTTTTGCCTCAAGCTCCAAATGGTCCTGCCCAGCGTGATTGAAACTTGTTTTTCCAGAATTAAACGATGCTAAGACTGTGGGCAGCGAGGGACGAGGGACGTAACTTAGGCTTGGACAGGATGGGTTCATTGTTAAGCGACTCTCGTGAAAGGACACACACTGCAAAGCTTTTCAAAGTTTCCATGCCCGATGGGTGTGGTGGCGCACACCTGTCATTCCAGCACTCAGGAGGCTGAGGCAGGAGGATCGCTGAGAGTTCGAGGCCAGCCTGTGCCTCATAGTGAGTTCAAGGCCACACTGAACTGCATAGCAGAACCCTATCTCAAGAAACAAAAACAAACAAACAAAGTCTCCATGCCTGGGCCCTGCCCAGGCCAAGCTGGGCGCAGCCCCTGGGGCGATGACCTAGTGACTGGGACAACGCTGGCACACAAGGCTGGAGAGAAAATTAGGGGCCTGGTGGGATCTGGAGGCCCAGGAAGGCTTTCTGGACTTCTTCCAGAGAGCCCTGGGAAGTCGCTGAGGGGTGTAAGCAGCAAAATTGCATGAATTAACCCTTTTTTTTTTAAAACCACTCTTGCTGCTGGGTGGGCAGGGTGGGTCCCAGGGGCTGAGTTGGGAAGTCAAGACGGGCAGGGTCCAGGCTGGGACCACAGCAGCAAAAGTGGGAACAGGAGAAAACATTGAAGGGTTTGGTGATTGAGGGTCAGGGGCCAAAGGGATGGAGACATGACCCACGGCCCCGTGTTGGGCTCAGCAGCTGCGAGGACAGCGACAACACTGGCCTACGGTGGCTGAGGACAAGGAGTGTGGGGAAGAGCCAGTTTTGGGGCTGGGGACATCATGGGCTCCCTGGAGTGTATGTGAGTGAGGCCACAGGAGTGGGTGGCATTGCCTAGGAGAGGGGGCAGGGCAGGCAGGGAGGGGCCTGGCCTGCAGTGCCCGCCTTGAAAGGGGCAGAGGAGGACGGGGCAGGAGGAGACGCCCCCAGTGGGTCCCTGGACAAGAGCGAAGCTCGCGGTTGGGCCTGGAGTCCGGCTGGGCCAGGCTGGGTAATACAGTACCTGGCGGAAACTCCCGGGTCTGGATTGGTCACTAGGATTCAGCTGGGGACACTGTGCAGGACAGAGGAAGAGGAGGGGGGGACTAAGCAGGCAACGCCAGGAAGGAGCCTGGTGGTCACTGGGCTCGGATTAAGTGCGCAGCGTGAGAAAGGCTGGCAGGGCCTGCAGGTGGTGGCTTCGGGACCGGCTTTCTGTCGCCTTCCTTGGCTTATTTCCCATCCCTCTCAGTTCCTCTCATCCAGCCTCAGTGGGCGCAGCCTGGTCCCAGGCAGCTTTGTTTCTGGCTCTGTCACCCCACAGATGGGGTGGGCACAGTGCTCCTGCAGCCAGCAAGCCTGACCGAGGGGCCCAGCTGCAGAGCCATCCGAGTCTCCCCTGCTGTTCTGCGAGGAGCAGCCCAGACCAGCTGTGCCCGCGTGGTGAGTGCGGACACTGCCTCTGGCGCAGGCCTTCGGCTCTGCGGGGCAGGCGAGTGTGGCCTGGCACGTGTGAACGGCGTTTTGCACGGGCAGTGACCGGCTATGGCCGCACCATTCCAAGGACTTAAGAAAACACGATGGCGACAAGTGCATCTGGCCACCACACACTCAGGACAGGCAGAGCGGAGATCCAGACCCTCCCAGGGGACACTTGTTCTGTCCATCGCTTGTGAAATTCTCTGCCCCCAATAGTGCAATGTACCATTACCTTCAAAGTCTCCTGTTAAAGATGAGAGATTCCTGGTTATGCTTCCCGTGACACCGTATGATACTGAAACACATCACGAGTAGTAGACATGTGTTTAACTGTGCTCTTTATCTGCGTGCTTTTTCATGGTGTGAATGCAGCATTTTTACCAGAAGTGCATGAAGTGTGCACATACTGCGTATTGAATGGTTGTAAAGGCAAACACTTGTGTCACTGCCGCCCAGAGTGCGATGCAGAATATTGCTGGAACCTGGGCTCTGTGGTGGCCTGCCTCTTCCTAGAGTCGCCATAGCTTCTCTGTTATGGGAGTGATTTTACTGCTTTTGCTTAGAGCCTTCACTCCCTGCGTATCTGTCCCCAACAGGACACTCAGGTCTCATTTGTACCATACTACATGCATTTGTTGTGTCCTTGTGCAAATGCAAACCCAGGAGTCCCCTTCCATGTTACACCCTCGATGCCCTGCTTCCTTGCATGGTCCCAGCCCTGTTCTGCCTGTGTGCCTAGCTTTGGCTCACCTTTTTCACTGCTGCAGAGTAGTCCACTAGCAAGACCTTAGCGCAGTTCATGTATGCATCATACTGGGGGACATTTGGACTGTTTCTAAATATGATGATTTCAAAGCTTACGTAAGTATTCTCATACCTGTTGTCTTAGTCACTTTCCCATTGCTGAGACAAAATACTCCAAACCCACAATTTAAAGGAGGAGAGGTTTATTTTGCCTCACATTTTTAGTCCGTGGTTCGCCAGCTCCAAGGAAGGAAGGGCATGGTAGAAGGGCCTGGCAGAAGCTGCTAATGTCACGTGGCTAGAAAGCCTAGTGAAGGGAGGGGCCGAGGAGGGAGCGGCGCCCTTCCTGGCCGTGCTAGCTGACGGCAGAACTGGGCCCCGCCCATGGACACGCCCCGGGACACACCTCCCCGGCCAGGCCCCGCCTCCCAACCGCAAGTCCGCTATGGAGGCCGCCACGGTCCAATTTTCTTCCAAAAGCCCCACCTATGAGGTCCAGAGGCCTTTGGGGAACATCTAGATAAAACATACCGTGCGTCTGCGGGGTGCATATGCACAAACTCTGTAGGATGCGCAGGAAAGTGTTTTCATGTTGCTTTTTAAAAGCTGTATTTTACCTTCGATCTATTGCAAATTGATGTATTGACCCTTAGTGTTTCAGACGTAATGGAAAATATTGTTCCTCTTCATATCTGTCAGTTATACACACACACACGCACACACACACGCTCACAGGTGCACATTTTACCTCGAAGTGGGGTCAGACATGCCTGCAGGCAGGGTCAGCACTCAGGACAAGGATTTGGTTTGCTTTGGTTTGGTTTTGAGACAGGGTCTCACTGTAGTTCAGGATGGCCTTGAGCTCACTATGTAGCCCAGGTTGGCCTCAAACTCCAGGTGATCCTCCTGCCTCAGCCTCCTGAATGCTGGGATTATAGGCGTGCGCCGCCGCACCCAGCAGAACGATTAATTTTGAAACACTACCCAGCTGTCCCCCCTCCCATATCCTTTAGACTCGTGGGTCTTTCAAAGGGAAATTATGCGAGAAACGTTAGTTGATTGGGCAGAAGCAGACATGTCCTCAGGGCTTCTGTTTTCCTGAGCCCGGTCGGCCCTGCCCAGATGGAGACCGTGAGCCGCGCTGTGTGTCGCCGAGCCCACGGGGGGGGGGGTGTTCCTCCTCTCTGGGTTACTTGGGACACAGACCCAGCTGACGGCCGTATCTACGGTAGAAGCCGTTTCCGTCCTGTGTTTGGGGTAGAACTTGCTGGCTACAGCATGTTTCGTTGTGGACAATTTGAGACTTGGTAACTAACTCTGTCTCTGTCAGCTCAGGCTGCTGGCGCGAGTGTCACAGACCAAAGCTCCATTTCTCACAGCTCTGGAGGCTGAAAATCCAAGGTCAAGGTGCGGGCAGGGTCGGGGTGGCCGCTTAATGGTTTGCAGGTGGCCACTTCTCATGTCCTCTTGGGCCGGAGAGCACAGTGCTTGGGTGTCTTCGTCCTCTGGCAGGACGCTGATCTCCGGTGTGTGGCTCCATCCTTGTGCCCGCTCACCTCCCAAAGGTACAACCTCCTAACACCATCGCTCTGAGGATTTAGGCCTCAACATAGGAACTGGGGAGGGGGCACACACATTCAGTTCGTAGCAGCTCTCTAAATATCCTGTTTTCTGTTAGCTTCCTGTGCAAGCATTAGTAAAAGAGGAGACCTGTATTTATTTAACTAGTGACCTAGTAATTAAAATGACCAACTGCTCAGTTTTCGCTGCTATCTCTAGTCATTTTAATAGAATTCTACTTCTGTGTGTTTGGTTCAGTGAAATAATTGTGTGATCTGTGTGAAATATCTATTAGTTTAATTAGAATTATTTTTCTTTGAGCTGCATTGTCTTTTTAAATGGTGTGTGCATTGGTACACACAACTAGTGATTAATTACAGTGTTGCTTTATTGAAGTGCTAGTTATATAATAAAGAAATCTTTTTCCAGCATGATTCAAAAGCAGATCAGAGGAGCCGGGGATATAGCTCAGTGGCACAAGCATCTGCTTGGCAAGCACAAGGTCCTGAGTTCGATTCCCAATACCAAAAAACAAAACAAAAAAAAGATCAGAATAAACTAGTCAGGACATATGGGAAAATTTTTTAATTATAAAAGACATTGTAAATTAGAATAACAGAATAATTACATTTGTACTTATTTACATATATTGACAATCAGAGGTAAGATCGGGACATTTTTAGTTGCACTAAGACTTGAAAATAGTTGTATAATATAGTTTTAATACTCAGTTTATAGTAGTGAAATACACCCCTCTTTAAACTTTATTGAAACTTTATGCAAGCTTCTCTACATAATTTTGGTTTCCAAATAGGCAGCTGTCCCTTATAAGAAATAAAATTCACTTCTTCTTTACACGGGGTCTCATTTAGCTCATCTGATCTTTCGCTTCAGTGTTTTAGCGTTCACTTCACATCTCACGAAGATTTTCTCCTGGGCTGGGTGAAGTAGGTCACCTTTGTTTTCCAAGCAGAACGTCATTCTGAAGAGGAAACATGAAACAAACAGGAGTTAAGTTTGAGACGGAAGTGTTTCATGCTTGGTCAAATACTACTCAAATTGTGTGGTGCAGGTGATGGATTTTTTTGCATTAAACTCTTATGTTTGGAAATATCCTCATAACTTCAGACAGAAACAAAACCCAAGGCAGTGGAGGCCTCGGCCTGGGGCTCCCTGGGGCTCTGCTCTGGGTGCGGTGTGCTATTTAATGCACAGAGCCTGGACCCACGGTTCCCCTCCTCCCCCTTCAAACAGCTCATCAGAATGCAAGGGTGACCGTCTGCCTCCAGAGGAAACACGGACAGTCCCTCGATTCGTCCCCTGCGAGGCAGGACTGTCTCCTAGCTCTCCTTGGACAAGCTCCGCTTTCCTCCCAGTTCTGAGGCCCTCGGTGTGAGCCCGCCGTCTTGTGCCCGTGTCAGCCCTGCAGCCCTTGCCTCTCCTCGGCTGGCGTGGATGCCGGTCAGCCGGGGGATCTAGCTTCTCTCTCTCGGCAGCAGACAGTGCTACTGTATGGCTTATTCTTTCTTTGGTTTGCATCTACAGCCAGATCTTTACTAAATCAAACTTTTTTAAATTAAAAAGTGATACGAACAATTTTGGAATGCATTCTTGAAAAATTCAAATGGTAGAGAAATATATAAAGCCAGATATTAAAGACGAACTTTGCCATCCATCACCCCTTACACCCCTCTGCTCCCTGCTTCTGCGGGTTGGTTTATGTCTTTCTTAGCCCATTTTTATCATCCACACATATATTAATGTTCATATACAAATACAGCTTTAGAACAGAAGTGCAATTATACTGTTTGTATTTTCCACAATTTTTCCTTTTCACCAACTAACAGAACACAGAGACCTGTTCATGTAAGTACATTTAAATCCATTTTATTCTTTTTCACCTGCTGCATGACATGCCATTATATGGATGTACCACAGGGCATTTAGGGTTTTCCTGTTCATTAGGCAATATTGAGATTGTCTACAAAGAGTATTGCAACATACATTTTTTGTACACATATATCCTTTGTGCGCATTTTTAGCGTGTGTGCAAACACTCCAGAAATACTGCAGACACAAGTAAAATTCTGGGCCAGAGTACTATGCATATTTAAAATATTGATAATATAAGCTCCATGAGACCAAGGATGGTATCTTTTCTGTTCACTGCTGTTTATCGGGTGCCCACAATACTGCCCGCCATAAGTAGGTACTCAGTAAATATTAGGTGAATGATATTTCTCTGAAAAACTTCCGTAATGTACTCTCCTCTTAGTAATTTTTGAGAACGCCCATTTTTCTACTCTTTACCAACCCTGGATATTATCTCTTTTAATTCCTGCCAAACTCATGGGTAACCAGGGATACTTTCATTGATTTTGGCTTTGCACTTATGTGATCACTGTGGAAATCCAACATCTTCTCAGTATGTGTAGCCAATCACTTAGGTGTTGCTACAGGACCCATACTTTCTGCTGTTTCTCTTCCCTTCCCTACACAATCTTGCTCACCCTGGACTGTGCCTTGGGGGAAAGGAAATCATGTCCCACCGAACCCCTCCCATTGAGGCACAGGGCAAATGACTTAGCTGACTTTTCCCCTTGCACTTGCCAGAGTAATTACGAGCATGGGGTTAGCGTGTGCATTCTGACTCTGGATTTGGGTTTGCAAAACGTGCTGAGTAATTGGTAGTTGTTACTGGTTTTGCGAGTGACGCGTTATGATTTCCTTTTATTACTGAAGTCTCAGAGGGGTGAGCGGTGAAGTCAGGATGCTGGTTCCGCCTGCCGCACTGCCAGGCTCGCGTGCAGCCCGGGCTGAGAGTGTGGCCCTGCGCCTGCGGCAGCTGCTTCCCCTGAGCGATCCTTACGGATGCGGAACCCCAGCCCCCCGCCCCCCCCCACCTGAGGCAGAACAGCGCTTTGACACGATCCCAGGGTGATGCCTGCGTACGTGAAAGTTTGAGAACTTGGCAGGGAGCTTGCTAGTAGTAAAATTAATTCATCTTGTTTTCCTAATTAGGTCCTGGAATTTCTTTATCCTGAGAGCCACACCTCAGAATTTTTTTGGAGGGGAGGGGATGCCCCTCAGTGGCACCCAGTACTGTGTAGACACGAAGAAGGCACTTAATATTTACAACTTAAAGAATATGGGTCTCCCCTTAAACACGGACCTGCTGCGGCACTGAGGAAGGGTCGATGCACCCACACTTTAGCCCACATCTCTGCTAGATTTGCCTGAGGAAAGTCAGATTAATAGGGCTGGGACTAATGGGAGAAGGCGCTGCTGGAAATAGTGCCTGGGCAACAAATGAGCCATAAATCAGATAAACCTGAGGCAGATCTGGGCTTGGACAGTCGTTAGCAAGGTCCCCAAGCTGTGTGTGACCTCCAGGGGCTGCAGGTTCCTAATCTGCACAGCCACGGCTTCACAGGCAGGGGCTCTGGGCAGGTTTTGTGGGGTCAGTGCCAGGGAGCCCCTCTGTCCTGTCTGAGGTCCACATGCCATGGAGCCCTGAGTGCCGATCTTCCCCCTCTCCTTTTCCTGTTTCAGTCCCCCAGGGTGTGCACCAGTGTGGGTAGCACTGCGGTCTTCCATGCCACTCTGCAAGGCGAGGCACCCAGACTTGTGGTGGTGAAGGGAGAATTGCTTTCCAGCTAAGAGCCTTCAGGGAGGGCACTGCTAGAAGCAGCGCAGCTCTCAAGAGCCAAAAAGCCACACGAGAAGAGCTGAGAGTCTGCAAGGAGAGAAGCGGTTTAATTTTCTCAGATTGATCATGTGGAGAGATCTGCTGGCAGACTGCCGAGCGTGCTCTTAGTAATTGCCTGGACTTTGCGTCCCTGAGAGAGAAAATTTCAGAGTGTGGCTGTGGAAGGGACTCAGGGGCATAAATCAGCCACCGGCCGGCTCCCGGCAGAGGAACCCGAGGCTGAGGAATGTGTGGGGTGCGAAGGGGAGAAGTCCGCCGTTTTCCATCTCTGCTAAGGGCAACCCAGAGAGAAGTGAGCTTCCCGACAAAGGAAGGTGAGAAGACAGAGAGGTTTCCGGAATACAGAAGGGCGGAGACAGGGCCGGGCCCAGGGCAGCACAGAGTTGCCCTGCAGTGGAGGGTACGGAATCAGAGACTGGCACGGTTGCCGTGGCAAAATGTGTCGGGCATCCCTGCTCACAGCCATGAGGACCGGAGCAGCTGCTGGAGCCCCTGCCACTCCGCGCCACCACTCCTTGCCCCTAGGGACTCGGGGGTCAGGGGAGTTGATAAACACATGGTTTATCACGGCATTTCTTAATGGGTTCATTTCTCAATCAGAATTTCTCAGGTGTCTGATTAAAAAACATGCCCCCCTCCCAAGAGCACGGACAGCCAGACGCCCTGCAGGTGGGTCCCGGAATTCTGTGTACTGCGTAGGCTTCCAGAGAGGCTTTGGATTTGAGACTGGAAAGCTGCGGCCACAGGGAGAGGTGAATTGAGATGCGAGTCTGTTCAGTGTTTCTCTGGTAAACAACAGACGAGAGCTGCTGCATCTACTTTCAAGGGGGCTGACTGTTAGCCCCCGGTGGTGGGACGAGGGGGGACGGGGAATTAGAAGACGAGGTGCATCTGGACGTGGTGGTGCCTGTCTGTAATCCTAGCATTTGGGAGGCTGAGGCAGGAAGTTTGCTGTGAGTTTGAGGCCAGCCTGGGCTACAAAGTAAGTTCAAGTCCAGCCTATACTGCATAGCGAAACCCTGCCTCAAAAAAGACTAAATCCCCGTCTTCCACCTGTGGCTGTGGGGACTTGGGACGGGACTGCCCCTGTCTGAGTGTCCACACTCCATCACTAGGAAACCCTCGCGTCCCCTTCCTGCACTGAGTCACAGCATGGAGCTGTCGCACTGCCTGGCCCAGGCGGCTGCCGGTCACCTTTGCTGCTTCTCGCCGGCCTTGGCTCGGATGGTCCGCAGCTCGAGGCCGAGGCGGAGGCCGGAGGAGCGCGCCTCTCCGCCCCACGGCATGATGGCCTGCACCGTGTTCCAGACGCTGGTCCACACCGCGCTGCGCTCCCACTTGAGCTTGACCAGGACCAGCTCGCCGACATCCTGCTCCAGGGTGACGAGGAACGAGTACGTTTTATTACTAGTGATTCCCTCGCCCCTGGAAGACACAAAGGAAACCAGATGACTGACTGCTCAGTTTGTTTGTAACGGTGAGGTGACACTCGGGCAGACCCAGATATGTCAGGCTGCCTGAGGGACGCGGGATGTATTTTTTGCCCAATTCTGCGAACTCACAGAGATGGCAGTGAGTGTGGCCGGATGAAAAAGGGCAGAACTGGGGAAGCTGTGCTAAATCTCTGAAAGGTGATCATTATGTGCTGTGGACATGTACTTATAGACGTGAAAAACTGAAAGAAAAAAATGTGAAGATAAAAACGGGCTGGAGATACAGAAGAATCTCTCCGAGACGCGCATGAATCGAGTGGACGTTCTCGTCTTGGGCTGTTTCCTCCCGGCTCCTGGGAAGAAGCCCCCGGGACAGTGGGGCTCGGGCGACGGCTTCGGCACAGTGTGGGCGACTGACAGAGACGACACCCCGACTCTCCGCTCCTCAGGTACCTGCCCCCCATGTAAATGTCTATCTGGCAACAAAGCCTGACGGTTGTGAAAAACGGCACAGAAAAAGGATGCAGCTGTTCAGAGCAGGGTCTCAATGCAGACAGCGAGGCCTCGTTAGCAGCTTTCCTCACCGATCTTCAGGACAGCGAAACACCCGACACTGGCGGAGGGGCTGGACGCGGTGCTTTCCCCCGCTGAGAGCAACCCCGGAGGCTGCAGAGGGGTATGGATTGAGGGTGCGGCGGTGGATGACAGAGGGCTCCCTGGATGAGCCAATGAGTGCGCTGGCCAGAGGCCGATGTAGGGTCTCCCAGAAGCTCGGGACCATCCCAGAGGGGCAAAGGGCCCTGTCACCTCCCAGAGAATCTGTGTGAGGGTGGGGACCCCAGGAAACACCAGCTCCGTGAGCTGGGGCGCCTCAGGGTGAGAGGTGGCTGCCGGGGCTGTGCACAGTGTGTGACAGAGCACAGGCTGGTGGGCCAGCATCAAGCTGAATGATGCAGGCCGATTTCCGGCTGTGGTTTCCAGAGCGCAGTGGACAGGAGTTGGCGCGTGTCTGTGGATGCCAGCTCCCCTCCGCCCTGCCAGCCTTCTTCCCGCACGGCCGCTTCTGTCACACACGCAGGCCCCAGCACACAGGGAGCAAGGGCCCGGGGTTGGTGGATGTCCCCTCGGACAGGTGTCAGGGTCACCTGTTTTGGGCAGGGAAGAGTAACTCATGTCTGCCCCATGAGGAAAACAAGCCTGGTTTCCCCACACCTGGGTGGCGCTTGTACTCACAGTGTGACGGGGACCCGCTGCATCTCCTCCTTGGTCCCGAGCAGCGACAGGGTGAAGGTCGGCTCCACTGGTTTCTCAATTCGGTTGGTGAACTGGATCTTGAACTGGTAATGATAGACTGTTGGGGCGGGGAGACGGAGACGGGGAAGTTAAGCAGGATTTCTTAATTTTAAAATCACATATATTTTGAAATTTAAAAATGCAGGGGACCCCAAATTTAAAGATCCAATGCAAAAATGGGCATCTGAGATGAATATCCACTTCTCAGATGAAGAAGTACAAACAGCAGATAAATATATAAAAAAATGTTCAACATCATTCATCATTCAAGGAATACAAATTAAAATGACACTGAGATTCCATCTCACCCCAGAAAGAATGACTATTATCAAGAAATCAACCAATAACAGATGCTGGTGGGACTGGGGGGAAAAAGAACCCTTCTCCACTGTTGGTGGGAGTGTAGACTGGTGCAGCCACTGTGGAAGTCAGTGTGGAGATTCCTCAAAAAACTAGGACTAGAGGTCCCATTTGACCCAGCTGTTCTCCTTCTTGATATCTTCCCCAAAGAATTAAAAACATCATACCACAGTGATATATGCACACTCATGTTTACAGTGGCATAGTTTGTAATAGCCAAATCTTGGAAACAACGCAAATGCCCATCAACTGGTGAATGGATAAAGAAGATGTGGTTTTTTTTATACAATGGAGTACTACTCAGCCATAAAGAAGGATAAGCTCGAGACATTTCTAGGAAAATGGATGCACCTTGAGATCATTCTCTTAAGTGAAATAAATTGGACACACATGAAAACACCACATTGTTTCTCTGGTGTGAGAAACCAAAAGTGCACATAAGGACCAAAATGTATAATAGGTATTGTGAAATAGGAAGAAAATGTTCAAATGGGGAGGGGACGAGGCAGGGGGAGGGGGAAAGGAAAGAAGGGAAAAGTAAAAAAAAATGAGAAAAGAAAGAAAACATGGAAACAAAGCTTTTGTAAATGGGGAGGGGAGAAGGTGTTGAAGTCAGGGTAGGGGAATGGGGAAAAAAGAATCAAGTTATATCATGTACAGGTACAAACTCTCTATGATGCACGTGATCATTATATATATCTAAAATGTACCAATAAAATCCGATTGGGAAAAATAAATAAATAAAAAGCATCAAAAAAAATGCAGGGGAGAAGTTTGGATGGATCGATGCCAAAAGGTCAACAACACCCGCCCAGGTAGGATTATGAATGCTTTTTACCTTCATTCTCCTCCTCTGTCTGTCTGAAATATCTACGTGGGACTTACACCATGTCTATAATATAGTAATGATAAGGGGCCGGGGCGTCGCTCAGCGACAGAGCGCTGGCTTGGCATCTGTAGGTCCCCAGCACTGCAGAAAAAAAAAAAAAAAGTGGTAAAACTGGAGCATAGCCTGTCTGGCGCCTGCGGACCCCTGGAGGAGTTCACGTATTTGGCCAGGGCGCCCTTTGGTAAGGCGGAGGCAGGGTGAGAGGGAACACGCTCCTCAGTTATCTGTCTGTCCGAGAGGCTGACTGGGGGGCGCGCAGAGCCCCAGCTACGAAGCACAGGCCACAGACCACGTCTTCAGATGCCGGGCAGCTCCTGGAAGCCAGCGCTGGGCGGTGAAGGAGCGCATTTCCCGATGGAAATACAGTGAACGTTGTTATGGGACACGGGCCCGGGCCCTGACTACCCCTTCTACTGGCTCACTGGAAGAGTGGCCAAGGCAGCCTGCATTTAATCAGCAAAAGCGGAGTGCTCGCCAGGAGACAGGCATTTCTGAACACTGCCCCCTGAGTCGCCTCTTTTGCTCACGATAATAGCCCTGAGATGTCACTGTCATCCCCATGGTTTGAATAAAAAACTGGGCTTGGGGAGGGGCAGTGACTTGCTGTCCTAGTTAACCTTTTTCTTGTTGCTGAGTCCAAATACACAACACCCAAAATTAGAGGAGGAAAGATTTATTTTAGCTCACAGTTCGTAGAGGTTTCAGTCCATAGTTGCCTGCCTGCAAGGCGGGGTGGTACATGGCAGGGGCGCATCGCAGAGGAGAAACAGTTCATGGCAGGCAGAAGGCAGCAGAGCAGCGAAGTAGCAAGCAGCAAGCCCTCTTTCTGTCCCTTATATTCTATCCAGGTAGCCTAAGGGTGGGTAGCACCCACACTGCGGAAGGGGCAGCCTTAATCCTAGCATTGCACCTCAATCGATCCCAGCATCACAGCCTTAATCCCATCATCACACACTCTAGATCCGGCCACCTCTGAAAAGCCCCACTGATGACCACATGAGGCTTTGAGGGGACACCTAGATACAAGCCATAACAGTTGCCAAAGCTCACAGGGCAGGGTCCACCCTCTCTGCAGCTCTCCCCAAGCAGGGGCTGTTTTTGGAACTACCCCGCCTCAGTTTTATCCCGACCAGGTCTCTTCCCGGACTTCTCTCTTGCCCTTCAGTACGGTGTGTCCCGACCTGCCAACGCAGAGGGGGTGACAGCCCAGAGCCCGAGGTCGAGATGGGTTCTGAGACCACATCTGGATCTTGGGAAGATGGGCGTCTACCTTGGGCCAAGGACAGGGGATTTCTGGTGTGCCGGTCGTGTATTTGCTGTGGAATAAACTGATAGTTTGCTTGGAGGTGATGTGTCAGATTTGGACCAACATCTATCGAGATGGTCACTTCTGAGGACTTGAGTTCCGGATGCCATGGGGGGTCCTGTTGGAGAGCTTGGAGGGGGTACCCAGCACCTGGCCCCCCACCCCACATGTGGAAATCCCATCTTGCAGGCCACGCACCAGCCTCCTGCCCCCAGCTTCCGTCCTGAGCGCCTGAGGACTCGCCCTGCCCCATCCTGTGCGTGGCCCACGCCGGGCTTCCAGACTGGAGCTGGCGGCGGCCTGCTCCTGCATCTGCAGATGCCGTCCCTGTGGTTGCCTTAAGGGGCTGCCGCGGCACACACTGACCTCTGCTGACCCCGGGTACCAAACACTAGGCGTCGATTTCTAGGCTGGGTTTTTGCCTCGGCCAAGAGCCCTGTGCTAACAAGGGCTGAGGTCTTCCAGGCTGGAGATCAATGCTCAGTGCCTCCAAGACTTCACAAGAGGCGGTGGGTGGGACCTTCCCGCATCCCAGGAAGGGTCTCCAGACCTGGGGTGCCCTTGGGTGGCCACAGCAGGGAGAGGGACCCGGATCTCTCATCCCAGGGCCTCTGCGGAGGTCTCACACTGTTTGGGGGTTGACAGGGAAGACTTGGGACCAGAACAGGGTTATAAAGACACAGGGTGCAGGCGTGGGGGTGATGAGGTGGGAGACAGCATCGGAAGTGCTCAGGGAGCGCGCCAGCAGCCACGTCCAGTGCAGCCCAATGTCGCGCGCACTAATTGGTGTCGGCTCTGTGCCCCGCCCAGGGCTGTTGGGACACAAGAGTGAAGCCGTGTAACTGGCATCATGCTGGACAGTCACAGAGGCTGACGTTGATCCATTTATTTCTGCCAGGTACCTCTGTTATCTCAGTTCACCCTCGCAACAATTGAGACTATTATCTCGTGTTAGAGATGAGGAAACCGAAGCACAGAGAAGTTAAGTGACTTCTTGAGGATCACACAGTTAATAGTAAGTAGCATAACTGGGATGTAAGCCCAGGCAGCCTAGCTCCACAATCTGAACTTTTAAACATTTATATGTGGGACCAAGAGCTTTCTATACCCTAAGGAAAAAGTTAAAATGTGAAAAGAGTTTTAAATTTAAAAATGCCGTAACAGGCTAGGCGTGGTGGCCCATGTCTGTAATCCCAGGAAGGCTAAGGCAGGAGGATTGCCATGAGTTTGAGACCAGCCTGGGCTACATCGTGAGTTCAAGGCCAGCCTGAACTGCATAGTGAAACCCTGTCTCAAAAGGACAAAAAAAAAAAAAAAAAAAAGCCATACCAATTGTTTATTTATTTAATTTTTTATAACATTTATTTAAAAACAAATGAGAAACACCTTACATGTTTAGTAATAGAAGAATGACTATGGGCTAATAGTGACAATTCCCCTTTCTGTCTTTCTGTCCCTCTGTCCTTTCTACTTCTTTCCTTTGTTCTCTCTCTCTCTCTCCCCCCACCTTCCTTCTCCTTGAAGTAGGGTCTCACAGACAGCACTTGCCCAGTGTGTGTGAGGCTCTGGGTTCAATCCCTAGCACAGCAAAACAAAACCAAAAAAAGTTAGCCTCTCATCACTTTTCCTATTAGAAAATAAATTTAACCCAATAAGGATTTGGGTTTTGGGGCCGGGGATATAGCTCAGTGGCACGGCGCCTGCCTGGCAAGTGCGAGGTTCTGAGTTCGATTCCCAGTACCAAAAAAAAAAAAAAAAAGATTTGGGTTTTGTTGTTTTGTTTTGTTTTGTTTTTGGTGATACTGGAGATGGAGCCCAGAGCCTTGGACATGCTAGGCAAGCATTCTACCACTGAGTTAGTCCTTTTCTTAAATTTTGAGACAGGGTATAAGTTGCTCAGGCTGGGCTCAAACTTATGATCTTTCTACCTAACCTTTGGAGTAGCTTGGATTTTACCTGTGTGCCACTGTACCTGCCTTATTGTTGGTTTTTTAACGTATCAGAGAAATTAAGGAGAGTAAAAGACAAGGCGGTGTCCCCAGGTTTGCTAACATGCTGCTGATTGCGGCTTTAGAAAGAGTACTTCTAGCAGAGTGAAGGGGTTAGAAGTCAGAATCGGGGAGGGACTGGAAATGAAAGGCATATTCCTGTTTTAGGTAGCAGCTGGTATTCGACAGGGTCTGCTTAGTTGGATGAGAAGGGAGGCTTGGGCCTTCACCTATAGGAATCATAGAAGCAAGGTGGGTGCTTGAGAGCAAAGCTGTGCCCCCAGACTAGCTGGGTTGCCCTGAGCCTGCCTCTTGGTATTAGGGGATGGTGTGACCGATGGATCAGTTTAAGGGTGAGGGGTTTGGTGATGGAGCTGCACACAAAGCACCCTATGGTATTTTTGTTTATTAAGTTCTTAGAAAGTAGCTTAAATTGGAGGCACTTGAGTTGAATCCAGATGTTTGCCTCCATGTTGCTGGGTATCTCCCCTGGCACAGTGCCCAGTTTATTTAGGTACTCGTAAGTGTTCCCTCTTTATTTTATCTGCAGGGTGTGATTTAGATGTGCTCATTTGATGTGAATGTGTCTGTACTTTTACCTTTTCTTTTGTGGCACTGAGGACGGAACCCAGGGCCTCTTGCATGCTAGGCAAGTTCTCCACCACTGAGCTCCACCCCAGCCTACATATGTCTATCCGTTATCTCCAGGCAAAGGAAACCAACAGCAAGCAGAAAGAATTTGAGGAAACTGCATCAAAAGTCCGCTGTGCCATAGAGCAGCTGGCCGCCTTGGAGTGAGTGCCTTGCTGTAGTCGCTGGTACTGGAGTGACATGTTGTGTCCAAGGCATGTTCCCCAGCGTTTCCAATGTGTCTGTCCCTTAGGAAAGCAGAACACCAAAGTTTTGAAATTGGGTATTTAAGCTAATTTGCATGTTCTCTTGTGAGTAGCACCAGCAGCTCTTCTGCCTGAGTGGCTGGTGCTGCTGGTCATCATAGTGGCTGCGTCTTTTTCTTTGGTAGCTTTTGCTCTGTTAAATCCTGGACTTATTAGCAGGTGAGGAGTGGGTGAGGAGGAGGGCGGTGTCCCTGAGACCCGACCTGGTGGGGGAGGAGAGCTAAATGCCCATGCAAGGGGTTTCTGTTTCTGGCCTTGATGTTTCCAAAACTCTGTAAACCCGCTGGTGTGCATTGGGCTGCCGGGAATTCACCTGCCTTTCTCCTGTGCTTCCTGACAGAGGGCGATGGAATAAATGAATTTAAAAAAAAAAAAAAAAAAAAAAAAAGAAATAGGGTCTCACAGTGTTGCCCAGGCTGGCCTTGAACTCCTTCACTCAAGTGATCCTCCTGCCTCAGCCTCCTGAGTAGCTGGGACTGCAAACACACACCACCGCACCCACCCAGTAATAATTCTAACAACTACCATTTAATGCTTTGCTATGTCACAGACATTGAGCTGTTTTATGGGATTGCTCTCGTTTTTCTACAACTCTATAAACTTTCTGAGACACGCACTGTATCTCCCCTCCTACATCATTTCATGGAGGAGGAAGCTGAGGACCTGCCGAGTCCTCCCATTGCCTCGCTCTCACCGGCCACGTTTCAATCCCGTCAGTCTGCTGAACCCGAATTCGGATTCCCAACTGAGTGATTTACTCTTAGGAAGCCATGAACAGGTATTTCTGGAGCGATTCTGATGTTCATGAATGAAGTGAAAAAGAAAAAAGAAGAAAAAACCCAGTAGAGCAGGAGATTGCGTTTCCAGTATGAGACCAACTCTACAAAGCAGGATGCATAGAAGTGGGGAATTCATAGAAATACGACAGTGCTCAGCTCTGGGGAGCAGAGAGGCAATTTCGTTCTCTTCTTCATGCTTTTCTGGCCAATCCATGTTTTCTACAGTAAGCATGAAGTGTAATTAGAATGAAAAAAGAAAAAGTGTTCAAAGCAAACAAAGGAAAACATTAAGGGCCAGAAGCTGCCGCGCTTGGCCTTTGGTGGAGGCAGGCCTGTCGCTCATGGGACCCCTCGCCTTCTGCCTTGTCTCCAGGCGTCGACGTCCACTGTGTCACCCTGACAGTGGCCGTGGGGGCGCATCAATGGCTCGTATTTCTGCAAGGCCAAGGGGCTCACTGGGCATCCAAGGGGTAGTGGCTGGCGCTTCATGTGGAGGGCCGCACAGGACCTGAGTTGCATCGCAGTCCCCATGTGAACAGGAAGCCTGAGAGGCGACCTTGCGTCTGCTGAGATCCGCCTGCGCATCAGGTTATCTCCTAACTCGACTCTGCGCTTCTTTGCCCAGCCCCAAACCCTAGGCCTCCTTGCTGAATGGCTTCTGGTAGGGTTTGGCCCCTGGAGAGGCCCTAGCAGGAGATCGGGGTGCAGGAGAGAAGCAGGGTCTTTTGCTCACTGAGCAGCGGCCGCGCCCCATGACCTCCTGCCTGCTCCAAGGCTCAATTCTCCTGGACATGTCGCTTCCTTGCTCCTTCCATCAGCCGTTAGATTTGGGGTGCAGCCAGTCCTGCAGGGTTTCTGTACTGCCGCCGCCTCTGCGAGGAGCGACCCACTCCTTCTCTCTTTCCCCCTGCCGTGGCGAATGGAGTGCTGTTTCCTGTGGAGACCGAGTCTGATCTGGTGCTGATCATCTTGACGAATTAAGGCGAGGAAGCCAAGGTTTAGAAAGCTGTGGTTACCCAGCTGGTTAGAAAGGGGACAGAATTTGAACCCAGGAATCGGAGATGCCAGGTCCCTCGATTTTGGAGGATGATACTCCTGTAAAGCCTGGGAGTCAGCTCTCAGTGGTCACCAAGGTCTGACAGAGCGCTGCCCATCCCCTGTGGTGCCACCCGCAGGGGGACCCAGGCAGGAGGTCACCGTGAAGGTGTCTGCGAGGAGCCCGAGCGAGCGTGCCCCTGGGCTCGGGGGATCCAGACCGTTACTGTGAGTGGTTTTGCTCACTTTACCTCGTGACGCGTTTCGTGAGGGAGCTGCAGATGATTTGGGGAAGAGGCTTGAGACCGTGTGAGGGCAGAGATTCCAGCACAGGCCAGGCCCGCAGGAGGAACTCCTTCGGCTCTGACAGAGGACGGCAGGAGAGCGCCCGACCCTGAGCGCCAGCGCAGAGATCCAAAACGGGAAAAACCCCGACTGTGACCCTGTGGATTCTGCCAGAGCCTTTTCATAAAGGAAAAGTTAGATTTCTTTTCACACGGCCCACCGAGAGCATCCGGTTGTGGAACTTATAAAAGGAGAATGCTTTACTTTTTGTTTCTTTTTTTCTCAAAGGAAAGATGATTGGGATTCGGTGGATACTGGCTCTGGGAGATCTGACAGCTCTCGAGTCCCCTCAGTGGAGGGGGCTGCTGGCCTGGGACTGCAGGGGTGAGAGCTTGTGAGTCTTCTCGAAGTGCCTAGGACTCGGTGCCACGTGTGAAACTCCTCCAAGCTGGCGGCCCTGGAAGCGCGGGGCCCACGGCTGTGGGTCCTTAGTGAAGCTGTTGGTGCTAGATGCAGTCGCAAGGGGAGGAGAAAGGAACAAGTGATTTGTGGTGTGCGTGTGTGCATATCTGTGTGCGCATGTGTGTGTTTGTCTGGCGACCGTGTTGGGCTGTAACAGCATGGCGGTGTGTGGTGCCCTGACATCACCGGAGGGGACCGTGGTCCCTGCTGTCCCCAGTGGAGATGGAGGACACTCTGTGCATGGTAGGCAGGGCTCTCTCCGCCACTAGCCTCCGGCCACCAGCTCTTCCTTCCGGGAGTGGAGAGGCAGAGCCTGATTTTCATCCTCTGCCACCGCGGACTTGCTGGCGTCTGCCCTCCTGGCCACTTGGGAGCTCAGTTTCCTCATCTGGGAGGTGGGGATGGAGCGTGCTCTCAGGGGCTGTAGAGGTCCCGTGTTTGGTGGTTCATCCCCACCTGTTGCTCTGTTGCTGAGGCCCACGTTGGTCTTGTCACCAGGTGGAGGTCACAGAGCAGCTGGCAGCAAAGCCATACTTACCGACGCTCTACCTCCCCACCCGAGCCTGTGTTCTCTCGCTGGTTCTGGAGCAGTCAGGGCAAACCTTCCGGGACAGAGCTGAGAGGAGCTGAAGCCAGGCGGCTCCCCGAGTCACATCCCCAGCGGGGCTGTCCTCTCACCAGCCAGGGTGATGAAGACGTTGGGGTGGCAGCAGTGCCCTCGAGGTGGTGCCACACGGAGTAAAGGTGTACTGGCCTTTCACGAAGCTGGTGGCCTCCGAGGAGAACTTGGCCTCTCTGGACGCACAGGGGTTTGTGGGAAGGTTTAGCATCTTTGCCTCCGTCTGTCTCTCCCCAGTGGCTGTGACAATCAGATGAGAACCGAGCCGATGGCGCTGCACACCCAGCCCAGCAGAGCACCCACCGGTGCCACCTCCTTCCCCCAGCGCCTGGTCCCTCTGCTCGGAGGCTGGCTCAGTCCCGGCGCTTGCTAAGCAGGACTTAGCCTCCCTCCCTGCCGTTCCTTCACAAGAGGCTCTGAGAGGCTGACACAGAAGCGGGGAAGTGGGCATCTGCTGTCTCCTTTCCCTTCCTTGGTGCCTGCTTCTCAACCCCCCGTTAGCAACTGCTGAAGCCACAGCAGTGTTTACTGGGGTTCCGGCATACAGTTGTCGAAAAAAGATCCTTTGATGGTTTCCTCAAAATATCTTGGAAGCCAGAGAAACCCTGGCCAAGTGAGTCACCCACTGTGAAACCGTACCGGAGGGATGTTTATCTTGCCCAGCCCGACCCTGTCCCGAGCTGTACCGTACAATTCGCTGTCCTTGGAAGGGGTGCACTGTGGTGCTGGGAACCCGAGAGCTGGGTGCGCCCGCTCTTTCAAGGATCCACACATACTCATCAAAACGCCAGAGGCGGCCCTGAAAGAGGACTGGGTCCAAAGTCAGAGATGACCCTGGACGCGATGGGGAGGAGCGGTGCAGCTGTGGGGCCGAATCGCAGGCTTCGCACCCATCGGCAGAGCCTCCTACGAGGATGGAGATGGTTCACGGCTCTGCTCTCTGACGCTGCAGCCATGTATCTGAGAGACCGAGAAACTGGATTTGGGGTTTCCTTTAATTTATAGCATTTAAAGTTAGATCTGAACGGCTGCCAGTGAGTGACTCCTCCATAACCAGCTCCTCTTCTAAACGGCAGTGGCACCTGCAGGCTGAGCTCGCTGATGATCACACTCACTGGGCCTCCTCCAAATCCCCTCGCTGCTCCTGAGGCTGCCCCGGGCAGGCGGGAGGGGACAGAGGAGCCCTTGCGCCAGCTGTTTCCCAGATGCCATCGCGCCTGTCTGCTGCTTGTGCAGCTCCTGTCGCTTGCTCTTGGGCCTGTACTGCTCACACTGGGGACACCTGGCTGCTCACTGGCATTCAGACAAGCACAGGTCTCCTGAGAGTCAGCCCTGGTCCAGGCGTCCTCACAGGCTGGGAGGCTGTGGGTACCCAGCACTCCTGCTTCCTCCTCTTTCAAACCAGCCCTGCCCACCTGGCTGCGCCGGGGGTTGGAGGTGCCACACAGTGAGCGCAGAGGGTGGCGATGGCCTGGCTCATGCTCCCCAGACCTGGGGTCTGTGGGTTCTTAAAGCATAACTGAGCAGCAGAGTCCTCCGAGCCCTGCCCAAGATGGGGGGCTGAGGGGGAGCTAAGACCCCAAATCACCGCTGAGCTGTTCAAAGGATTGGTTAGATGTGTTCGTGGCAACAGGTGTTGGCCCAGCTCCTGCAGGAGGATTTAGGTTTCCTCACGTCTCCCCCCCGCCGCTGCCCAGGATGTGGCCACAGCCCTTTCAGCACAGCGTGCAGGGCCCTGCTCTCTGCCCGAGCCTAAGGGTCTGGCTGGGACCTCTGTGTGACCGTGACATCCTGCGAGGTCATCGAGTCAGACCCCCGAGTTTGAAGGGAAGAGCTGCATGTGTGAATGGGAGGCCCATTTTCCGCGGGGCCCAAACTCAGATGGGAGAACTGGGCTCTCTCTAGTCTGCATTTGGAGGTGGTCCAGGCGACTGCGGGGACCTTGTGTATCCAGTGTTCTAGGGGCCACGGCAGTGGACACAGAGGCCAACCCGGGGACTGTTCCGGAAATGACCAAGGCTTCTCCTTCTGGCCCTTGGCCACAGGGCCACCTATTCCCGGGACAAGAAGGCTGGCACTGTGGCTGCCTGGGTCCCGCAGCACCGAAACCCCAGCACAGGCGTGGAGGGCCGTGTGGTACTTACCTCGGAAGGGGGCCTGGGCCCGGGTCACTAGGAACAGGCTCTTGCTCTTGGCCCATGCCTGCTGGCGGACGTGGTAGCCCAGGGAGTTGCAGCGGCCTTTCCTGCAGTCCAGGCACAGGCCCTGGCTGAAGCTGCCCATGCTGCTGCACTGGTAGCCGGTGCTCTGCGTGTCCTCGTGCAGCAGGGAGTCGATGAAGAGGTGCACAGCCCGCTCGTGGGAGCACTTTATGGTCTGGGGGATGGCTGGGACACAGGGCGGGAGGACGGTGTCACCCCGATCCCCGCGGCCTCAGTCGGAGGGTGGTCTGGTTTCTCAGCCCCCAGAGGGTGAGTGGTGGCATGTGGGGGTGGGTGGGCTCACTAAGCTTCGTCCCGGATGGAAAACCAAAGACGATCCTCCCTCTGGGCCATCTAGCATCTGGGTAAAGAAAGCCCTCAGCACTGTGGGCTTCGAGGACCCCTTGGGGACAGAGTGGTACAGCAGGTGTCTCCTTAGGTGCCCCACATCACAGGGCAAAGGTGAGATTATTTAGGAAAGCAGGGCAGTAAAATCATCACAGGGCTATTTCTCGAGTGGTTGAGAATGGCCAGGTGTGGGCTGGTGAGATAGCTCAGCGGCATAAGCGCCTGCCTGGCAAGTGTGAGGTCCTGAGTTCAGTTCCCGGTACCCACATAAAGAAAAAAAAAAAAAAGAAAGAAAGAAAGAAAGAAAGAATGGCTAGGTGCTGAGGTGGGAGGGTGAACTAGTGGGAGTAGATTGTGCAGGATGCCTCTTCTCTTTTTTTCTTTTCTTTTTGCAGTAGTTGGGATGGAACCCAGGGGTACTCTACCACTGAACTACAACCCCAGCCCTTTCTAAAAATTTTTTTTTTTTTTTTTTTTGTGGGTACCGGGGGTTGACCTCAGGACCTCGTGCGCCAGCAGGCGCCCGTGCCGCTGAGCGATGTCACCGGCCCTTTTTTCGTATGTGGGTTCCAGGAGTCGACTCAGGGCCTTGTGCTTGCCAGGCAGGCACTTACGTCGCTGAGCCATCTCGCCAGCCCTAAAATTTTTTATTTTGAGACAGGGGCTTGCTTAGATTGCCCAGATGAGGCTTGAACTTGTGATCCTCCTGCTTCAGTCTCCCAGAGTGCTGGGATTACAAGCGTGCACCACTGTGTCTGAGTAACTTTCTTTTCTTAATAAAGCTAGATCAGCGAGGTGCTCCTGGGCATGACAGTGGCCCAGTGCAGGCTAAGATCTCTCCCACAACACCTTCCTTGCGTCCGGACTTGGCCATCGCATCCCTCAGGCCTTGGGGGTTGGATTCGGAAGGACATGCCTGCTCGCCAGGCCTGAACAGGCCCAACCCAAACAAGCGAACTTCCTAGGTTTATCTATTGTGACCTTTGACCTTTCATTCTTTCTGGGGTCCTTGGGTCCCCTGCCAGTAGGGCCTCAAAGATATTCACTGACTCTGGACTTCACCCAGCCAGGAGTAGGGAGGGCAGGAAGCTGTCCTCAGGTCAGGTGTAATGGGAGAATTGCTCCAGGGTGGGGACACTCAAATACCAGGCCAAGAAAAACTGAGACCGCCCCCGGAAGTGGGGCCAGCTGAATGCATAGATTGGGTTGTATCACTTTGTTTTCTTGGGGTTTTTTTTGTCTTTTTTTTATGTGGGTACCGGGAGTTGAACTCAGGACCTCACGCTTGCCAGGCAGGCGCTTATGCCACTGAACAATATCACCAGCCCTGTTTTTTATCTTTTTGAGACAGAGTCTCACTATGCAGTTCAGGCAGGCCTTGAACTCACTTTGTAGCCCAGGCTGGCCTCGAACTTGTAGCGATCCTCCTGCCTTAGCCTCCCAAGTGCTGGGATTACAGGCGTGTGCCACCATGCCCACCTGGTGGGTTGTATCACTTTTAAGTTTAGCAACTGGCAAAGTGGTAGGAGGGCTGGTGGTGACGCTGGAGGATGAAAGAAAGAAAGCTGGGGTGAGGATATCCCTAGCAGGCTGCTGGGGCGGGGCAGAGGATGGGACTGCAGCCAGAACTGGGTGGATGACTGTGGGAGGTGAGGTCACTCTGAGGTTTGGGGGCGGGGGTGGTGATGTCACCCCCAGCGCGCTGTGGCAGAGGGGTGGGAGGTGGTGTGTGGCCAGGCTCCAGAGTGGCCTGTTTTAGGCTGGAATGAAGTTTTGTAAATGCGCATGGAAGGTTCACCTGCTGTTTGTTTTGTCCTTTAGCCCTGTGCGTGTTACTGACCTGCATGTTAATATGCGTGCTCGGGGATTTGAGGGAGAGGAGGGGTCACGCGAAGGAGTAGCCCGGTTCCTGTGAGTCAAGGATGGAGAAGCCAGGCCCTGTTAAAGCGGATCCGCATGTGGCTCAAGACAGAGGTGCCTCTAAGCCGAAAACTTCCAGAGCAGAGAGACGACCACCCGAGCCAGGACTCGAATTCTGGAAGGCCTGGAGCCCTGGAAAGGCCTTTGTGGGGACTCGGGGCAGGCTGAGAAATCGCGGCTTCTGACGGCCTCTGCTTGTCCTGAGGAGTGGCCTGCCTGGGGACTACCGGCCCGTCCCTCACCAATGGGCTTGGGGACCACACCCGAGCCCCACCTTCCCCGTGTTCCAAAGCTGCGCTGGGTGGCCCTGCTCCCCGGCCCTGCGCGCCTCCCCTCACCATTCAGGCCGTGCTGCGCGAGGTGTTTGTAGAGCTCCAGGAAGTGGCAGCCGGGCTGGAAGCTGCCCCCGTTGGGGTAGAAGTCGTAGTGCGCGATGGGCTGTTTGATGCCCACGCTCAGGCCCACGTGCTTCCGGGTGAAGGTGTGGATGGCGTCCACAAAAGCGGCATCATCTGGGGAGAGGCGTTCGCTGGGGGTCGTCCCCTCAAACAGAGGACCGGCGGCGTCCAGCCCTAGGGGAAGGCAAGGTGAGGTGAGGCAGAGCAAGGCGAGGGCAGGAGGAACGAGCTCTGAGATGTGTGATGTTATTACACATTTATGAGCTTGCTGGAGGAAGCGAGATGCGGGGCCTCCGCTCTCTCTGGAAAACTTTGCCGTAACCTTCCACAGTAAAACCACAGCAATTCACGGTGCTGGAAATTAGACACAGGCTGGGCATTACGGAGCGGTGAAAGAGGTTGTAGAGATGATCTAATGCTACAAAGAAGGTTATGGGGGAACGCTTGATTTATTTAAGCAAATCACTTTTAAGTACCTCCCAAGCTACTTTCAGGAGCATCTGTTTACATAAAAAAAAAAAAACCCAATGTGCTCATTGTCCATAGTTCTAACCTACCCGTCAAAGAAAGAATTTATTTGCTGGCATCTTCTCAGTAATTTCCCTAAGCACGTTGGCTTTTCTGGCGCACTAGTGTCATTTCACTGGAATGTCCAGAGCGGCCACTGTTCCGGGGTAAAGGTGCAGCGAGCAGGCAGGGCTGCATGAGGTGCTGGTCTCAAGGAGATGAGAGGCCGCCCTGGCTGGCTGGGCTGCATGGTGAGCATCCCAGGGTTAAAGCCTTGACTGGGCCATTCCGCTCACCCAGCAGATGAAGATGAAGAGAGAAGACAAGGAAGTGACATGCTTGTTTGGTTTCAGTGTCTGCCACTGTCCTCTCCTTCTTTATTAGTATATGTTTGTAGCACTTAATAATTACATTCATCATGGGGGAATAGGCACATACCCTGTATTTCTCCCAAAATAAGACCTAATCAGAAAATAACCCCTAGCAAGATTCTTCAGGATGCTTGCACTATAAGCCCTGCCACCAAAATAAGCCCCAGTTAAGATCCTCATCCAGACAGACACATTCGGTACATCTCTTGTGACTCAGGACCGGTGTACTGAATTATACAATAATAATATTAATATAGAATTAAATATAATAAATAATATTATTGACATTAATACTTAAAATAAATGATAATATAAATTATAACTACTAGTAAATACCCAAGCGGGTGCCTTTGGACGAGAGGCGAATGCCTGTGTAAACAGACAAACTCGAGACTCGTTGCTGAATGCTAATCAGCGCAGACACAACGCGCGGACAGCTGCGCACTTGGTAAGGAGCAGATGTGCTTGTGTCATATTTCAATACCTCGTGTATTGTAACAATGCACTTCGAGCAGGCTGCATGGACCAGAAGCTCTCGTTTAAGGACAGCGCTATTGCTGGACGTGAGAGATTGGGGCCCATGGTTCCACGGGAAATGGAACTGCAAGAAATTCAGGCCGGAACTCGGGTTTGGAGAGTTATGACGATGTTCAGAAGATGATGACATGGCTGTGTTTGAATAAATGTGGATTGTTGTACATGAAAAAATAAAACATCCCCTGAAAATAAGCCTGATGTATATTTTGTGGCAAAAATTTATATAAGAACTGGTCTTATTTTTGGGGACATATGGTACATATCACACGTTGATCTCATGTTAAATATCTTTTTTAAAGTGAAGGATGGTAATAGAAGGTAATAGAAGTTTTAAAAAAATGCTCTTACTTAACCCATTGTTTAGTATAATTTTTTAAAAGTTCTTCCTTGACAGGAAAGACACTACAGCTCTGCTTTTCATCTTAAATATTCTTTGTTTTAGCCTGCTGGGTCTTGAGGGATGAATAGGAGTTTGGTAGGTGGGCTAGGTGGATGGGTGGTGGGCACAGGGGATGCCATGTGCAAAGGCCCCAAGACACAGGAGACCACGGTGTGTTTGTAAAGTGGGGGGAAATCTTGTGCTTTTGAAGTCTAGAGCTGCAGGAAGGGGCTGGCAGGAGAAGTCGGAGCACTCTGGGGACACCTGTCTGGGAAGGGCCTGGCCTCTGCCCCTGGGCCCACGGCTGCAGGTATCTGTGGGCCCCGGGGACTTGGCAGGGACGATCTGACCAGAACCCAATTCGGGGCAGCGTGGGGCGAGGTTGGTGTCAGGACGCCCGGGGGAAGGACCTCCTTGCACACACCCGGCTCTCCCTGGGCACCGGCTGATCCCGGGTGGGTGTAGGCTTCGAGGCAGGCTTTTGTTACCGAGCTTCCTCCTTTGACTCAAGCGGGCTCCGGAGTAAGCCCCGTGTGCTTCACAAAGGTGGAAACTGAGGCACTATCGAGGCTGGGACTCTCCCCTTCCTAGTTCATCCACACGGGTTCATCTAGCTCTAAAGTATAGATTAGAAATATGCCTTTCTTGCTGCAGAACCGCGCCGCAGGTCTACTTTGCACGTAGTCAGTCCCGTCTGGCCCACCCCGGAGGGGCGATCACGCGGGGAGAGGGTCGGGAAGCAAGGCTGCATTTGGCGTCCCTCGTTCTTGAGTCTTCTGGTGCAATGGCAGCTTGGGCAGTTTGAGAGAGGTCACAAATCCTCCCAGGAGCGCCAGGCTCAGGGAAGGGCCCTGCGAGTGAGGATAGGAGAGGAAGCGGCCCCTGGACGGATGCCCGTGAGTCACTAGGCACGGTTACCTGTGATCCTCCCGATCTTGTGCCTCCCGCCTATGTAGCTGCCCGCAAATCCTGAGACGTGGGCGCCCAGGCTGTACCCGATCAGGTGGACGTCGCTCCGGGACACGTGCCCTGATTCCTGGAAGAGAGCAATCGCGTGGGGTGGGGGAGGTGGCCCAGCTGGCTCTGCTCCTGCCCCAGGGGAAGCTGGCTCCTCTGTCCTCTGGGCGGCTGGCTCTCCTGGGGTGGGGCAGCTACTGGGACCCTGCGTGCCTGTGACAGATGCCCTGCAGAAGGGACGGCTCTTCTGTGTGGGCTCCATGGCCTCTAGGGTGTGGCGGGGTCATGGACCTCAGCCTGGGACACCCCTGCTTGTGTCCCTCCACACCGCGCTGTCCCCTCCAGGGGACCGGGGATGTGCATCAGGGAGGGGGCCTCACCTCCAGCCAGCGCAGCATCGCAGCCACCTCCTGGCCCACAAGGCGCGCGTTGCGCACTGCCACCGCATAGTGGTGGTGCGCCAGGGCCAGCCAGTCCGCCAGCCCCACGTTCACCGGCTGGGTCCTCAGTGCGGCCGCCAGCTGATGCACCCAGCTCTCCAGCACGCCGTCCACCTGCGGGTTTGCAAAACCAAACGTGTCTCTGGGCTTTTTCGATGTTCCTGACCTGAGGCCACAGTCGAACTTCACCCTGCACGGGAGTTTGTGACCCCGCAGCAAGGGGAGAGTCTATACAGCAGGGCCCTGGAGCAGGCCCCTCTGTCTCGGGGTCCCCCCGTGCGGCCTCTGAAGAGGAGTTCCAGGCACCCCTGTGAGCATTGCACGGCAGGGCACCCTGATCGCTTCCCGGCACACAGAGTTGGAGAAAAAGCCCCAGCTCAGAAAGAGAATGAGGGCGGCCAGGACAGCGGTGGTCCTGGGTTTAGGGAGGTCCAGCAAGAAGGGGCAGCAGCAGAGAGGGCAGAATCATGACAGGGCAGGTTTCCTGGGTGGGCATGGGCGGAAAGACTGCGGAGGTGAGGCTGGATTGCTGTGCTGATGGCCTGTGGTCATCCCATCTGCCACATGTCCACCAGGTACCTTTGGGCGCAGGTGACATCTCACTTCCAAGTTATATTGTGCTGCGTGGAATACAGATGTGATAGCTAGCTCCCTCACGGCTATTCTGGACTATGAAGATGAGGGCTGGAAGGACCTGGAGGCTTGGGCACCTTGCTGACCAAAGCCATCTGGTCAGTGCTGCTTTAGGTCTAGGACTATCGAGTGGCACGGAGACAAACCTCTGTCTTATTTGCACCACTGTGAATCCAGGTGTCTGTTGTTTGCAGCTGGCTTTAAGCCTCCCCGGTAGGACATTTCACTGGGAGTCCTCATTCCCAGATTCCCAGCCCCTCCTCGAAGCCTGCAGCATCAGCAGGAGCCTCCCTCCCACCCCCACGGACTGCATCCTCTCCTGCGCCCCAGTGAGCCGCGCGACCTCGAGCCCGAGTTTACCTGGAACACGAGCTCCTCACGTTCTCCCCACCCTGCTTACTGTGGTGTGGAGACAGCCACGGAGCTAACGCGGCAGCGCTGGGAAAGCTGGGGCGCGCTCGGCAGACAGGATGCGCGAGTCTCTCCCCAGCTCCCTATCTCTTCGTTACAATGCAGCCCTCTGGGAAGGAGAAGGCGCAGGCGGAGGCGAGGGCGGGGAGAAGGGGCTGGGAGCCCTGCGTACCGACCACCCGTGGACGATGAGCGCCAGTGGCCGGGAGGCGTTGAAGCCGCAGTGCTGCAGGGAGCTGGGCCGGTGCGGTCCAATCTCACAGCCCGGGCCGAGCCCGTCGGGGAGGAGCAGGAATCTGGTCTCCGTCTTCTGCAGGACTTTCTTCGTTTCCACAGCTTGAGGTCTTCTCCCCAACGACTCTGCAATATAACATCAGGGGCGGCGCTTGGCCTGGTGTCTGTCCCGGCTCTGCCAGCTCCGGGGCCATCACGACTGCAAAGGGCACAGCCAGAGAGGAACATTTGCTGTGGGAGCAGCCAGGGACGGAGGGTGACCAGGGAGGGCCTCTGTCCCTCTGTCCTGCCATCCCAGTGACCGGCCAGTCAGGCCCGGGAGGGGTGAGCAGGGTGTGAGGAAGGTACGTGGGGCAAACCCCACCCAACCACACTGACGGTGAGAGGTGGAGCCAGGATTCGAACCCAGGCCTTTCTCCCAACGCTAGGGAGACAGCAGGTGGAGCATCTCAGATAGGCGACACTGTGCTCGGCCCGTGTTCTCACTGTAGGCACCCTGTGGTGTCCTGTGTGCATTGCAGGGACACAGTGTGGGGTCGGGTGGGGTCAGGTGGGGTCGGGTGATGGACTCTGCTGGACAGAGGGGCTTTTCAGGGAGCGGTACTGACCCCGGCCTGAAGGGATGGAGAGCCTGCGTGTGTGTCGGTGGGGGCTGGGCCCAGGGAATGGCACGAGGACCCACTGAGACTTGGTAAACCTGTGCGCAGGAGGAGACGGGGACAGGACAGGCAGCCCAGGACACTGAGGGCTCAGGGCTCTGGACTCTGGATGACCGGTGGCAACTCAGGAGCTTTGCAGTGAGAAGGACATGAGATTATCCTCTCAGAAACCTCGAGACTGAGGGGAGGGGGTGGCAGACGGTTTCTACTACGTCACGTCTCTTACTGAAGCACTCGATGGCCTCTCTTTGGGAGAGTCTCACCCTGACCCCGGGCTCCTTTGGTGGGGTGGGTAGCTGACTGACTGCCGGGCAGCCCAAGGTCTGTCAAGGACAGGATGCCTGAGTTGGAGGCCTCAGGAGGAGCCTTTTCTCTGTGGTGCATGTCAAGGCGGGTGACATCCGTCCCTCAGGTGTAGAGGTTGGCACTCACCTCTCTCAACAGCGAAACACAAGGCCACCTCGACGTTTTGGTCAGTGACTCCATTCTGCCAATTTCTACAGCCCCTGATCATTCTTCCTGAGCACAAAATCATCCAAGCTTCTCAAACAGTAAGTCCTGAGCTTTTGGTTTCAGGGGACAGACAGCAGGGTCCCCCCAGACAGCAGGGCCGAGATGCTGGGCCCAAGGAGTGGGAGGAGGGGTATTCATGAAACCAATTTTCCCACCCAAAGGTTACTAATTCAAAAGCTTATTACTTCCCAGCAAAGGGCAATGATTTTTCACCATGAGGACAGAATGAAACGCAGCGTGTTTTATGCAAAGGCTATGAGAGCGAGAATCTGAGTAACCGTTCTGAGGGAATGCAGACAATTTCTGCTGCCCAGAGGGGCTTTCCCAAGCCCGTCACTGCTGAGCTCGTCCTCACGCCCTGGAAACCAGCCCTAGCCCCGCTCCCCATTCTTTGGGGGCACTGCCTTCAGAAACTAACTGTCACCTTGCACTTCTGTGCCAGTGTTCCAATCAGCCCAAAGCCTAGTGTCCCCAAATGCCCCTGGAATCCAGCACTCTTGCCTGCACACCCACTATTTTGGGTGTGGTTGATTAAAGCCGCTTCCCAACCGATCTCTGGGTTTTTCCATCCTTGTGCACACAGCTGCTTAAATGAGCTTTCCTAACCAGAAACCACGATGCCCTGTGTGACTCCAAGCTTTCCCGGGCTTGCAACGAAGGCCACCACCTTGTCCCACATCCCCAACCCTTCCCATCTCTCGCTCCCAGTGGTGCCCCCAAAGCCCTTAGCATTAACGCCGTGCAGCTTTGGACTCTCCCGCCACCCCGTCTCTGCCTCGCCGCCTTGAGCTCCGGTCCACCCGCTCATGCGGAACAGAGACGCGCACCTTCCGGGAAGCCTGCTTGCTGCTGGCGCGTACTGTGTCCCCGATCCTCGCATACTCATCGTGCAGGCTGGAAATGTATTTGTTTAGCCGTGCGTTCCTCTACCGGGCTGTGACCTCACGGAGGACAGTGCTGGACACACGGTAGGTGCCCAGTACCTGCTCAGGGGGTGGCGTGGCGTTCTTGGGATCAAAGGCCGATATTCCCTCTGAGCCGCTTGTGCCCTGGACCGAGCTAGCTGGGCCCCTTTTCCTCAGTGACCGAAGAGCTCCGCCTTTCCTCATTTCAGGGCGGCTGCTTCAAATGCCAAGAGGACCACGTGAAAATCAAATGGGGACAAAAATAGTTCCTGTCTCAGGAGGTTGTTACAAGGATTAAACAAGATATTTGTAAAGTGCTCCCAACAATGCCTGGCACCTAATTAGCACCGATGTAAGGGTGTATTGTGAAAACACACACCTTATGTGTGTATTTGCTGATGGGAGCAGCCAGCAGCTTGCAGTTTTGATCTGTGAAATCCTTTCTTTGAAAATGTGCCCCCTTGCCCTTGCAGGGCCAATTCTGCCTCGTGTGTATTTACTCTGGATTTAGCTCTGAGAACACGCTGTGGCCTGGTGCCTCCAGCACACAGCTGTGCAGCAGCGACAGGGGAAAGGAGCAGTCAGGCAGAAAGGCCACATATGACGGGACGCTCCTTCTGCCCCCCGGGGACTACAGCTTCCTTCACTCACGTGTGAGAGGGGAAGCAGTGTGTACAGCACCCATACGTGTCGTCTACTCGCTTCCCACATACACTCAGTGGACATCTCTTATGTGCCTAGGCCAGGGCCCAGTCTCTGTCTCCAGGAGGCTCCAGCCCATGGCTGCCATAAAGGACACAGGCGATACCGAGAGGCGACACTAAGGTGCTGGTCAGTCTAGAAGGAGGAATACTCTCTAGGAGCTAAGGTCCATGAGAGATTACCGCAGAACCCGGGACTCCGGTGCCTAGAGAGCGAAGATTTGGTGGGGACAGACTCATCGAAGAGCTACTGTGGACCTCGCTCTCTCCTGGTCCTGACACTGGCCGGGGTGAGGCAGGGGACTTGTGTTGTAAACAATATTCCCACAAAATACACAGTGGCAAGTTGTCCACAGTTGATCAGGGAGCTTTAAGATCCCCAGTGAGCCGGGCATGGTGGCGCATGCCTGTAATCCCAGCACTCGGGAGGCTGAGGCAGGAGGATCAGCCTGGGCTACAAAATGAGTTCAAGGCCAGCCTGAACTGCATAGTGAGACCTTGTCTCAAAAAGACAGGGAAGAAAAAAAAAAAGAGATCCCCAATGGGACAGCAGTCACAGTGATGAGCAGCACTTAAGTCACAGTGAGGCCCTCACACACGCCTCACCACGCCCTGGCAGCAGCCCCCATGGCAGAGGGAGGCCGTCGCATGGGGACAGGAGGGGGAAAGCCCAGAGTCCACATATCCGAGCCTCTGCAGGAACACAGGCTGATTGTCCCCTTCCTGGAACCTGCTTAACACTTGGGCTCCTCAGCTGGGTCCGCAGCCACGAGGGCTCACTGCCGGGCCCACACCCAGGCCTTCGTGGGGCCTCCTCCCCAAGCCTCAGCCGTGCACCTCACTGGCTCTGGGCCCCACTTTCCCTGGGGGTCTCCCAGCACTGCAGACTCGGCAGGCCACGCGGAATCTGTTCTCCTTCCTCCTGACCTGTTCCACCCTCCCCTCCCTTCTTCCTCCACTTCCCAGTGGGGATCGTTACACCGTCATTCTTCTGTGCTGTCGCTCAAGCTGGACAGCTTGGAGCTCCTGTCCCCTCTTTCTGTCAGGTGGGTCCCCAGCTACCGGGGACTGTGCCTCAGAATGGAATGGTCTTCCACACATTGCCTCTGGCTACCTCATCATTTAAAAAATATTGTGGTATTGCACTAGACTCTCAGCTGTTCTATGTTTTGTTTTTCTATTTGTAGAATTAACACATGCTCATTGCATATATGCAATTTAGAAGATGCTAAAATGAGTGAAGAATCTCCGTATGTAGAAAAACACAACTAACGTTCGGAGGATTTCCTTCCAGTCTTTTCTTACGGAGACGGTTTTCTGTGCAGGTGTATTTGGAGTGTTGCCTTGGTTGCTTTTCTTGTGGCTGAGACAAAATACCCGACACTCAAAGTTAAAGGAGGACAGGTTTATTTGGCTCATGGTTTGTAGAGGTTTCAGTCCATAATCAGCTGGCTCCAAGGCGGGGTGGCATCGCAGAGGAGAAATAGTTCACGGAGGGCAGAAGGCAGCAAAGCAGTGAAGAAGCAGCAAGGCAGCAAGCAATAAGCAGCGACAACAGCAGCCCTCTTTCTGTCCCTTATATTCTGTCCAGGCTCCCTGCCCTTAGGGTGGGGCAGCCTTAGTCCCAGCATCACATCTGTAATCCCAGGACCACACACTCTAGATCCAGTCACCTCTGAAAGCCCCACCTACGACAGCATGAGGCTTTGGGGGGACATCTAGACACAAGGCATAACGAGCATCTATAACCGAGGTCATATCATAGAAATGGGTTTATATCCCTCTTTACCTGTTAAGACAGTTTTCGTGTAGCACCAACATGCTCACAAACATGCTTTTGAAAAGTGACATAATTTACCTGTGCCATTATGGTTGGAAATTCAGGCAAACAACTGATTATTGGAAACTTACATAAACCAGGTTTTTAAACATTACAAACAGATCTCTGCTGACCATCTGCACACACACATTTCTGCAGCTTGATTCTTTTCCCTAGGATACGTTCATAAAGTAGAATCGTTAGCTTCTTAAGTACGAGCCTATTTATATCTCTTTGTGCACATCTATATCCACGTTGGATTTCAGCCTTTTTAAAGCTAGTATATATATTGAGAGCTTTCTCTGGGCCAGACTTTTAAACAATCTCATTTGTATTGACTCGTTTCAACCACACAACTCTATGACTGCTATGAGGAAAACAAATGGTTCATTTGGGAGGGAAGAAATTGGTTCCATATTATATGAAATGGGAGCAGCCCCTTCTCCAAATATATCTTCTGAAATTGTCATTTTCTCATATCTTCAGAAGAGGTAGAGCCGCACCACTGATACACATTTAAGGATAATCCTGTGGTTTTTGAGAGAGAGAATTTTGCCTATGATATGAGAGAGGTCAAGTCCTTGAAGCGAATCAGCCCCCGTGTCCTAGAAAAGGAATTCACAGGCCGGGAAGGCTTGGGGTCGTACTGTGTAACAGTGACTTCCAGAGGCAGAAAAATTACTCTCGGAATTACTCAGAGGAGAAGCTGGGTCCAGCTGTTCAATTTCTAATACTATAAGTTTCCTTGCAGCAAGTGATATCTCTATTCCAAAGCCAGCCCCTCTTGGTTTGAGGGTTCCTAATATTTCATACAAAAACCAATTATTTCACTTTCTTTTGGGTGAGGACCTCGCTGGAGCTGTCAGGTGAGGTGTGGGGGAGGGGGTGGACAACCATAGGCCCTTCCCCTGCAGGTGGTGTAGACGGTCTCGGCTTGAAATCAGGTTGCCAAGTGCTTTTTGGACTGGCAAATTAGTTCAGTTGTGGTTTTGGTTTGAAATTTCACTTGGATGTGCAATGACTAAGCAGCTCCTGACTTGGGGTTTCATTGACCTTCTCCCTCACGTGCCTGCCTCAGCCTTGGCCTTCAGAATCGCCATATGAAGTTCACAGGGAGCAGAAGATGGTCAGCGAGGCCCTGACGTGCCTAACCGCGGAGTTCGTGCAGCAGGGGATGGAGCAGGCGTTGCTTTGGCCTTGGCATTGCTTATGCCCATAAAAGGTAACACACAGGGCTCAGTACATGCAGCTGAAGAGAGAAAAGACTTCGGCCTCTTTCAGTCTGATCCCCTGTGTGAGGGGACCCAGTGTGTTCCATGTGGGGAGATCAGGAGCCTCGCTCTGCAGCCAGGTTGTCTGGCTCACTCCCTGCTCTGTGACTTAGACTGGGTGCTCTTGGGCTTGTTACTCAACCTCTCTGGGCCTCACCTCTGAAATGAGACTAACAGCAGCACCTAACTTACAGGATTACTGTGAGTTGCAGGTTCAAATACATTGTTTTAAAATAACTTGAAGGGAAGATCTATGGATTTCTTCTCAGTAAGCCTTAGGGACAATATGTGGTCCGGTTTTGGTCACAAGACCAGTTGATGAAAGGAGGGAATGGGTTTAATCTGGAACATTCTGTTTACTTACTGACCGAGGGGTCGGCCCCAGGTGCGCATCCTGGAGTCTGTCATTGAGAAAGACTCGAGGATCGGCCTGCATGGACATTTCCCATGAGCCTCTGGTGCGCTCACCTGTGTCACCTCTGCCCAACTCTCCGCGCTCTGTATCCGAACAGCGGTAGTTTGGAATTTGCCATGTGGGAGTATTTACATGGTGGAAATCGGCAAAGGCTAAAAATCAGGTCTTTGATCTATCGTAACTATTATTACTATTTTAGGGGGACAGCACTCTTTAAACACAGACTCCCATCCAGGCGCAGCGTCGCAGCTCTGTAATCCCAGCACTTACAGCTGGGATGCCGTTGCCCACGGACGCAAGAGGATCTTGAGTTCAAGGCCAGCATGGTTACATTAACGAGACCTTGTCTCAAAACAAAAACAAAAACAACAGCAACAACACACGCACACGCACACACACGCACACGCACGCACACCCGCAAACCCCAAACAGCAGCAAAAACCACGTTCATCGCTGTGTGAGATCCTAGCTCTCGAAGCGTAGGTGACAGGTAGCACGTTTCCTTGTTTTCTTCATATCAGCCTACAGAGAGCTCCAGGTCCCCACCGTGAATCCGAGGTCCCTAACTTTGTGCCAGTGTCCCTCTGCGAGGTCCTTGCTTCCGTCAGTCCAGCTCTAAGATGCGCATCGTCCCTGCCGCACAGGGGCTCACTGGGAAGCCCTTGGAGCACACACGCCCCTAGCCGAGGCCGCATTGAAGCTGCCTGGGCTTTTGCTACCCTGGACCCCCATAAGTCTGTCTCCTCCCAGCCAGGGAATTAAGGACATGCTCTTCTCGCTCCCCTGGGTGTCTGGGATAATTGTGTGAATGCATTTAAGTTTTCACAAACGATAGGAGAATATGTTGGATTCAAATGGCTTCTACTGCTTTTCAGTCCTGAAAACACCTTTAAGTTAAGGACTGGTGGGGGTAGATAAGCAAACTCAGAAAATGTCCCAGTAAATGCTTGTGCTGTACAAAGGTGGGGGGCTGAGATGCACAGATGAGAACTCGCTCATCTAAGCTCAGCTAGCAAGGGAGAGAGGAGCCCAGAGCCCAGGCCTCAGCCCTCGGCCAGCCTCCTGCAGCCCCTGTACCTCCCTGGTGGTTTCTCCTAGCCTGGTTCTGCTCTGGTCCGGTCCACTCCCCGCGGCCACATGAGTGCTGAATTGTGTGCAAATGTGCTTGGTTCATACCTGCTCGGATCCGCAGTGGCATTGGGTGGGTGGCCTCGCTGTCACCCACCTGCTTACTTGCTCTCTCCCTCAGCCCTTCCTAAGTACCCGCTCTCTGCCAGGCTCCTTTCCACAGATGGGACTCGCCCTCAGCTAAATCATTTCTGGGGCAAGCATCAGGATTTTTTCATGTTTCTTTTAAAAAATATATGTATCGCACAAAAGCGGAAGTAAGAGTAGAAAATAAAATTTGTATTATAATACAAATATATATTACTCACAAGCTCATTGTCCTAATGGATTGACTCTTTATTTTTCTGTGTTCCTATTCTGTATCCAAAGGCAAGTATATTTTTCACATAACTGTGCAGTTACAACTGTCCTGGCTTTTTTTCATTTCACATGATGTAATAAACATGTCTCCATGTTTCTAGGATGTCCCTGTTCATCATTTTTAAAGGCAGAGTAATATTCCACAGAAGGAAGTTTGGTGATTTATCTCTTCACTTCCCTCCCATGGGGTAAGCAGTATGCTTCCAGTTTTTCACTTTCATAAATAAAACTGCACTGAATTCACAGCAGGAGCTTTTCCCGTTAAAGAATTACTTCTGCTGGGGTGAATGGCCTGGTGGGGGATTACTTGGTTAAATGGTGATCATTTGCCATCTTATGGGTAGATTCCGACGGGTGTCAGCCACACACGTGTCCAACCCAGGGCACCTGTGTGGACCCCAAGTGTCCTCATTAAGGGTGACGATGGGGGTTGGAATCGGGAAGCTGGGGTTCAGTTGAAAACAAGGGCTGTTTGTGGGGTCTCCTTTACTTTTCTAGTTGCTCGGTATGTTGCCTTTATCCAATGCTCAGAACACCCCAGGAGGCAGCTGCTATCCCCAAATGAAACTGGGTCTCCCCGAGGTTAAGCGTCTTGGGCCTGGCCACGCAGGAAGCAGGTGAGCTGGGCTTCAAGCTCAGCCAGGGGGACTCAGACCTGCTCCTAACTCCGGCCCCACTGCCTTCCCAAAGTGGACAATGCCAACGCACTCCCCATGTGCCAGGTGTCGGGTTGATGCTCATTCCCCTCCCCTGCCGGGAGCTCAGTGCTAACGTGGCATCTTCCACACAGAGAGGGCCCAGCCTGGGATGGGGTAGAACCCGGCTGCCCACGTCCTGAGCAGCTCTGCTGAGGTCCTGGAAGCTGGGTCACCTGCTAGAAGGGACGCATGACCTCCTTGGCCTCTGGGTGACTCCAGCACCCCGAGGTGGCATGAAGTCACTGAAGTCAGTCCTGAGCGTGCATGGTACAAAGTGTGACAGCCTCACGTAGCATGCATGGTAACTTTGAGAGGCCAGGCCCATGGTGTAGCGCTTTTCCCTCGAGGCAAGCACCAAGCAAGTTCTTTCCTGCGGCTGCCACATCTGCTTTCAGAGACACGGTGGCGTTCGAGGCCCCAGGTTTTAATGAAGTCCTCGTGGTTGACCTTTGGCAAGTCATTTCACTGCCTAGGTCTCAGTTTCCTCATCTGGACAATGAAGGGTTTGAACCACCCACCCTGAGGTCTCCGTAGCTCTTTGAGTTGGCCGGAATAGGATCTAGGCCTGGCTTTTCCCCCACACCAGCTGTGCCTCATTTCCATCTCTGAGAAACCAGGAAGTTGGGAGGAGCTTGCAAGATCCCTTTGGTTCTGAGATGTGCAAGTCCTAAGACCCTCCTGTCTTTGACTTTCAGGACGTGAAGATGCTCTGGTCTGCAGGATACCCTCTCCCCTGACCTTACAACTGGCCTGCACTTTGGAAGATTAACTCTTGTAGCTGGAGGCAAGCATTAAGCATTAATTTAGCCAAACAGCCCCCAGGTTACTCTTTAAGGCAAAAGCAAGAGGTGGGTGGGCTAGTGAGCTGGAACACAGGACCTATCCTCAATCCCCTGGGGCTTCCCAGCATAGGGCCTGGGCTGAGAGGACTGGTTATCAGGTGGCTCTGAGAGACAGAGGGTCCCCTACATGTAGGTAGGCAGAGAAAGAATAGAATAAGGGCCTCATTAGGGTTTCTGGAAAATCCCGACTAGAAAGAGTTAAAACTTCACTGGAGAGAGAAATTGATAAGACAAGAGGGAGAGCTGATAAACAGAGCATGGAAGAAGTAAGGCCCCCAACAACAACAGCTGCCCCTCCCCCTCCAGTAAAATGCACAGGAGACAAATGGGGGAGGGGCTACCTAACCATCTTATTTAGTATATAACAATATATATGTATTCTCACTCCAGTGTCACTGTATTATGGCACTAGATGCATATGTATCCCCTTACTTAATCTCTAACTTGACCTTGTATGTGAGACTTCTAACCACCCTACAAATCCCAGAGGTAAGGCCCAGACTGGGACAAGTGGGCAGGGAGAAAACAAAGCCCACCAAAGGGATGTGCACTAGACAGTGGCACCTGTGTTAGGGTTCTGTGGCCTATGACAGTCCAGAGAGCCAATCAGGTTGTGACAAGTTCCAGGTACTGACCTGGGAGGGAAGGTCTTTATCACCTGACGAAGGGAAGCCGGAGACAAAAGCTCAGGGAATCCATATCTGGGCCCCTGCCCTCACCTCACACGGGCAGCTTTCTGTCTTCTGCTTTTTCCTCCTTATGAATAAAGTGTCTTCCCTTTTAAACTCCATCCCTTTAATTCATTACTGGTGCTGAGTTTGTGATCCCGGCTGGCTGCTCGTTCCTGCAGAGCAGCGGTGCAGTGTGTACCCCGGATGCAGCACTCCTCCTGTGTGGCAAGGGTTGTGTTCCGCGTGGCGAAGCTTCGAGAAGCTCCTGGTCTTACAGTGGAGGACCTGAGTGGACAATTGTTCCCCTCCCAGTACGAAGTAGTGCTGGCTGGAGAATAGGAAAGCATTAACCAGCAAAGGTGGCTTCAGGGTTCCAGGCAGAGGTTGGTCCCAGTGAGAAGGAGGGACAATAACGCGGGAGTGGATGAGCCTGTATGCAGCCTATAGGGTTCCTTTGAGATTCAGAGCTTGAGTCTTGGCCACACCTGCACCCTGGGCCCTCGAGCTGGAGTTCCAGTGCCTTCCTCTTCCTCTTCTCACCTTCACTTCTGAGACAATGCAGCTTTTCTTAGCAAGTGGTCCACACCCGGAGTCCACATCCTCCTGCCTTCACAGTGAGGGCCTGGAGGCGCAGCCCTTGGTGCCTGCTCTCTGCAGACCGCAGACATGTACCCCAGTTACTTCCAGGTCACCGTCACAAGGGGGGCAATGGCGGAAGCAGGTTGGAGGTGGGAAGGGCACTGGCTTTGGAGCCAGTTGGCTTGGTGTTGGGTTGCTTGGCACTTGTGCGACCCTGGGAAACTCACTTAACCTCCTCTGGGCCTCAATTTTTTTCTTTTTCTTGTTGTTGAGACAGGATCTCACTACGCAGTTCAGGCTGGACTTGAACTCACTATGTAGCCCAGGCTGCCCTTGAATTCATGATGATCCTCCTGCCTCAGCTTCCCAAGTGCTGGAATTGTAGGTGTGTGCCACCATGCCTGGCCTTGAGCCTCAATTTCTTTCCACCTAAATTGGAAGTGCAAAGACTCATATCAAAGAGTTGTTATGAGAACCAGATGAGAATTGGTGGAATGTCCAGTCCAGCACTTAGCATTCAATGTGATATTTCCCTTTTTGGTTTTTGGTACTGGGAATCGAACTCATGACCTTGCACTTGCCAGGCAGGCATTGTGCCACTGAGCTATATCCCTGCCCTATTTCTCTTTTCTTTAAAAAACTTGCCTGAGGTCTCTTCTTTCATAACCCATAATCCCTTCCAAGATGCTTGTTGTTAGTGCTTATCCACCAAGGTCTTAGCACCTTTTTGTGAACCAGGGCCTCTCCTCAGGTGCCACATTTCCTTAGAGTTGTGGCTTCGCACTGGGCCTGTGAGCCAGGAAAAGGAGGCCCCCACTTTGGGGTGAGGATTTTGGCATTCCTTCCCCCTTCCTCTTTTCCCTGATTCCTCTGGGACCTTGTAGGGCAGACCTGAGGGTTGCTGTACTTAGTTGCCGCCTCTGCTATCTGGGGTGCTATAGTCAGGGGGTTGCTCTGTCTAAATGAGAAAACTCCAGGAGCCAAACCATGCCATAGGTCAACCCTCTTTGCTAAGAGGAATAAAAGTGGCTGCAAAACACACCCAGCCAGCTCTGTGCCCTTACACAGCTACTGAGTGGATACTGTACCCCCCTCCCCCCGAATCCCTTACACTCTACCTAATCTACACTTGAGGACTGAGGCTCTCATGGGTTCCTGTGCTTTGGATGCAGACTCCTCCTGGGCACTGTGCCCAGGGCAGCTGACCTGTGTAGGGAGGCCTGGGAATCTGCACTGGACAAAAGGCAGCAGATCATTCTGTGAATAACTCATCCAGTGGTTAAGAACAGGAGCTCTGGAACTGAGCTAGGATCCAAAGACTAATTGATCTTGCAGAAGAAATGCCAAGGCAGTCTAATGTTGAGGCCATGGCATGGCTGCTGTTGAGGGCTGTTAGCCAGATTTATGTTGAGAATCAAGAGCAAAGAGCCCAGCAGAATGATTTAAAACATTTGAGTTTGGCCAGAAAGGAAACTCCAGTAAAGCTGTGGACTGCAAAGATAAAGCAGAGGAGATCTTCATTGCTGAGAAGGAACAGGAGAATAGAAGAGATGACCTGAGGGCATCACAAGAACCAACAGGACTCCAGCCTCTGCAGCCTCAGAGTTGCAAAGGCGAAAGACTTTGCTTTGAGAAGAAAGCCCCAGAGCACCATGTTCCAGAATGGCAATGGCCTAGGAAAGTTTCCTTGGGATTTGGTTCATAGGCACTTGATCACTACAGCCAAGAGAGAAGGAAGCCTGGCTACTGCTCCACTTGGCAGCAGACTTTGGCATCATCCACGTGGCATTGGTATTAGGTGAATGCAGAATGCAAGAGTTGTGGGGTCAGGAAGGCTTCCACCCAGCTTTCAGAAGAAGGCCTGGGAAACCAGGCAGTGTGTCCTTGAGAGGGCAGTGTGTGAAGCTGTGAGTGTGAAGCTGAAGGTGCAGTGGAGACCACAGAAGTTTGGAGAAGCCAGGAATGTGGCTCATCTGTGGAAAACTTCAAGAAGCGAGCAGAGTGGGCCCAAGAGAGAAGCCATGGGAGCTACAACCACTGGAAGTGCCTTAGGGGTGGAGCTGCCCAAGCCTCTTGAAGTTCACAACTTGCCACAGATTTTCAGGGATACTGGAAGTGGAACTGTGGGATTTAATGTTTGCCCTGCCGGAGTTTGATCTTGTTTTGGTCCCATTCCTTTGTATCCCCCTATTTGTACCTTTTGGAATGGACACGTCTACCTTGTGCCATTGAATGTTGGAAGTGTTTAACTTTCTTTTCATTTGTACAGGGGCTCACAGCTAAGAGTTTGCCTTACATCTCAGAGGAGACTTGGGACTTGAACTTTTCAGCAATGCTGAAACTGTTAGGACTTTGGCAACTCTTAGAGATGGACTAAATGCCTTTTGCATAAAGGAATGTGCATGAGTCTTTGGGGGCAGGGGCAGAATGTTATGGCCTGTGTCTAGATGTCCCCCAAAGCCTCATGCAGTCATAGGTGGGGCTTTTTCCCAGATGGTTTGATCTAGAGTGTGTGATTGATTCATGGTGCAATGCTAGGATCAAGGACACTAGGATTAGGGGTGCGAGTGCTACCCACCCTAAGTAGCCTGAATAAAATATAAGAGACAGAAAGAGCTGTGGTCATCCCTTGCTTGCTTGCTCTTGCTGTCTTCTGCTCTGGTTCTCCTCTGCGATGCCCCTCTGCTAAGCCACCCTGCCTTGGAGCCAGCTGACTATGAACTGAAACCTCTAAAAACTGTGAACCAAAACCATTCCCCTCTTAACTTTGGGTGTCAGATATTTTGTCTCAGCAATGAGACGAAAGTAACTAAGATGCAAATGTTGGCTTTGCCACTAGTAAGCTACAAATGTGGGCAAGTTTACAGACAGCTTCCTCAAAGGATTGTAAGTGAGAAAAGTGTATGTAGTACCTTCCACAAGGCCTGGTGTTTAGCGGGTGCTCAGTGAACACAGGTGGCCATGGTGGTAGCGGAGGTGGAAGAAGTGGTGATTGATGCTGCTATTACAAGACCTTCCTCCCTGAAGAGCCCTTCCCACCCCAACAGTATCAGGTGATGATAGGGGGTAGCTCTTTATGTCAGGGCAATATGGGATCACTTCCTTTCAACAGATTGTGCAGATCACACCAGTGCTGGGAATCTGCAGGGTAATGTCCAAGCTTCTAGAAGACACAAGTCTCCCATGTGGCCTTTCTGCAACACAGCAGCCTCCCAGGGGTGCATGGACAGGCCCCACAGAGGCTCTCCTGGAAGATTCTGCACCCCTGCTTTGTTTTGGAAGCAAGCTGCGTCTGTCTCTCTCTGGCTGGAGGTCTAAAGGGAGAAGGTGACCTCCTTGGAGAGAGAATAAAACATGACCTTAGCAAGGACAGAACTTTAATGACAGACAGTGAGGGCTCCAGAATCTGTGAAAAAGATAATAAAAAAGACCTATGAGGATGGGGGAAGATTAAATAATTCGAACTATCTACACTGTGCATAGATGACCAACCAAAGAAGCAGAACAGAAATCCTGAATACCCAAACACATGTATTTTATTTTATTTTATTTTATTTTATTTGGTACTGGGAATCAAACTCAGGACCTCGTGCTTGCTAGGAGGGTGCCATGCCACTGAGCTATATCCCCGGCCCGACACATGTATTTTAATTCAACATTTGATAGAAATATCATTTCAAATCAGTGGGATATGGTATAGATGGACTTTAAAAATATTATTAAGAGATCTAGAAAAAGAAAGATATAGTTTGGATCCATACTTTACACTATCTACTGGGAAAAACTCCAAATGAATCAGATTTTTAAATGAAACGATATAAATCACAAAAAGACTAGAGGACATGGGCACATTCCTTTCTAACCATTTGAGCAAAACCCTCCTGACTCAAAGTTCAGAAGCTATAAAATATCATTAAAGCAGGGAAGAAACTTCTGCACAAAATAAAAACAAAAACACCAGACGCAAAGTCAAAAGATGTATAATAAAGTGAGAAAAAAATAAGGGCAACACTCACAGCACAGAGGGCTACCGTATCACCTCGCTGATCTATAAAGAACGCCTCAAAATCAAGTAGAACAAGACCGGCAAGCCCTAAAACACACACAAAGGACGCGGAGAGACATTTCATGAAAGAAGGAATTTAAATGCTCTTGAATATGGGGCAAGATCCTTAACGTCAATTCTAAGATGAAAAGCATGAGTTAAAACTATATGGAGGACTGGTGAGATGGCTCGGCGGCTTAAGTGCCTGCCTGGCAAGCGTGAGGTCCTGAGTTCGGCTCCCGGTACCCACAAAAACCCCCCCCAAAAAACAAAAAAACAAAAAAAACCATATGGAGACATCAGTCTCACCATCAGATTGGCAAACAGGGAAGCATCTGGCCACACCCCTTATGGTGTGGTGGCAGCTGTCCCAAGGGAACAGCTCAGATCGAGAGGGAGGTGGCAGGAGCATGGTTACCCCTGCATGCAGTCTTCACCCAGTGCTCACTGCCTGGGGATTTACCCTGCGGCTTCGCACATACATGAAGTGGGATCAACACTGGCCTCACCGGAAGTGCCCCTGTGTCCATCGAGAGCCAGATAATGCAACTGGGGTGCATCCCTCAGCAGAATATGGCGCAGCTGATCCAGGAAGCGCTCTAGACTGATTGCAAAGAGCCCCAGAGTGCAGACCGGAGTCAGGTGCAGCATGCTGCTTTCTGTTGACGTCGTGGGGAGGGTAAGAAAATAAATTCGAGAAACACTGGAAAGACACAGAAGAGAGGAATAGAAGTTTTAGCCCTCGTGGGAGAGGCAGGCAGTGGGATGGAGGGACATAGCGCGAGTGTAAGATTTGGCATATCTGTTCTGTTTCGTACTCTTCTAGTTTATGAGCCACGTGAGTATCTACCTCTTATAAATAATTTTAATTAGAAAAAGGCCCCAGCTTGTTACTTCCTGCTTCCACTTTACATGGCACCCATTTGTCTGGATGCTGCCCCCTACGCTGAATCCCCTTCTGGTGCCCAGGGAGCTCTGGGAGCTGCCCTCCCCGTGTCGGACTGCCGGTGCAGAGGGGAAGATGGCCCCTCGGGACGTCCCCTGGGGACAGCTGCCTCTCTGGCAGAACCAGCCCAGGAGGCAGCAGAGTGCCAGCAGTCACGGCGAGCCAGGGAGCACAGGGTTCCAGGGAAAGCAGCTGGCTCAGGGCTTGGAAGCAGGCAGGAGGGCTGTGCTGGAGCCCGGCGGTGCCCACGCTGTTGGTGCAGCGTTGGAAGGGGTAAGCGGAGGGATGGGCACAGGTGCTCCTGGGTTGCAGCCCATGAGACACCCTCCCGGTGCCCTGGGGCTTCGCAGAGGCCTTTGGGAAAGGACGCTTTCCTCACCCCCGCCCGTCTGGACTGGCACTCACGGAGCGCTGGGAGCGAGCATATATTAGATGTGTCAAAAGTGACAAGTGTTGGAAAGTGCCATTGGCACACTGGCAGCTAAGATGTGCCAGGCTCTTTGGAAGACGTGGAACTCAGGAGGAAACGGGGGAGTCTGGAACACAGGCAGCTCCTATCCAGCTGCTCCAGATGTGAGCAGCAGTGACTTGGGCTCTGCAGGGGGACAAAGAACCACAAAATTGGTGAAGCTGGGGCTGGCAGTGCCAGAGCCCGAGGTGTTGGCAGGAAGTGGCGTTGAGAGAGGCCAATGCGGGCAGAGGAGGGGAGAGTATCAGAATAGAAGCGGGGGAGCAGGGCCTAAGGTGGCCTGAGCAGCCCTGGGGTTGCAGAGCTGGGGCCACTGTGTGCTGCCTGCCAGGACGGGGCAGGGGGGACAGCCAGAGCCAGCCTGGGGCTGGAGGTGAGCTTGTGCCGTGGCCCCAGGGAGGCTGGACCAAGGCTCCTGTGTGTCCACTTGGAGACACCCCAGGGAGCATCCCTAACCCAACATCTACCCCGAGACAGGGCATCCGGCCAGGCGGGAGCCTCCCTGGTCTGTTCTTAGCGCGGCCCTGTTTGGCCTGTACCCTGGCTGGTTCTCTGCTGTTGGGAGGGGCTCATCCCGGCTCCCCGGAAGCTGGGGTGGGGACCTTCAGGCAGCGGCTCGCACAGGACAGGCCTAGGTGAGCCATCCGGAGGGAGGAGCTGGGGATCCTGGATGTGTACTCTGGGCGCTCTGGGGGTGGCGAGGTCCAGGGCACAGAGGCACCGGTCCAGCCGGCCTTCTGCAGAACCATGGCTGGGGTGGGGGTGTCCGGCAAGGATGGAGAAGCCAGTGGCTCCCCACCTGTCCCGGCTGCCTTCTGCAGGAGACATGGCCACACTGTCCTCCGGTCGCTGCCTTCACCCCACCCCCTTCACTGACTACAACTCTCACCGCCAGGAGAGGCAGGAGGAGAGGAGCGGTCGCAGTCATCTTCATCATCCGCGTGAGCTCCATCACGATCGCGGCCCCGCCCACACTTCCAGCGGAGCCTGCTCGGCTGGGTGCGGACCGAGTCTTCCCACCGCCTTCCTCATTCTGCTCACAGATCCTCCCTCGGCCAGGCAGCCCTGCACCCCGAGTCATCTCCCACTCCTTCCTCTTCCTTCCCCTAAGCCCGTAGGCAACCGTGACTCAGGGTGGCGCGAACGCGCGTGCTGCTTCCCGCAGGGTGGCTGCCAGCCTCCCGTGCCCACCCTTCCTGTCCAGCGCAGGTCCCCGCGCCTGCGCTCTCGCAGCGCCTCTGCCCGGAGCCTCTCTGCCTTCCTTCGCGTCTTGTCTTGTGCGAACCCAGCTCCCAGGGCCTCGCACGAGGCCTGCAGAGGCGGGCTGGTGACGGCCGACTTCACAGGAGAATTGTGCGTTTCTGCCCTTCTTAGGGAAAGACTTGTCACAGCGAGCCAGGAGCAGAGAGGCAGGGACCCCAGCTGTGTCACTTCTAACACCCACGTCCCTCCCTGTAGTCCTGAGCGGCCCTGCTCCGTCACCCTCTGGGAACGAGCTGGAGAGAGAGAGGTCCCAGACCACAAAGCGGTGGGCGTTCTTTGGAATCATGAGTGGTCCTCGTTTTGTTCCCTTTTCGAAGTCCCCCAGCCCCCAAACCAGTTTTCTTTCTTCTCTTCCCTCTTCCTCCTCCCTCTTCCTTCTTCCTTCCTCTGTAATTCTTCCTTTATGTCATGCTCATTTTTTAAGCTTTAAACAAACGAACCAACCAACCAAAAAACCTTACCTCTGTAAAGCCTTTTTGGATCCCAGACTGTTTATTGAGATACTACTAGAGCTTATACAGAAAAAGGAGTTTTGTGGCCACATAAATTTGGGGATTTAAGCAAACTTTCATCAGGCCTCCTGCTGGCCAGAGAAACCTTGAGAAGGTGCTGCACCTTTAACCGGAGCAGGGGCCCATGGTGCAGCGGTCCTCAGACTCCATGGCTGTGGAGCAGGCTGTCCCTGCTCCCTGCCTTCCTTCGCCGGGCCAGGCATTTCTGGGCTGGCCTCTCACGGGTGCACTGGCAGTGGCTTCCATTCTGCCTGCCTCCTCCCTGCTGCCTGGCTCTCGAACACTCCAGGTGGTGGTGCAGGGACTCCCTGCGTGGCTGTCCCCGCTGCTGTGTCCCTACCCCTACGGTGATGCAGCTGACTTTTTGGTATTTCCTGCCAGTCTTCTCATGCACATATATGTCACGTAAGATTTTGTTTATGAAATTTCTCAAAGCACAGAAAGCCTTTTGGTTAAACTCTGGAATGAACAACAACAGGGCATTTTAAAGCCACATTTTAGCTGGCTGGGAGATTTTTTTTTTTTTATACAGGCAAATGTCACGGTTTGCAAACATGTTAGGATCTCAACCCAAGGATCCTGCAGGGGTACTGGACTTCAGCGGCTGCTGCAGGAGCTGAGTGGGGACCCAGGACAGCAGGTGGCAGTTCCTCTTTTGTTTCTAACATTTTCTTCTGGAGATGCAGTTGGTTGGAAGTCTTCTGGGGCTGACATATGTTCAAAAACTACAACTCCAGACCAATCACTTCATTTACCAGACCTAAAACAAACAACAAACAATGAACAAACAGCTCCCAGAGACTGAGGTGTGGAGAAGGTAACTGCATGTCACTTGCAGTCACATTTCGGGATGGTGGCTCTGCAACCCAGGTTTCTGACGCACTATCTAACACGCTTTCTCCACACCCGTGTTTGATCATTTCTGGCTCAGCCTCTTCAAGAGAGAAGAGTGACGGATAGCACGGGGCAAACAGCAGCGAAGAAAGCGTGGTGGGTCGGCCGAGGGGCAGCTGAAGGAGAGGCAGAGAGAAGCCTGTCTGTCCCCGTGGGCTCTGTGTCACCGCAGCGCTTCGTGCTCAAGGCCTGAAAGTGTGAAGAGCTTAATGGGGAGGATGAGTGCAGCTATGCCCAGAGTAACTTGGGGGAGTCACAGCGCGGCACCCCAGTCACCAGTGAACCAAAATTGCAGTTGATGGTCCTCCATCCACTGGCAGAGAGCTCTGCAAATGAGGTGGCTCCTAAAAGCAAGTCCCCAGAGGAGCTGTGAGGAAGCTTCAGTGGTGGTGGATGTGCAGGTGCCCATGGCTGGCGTGGGCCACCTGCTGCCATCGTGTGCGTCACTCTGTGCTCCGTGCTTTGTTATTTTTTTTAGTGCTGAAGCTCAGGGTTGCTCTTTGTCACATGAGACACTCAAGGCTCCAGGTCTGCCTGGGTCGTGCCAGGTTGTAGCAGCGTTCGTCTAACAGCACTGTCGAGCTCGTGTGCTGTCCTTGCGTTGAGAGGCGCACAACTCTCATGAGGACAAACCCGGTGCTGTGCACGGCAGGGGCAGAGGAAATGAGCAGTATTTATTAAAGCGAGAGAATAAGCCATGGCAGTAAGTGGCCCTCTGCAGCCGTTGAAGGAGACTTAGTACTGGCAACTGCGGGGTAAGCATCTTTTGTCATCTCATTATTATCATTAACAACATAAGTGGTGTTTTTAACCATCGACCAACCTTTAACGTCAGCCTCAGAAGGGTCAAACTGTTTCCAAGTAACTTAATAGGATTGAGGGGGTTTAATCCTTTGAAGTGAGCCACCTCGAATTCTAGTATTTAAAACCTTTGCGAGGACTCCTGCTTCCGGTCAAGATGGAGACGCGATGCTTCTGTTTATCGCACAAACAACTGGACAAAACCTACGCCACGACATACGTCTGTTAAATTCTCATCTTTGCTCCTGGGTACGCAGTGTGGCTTTTACTCTGGTTTCGTTAAGGATTTCCTTTTATGACTGGTTCGAGGCAAGTTGATTATGCTGTATCTTGGTGTAGTTCCCTTCGTGTTTCTTGCTTGTAAATTTGACGAGAACGGTCAGTGTAAGGAAATGAGGCGACGGTGACAAGATGACCCATTGCAACAAGGGTTGTTCCACCTTCTCCGACTGCAGAGCAACAGCTCTGTCTCTCAACTCCATCAAACTAGCCAGAACACAAAGCACCGACACAATAAAATAATATGGAAAAGGAGACGCACAGGAAATCCCAAAAGCAAATGGCTCCTCCAGACTGGTGAATCTTTCATCCCAAAGGACCATCGACCTTCCTGAGCCGTCCTGCCACCAAGGAAGGAATTATTCACGGCCCCTGGAATCCAGGTTCCACGAAGCACAGCCTGGATTCAAGGAGTTCATTTAGTACTAGCATAGCAGGTTCAGATTTCTCTAAAATCCTGCATCCCTTTCTGCCAAGAAGCTGTTTTGAAAGCTGACACTCCCTTGACGTGAATTTGCAGCCTGCCCCATTAACGAGGCTTCACTCAGAAAACATTTTTAGATCCACCCTGTTCCAGACACTTGCTCCCAAGGACAAACTAGAAGAAACTGCACCCAGCTCAAACCTTTCCGAGCTCTTTGATGATCAGAAACAAGGGAAAAATACTAAAACAAATGTTATCAATACAAATATGCTCAACAAGCTTCAAAGCCAAGCGCTCCTCTGTGCTCCGGGGAGCGAAGCTCATACAGAGCTGGCCCCTTGGCCTCGACTCCTATTAGCCAAGCCGGCCGCTTAAAAACAAATAGGGCTCCGAACAATGCGGGGAAGTGTTAGAAATCAAAGGCGAGGAAATGGAAAAGCAAGAGGAAGCAGGCCAATGCAAGAAAGGGAGCAAGAATTGGAAAACCAACTACATTTAGCAAGCGCCTTGTTTTAGATATATAAAAAAGATACAGCCCTCCAGGGATGCAGGCCCCTCGCAGAAGCCCCCTTTGTTGGCTCTGTGCATCTGAGAAATCCGAGAGACCCGCAGGCAGTGCAGCCACCCTCCTCCCAGCTCCATTCACAAATGGCTGAAGGCCCAGAACTCTCCTCCTAGATGCAAAGCTGCAATCCTCTAGGGTGCGGTAGGATGGGCGTCTCCGTTTCCAAACCTCAGAGCCATTTGCTCCCAGATAAACAAACATTTCCTCAGCCAACTTCCCTCAGCCAGAAAGTCATAATGCTGAATTAGTAGCACTTCAATCACTTCTGTGACAAGCTGGTGACAGGCTGGAACGGGTTGAGCGAGGCCGGCAGATGTGGTTACGAGAAAGGAGCGAGCGGACCGAGTGACAACAGAGCAGTGCAGTCATCGTTATGGCCGTGATGGCCCCATGTGTGCTCATATGAGGTTCCTAACTGCCAGTGTCACAAGGGGAGCGTGGCCCCTGCTTGTTGCTGGCTGTGTGGCCCTGCACCTGGGTGTTTCATCTACTCGGGGTGCATAATGGTCTCCACTTCACAGGATTCTTTGGAGGTTTGGACGAAGCCAAGTTTGGAAGGTGTTTGCACTGCAGTCAAAGTACTGATAATGGCAGAAGTAGTGGCAGTGGCGGGATTTTTTTTTTTTTTTTTTTTTTTTTTGTGGGTACCGGGGGGACGACCTCAGGACCTCGCGCGCCAACAGGCACCCGTGCCGCTGAGCGATATCACCGGCCCCTTTTTCGTATGTGGGATCCGAGTGGCGGGATTTTGAGAAGTATTTTCTATTCTTTCCGCCGGCGTTATGTGCTGTTTCAGGTTACCCTTTCCTCACACAGGAGAGAAGTTTGTAATGCTGTTTGGTTGAATGTAAAACAGACACCCAGAGAAGTGAGGTGTCTTGCCTGGTAAATACAAGAAGTTAATGGCGAGGCAAGGAGACAGTATATGTCTCCTACTGGTTCTGTAACAAACACCGCCAATTTAATGGCTTGAAACAGGCATTATTTTCTTACCCTTCTGGAAGTCAGAAATCTGGACCCGAGGTGTTAGCAGGGCTGTGTGTCTGGAGACCAAGACAGCCTTTGTCCTCCCCGGTTCACCTCAAAGGCTGTCCGCAGCCCTCAGCTCACGCCTCTTCCTCCTTCTTCACAGCCAGGCACTTGGTATCTTCTGGCTTCTTTCTGTAACTCTAACTCTCCTGCTCTCTTATGAGGACCTTGGTGACCACATCGGGCTCATCCGGGCGACCCAGGGTCATGTCCCCTCCTCTAGGTCCTTAACCCCATCTCCGGAGCGTCTTTGCTGCATACCATAACATGTTTATGGGTTTGGGGGGTCTGGATGTGAATATCATTGATGAGTTAACCTTCAGTCTATCCCAGACCGGATCTTATTCTGCAGAATATAACTAGCTGGGTTCAGGCTGGGCTTTCGGTTTGTGATTTTTGTTTCGCTTTCAACTCTTAGAGATATTTATTCAGCAAACACTGTAGAAGAGCTATTATTCTCAGGGCACATTTACCACTTTTAACCTGCACCTTTCTGGATAGAGCCATATCAGAATCCAGCTTTATTAGCATGGAATAAAAGTGATCTGTGTATGTATAGCCTAAAATATCACCGAAACCTGGACTTTTAAAGCAAAAACAGCCTTGGGAGACCATTAGTCAACCGCCTTCTTCTCTAAAGGGGCAAATTCAGACCCAGAGGTATAATACGACTTTCCCAATGTCTAATAGTGCTTTTGGGAGAGGCTCTGAGGCCTGAATTCAAACTGGAATAAGGGAAGCGAACCCGGAAGCATTTTGGGGACCAAAGCAATGGGCTTTAGAAACCGCCTAGAAGGGAGGTGATAGAGGAGGTCATCTCTCTCGCTGAGCTGGAGACAGGTGGGGAAGGAGAACTTCTGCTAAGGAAAATAATACATTTAATGGGTTCTGGAGCGTGGCCTCTTTTTTGTGGTTGTGAAAATTTCCCCTGCTCTTTCTGTTCCTACTTCCCATCTCGCGCACCTGCAGCCACAGGGCTGTAATTGCCCTCTGTTTGTGGCTTGTCCTTGCCCTTTCTCTCTCACTATCGTGAGTTAGGCTTTGAGCGTGAGTTTGTCTCAACCTTACCAACTGACACGGGATCCCAAGGCAAGGCCTTTTCCTGTTGGGGTTTGGGGAGGCCATGGCAGCCAGAGCTGCCTCCTAAAGTCTTCAGCTGAGAAGATCTTAGTGTAGATGGAGAGAGAACTATCCAAGGCCAAGGAAAGAGCCACCAGAAATGAGCAGGTGGAACAATCCTCACCCAGGGCTGGAAAAAGTTGGTGTTCCCACCAACCAGAGTGAAGAAACATTAAACAGGGGATAGGTTGGACCACTCAAAAGCAATCACCAGAGGAATGGGACAATTAGCCCTACACCAAAGGCTGGTCTGGTACCCCCCCTAAGTTTTTTTTTTTTTTTAATGTAGGTATCTCGCAGCTATCTCACCAGCCCCCCCCCACTAAGTTTTAAAGCCAGCTTCAAAAGGATCTAACTGTTCTTAAGTAATTTAGCTGCACCCCAGAATAAAGCTAAAGAATATCAAAGTAATGCAAGAATATCCAGCACCGGAAAGGTAAAATTCACAGAATCTGATTTCTAATAAGAAATTATCAGGTATGCAAAGAAGACAAGCACAACCCACAATGAGACAAATAAATGAAACACAGAGAGAAGAAGAGGCTGAAAATAACATAATAAAAGAGTGCCGTGGGGGGCAGTGTTCAGAGGCCTCACATATGTGTATTGGAGATTCCACAGAAAAGAAAGAGACGGGACAGAAAAAGCATTTGAAGAAATAATGGCAGAAAAACGTCTAAATGTGATGAAAGCTGTAGCCGATGTGCTTTGCAGACTTTACTCCCCTCTGCCATCTTGTATCCAGAGCAGCGGAAGCTCGGCCTGTTATTTGGTGCTAGTCCTGGGGTGCACACATCTGCTAAGGCTCTGAAACCCTGACCAGGCCACTTTGAGATGGGATGGGGCCCCCTGAAAGCCTCATCTGCTTCCTCGAAAGACTTGAATCTAGAGGAGTCTCCTCATAGCCTTTGGTCCCAGCAGCTTTTCCAAATAGACGGGCAGACCCAGCCAGCCTGGTCTCTTCTCCCTCCTTCTTAAATGTCATTCTTGTCTCATAGGCCCAGTCCAGTTTCCATGTGTGTCCCTGCCCCTGATCTTTTCTCTCTTAAAAAACAAAATAAACCAAAAACTGAAACCAAACTTTTTTTTTATTAAATTCAGAAGAACACAAATGTCTATTGGTGTTTTTGAGACAGGGTCTTGCTATGTAGTTCAGGCTGCCCTTGAACTCACCATGTAGCCCAGGCTGGCCTCAAACTCATGGTGATCCTCCTGCCTCAGCCTCCCAAGTGCTGGGATACAGGCATGCGCCACCACGCCTGGCACAAATGTCTGTTGTAGAAAATACAATGTCTTGGTCACTTCCCCTTGACATCAATAACTGGCTCGTACAGCCACAGTGTTGCAATATGTGGTCGTACCAGAATGACTTGTGGTTGTACCAGAATGTCCTGTGTTACAGTCATTTAAGTTGTCCCCATTATTTCCCTTACAGGTTAACAGCACTGTGCTGTAATCCTATGCATAGACCATTCTCTCCATCCTAGATTAATACCTTTTAAAGTGCATGCCTGGAGGTGGAATTATTAGGTTAAGTGGCCTGACCTTTTGAAAGATTCTTAATACACATTGTCAGTTGCTTGTCAGCATCGTCAGTTGCCAATCCAGCCCTTACTAATGCAGCAGATGCAGCCTTTTTTTTTTTGTGGGTACCAGGGGTTGACCTCAGGACATCGCGCGCCAGCAGGCGCCCGTGCCGCTGAGCGATATCACCGGCCCTTTTTTTGTATGTGGGTTGCGGGAGTCGAACTCGGGTTCTTGCGCTTGCCAGGCAGGCACTTACGCCGCTGAGCCATCTCACAGGCCCAGATGCAGCCTTTTAACAGTGCCCTGCATCGCACAGGAGTCTTGTAAAATCTTTAGCACAGTGCCTGGCATGAGGAGCCATCGGTTTCCGGTCATTTTGTGAGCTTGTAGGCTGAAGAAGCCGACGTCAGTCCTTCTGTGGTTGGGACAGTGAGGGGACGCGGGGGAGCCATGGGTGTTTGCCTGTCTTGGAGAGACCATGCTCTGCACAAAGCCGTGCCCTGGGCGTTGGCGAGCTCCCCCAAGCAGTGGGCAGGGAGCGGCCAGGGCGGGCTCAGATTGGTGCTGCTGGCTGCTGTCTATCTGGCTGGGAAAGAAATAAAAGAGCCGGCAGCAAAGCCCCGGTTAGGAAGCTGCAGGAGGCTGCGAATGATTGAGGGCCGCTGACAGCAGGCACTTTCAGTGGAGCAGCGAGGCCCAGGGTCTCCGAGGGTCCCACAGCTCCACAGTGGGAGAACCGGGACAGAAGCTCGGCCCGCGCGATCCCATTAGAATCCCAAAGTCTGCCCGGAGCGAGGGGTGTGGTTCCTTCATGCCCAGCTGAGTCCCTCTGTTTGGGGGTGGCCACCTACTAGGTGACCGGGCCAAGAATCCTCCAGCTCCTTATTTCTTTCCCGAAGTCCCGCTGGTCATGCCACTCCTTGCCGAGCACAGAGGTGGGGTCCCCTCAGCCTTGTTGTGACAAGGGAGTGGGCGCCATTCGGGGAGTGGGGCTGGCACCCCTCAGTCCAGGGACCACCCCCATCACCTCTGTTAGCGCATCCGGAGGTTGCTCCCCTTCTAGGAAGGCCACGCTGCCTTGGGTGTGGGAGTGGCACAAAGGTGGCCTTCAAGGTCTCCTTCCCTGAAGAGGGTCACCTCCCAGATCTGGTGGGGTGTGAGGCCCAATGTGGGGCAACACTTGAGGTCCAGAGCCCGTGGTGGGGTTGGCCGAGGCTGCACCGTGGCTGGGCTCCTCCCGCTGCCCACGCTTCCCCGGGCCTGGACCCCCAGCTGCTCATCAACAAACCCCCTGCCCACGACACTGTCTCTCGTCCCTGCCTCCTGAGGGGCCTAACTGCATCACGTGTTAAAGGAGGTCTGGCTGGCAATGCTAGTAACTGCCGAGGTTTGGCCTGGCAGTAAATGGTATGCTGAGACGCCTGTAACATCTCCAGCGCGACCTACTGTGTTTTGTCGCACACATGATGGAAATAGAAGTTAAAAAGGTAAAACGTTAGAGGTTAGTGAAGGGTTGAATTCTCCTATCCATGATCAAGAATTTCCCAGAAATCTATCCATAGACACCCAGAAGGTCCATGAGCCCTGGGTTAAGAATTCCCGATTTAGAGGAAATTTGAAAGAAAAAGAAATAAAAAAAAGGTAATTACATAGACTGGTCCACTTCGCTAACAGGGTTGCCAGGTGTAGTAAAACAAAGTACCTGTTAGATTCGAATTTTAGGTAAGCAGTGAACTCTTTTTTTAGCACAAATATGTTCCATGAAATATTTGGGGTGTGTTATACTCAAAGCTATTCAGGGAAATCATTCGATGGTTTGAAAAAGTTTATGACAGTTTGGCAAAATATACGTTGTAAAGGACACAAAGATAAAGGTACTGGGCAGCTTCAGAGAATGAAACATTGAAAGTGCAGAAGGCAGAGAAGCGGGATTTGCCATATTTGAAGTGGGAATTCACTCCCCACCCCATTTCTCAATAGGTGCTGAAGCCAATGCACATCGGCTTTCCCAGAATAATTAGAATATTTTTAACTCCACGTATTTATCAGGATGAGATGTAACGAGTATTTTTAGAAATCTAAAATTATTTTTATTATGTTTGTATCCAGTTATCTACCTGACCTCATGATCTGTTGTCTGTGTTTCTAAGTAGGCTAGGACTTCGAAACCAGTGGTTAAATCTGCCCAGAGCGTGTGGATTCTTTCGCACCCCAGGGCATTTGCACTCTGGTTCCTTTGCCTGCTTGGCTTCTCATTGGCTAAACGTCCTCAGGGATACCTTTCCTTTTCTTTCTTTTTTTCTTTTTTGAGGCAGGGTCTCGCTATGCAGTTCAGGCTGAACTTGAACTCACTATGTAGATGAGGCTGGCCTCGAACTCACAGCAATCCTCCTGCCTCAGCCTCCCAAGTGCGGGATTATAGGCATGTGCCACCACACTCAGCTGAGAGAACTTTCTTGATCGCTCTAAATAAATTAGTTTCTTCTGTTATTCCCTATCATGGTCTCTTGTTTGCTGCTTCATGACACTTCCAGGACCTGCAATGATTTTGTGTTTTCCTTACTTGTTTATTATAGTATGCCACTGAATCTACTACGCCCTAGATACTATGCCACACCACTGTTATCTATGTCACTGGCAAGGAAAAAGGAAAGCTAGAAATTAAAGTATGACACGATGTCTTTATGACCGTCCTGTGTCATGCATGAATTAGCCACCGTGGCCTCTCACTGTTTGAAGATTTCTTTCATCTACTTTAAGGGTTTGGCAGTTTTTCTACCATCTGTCATTTTATTCCGACCATCCTTTTACACACGCATCATTAAAGCCCAACATTCTATATTGTGATTATCGTTCCATAAAACACTTGTTTGTTATTCTGTGAGAAAATAGGCGATGGTGATCCCTCATCCAATGGTGAATATATAATTTATGCTTTATTCTGTCCCTACGCCCTGTAGTGTCCAAACCATAGGCTAGCCACTTCAAAGACATTGTCACTGGCAATTAAGCTTAACTTTTGCAGTCCTGGGCAGCGCTGCACAGGTGAAGTAGAGGCAAGAGAGCACTTCTAATGAATGTCACAACCGTGGCTTAGCGTTTGTAAGATATATTCCGATTCCAAAGATATTAACTGCGAGCAAAAACGCATCTCAGAAGTGATGAAATATAGTGTCTGTGTTCTCCATCATGGAGCAGAGTACTTATTTATTGTCTGCTGCCAGGTACCCAGCACCTAGCACAACCGTGTATCCGGAAGGTACTCAGTGAGTGTGTCATAAATGATGGCGGAAGCAATGCAATTCTGCACATGCATATTTTATTAACTACGGAACTGATTAAAGTCTTAACAGAAATAGAAGAGTATATTCTGTTATTCCTAAAACACCTTTGTTCTAATTAGTTTAATCCATGATATCAAATTACTGGGCCATACATTTTTTTTTTTTTTTTTTGTGGGTACCGGGGGGACGACCTCAGGACCTCGCGCGCCAACAGGCACCCGTGCCGCTGAGCGATATCACCGGCCCCTTTTTCGTATGTGGGTTCCGGGAGTCGAACTCGGGCCTTCGCGCTTGCAAGGCAGGCGCTTACGCCGCTGAGCCATCTCACCGGCCCATGGGCCATACATTTTGACTGCTAAAAATAACGGCAGGTCCCCTTTGGCAGGTGGGTTACCATAGTTTAAAGTGCTTCTGAATAGCGCTTTTCACTTTCCAAGCACAGCCCTGATGCTGCTGGTAATAGTGACAGCATGACTCTGGGTGGCCAAGCAGTATGAATTCGGGGAGAACAGTTACATCCATGGAAATGATGTGGTAAAGCACTCAGGGCCGGGGACAAACAGGGAGAAGCTGGGGCTGCTAAGAACTGCTGGAAACAACTCAGCTCTCAGCCTGCGTTTGGGGATGAATACATCTCCTTTTAAGCCAAAGTTGATCCTTCAACTTTCCATATTAACTAAGTCATCTGATTTAATACCAATAAAGGGAGTGGGGACTGGCTAATGGGAAGGCCGAGAGCCAGGCAGGAGAGAGAGTTGTTTTCTTTATCGGAGCACGGGTTTAAGGATTTTCCCACCTCACGATGGCCACTGAGCACTGACAGTCAGACTCGCTAAGCTGTGTTCAGGTCGCTTGTGGGGACAGAAGCCGGCAGGGCTGGTTATGGCTCTGGGGCTGGTCAGCTTCATTAGGCTGTGGGGCGGCGGTGCCTCTTAGAGGTTGCATTTTTAACTTAGGGGCAATTTCCTTTCTCTATTCCAGAGTGGCAGAAACAGAATTTTGTCCTGGGGACCACGCTACCCTTATTTCCAGGAGGGGCCACTTTAGGGAACCCTTTTAGTTATCCGAAGTAAAGCAAATACCACTACTTTTTTTGGGGGGAGGGAGCCTTGATTCAAAGAGGGAATTCAAACCCAGGCAAGCCACATGATCTGCATTTAGATGGTAGATCACACTCCGGGCTGGTTTATAGATTTACTAAGGAGCTAAATCGAGTTGGTTTGGCTTATATCGGTTTCTTTTTTTAAAGAGAGAGCAAATAGAAAAAGACCTTTCTTCTCTCTCTATTTTTCTCTCTCATCTATTTTTCTCTAAGGGAGGATAAAGAAAGAAAGAATTCCCAGCAATTGGCCATTGTGGGAGCCAATTTCATTTCCTGAGCCCATGAGAACGGGAAATCATCCTGGCCTCACTGGCTGCCCCACATACCTGTAACGTCTCCCCTCCACAGGGGCTGGGGTGCAGGAGGCTGGGGTCTCTCAGCTTCACTGGGGTCTGAGTTAGGAGTAGAGTGACAGGGAGGAAGAGGGGCTAGCCAAGGAGCCTGTGTTGGCCCTGACACCTGGGCTGTGGCCATGGAGCAGCTGGCGGTGGCTTCCGTGGGAGGGCATCCTGTCATCCTGCTGGGGGTGGCAGGAGAATGGAGCCCACGCCAAAGTGCCTGTGCCAAAACAGACCGGATGTAGCTTCTATTTCTGTCCTATGGCAGCGCTGTGGTTGGTCTATAAGACAGTGACACAATGCCTTCATCCCCAGTGATGGCCTGGCAGTGCAGTCTCCTTCCTGGAAAGTTCCTCTGGCCCAGGTACTGCGGGAGGTGCCCCACGCAGGTGTGTGTTGGGGACCAGAGTTGGGGGATGCTCCTGAGAGCTCCAAGTGCAGCCTAGGCAGGGCACACGCGATGGGGACAGCATCAAAGGAACCAACTGTGGAGCCGCACTACCACCCCCTAGGGCAACCCCTCCGCCTTAAGGGCATAGGGAGAAAATATGACGTGCTGCAGGTCCAGGGACCAACAGCCATGTCCTGTGGGGAGAGGGCTAAGGCTGTGAGGTGCAGCCCCCTTATGATAGAGGGGCGACGAACGGTGAGGGGATGATGGCTTTGGGCTTGGCCAGGTGGCTGGGGTGGGCACTGGCCATAAAGAAGGAAGTTTATCACCTTGTGCTTGTGCCAAGGGGAGTGGCCAGAAGGCAGGGGGCCAAATATTATGTCACCCAAGGACCATGGAGGACACTGTTTTGCGAAGATAATGGGAGGAAAATTCTCCGGGGAGTTGGTTAGAATCATCCGAATAGTGTGTACCAAGGGAATGCCTGTCTCCCCACGTTTGCAACACTGTTCTGTATATTAACACACTCAGTCCTCAAACAGTCCTACGAAATACCTCCACCTTTTATTCTCCTACCTCTTAAAGATGAGGAGACTGAGGCACAAGGGCTGTACCACCGAGACCATGGCTAGCGAGAGGTGGGCGGGGGCAACAGGTGGCAGGGATTCTGGTCTGTGTGTGGCCTGGGTCCGCTCCCACCAGCCCTGGTGGCCATGCAGCCATGCAGCCAGCACCTGGTGGCTTTGTGGTGGTATTCGCACCCTCAGGTCCCTGCCCCTGCATGGACAGCTGGTCTCCCCCAGGGCTGCCACCTCAGGCTTCAGATGCCCTAGAAAGCTGAGGTCCTCTCAGGAATGTTCTTTGCCTTCGTGTCCCTCCCTCCTGCATGACGTGGGTGTTTGAAGCCGGATATGACTGACCATATTTGAGCATGCGAGCTCTATTCTTCCTTGGTGTCCCCAGCACCCAGTAGGAAAAGGGAGATAGTTTCTTAGCTTGCAGAAGCACAGTGGCCTTATAAAACAGAGCCAGCGCGCCTGCTCTCCTTGCGTTAGGGTAATGGGCCGCCGGGGCTGCCGGCTCTGGGTGGTTCGAGAACTGTTACTCGCCCTGTGTGTTGCTTTCCGGTGTGGAGAACATGGTTGTTTGAAGGCGGCGTGGTTATTTCAGTCTCGTTTCTGACAATAATGGTAGAAATATCCTTTCTTCTGACACATTTGAGATTGCCAGGAGGAGAGAAAGAAGAAAAGAGATCTGAATTTATTCTTAACAACCAAAAAAATGAAAAAAATGGTTTGTTGGAAGTGGTGAGGAGCCCAGGTCCCTGGAGGAGTGAGATATTGGGGCTGCCAAGCCCCGCCAATTTGCCTTGCCTGCGGGTCCTGTCCTGGCCCATCTGCGGAACCCGTGGCCCCGGCCTGAGAAGGGTGTGTGAGGCCCCTAGAAATGGAACTGGCTCAGGTGGGACTGTCTCTGTAGCTTTGCCTTAAAGAATTGCCCGCTTGAGATTCCGAAACCATCTCCTTTCTGCAAGGTCCGAAGGTGGCCATATGGTCTAAAAAAGAAAAATTTCGAAAGGGCAGCTGCTATCACTTTTCCGCTGTGGGCTGTCTGAGATGGCATATTTATTTTGCTCTGCTCTGAGAGGTGACAGCCCCAAATGGGCTGGCGTGACCCCACCATTAAGGAGACGTTTATGCCGGCAGCCTGGAGTCTCGATGGAGCCCGGCGGCCTGAGCGCTGACCTGTTGCAATAAGAGTTTAAACTGGTGGATGGAGTTCTGAGAATTTCTCATCTTCTCTCCACATAGAAATTATGTCCCATCAGATCTTGAAACAGATCGCGGCTTGGTAGTGTAGCTCACTGGTTTCCTTATGAAAATGCCCACCTGTGGAAATGGGGCTGGTGTGTGTGCATGTGTGTGTGCCATGTATGTGTGTGTGCATGCAGTGTGCACGTGTGTGTGTGTGCTGCATATGAAAGTCCGCCCGCGGTTTCCTCACGCTGCAGACTCAGGGCTGGGGAAGAACTGCCCTGCCAGCTTCCTCCCGCAGTTTCTGCACTGCCCTGGCCCTGGGGACTGTGATCTGCTCTCAGATGCTCACTCTGGGCTTTGTCCCCGTCCGCTTCGGGGCCTGCTGCGTTGGCTCCCTAGCCGCTGTTGACCGCACTTCCACGGCCTCTGTCTTTGGCAGCACCCAGAGCAGAACCCTGCTCCTCACCCTGCTCTGAAATGAGCAGGTGAGTGAAGTCAGACTTGCTGGCCATGACACACTCATGTGGGTGGCACCTGTGTCAGATGCAAGCCTCCACTCACACACACCAAGCTCTTCCTTCCCAAGGTCCTGCCAAGAGATGCCTCAGACCCCCAGGCCCTGCTCCCCAAGGGCCCACGTTGCCTCTGAAGCCTTCTGGAAAATCTCCCCTCCTGACTTCTCTTTCTGCTCTCCCACTGTGGCCTCTGACTTCCTCCTGCAGCCTCAAACCCAGCAACAGATTCTGGCTGGGGCTTCAGGGACCCGCTGCATCTCTTATCCAGGAAAGAATATTCTGGGGGAAAATATTCTGCTCCTATCCCTTAATAGGCTGTGTGACTCTGGGCAAATTAGTTGACTTTTTTCTGGTTATATCCTGGGCAAATTAGCTGACTTTCTGAGCCAGACTAGCAATATTGTCCTCATTCAGTTTTGAGGGTTAAAAGAGACGGCGGTCAGTGCTCTGTCTATACCGGAACAGGCAACCAACTGTGGATCAAAAGTGTGAAAAAAATTGCATCTGACCTTAACACATACAGATTTTTTTCTTTATCATTATTTCCTCAACAATATAGTAGAATGGGCCTGGGCATGTGGCTCAGTGGTAGAGCTCTTGCCTTGTATGCACGAGGTCCTGGGTTTGATCCCCAGGGCCACACACACACACACACACACACAAACAATATAGTAGAGTGGCTATTTACATGGCATATTTTCATTTAAAATATACAAGAGGATGTGCCCAGGTTATATGCTGATCTATGCCATTTTACACCAGCAGATCATGGTGTCTTTGGGGAGGGGGTCCTGGAACCACGTGCTGGGGATACTGAGGGAAAACTGTATCCATCCCTAACAATAGATAATTAATAGTCTGTGTTTTGTGGAGTTCTGATGCATATAAAATGAGCTGATATGTATAAAGCGCCCGTATAAATTATTTATAATGTCAATGTACTGCTGTGGTGTGGCTGTGTCCCCCGAAGCTCGTATCTTGGAAATGTAACACCCACTGCAATAGTGTGGGAGATGGAGACTACTGGGAGCTGCCTAGGTGATGGGAGTTGCACTGATGTCATTATGGTGGAAGTGAGTCTGTTGTGAAAAGCAGTTTGCCTACTTTACCCTCCGTCACCCTGTGATAGCTTCTACCATGTTATGACATCGCGAGAAGATCCCTTATCAGGTGTGATCCTTGATCTTGGACTTTCTGGCTTCCAGAACTGGGGTCCAAATACATTTCTGCTCATTGTAAATTACATCCGGTGGCATTCTGTTATCACATCATAAAACACACATACATACTCACCGGTGTTGACACATAGAAGTGTTTCATTAAAAAAAAGAGGCCAGGCAAGGCCTAGCACCTTCTGGGCTAATGAAACACTGTTGAACCATCAGGAAATGGTTCCGTGGGCCATTTGGCACGGTGGAGCACCCCATAGGCTGCAGCTTGAACTCTGAAGTGACGAGTGAATATGCCCTACTCACCTCCTGCCTCCTCCTTAGCATCAAGAGTCTTAGCTTTAGAGCAGTGATTTCTGATTTGGGAATGTTAGTGCCAGCTCTCAGACATTAGCTCCTTGAAGTTGACCACGTTGCCATCTGTGACCTCAAAGCAAGTGTATCAACAAGCCAAATGATAGTGCTTTTGCAAAAGGACGCCCAAACGACAGGGCATACAACACAACATTTGCAAACCCAAGCTGGGGAGATATTTATTTAGCACCTTCTCAGGTGCTAAATGCGTAGATGTGTAGATAAGTGCATCTCAGCTGGGGGTGTCCTGTCTGGTGGCAGAGGTGGGCTCTGTGCATTCAGAGTGGCATGGACTGCAGACCTGCCGTGAGCTGTGGTGGAGGGAGAGAACCGATGGCCTCTGGATGGAGGGGGGCAGCATCCAGGGAGCAGCAGAGAAAGAAAGAAAATGAGAATGTGTCATGGTGTGTCGCCTGCCAGGAGCTGTAATGTCCCCGGTCTACCCTAGCCCTGTCCTTTAGTCCCAGAGTCAGCCTTCAAGTCCAGCCTGGTGCATCCTCTATGCCTGCTTCAGCCCACACATCTCAGGGTCCCCTTAAATCCTAGCCCGCCCAAGGTGCAGCTAGCTGGGCTCTCACTTCCACCACTAAATCAAGAAACGTCACAGATGTCTGTGTTTTCTCCATCTTCAAGTTTCCCTCTCTACTTCGGGCTGCAGAGAATCCCAGAAGGGTAGAGAGCCAGAGGTTTCAGGATGGAACCAGAGTCTCTATTCGGAATCACAGTGCGAGAGTCTGGTGAACCGATTTAGGTTAGGAAAGAAATTTTGGGTTTGCTTATTCTAAAAAAAAGTCTTGGAAAGGAGAATTTTCTCCTAAGGAAATTGGCTTCTGCAGAGTTTTAAAAATGGTATTGTAAAAACTGGTAAATATATTCAAGGCAATTTAATGTACCCTTCCCTTTTCTAACTAGATCCATCCAGATGTCACATCCCAGTTCAACCTGCCCTGATGGAAGTTACTATAAAAGCTAAAGCTGGTTAAATTCCCTTCTTCTAGCCCCGTGCCTTTGCCAACTGTAGTTTCTTTGTTCTCTGATGCAGATGTTAAAAATACATTGAAAATATTTCTAAATTCTTTGTCACTTTGGGAGAAGAACTATCATCACCAAAGAAATATTAGAGTGTACAGCTGAAAGCCAAGAATAAAAAAAATCGTAAGGCCTTAAACAAATAGTAAGAGTACCTTCCAGGTAAGGAGTATGCTGGGACAGGGTGGGTACGCTTGAGTATACGTGAGCTGAACTACTTTAGATCTCTGCTGGGAAGAGCAAATCACAAAGGGAGCAGTCCAGGGCAGGTGGTGACATCCCTGTGAGGGAAGAAGCTGTTGAGATGTGGAGGAGTGGCCGCATAGACAAGAGCAAGACTCATAACCCAGGGGACATCTTCAGATGGAATCCATAGGACCCAGTGCTGATCCAGTGAGGAGGTAGGGGATGGAGCAGAACAGAAGAAACTGAGCAGCATTTTGGATTGGTTTTCCTACTAATATCTATGTGGAAAGATGGAGAAATAGTCCCTGGCTGCAAGACTGGCGAGGCTGACACTCACTGTGCCCAACGAGAACCAGCTAGCGGACGGTGTGCTTGGGGGAGGCGCTTATGTTTCACATAGGGCCTGGTCCTTGGCTTTGTCTTAGTGCGCAATTTTATGATCGATTTGGAGAACACTATAGAACATTTGAGAGATGAGTGCCCAAACTGCAACCCGAAACCCACTTATTTATCACAAAGTACCAACACTGCAATTAAACCTGAATACCGAGGTTTTAGTTTAGAAAGAACAACTCCTACATGAGCATCTTTTGTCTTAAAAGAAAAAACAAAAACAAATAACATGCATGCCATAAGTTCACCACCACTGCTGCAGAGTATGGCTTCCATCAAATTTGTGATGTCGAAAAGCTGGAAGTAATACCAGAAACAAAAGTTAAAAATCTCACAGAAGGCAAGAAGGAGAGAGGGAGAGAGAGAGCGAGAGGGAGAGCGAGAGAGACTGAGTGTGAATCTGAAAAGCTGCCGCCTGCCAGGGCTGTATGTTTGTGGCTCCTAAAGCCACCTGCTCCAGGGAAGGACAGGAGCTGTGGCGTGGCAGCAGCAGCGCATATGGGGAGACTCAGGTGTTTACGGACTCTGGCTTTGAGCAGGAGTAAACACTGTGGTGCGTCTTCCGCTGGGGCCCAGGTGACTACAGACCCCGCTGCAGAAGCCTGTCCTTCAGAAAGGGAGGTGACAGCCTGTGCAGTTCTGTGCCGTTTAAGGGACAACAGCGCTGTACTTGGCTGAGAGCAGCATGGAGACCTGGAAGCCTTCAGAGGGGAGCAAGCAAGCATGGCAAGGGACAGAAATGGTCACCCTGATCCCAACGTCACCACCGCCGCTTGGTGACGCTTACATCTTGATCCTCTCAGAGCTCGGAAGCAGGCACTACCATCCCCACTGTACATACTAGGAAACAGGCTTGGGGTAACACTGCTGCCTCTGCTTCCACAGAGGCAGGATCTGCACCGATACCCCAAACCCTTGCTCCTCCCACACCGCAGCGTCTGACTGGCGAGGGGTGGGGGGCCCCAGGTTTCCGTTGGAGCCAAGGCCTGCCCCCTTTCCTGCCTCTGAGGCCTACTATTGTCCAGGCTGTGCTGCTCCTCTGTCCCTTGTCCCATCGGCTGCCCCGACTTTCACCTGAGAGGGAAGACCTGCAGCCTAGAAACTCAGGGCCTGGAAGACTCGCACATGCTGTTTACCACTAACTTCCCCTTCCACTTCTGCTTCCAGCCTGCGCAGTTATGACAGTTCACTCTGTCCAGCAGGAAGGCAGCTTGGGGGCCCGGGTGGACAGAGCCGGGATGTAGATAGGAGGGGAAGCCGAGGGAGACATGGACTGGAGCAGCAGGGCTGGCCCTCGAGGATCGACCCACGGAGTTTGGTGGCAGATTGGACCCAGAGGGCTGAGAAACAAGTGGAGTCCTGGGCTCAGGTTTGGAGAGTGGACACACAGGAGAGAGTAAGACTTGTAACCCACGGGTCTGGCAGACCTGTCATGTGAGTCTCTGCTTTTGAGCCAACACATGAACGTGTCAACTGCTTCTGGCTTTACCCCCACAAACAGCGCTGTCCCCAGGGCACTGTTTAGGAGCAACACTGCTCTGGCTGAAATGTGCGTCCCCGCAGTCCTGCCACAGGCCAGCGAAGCGCCCCAGCCACAGGCCCACCCCATCTGGGGGTCTCGCTCACCCCACCCCATTGCAACACTCAAGCACCTCTCACGCACTCCCAGCACTGCCCCCCGAGCAGCTTTGGAGTAGGCGTGGGTGTAAGCGCTCCAGTGACGGGGCAAAGCTGGATCGGAGCCTGTTCCTGGGCTTCTCCACGGGGTCAGACCTGGCAGGGCTCCGGGCCACTGGACTCCAGGGCCCCTGGCCCAGGGTGCTGGAGACAGCACCACGCAGGAAGTGGGCCGCGGCAGTGTTCCTCAACGCGTGCTCATTATTGCCCCCAAGGGGGTCTCTCTGTCCTCTTTCCCGCGCCCACCGCTGAACCTGTAATGCGCAGGTCTGTCCGTGGACTATTTGTCCGTAACAGACAGTCGATGCTCTGCCCTTCCCCCAGGAGCCATTTCACCTCTTGGGGGCGACGCTCGAGCTCAAAGTCATCCCCAGACTCTGGTCCTGGGACAGCGGCAGCACCCGAGAATCTTACAAATGCAGATCCTCAGTCCTGCGGGAGACACGAGCCGCATGCTGCCAGTGGCCTAGCTGTCCCTCCAGGAGTCCCCGTGGGCTGGGGCCCGAGGACCCCTGGCGGGGCCGACAGACACGTGGGGCTCTTTCAGCCTGACACAGAACTGCTGACGCCGCCGAGGGAGACCAGCTCCTCCCTGCGTGGTGAGACGCAGGCTCCGGATTACAGCCACTGTCACCCCAGTCAGGGCCCATCCCTCGGAGTCCCCAGCCCTGGCGCGCAGGCCCCGTGGAGATCACAGCGCTGGCAGGAGGAGCCAGCTTTTACGGGGAGCGTCTCGGATACAATTTGGGGGGCCTGTTGAGAAAAAGGAACCGGACATCATGAATACATGATGGGAGGGGGTGGAAGGGGCAGTAGAGGCGAGGAGTCTTGAAACTTAAGCTCCATCGGCCCCATGGCGTCGGGCTGTGGTGGCCGAGCGCAAGGGAGCAGCCAGAAGGGTTCCCGCGTACCCGAGGTGGGTAAGACCAGGGCAGCGCGCAGCCCTGGGGCGGAGAGGCGGGGCCGAGGGCGAGGCAGGGCTGGAGGGCGGAGCCTAGGTGACGTGCGGGGGGCGGGGCCGAGGGCGGGGCGTAGATGGAGAGCGGAGCTGAGCGGTGGAGAGTGGGTGGAGGGGCGGGGCCGAGGGTGGGGCGTGGTTGGACAGGGGCGGGACGAGGGCGGGGCTGTGCGCAGGGATGGGGCCGATGGGCGGGGCGGGGCGGGGCTGAAGGCGCCAAGCTTGCCAAACGCGTTTGAGGCAGCGCAGGTGCAGCTGGGGCATACAGGATGAGGGTGTGGTCCCGACTTGGGGCCGATGACTGGGGTACGCATTGTTGGGGGGCGTCCTGAGGGCCTTGGGAGGGTGCGCTGGTGGAGAAAGGAAGGGCTTCCTAGACATGGGTGCTGGGGAGAAGGACCACCTAGCAGTTTCAAGGCATTTTCTAGGTTTCTATCTGGTGCTTCAGGGTAGTTTCTAGTACTCACACAGTGTGATCAGAGAACAGAGAAGCTCCGTGCTCCTCTGACTGCCATGGATCCTTATTCTCCATGAAGGTCAGGAGCCTCTCTCTGAGATGGTCGGCCTCTGAGTTCAGGGGCCCCTTTCTCCTTGCCCAGGAGCTGGCCTGGCTTTCTCCCTCCTCCTCCATTCCTGAGGATTAGTGGCTGCGGCAGGTTGTCATCACTGTGGGGTGTTGGGGGATGACTGGTGTACCACCTGCCAGCTGGCCCTGATGGGGGCCATTTGTCGTTCCGCGGGGGCTCAAGCTTGAACGCATTTGCACGTGCGGATCCATGGCCCCTCCACCCACCCTCCTCTGTGGCTCTGCCGTCCTGTACTGAGACCTCTCGGTTCCGTCTTCCTCGGTGGCAGCTGTAATTAGTACGATTTTCCCAGTGGACATCTCTGGAGGAACCAGTTATTTTCCAAAAGGGCAGTGCATTCACACCTTGCTGGCTCTGCCAGGCCCATCCATCAGGACTTGCTTCAAGAGGAGGACATCTGTGCGGCAGGGCTCGAGTTCTGTTCAGTTCACTTTGTTAGTACGGGCCTAAATTATGCTAAAACATGATTAAGGCGTTCTGTGCGTCATCTCTCCAGAAAGAGATGCAAAATTGATTTCAAACACTCCCTGGTCTTCTGAACAGAGTCTTTTATGAACAGAGGCCTTGATGGGTAGCACTGGACTTGCTTTCCCTGCCAGGAAGGCCTGATGGCTTCTTCGGTCATCCTCTCTCTTCCTTCTTTTCTCCGTCTTTTCCACCTGCTCCCATTCAGTGAGATTTTACTGTACACCAGCTACTGCACTGAGCACTGGAACCAAAGATGAATACAACAAGGTATCCAGCTGCAGGTGACCACACTAAAACATGGAAACCAAGAGCCACGTAGGGACTGGTGAGTCCCTCAGAACAGGCTGCTCAACCTCAGAATGCTAACATCTGGGCTGGAGAATTGTTTGCATGAGGATTGTCCTGTGCCTGGTAGGACGTTCAGCAGTGCCCCCAGCCTTTGCTCACTAGATGCCAGTAGCTCCTTCTTCCCCAGTGTGACAACCAAAAATGCCCCCAGACGCTGCCAAATGTCCTGGAAGTGAGTCACCCAGTTGAGCACCTCTGCAAAGCACCGTGCAGACGGAACTCCCGATGCGGAGACGGGGGGCAGAGGCCTGGACTCTTGCCCTGCTCTGCTGCAGTGGGCTGGCGCCAGAAGCAGTTTCCTTAGGCTCCCTTTTTTATTTGCAAAACAAAAGTTGGGAAAAACAATTCCTTTGAAATCCCATGAGTCCAGGAGATTTAGCATTTGTCTCTTTAGAACGTATTAGATTGTATACTCTGGAGAGGTAAGGACAGGTTCTATGCATTACCACACGCTTAAAATACCTAGGACAGAAGCTGTAATCGATCAACAAATACTACTAGGTGCTGACTCTGTATAAAAGAAATACCGTCTGTGTTCAGTGAGCTTGCGTTTTTCACGGGGAAAGTTATCCTGATTGCACGAAAGCCTACTCTGGTCCCAGACTGCTTGTATTTGAACCCTGGCTCTGCTTCACATGGCCTGAGTGGCTTTGAGTGAGTTGCTTTCCTCTCTGAGCCTCAGTCTCCTCATCTGTAAAATGGAGAGGATGACAGTTGTGACCTCAGGGCTGTTGCGAGGTTTTAGTGAGATAGGACCAGGCCTAGCACAGGTGACTGGGACGGTATAGTAATTAGGAAGACGCGGCTCAATTGCTATCACTGAGCCTTAATGGCTCCGTGCCTGGTACATGGCACACACAGTTAACTCCTGCCTGTGAGCAGAAGGAAGGAAACCTACAGACCTAGGGGCAGCGCAGCAGGTTCCATAGACGGGGACAGAAACCCGGGATATCTCAGAGAAGGGCTGGGCTGATGCTTAGTTCCCCATTGTCTATCAGAATAGAGAAAACAGGGTTGCTAAGTCAATCAGAGGAAAGGAGGACATTCAGGTGTAGAAGACACCCTGTTTCCAACCAGCACTAGCAAGAACCAGACTCCTTGATTGAATTCAGGTAAAAGGCTCCTTATAAACCAGCTCCAACTGGTCAGTAAAGGGGTGCTGCCCACGCTGTATTTTTGCAGCTCTTCGTGATCTGACATTGGTATTGGCAACCTGAAATACGCATGGGCACTGATTTGCACAGGTGGCCATCCGCCTGCAGCCCGGACACTCGTCAAGCTCTGTGGTTTCTGGAGTAGCTGCCCTCCCAGATGGCCCCATGGGTGGCCCTGCGTGGTCACCTCCCACATACAGCAAAAGTGACGGTATGTCCCTGCTCCGGTTAGACTGTAGAAGACGAACCTTCCCCCACGGCATCTTCCCTTGTCTCTCTCTCTCTCTATATATGTCTGTCCATCTGTCCGTCTGTCTGTCATCTCTCCCTGCAGAGGAAGCCAGTGCCCCATGAATGGCTCTAATCAGAGGTCCCTGTGGCCCATGAGGACCTGATATCCTTCAGCAGGGCCCCGAGTGAGTGCTGATGCAGATTTTCCAGACTGGTCGGGGCTGAGCTGGCTGCAGCCTCACAGACTTGGAGCTGCTTCCACGACCCTGGGACAGAAGCACTCAGCTAATCTCTGCCCAGGTTCCTGACCCTTGGGAACTGGGGGATAAGAAAGAGTTGCTGTTTTAAGCTGCTAAATCTGAGTGTTACGCAGCAGTGGATAACCCCTGTGCCCTTGTACTAGGAAGTAAGATGCCTCCTCTGGAACTGTCTGCTGCCGCGTAGTGAACATTTCCACAGAGGGCCATGATCCCTTATGTGACTCTTTTAAAAAGATGTCCCTGGAGATGAAGTCACTGCATATGGAATTTCCAATCTTTTTTCTACTGAGCTATTTATATGTGACTCTATCTATCTATCTAATCCGTCTGTCTGTCTATCTATTGGTATAAATTGTGAACCATAGGATCTAATGTGTGCCTATTGGCCAGGCTCAAATGTGAGTCAAGCATATATGGAAACTTCATTGCTGGTCTGTTTACTTAGGTTCTCCCTGATGCCCCAGTTTTGTGACATAATTTTAGTGGAACTAAAGTTGAACAGCGATAGGATAGATCCACAACAGCAGATGCCAATCCAAGCCAGCAGACACAAGCGGGCTGGGTGAGTGCAGAGTGGGCAGCATGTGGCGGCAGAGGGGACCCCTCCCAGCTTCCTCATCCTGCCCAGTGTATTTTGCTAAGAAAGCCCTGATGTGGCAATGGATGCTTTTGGTCTGATGATAACGTGGGCGAGTGGGTGGGAAGCATCCTTATTATGAGTTTGTTTATGAAGTCAGTTTTCTTTTTTTCTTTTTGACAGTGTGAAAGTTCTGGCTCACGGGAAGGATGGAAGAGATGTAAAATTAAGAGGGTCACCAGGGGAATGCAGACTCTGATGTGCACTGCACGTCTGGCTGGGGCCCGTCCTGCTCCGGCATCTCCTTGGGGACCTCAGCCCTGTTCTGCTTGCATTCAAGGAGAAGACGAGCCCCTAAAATAAGGGAACATACAAATGAATTTCACGCACCCAGTGAAGATGGGATGGATCAACATGTGTGGGACAGAGCAGATATCTGAGGCCCTTAGATTTGGTTTCTAGAACTTTGTCACCCAACAGTGGCAGCTGAGAGAACAGGACTGAGGCCAGGCCATCCTGAGTGGGAATTGGGCTTTTATGGACTATGTGGTCTTTGGCAATAAGCCAGCCTTTCTGGATTGTCCTTCTCTATGAAATGGGATTGAATGATGTAGCTGCTACTTAACATGTTTGTGGGAGGGGAGGTTAAGAATGGGCTAACGCTCCTGGGAGTGGTGGCACATGCCTGTAATCCCAGCACTCGAGAGGCTGAGGCAGGAGGATGGTGGAGAGTTTGAGGTCAGCCTGGGCTACATAGTGAGTTCAAGTCCAGCCTGGACTACCTATGGAGACCCTGTCTCAAAAAACCAAAACCAAAACCAAAACCAAAACCACCTCCCAGAAAACCCCCCCAAAACAATGGGAGAATGCTTAGCACAGACCTGCCATGTAGCAAGAGGAAAGAGATGATAATAGGTTTATATTATAGCTCTCTACGCATAATAGCAATCTCATATTAATTGTGGTAACCTTGATCTATTACAGCTATAATAACAGTGCCATGTATTCTCCAGGGTCATAGCAGAGAGCACCGTTCAGGCTTCGTTCACTGGCCCGACCTCCGTGACCTGCCCTGCACAAAAAGGAAGCAGGTAGGCCCAAGGCTCTTTTGGGGACTGTTGTAGTCAGGGTTTGCAAGGGAAACAATACAATACAGGACACATAATTTATAGAGTTATTTTATAATAGTCACCCAAAGAGTCACATACAAAAAGTGCAGGAAATCTCTCCACACACTAAAGACCCAAAGAACCCAGCTGAGGGCCTGGATCCTAAAGCAGTGTCCTGTATGAGTCCAGCTGAAGACCTAGAGCCCATGACCATGCCCTCATGAGTCCAGCTGAAGGCCTAGGGCCCACAACAATGTCTCATGCAAGTATATTTCACTGATCTGCACCGGGAAGGCCCAAAGGTCAGCGGTGGAAGCTAGAAAGTCTGCACCAGCGGGATGAAGGATCTGTGCCAGCAGGCTGAGGGATCTACCCCGGGGCCAGGAAGCAATGCTCAGAGTAAGAACCGGAGCTCCCCCGAAAGTCACCACAGCCATCCTCAGCGACAACGAGGTCCCGAGCTCCTCCGACGATGAGAACAGCCAAGTTCCTATCAGGAAAGCCAGCGTGACAAGCTCCTCAAAGAGAACCGACAGCAGCAACTCTTCCTCTCCAGTTCTCCTTTTTATGTTGTTGGCAACAGTCCTCAGGTGGGCCCTCCACACCAGGCACCACACTGATTCAATTCAGCTGGGTTTTACAAGTTGACCACCAATTGTCAATCCACCACAGGGACTGAGATCCCAAGTGGGCTGCAGGCCATCGTGGGGAGGGCAGCGTGCTTCTGGGGGAAGGGTTGGGGCACCTCGCCCTGCTGCCAGATCGGGGTGGTCCCTCTGTTCTTGGCGAAGGCAGAGCCTCTCTCTGCCAGGGCAGGCTGAACAATGGGTGCTTTGTTGCTTGCTGGGACCATGTCAAGGTGTCCAACTGGGTCAGAGCTGCAGCTACAGAAGAGGCCCCACCTCCAGGCCTCCTGTGAAAGTGCAGGCAGTGAGGTCTCCCCACCTCCAGGTCTGTGGCACCCCGGAAGGATCAATGCGAATCACTTCTGCTACCACTGAGCTGTCTCTGGATCAACAGCCCTGTGCTGTTGCAGTGCTCGAAGGCTAACCATCTGCAGCCGGGTGTAGCGCGCATAATGGCAAGTTCTCCAGAAGCCTGGCTTGCTGCGTCTCCTCCGGGAAGTTGTATCTTGTGGTGACCAAAGGGGAAAAGGGGACTGGACTGCACAGTTGCCTGTGTCTTAGGAAACCATGTCCTACCCAGCCCTGGGCACTGGTATTGAGCAGCGAAGCCACTTAGGAATCCATCAGGATCGCTCTGGTGTTGGGAATGGGGTACGGGCGGAGAGGACAGTTTCAACTCACTTCAGCAGCTTTCATGGCTCCAGGAAGTCTGCCGGGCACTTTGAAGTCATTTTGCCTCTCAAACTTCACAACCAAGGCAGTGTTATTTGTCCCACTTTCCAAGCCAGGGAACCGTGGCTTGGGGTTGAGCGACTTTCCCAAGATGTCAGAGCTCCTTAGAGAAAGGGTTAGAACTTTGGATGTCTGGTGGAAGCCCTGCACTTGGGGGACACTGGGACAAAGACACTGTGGTGTCTCCCTTCTGCTCCGCAGGACCAATGACCCCCTGAGACGCCTGCTTCTGCACTCTGAGCTTCAGGTGTTTTTTGCAGCCAGGCAGGGTGGTGTGGGCAGGATGTCTGTCCTCCGGTGATGTGGCTGTCAGAGCTGAAGTGAAGAAGGGGTCTTTTCACCTGTCCTTCACGGGTGCTTTTGTTCCTTCATCTTCCGATTTTAGGAGATAAATTTGAGAATGACTGTGAGGCTTCAATCCAGAAGCCCCATCCCCTGTAAACGCCGTTCCTTCCCATAGTCCATGGGCTCGCTCTTCCAGAGCACACGAGCTTCGGCCCGGCTTCCCCCTGGTGAGGCTGCGATCCTCGCGCCCTGGCTCTGCACCCTGGAGGCTGGACAGCTGTGTGTGTTTCTCCTGCCCCTAATAATTGGTCGGCAGCAGCTGATCATCAGAACCAAGCCACCGCGTCGCACCTGTGCTGCCACTGCCCCTTCCCTGCTGCTGGAGACACACCGGGAGTCCCCCATGCCCACCCCTGCTTTGCCGTGTTTTCATTTATATTCATCTGGAGAATGGCAGTTAGAGGTTGTGAGATTATCTGGGATAAACAGTTTCTAAAAATACAAGCGTTGCTAGTGTGATGGGGCAAGATTTGGAGAGGGGGCGCTGACTCTCTCCCGAAGTGAGGAGATGAGGCGATTATGCAGTGAGCAGCTGGCTCCCGCAGGCTCCCAGGGCCGCATACTTGTGACGCCTGTCTGCCCACTCAGCCACCATGGGGGCATTCAAGGGCCCCCCGAATAATATTTCCAGGTTAGCTGGAGGGGACACATGGTTTTGGAAAATGAACACCCCCAGTATTCTTTATTTCTTTTCCGGCAGAAACTCTAGTGCCTTTGTGAGGGAACAGAGCATTTGGGGGACAGGGCCAGAAGTTAAGCAGGCTGAGGGTCGCTGGCATCAGTCACCCTGCACCTGCCCCCTTCCCCACCTACTCATGGTTACATCCTGTGCCCCTTTCATAGGAGTTTCCTAAACTTCTCAAAACTCATTCTTTTGGTTTTAAAGATGCATCGAATCATAATCCTTGTCTCAGATTGGTTTTGGATTTAAAAAAGAATTTAGTATCACAAAGTACGTGGGGCACGTCAAGGGCCCAGGGGATATAATTTTTCTTCCTAGTATTAGTAGGTCACCACTGGTAAAGCTATACTTAACACAGTGATTTCTGAATGCTGAGAAGTTGTAACCCCCGCCACCTGCCCCCATGAATCCTAAATAGCTGAATTTCAGGGCCGGGGAAGATAGTCTTGGAGAGGTGAAAGTTTTTGGTGTTGTTCGAATTCTATTATGGAGGTAACCATCCCTACAGCTTGTGTGTAAGCTAACAGATGTTATTATCTGTGTCTGTAAGGGACAGATATCATTGTCTACTTAGTGTTCTAAAATAGAAGGCCAAGAGAGAACCAGGGGTGTGATTTCGGCAGTTTGCAATGTGTTTGGTCCCAAACAGCTTTACCAAGGAGCTGCCAGTGCCATATACATTTTACAGATGGCAAAACCAGATGCGAAGGTGAAGTTCTTCTCTCAAGTGATACAACCAGGACCCCTAAGTCATATTTCTCACCCCAGGCAGCTGTAACAGGGAATCATCCCTAGGTTGTCAGAAGGAGTGGGTGTGTGGCCCTTGGAGGGGGACCCTCAGGTACTCCCAGAAGGAATCAGTGAGGGGAAGACACTTGCTCATCTGTGTGTGCTGTCATTACTCCCTTTATGGTGAGGACCCCAAACCCAAGCTTGGTTTCTCTGACACAGTTTAGACAAGGAGCAGGCCAGAGAGGCCATTCCCAAGGGTTCCAGGCTGCGATAGGCAAAACAGGAGCTTGGGCCCCTGTGCATCTCCTCGGAGCCTAACTCTGAAGGCGAGGGCATTCCTGCCGGCTGTAGAGACAGCGCGGACATGAGAAGGATGCTTCCACACACCCATCACGATACTCAGAGCCAAAAGGGCCTTCACAAATAGCTCTTGATGAATGGCAGAGACGAGGAAACTGAGGCATATGGCCAGGTGTGATTCAGCTGCCGCCCCACTGTGGACACTGGTCTCTGGGAACTGTCCAGCTTCTGAGTTGGAAGGAGCCTTAGAAATCAAGTCACCTTGATGGCCTTAATTTGCCTGCCAGGAAATCGAGACCGGAAATGGGGAGCAAGCTGCCCAGGCCCCATGGCTGGGCAGCAGGACTCCATGGTACAGCCATGGGTGCCCACAAGCACTCAGCTCAACGTCCTTAAAATAACTGTTGTGATCAAGGTAATGGGTCAGAGGCACTGGAGGGCGGCGGGGGAAGAAAATCCTATAAAATCCGCTAATCGCCCATTTATTTCAGTCCCAGCTCCTGAGAAAGCTGTTGCCGACTGGTGGCCTGTGCTCCGGAAGTGCTATAATCGGTCGGCTTGTGGAGGCTGCACTGTTCTAGAGCGAGACTGTCGGGTAGGAATTACTGTCACGGGACTGAGATCCAGGAAACAAAACTACGGTCCGTTTGCAGGGATGAGTGTCTGGAAGCAATTTATTAAGGGGCTGCCTTTTGCTTTAGAATCCTGGTGGCGTGCCCAGATTGGTGGCCCAGTTTTAAGTGCCACACGAAAGCTGTGCTGTTACCACTCCTACAAATAATGGCTTTGGTTTATTGAGCACGTGCCTCCTCATTTTATCCTCACCACCACGAGCCTGCGAGGGACAGGCGTGAGCTTCCTTTACGCGGGGAGGAACCAAAGTCCTGTGAGGTGATGTCATTTATCTACCGAATATCACTTTGCCACCAAATAGTACAGCCGGAGCTCGGACCCGGGGCTTTGGTCTAGGGACCGGGGCTGAGTCACACAGCTCCAAAATCGGTGCCTGCTGCACCAGATCAGCCTCAGGAGTCTAAGCACGAATCAACCGTGGGGCTCCGGGGCATCAGGTGACGATCTTTCCCTGAGGTCGGGGCAGCAGTAGAGAGAGAGGAGCGTCCTCAGTATCCTCATTGCAGCGAGGCGCCCATGAGGAGGGAATCACATGGTGGGACCCTGGTTCCACATCCCCTGTGCGTGGCCCTTGGAGGGGAGCCAGTTGCCATTTGCATGGCGTCCCTCTCTCCCATGCCTGCTCACTGGCTCGTTGTCAGGCTCCCTAGCTGAGACTCCTTACCCGCGCAGGGTTCCCCCAAACCAATGCGGGCAATTGAAATGAACAAACAACTTCTGTGGCTCCCATGGGCCGAGGCACAGGTTTCCAGACCACAAGCTGGGCCCATGTGCTCCTTCTCGGGTGCCCTCTGACGAGCTGCCTGCCCTCTCTGTCTGCTGGGACCTAAGAGGCATCGTCTACCATGGCTGCTCTGATTCTGTGCCTCACAGTGTGTGTGTAGCACACAAACTTCAGCTGCACACCTGGTCCTGTTGGCCACATTGTCTGCCGGGTAGGGACCTCATCTTGAGGAGCTACGTCTCTGGTAGAGGGGTGCTTGCTGGCTGGCAGGAGGCAGAGGCAATCCAGGGAGGTGCCTGACCAATGCTCTGGATGAGACCTCTCCAGGCGGGTGAGAGGGAGCCAGCCAAGTGTGAGTGGTGCAAGGGAGCAGCAGGAGAGGAAGCAGGGTGGCTGCAGCAGAGGTAAAAATTTATGGAGAGGTAAAGCGTTCACTGGCACTCACTGCTAGGAAGGGGAGGGAGCCCCTGGGAGCCTGTTGGAGCTGGTTCCCTGGATGAATCGACTGAGTAGGTAAGAGGAGAAGTTCATGCTGAGGTGCACCCCTGTGTTCCAGCTGTGCTCATCTGCACAACCACCGATGCCCTCAATCGTCTGCTATGTGGGCCTCACCATGCATGTTCTTCACGCTGTCCACGGCAGGTGACCCCAATGGCTTGGGAGGAAGGGGTGCTGGCCAAGCTCGCCTGGGCCTCTCCCACTCGCCCCTGAATGCCCTGCTGGCTTTGGGACTTCTCCGGCCGTCATGGTCTGTGAAGCAGGGATGGCAAGGTCTTCCTTGGCGTGTAGATGCTGCACCACACGGTTCTGCCCACGCCTCACCACCTCGGCTGTCTTCCTCCTCTACCTCCTGCAGCATGGCCTGGCTGGGTTCCTGGAACCCAGCTCAAGCATCCCCCAACCCCTTCCTCCCCGCTGGCTCCTTACTCCCGCCCACCATGTGTGCCGTAGTGCGCGCATGCTACTTCAGCTTGTCTCCGGCTCTCTGTCTGCGCATTCTTTTTGCAGATGGTTTAAATCAGCTATCTCTGAATTGGGGGCAGTGTTGTCTAATGGTTGGAGCACAGGTCCCACAGAAAGACAGTACCCTGGCTCAGAACACTGACCGGCTGCTGCAACTTGGGTAAATTCCATCCTGGCCCCGTGCCTCAGTTTCCCCACCAGTACAAAGGGATGAGAATAGTATGCATCTTGGTAAATTACTGTGAATAAGATGAAGAATTAATATTGGTAAAGCCCTCACCAGCACCAGGCCTAGCCCGAGGTAAATACCATGCAAGCATCAGTTGCATAAATATAACGGATCATCCCGGGACGCTTTGCTCACACTGAGTGGGGCATCTGCCCTGTGGCAGTGACTCTGGCTTCTCTGAGGCAGGGACTGATGTCAGGGATCTCTGCAGCCGGTGCCTGGGAAGGTTTTAGGTCCTGGAACACAAGGTGCCACCAACAGATGTAGTTGGGACCAAACAATGAGATGAGAACAACAGGGACAAGGGGAGTTGACACACCAGGGCGGCTGTGTGCATCCCATATGGGCACCAGTCCTGCACCTGGTAGGTGACAGACAGTGCCAGGGGGCTCACAGCTCCTCAGTGTTCATCGACTGCCTCTCGTGAAGACTGAACTCCAAGGTAGAGTCCCCCCAAATTCCTCTCGCGATTTTCTGAAGGAGCTCCGATTTCAAGAAGAGAGCCCACCTCAGACATCAGTTTAAAAAGCCGATGAAACTCAAAGGTGATCTGGAGCAGCTGGAAGGTCACTTTAAATGCCCCCTTTAAGGATGGTGAAAATGAAGATATTTGATTTGCAGATAAATCTTCCAGGGAACAAATTAGAAAGTGTTCAGTTTTCTTGTTTCAATAGCACTTTTCACAGAGTTATTAAATTACAAATACTAAGTAAGAAAAAAGCAGACATTAAAAATTGATTTAGGACAACTTACTAAGAGATATTTTTATTCAGTACCATTATCAGAGGCAGCTGTGATCTCTAACTCCCCAGATTTACTTATGAAATAGATAGAGAACCCTCTTTCTTCTGCCTATCTGTGGCTTGTTTTCCAGAATGGAGTCTAAACGCTGAAGGGTGACAGCGCAGCGAGAGAGATGTGAGGAAGGGACATGGGCTACCCATTTCTGTCCCCACAGCAGGCCTCCTTCTCATCCCCATCTGTGCCTCTGATGTGTGTGTGTGTGTGTGTGTGTGTGTGTGTGTGTGTGATGTATTGTTCCTGGGAAACCTCTGCCAAGTACAAAATCCCCTTCTACCTCCTGGATCCTGGGAGTTGCTCTGTAAACTGCAGGGTTAACGCAACAGTTGTGTACTTGCTAATATCAGCTCTAAACCCCCGAGCTCGAGGGAATCCTAGAGTAGCGCTGCCCATCTACCACTTTATTGATCTGCACTGGTCACTTTTGTTACTAATGGTCATTTCTCGATCCCTTTGATGTTGGTAAACTGGAGTTTGACAGAAGGGGTGCCACACCTTGTGGTCAATGTGATACGTTTAATTTTAGTAATGATAAAAGTGAATCTAAGGTCATTTAATATATATGCTGTTTTTAAAGAATTTAAGTTTGCCAGCTTTGAGGAATTTAGTTTGTCTCATACTCACATCGTATATAAGTCTGTGGCAGAGAAATCATAATGTAGCTGGAACTCCAGCGTGCCATCTGGGATTCCCGCAGCCGGCACTCCCTGAGAGAGAGGCTCCCTAATGCTTGCCCAGGAGGTGAGGGTGCACAGCTGCCGGGGGTCTGGGTCCCAGGAATAACCCATTCAGTCTGTACAAAGCTCGGATCAGAAGAGAGTAGCTCCAGGAGGCTGCAGCAGTGCAGAGTCAGGGCTCGAAAACAGGTTTTCTGAACTGGGTGTCATGGTGCATGCTGTAATCCCAGCACTCTGGGAGGCTGGGCCAGGAGGTTGGCAAGTTTGCACCAAGCCAGGGCAACGTAGCAAATTAGTGAGACCTTGTCTCAAAAAAAAAAAAAAAAAAAAAAAAAGCTGAGGACGTAGCTCAGTGCAAAGGCCACAGGTTCAATCCCAGCACCCCCTGCCCCAAAGCTCTTTAAAGCTCCCCAAACGCAGGGCAAAAGACTAGGTTAATCATCAGCTCCACAAAGTTTTCCATTTTCTGGGACCGAGTGAGGAGGAAGCTGCTCCTGAGAACTTCAGGGTGGTGACAGCTAAGTGACCGGCGCACTTTTCCGGGTCTGCTTTTTACCCTTACAGCAGCCTCAGAGGTGGGGATTAGTCGCCCATTTTGCAGATGCAGTGGTGAGGCCGAGGAGGGGTCACGTAACTCCCCGCGTCCAAGGGAGATTTCTCACCTCTGCACAAGCGCTCAGCCCTGTGTGGAGGCCTGAGCCAGATGCAGGCAGGCAGGTTAGGCTGGAAGGCAGCGACAGTCGGTGGATGCTTCCCCAGTTCATTTCCTTGCAATTATTTTAGAAGAGAACGCGGCAGTGCACGGGCTGGCTCTAAAAGAGCAGAAGAATCCCTTCTGTTGCCTCTAGGGTGGAGACCGAGGCTGGGGGCAAGGCTAGGAGGGAGACTTTTTACCGTACATCACTTTGTAATTTGATACACGTGAATGGTGTACCTCATTAAAAATAAATAAAATGAAAATTCAATAAGGGAAAAAAAGAGGAAGATGATGTATCCACTTGTTAAAGAAATTAATCTGTACAATGGGAACACAGAATACGGTGACAATCCTCTAGGGCGGACCGGATCCCTCCTGCCCCAGCCTCCCGGGTCACTGCCGTATAGAAGCCCAAAGGCCCACGCCGCCCCTGCTCACGAGTGAGCTCAGGGCACGCGCACTGGTTAGCAGTGTGTTTTTTCACTTAATGTATCTTGGGGATGATTCTACAGGAGTTCTTTGTTTTGAAAGGCTGCCTAGTGCTCTTCTACATGGACATAGCAGATGTTATTTCCCCAGTTCCTTGTTAATAGACATTTAAATTGTTTCTAATCTTTTGCTACATACGTAGCTAACCCAACAGTGAATATTGTCCATGGCTCTTTTCATTTATATGCATGTCAGTCTGTAAGATAAACATTTTTACAAGTGCGATTGCAAAGGGTATTTGTGTATCTTTAAGTTTCTTAAAAATTTTATGTTCAGTTTAAAATTCGTAATAATTGTTCACGGAAACTGCAATTTCGCGGAAACCATAAATAGCCTCCGCGGTTATTTTTTTGGTGGGAGGTTTGCAAGTAGCCAATCCCAGAGTGTTATTCAGTCTCCTTGCTGCTGATTGGCTGCTGCCATGTAACCCATGCTGGGCAGATGTACCCACATTCCCGCATCCTAAGAGGTTGCTGTTGTACCCTAGCTATCTGGAGTGTTCTTGGTTTTGTTCTTAAAGCCCTAAGATCCCTAAGATGCCACCAAAATGCCCTGCACCTTCTAAGGCTTTGTTAATGCAATATTAAATTAAGTTACGTAACTGCGGGAGATACAGCATGTTAAGGATTTAAACTATAAAAATAGTCATTTGTAGGCACTTTTCTGACCATATCTGAAATTTGGATTTTTTCACAATTCACAGGTGCTCTAGGAATGTTACCCCCGTGAATTTTGGGGGTCCACTGTAAGAATCATATTATCTAGATTTGTGTTTATTTTAAGAGGTTTAAATCTAACAGAGTAGTCGTAATGAATAATACGGTACTTATGTAAATTGTTTCAGGGACTCTGCTTAATAAAATTGGTAATAAATATTCACATGTTTAAAAAAAGATAAAATTTGAGAGCTATTAGCACCCTATCCCCTGGGGGGATTTGCATTATCCGCCCCCCATGAAGCAGGAGGTTGTCGGGAAGGGTTTTAGCAATGTGTAACATGTCTGAATTCTGTGTGTCTCTGGGGCAGCTGGGGGACCCTCCTAACTCTTGAGCATCTATAAATTTCTACCATGACTGGACAGTCCCCTAGCTGATCAACCTGTGGCTACTTATTGAGAATCTTGTGGTATGCCCTGCTCTTAACCAGGAACTGTGGAGATCACCAGGAATCAGACACTGGGCCTGGCCCCAAGAAATCTGTGATCTAACCAGGCAGCTTAGAAATCCCTTGTGAGAAGAGAACCAACTGTACTAAGCCATGAATCCTAAAGTGTTGGGAGTTCAGGGCGCCAGATCACGTTTAGTTGGCGTGATCTTGGGAAGGCTTCTCAGACAAAGCAGAATTGGAGGTCGCCTCAAAGAACAGTATGATTTCACTGGGTTAACAAGAAGGTGGATGGTAGAGGCAAAAGATAAGAGTCTTAAGTTTTGAGCAACATTTGCTTCGTGTGGACCACATATCAGCTACTGTGTAAGATATTTATTCATGGCTCAAACAACACGTACATCGTGCTCTGAATCTCTGGAACTCAGATGGGTAGGAACCCACCCCCCTGTCTGCCTGGTTCCACAGAGAAGCAAACCGAGGCTGAGTGAGTATTTAATGTTGGCCCTTGTGTCCTAACTGTTCTTAGCTGTTGTACTTTCCCAGTCTCAGCACTGGAGAGCAAATACAGAAGGAACAGCACAGAACGCCCATCCAGGAGAGAGAATAGAGACCGCTCTACCAAAGACGAATTGGGCACTGGACCTCAGGTCTATTGCAATTGTCTGGGCCACATTCCTTTGCAATAAAACAATTCTGTAAGAAAAGATGACATTTCTGTGGTCTGAAATGTCACGCCTCATGCAAGCAGTATTTATTTTTTTCTCCCTGCATATTACCATCTGCATGGACATTATTAAGGAAATCACATGGACCTAGAAGAAAAAGAAGCATCCGATTGATTATTTTTATTGCTGTAGAAGTCTTTCGTAGGCAGGCTGGGCAGACACCCAATTTCATTTGCTTGTAATATTGCAAGCGCTGTTAATTGCCTGTCTTTAAGAAAGGATAGAGACAAAGGAACAATCAAAGGTATTTATTAGAAATTCTGTTTGGGCAAATTAGCTTCACATTTCAGTGGCCTTCATCTCAGCACAGAGCACCACAACTGTGCCTTAATAATGACAGTTGTGACATCACCTTTCCTAGTGTTTCCACAGCTTTCTCCAGCGATGTCACTACAGTACTATTGAATTGATTATTTTCAGGCTGATTTTTTTTTTCCTGCCGAGCTTGCGTTTTCAGTGGATCGCTCTTCAATTCAATTTAGTCGTTATGCCAGTTGGAATAACTACATTGCATCTTAATGTGTGCGTCTCATGCATAAATCACATTGTTTGCCAAGCAATAATGAGCAGAGAAGCTGCTAAGAGACTGCAAATCAATCCTAGAAGGCTGGTCTCGTAAGCTGGAAAGTGGGAATTCATCAAGTATCTGAATGTCCCGTGGACCCTGGCTTCAATTCTGGGGTTCAGGGATCATCGGAATATGGGCCACATGATTGGTGCTTAGTGGATCTTTGCTGACATGGTGTCCCCTTAGTCTTTGTGTAAGTTACCTTCACTCTAGTCTGACGAGCTTTTTCTCATCATTATGGCTGTGTCTAGATGGCCCCCCAAACCCTCATGTGCTCATAGGTGGGGCTTTTTCAGAGGTGGCTGGATCTAGAGTGTGTGACACTGGGATTAAGGGTGGGTGATTACTATATCAGCCCACTGATTGGTTTGGCACCTACCCTAAGCCAGGTAGCCTAGATAGAATATAAAAGGGTCAGGAAGAGGCCGCTAAGGTCACTTGGACTTGCTGCTTGCTGCCTTCTGCCTGCCCTGCTTTGCTATGAACTGTTTCTCCTCAAGGATGCCCCTCTGCCACACCCCCCTGCCTTGAAGCCATCCGACTATGGACTGAACCTCTACAAACCGTGAGACAAAATAAACCTTTCCTTCTTTAACTTTGGGTGTCTGGTATTTTGTTTCAGCAATGGGAAATGTAACTAAAACACTCAGAACCATGCTTGGCCTCTGGCTGCTGAACTATGATCCTTGTAAAGGTGATAAAACAATTTTTGCAGGGTAAGGTGGGAAGCAGTTGAGTTGGGACATGAAAACAAAGCCGCTGGCAAAGGCTGCTGGGAACCGACTCTGAGTTCAACTCTTCACTCTGACTCTGACCAAAATGATGACCTTGGGCAATTAGTAGGACTTCCCCCATCCTCAGTTCCTCATCTGTGAAATGGGGCTAAGCTGCAGTAATACCTCCACGACAGGGTAGTTAATGGATTAAATGAAAGCGAGCTTTGAAGTGCTTGGATCTCAGCCTCAGTAATGCGAGTTATATTATTTATCATTGGGGGTTCAGTTATTACTTGTAGCTTGGAGGCATAGCAAGTGGTGGAGTTATGAGCGACGCTTGGGGCGTGCTGAGCTGTGGCAATGAGGGGGCTGTTTAGGGCGCTGGGGCAATGGGGTGCAGACCCCTCTAGCTGGAGAGGAAGGAGGTGGAATGAGCTGGGAAAGGTAGGTAGATCACATCACAGGGGAACTTAAAGACTGCTGCACGGGGTTCAGACTTTCCCCAAGTATCAGGCCAGTCCTTGGGGGTCTAGGGGAAATGACATAGCAAGAAGCAGTCCCCTGAGGCCTGCTCCTCGGAGTGGGGCGGGAGATCAACTCTTTGATGCTAGCAACGAAATTCCATCACTGCTCAGCCGGGCAGTTCCCTAAGTTAAAGCAAGCAGAAAACACGAGCATCTTCTCTTTTACACCATCATCTTTGAGTCTCTGGGGACGGTTGGGGTGAATGCGAGCCTTTTCATTTTCCTCTGTGTTGAATCTTGTGCCCTTTAAATGCAGGGGAGCTCCCCTGCCTTTCCTCTCTCAGCCCTTTCAGCCCATCCTCGCTGTCAGTCACAGCGGGGTCCAGCCTTCAGGTAAAGCTGTCTCCTCCCTGGCTTCCTTCCTTCCCTTCTCTTAGGCTTAGCGCAGCTCACGCAGGCTCGGAAGCTGGTACCTACTTCCCCCTTCCCAAAGACACAACCGCAGAGAGAGCCGTGTTCCTCCCTGGAAGAAGGTCTCCTCGGCTTTCTTCAGCTGCCGGCTGGAGTGCGAGGGGACACGTTCCTGTGAAACAGCTCAGGGACAACCCTGTCATGGGGGCCCGGTGTGACGCCGCCACGCTGCAGGCCCAACCGGTTCTGAGACAGGGTTGCTCTCAAGGCGTGTGGATGGGGTTAGAATAAGCTGATTGTTGTCAAAGGGCAGCAAGAGCCCTGGGCACAAGCAACTCAACAGAAACAGCAAGGCCGAGCAGGGTGAGGCTGCACAAATGTCCCCCCAGCTCACTGCGGACTGCGGCACTGCAGAACATTTTCCAGCTCTTGGAGCTGCAGACGTGCACTGCCCGTTTGGTTCTGACCACCGCCCTTCCAGGAATGAGGTCTCAGCCGTATTTCATAGGTGAGGAAACTGAGGCACAGGGAGGCTAGAGAGCTTGCCCAGAGGTCACAGAGCTGGCCCTGGCACAGCTGGGCTTCTGCAAATCTCATGCTCCTCCTGTGCCTGGTGTCACTGTTGCTTAGAATGCACTCAGTGCGTGAGGCCCACAGTGTGGAAGGACTGGCCCCAGCTCACTGTTTCAGCCTCAGTTTACCCAGCTGTCCGAAGGAGAGGACTGATTCCAACCCTCTTCCACGTGTCATGAGCCCCGTGAGCGAAGAGGTTGGATCTGTTTTTTCATCTGCAGATATGAAGAGCAGAGTGAGTTCTCAGTAACGCTGGAGAGGCTGAGCATGTGGCCCGGCGTCTCGGAGGTCCAAGAGAGAGATTATTCTCTGCAAGTTTGGAAAGGTCACAGCTGTGTTCCGGGTGCAGAAGATGGGCTCCTTAGTGGCTGGGATACCCCTGACGGAACTGTCCTCTCTTCCTCTGCCCCAGTGCCTGGACATGGAGACAGGCCATTTCCTTCACAATCTATGGAGAGGGCTCTGGATCATGTGACTTAGTTGTGACTCTCCTGTTCCAAGTGCACACCTGTCCAGCTATGTCCAGTGCGGCTACAACAAGACTCCACTGACAATGAGTCATAAATAAAAATCATAGCGTGTTTCTTTTACCAGCTTTGTTTCACCACAAGTTAAAGGATGGGAAACCACTGTGGTCTGCCAGGAGAATCGGAGCTGACAGCCCTGACATCTGTCCAGATGGGGGTAGTCAGGCTTTAGATCGTCCTGCAGGTGACCGGGGTCATTGGACTCAGTGTGGGTCAGGGAGGCTGGGGTGGACATGTCTTTGTCCCTTGCCGGTGGCGTGACCTAGGACATGCTGCCCAGCCTCTCGGGCTCACTTTCCTCCTTCTCTGTGTTGATTGAAGGATTTCAGTACATGACGCCCTCGAAGCCCTGACTGTGCTTGCCAGGTAGCAAGTACACAGGAAATACGGACCAAATCCATCACTGGACCAGCTGATGCAAGAGAAATATTAACTGGAACACTTTCTTCTCTCCCACTTCCCTGCTGCATCCCAGATCCCGGCCCCAGACCTCTCCCTGGAGCCCTGGCTGCGGTTGTCGTTTTGTCAGTGTTCCTCACTAGCTGCACAGGAAGTGGGTGGGGGCAGGCTTCTTCTACCCACGGCCTCCCATGGGTCTCACTGCTTGTTCTCTTCACCACGGGGGGCTCCTCACACCCTCTAATGACTGTTTTCCTTTCACAAGTGCATATTTTTAGACAAAGCATTTCCTGATTTCCTGACAGGTCTCTGGTTTCTCATCAGCGTCCCCCTGCCTCTCTCTGGGAAACCCACTCCAGAAGAAGGAACACAGGAAACGCGGGAACCCGGGCCCTCCGCCTTCCCTGCTCTGAACCTGTTCCCTTCTGGGAGGCCTGGGGGTGTGAGGTTCCTTCTAACTGTGCTGCTGCCTCCCTGCTGTCCAGCTCCTCTCTGCCAATGCTACAGAGAGGTGGTGGCGGTGGGGGCAGAGTTACCATGAACCTGTCCTTTTCTCCATCACACCTGTGCTGGGACCACTTCCTCCGCTTCACTGGTATCACGTGCATTGCTTGAATGTTCCAAGCCTCAGTTCTTTAATTGTAAAATGGAGACGAATGCTTTGTGACCCTCACTGTTCCGTGTAAAGATGATATGAAAACCAGCACGTAAGTAAAACGCTGAGCTCTGTGCCTGACACTTAGTGGCTCTTATTATTTCTAATTTAAATAATGATGGTGATTTAATTATATTTTAAATTTATAACTTTAAGAGTTCCGTAATTTGTCATTTAATTATAGTTATTTATGGATGTGCTTTCCCTCTCTCACATGCCATGAGCCTTGTGAGCGAAGGGGTTGGATCTTTTTTCATATGCAAACACCAAGAGCAGAGTAAGTTCTCGGTAAATGTTGGAAAGGCTGAGCATGTGGCCCAGTGTCTGAGGCCCAAGAATGCAGCTGTTCTCTGCAAGTTTAGAAAGGTCACAGCTGGGACCAGGAGGCCTGACAAGGCATGAGGAAAGTCACAAGGGAAGTCATGACAGGAACTCTGCCCTGGGGATGCTTCAGTAGGCCCAAGAGGCATTCGGATGGGGGAATGTGGTTGGACCACTGGGGACCGCTGTGACTTCCCTTTCTAAGTCTCTACACAACGAAGGCGGCCATACATTTCTGTTTGGCTTAACTATTCCTTCAGTTGAGTCACATTTTTGGAGCACTGACTCTAAGACAAATCTCCATTTTCTGTGCCCTCCAACACTAGGATGTGTAGGGCATTCAGACTGCCCCTGCCTACTCCCAAGGCCATGACAGACATGACTAATGGATAGCAGCATCCAATCATTTTCTAGTCTGTCTCTGCACAGCAGCGATTCCTGAGAGGATAGATTCCTACTCCGGCTGCTAGCTGCTTACCATCTTTAGCTTAGACTTTAGATCGCTGAGTAGGTCCAAGGCGTCCATGAATCTCAAAAGCTTATAATTTGCCCCACAAAATCCTACCATGCCTCAATTCTTTCCACCCTTTTTGTGGAAGTTATTTCCCACCAGTTGCTGGAAAGATTAGCTAGTTGTTAGATGTTCGGTATTAGGAATTAAGTATTAAGCATTAGGAAGATAAAAAGTGGAAAGGACAAGTCTCCGCCTGTATCTACTCACATCAGGAAGGAAGGTTTCGAGGAAGCCTAAATTTCAGCTTCAGATAATGGGGTTACATGTGATTCTTTCTGCATTTTTGCTTTTACAAATTTTGTATTCAGGATGAATTACTTTTCTAAGTAGGAAACTACATTTTATTTAAAAAGTTTATAAAAGTTACTCAGACTTCTCACTATACCCTTTTTTTTTTTTTTTGTGGGTACCGGGGGGTCGACCTCAGGACCTTGTGCGCCAGCAGGCGCCCGTGCCGCTGAGCGATATCACCGGCCCCTTTTTCGTATGTGGGTTCCGGGAGTTGAACTCGGGCCCTCGCGCTTGCCGGGCAGGCGCTTAAGCCGCTGAGCCATCTCACCGGCCCTCACTATACCCTTTTGTACCTTTTGGACAACATATCATGTGAAATACTACCCCCCAAAAATAAAGTAGGGGCTGGGGATATAGCTCAGTGGCACGGTGCTTGCCTGGCAAGCATGTGGTCCTGAGTTCAATTCCTGGTACCCCCCAGAAGTAAATAAGTCAAAAGGTTGGTTTCTGTATTTGTACATATGAAATAATCCTCTTTTCTTTAAAGACATTCCCTAGGACAGAGTTTTTGTTTTTTTAATTAAAAAATAAAAAGCCAGACATGGTGACATATGCCTGTAATCCCAGCACTTGGGAGGCTGAGGCAGGAGGATCACCATGAGTTCAAGGCCAGCTTGGGCTACACAGCAAGACCCTACATCAAAATAAAAAAAGTATTACACCAAGATGATGGGGAAGACTGAAACTCGTTTGGCACTGGGAGCATGTTTCTGTGGGGGACGGGGGATCAATTAAAAAATATCTAGAATCCAGAACAGCCTTGGAAAGGCAGAGTCTGGGTAGAGACAAATTCACTCTGCACCAAATTAAATTTAAACTTTAGCCCACATATGCAAGGCAGCTTTTATACTTTGACACTTAATTTTGTATAATTTTTCTTCAGAAGAACGTCCCCTATCCATCTGCCCAAACTGTCTCAGCTTCAGACCCCAGCAAATCTGGCTTTGCCCGTCTGGAGCGGCCTTGTCCTTGGCCCACACTGGCGCAGAGCCCAAGAGCCGGGCGGAGGGGTCCCACCTGTCCTGCATCCCTCTCTTGCTGCTTGGGCAGGAGCCTTGGTGGTCACTGACTGGAACCCACCGGGCCACGTTTTTCCCTAGAGGGAGCTCTTCTGTCCATTTTGCTGGCGACTGGTGACTGAGGCGACCACCACTTCTCAGTCCCCCTGCCTGAGCCATGCGGGCCAGCTGGAGAAACCCTTCCTGGAAGCTGGTGATCTTTACATTAAAGATGAAGCAGAAATCCTCACTGTGGTTGCAGGCCCAAGCCCAATCCCCTGTCCACCATGCACTGTCCCTTGTGAGGCTGAGACGAGCGGACCCTCCGCTCTCTCTTTGGTAATCAACACTCTGTCCAAGGTTGTGACTTCGGCGGGCCGAGGGGGTGCCCTTTTCCCTCAAAGCTTCTGAGCAGAAGAAAAACCAGAAGCGTGTGAGCCAGTGTTTAATGCTGATGGTTTCTGGCCGTCACCTTCCCAGAGTCCGCAGGCTGACCTTGGGTGGCAAAGTCGAGGTGGATGAGGTAAATTCCTCCGCAGGAACGAAAGCAGCTGGGCAAATAATCTCTGCCAGACAGAACCCAAGGTTCCCAGGAAGAAAAGAAACCAGTGTCCCGGAACTGGATCGCAAAGCCCGCAGACCTTAACGGGGTGAAACCGTGAGCAGCCGCGTGCGCTGCACGGAGCCGGGCGGCGGCTCCGCCGTGCCGTGGCTGTCGGTGGGGCCGTCCGTGGGTCCGGAGAAGCGCAGGGCTGGTGTTATTTACCGACGCCCCGCAGGGCTCTCCTGCGCTTCCTGTGCTGGGAACGGCGTCGGTGTGCGCTGACCAGATATCCCGTGGTCCTGTCACAGGGCCGGGGAGGTGAATTCACGCTGGGGAGCACGCTGGGGTCTGTGGATCGCCCCTCTCGGGAGTGGTGGAAGACTTAGCTCAAAAGATGAGTTATGATTCCGCAGAGCGGTGCTTCTTCGGCTGAGAGTCACCCGCGGGGCCCTGTCCTTAGCCTCTGACCCCTTAGGACTGGGTGGGACTCCTGGTTTCACCATGGCTCCTTCTCATGCTGCCTAGAATAGAGCGAGCCACAGAACCTCTTTTGAGCCCAGCGAGTTGTCAGTGATATCACTATGGGGTGCTATCAGGGCTTCGCCCGTCCCCAAGTTTGGGTGGTGAATGAATGATGACTGTCACCAGGCTCTTACCGGAGTCTGAGCATTTTACATAATTATTACATTATTTCCATGAATCTTCACAACATTTTGGGAATGGGTCCTATTATTCTTATTCTACGGTCCTAGAACCTGAGTTCAGGAAGCTGCAGTCCTGGTTAAGAGCGCTTCTGGCCGACCCCAGCGCCCTGGCTCTTCACCATTGTGGGGTTCCCGACTCTCACCGAGAACTCTGAGCCGGGCCACACGTCCTGGAGCTGAGGTCTCATCAGTGGTGAGCGGGATTTGACCGAAGGCTGCCCTGGTGGGCAGATCACGATGCAACAGTTAGTAAATCCCAAGAAATCAGGTCTGGGCAGGATGGGAAGGTTCCAGAAGAAAACACAAAGCATCTGTGACTCGGTTACACTGTTCGAGAATGGGCCACTCTGATTAGATGAAGACATTAATTAGGAGGAAGAAGGAGAGAGCGAATTGCTGGCTGGTGGGTGGATCAGGGGGTTCTGTTACAACCTGCCTGGAGCCCGCGAAGGCCTGGCACCAGATCACAAGCTCCGCAGCTGGTCCATTAACAAGAGAAAAGTGGCCATCCTGGGCAAAGGGCAGCTTTGATGAAAGAAAAAAGTGCTCGAGCAAGGGGACCAGGAGAAGCTACCAAGCAGAACCAGCAAGCCCCTGAGGGACGCACCTTTTGGTCCCTGTGAACAAGAGCTCATGGTCAGGGGTGGATGGGACAGATGACCACTAAAGTCTACTTCAGCTCTAATCCCCCCAAACTGGACTCAGGCTGCATTGATTGACCAGATTTCTTTCCCAGGGTAAGTAAACATTTGTATAAGGTTACAGTGAATTTTCTTTTTAACTCTCAGAAAGCATTTGATGAGAGGTCACACTGAAGTGTATTAAGAATGCATGGGTAGGAATGTTTTATACTAAATTACTTTCTAGAAGATGAGGTTGTCCTCAGGAGTCAGACAAGACCATGAGTGTCAAAAAGGCTTTGAAAATTGCAGTTGTTATAGCCGGGCATGGTGGCCCATACCTGTAATCCCAGCACTTGAGAGGCTGAGGCAGGAAGATTCCTGTGAGTTCGAGGCTAGCCTGGGCTACAAAGTGAGTTCAAGTCCAGCCTGAACTGCATACTGAAACCCTGTCTCAGAAAAAAAAAAAAAAGAAAGAAAATTGCAATTGTTCTTAATTAGAATAAAGTCATGTGCAGCAGTTGGGACAGTATTCTCGATGTGGAATGCAACCTCACTTAGTAATTGCAGTAACTTCCACAGATGAGTTTTCCTTGATGTAGAAAGAGAGAAAGAAACCCTACACATTTCAGGAGGCAAAACATTCAGCGGGTTGTGACAATAAAAAAGTCTTACAGGGCCATAGGAATGGGTAGGAAAATCGAAGATGACCTTCAAGGCAGACAGAGCCATGAGCCATGATGTGTTTAGGGCAAAGTAACTCCAAGAACATCTGAACTGATTGGCTCTGACCCACCAAGTATAAACTGGAGGAGAATTTCCGTCTTTGCTATTTCTGTCCTGACTCTAGTTTGGTCCAGACAACAAAGAAAGTATCTAAAATGACTCTAGAGCCTTGGAAATCATGTAGTCTGTTGATCACTTGAATCTTGTAGATGGGAAAACTGACAGCCAAGTAGCTTGTCCAGCAGCTATGTAGAGAATGTATTCTACACGAGAAGGAACATAGTCATCTACCTTCCATGATACTAAAGTACCTGGAGAATTTCCAGAACCCTCTTAATGAGGTTGATGAGGTTAATGAGGTAGAAGCCTGCCAAATGCTCCCTAAAATATCCCATTGCAGACAAAACATTGAGATGCATAGATAGATACCTCGAGACTGCTCAGATTTTTCCAAATAATCTTATGTAAGTGGTTCCTAATAAATCAGGTAGCTAGGGCTTCACAGTGAAATCACAACTGAGTTTAGTACCAGCATAATAATGATCGCCCAGACGCCTGTTAGTTTGGGATGAGCCAGGGAATGATCAGCAGGTGCCGCTCCTTGGAACTTTGGAGGACTTTTGGATTTCCTCCTCCTCCACGTTAATTAGAAATGACTGGCATCAGGGGCTGTGACCCTATAGCTTCAGCTATCCCCATGCCTAGTTTGACAACAAATGGTGGGGGGTAAGAAGACAGAAGACGAAGCGTTGGCGACTTCATTGTGAGACTCATGGTGACTGCCCTCTCTGACTGTGTCCCTGGTCCCCGGCCCCTGGGACTTCTCTGAGACTTCCTGCCCTAGTGACTGCTTATGCTTGCGGATTCTTCATCCCCCCCACTCCCCACTCACTGCATTCTTTTGGACCCTACATCAAACCTCGTGCTGTGAGCTCAACAGTTGGTTTTTGTCTCTTCTGACCAGGCCAACCCCGTGTTTCAATAATTTCCAGTCATCTTTATTTCACTGACCACTTTAATTTGCCATTTAAAATCATTTCCACCATTCACGTGGAATTTCATGCAATTCTCCATAGACATGATTTTTAAAAATCTCCAACCTGCATTAGGACCATCTAAGAGCATGTCTGTGTCACAGCCAGGTGTAAAAGCTGCTGGCATTCGTAAGAGGTGACAACTAGAAGTAAACATCCATGAACAATGAACATATTATGCTCTCAAATTCAAAGAATTGAAGTTAGGCAGGCAGCAAAGCAGAGGAAGACCTGCTTTGATCAGAAGAATGGGGCTGACACGGCACATATAAGGGGTATGTGACAGTCTCCTTCTGCCACTGGTCCCTGGAAAGACCCCATGCACCCAGAGAAGTGGCAGGCAGCAGTGACGGGGCTTGTCTTTGCTAAAGGGGAAACCAGTCATGGTAACATTTGGATGTTACAAGTGAAGCAGATAAAAGACCCTACCTATCTTGATGCGTGGTGAAGCCACAAAAACTTCTAGGAAAACAAGAAGCCCGGGAAAGACTTATCACAAGAAGGCAGAAGGCGAGTTAGAAATCTGTGTGCTACTCAAGCTTGACAGAGTGCAGGGACTGGCTGAGGCCCCGAGAGCCGAGGTTCCGATGTGCACCGTGGCTGTGTCCTCGAGCCTTGCTCTAGATAAGACGCCTGTGGGTATTGGAGAAGTGTTCGATCCGATGCGCTGTTTCATGGAAAGTTTGTGCTTGGTTGCCTGGGAGGTTGGAGGGTGTTTGGCAGGGTTATAACCATGTAGAGGGGGAGTTCAGCACCTTGGGACCCAGTCCGGGCCCGCAGGCAGCACCAGTGTCATGGGCGTAACTCTGGGGAGGCACAACCGGCTCTGGGAGCGGCAGCCTGGGACATCGAGCCACTAAAGCCACAGCCCTAATGCCGGGAGGGACAAGAATTAGGGGACAAGAAGTCTACTAGGTGCCCCACGTGCGTGGCTTTCATCATGATCTTTTTAACCCAGAATAGTGCTTGCGGCAATATTTTTTTTCAAGCAAAAAATGAAAGCTTTGGATTCTCAAATGGGGTTATTTGCCTTTCATCTGTGTTTTCTCTACTGTTCTATTTTCTGACCCCGTTACTTTCATCTTTGAAACCTGTCATTGTGACTCTTGTATCAATGTAATCATCACTTAAAAGGCTTTTTGCGTTTTGGGGGTCAGAAATGTTTAATGTTGGGCAATTTAAATGATTTTATTTGTATTGACCTCATAGTTGAGAGTCCTGCAAGAACTACTCTAAAATCAATTGCTCAAAGATAATGAGTGCTTTGACTGGACTTTTTTTTTTTTTTACCCAAATGAGCAGAACATTTGAGAGGTCCTGGGAGGAGGGGGGAATTGGAAAGCTGGTCAGTACCTGGGTCCTCGAGAGAGAGGGCAGGAGAGGGCGTGGGAAGGTGGAACTGGGGACGAGGACCACACACATGTGGTCTTGGGCCGCTGGCTTTGTATCTGAAAACCTAGATCAAATGTGCTCTACCGGTTACCAGCTGTGAGGTCTCAGCAAGTCCTGCAGTTTCTTTGGGCCTTGGTTTCCTCATCTGATGAATGGGGCTCATAGGATTATGGGGAAGGTGGGAGAAAAGGGTTCAGTACCTAACATGTTGAGTACCTGAGTACTTAGTACAAGTTAGCAGCAAGTAGTGCGTGGTCTAGAGAGGGAGGATGAAAGTGTCCCTATGAATGAGCGGTGTGTAGGACCAACCAGCCCTGACCAGGCACATCGAAGACAAGCCAGGGGTCTTGGTGGCTCCAGCCTTCCGTGCTTCTGAAGCCCCTGCCCGGCCTCTGGTGTGGTTGCTTTGGTTGGGAGGAGGTGGTGACTATCCCGGGGTATGTGGCACAAGCCCACGTACGAAGTGAGCCCGTTAGGGGTGCCTGCTCTTGAAATCTGTCGTTCCAGGCAGGTGAGACAGCACGGGGAGTCCAGCCCTGGGGAGCAAGGGTCCGGCCCACCGCCCTCCCCGGGGTGTCTGTTGACGTGTGAACTTCCTGGCACCCCCTGTGTCACATCACCCCGCTCCTTCATACTTCCGTGTCTGCTGATGGGGGTGCTGTGGTGCTTTCCCCTGAGACAGAGAGAGTATGAAGAGATCAGTGACGATCGGAGAGGTCGCGCCTCTCTGCTCACTGGAACTGGAACCCAGAGGGCAGGCCTTGCCCCAGCCTTTGCCCTGGCAAGTGGCTATCAGGACCCCAGAGGAAACGACACACACTCACTCACCACAGGGAACAAAGCCGCTGGGCTTGGAGGTTTTTTGTCACAATCCATTCTTTCCTGGGGCACGGTCCCTGGCTACCGCTCTCTCTCACTCCCAGATGTCCGCAGGGCTGTCGCAGCGGGGACCTCATGGGGAGGGGCAGATTGGAATCAACTGCTTAGATTCTCCTAGAAGACTTCAAAAGCCGGCTGAGTCTGCAGCCTTTCCGGGGGCCACTCAGCGAAGCAGAAATAATTGATCAGCTTGTGCAAATGCTAATGAGTGCTCGGAATCATTCCCAGGAACTGTCTTGTGCAGGCGAGGCCCACTGAGGAGCAGAACTGCCCTGGGGGGCTTGCTCTGTCCTGACCTGCAGGGGCCAGAGCATGACGGGGCTCCCTGAAGCCTTCTCTGGGAGGAGTGGGTGACTTGGGCCACCTCTGGGCTCATCTCGTGCAGGAGTGAGTTAGGCGCTGCTATGTGGGTGAGCAAACCCCACTGGTGTTACAGTGGCGAATCCATCCTGCCAGGGCTCAGTCATTTGTGCTTAGAAATATTTCTCTAAACAAATCAACAGAGCAGCGAGAACATACTCATTTCTTTGGCTTTGGCCTGGGGTCCATCAGGGAAGGAGTGCGTGCGTGTGTGCATGTGCGCGCAAATGCATGCCAGGGTGTGTTTATCTAAGCCATAGGGCTGGATCACGGACAAAGCAGGGTGTGGACGAGTGCTACCAGTCTTCGAGGAGGTGCCAGAAGCCTCTGTAGTAAGCACTAAAAGTGGTCGAACTTACTGGGGCAGGAGGGGCTGGGGTGGGAAGGGCCCCTCTCCTGCCCACTTCCTCCCTTCCCTCACCCCAGTCCGTCGATCAGTCAGTCAAGCCATGGTGCTAATTTGCACTGATGTGAATCCAGCCCCCGCTTCGCCGTGCACAGAATGGCCCAAGGCACAGCTTTCTTCAGCCTTCAGGGTGCTGCCAGTCCCGGGGCGGGTGGAAATTGAACAAAAACTCACATGATGATTGATGCAGTGCGACACATAGGAAACTGGAAAGAGACAGGAGCACAGAGAGCGGGGCCTCATGGGAGCGGCAGGGCAGGAAGCAGACCCAGGCCTGCGCTGGATGAAGTGTGAGTGGCCGATGGGCAGGCGAGGGCTGGCTGTGGAACGCGACCTGGGCCTTCCAGAGCGGCCTCAGGAGACCCCGAGCAGGTGTGGCACTGGTAAGAGGAGCTGGGTGTGAGGGGCAGGGAGAGAGGCCCCCTGAGGAAGGCCGGGGTGGAGAGGAAGGGCTGTTTCCCTCTTGCATGGGGACCAAAGACACAGGCTCTGCACCGTGACTGCCCTGCGCAAATCCCAGCTCCGGACCTTGGCAGGTCCCTTGGCCTCCATCGGCTTCAGTGTCCTCTCGGGTGAGTAGGGGAGAAGGTGACTTGCGGGCTGGAGGGCTGTCCTGAGGGCTGGCTGGGAGCACTTGGTGGGGCCAGCAGGGCCTCAGGAGATGCCGGCTTCTTCCCCCGACACCCAGAATACTGCACACCTCCCTGGCCTTGCTTTCCTCTCTGCAGCTACCAGGGGCCAACTTGAACTTCCTGTTCGGGCTGCTCTTGTGCCCTCCGCTGGACACACTTTCCTCCAGAGAAGCCTCTACCAGGCCCATCGTCCTCTTGCAGACGGGAAACCAACCGAGGCCACAGTACCTGGGGGACTCCGCGCACCCTCCAGGCTGGGGTCCTAGGAGGAAGGGTCCCCTCGCTCTCTGTTCCCGTTCTTTAAATTTTCCCTCAACATGCCGGGGCTCCCTCCTTCCTGGTCAGCATCCGCCCGTGGCCAGGGGTGCCTGCAGATGTCCACACACAGCACCCTGGGCCCTCCGTCCCAGGAACTCTCTCTTCTCTCCCCTTCCCCGGTTCCCCATTCCTTCACTTACAGAGCTGGGAAGGCCAGCAGCCTCTGCTACTGTACCTCAGATCTGTGTTTTAGGGGCCAAGAAGGAGCCAGCCAGTTGGTGGCTAAGGCCTGAGAGCAGAGGGGTTTCAAGTATTTGGGAATTGGTTTAAATGGGGCTCGTTAGGAGTTGAAAGGACCTCAGAGAGGACCTCTGCTGGAGGATGGAGGGTGCTGTCCCCTGCATCCAGCCAGCAGGTGTGACCTTGCAACCCAGCACCGTAGGCTCGGGACAAAGAGCTCTTCTTCCTTCCTAGGGCAGGGCAGGCCTGAGCCGGCTGCACTTGTCCCAGTGTCATTCTGCCCTCAGAGAGCCAGTGGCCCACCCTGGGGCTCCTGTGTGCCCAGAAGGACGTCATGGCTTGCCCAGGGCTGCAGGGGTGAGTGACCGCACCCTCCCCAGGCGGCAGGGTGGAATCTGCTCCGTCTAGACGGCCTTGGGTGGGGCGAAAATCCCTTCCTGTGACAGCTGCAGAAGCAACCAGGGCATGTGCAGGATAGGCTGATTTGGGAAATATAAAAAAACTCAAAAACTAAAACGAAAAACTGCATCTGTGATTTAGAAAAATATGGAGCACCTGTTTGCTGGTGGACTCTCTCACCTTATTTTTTTTTTTGTTTTGGGGAGCGGCTGGGATTTCCTCCAGAAACTGCCGCTTTCCTGAAAATCCAGACCGAGTCTCGGGACTTTTTGTATCTTTTCAGCTTTTAATTTGATTTATGTGTTTTATTGTTAACTCTCTAAAAAGGACCCCTGGAGGGGAATAAAAGAAAACAAAGCCACTTTCCCAAAAGCTTTGCAAAGATTTCCCTCAATCTTAGCAAAGCCCTGAAATACAACCTGAACCGCGCACACTGCCCTGTCCCGTGAGACCTGTCGAAGCAGGGCCTCTAAGGAGACGCGCACACGTCTGTGTTGCTTTCTCCTTGTTGGGCAGGGTCAGAGGGCCACATTGGGCTCCCTCAAGACTTCCCAGCACATTAGCAGGTCCTCCTATTGTCCATCAGGCACTGGCCTTCAGTTTCTGGAAGTTGCTTTTGTTCTGGCCGAACTAGAAAACTCACACCTCACCTAAAAACAGGAAGTGTGAGACAGGAAGATGGCAGATGAACTAGGGACCCAAAAGCCGAGGCCAGGGCTCTGGTGGCCCCATGAACAAGGGTCCCGTGTTAAACTGCTAGGATCCTCCTGTCCAGGAATGTGGTAAAAACAAGGTGATGGATGACCAGTCCCACCAAACCCCTATTCGTGTCCCTCTGAAGAGTGCTGTTGTTCTGTTAATTTTAGAAAAATTACGCTTAGTGGTGCTTGCAAAAGTGTGCTTGCTACATAACCAGAGTTCTTGTAGGCCCACTTCCAGTCAAACTTTCTTGCTTGTAACCCAGTAGGTTGACCTGAACGTGGCTCAGAGTGATCTGAGAGGTAGTAATTTTTATGCATAAAACCCTGTACACAGTGGGCCGGTGAGATGGCTCAGGGGCATAAGTGCCTGCCTGGCAAGCGCGAGGTCCTGAGTTCGACTCCTGGTACCCACATTAAAAAACAAAAGCAAAAACAAAAACCTGTAGACAAGCCAGGTGCAGTGGTGCATGCCTATAATCCCAGCACTTGGGAGCCTGAGGCAGGAGGATCTCCCTGAATCCAGGGCAGCCTGGGCTATAGTGAATTCAAGGCTAGCCTGAACTACATACTACATAAGAAACAAAAACAAAACAAGAAAAAACAAACAAACAAACAACAACCTGTAGACAAAGTGTTCCCATAGCAACCTGCTCAGATCCCCTCCCAGTATTGGAAGCTTTCTGATTTTGCTCTCCAATAAATTCTTTTGCTCAATTCTCTCTTGACTCTCTGCCTTGTAATTTTTTCTGGGTTGAGAGAAGAACCCACCAGACAGATGGTAACAAAGTGTGCCCACCATCTCTCCCTCTTAGAAAGTACTGCACCCATAGCCAGAGGGAAACTTATCCCTGCCTCAAATCCTATGCTCTATGACTGCTGCAGTTCAGATCTGGAATGTTCCTCAAAGGGCCATGTGTTAAAGGCTTGATCCTTTGCTCGGTGCTCCTGGAAGGTGGTGTAAACCTTAGAGAGATGGGGCTTCCATGGAGGATGTGCTCTTGAAGGAGACCATAGGGACTCTGGTCTCTTCCTCTCTCTTTCATGCCCCACCCACCGGTGATCCCACCAAGAGGTATGCTGCCTGCCATGAGCCCCAAAGCAACAGCCCAACTGACCATGCACTGACACCTCCCAAACCATGAGCCGAAAAGTCACATTTTCTCAGATGTTTGTTACAGCCATGGAAAGCTGACTATCACAATCATTGTTTCCTCTTAAATATTCATTAGGAAATTAATAAAGCCATCCAAATTAATAAAGCCATCCAACACCTTGGTGATGTTATCCGGTGAGATCTGGCTTGTTCAGGGTGGTATGGCCATAGACTTGACAGTGTTATCAATTTCAGGCTTTGGGGTTCCCGTCTTTTAAAGACAAGAGATGGCCCTGCTCAGGAGGTGGCATGGACACCTTTTCCTTTTTCTTCTGGGAAGCCGCACCAAGGACTGGGGACAGGAGCAGTGCAGCGGTGGGCAAGTGGCTCTCTGTGTGCAGTCCCTGAAACCGGAAGGTCATCAGATTCTGTGCAAAAGGGCTGGGAAACAGGGAATTCTTGGATTTCTGAGCTTCTCATGTGGGGAAAGAACTCTAGACTATTATTTAGTACTGGTGGAGAGATGGCCCAAGACCTGAAAACACCCAAGACCACTGGAAGTTGGGGGGAGGACAGCCTCAAATGAGGCTTATTCTTTGGGTGACATTGACTTGGGGGAAAGAGCCAGGGGTGAGGACAGCGTCTCTGCTAGCAATGGTAACAACACAGACACCAAGGGAAAGAGCAAAGTGTTAATGACTGCCTGGAATGGCTTAGCTGCAGGAGGTGGGGGCAGGGTGGGAGGCTCTGGTGCTGCTCTAACAGGGCACACACCCATCCGTCCAGGGAAGCCGAGTCCCAGACCTCAGAGGTCAGCCTGTGGACCTCACATTTCGTAAGCACTTCCTGATGACACCACTTAAAGATTTTATTTTTCCTCCAAGAGGCATAGCACAGAAAATATGGGCATCATTTTTCTCCAACAATTTCCCTGTCTCTGTAGGAGTAAAAAAAAAAACCAAAAACCAGGAACATGTGTTTATTTGTTTTATTTTTAAAGCTCTCCAGCTACTGGGGACAGTGTGGACTTCTGCCATTTAATTTTTGTTATTATCCAACTCAGGAAAATGTATTTCTTAATCCTGCAACCACCTATGTTCCTGATCAGAAAAAGTAGGAGCCGGTCAGTCGGTCTATGCCCTGCACTCCAGGGGCACCTGGTTTCAGACTCAGTGACGTGGCCCATCCACAGAAGGACGTGCAGAAAATCCCCAAAGGTCAGCGTTGGAGACAGCGTGGAGCCACAGGTCCAACATGGAGAGGAAAAGGAACTGTGCGAAGCACGGCTGTGGATAGGTGCTTATGTGCAAGGTGGAAGTCTTTGTTTTACACCCAGTCTGGTCAAGTTCATAGGGAGGAAATAACTAAACTGGTGTTTTTAGTTCCTTTTTTGGGGGTGCTGGGGATTGAACCCATGGGGATTGAGTCTCACTGAGCCCCACCTGCAGCCTCGCCTAGCCCGTTAGATTACCAAATGGGATTAGCCAGCTGACTTTGGAAGAGAAAGAATAGCAGTGCAGCTGCCTGATTCCCAAACGACACGGCTTCAGTTGTACGAAGGCTTCTACGGAGAAGGGAACATTTGAGGTCTTGTTCACCAGTGGCTAGGTCAGAGTGGCCTTATGCACGAGGAAGATATTCCAGTGTGGGGGGCACAGAAGGTAAAAGGCCTGCTGCTGTAGTTCTCCCTGGAGAGGCCACATGTTGTGTTCTAAACCGGGTGCCCCATGGCACTCACACTTTCCATGGGTAAAATTGAGGAAGGATTAGAATTCTCTCCATCTCTCAACCTTAGGGCTGTTATAACAAATAACCTTAGGGTCACAGGCCTCTCCTGGTGACCAGGCCCTGAGCTTGTCTGATGATACCAGAGGCAGAGAGAGGAGGAGCCAGGCCTGGGTGTTGTCTTTGCTGGAGATGAGCCTTCACGTGGCTTTGCACCCTCAGGTCTGCCTCTTGACCTCTTCTGTTTCTAATTTCTTATTTGTAAACCAGATGCATTGGATGAGATATTCTCTAGGATTCCTTGCAAGTCCTCAACTCTATGCATGATACTTGGTACTACGCTTACGAAAAGAGAGACTACTTCTTCAGTCAGTGGAACAGCAAAGGAAACTAAAAAGATAGAGGACCTCTTGCTTTCCCCACTTCATTTTGCCTTGGTGAATGTGGAGGAGGAAAACTTGGCAAACTAGTCTTAGGAGAGAAAAGAGAGAGCAGACATCCGCCTGAGCTGTGGGGTGGGGGTACATCCCTGTGTGCACAGGGCTACCCCAGCCCCAGGGCAGAGGCCACCAACAGTGACCACCCAAGTGTTCCAGTGGCCTCTGGGCTGCATTGGGCTCGATGGGTGTGTTCTGTGGCTATGAATTCAGGTCTGGCTCAGCTCTTGGTGCCCTTCATACTGAAAATGTTTATATTTTTTCATGATATCTCAGTAATACACACCATTTTAGAGCAACAGGAAAGTACAGAAAAGTGTGAGAGGCAGGAAAACGAAATCAGCTATAATCCTATCGCTCGCGCTATTTACGTTTCAGGGCATTGTCTTCTAATGCATTTTTCTCCCTTAACATGTATGCACATTTTGTAAATTGCTTTTTTTTTTTTTTTGGCTTAGCCTCTTAGCACGTTTCCGTATCATTGACTGTATCTTGTCTTCCACGACCTCCTCGTGCTAGCCCTGTTCTCTTGCCCCTCTGTCCAAGTCAGAAATTCCAACCTCCACTCCTTTGCCTGCTCTATTACCCGCCTGATAGCAAGCATTCTTCCATTTTTTAGGCTTATGGTTCTTTAGGGTCCTGTGTCCTCCACGGAGCCTTCTAGGGTGACCGTGGACAGCTCTCCCAATTGTCCATCCCTCCCTGTCCATGCTCCCCTGAGCTTTGGACCGTGCTTCTGGTGTTTGACAAGTGCTGCTCTAGGCTTTATTGTGAACTCCATATAACCAATTGGTTGTCACAGGGTGCTTTTGCTGAACTCAATTCATTAGCTGAGCCACTGTGGCAAATGACAAACGTGTCATCTGATATAAATATCGGTTGCTGTTTTCACTTAATGAGTAAGGCAGAAATGAAGCAACAAAGACATGTATTGCAATTCCATGCAACAATAACATGAGCTACTTCTTTGCTGAATCATATAATTGTTTTTAAATACAGAAATATATGGCTTATATCTAGATGTCCCCTGAAAGCCTCAGGTGCTCATAGGTGGGGCTTTTGGGAAATGGCCAGATCATGGGTGTGTGATACTGGATTATGGCTGTGTGTTAACTGGATTAGTCCACTGATTGGTTTAGCATATTTTGTGTGTGGATGATGGATTTACTGAAGAGGGAAGCCACACCTCTGGGTGTGGGTGGCACCAACCAATAGGCTTATAGTCTGGATGAAATAAAAAGGGAAAGAAGGAAAGCAGGACTGCTGCCTCCTGCCTACCCTGCCATGGACTGTTTCTCTTCTGCTATGTCCCTCTGCCTTGCTGCCCTGACTTGGAGCCAGCTGACTATGCCCTGAAACCTGTACAAACTGTGAGCCTTTCCTCCCTTAACTTGTGGGTGTCAGGTTATTTTGTCCCAGCAATGAGAAAATAACTAAGACAAGAAAGAATATTTCCTCAAATTTTTTATGTTATTTATAATCAGAACAGTTACAGACATAAAACACTTTTAGGTTTAATCTTCATTACCAATATTTTTTTTCATGGCTTTCTTAAGTCTGGACCAGGGCCTAGAAATTTATGGCCTGACACATCTAAGCCCACCATCTGTTTTTGTAAATAAAGTTTTATTGGAAAATAGCCATGTCCATTGTTACCTATTCTTTGTAGCTGGTTTTGTGCCAAAATGGCAAAGTTGAGTAGCTGGAACAGAGACTGTATGTCTTACAAAGGGAAAAATATCTACTACCTTTTCTATTATAGACAAAGCTTGCTAACCTTGCTCTAGGCAGTCAACAGAACACGAAATGAAACCCTCATTTGTAGAGTTTGCGATTGCCGGGTGTAAATACAACCATCATAGTGGCTATTAAGCCACCATTGTACTGTTGCTGGACATGAATTGGGAAGAGGTGCACGATAGCACACGACCATCTAGTGCTTCCACTGCGTGGCACAGTCCATGTAGAAACCCTAAGGACAGAGGTAAAGTCAACTGCAGCACAACTGTTAGGAACAGGGAAGTTTTGAGTATCTATTATTCCTGGTTTTAACATAACTGATGTAAGTTTTATAATTTTACAATAATGGCTGTGTTTAAAAATCAGCCCTCAAAGTTCTTGAAAACTTAACAGTTGGCTCTGTGAGGGGTCAAGGCTTTGATCTGCAGTGGGGAACATACGCTCCCCCGCCATGTGGCTGGGCATCTGACGCCTAACCCTGCCCTGGGGGGCTCCTGTGCTCCTTAGCCTTAAATCTGAAGAAAGAAGGCCCTTGTGTAGCGAGCCTGGAACCCTGTTGACTAGAAAGTCCTGGGCACTCTGGATACCAGGGAGGAGTTTAACACTGGCCTCCACCCACCACATGTGGAACTGAGTCATTCCAGACAGAGCCGGCCAGAGGGCGCAGATGGTGCCTGACCCTGTCTGGCCTGGGCTGGATATGTCACGGAACCTGGGCACAATGTCTGGCTGCTCAGTGCTTCAGCCAGAAAGCCCAGCTTTCTGTTTGGGAAGTGGCAACTTATAGCCCACCCACGGCCCAGGACTGAAGCCAATGCAGGCTTCCCCAAGCGATGTACCCGTGGGCTGGGGAGACAGTCCAGAATACAAACTCAGGTATAGTTGGATCCAGCTGGACATTGCTAGTATGTGAGGAAATCATTTCCCCTTTTGCTTCAGTTAATTTGAGTTGGATTTCTGTCCTTGTGACCCCAGGTCCCATCTGGTCCAATCAAGGGGTATTCTTTCTTCCCCTTATCTTCTCCAAATACATGGACTTTCCTCTGTCTCCAGCACACCACTGTCACCCTGGGCCTGGGTCCCTGTCAGAGTTGGGGCCTTTCACTGTTCTGGGGGTGCCTGCATCCCAACGATGACTTTCAATGGGAAGAGTGTGGGCAGCCTGGCTTCCGTGCACAAAGTTCGTTCTATTGCTGGAAGAGAAAGGCAGGGCTGAAAAGTGGCAGTCCTGGCCTCTTCATGACATAATGTAGCATCCCTGTGCAGAGCAAACTCTGTCAGCTGCCTCCAAGTGCCTTCTGGTGTTCAATGCGGACCTCCTGGCATCTTCAGCCTGTACCCCTTTATTGCTCTGGGCTCAGCTTCTCAGGAACCCTGACTGCTGCAGGGAAAATTTCTTTGGGACCACTAGTGTGAGCTAGCAGCATGGCTGTCTTATCAACGCCAGGAACCCCCTTGCAATTTCCACCCAAGTTCCTAAAACACCGGGGTGGTAGGTGCATGATGTACGGGTACCCCAAGCTTCCGACAGACCTAGCTGGAGGCAGACCATCTGCAGCTTGTGTGGTCCGACTCATGTAGCACACCAGTGCATTTCCAAAATAAGCCGGATTTACAGCTTCTGGGCCCTCCCTTAGGCCACCGAGCCAGGAAACCTGGAGAAGCCCAGCAGCTGCGTGGTAGCAAGCTCTTCCCGGGATTTGGGTGCATGATCTGGTTTGAGACCCACTGGCCGCCGTGATTCAGTCCCTGCATCAGGTTCCACACCCCATCCACAGCACAAAGGGCAGAAGTATCGAAGAGGGGCCGCTATCCTCCCGCACCGAGCTCCTCGGGCATCTCGATCCTGGCGCAGGGGTAGTTGTGCTGCTACCGAGCACAGGGTCTCTCCAGGTTGTCACACTGGTGACCCTGGACGGAGGAGACACTGGCTTCTCTTGCCATTGCTGCAGAGCCTCAGAGAATGCAGGGATGTCTGAGAGATGGGCTCACACCACCGGACACCATGGCGTGGAATGGAAAAGGGACATCTCCAAGGGAAGAAACAGGGGCATCCAGTCCTCCTAGCAACCGCGTGGAGTAAAAAACACATCCAAGTTCCAAGGTAAATAGCAGTCGGTCTCCAGGACGGAGGAGCCTTTCAAACAACGACTAACCTGCACTGATATCCACCATGACCCGTGCATCTCTCTTTCTTCGGGAGAGAATGTTGGGTGGCTTTTTAATTTGAAGCTACTGAGTGAGAATGGAGAGGGGTTTCCTCTGCCATGGATCCTACTGGTGCATCGCAGGAAGCACGACTGATGAGCGTGGAGTTAGGTGCTAACGGATGGGCTGCACCATGCCCCCTAACACTGCATTTCCAGCCAGGAGCGCGACCTAGAAGCCTGGAGCAGCTGAGCCCGGGCTGTGGAGATTGGAAGGACGCAGGGCCCAGGAACCTCCCAGCCAGCTGACTGTCCCTTCATCCCTGGGCTCCCATCTCTGTCCCACCAGGCTCCGGTGGGGTCCCTTCTGCTTCTCTCTCAGCAGTTCTCCCATCGTGGGTGACCTCTGTCTTCGGGGTGTGGGGACAAGGGCTCTTCCCCTGCGTGGTATTTGTTGTGCCTGGGACGGCAGGTGGCTGCTTCCGTTCCTGCCCTGCTATCTGGAAAGGCTTTCTGGGTGCCATGGATTTACCGCAGGAAAGACACTGCTGAGTGTTTTGGGGTCAACGATCTCACGTAACCCTTATTAACTGTGTGGCTCTGGGCTGGTCCCTTACCCTCTTTAAGCTTGTTTTCTCATTTTTAAAACAGGGACAGTGAGAGCAGCCGTGTCATCGGCGTGCCGGGCAGGAAGTGGGTATTCTGGGAAGGCGCCTAGGCTCGTCCGCCCCTCCCTGTGAGGTCAGGCTCGCATGTTCCTGGGGCCCAAGCGCCCGTGGTCTAGCCGAGGTCTCCTCCCCAGGGAGGGAAGGTGTTAGTTGCCTTGGGTTTCCGGCCCTGGGCACAGGGTCAGGAGCACAGCTTGTGCTCAGCGTGTAAGAGCGAGGGAGGAGAGAGGGAGGGTGGCAGGGTGAGCCCCAGAGACCCCAGGCCCTGAGCCGAGAAGAGGGAGCCGAGGTCCCTGAGCAGGGAGGTAACAATCACTTTCACCCAGCCAGCTGGGGAGCTCAGAAACCTTTCGTCAGAGAGCAGGGAAGGGCTGTGAACAGCTGCCAGCCTTCTGAGCCCCAGAGAGGGCAGTGATTTACCCAAAGTCACACGGTCATTCAGTGACTAAGTTTGGGCCCTAACTCTTGGCTGAAGTTTGCTGGTGCGGGCAGTGTCTGACACACATTGGGAATTTGCTGCTAAGTCTTGGGTCCGGTGAGAGCCAAATACTGTAATTATGGGAAGCAGGCAGGTGGGGAGGGGAAAGTATCCCTGGACAGCTGTCAGGCCCTAACTGCCCGGGTTGGCAGAGCCTTTTGCTGGCTCCCAGCCCCACCCCCGCCCCAGGGCTCTGCCCGAGCTTCAGGAGCAAGGCCAGAACTGGTTAATTCTCTCCTGAGCTGTCTCCAGACTTCACCTTGCCCTGAGTACTGCAGTTTCCTCACACGTAAAACACGAATAAACACGCTCCCCAGTAGACGACAGGCTGTTGTACGAATTCAGCCATTGGAAGCCACATGCTAGACGTGGTAGTAAAGCGCACGTAGCTGGATGTGGTTGAAAGGGCCTCATCGGCTTTGGTGTCTCCCCGTGAGCATGCTAACGGGCGCTAGTTACTGCCCACTCCCCCGAGTAGATGCGACGTGACCCAGTGGCCTTGCGAATGCTGTCTCTCCAAGTGTGGTTTGGGGACCCGGGACGCGGGTCAGACGTGCAGGAGCTCGGAGCCCATCCGGGCCGTTCATTGCACCAGCTCCTGGGCGATTGCTTCGCACGTGGAAGCTTGACAAGCTCTGCTTTTAGAAGCCTGTCCCTCCCGTTAGGGGAGCAGCACCCTGGGGACTTCATGGTTTCCTGGCTCCACGGAAACCCAAGGACTCGGAGTCACTGCTGTAAGATCCCTAAAGGGACAGCCAGCTTCTCACGTGGCCCAGTCTCCCGCGGTCTGCGCAGCACCTGTCCCCACCTCTGATGGCCCTGCCTTGGGTGCTGAGACTGCCTCGAGTCTGCAGGAGCCCGGGGGATGTCAGGGCCCTTCATTTCTAGGTGGGGAAGAAGGGCAGGGCTGGGTTTTGTGTCCACCCTCACACTGCAGACACAGAGAGACCAAGGGGACCCAGGGGTGGCTGGGGACTCTGACCGTGTCCTCACTCTGAAAGGGCCATTCATACCATTCCTGGGACCACAGGGGGATTTGAGTATGGACTGGATATTGGATAAGGTACATTTATTTTAAATATATTTTAGGCAATGGTACTGGGGCTGGGAAGGGGAATGTCTCTATAAAAAGATGAAGGCTTATATGTGCACCGTTTATAGCAGCATGTCAATATTACAAATATTTGTAATAGCCAGGTCTTGGAAACAACCCAAATGCCCATCAACTGAGGAATGGATAAAAAAGATGTATTTTTATACAATGGAGTACTACTCAGCCATAAAGAAGGATAAACTGGAGACTTTTATAGGTAAATGGATGTAACTTGAGAAAATACTCATAAGTGAAATAAACTGGATGCACATGTGTAAACATCATATTGTCTCCCTAGTGTGAGAAACTGAGAGAGTAAATAAGATCCAAAATACACAATAGATATGGTAAAACAGGAAGAAACTGTTCAAAAGGAAAGAGAAACTGGGATGGGAGAATGGAGAAAAGAAGGAAGGGAAAAGAAAAATTATATATATACAAGACAATTAAGATAGATACACTAGTAATTTCTCTTAGTTCATTGAAAAGAAAGGTTTGTGCTAATATTGTTTGGACAACTAAATGCTGTTATCCTGTACCCTGAGTAACTAATTTAAAGATAACAATATGCAATGTATTAACCATTGTTACCCTCCTATTATGTTGTTTTGTAATTTTGTTCTTTTTTTCTCTTTAAAATAAAAAAAAAAAGATGAAGGCTGATGTATTAATATTTAAAACTGAAGTATTGTGATACCCACAACTTTCTAATGGGATAATAGGTATAAATAGAATTCATACACGCATAAATATGCACATGGAGAGAAGGAAAGCTAACACACCAAAACGTTCAATTAGTTGTACCATTTTTAAAAAGTCTTCGATTCTATAATAAAGTATGGAGAAACACTTGGGCAGTGGTACATGAATCAGGTGACTAATGGTAGGTCTAATTAGTAAGTACCATATTTCCTCAAAAATAAGACCAGTTCTTATATATAGTTTTGCCCCCAAATTTTTTCATGTACAACAATCTACATTTATTCAAACACAGCCATGTCATCATTTTCTGAACATCGTCATAACTCTCCAAACCCGAATTCTGGCCTGAATTTCTTGCGACTCCATTTCCCGTGGAACCATGGGCCCCAATCTCGCATGTCCAGCAATAGCGCTGTCCTTAAACGAGCGCTTCCGGTCCATGCAGCCTGCCCATAGCGCATCGTTACAACACACGAGGTACTGAATTACAACACGAGCGCATCTGCTCCTTACCAAGTGCACAGCTGTCCACGCGCTGTGTCTGCGCTCTGATTAGTCATTCAGCAAACCCTTCCTGATTCTCTTTCCCGGTAGTGTGTAGGTGCCAATTCCAGGGGAGGTCGACCCCTGCAACTCTCCAGGTGATGGCGCCACGGCAGCCACCCACAAGTCCCTGTTTGACACCCAGCTGGGATCAGAGGTAAAGGGAGTCACCGGGACTGTGCCACCCATCCTGTGCATAGATGTCAAGAGACTTCGAGGATGCTGCTTGAATTTCTCAGCAAGAGAATCAGAAAACAGCACAACACAGCCAGGGCAGCCAGGCCCCGAGGTTGCCACAGAACTCGGACAGTGCCCAGAGAACCTAGCCACGCACACCAGGACCCCAAGGCAGAGAGGAGGCCACTCTGAGACCAAACACACGGTGACATTGTCCCCCTCTGACTGATCAGCACTTCAGCCCTGTTCTAGTGTCCCCACCAGCTTGATCCTGGCTGATTAAGCACTAATTAGTTAACAACAAGCAGCTACTAGATTATTGTGCTACCCAATCTCTCGAGTGCCCCTTCCTGCTGGCGGAGCCAAACCAGAGCCCCCGACCTTCCTTAGCCTCAGGCAGCCAAGCCTGCCTCCCGGGCAGCCCCTCTCAGCGCCGCGCACTCGGGGCACTCGGGGCTCCTCTGGGGCGCCTTCTCCCTGTCTGCACTGAGCTACGGAGACCCAACGTGCACGAGACACCTGTACAATGGGAACTCAACACCTCCCCAGCATCGATGCCAGGGTTATAGTAAGAATCTGGCGGTACAGCGCGGGTAGGAATGAATTTTCAAAGATGAAATTGCTGTTGGTTGATAGGCTAGTATGGTGTGAAATTCCAAATACTTCTCTTTTCAGCCTTGGAAGAAAGGATTTTGTGAGGCGAATTACTGTTCCGGCTCCCAGGGTACTCCTGCTGTGGTCTCACCGCGTAAAACCCTCCAGTGACGTGGTGCTTGGAGCAGTGATTAAAAAGAACACTTTGAAGAGAGCTGCCCAGGGCCCGGGCCTGCCTCGGAGGCGGAGCCGAAGGTTTCGTGGGTGCAGGGCCAGGCGGGGTTGCACAACTGGTGAGCCTCGCCCCAGCCTTCTTTGCTGCCGTTGCTCCACAGGCGGGCGTCAGCACGGTGGGGAGACCAGCTGTCGGCCAGCCGCTCTCCAGTTTCCCTGTCATTTTCAAACCTCCGTGTCAAGGCCGGGACTTGGAGTTTTCCTTCAAGGCTCAACTCAGACTTTACCTCCTCTGTGAAGCCTTCTGGGCTTCCTATGTGGGGGGTGGAAGCTCCTTGGTGAATGGAATTGTGTTTTGTTTTTGTGCTTACCATGGGGCTGGTACACAGCAGGTGGCTAATGAGTGAATGCTGTCTTTTGCTGCTTCTCATCTTGTTATGTGTTTTTCACCATACTGGTTTCTCTGGGGACCGGAGGCTGGAACATTTGTCACCAGAAAGCTTTTCCCTGTCAGGGAAAGGCCAGTCCTGGTCGACCGAGAAGCCTTGCGCCCTTCCCCGGCTGGTACTGCCCAGCTCATGTGCAAAGAATTTCCTCGATCCTGTTTTCAGGCTGCCAAGGCCCAGTTCGGAGTGGACGGTTAGTCAGCCACCACGATGACCATTTCCTGCCGTAACCAGGAAGTCTCGGCTTGGGAGTTTTTCTTCACAAATTGCTTCATTACGCTAATAAAAAATTTACAAAAGAACTGCGTTCTATTCAGCAGGCCGATGTCTTATTTTGGGAGAATACATTTTCATGAATGTCTCGGGTTTTAAAAAAAATACAAGCCGAGGGAGGTGGACGTCCAGAGGCGCCAGTGCGGGGAGGAAGGGCGGGTGTGACTACTTCTGTGGGGCGAGGCCAGGCCTCCGGGGCCCGGAAGCCAGGCCGCCTAGGTCCCTCTTGGTTCTTCCGTGCACTATTTTTGCTTGCCTAGCGGTTCTCTGTGCCCCCGGGCCAGCGGCACGCTGGGAAGCTGCCAGAAGCGCTGAAATCCAGGCCCACGAGTGGGCAGCTCCGAGGCGAGGCACGGGCGCCCCCGACCCCAGCCTAGCAGGAGCTCACGCAGGAGACTGCAGAGCCGGGGTCCCCCCTCCTGTCCCCATCCGGAAGCAAGCGTGTTTTTAAACCATGCAAACCACTGAAGTACGTGCACCACAGGACACAGTGCTGAAACGCTGCCCACCGTGCGGGGGACAGGGAGACACGGATGCAAGCGCCTGCTAGCGCACGTTCGCGGACGTTTCCTCCCGGTCGCCTTCTCCTTACGCTTTCCCCACGCGCGGTGCACCACCGGCCGCAAGGCACGTCCACTGCTCTCCGCTCACTTAACGTCGGGACACAAACGCTGCTCCGTGTGCATGCATTTTTGGGGGATGCAGGGATGCATTTTTGTGAGAAGTGCTTCCAGGCCACACAGCACGCGCGGACGCCCTGCCCCTGCCGCTGCCCTTGCCGCTGCCCCTGCCCCTGCCGCTGCCCCTGTCCCTGGCTGGTGGGCTGGGGGAAGAGGCCTCCCCTTGCACGCCTCGGACCCCCTGCTCCTCCTGCTCCCCAGCAGAGGGAGAGCGATGAGTGTGCCTGGAAACAGAACTTACCCGCGGAAAGGTGGCTCAGCCACCAGCCCGGCGCTTTCCGGGTCACCCCAAGCCCCAGTGGTCCTCAGCCCTAACTGCGCTCCTGGACCCCGCCCCCTCGTGGCCGTGCTGGGAACTGCACCGTGCCTAGGCGCCCCGGATTCTGCTCCTGCACCCCTGCAGGGCTGAGGTGCTCTGTCCCATGTCTGGTTCTCCCGTGGGGTGAGTTAAAGAAGTGGCCCAAGTCCCGGGTCCCTGTGACAGGGAGGCTGATGCCAGGCGTCTGTCCTGTCCAGGGGCGGCGCCCTAGCTGGGCTGCAGGCTGCGGGGCCTTAGGGCCAGGGCACCTGGAGAGGGTTGGGTTTCTGCGGAGGGAAGAGAACGTCGCTGTCCCCCGGCACTGGCCCTCTGCTGGCCCCGTCCATGCGCGCGCCCTGCAGCTGGCTTCTTCCTCTGGAGCCACCCCAGGGACGTCCCTGCAGGGTGCTGGCTGAGCCTGCTCAGCGCCAAGGGGCAGGTCTGAGCCGTCAAGTACCAGGGCTCGTCCCTAGCGCCTTCCGGAGTGATAAATTCAAGCGAATGTTTTAAACATTTCAGTACTCCCCACCCTCCGTGGCCTTGAAACCCTTTATGCATTTTTAAATATACTTCTATCTCCAGCAATACACATGCATACATACACTTTTGACATAGTTATGATGCAATATGTGGGTTATTTAGCCCTCTCTTATTCCCCCATATTGTCGTGTATAAAGTTTCCTTATACCTATTTTTAAAAGCTAGAAGACAAGTTGTTATTGAACTTTTGTAAAATTCAAAACCCTGCTCCTTCTCAGAATGTCCTTACGCATGGCTTGGGGCTACTTAGGAGGCTTCTGACGCTCTAACCCCTGCACCTGCACGGAGTTTCAGCCCCTGAGCTAATGGTGAGTGCCCCAGGGCCATCGAGAGGGCTTTTATTTCTTTCTTTCTTTTTTTTTTTTTTTTTATGGGTACTGGGGGGTCGACCTCAGGACCTCGCGCGCCAACAGGCACCCGTGCCGCTGAGCGATATCACCGGCCCCTTTTTCGTATGTGGGTTCCGGGAGTCGAACTCGGGCCCTTGGGCTTGCAAGGCAGGCGCTTACGCCGCTGAGCCATCTCATTGGCCCGGGCTTTTATTTCTGAACCCCCTCATTTTTGTCCCCAGAAGTTTCTGGAAGTTTTAATGGCAGGTATTGAAACAAGGCTTGGGTAAAGGGCATTGGAGTTGGTGCTATCAACACTTTTCAGTGTGTGTGCATGTGCGCATGCGTGTTCTTCCTAGGCGGCCTACTTTCGGAAGGTGTGTTTTATCAGCTCCGTGTCTCTGTTTCTGCATAAAGAAAGCCTCATATCTTCGGTCTGGATCCATCCTTCGAGGTCCTGCGTAGACACTTCCTCCTCCCAGGATACTCTGTGTGTCCGACAGTTGGCAGTGAACTCTGCCTCTCTGTTTCCCTCCAGTGGGATTCATGACGTTCCATGCCCAGTTGGCACAAATGGATATATGTGTGTCTTACCCTGCCCCACGCTTGCTGGTCTCCCTCGTGCATGTACTGACCCACAGGAAGGATCTTTTTTTTTTTTTTTTTTTTTTTGTCTTTTTGTGACAAGGTTTCACTATGCAGTTTGCGCTGGTCTTGAACTAATTTTGTAGCCCAGGCTGGCCTTGCACTCACAGTGATCCTCCTGCCTTAGCCTCCCAAGTGCTGGGATCACGGGCATGTGCCACCACACACGGCTACAATGAACAATTGTAAAAGAATAAATTTCAACTTTAAGATATTCAAATGCAATAATGATATTTCCTGCAGGAACTCAAGCTTTTACTTTCCCAACCAAGTCTTACGCCTCACAGTGCACAATCTTTTTCTTTTTTAATTGCTTTATATTTTAAATACATACAAAAACTCTTGGGGGAATCACACAGAACGACAGGATTGAAGTCACTCAAGTTCTGTGTTTTTGTCTTTACAAGCACTATGCTGTCACTTTCCAGTTTGAGTCTCTGTCTCCCGTATAAACTCAGAGACAGGTACTAAGCGCGGCGGGGTCTGAGAACAAGGTGTGCCCAGCCGGAAGGACGCTGACCCATTACGGTCTCACGCCTGCCAAGGGCAAACGGTGCTAGTCTGTGAGAGTCGGGCCGGTGCGTAACTGGGAGTTCTTTCAATTAATGTTGAGGTAGAATAAATAATAAAAATACGATAAAGTGAAATATATATATCCATAGTAACCATAGAAGTATTTTAGAACTTAGGCCAAAAAATCTGTTTTCATCGAGGAGCTTTCATCACTAACATTAATGAAAGGTAGACTAACTTTTGCTTCTAATGTTGTATTTAAATTTTGTAGTGACAAAAGTCCCCTTATTTCCAGCTTCCAGGGCTGAGAGCTGCCACCTTGCCAGGTGGCCAGTAGGTTCCTGCAAGGGCACAGTGGGTGACAAGGACCAGCTGCCCAAAGCAGCATCTCAGCCAGCGGACCACACCCCGGGGTCACAAGGATGTCCCCCCTTTCTACGTGGGGCCGGATTTTCTACGTAGATGCCGTCGAAAACGACATATCTCAAAGGATGCAATACAGAAAGAGGCGCAAGAACCCAGCTGTCTTCATCAAGCTGGACAAACCAGAGGTTTGCAAAATTTCTTTGTAAAACAGTATCATTCCTCTGACTCGTTTGGGGTTATTATCTGGAAAATGCAGCCTGTTTTTCATAAAGATGTGTTGCATAGGTTAACAAGGGGTGGCTTTATTACTCCTACTTTAAAAAGCATCAGTGAAGGGTTTTATGTTTTCTCTGTTTTGTCTGGGGCCTCAGGGATCTGGAGGAGAGATGGGCTGGGCCACGCCCGGCCTGCGCCTGTGCTCGAGCCCTCAACTGCGGTCACGGTGCCTCCCCGGGAAGTGGGCCTCGCTGTCTCCGGGCTGTGGCACCGTGGCCAGGATGCACAGGCGGGGCAGGCCCCTGAAGTGGCGCGGGGCTGCCAGGGTCCTGTGGCACCAGTGGCGCTTGGCGCAGCGTTGGCTTCAGTCGCAGTGCCAGTCAGGGGCTGTGGGCCTCAGGCCTGAGGGTGACAGTGGTCCTGAACTCCACAAAGCTCCCCGTGTCTGGCGCCCCTGAGTGCTGAAAGCCAGAAGCAGCTGTCTGCCCTGCCTCCCGGTGAGAAGTTTCCCCGGGGGCCCTGGCCGCTGTCTCCCTGGGCCTAGGCGCATGGACAGGGCCGCAGGTGCCTCTCCCTCCTCTGTCCCAGCAGCCCTGGGGCCCTGGACAAGACGCAGAACTGCAGGGTGACTCACAGTGAAGGGCGAGGATGACACACAGTGCTCTTGGGCCTGGCACATCCGGTGTGCAAGTGCACTGGTGAAGCCAGTAGGAAGAGGGCAGGAATAAGGGGCGTGAGAAGCTGGCAGCGTGGGGCAGGCTGAAGAAGAAGGGTCCCTAAGGGGGTTCTTCCTGGCCTTTGATGAGGGACACCGGCGCTCAGTAGGGACCGCAGCTCCTCAGCCTCAGTGTCTTGGGGCAACGGTTTGCAGCGTAAAGGCCACTGCATGACAGCATGTTTGGCTGAGTCCCTGGGTTCTACCCACCAGACGCTGGAAGGAGAACACTCTGTCCCTGCTTGTGACACCCAAAACATCTGCAGACACTGCTGAATGTCCCTGTGACAGCCACTGGTACAGAAACCATCAGACAAGGGCTCCAGCATGGGACACCAACATCCCAAGAAGACATCGAACAGTCACACATACCCGGGATTCTGCTCTGAGGGGAGCAAGAGGCCTCCGCTCTAAGCCTCGCTCCTGAGGACCCTCCGGCTCATTACCGCCTCCTCCCTCAGCGCTCGGATAAACCAGGACCCAGAAAAGCAGCAGCAGCAGGAGGGGAGTTCTGAGAAAAATCTGGGTGACACCCAGACACCTGGAGGAGGCCACGCCTCCCTCACCCTTTACCACAGCCCTGGTGCTTCCAATTCTGAGTCTTGCTGGCAAAAATATCTGGGCTGATCAGTAGTGAGGTGGATGATAAACGAAGCATGCTATGTTCAGACGAGGCCTGCTGGGGCAATGAGAATGAATGAACCACAACTACAGGAAAGTGGGAGGATGTGGCTCGCAAGCACCACGCCGGAGGAGAGAAGCCACATGCAGGGGTGCGGCTGCTGTGTGTCTCCATTCACAAAAAGTCCCCAACTGCCAAAGCATTTATTACATGTCAAAGCTGAAGGAGGACAGAAGCTCGGGAATGCTGGCCCAGGTTGTAAAATCTCATTGAGGACCTACAGTATGCCTTCTAAATATATGTTATGCTTCAGTAAAAGCCAGCAAACAAACACAACATTGTGGGCCAAAAGACGGTGACATAGGATGTCAAGTAATAACCAAATACAAGGAAACAGACCTTTTTATTAAAGTTTCTAGAATTTTCAGGTATGTACCGTGTTATGTCCCAACTCTCAAAGTTTTTAGAACTCGGTTCAAGCACAGTCCCTAAGAAACCAGTACTAATACCATAGTGTTACTCACTCCTGATTGAAAATAAAGCCCCAAACACTCATCTAGTTTGGTTGAATGGCTTGGCTAATGTCATAGCCATCATTTATTGATCGAATGCACCGCTCAGCCGGGAGCCTGGTCTCCGCCTGCCTGATCAAGCGTTTGGAACTGTCTTTGGCCAACAGTCTTGTTTATGAAGTCACAGACAAAACAGGAGAGAGTGCTACTCAATTCTCACAGTAAAACTTGGGCAGAAAGATAAAGACCAGAAAATACGCAATGAGGTCTCTACTTTAGATCCAACTATGAGCAGTATTTATAAATTCCTGTCTTCAAAGAGAGCCAGGCCACGCGACAACCCCCGACCAGACGGAGCGTTTCATCCCGTGCTGTGCTCTGGGATTGCAAATTAGATGCCAGATTAACTCAGGAATTTCCCGTCTTTCACTCTCTGCTGCGGTTGTCTTATCTCGACTGTTTCCGAATCACATCTACAAGAGACGTCACTGCGAGCCGCAGGCATTCTTACACTTCTCCTCTGGGGTGGTTTCCTAAAATCTCAGTCCTGTTTGCAAAGTGCTACCTGTCCCTGTGAATCTGTGACGCCGCTCATGGAACCGTCCGGTATGCTCAGAAGCAAGCTCTGTCCCACACAGTGTGTCATGGTCACACGAATTTAAGAAAGCAAAATCCCCGCCCGTCTCTAGAGCAAAGACAGGCTCTTACCTGGCCCCAGGCTTTGTCCATGGGCACGTGATTGGGTAAAGATGCATAAAACCACCAAAATGGCAACGCACCGGGCACTTCCCATTTTTCCTGTCTCTCTCGGGCCCGAGGTCTTCTTTCTAATTTCTGGAGCTAGAGAGACCAGAATGCCTATTGGTACTTTGTTAGGGAAGGCTGCCCATTAATCATTAACCTCCCGGCATGTTATCTCCTGCACGGACCCTTCCCTCGTTGCCCCCAGCCCCACATCTACCCGTGTCTCATACCAAAAAATTGATCTACGGAACTGCTTTTTATCCTGCTACATTTTGAAAATCAAGTATCTTGCTGTATAGTCTTATCTTCTCGGGCCCTGGTCATAGTTCCAAATTAATCCATTTAAGGTTAACGTGTCGTGTTTGGAAATTCTGTCAAAGGTCAGGGTAGGTGGCTTCAGCATTGCCCAAGTCTCTCTGAGCAGCAAAGTGAAGGAATGAGGGCCGAGCTGGCATCTAAGCCCAGGGTGTGACATGCAGCCCTGCTGTGCTGGGCCCTACAGGTCCATTTCTGTTTAGTCCAGTAAAGCGCTGACGCCGGTGGTCTTCACAGTGTGGTGGGCAACATTTCTAGAGCCGACAGGAGCAGAAATCCTTGAATCTCAGCATAAAGAGAAGCTGGGTGAGCCCCGTGGAGGGCTGGCCCGGAGTGATCACACTCTTTCCTCTCTGTATTCCTGAAGGCTCAGCCACGTGGCTGCTCAGTAAAAACGGGCAGGGGGATTTCTACCACATGCAACTGTTATGCTAGTCCTTGCATCTTAGAGTTACTTAAACTTAAATTTTATTCAACACACACACACACACACACACACACACACACACACACACACACTTGCTGCTACATGCCTGCACCAGACCCTGTTCTAGGCACTTGGGATATACAAGTGGATACAACAGACAAAGATCAAAGTCCTTGTCGGGCTTTGCACCAGTGGGGGTGGGAGGAGCAGATAACAGCAGAAATAACAGAGAAGAAGTTCACGTAGATTGGCAGCATATACTGAGGGCCAGGAGCAAAGAAACGGCTTAGCAAGACGAAGGTGGACGATGGTAGCGATTTTAAACAGAATGGTCAGAGTGCCTCCTTTTAGGAAGTTGATCTTAGAACAAAGGTTTGAGGGGGTGGGGAGCTGCCCCTGCGGACACCGGGAACTTCAGGCAGTCTGTGCTAAGGTCCTGAAGCTGGAGCATGACTTGTGTGTTCCAAGAATAGCAGGGAAGCCAGAGAGCAGGGGGTCACCATCGTCGGCCTTTGGCTTCCGCATTACGAGCCATGGAGAGCCGTTCTGAGCAGAAGAGTGATGCGCTTTGCATCAAGCTTTTAAGAGGTCACTGATGTGCGAGTGAGAAGGGCGATGGGGAGAGGGGAGGCAGCTTGGTCCAGCATGACAGTGTGGAGTTGGATGGGCGCTGGATATATTTTGAAGGTGGAACCTATAGGATTTTCTGACTGCTGGGATATGGGGTGTGGGGGAAGAGGAGAGTTAAGAGGGACTGCAGGGTTTTGGCTGGAGCAAGCAGAGTAGTGGGGTTTCCGTCGGCTGAGGCAGGGAAGGCTGTGAGGGAGCAGCTGTGGCCTGCGCAGTCCCAGGTGGCTCTTAAACACCGGCTGGAAATGCCAGGTGGGCGGTGAGACGCCCTGGTGACTCTCGCCTGGATACGACGGACTGAACAGCTTAAATCATCGTGACCCCAAGTCAAAGCCTTGCTATGCACCGCCTCAGGCCTGCACCTCCTTCTCAAGGGCTGCAACTTGGGGACCATGTGACAAGCATGTGACTTCTGATCGAGGTTGCTGCCCTGGATATCTGGCTGGCTCTTTCTACGCTGCACAGTTAAGGGCAGCACCTGCAGCTTCCACATTCCTTCTCTTTCCCTGAAAGCTGAGTCCAAAAACCAGCTATCAGCCTTGTCTTCGAGCCGACTCTCATCCCTTCTCCACTGGGCACTGCCAGTAACCACTCTGAACCCCGCCTTGATTTGCAGATTAGTTTACTAAAGATACCCGCGGAGCCAAGCACCTCCAACCACCAATGGTCTCGCAGCCCTTCCCCGACCCCCAAAATTCTGAGTTCTGCAGAATTCACTTTAGCATTGTTCTAGTTCTTGGAATTCCCACCCCAATTTCTTCTCTGACTGGCTCGTGCCAGCTCCCAAGGGTGGCTAGAGGAAGGGGTTCTGTGCCCACTTAGACCTGCTGTTTCCACCTCTACCCAAGTTCCTGCGGGTCCGTCACTGGTCCTGCCTACCCGTGGTTTTAAGGCACGAGCTCTGCAGTTCCCCAAAGCTGGCTCTGGAGGCTGCCGGGAGGAGAGGGTGAGGACCTCTTAGGGGAGGAGAAGGCGGTTTCCGGAGCCCACGATCCTGGGTCTGCCATCCGTCAGCTTTGTGGGACATCCATACCTTAACGAGTCCCATTTCCTCACTTACTAAATTGGGACACCACTTGCCAGAGACCGTATTTTGAGATATCACCTTATGACGAATCCAGAGCTCTAGGACAGGGGAGTGGAGAAGGCTCATTTTAAACCAGCTCCCAGGTTCCTCTTGTCCTGTGAACTTTGAGACCCCTTGCCACAGAGAGACCGACTTGGGTGCGTGAGAAACATGAGCTTTTCCAGATTTTTCTTTATATCGCATTTAGAAAATTTTTGTTTGCACATGCATGCTTATAATATATTAGTGCTCTACTACTTATAAGCAAATAACTGCCCGTACACTGGAGGGTGTGCTCAAAATTTTTTAACTGATAAATATGCTCTTGTCCAAGAGGTGATATCCCTGCCATAGAGGGAGAGGGTGGCCTTCAAGATGGCATAGCCATGTGACTGCCCTCTTCAGTGCATCTGAACAGTCAGTAGATCTATGGGTGGCATCTTTGGTCATTTTCACTTCCAAGGAAGCGCAGGGGTCTCTGAGGATTGTGCAGTTTCCGTGGATTCAGAGCGGGCACCCGGAGCCCCTCGGAGGCTGGAGCCTGCAGCGATCCCCAGCCTCGTCCCTGCAGAGCCCGGTGGCTTCTCCCTGTGCAGGTCTTCACAGATTTTTCTGTCCGGGTAACGCCGCGCTCTGGTTTGTAATCCTTAGACTTAAATAATAATGGCTTTTTAATTAGATTCTGAAGAGCTGCCCCATTCTTGCTCTCTTTTAATTTGAAGAGCTGCTCGAGAAAATAGAGATTTCAAGAGATTGGCATTTGGTGACCTGGATGACCTTCAGAGTCATGGTGATAAGGAAATGAACTGGAAGACGAGACACAAACGCTTAATAGGGATACAGCGGGCAAACGCCAGGGGACCAGGTGAGAAGCATTCACGCGGGGAGCAGTTTCGTATTCAGGAGCAGACTTCTTTCTTTCGCCTGACAGCGGTAATAGAAGAACAAGCGAAACGGTGGTGTTCAGATTGGCACTGTTATTTCTCTGATTTTGCCATTGAAATGGAAGGGATCAAGAATGTTTGTCAACAGGAAAAAGTCTGTATCTCACCAAAAAAGACCAAAAGAATGGGGACATTGGGACCCCTAAGTGCAGCGCCACTTCTAACGGTGACAAGCCCGAAGTCCCCCAACACTGGCTTCCCTTGGCACAGAGCTGGACTCTGTCCTACACCTCCCCGAGTCCACACCCGAGATGGAATTTACGAAGTCCGCAGGCTCACGTCACAGGAAAGTGGCTCCCCCTCCTTCCCTTTTGCCTGGGGCCAGCCTACCCCAGGGAAATGACCAAGGTTCTGTCCCGTCACCGGTCAATCTGTGTGGACATTCTTGTACTATTCAGGGGACCCAGAAAAACAAGTGGAACAGGGCAAAACAAATACGCAAACCTTGTTCTTGTGGGCTGGCTTGGGACCTTCCCTCATTTGGAAAGGAGTTGGGTTGGAGTTTAACCTTGTCTTTATCTATGTTAAAAAATCAAACAAATGTAAACAAACAAAGGGTGAAAACAAGATCGCAGGGGATATTTTAGACCCTGGAAAGAATGAAGGGTTTCAAGCATTCCAAGGGTGTTCAGTCATCCAAGAGTGTCACACTGGGTGACCAGGACGGCCTTCGCCTGGCTCTGCCTCTAGTTCTGTGACTGGAGGCAAACTCTGCCACCTCTCTCCGTCTCAGTTTCCTCCTGTGTCAAATGGGACTGTGAAGATTAAATCACGATTGCTTGGAAAATCAGGAAAACTAGGCCTTTTTGCTTTGCGTAACAAATGAAGTAGGAATTATTTCTCCTGTTTTACAGCTGAGAAAACCGAAGGCCAGAGCTTCCTTGTTCCGGGTCTTGTGCCTGATCTGTGCCAATTGGACCCAGAACTCTAGGTCCTGGAAGCAACAACTGGGAAAACAAAACAAGAAAAAGAACAAAACCCCAAAGCCAGAGCAGTCTTTCATTGTGTCTTGATACCAAGGATCCAATAATCCCTCGTATGATTTTAGTAGTCTCAGGAAATCTCTTTGTATTATTCTTGGAAGCAAAAAGAAATAAAAATTTAGGTTGGCTTCAGACAGCCAGACAGACGGTGGACAACGCTGGTTCCTTGAAGTTTGCTTTGTGGGGTGGAGGGAGGGCCCCTGTCCTCCTGCCGCACGGGGTGCTGGCTGGGCTCAGTGAGGGCGATCTCGCCGGGCTCCTCAGAGAGACCAACTAAAGCTGTGAGTTGTGTGGGCAGTGGCAGCAAAAAGAGGGCACGGGCCGGGAAGAAGGAGTGCCCTCAGCACGGTGGCTCTCTGTGGGTGCCAGCGCTTCTGGTCGTGGCCCTCCAGGGTCCCGTCTTCACCCAGGGGGTTGGGCCAGCCTGGGGCACTGGACAGACAGGCACAATCCCCGCCTCTCTGCAGTAGCTGGTCTTGCAAGAGGACACCGTGCCTCATAGGCATCTTGTAAGAGCTGCACAGCTGTGGCACTTGAGTTCATGGCTGCAGGAAACCAGGCCCCAATTCCCATTTGTCCCCTTATTTCCCCAGGATCCCTATCAAGTCCCGAGGAGCTGGTTCCTCACTGATTCCTGGGCAGGCCGAGACAGTAGGGGTTAAGAGTGCAGGGACTGGGGCTGGTGAGATAGCTCAGCGGCATAAGCGCCTGCCTGGCAAGCGCGAGGGCCTGAGTTCGACTCTCGGTACCCACATAAAGGAAAAAAAGGGGCCGGTGATATCGCTTAGTGGCACAAGTACCTGCTGGCAAGTGTGAGGTCCTGAGTTCGACTCTCGGTACCCACATTAAAAAAAAAAAAAAAAGAGTGCAGCTCTAGCTGAAGTTAAGAATGCAGGTTTAGCTGAGGCCAGCTGTTGTGTGACCTCAGTTAAACCTCGGGCAGAATTCCTGGATGCAGGCACTATTGCCCCTGGCTATCGAGGGAAACCTGGGGGCAAGCGGGTCACCAGATTGCCCAAATCCACATGGCAGGAAGCGGTGGAAAGAGAGTTCAACTATGTTCGCCTAACTACAAGGTCTGTCCAATGAAAATAGCTTTGCCAAGCACAGTAGGAGTTGGTCATGAGATCTTCATATAGCTAAGTTTTTATTTTTCAATGGAATTGTGTCATGCTCCTGCATTGCATATATAAAGATCACATAATTATTATTATTTACAACACATGATTTGAGGCCCTTTCTCAGCTATTTAATGGATAGTCCTGAAATAGGCCTAGCAGAGGATAGAATTAAAGGAAGTGTTAGAACGGGATTGGACACATCATTTATGGACAAATTTGTGAACAGGCTCAGGAAGTTCTGCGTCTGATCTGATGTTGTCAGGGTGAGGGTGTGCTATCCAAGGCCTAGCTCAGATCCGCCGTGGGCAGGGCAACCAGCTGCCCTGCACTCCCTGTGGGTTGGATCATGCCAGGGATCTCCAGAGAGCAGCAAGTGCGACTCCTTTGAGAATCCTGTTAAGAGATCATTTCTAAAGGGAAAATCATGACTCTCAGTTCCATCTTAAAATGAACAGATGGTAAATATTTTACTTAACTCATTAATGAGGAAGCTGGTAATGGTGTTCAAAGGAGAAGCCAGAACCCACAAATTTACGTGGACAAAGGCATGTGCGAATGGAAGCAAAACTAACTTTTCCCACAGCACAGGAGGGAAGTTAAGGGAACTTCTACAGCGTAGGGGTCAATTTGCATTTTGTGGTGCTGTTAATTATCTCCAAGTTACTGAGTTGTAAGTTACTCCAATGCTGGAATGAGGTAGCCAGGAAGGCTGCGCTGGGTGTAGACCATGCATTATTTTCCAGTGAAGCACATAAATTTCCCTGTAACTCCTATTGTCAAGAAATGATAAGGGAACCAGGTGTCATGGTAGCCCACACCTGTAATCCCAGCACTCTGGGAGCCTGAGGCAGGAGGATTACATGTTTAAGCCCAGCCCAGGAAATTTAGTAATTTAGTAAGACTGTATCTTAAAGTAAAAAATAAAAAGGAAGGAAGTGGCAGCTGTCAATGTGTGTAGCAAGGGACACTTGGGGCCAGACCATAGAAGAACTTCTGTGTTCAAAATGTATCAAAACCCAAATATGTCAACCTTCTGCGGTGTTCCTTCCACTTCTGTGAACAGGCTTGCTAGCCACAAGATGTACAAGCTGTACCCAGCCTGTTTCTGTTTTCGGTTTGCTCCCATATTTGTAAAGTTCCACTCCCTCACAAAGACCCCCACCCTGCCTGATAAACGGTATAAAAGTAACTTCCTATGCTAGCTCGGGGCTCAGACTTTGGAGTACACAGTTCCTCTGAGCCCGCTGGTTCCCTCCACTTCTCCAAGTGCTGCTGGGTTCCTTTGCCTCCAGTAAGCCTAAAATTGCTGTAACAAGACCTGGACCGTAGGCGCCTAGGCAGGAACCCACAGGGTTAAACCCCTGTGCTTGGCGGAGAAGAAGCTGTGTGTCCCTTCAAGGTGTGTTTTTCATTTGTTTGTTTTTTGAGACAGGGTCTTTCTGTGTAGCCCAGTTTGGCCTCAAACTCGGTGATCCTCCTGCCTCAGCCTCTGAGTACTGGGATTACAGGTATATGCACCACGCCTTGTGTGTGTTTTGTTTCAAATAAGGTCTTCCAGAGCAGATCACAAGGAACTGGTTAAAAAGCCACCCAGAGCGACGCAGCCCTTTGTTCACTGTGATCTCATGCTAAAGTCATGCCTGCTGTTTGCAACATGCACTGCCTGGAGAAGCATGATGTTCTCTCCATTGGGATGGGAATGCGCTTGCCTCTCCAGGAAGGCCGAGTCTCTCCAGTCTGACCATGCATAAGCGTCCCCATCAAGTCCCTGCTTCCTTCCTTCACAGGACGTGGCTTCACTAGGAGCTGTCCTTCTAGTCTCCTTACTGGCTGTGGGCCACAGCCCTTCTTCGCTCTGTCTCCTGGTTGTGTACTTTGGCTCTGCCCTCGCCACGAGTGCACCCGCTGTGTCTGGTTGCAGGAGCTGGGAGAGGGGCGTGGATCGCAGGAGCGCAGAAAAGCTGGGTCTGAGCTCAGCTCTGCCTTATCGAAGCTGTAACCGAGAAGGAATACAGATAGCAGAAGCTAGGATTCCTGTCTCCCAAGGCTGGAGAGGAAGGTAAAGGCCCTGACATCCTGAAGTGTGAAAAGAGTGCCCAGGAAGCGAGGCCCCAGACTGGGAGGAATGGATGGGGCTTGGTGGAATAAAGAGACCTGCGAAGTGGGGATCTGAGTGGTTCCTCATCACAGGACAGGGAGAGGGACAGCCTGCTGCTGTCAGCGCAGCACCTTCACTTGGGCGTGGCAGAAGTGCTGAGCTCCTCACCCTGGTGGTTAAAGAGCTTCCACCAGGAGAAAAAAGCACGAGCTGTCACCAGAATCACTCCTTCAGGAACAGGGAGACAGCCAGAGCCAGGGAGAAGGCAGCACGAGCCCTCGCAGGTGTGGCTGGCTGAGGTTCTGCTTTCTGGGGTGTGGGTATCATTTTCCTAACCTATCAAGAGGCTCCCAACAACGTGATCTAAATGTGAGTTTCTGTAAAACGTGACTCGAAGGACGAGCAGGAGCCCGCAGGGAGACACTGGCCCGCGTGGGGAGGGAAGTGTGGAGAGATGGACAGGAGGCCGGACGCCAGAGGAGCAACAAAGGCTTCACTGGATGGGGAGATTATTTTATATTTTTAAAGTTGGGGAGCAAATTTTTTAAGCTTTTAACGAATATAGTGCATACGTGTGTTAGCTGCATCCTGGCTCCATCAAATCCTAACATTTGACCCCATATGCTTCTGATTTTGCCAATTTATTGATGATCGGATAAAGAAAATGTGGTATTTATGCACAATGGAGTACTACTCTGCCATAAAGAAGGATAAACAAGGCATTTGCAGGTAAATGGGTGCAATATGCAACTTGAGACCATAATAGTGAGTGAAGTAAGTCAGACACACAAGCTTAAATATAACATGGTTTCTCTAACATAAGAAACTCAATATATATGTTGAGAGAGCAAGAGAGAGAGACAGAGAGAGAGAGAGGGCAAAATAGAAGATAGATAATAGGGAGATCTTTGTCAAATGGATGGGGGAAGAGATGTAGGGAGAGGGAGGGAAGGGGAAAGGGATGAAAAGAAAAGAGAATTGAAGGAGAAAAATGAAGATTTTGGAAATGAGAAGGGGACCAAGACTCGGAGGGAGTAGGGAAGGAGAGAGAAGATGAGGATGAAAACGAGAAAAAGAAGGATGGAGACGTGTTACGTGCGGGTGTCAACTCCCACGATAAGTGTAATCATTGTGTGCTGCGAACACGGACTAATAGGAAAAAAAGGATGAATTCACAGCGGTAGCATTCCCGGCAGATGGGCACAGGCAGCTCGGTTATAAATGAACGTATGCGTCCATTTCTAGGCAGCTCCACTAACTTTAGATATTAGCATTCAACATTTTTTGGTCACTCCTTTAGCATATGTAAATCGTCATCTTCTGGCTGCTCTCATTTACATTTCTTTGATTTTTCGTTAAGAATTAACATTGCTCCACTGTGTTTGTCTACTGATTGTATTTCCCTTATGGGAACGGTCTTGCCTTTTACCCGCTTCTCTTTTGCAGTCTTGACATTTATTTTACAAATTCAAATTAGCTATTTATGATAGATCTTGGTTCTTTATTATGTTTGATAGAAATATTTTCTCTCTTAAAAATCTTTAGTGATGCTAATTTTTATAGTGTAATCATTTCAATTACTTCAAAGCCGAGAAAGTTAAAATTCCCCCAGAGAGATGATGAACACTTTTTCCAATTTTCTGCAAGTTCTTCCATAATTAGATTTTAGATGTCAGTCTTTAATAAATCAAATCTTATTTTGGTGGCTGTTTTATTTTTAACAACTTTTTGGATTATAAAATCAATAAAGGTTTATTATTATTTTTTTTGTGGGTACCGGGGTTCGACCTCAGGACCTCGCGTGCCAGCAGGCGCCCGTGCCACTGAGCGATATCACCGGCCCTTTTTTCGTATGTGGGGACCGGGAGTCGAACTCAGGACCTCACGCTTGCCAGGCAGGCGCTTATGCCGCTGAACCATCTCACCAGCCCAAGGTTTATTATTGAAAAACAGGAAAATAAAGAAAAACACAAGTAGATCCATCATTTTACATCCAGAGAAACCATTACTGATATTTTGATATGGGCACCTCTAAATAATTTTTCCTGTGTACATATTTATTTTTGAAGACATAACTGTAACAGATTATAAGTTTGCCAGTATCCTGTGTACTTAACAACTATGTACTAACAACTTACTAATGGCAAATTTCAGTGGCATTAAATACTATTTCAGGAACATTATTTGAAATAACTACAGAGTATTGCACTCTATAGCTGTATCTTAAATGACTTATTTGTCTATTGTTTTTATTAACTTTAATGTGTCTAAGATATCACTCTTATGAACGATACTGCTATAAACATACATATAAATGTCTGATTACTTCTTTTGTATAAGTTAAAGTAGAACTGCTGAAGGAAAGTTTTTATAGCTATATACCTATCTGCCTATCATCCATATCTATTTTGCCTTTTCATATATACCGTTAAGTAAATTTAAATCATTTTAAGTTCCTGCCTACAGTGAATGGGTGCGTCCTCTCCTTTGTCCCACATTCCACCTTTGTTAACATTAATTATTAACAATTTTGCAACTTCAGGCCGGGTGTGGGGGTGCACACCTGTAATCCCAGCACTCATGAGGCTGAGGCAGGAGGATCATGAGTTTGAGGCCAGCCTGGGCAACATAGCAAGACCCTATCTCAAAACAAACAAAAACAAAAACAAAAACCCAAAGCAAAACACAAAACAACCCTTACGTTTTTACAATTTCAAGCTAAATTGATAAGCTCAAGTGGCATACACATTTTTAAATTTATATTTTGTACTAGTGGATCAAAATAGAATTTACTCCATCCTCATTTCTATTACATATTTTTCTTCATTAACTCCCTGTTGATATTATTGCCATATTTTATATACTTAATTTTTTTATATTTTTAAAGTTGGGGAGCAAATTTTTTAAGCTTTTAACGAATATAGTGCATACGTGTGTTAGCTGCATCCTGGCTCCATCAAATCCTAACATTTGACCCCATATGCTTCTTATTTTTAAGAAGTACAATGACTGTATTCTTGTGTACTAGCCCAATTTTTCCTTTTTCAGGAGCAGCCCCATCTTGAATTTGATGTTTGTTGTTCTTATTTTTGTTTGTATATGTCTGCAACATATGCATGTAGCTATAAACTACTACCATTACTTTGTTTTTCAGCTATTATACTCTATATTTCTAACTGCAACTTGTGTTTCCACTCAACGTCATATTTTTGAGATTTGTCTCTATTAGTAGAACTGTCATGAATGGTCCCTCTAAATGAATTCCTTGCAATTTATTTGTTGGGTTGATGGATACTTGTGTTGTTTATTCATTTTTTTGTTTTGCTATTATTTTTTTTTACATTGTGTTATAGTGGATATTCGTTATCCACAAACAAGAGCTTCTAGCATTTACTCCCAGACATAATATTTTTGGATTGTAAAATATCCATTCTTTTAGTGTAACTGGATATTGACAATTTATTCTCGAAAATAGTTATTTCAATAGACATATTTCAGCAAAATGTGAATGTTCCTCCCATTTGTCCACTTAATTGTCAACACTTGATGATATCAGGTTATTTCATTTTCACCAGTTTGATAGATATAAAATGGTTCCTCATTGTTTTAATTTTCAACTTTCTGCTTAATGGTGAAATTGCAGGACATCTTTTAATGTATGCCATTGGTCATTAAGATTTCCTCTGTTGTAAATTACTTATTGACATCTTTTGCACATATTTCATTGGTGTTTTTTATTACTGCTTTTTAATATTCTTGGTGACTATTTGCATTACAAATATTTTCTCCCTGTTTGCATTTTGTCTCTTCACATTCCCTGGGGTGTCTTTTGTTTAAAATTTCACATAGTCAGATTTATAGCCTTCTCCTTCAGGGATATCCTTAGTGTCTTCATTTCTTGAATTTTCTCTTAGCTCTTTCACACACACAAAAGTAATTCTTTAATAAGAGGTGTTTTGTGAATGACTGTCATCTTTAACATTGGTAGAATTCACCTTTCTGAGATATCACATGCTATCTTTTTGATTTATAGATGCATTCTACAAGCTCAGGAAAAATGACTTTTCCACCTGTGCCATCAACTAAAGTTGCTGAACAGATGCTAAAACAAGCAATTCCTGCCCTTCACGCCCTCAGTAGACATTGTTTTTTTAAATTCTCATATTCATATGTTCATATTCAACAATTATCTTTGGAAACTCTGGTATGTGCCTGGGTCTGTCTCTAACCTTTAAAGCCACCTCTACTGGAATTGGCACGTGTGCACACTGTCACCCCAGGACTGTGTACGTATGCACACATTGGCATGGCATTTTCCACAGGACATGGGTAGGGCAGTTCACATCTCTTAGAATGCACTGGGTATCAGTGATGGTTTCCCTTAATTCAGAACTGATGACATGGAAAAATCTGTTCTTAAATGTGTATGAATACTGTTGAGTAAAGTAGTTTAGGTCATAATATGTCTTTAAGTGGATGAGATATTTCTCTAATAATGTTCTCAGTTTCCCCCCTTCACCACTATTTCATGTTTTCTGTATCTTGTCTTACCAATTTTGCATTTGGCACTGTCCATTTTGCTAAAACATTTCAGAGTGATTGTCATAAATCGTGCACTGCAATCATTTATATATATATATGTATATATGTGTGTATATATATATATATATATTTTTTTTTTTTTTTTTTTTTTTAATGTGGGTACTGGGAGTCGACCTCAGGACCTCGTGCTTGCCAGGCAGGCACTTATGCCGCTAAGCTATCTCACTGGCCCAATCATTTATATTTTTAAAATCCTTTATATCAAGTGTTAACTCATCAGTCATTCTAAAATTTTGTGGCTTTATACCCTTTTTATTTATTACACTTCTAACGGTTTTAATAATCTTTTCAGAGAATGAACATTTAAATGTATTTATTATTTCCACAGATTTTATTTTGGTTTTTATTTCTGTCCTTTTTATTAGTTTCTTTCTGTTTTCATCCTGGCTCTCTTCCAAAGATTTTAAATCAAATGTTTAGTTCACTTTTTAATTTTCATAAAATAAAAGCTCATAGGTCTATATCTTTACCTCTGAGCCCTGACTTGGCCACAGTGCCCCTCACTTTTGATGGGCAATGTTTGCAATTTATAACAGTCCCTAAATTATTATTATGTTTTTAATTTCCTCCCTCACCTTTTTGCTGAGATTTTTTTTGTTGTTAGAAGTTTCTACCCATTCAAGTTTTGTTGTTGTTGTTGTAAATTTTCATTTTTATATAAGGTTAAACTTACAGAAATGTTAAAAGACGAGTATAAAGAACTCTTGTGCATTCTTTACCCAGATTCACCGTTCGTTTATATTTTTTCTAATTGCTCTATCATTCACCCTGTCCCCAGGCCTGCAGAATTTCTTTCTGAACCATTTGAGAATAAGTTCATAGAAACATACAAGCCTAGTACTTCATTGTCTCCTTCCTGAGGCAGACATTGAAGGATCAAGAAATTTGACAATCGAAGTTAGGAAGTTTCCTGTTGACACTATATGACGATCTAATCCCATAGAGTCCACATTCTAACTGTCGGTTACCCCGGGATTGTGTGATATCCCTGCATCTACGCCATGTGCCTGTCCCTCATCTATCTATCTATCATCTATAATCAATCTATCTATCATCTGTTATCATCTATCATCTATCATGTCTGTGTATCATCTAGACAGCGAAAGAGAGGGAGATGGATTGAGGCTATGAGGAACTCATGGGAGATGACAGGGCAGCAATTTAAGCGGCAGCTCATCTACACTACCGTCATCTACACAGTACCGTTGCGTCACATTTAATCTCTTCTCTACTCTGTTCTGAGAAAGCCCATCTTGAGATCCACGTTTACCCTTCCTTCATTATGCACTTCCTGTATGTTCGCAGCGGAAACTTCTCAGATGGAGAAACAAGGTAACAAAAATCATCCCTGATCTCAGGGCACGAGAGAGACACCGTTAGCACTTAGATGTCTGTTTTCTAGCTTTTGCTTTCAATCACCAAACATTCTTGACTGCTTTTATTTTAGTTCAAGCATGAGTGTATTAAAAAATGGGATTGTAGCTCATGACTCACGGTTTTGACTCTTTCAAGTCCTCGTTTAGTTTGTGTGCTTTGGACATAATCTTTGTGCCAACTTTGCAAAGTGGTGATGGATTTCTAGGTGCAGAATCCAAGGTTCAGAGAGGTTCGTGGACTCGCCCCGGTCACGCAGCAGTAACGGGCTGTCTTCTCCAAGGCTGTAGATTAGATCACAATTTTGCCCAACATTCCTTTCACTGTTTTTACTTATATTATTAACATTTATTTTATTTCCTGTTTTGAGAAAATATATTTTTTCCCTTTGATTCAATTTTGGGGCCTAGAGTTAGTACGCATGTTTTCAATGTCATCTAAAAAGTATTTTAGGGCCGGTGAGATAGCACAGTGGCATAAGCGCCTGCCTGGCAAGCGCGAGGTCCTGAGTTCGACTCCCAGAACCCACATGAGGGAAAAAAGGGCCGGTGATATCGCTCAGCGGCACGGGCGCCTGCTGGCACGCGAGGTCCTGAGGTCGACCCCTGGTACCCACACACAAAAAAAAGTATTTTAGATGACAATAGCCAGTGGGCTATTGAAATTTGTCTTTAAGTTTTAAAAGTAAGTTCTTAGCCTTAAAATGAACGAAAACCTCCCATTGCAACTGGTTCCTTCTTATTTATTCTATTTCTCTTCGTATTTGTAACGTCGGTCATCTATGCCTTCACAGTTGATTTTATGTTTTCATCATTATTGGGAGCTTCTTTGTACCTCCTCCCCCATCATTTTGGCTTCAAAAAACCTTTTATATGATACTAACTTTATCGACTGTTATCATTTTGTTATATGTGTTTCCTCAATAAACATTTTTTATTTAGTGTTTCTATATCTTTTCCTTACAGACACCTTTTAAAAATTATTACTATTATTATTATTATTATGCCATATTGGGAACTGAGCCCAGGACTTCTGTGGTAAGCTACATCCCCAGCCCTTTTTAATTATTTGTTTTGAGACAGGATCTCATTAAGTTGAACCTCCTGCCTCAGCCTTCCAGAGTACTGGGATTACAGGAGTGTGCCACCTTGCCCAACTGGGTGTCACGTTTTATTTATTTTGTTTATTTTTTATTTTATTTATTTTTATTTTTAATTTTTGGTACCCGGAATAGAACTCATGACTTCGCGCTTGCCAGGCAGGCGCTGTGCCACTGAGCTATATCCCTGGCCCCATGGGTCTCACATTTTAATCCAGTATGAGAATATATCTTTTGGAAGGGGGAAATGTCCTAAATATCCGGAGTTCTTGGGGGGCAGGTGTGTCATGACCCGAGGTGGCTCTTAGTCATTGGCCGTGCACTTTCTATAAGTCACTCAGTTACCTTGGGAAGGGGTCAACAGTTTTCTCATCTGTAAGATCTTGTTAATAAGCTCACCAGCCTCACAGAATTTTTCTGAAGGGTAAAGGAAATCAAGAACACTCAGGAATGGAAGCAAATTAAAGTAATTATTTGTGAAATATAACTGTCATTACTTACTATTATAGGCATCACGTCTGGAATATTCAAATATTGGTAATAGCATAGAAAGCAATTATCTGCGCTCCAAATAGGGGTAACCAGCTCGGTGCGTAATCACATCTCAAACTTCTCTTTGAGATAACGGGCGTAACTTACACAAAGGCCTGCAGGAAGCAGTGGTGTCAGGTCTCAGGTCAGTGGGTCCCTGTCGCCTACGGCTGCCCACACAGCTTCCTCGCTTGGCCTGGTGCAGGGGCTTCAGGAATCCCAGCTGTGAGTGACCTCAGGGTGCAGCTGTACAGATGTGAAGTTTGCACTTGCATTGGCTGTCACGGCTGCAAGCTGCGTTGTTCCTAGTGCTCCACACCAGGCATGCAAAAACAGAAACCCAGGAAAACAAACCAAGCAGTCTACTTCCTGGATTGTGTAACTTGCTGGTCTGTGGAAGGGGGCCAGAGAAGAGGCCTGAGGCCCGCGCTGCTCCCGCTGAGCACAACTGGAACCGCGGCGTCTGTGCAAGCTGCAGAGAAGGCCAGCTGTGTGCTTGTCCACCTCTGCTCCTCAGGGTCGGAGAGCGCAGAGGAGACCTGCAGGAATCGGAGGTTTCAGTTTGAGCCGGCTTTTAACTTTTCAAAACTTTCTTGGTATTTTAGAATCTAGATAACCTTCAATCACACAATGCTATGTTACCAAACCGAGGAATGACCAGTCTATAATATTACAATGGATGAACTCCAGAATGGCATGATTTATTCTTAGCTGTGTGCGTCACATCTCCGACGGCTTCTGTTCTATCACTCTGAGGGAGAGACGGGCTCAGCTCCCACCCGACACAGTAAAGCCGTCTCCTCGGACTTTTTGGATAATCATCACCATCTGGCCTCTTATTCAACAGAATATTTCCGGGTCCCTCTCCAGAGGTTCTGCCCCACGGGTCTGGGTCCGGGATGGGGTCCGGGTCTGGGATGGGACCTCGGATCTGTGTTCTGAATCTTTAGCTCACTAGCTGTGTGGCTTCTCACAAATTATTTAACCTTCCTTGACCTCATCTGAAAAAAAGTGGAGAGAGCAACATCTTTCTCAAAAATATTATTGAGAGAATCAAAGTAACTCTAAAGCTCTCCATGGCTTCTACTCCTCTTCCATTCATGAAGTCACCTCTGCCCGGGTTAATGCACGGATCATCTGTGAAATTATTTAGCACAGGCATAGTGCTTCTAACTTATTTTTCAAATTTGTTTGGCATATTTTGTAGTGCTTTAACCGTGTGCGGGATACTGGGGCTTCCAGAACCCACTAATGCCCTCCCTAATGGTGTGGGATGTTCATGTGTCACCCCACTCCCAGGCTTTCGGAAGCACTGCCCAGGTTACTTCTTGGACAGGTGTGCCCTGTGCTTTTCCTTCCTTCCTTCCTCTCTCTCTCTTTCTGGTGTTGGGGACGGAACCCAGGGCCTCTCACTTGCTAGACAAGTGCTGTACCACTCAGCCACATCCCCAGCCTCCCCTTTTCTTGAAACCAATCGTGTGCATATATTTTTCTTCAGTAGAAAACAAGACAATAAAATCACTCTATTGGATTTTATACAGAATATGTCCTAGGTAATTTGCATTATGTAAATTTCCCTTCCTGGACCCCAAAGCCTTTGTACTTTTCTCTCTCCCATCTTAATAGTCAGAATTCAACGGATTTCTGATGAATATATTTATAATTAGTCTTGACATCAAGTCCTTCACACTTCCCAGTTGTGGCTCAGGTGCTCTGAACTGGTCCTCACTGCGCACCCTCTGCAGACCAAAGACAAAGGCGCGGCCCTCAGTGGCTGGGATGATCATCTACCGAGTCTTGAATATGGTTTTAAATCTTCCACTGGCTCAGGACTTGAGGTCCTCATCAACATTAGGGTCATGAGGAATCTGCAGAAGAGTCGGGAAGTACCGCAGATGTGCACAGATGTGCTCGCCAATCTTACACAGCGGGTCAGGGAGTAAGGGGCCCCCTTCCTGCAGCTGGGGGGGCCCGGGCCGAGGTGCGGTCACCATGGCAACAGGAACAGCTCTGCTCCTTCAGCGCGGGCACTGAGGACAGCTTGCCTTACTTCTGAGGAAGCCTCTTGCTGAAGGACAGTTATGGATATTTTAAGCATAAGCACATGGAGAAACTGAAAGACCTCTTTTATGTTAACCTAACTGACCCAACTCGGAGGGGACATCGCTGTCCATCCTGGCCGGGCGCGGGTGAGTCTCCGGCTCGGGAGACCCGGAGCCTGTGTCTGGGACCAGAGCCGTGCAGGACTTTCAACAAGAAGGACCCCGAGGAGGGTGGCAGCTTTGAAGCCACCAGTGTTGTCTGCCTCATTCATTTCAAACGGACACGCGGGCCCGTGTACAAAAACGATGCCCACGTGGCCGCTCGCCTTCAGCTGGCCAGTGCAGCGGCTTTTGACCCCCACAGAGGCTGCCTGGTGGAAGACGTGACTGATGGCTCCTGGGAATGAAGGCGACAACATGAACAAACGAGCGAGACTCCTGGCTAGGCCAGAGGTGGCAGGAGGGCCGGCTTGAAAGCATTAAAAGGTAAACACAAGCTCCCACAAAAGAGAGAACCCCAAAGAACTCTGACTTGATCCTGGTGGATAATTTGTAGTTTGTTAAGGATTTCTACGTTATTTGTGCAAACATATAAACTCCTTGGAGACATCTGAACTGGGATCCTAGACATTTTGGTGGAGGGGAAAGGAAGAGTTAAATTCGAATAGATGTCACAACAGGGAGAAATAATTGAGAGAAAGGCCACAGAGATCGGAGTCTGGTTCTGGGCAGCGAGAGCTGGGAATGAGCAAATCTGGAGGCAGCACAGCGTTTCCCACCCTTGGGCGATCGTCCGTGGAGCCGTGGGCACTGTTTTAACGTGCAAAGCCTGGTCGAGGCTCATCATCGACACCAGCGGCGGTGGTAAAAACCCGCTCAGAGTAATCTCAGAGATGCGTTTCCTCTCCACACACTCTCGTCCTTCTTTTTGGCTGAATGGATAGAAACAAACAATATGAGAAAAACAATCCATGTGGGGAATCCAGCTACATTATGCACTTTTCGATAAGAAAAGCGTATCGAATGCTCTGTGAGTCAGCATCCTCATCGTCCTTCAGGGAACAAGGCAGCACGGGGGCTTGGTGAGGGGACGGGGGCTGGGGGCCAAAGTCAGGGAGCCTGATGCTCGTCAGTGGTTCTTACGCACAAAAAGTCATATCCGCCAGCTAGGCGGGGTTGTTTACCTCAGTTGGGGTTAATTACTTAGTTTCATGGAAAAAAGTTTAACCAAATCAGACACTCTTGGTTGGCCACCCAACAGTCATTATCTCCTTTAATTTTTGCTCAGTGTTTGTAAAAATTTATAAAAATTTTCATTGATGCATGATTGTACATATAGATGGGATACAGTGTGATAATTTGATACGCAGGTAATGATCAAATTAGGGTAGTAAACATTTCTATCTCCTTAAACACTTTACAGTTCTTTGTGTTGGGGGAACTTGGAACTCCTGTCTTCTAGTTCTTTACAAAATCTATAATAAATTTCTGTAAACTATAATCACCCTACGGAGCTGTGGAACAGTATACCTGCTGTCTGCTTTTCTGTCCGTTATCCAACCTCTCTCTATCTTTCGTCCTCCTATCTTTCCTACTCTGTCATGAGCATCACCGTATGTTCCACCTCTGTGGAATCAACTTTTTAAGCATCTGCATATGAGTGAGGAGTATGGTATTTGTTTTTCTGTGCTCGGCTTACTTCACTTAACACAACGTCCTCCAGTTCCGTCAATGTCACCACAGAAAACAGAATTCACTCTTTCATGGTGACTGTACTAATTAACATTTCCAGCCATCGTGTGTAAGTTTTCTTCGTTTCCTGGTTAGCGTTTGTGAGTTTTTTGTCTTTTTTATTGTAGCCATTCTTACTGGGGTGACATGACCTCACTGTGAGGTTTTTTGTATGTTTTGCTTTGTTTTTTTGCACTTCCAGGGATGGGAATAAAAGGCTCACACAGACGGGGCAAACAAAAACCACTGAGCTCCACTGAGGTTTGATTTGTATTTTTCTCTGGATAATGCTGTCACTTTTTCATGCCTTAGTTAGCCATTTGTACATCTTCTTCTCAGAAATGTCTATTCAGATACTTTCCTTTTTAAAATTGTATTATATAGTTTTCTGCTGTTAAGTTTTTTGAGTTCTTTATATATTGTGGATATTAATCCCTTGTCAGATGAATAGTTTATAATGATGCTTTCTTCCTGTTCTGTCTGTTTAGATTGTCTCCTTCACTGTGCAGACGTTTCTTAGTTTGATATAATCCCATTTATCTATTTTTGCTTTTTTTTTGACTGTGCTTTTGAAGTCTTATTGCTTATATTAAAGTCTTGAATACTTTCCCTTACATTTTCTTCTAGTACTTTCATAGTTTAAGGTTTTACATTTAGTTCTTTGGTCAATTGAGTTGAATTTTTGTACATGATGAGAGGTAGTGGTCTAGTTTCAGTCTTCTACATATGAATATTCAATTTTGCAAGCACTGTCTAGGGAAGAGATTGTTTTTTCTCTAGTGTATATATATATATATTTTTTGTGGGTACCGGGGGTCGACCTCAGGACCTCTCGCGCCAGCAGGCGCCCGTGCTGCTGAGCGATATCACCAGCCCTTTTTCCGTATGTGGGTTCCAGGAGTTGAACTTGGGCCATCGTGCTTGCCCAAGCTGAGCCATCTCACCGGCCCTAGTGTATGTTTTTGGCACTTTTGGTGAAGAGCAGTTGGCTGCAGATTATTTCTGTTTGCTATTCTTTTCCATTGATCTGTGTGTTCATTTTTATGTTATTACCCTACTGTTTTGGTTACTATAGTTTTGTAGTATGTTTTGAGGCCAGGTGTTGTGATGCTTCCAGCTTTACTCTTTTGCTCAAAATTGCTTGGGCTATTTGGGGTCTCTTGTGGTTCCATGTGAATTATAGGGTTATTTTTTCTATTTTTATGAAGAAAGACTTTAATAGGGATTGCACTGAATCTATAAATCACTTTGGGTAATATGATATTTCACTATATTAATTCTTCCCATCCATGAACATAGAATGTCTTTCCAATTTTGGGTGTTTTCTTCAATTTCTTTCATCAGTAATTTTCACTGTAGAGGTTATTATCTTTCTTGGTTAAATTTATTCTAAGGTATTTTACTTTCTTGTAGCTATTGTGAATAGGATTACTTTCTTGATTTATTTTTTAGAAAGTTCATTATTGGTGTATGATTTTTGTATGTTGACTTTGTATCTTGCAACTTTACTGAATTTGTCTGTTGGCTCTAATGGTTTTTTTGGGTGGAATCTTTTGGTTTTATATGTCTTCTACAATCAAGGTTATTTTGACTTCTCATCTTTTCTTTGGATGTACTTTATTTCTGTCTGTTGCCTAATTGCACTGGTTAGGACTGCCAGTCTATGTTGAATAGGAGTGGTAAAAGTGGACATCATTGTCTTATTCAAGATCTTATGGGAAATGCTTTCAGATTTTCCCCATTTGGAATGATTTTTGGCTGTGGGTTTGTCATAAACAGTTTTCATTATGTTGAGCTATGTCGAGAGTTTTTAATAATGAAGTGGTGTTGAGTATTATTGAACGCTTTTTCTGCATCTGTTGATGATCACATGGTTTTGTCCTTCATTCTACTGATGTGATATATTATGTTTATTGGTTTCCATATGTTGAGCCATCCTTGTACGCTTAAGATAAGTTACACTTGATCATAGTGTATACTCTCCTTGATGTGTTGTTGGACTTGATTTACTAGCATTTTGTCGAGAATTTTTGCATCTGTGTTAATCAGGGATATTGGTCTGTAGGTTTTGTTGATGTTGTGTCCCTATCTGGTTTTATTTTCAGAGTAATGCCAAAGAGCCAAAGCTTTAACTGAGAGTCCTCCTGTACTTGTCACGATTCAGGGAAGGGTGACCCTATACTGAACTCCAGGCTAAATCCTAATTTTTAAAAAATGGCAGAAATTTGGTGTTATGCTCATGTTTACGGCAAAAGTGAGATTCTTTTCTGCTTGTGGCAAAAGAAGTCAGTGAGATTTGAAGTACAAGAAGGATTCCGTGGACCATTGCTGGCTTGTTCTTTTGCTCAAGACTGCTTGGCAAGGCCTGGAGTGGCTTTTGGAGTTGAGAAGGGCCCTGGCCAACAGTCAGGAAGGCAATGGAGTCCTACTACTGTATGAAGCTGAATTCTGCTAACAACTTGAATGAGTTGAAAGAGGATTCTTCCCCATTGGCTCTGGATGAGCACCAGCCCAGCTGACATCTGGGTCCTGGTTTTGTCATTACCTAAGCAGAGAACCTGCTCAAGGCTTCCCAGAATTCTGACTTACAGAGCTATGGAGAAAAGCTATGGGAGTTGTTTTAAGCTGCTAAGTCTGTGATTATCTAGGCAACAATAGAAAAACAAATGCGCAACATATAGATAGGTTACAGAATCTGTATTTCAGCTCAGGAGGAATTAGTTTTCAGCTCTGACCTTAATCGGGAATCAGAGAGTTACCTGTGCAAAGGTGACTATTGATTATCTATCCAAAATCCACTTCACGCTTTCCCCCTTATGCATCCCAACTCCCAGCGATAATGGTCACCAATATGAGACTTTTGCCTTCTCAGACACCTTAGTTGCTGGAGTAGTCATGTGACCCGGGCCTGACTTTGGCCAATGCCCTTTAAGGACAGGATACTAGCTAGAATGGTAGCAGCCACTTTCTAGCTATGAGTTGACAAGCCTCAGGATTGTAGATTGGAAAGCAAGCAAGCAAGCTATTTGTTCTTTTAGGATAATTTTGAGTTAAGATGCCAACTCTGGAATTGGCTATTTGCTTAAATCTACGTTAGTTGGGATTTCTGTTGTTGCTTTAATCTGAACGTATCCTCACTGCTCCATTATCCTTCCCGCCGAGAGTGTGGTAGGTGAAATGCAGAGATGTCTGAGGCAGAGCGAGTGTGAGGACTGAGGATTAGGCTTTTGGTACAGGCAGGAAACAGGCCATGGATGTCCAGGGGTATGAAGACAAGTAGCTCTTGAGTGACTTCTTGAGTTACTACAAACGGGGAGACTTCTATCTCCAATGCTTTCTATTACCCGAGATTCACTTCCAATGGAAGAAAAGTTTAGCCTGGTCATGGGTTGATGCTATACTCAGTTCTAGGTATATGACCTCAGACTTTTCATCTAACCCTGGTGAGCATCAGTTTACTTCTCTGCAAAGTGGGGAGACGTACACTGTCCCTTAGTTTTATGAAAATCCAAACTTGCTTTGGGAGCTTCGGTGGGCAGTGGTGGTGTAACGAGTGCCGGGCTTGGTGCCCGGCGCACCGTAGGTGTGGGCAGGAGTGGGTCCGTGTGCTGTGCTGGTTGCTTGTGCTGCACCATGACCTTGAGTTTGAGCGCTGTCTGACTGTGGCTCCATTTAGCGCCTACTCCCGATGACACTGAGGAGGTTTTATGAAACACTTCCTTCTTCGCAGTGATGGATTAGGTCCAGCAGCCTGGATGAAAATCTCAGCTTTTGTTTTCTATGTATTTTCCACTAAATGTGCTGAGACAAGGTATCTGTTTTGATCAGGACGCTGTCAATTATTCCTCTCTAATCCTGACTTTCTCTGTGATGCAAGGTGTGAAGACATCTGCTGGCTTCGCCCTGTCACTGCTCTGCCAGATGCCTCGGCAACACTCAGCAGGGCTGTGTCCAAGGCAGGCTGCCCCCACTGCGAACCCCCAGGCTGCTGGATGAGTCCCCCGCCAGGTGACAGATGGTCCCTTTGAGGCATCGTGGAGCAAAATGAGACAGTCACACTTGGGCCTTTACAAGCTTCCCTCTGACAGACAAACCAGGAATGGATTTATTTCCTTCAGTCTTGTTCCTTGTGACATCACCCACTTATCCAGTTCCTCATCCCCGGCTCCAGGGCCGCAGCACCACGGTGGGGTTGATTCTTACCCTCTCCCAGTCGGACCCCTCACGCTGTTGCGCACTGTGGATTTTCTGACCCTGCGCTCTACCTGTGCTTGGTGTGCTGTGCCCCATGCTACGGCGAGCGTGAGACAGACTGCAGTGGGAGTGGACACCTGCGTGTGCAGGAAAGACTCGTTTCAGGTTCCTCCCCGAAGGGGATTCTTCTGGAGAAAGATCAGCCACCCAGGAGCTAGGAATCATCAGACCATGAACCTGGAGATGCTGCAGCGCTCCATGATTGAACGAGAAACAAGTAAATTAAGACAATATTTAAGCACCGAGACATAGAAGGTGCAACGTGATGAAGAAGGATGCAAGTGTGTAGGGTCGATAAAGAGAGCACAGCCAGGACGAGGAGAGGCGAATACTCTTGTGGTAGAGAGGAGGCAGAGACGGGCAGGAAGCGGTGGACTCAACTCAAGCCAGAAGAATGGCGGGGTTCAAGACCGTGCCCCGCTTCTGTGAGCCAGGGTCCTCGCGCCTTGGACTCTGTCTAAGGGGCTCACAGAGCAGTTGTGCTTTGTGGTTGACCTGAAGTGTCCCACAGCCATGGAAGAGCCCAGTAAGAACATAATGCGTGTTGAATTTTCCCTGGGATTTTTGGTTTATTTCTTTGTATTTGATAAGCAAATGTATGACTCTGCGTAAAGTACGGTGAAGAGTTTCCTGGGCTCTGCGTTTTCACCCCAGAACCAACCAACCTGACCCCACGTGTGGCGTGAGGAGAGTCAAGGGCCTGCCCACGGGAGGAAGTGGAGCAGCTCCGGGTGCAGGATGTCAGCGGCTGGCGTGGGGACAGAACCCTCCCCCGTTCCAAGGGACCATTTCAGCAATTTAGTCCTGAAAAGCACTCAGCTTCTAAGGAGCTGCACTAAGGACAACGAGTAGAGACGGTCTCAATTTATAACCTCGGGTCTGTTGGGAGGAGAAAAACAGACGGAAAGGAAACTAATTTTGAGAGTAGAACAGGATTTCGTATATTCCTAGATTTGGTGAGGAAGCCTGGAACGTGACTGGTGGTGGCCACCCAGGGCCTGACTCAGTTCTGCTGGGACCCGGTGCTGCCTCCTCTGGCCCTTCTCGCCACCCCCTACCCTGCTGAACCTGCTGCCAGGCTCCTGTCTCCTGCCTTGACTGCCACCTGCCCCTCCTCATCTGCCCTTCGCAGCCAATATCTATATCCTTTTCCGTATGCCGACAGGTGTTTCTCCTCTCTCTCTCTCTCTTTCTCTCTCTCTCTCTCTCTGTTTCTGTCTCTGTCTCTCTTGGTACTGGGTGTTGAACCTAGGGCCTTCAAACTGAGCTACATCCCTAGGGTTTTGCTAAGTTGCTCAGTCTGAGCTTGAACTTGTGATCTTCCTGCCTCAGCCTTCCAAAGTGCTGGGATTACAGGTGTGTGCTGCAACACTGGGCTCAGATGTTTTCTTTTGGGAAATGTCTCTTCATACCTTTTGCTTATGTACTTTACATTCTTATTTTTGAGTTTCAAGAGTCCTTCATACATTTTTGATACTCCTCCTTTGTCAGACACATGGTTCGTGAATGCTTCTCCCAATCTGTTTTTTTAGACAGGATCTCACTATGCAGTTCAGGCTGGCCTCAAACTTGTGGCAATCCTCCTCCCTCTGCCTCCTGAGTGCTGGAATTACAGGCGTGCACCACCATGCCTGGCCCAGTCTGTAGCTTATCTTTTATCCTTTTAGCAGAGTCTTTAGTGGAACCGTTGCAGCAAAACTGAGTCCAGGAAAGGAACGACACCTGAGGAAATCAGGAGGCAGTGAACAGCTCTTTATTTATACCGGTGGAACTGGCCAGGGTAACTCCCAACAAAGCCAAGCACCATTTGCTTGTGTGCTAGCACTTTTATATGATGCATAAGCAGGAGGTACAAAGGAGATACAGAAGCGAGACAGAACAACCTGGCAGTTCTTCTGATGAGCTAGCAGGATGAGATCATCGGTTACAAGGCTAGATTAATGATCACCAGTTATAAGGCTAGATTAATGGTCATGAACCTTGGTAAAATCAGGCATCTTGCATGTTTGGTTACACTTGAATGGGTACAGGCTTCTAGAAAGTAATTACAAAGCCATGAAGCAGTTACAGAGGTAGGCAATTTCAAAAGAACAAAGATTTTTAAAAAGAACAATTTTCCTGGTACAGTTTTTCCCTTTCAGAACAAATGTTCTCAAATTTGATGAAGCCCAATGTATCAATTTTTCCTTTTATGGGTTGTGCCTTAGGCGACAAGTCTAAATCTTCTCAAATGTTTTGTTTCTAAAAACTTTACATTTTTATGTGTTACCTGGCCTGTATTCACTTTTGAGTTGAATTTCCATAAACTGTGAACAAGTTGGGTCAAGAAGTTTCTTTTTGGGCTGGTGAGATGGCTCAGCGGCATAAGTGCCTGCCTGGCAAGAGCGAGGTCCTGAGTTCAACTCCCGGAACCCACATACAAGAAAAGGGCCGGTGATATCGCTCAGCGGCATGGGCGCCTGCTGGTGCGCAAGGTCCTGAGTTTGACCCCCGGTACCCACAAAAAAAAAAAAAAAAAAAAGAAGTTTCTTTTCTTTCTTGTCCCCCTCCCCCATTTTTTGGCTTAGATTATCAAATTGTTTCAGGACCATTTTTTGACAAAACTATCATTTCTCCATTAAATTGCCTTTGCACCTTTGTAGATGATCTGTTGGGTATATTTTGTGGGTGTATTTCTGGGTTATTTTTTCTGTGCCATTGATCTGTGTGTCTATCCCTCTCCCATTACCAGATAGTCCTGACTGTGTAGCTATAGCTATATAAGAAGTCTTACAACTGGACAAACAGATTCTTCATACTGTACCTAAAAAATACTTTGTCTATTCTTGTTCCTTTGCCTTTCTATATCAATTTTAGAATAATCTTTTCTATTTCTACAATTTTTTTGCTGAGACATTTAAAAGTTACACGAACCCTCCATAACACCTTGGGGAGAATGGGTCTCTTTGCTAGGTTGGGTCTTCCAATTCATGAACATGGTATGTTTCACCATTTTTTAAGGTCAACTTTGACTTCTTTCATTGGTGGGTAGTTTTTGGCATTCAAATCCTGAGCATATTTTGTTAGACTTACACTTATGGTATTCTAATATTTTATTTTATCTTGTGATTGGAAATGACATTGCATTTCTAATTTCAGTGTCATTCTTCATTGCCATATATATAAATTTAATTAGTTTTTGTATGTTTATCCTGTATCCTGCCACCTTGTGGAACTCATATATCAGTTGTAGGAGGTTTTTGTTTTGTTTTGTTTAACTATGCTTTTAGAGTCTTTGGAATTTTCTACATAGATAACCGTGTGTTCTGCAGGCAGCTTTTTTTCTTCCTCTCTGACCTGTATCCCTTTTACTTGTTTTTCTTGCCTCAGTGAACCCATAGCACTTCCAACACTGTATTCAATGTGATTGTGATAACTAACAACCTTGCCTTTTTCCCACTCTTAGGAAGAAACCATTTAGCTTTTTACTATTCAATATGTTGGCTGTAGAATTTTTTTGGTAGATGCTTTTTCATGAAGTTAAGCAGATGCTCCTTTATTTCTATTTTTTCATTTGTTTTAAGCGTAGTGGCTCACTGAAGCATGTTTACTTGGGCTGCTTTAAAATATTTGTCAGATAATTCTAACATCTCTGCCATCTTGGTGTTGGCATCTGTTCATTGTCTTGTTTCATTCAGTTTAAGATCTTCCAAGTTCTTGATGTGCTGTGTGATTTTTCACTGAAATCTGGGCATTTGCATATCATAAGACTCTGGATCTAATCTTAATATTTAAAAAGCCTGCTTAAAGTCCTGTTTTAGCTGGCTTTTTCTGATGCCACTCTGCTGGGGAAGGGAGGCCCCTGGCTTCTCGCTCATAGCCCAGCTTCCCATTAGGACTCTGTTGACACTTAAGGGAGGGACTCCCTGCCACTGCCAGGTGGGGTGGAAGCCCAGGCTCTGCTACAGCCTGCACTGTGGATGTGGATTTGTTATTGTGAGTGATGGCAAAAGCCCTGGCTCTGCTAGGCCTCCTCTAGCACAGCCCCACTAGGGAGGGGGAAGCAGATACCCAGGCCCCCCATGGCGTCTCCACTGACCCTATTGGAGGGGCTTGTTACTGACTGCTGTAGGTGCCTGGCCCAGCTTCCACTGAGGCTTCTCTGATTGGTGTCCTGGTGGATGTTGGGAACCTTGCTATGATGTTGGGAAGGTGGAAGTCTGAGCTGCCTACCCAGCTTTGCTGGTGTAGAGGAGGCAGGGCCATGGATTTTCTGTGGCTGAAGTAGAGCAATTATTGTTTTAAAGCTTTTTTGGGGGGAGTTCTCATATAAAGAAACCATGAGAAATTTAAGCTCTTGTGTCTGATTTATTTCACTTAATATTATGGTCTTAAGGTGCATCCATTTACCTATGAATACCTCAAGTTTATCTTTCTTTATGACATTGTAGTACTCCACTGTATATTAATACCACATTTTCTTTATCCATTCATCTGTTGGTGGGCACATTCCAAGATTCAGCTATTACAAATTCTGTTGCTATAAACATGGCTATGCATGTACTGTATCACTGTAATATGAGTGTACAGTAAATAAAGAACAAAATAAAAGATAAATAAGAAGCAGAGAGATCTTTTTCAAATGAGAGAAAGGACAAGAGATGGAGAGAAGGGGGGAGGAGATGGAAAGGGGATAGAAAAATAGGAATTGAAGAAAAAAGTGGAAATAGAGCTTTTGTGAAAGGGAAAGGGACCAAGAGTTGGACGGATCAGGGAGGAATGGGAAGGGAAGCGAGCATAAAAAAATTAAGTTGTGCTATGTCCGTGTACCAACTCCCCACAATGAACGCAATCATTATATACTGCAAACAGGTACTAATAAATACATTTTAAAAAAGACTTCTTGTTTGCTAGGCTGCCTCCTTCCTGGCCCTTTGGCTAGAAATAGTAGTTTGTTGGGGGATTTTCTTTTGTCTGCACCCAGTAACATTTCTGGGTTTCTGGCTCCATTAGCTCCAAGTCTGTGATGTATAATGTAAGAAGAAACCCCAGGGCAGTCACGGCCATGTTTCCCCTCAGGTCTGAGGTCTGTAGCTAGCCCTCTGTCTTCTCTCCACATTTTAAATATTCTTGTCTTTGTTTTGTACACTGTTCCTAAGGTTTGTAATTGTGTTCATGGGAGGATTAGGGAGAAGTATTTCTACTCCATCTTCTTAGACTTCTTTGATTTAATTTGTGAACGAGGCACTATTAGTAGTCTAACTAGAACACATTTTGCCATCATCTGGATGCTGAGATAGATGTTTTAATGCTTTGGGCTCATTTAAAAAATATTTTCCTTTATCTGTGTCCTGAACTATATCCATATAATTCTACTTTTATTTCAATTATTTACTTTTTTGCAGGGTACTGGGGATTGAACCCAAGGCCTTCACAAGAGCTATACCTCCAGCCTTTTTTATTTTTCATTTTGAGACAGGGTCTCCCTAAGTTGCTAAGTTGTGCAGGCTGGGCTCGAACTTGCCACCCTGCTACCTGAGTCTCCCAAAGTGCTGGGATGACAGTCGTGTACCACCATGCCCAACCATACAATTCCACTTTGATAAAGTCAAGTGGGCAGAAAAATATTGGAGAGCTAGATGTTTATTAGATGTGCTTGCTTAGTTTTAATGATTTCTGAAGTATGGACAATATGGAAAGGGAAATCTTGATCCCTCATTTTACAAGGTGAGTTATAGGATGAGGCAAGACAGATGGGGGGAGAGGGCAAGAAAGTGTAAAAGCAGGGCTCCCACCCAACACTCTAATCATTAATATTTAAACATTACTTCTTCCATTCCATTGATTTATTTGCATGGCTTATTTTGTGCAACCAAATTTTTATCCTGCTTTTCTACTCAATATTATAAAATAAACATTTGGATATGTAATCAAGCATTCTTTATGAGCTGTTTAAATTGCTGCATAGGGCCGGTGAGATGGCTTAGCGGCATAAGCACCTGCTTAGCAAGCACAAGGGCCCAAGTTTGACTCCCGGTACCCACATACGGCAAAAGGGCCAGTGATATCACTCAGCAGCACGGGCGCCTGCTGGCGCGCGAGGTCCTGAGGTCAACCCCCGGTACCCACACACACAAAAAAAATTGCTGCGTAATATTCCATTGTATAGATATACCATAATCAATTTAACCATCCTTATAATACTCCTGGCTGATTTCATTTTTAGTCTAGTATAAATAACTCACAAGTGGACATCTTTTTTCTAAAATCTTAACCACACCAAGGGTCCTCCTTAAACTATGTTCTTAAAGGGGCAATGTTGCGTTGGAGGGACACGAGTTTCACTGCCTGTAAAATGGGTGTAAAGCTACCTTGTAATCCTCACCTGTCACCCCTGAAGAGCATACAGGAGAGTCACAACCTCAAGAACAACCCCTGTTTTCCTTCCTTAAGAGTCAGCCTGTCGTGCAATCCCCGTGGTGCACTTCTGGGAGGGAAAGGACGATTTCTTTTTGTTTAGCTTCATATTCCTAGTGCCCAGCAATGGGGTATATTTGCTGCATAGATGAATCAACGACCTCAAATATGAAATGGCTGTGGGCAGTTTGTGCCGGGCGTGGTGGGGAATGAAGAGGAGCACAGAGGGAGGAGACGCACGAGGACAAACGCTGCCGCCCTGCGTGGCTTACAATGCCCGACTCACGGCCTCACTGTCCTGCTTTTCTGTCAGGACCTCGCTCTTGGTGCTCCCAAAACTTACAGCCCCAGCCGAGGTGAGGGAGCCCTCCTGTCCCCTCCCAGCCACACACAGTTTCCCAAAGCAAAGCCACCTTTGTCATCGGCAGAGCGGGAGCAGAAGTGTCGAAGTTCAAAACCAGCTTTAGTCACAGCTCTGTTTTTCCTGCATTGCTATAAAAATATCATTGCTTTTTCATCAAAATTGAAAATAACAAGAAAGAACACTGAGAATTATGTGAGGTTGGGCAGAACTCAGCCATGTCCCGGAGCTGGGAGCAATAAACTTTCCAGTGGCCAGAACTATTCCAGTACGGAGGACGGCAGTATGTGTGGGCACCCATCCCCCTTTTGTCCCCCTTTGTCCCCTCTGCAACAAAGCTCTGCTGGGCCACCCCCATGGCCGCTGTGAGCACGGTTGCCCTGCGAGTCCAGATGGCTGCTGTTATGAGGGCTTCGCGACGCCTCATTACCCGTGTTATGTACTGTTATGTGTGTCACGTGTTAAACAGCGTCCACTCGGCTGGGGTGAGGGATTGGCTGGTGACTCTTTCTGAGCGGTCACTCAGCCTTGCCATCTGGCGAATCTAATAACCAGGTGGTGAACCTGAATAACCTCATTTCGATGCAGCACAAGAGATCCCCCGCTTGGCTCCGTTCTTGCCATCTGCAGCCTCCTCAGGGAGGGAGGTGTCCGGAGACGCAGAGTCACGCTATTTCTGATCAAGGAGCTATTTGCTCCCAGAAACACCACCACTTCACTAGCGCAGGACTCTGGTCCCAGCAGCTTCACCAATTTAGAATACACTCAGGAACCAGGAGACAAACCAAAAAAGGCTGCGTGAAACCAAGATGGCAGGAAAGCCTGAGCATGAAAGCTCGTGTGCCTTCCTTGATCCTCGACTGAGAAAACGTTTAATCTCTGTACTCGGTGACTGTGCCGAGTCCGTCTGACTTCCAAGGGTTTGCTGTGTTGGAAGCCACACATTACAGAGGAGGACAGCATAAGCACGAGCAGAGGCTTTGACAAATGATGGGGACTGTCTGAAGATGCTGAAACTATTAAAAGCAGGGACAGGATTCAAACTAAAAACGCTGCAAACTGGAGTCATTTGGTGAGGGACAAAGTATACTATGTTCCCCCAGTCTTACCTGAGGACCATCTTACCACACTTTAACGATGGAACCTGGACTACAAAACCGTATCATTGGTGCTGTTGATCAGTAGCGACATTTCAGGGTGGGGCCTGTGTGATATGTTATATAAACGTCCTCTCCAAATGGGTAGAATTCAAAGGTTAGACACACAGGGACTCAAACCCTTTATTCTTTAAGAAAACACATGTGCCTAGTAGTAGTATTAAAATATTACATGTGATTTTTAAAGAGACTTTATTCATTATGATAAGGTAGATTCATTGAGGAAAAATTTTAAAATGTAAGTAAAAATTTTAAAAGTCAGACATAACTACAATCCCCACCTCCAATATATAATGAGTGTTAATATTAGGTTGGCTCTCTCGCTTGCTTTTCATGTACAGTGGTGTATTTATAACCATTTATGTGTCTATCTGCAGCCTGCTCACCTGTCTGTAAAACTTGGGGCTGTACTTAAGGTCCTGGATCACACTGTGCTCACCCTCTCTTAATTCACAGCTAAGAAACTTTTTGTAAGTAAACTCCTTCTGCATCATTTTAGTGGTTGTGATATAGGAGAAATATAACTCCCCACCTGTTAGATGTCAAATGTGCCGTGTTCACGGTCCCATGACATTAAGGAATGAGGTCTCTAACCAAAGCAAGAAGTTAGGAGAGTTTTGTTGGAAATAAGGAGAGAAGAATAGCTCCTGGCTTTCCAGGAGGGGTCCTGAATGGGGTTGCCACTGAGGCCCTTTGTCAGGGGTACAACGTGGTCAAATGATAATCAACCTATATGATTACAAGTATAGTTGCTTAGTTAGTACTGATCCAATAGGGAACTGGGTCACGTAGCAAGGGGACATGGAAAGCACAAAGGCATTTCTGGAAAGGGATGGGTCGGGATGCTCTGGTCACCCACCTGGGCCACTGATGCCCATCTGGACTTCCCGGACCAGGTGGTACTAATTACAGTCTAATCTCAATGACTGCTTGTCCCTTAGGGAGGCGTGCAGGCCTGGCCATCGCATCTCTATCTTGAGGCCTGGCCTTCTTCAGATGCGCCTCCAGCCACAGTTCTGATGTCTTTATTTTTGTGTTGACTTCCTTGAGAGCCCAGTCCTTCTACTATACATTAATTTCTAACTTAGCTGCCTATAATATTTGTGTTGTATTCAAAGATATACATAGTTATTCAAATGCTTATGGTAAAGTAGTGATTATCTATAAAAGCATATATTGCACAGCAACATTTGGAAAATAAAAAAGTGACCATTTTAAGTCAGTAAGGTGAGGCGATTTCAGCTTTAACCACTGCCATACAATGTCGCTGCTATAGTAGCAGAATTGGCACATGCAGGATGGGCCCTTTTGTCTTTATGAAGCTTGTGGTTGCTTACTTCTTGTTGGTGAAGGCGTCCAGAATATATTGCCCTAAAATATTCCACTTTAGCATAAGGACTGTTTTGAGCTGAAGGCAAGTGAGAATCAACAGGAAAAGCTCTCAGCCCCTTTTCTTATCTGCCTAAAAATAACACATAATCCCCTTCCCTTGCACCAGGATAAGAAGACAGCCCTTATCATTGGAAATGGGGTGTGGGCACCATACTACGTTTGCATAAAGAGACTTTACAAAAAACAGCCTTTATCTTCCATTAGTTTCCCACATATATTTCCTAGTCATGTTTCCATAATTTATCACCCTTAAAAGCTCAATCCCCCTGCCCCACTTTCTTTGTGTAGTCACTTCTTTACAATTTATCGTCTTTTGTTAAAATAGTATATAACTATTTCTTTGGGTTGGTTTTTTTCTTTGAAGCCTCTATCAAGTAGAATTTAAAAATATTAGTAAAATCGGTACATCTTTTCTCTTACTGATCTGTATTTTGTCATAATTGATCCCTCTTTGGATCCTCTTCTCCTTTTCTGGACTTCAACCAGGATTAAAATTATACTGTGTTAAATGGTAATGGTTTGCTTTTGACAGTGAAGTATAGTATTTTTCAAAAATGAGTGAACAGAAGCCAGCCATGGTGGTGCACACCTGTAATTCCAGCCTTCTGGGAAGCTGCGGCAGGAGGACTGCAAATTTGAGCCCAGCCTGGGCAACTTCGTGTACAAATCACCTGGGAATGTTAAAGTGCAGACTCTGATGCACTCAGTCCTGGGGGCCTGGGACTCTGCATTTCTAACCAGCCATGCTGTACTGTGACCCACGTTAGTAGTCAGGACCTCTAGCATACATCAGAACCACTTGGAGGCCTTGCTGAGACCCGGACTGCTGCACTCTGACCCCAGCGTCTGATCGAGCAGGTCTGGGCAGGGGCTGAGAACGTGCATTTAACAAGTCCTTCCCAAATGATGGTGAAGCCGCTGGTCTAGAGCACTCTGAGAACCAGTCCCACTTTGTCCTCGTGTAACTTAGCCAGTCGCTTAACCTCCGTACCTCAGTTCTCTCATCTATACATCCGGGATGATGATGCCACCAATGTGAGGGGTCTCCCGTGAAGCCCCGTGTGTACACCATGCAGTGTCACACTCTTTCTTGCCATTCCTGTCACCCAGCTTTAGCCCTGAAATGAGGCCAGGCACATTGGAGGAGCTCTCTTCTTTCCCATAGTCCCTTTAAGGCAGAAAGTCCCCAGCTCTCCTTTTTCACTGTGCTGTTGATTCCTCATTCAGCGCAGGGATGCTGGGCACTGCCTGCCTTTAACCTGGACTCACAGGAAATCCTTATAAATAGAGAATGCAGCTGACCCTAATGAGGACGACGCTATCTCAGGCTGCCGCAGTCAGGCTGTGCCCCCAGCGTCCTCAGGGCTGGATTGCTCTCTGAAAGCTCAAAGCCTGCTCAGCGCGCATCCCAGGCGGCACTGTGTCTGAGTGCTTTAATCATGTGCGAGCCACAAGGTAAAGGGAGGAAGTAAGCAGACCCCTGCAGTCAGGCTTTTTACCTGCCTGGGGAGGCTGGGGAGGGAGCGTAAGGGCCAGTGAGCACTCCAGGCACATCTAGCAAAGCCCAGAGACCCAAGGCAGTAACTAGTGTGGGCCCTGCAAGGTGGGATGCAATGCCACCTTGCAGCGTGGCTGAAATGCCAAGTGGGAGACAAAGCAAAGCCCTAGGCAGGCCTGGTACATGGCACCTCCTATGGCTTGCTGGGAGAGTCCCCCAGTTAACTGAGGAGGGGGGCTGTTGGTTAGGATGCTTTTGATTGCAAATAACAGAAATCAGCTTGTCTTGGACTGAGCTGAAAGGGAAATTCTGTATTATAAGCATTCTGGCTGTTTCACAGAATCCAGGGATAGGAGGCAGCAGTCCTGCAGTGGGGCTGGAGCAGGGAGCAAAATGCATCCAAACTCACCCTCTCCTCACTCACCACCCCCACAAACTTTCTCTGCTTTTAGAGCCCACACAGGCAATACAATAATGCCTATTCCGTAGCACCCCTAATGACGTGCTTTGGATTTTTCCATTAGAGACTGGGTTTTTCTTGGTCTCAATTTCAAGTCACTGGGAAAGAGGCTCTGATTGGCCATCTTGGGTCAGGTGCCCAGCTTGGTCCAATCGGGTATTGGAAGTGGAGACATTGTCCCACATGGCTGCTGGGGGTCTTTGGTTGTGGGTTCAAGTGGGCAGTGAGGAGCCAACACTCTAAATGGCCTAGGCAGACACTCCCAACTGACTATCTTGGAGGAGGACAGAACAAATGCCAAGGTCCCTTCTCACTGTTTGACCTTTGATTTGACCTTTGTGTTCCGTACTTGTTTTTCTCCAGTCCACAGTGGAGGGAAAAGCAAGGATGAGGACTGTGGTGATGGTTATAGGTTTGGGTGGAGAGAACGGGGTGTGGCTGGCTCCTGGGACACAGATCTGTGACCACTTTGGAAATAATGCTTAGTTCTGGAAAGAGACACAGTCCATAGTTAGCAATGCGATCACCCTACCTTACACCACTTTGGAGACCGAGGAAATAAATAGTAGCCAATTAGCAGTCAGGTCTTCCATATAACATGAAGAAATGCTTCCCTAAAAACATGAAATTTAAACAGCAGGCAAACAGCAAATTAATGGAAATCAAAATAAATGTAAACCACACCCACCCATGATCTTACTCTATTTTCTCTGTCCCCTCTTTTTTTCCAGCTTTCCCCAATACACAGGTTCTTAGAGTTTTAGAGAGCGCAGAGAGCATTTTGTATTCTGTATTATGTAATGAGTAATTTCCATGCTGCCTCCTCATCTTCCTAACTATCTTTATCAGGATGCCATCCTTCAAATTAAACACGCTGCACTGTACTCAGCACATAATTAAGATCTGATTTTAAACATGAGACTATGGAGAGAGAAGAAAACTTCGGAAATCATGAGTCTGAGGAAAATGAACTTAGAAAGGAGAATGCCTTGCCCCAAGGTCACAGAGCTGGTTCATTCCAGACCTGGCACTGGGTGTCATTCACTTTTCTCAAACATATGTTTACAATTACTCACTTGATGTCAGATAGCAGTGCTGGGGTTTCTTGTCCCTTCAGAATGCTTGGCCACCTTGCATGACCTAATTAACATGGCTAGGAGCCATTTCTTGTTTTTCTTAACGGATGAGGAGGGCTTTTTCAATTCTGTCATGAAAACAGGGGTTGAGGGGCTGAAATGAGTAACAGCAATTTTAAATCCAACTGGTTTCGTGACTGGTAGATAAGTCAGCATGCAAAGACATTTATGTTTCCCAGGTTTGGCTGGCTTTCCCGATGCCCTTTGCAAACTCCACAGGGATTTTAAGCTTTAAGTCTGGTTATAAGCTTATGCAAGCTGTTAGTCACCTTTTTAGATGAAAAACACCACAGGCTTATGCTTGAAAATGTTCCACACTTCACTACAGATCCCTTTTGAGTAATTCAGCTATCGTATGATTTTGAGGGAGAAGTGATTGAACAGATACATTTCAAAAACACATTTGCATTTGAAAATGGGGGTTTTATCAACTAAAAGAGCTATTCTTGAAAGGCACACATGCAGAGCAAATTTAGAACAAGCAGAACAATTTAGACATGATAGCTATGAATTGCCCAAAACCTTAAAATACCGGGTGCATATGATCATGCAGGATCCTAGACATGGGTTGAATCCTGACTATCTGGTGTTTTGCTTGGGAAAACATGCTGGAAAAGGAAATCTTGTCACTTCTCTGTCTCCACAGATCATCCCAAAACATTCTAGGCCTGCACCGGTGCAATTGTAAACACATTTGACCAGAAACAAACCATCACGATGGCTTATGCTTTTGGTGTAGGGAAGAGGGTGCTGTGTCAGATTGTTTGTGTTGGTTTCTTGGTTCTTCCACTTACCAGATATGTGGAACTTGGTTGAGGTCTCAGCTTCCTTATCCTTTTTTTTTTTTTTTTTTTGTGGGTACCAAGGGTCGACCTCAGGACCTCGCATGCCAGCAGGCGCCCGTGCCGCTGAGCGATATCACCGGCCCTTTTTTTGTATGTGGGTACCAGGAGTCGAACTCAGGACCTCGTGCTTGCCAGGCAGGCTCAGCTTCCTTATCTATGAAATGGGAATATTCTTAAACTCATAGAGTTGTTGTGTTAAATTGCATTAAGTCATGCAGTGGAACACCTCTCCAACTTGAATCTGCATGGAAATCACCCGGGACTACTGGAAAACGCAGGGGGTGCTGCAGTAGGTCAAGAGTGTGGCCCCGTATTCTGGATTTTTGACTGCTGGTCCCCAGGCCGCACTTGGAGAAGGGGAGGTGCGAAGTGCCTGTGTCCTGAGGTGCGTCCAATCAGCGGTGTGGTTATTACTGTCACCTTTCTGGATCCACCACCCTCTTTTTTCCTCCCATAGTGCTGCCACTTTCTTTCCTTCTGTTCTTCAGAGCTCATCTGGATGACCCTCTGTGTTCGCCACACCTCATCAGGCTCTGGTGGCTGACCTCAGGGAGTGGCGGGTGAGGGAGGTGGTGAAGCTGCCGAAATGGCCACGCTCCGATTTGGAGGAGGCAGCTCCATCTCTGGCACACCACATGCCGTCACTTACATTGCTAATTAAACTCAGCCTTTTATGGGTTAGAATGGCTTTTGGGGCGATTAGTGGATGTGAAGTTCAGGCTCTTTGTGGGAGTGGTCAGAGGTTCTCGTGCCCTCCTCCCTTCCGCAGCCTCCAAGCAAAGCGAGCCAGGCGTCTTCATAGGTGCAGGGAGACACTCCTGATTGTCATCTTCCTCTGACTTTCAGCTGGACTTTTTTTGGCTCCGCCTTGCCCACAAGCATCTACTACAGTCGGATCCACACTGTTATAACTTGGCACTGGGGGGCATGGTGGTCGGTTGGATGCCATCTGAAACCTCCCTGGCCTTATGGAAACTTTCTTTGACAGTCAACCATGGTCTTCTTCAAGTCACTTGACGTCTCCTAAGTGACCTCCTATGGGAATGCCTTGCTCTCACCTCTGGGTGCTTCTGTGTCCCTCTCAAGGAATGTGTGAGAGCTTTCCAACTCTTCACATCACATGTGGACAGGGACACACAGGGCCCCTTCTCCGGCTTCTCTCTTTCTGAGCATGCCACACTGGCATTCCCACCCGTGATGGCCATCTTGGGTAGGCAGAGGGGTGTGGTGAGGTGGTCTCCCTTCGGGATCCCTAACAGGAAGGAGGTGGGACCCCCCCCTTGAATTCAACTTCCCTGTCATCCCACCCAGGGTTCTGTCTGCCCCACGCTCTGCCCAGAGCTGAGGCTCAGAAGCAGAGAGGGGCTCCAGGCAACTACTCCCCAGCTTCATCCTTTCGGAAGCCTATGTTTCCTCTAGGAAATGCTTCTTCTCTCTCTTCCACCCATAGGAAATTACTCTACATTGTATCTTTCTTCTTTACTCCATGGTCTCTTTGTTCTGGAGAAATCCAACTGCTCCTAGTCCCTGAGGCAATAAATCCCATGTCCTAACCATAGCAATAGACAGGAAATGTGGAAATGGAAAACTTTTGGTTACTGAGAAGGGAAATTAAATTTAAAATATTTAAAAAATATATTTATTATATATAGTACCTTATATAGAAGAGGAAGGAAAACTTGGTTTCCTTGATCCTTTCCTCTGCCCTTGGCAGACATTACTAATCTATCACATTACACAGCTTTGGAATCCTTCTGAACCCAGTGTTTCATTCAGCCAGAAACAATCAATAACAGCTGGCTTTGGGGATGGAATCAAACCTGGGGATGATAAAGAAGCAAAATCTATACTTCATCTCTGAACAGGCAATGCAGGTTTAAAATCTGGAAGCTATGTAACTGAAAATCATTTTAAAGTTTGAAATCTTCACCATACCCCCACACTATAGTCATTCAGCCCTTGCTTGCGTAACTCTAATGATGGGGAGCTCACTGCTCCCTGACTGTGAATTACATTTTTAGACTAAGTAGCTATAATAAAACCTGCTCCCTGCATCTTGCTCTTACTTGTAACATATTCAATTCCCATCCCACTGTCAGTCATTCAGATATCTGACAGCTGCCACCATAACTTTGTCCCAAGTCCCCATTGTTGTCAGGAGGTTATAGAACCTTTAAGACGCGGGTCATTAGGAGTGTGTCCTCGCGGGAGATCTCTGTCCCTTGCTCTCCCCCTCTTTCTTGTCCTTGTTGTGAGGTGAAAGGTTTACCCCGCGCTGCTGCTGCTGTTGTCTGATGGCATAGGGCCAGCAGTGTTTTCCAGGTTCATCTCTGACCTGAGCAGTGAACTGATCAGGACAGTTGGTGGATGTGAAAGATCGCCATTTATTTTAGGGCAGAAACAAGAAAAAGAAAAGGAAAAGGGAAAGAAGTGCTCAGGGAGAAAAGGGTGCTTGGAAAGGAACAAAGAAGCTGTGTCCTGTGTGCAGAAAGGACCCCTGCAAAAGCAAGGGCCAGCGGCCCCCAAGTCCATCTGCCGTCCTTTGACTTCTCTGATAGCTGACCCAGGCGATCCCACTTACCTCATGTTAGAAGGCTGCTATCAGGTGCCAGGTTCAGGGCGTTCTCATATCTGAAGATCAGTACCGCGTGCAGGGCTCAGCTTGATCCTGTGTCAGGCTTGGGTGTCGCTGCTCTGTGCCTGTGGTAACGTCTACTCAACTGGTTGGTTGTCTCCAACTGTGCCAGCCCTGTTGCCACTCCCTTGCCTCCCACTACACTGTGAGGTGCTGACTCATCACAATGGTAGTGAGGCCAACCAGCCAGGGACTGAAACCTCCAAAACCGTGAGCCACAATAAACCTTTTCCCTGTACCAGCAGGTGAGCTCAGGTACATGTGACAGTAACAGAAAGCTGACTAACACACTGGAGGGGTCCTTTGCCCATTGTTTTTTGAAAATTTGAAGCAAAAGTTCATGTAAATGTGTTGAGTACTGGGATGTTTGGTGCCCTCCACTACCCCGCAGCCTGACGCCATGTTCTTAGAAACTCCAGGGTGTTCTGATGTCTGTCCCATTTTACAAACTCTCCACATACACGTGTGTGCTCTGTCTGTCTGTCTGTCTGTCTGTCTCTCTGCGGTGGGAATCGTGTCTCAGCTGTCAAAGCCGCAGCCTGCACATGCTTATTTACTGAGAGACCCGCCAAAATGTCCTATTAAATTTGGAAATGAGAAAGTTGTGCAGGGATCTTGCTAACCCCTCTTCCATTTTGCCACCTCCAGACTTGCCAGTGCTGCTGGTTTGGTGGCAAATCAAGTGGGGACTTGTAGGCTAAGGTTAAGGAGACATCATTAGAAAGAACGATGATAATTAAAACAGCCCACCTGACAGTGCTTTCTGTGTACCTCGCCATGTTTTGTGTGCTTTACACAGTGAACTAACACCCACAAGTTCAGCTTCTTGCCAAGGTCACGAGTTACTGAGTGGTGGAACCGGTCCTCCCGCACACTCTGGCAATGTGCATTAATGTTATTGTCTGTAACAACACCCAACTCAGGTCGGAAGACAGAAGTAGGCAAATTGACTGAATGATAAAGCACAAAATTCCAAATTTTGTGGCTAATATTTCTATGTCTCGGTTTTTTCATTTGTAAAATGATGCTAAGATAAATCAGTGGTGGGCCGGTGAGATGGCTCAGCCTGCCTGGCAAGCGCGAGGGCCCGAGTTCGACTCCCGGATCCCACATATGAAAAAAGGGCCGGTGATATCGCTCAGCGTCACGGATGCCTGCTGGCACGCGAGGTCCTGAGGTCGACCCCCGGTACCTACAAAAAAAAAAACATAAATCAGTGATGCTGTGTATATAAACGTAAATGGCGCTAAAGTTAATTCTTTTCCTACTCCTCTTCACAATTCCTACTCCAAAACACACAATGTCAGTTATTTTAAAACCAAGACCACCTCAATCATTCGAATTTGTTATTGGGTTCTGTTTCTTTAGGGTTTTAGCTAATAGAGCTAGTCCTCTCTGACTTCTTACCTGTGCTGTGCTCCTAAGAATTCCTATCCCTATCTCATTTCAAAACGTCTATGGATTCCCTTCTTCTCCACCCAATATCTACACATAGTTTCAAGTTTCCATTAAGCCCACCTCCTTCATGAACCCCCTGAATGCCCCACCCACTTTGAACTCTCCTCTGCCTTCATGTGAACCAAGCCAGTTGTATTCCATCAGTCAGTATTTTTGAGCATTTATTGTGTGCCTAGAGTGATTCTAGATCCAGATTTCTCAGCCACACTACTACTGGCAACTTGGTAGGGTTACCCCATGCTGTGGGGCTGCCTCGTGCACTGCAGGATATTTAGCAGCATCCCGGCCTCTATTCTCTTGATGCTGCTCGCACCTACCACCTCCCAGTCTTGGAGTCTGGATGTGTCCAGACATAGCCAAATGTCTCCTGCAGGCAAAGTTGCCCTGGTGGAGAAACATGGCATTGGATCTGAGAAGAACCCTGGCAAAGCTTCTGAGGGGGCATTTGCCGAGGATCTCATAGGTGCTTAGGAGTCATGAGTCAGGATATGGACAATTAACTATTAAATTAGGAAACCCACTGAAATCTAATTTTTAGCTGTGTCTGTGCAGGGGAGGAGTAGAAAGGAATAGAAACAACCTTTGTTAGAAAAGGCAGAAGAGTTCTCTCATTGGAGGAGATGTGGAATATTGAAGTAAGAAAAATCAGAATTGCTCTACCCTGTGTGTCCCAGATAAGCACAATTCTTAAGAAGTTATTACTTTTCAAGATTCGTTAATGGGAGAAAAAACAGCCATACGTCTCAGCATGAATGACTAACTCTAGGGAGTGACAAATCTTCCATCCAATTCCACTTATAAATTCCACTTGAGTCTTGATAGTTTTGAGGAATTAAATGGTTTCTCAAATGAATCCATAATCCACTGTTACCCTGGACGCATTTAACAACAGATTCCGGGAGAGTAAGATGAAGAGGCAGAGTCTTTCAGTCTTTTCCCAGGCAGTTTTATTCCGAAATGATTCACGCACTGGGAGTCACTGAAATTGATCATAGGTGATTTATGTTTCTTGAAGACAGTATTTTTGAGATTCTTCTCCTTAGTTGTTCAACGTCGGTTGTCCAGTGAAAGTTGCCATTTGTTCGAGGGAGAATTCATTCAATTATCTGAGAAATTTACGGTGCTGAAAACATTCTAAAGTCTGCAGGGATTTGAGAGGTAACTGTGTGCAGGTTTCAGTAAGTTATATGCGGTTGAATATATAATGCAATAAAGCTAAGCTGAGGCGCCACGTGACAATCAATGGCGGTCCGCGGTGTGGTGAACGTACGATTCATTATTAGCTTAGTGTTAATAAGCTGCAGCAAGAAGCAAGACCTAAGTCAATTTGGGGAAGGCAGAAGCAGGGGTGGGGGCCTTTCTGCTGGGTTTAGCAGCAGCAGCATCTACGTAGAACTGGACATCAGAGCTGCCCTTGACGCTTGAGGGAGAATCCAGCCGAGCTCGAGCACCTCCTCTCTCCTTGTGTCCTTTGTCTTTTGTGGAGTGGAGGTGATTAAAGTGAGAGCTGACCTCTATCTTACTGAGTCTTAGCACTACTGGAGTGCAAGAGGGTGCAGGGTCGTGTGGTTTAACCCCTCATTTTATAGAGGAGGAATTTCAGGTCAAGAGTGGCGATATAATTTTAGTAATAAGACGAGCATATATGGAGCGTTGTTTGCCAGACTCTCTGCTGAGCGCTCTGCGGACACCACCTGATTTCTCCTTCTGAAATAGACTCTATTACTACCCCGCAGCTACTGACGAGGAAACTGCAAGTCAGAAAAGCCGAGCCACTCGCTCAAAGTCATCCTCACAGTTCAGAGCGGGCAGTATTCAAGTCAAGGCCCCCTCTCTCAGCAGGGCCCTCCTCCCACCTTTCACTGGGCTTTCTCCTCTGCAAAGATTTCATTCTTTCCTTGACCCCTTCCCTCCCTCCCTTCAGAACAAGGACACTGAGCACTTGGACTGGATCAGGTCTGGCTCCAGGTTCTAGGAAGGCAGCTTCCTGCGCTCTGGAGCTAACAGACCAGGAAGGACGCAAGCGCAGAAGAGGAGTGGACCAATGTTATGTAGCTCCGGTCTCTCAAAAGCAGCACACGAGGAAGGACCCTGGACCCAGAGGCTTGGAGCAGCCAGGGAGCCTTCCATAGGAAGCCCGTCTGGGCGGGCGACAGGTCAGACTGACCATGGATGGAATTTCTAGGAGATTAACTCTTCCAGAGTCCACATGAGTGAGATCATGGGGCGTTTACCTTTCCACACCTGCTTTATTTCATTTAACATAATGTCCTCCAATTCCATCTGTTTTCCCAGATGACGGGATTCTATCCTTTTATATGGGTGAATAGTATTCCATCATGTATATCTACCTCACTTCCTTTATCCACTTAGCTGTAGGATAATCCAGGTTATGTGATGGACACTTGAGCTGTTTCTGTTTCTTAGCCTTTTGGAATAGTGCTGCCATGAACACGGGCGTGCAGATGTCTCTTCTACGTGCCGATTTCGTTTCCTTTAGATACACCCAGAAGTGGGATTGATGGACTGTATGGTAGCTCTACTTTTACTTTTTTGAGGACTCTCCATACCGTTTTCTGTAATGGCTGCACTAACTTAGATTTCCATCAGCATCACGCAAGGGTTCCCTTTTCTGCGTATCCTTACAAGCACTTCTTATCTTTTGTCTTTTTTACAGTAGCCATTCTTGCTGGAGTTAGGTGCTGTCTCATTGCGGTTTTGATTTGGATTTCCTTGTTGTTGACCATTTTTCATGTGCCTGTTGGTCATCTGTGTATCTTCTTTTGAGAAATATTTATTTAGTTCTGTTGCCCATTTTAATTAGATGATGGTGATGATGGTGATGATGATGCTTATCATTTTTGCTGTTGACTTGAGTGTATTTTGGTTGCTAATTTGTCAGATTAGTGAATGATTTGTGAATATTTTCTTCCATTCTGCAGTTTGTCTCTTCACTCTGCTGAGTGTTTCCTTCGCTGTGTAGAAGCTTTTCTGGCCAGGATAAGTGACTAAGGAGAAGCAATCCCACATGATGTATAAACACAGCTATTGTATGGGCCAGACTTGGGAACAGAATGGCTTCAAAAACAATATTCTCTTTGCTTTTTCCCATAAGTACACTCCTACCTGTCAGATTATGTGCTCTGATATTTTGGTTTAGAAAATGGGCAGCACAGGAAAGATGCCAATTTGTTATTTCACACTGGCTGGATTATCAGTGTATGTTTCTTTCCAGGTACCAAGAGATTTGAGACTCTGAGTAAACAACAGTGAGCTGTGTGGAGACCAAGGACCTAGCAGAACAAGAGTTTTATTTAATTAGTGTCTTTTTCTGACCTGCGTCTGATATGTAGATAGATCTGTCAGCATTCTCTAGAGAAACAGAAAGAAGGAGAGATTTCAAGAAATTTGCTCCTGCACGCATGGAGCTGGCAAGTCTGAAGCCGGAAGGGCAGCTGGGCAGAAGTGGATGTCACAGTCTCGGGGGACACGCTTTTCTTCCTCAGAGAAACCTCAGTTTAGCTCTCAAGGTCTTTCAACAGATTGAATGAGGCCCGCTGACATTAATTAAGGGCGATCTCCTTTACTTAGAAGTCAACTGCTTGTAGAGGCTAGCCGTCTCTACAGAGTGTTGTCACACGGTACCTACTTAGTGCTTGATTAATAGCTGGTTGCTGTAGCCTAGCCATGTGGACCCATAAAGCTAACCATCGCAGCACGCAAAATTGGAACTGCTTATGACTTGTCCCAAGAGGATAATCAGAGGGACAGCAGTAGATTTTGACATATCCCGCTACATGTGGGAGCAGGGTTCTCTTACTGCTCCTACCACACCCGAAGAGGGGTGGCCATCACCCGTTAACCTGTCAAACCCAGTGGCTTAAGTGAGCAAAATGCTGGATATGTCCCCAGGAGAGAAGTGTTGGGATAAGCTTTTCCCCTTCTCTTCACCCTCCTGTTCCCCTTCCACAGGAAAGGCGGTCCTGATCTGACTGGTGTTGGGAGAGGGATCAGCTACGCCCCACACATCCCTGCATGTTCTTTCTATGTTTGCTGCGAATACAAGACACTAAGTGCCCCTTACCAGGCCACTCCCCCGGAGGGTATTTGCAGCAGCAGCCTTGAGGGAGGCGATGCCATCTCCCCCTGTATGAAGAGCCAGCTACAAAAGGAGTGAACAACTCTGCACATTCAGGTCCACCTCGGCCACCTGTGCTGTCCCCATGGGACCTGGAGGGGAGGTGGCACTGGTGTAAGCATCATGCTGACACCTTGGCTACTGCCTCTGCTGTGAGCAATAACGCCATTTATCTCTGACCCAGGAGTCTCATGTCTTCTGCCAGCACCCATGATAAAGCACAGGGTGCTTTATCAACTTACAGGTAAGATAAAATCTCAGATCCTTCACAGTTTCTTAACGGTAAGTCCCTTGATTTCCTGCAGGTGACAGCGTTCCACACACACAGCCTCACTGCCCATCTATGCAAGCAAGATAGCTGTGCGAGGCTCTGAGCTGCAGACCGAGCTCCCCGGGGCAGGAGCTCACCGAGGGAGGAAGCAGTAGGACGTGTTTGTGGCGTACTGCTCTATCATTAAGAAAGCAGATGCACTGATTCCCAAGTGGGCAGCTCCCACGTGGCTTAGAATCCGGAGGGGTTAAGAAGAGAACACCTAGGCTTTTCTAGAAAACCCCAACGCATGGTGTCACCAGATCCGTGCCGGGACCTGGGGGTGCCAATGTAGAGAAAGAAAGCTCTGGTCTCTTGGCACTGGTAGTGCAATGGACTGGGGGGCGGGGAATAGGGGGTGGGGAGGACACAGACGCTCTAGAGTGCGGAGCTGTTTGCTGACCACCATATCTAAAAAAAAATTAACTCTCTGAAGTCCCATTTTAATTGCATTTATTGGATTTAGGTGATTCCACAGTTGTAACAGCAACACATTTACAAACCATCCCCTGGGAAGGGTTATTTAAGCATGGTCAAGCTCAGCATTGCCTGTTGATTTGTACCAAATTCATTCAGAGAATGACTTATGTCCGCGGTTTTGGAGTAACTTATGGTGTGATGATATCTTATATAACAACCCTGTGAACCAGACAGAATAGAGTATTACATTTTAAACTAGAACGTGAATTTTAAATTACTTAAAGTAAATAATACATGCACTAGATCTTTAAATTCAACCCTAAATTCTACTTTTATTATATTATTCAACATACCCCAGAGTCTGCAGCCCTACCAGTCTATCCATTGATGTTGCCAGTCACTGAGCCAATAACTATGAATAAAAGGGTGATGAAAAATAAACTTCGAATATTCCAGGAAGAAATGTAGTGCTGAGGCAGGAAAGGTGAAATAAGATAGGTAAAATGGAGACAAGGTACTTTTATAGGTAAATCGATGCAACTTGAGACCATACTCATAAGTGAAATAAATCAGATGCACATGTGTAAACATAGTATTGTCTCCCTAGCATAAGAAGATGAAACAGTAAATAGGATCCAAAATGTACAATACATACTGTGAAATGGGAAGAAACTATTTGAAAGGAAAAACAAACTGGGATGGGGGAAAGGAGAAAAGAAGGAAGGGAAAAGGAAAAAAATATACATATATACAAGATAGTTAAGATAGTAGTCCAGCATGCACTACTAATTTCTATGACTTCACTGAAAAGAAAGGTTTGTGCTTATAACGTTTGATCAATTTTTCATGCCTATATCCTGGAATTTGAGCAACTACTTTGAAGATAACAATACGCAATATATTAACTAACCATTGTTACTCTTATCTTGAAATTTTGTATCATTGTTTTTGTTTTTTCTCTTAAAAATAAAGAAATGGACAAGGACAATTGTAATCTTAAAATTGTTCCTTTATAAAAACTGCAGGTTCAGGACATGAGGTCCTTAAAGACACAATAAGCCTGAGCCACTCCCTTTTAGCTGTGAACAGATCCTTTTTGTGTGGAGGGGACCATCTATTCTCACCTATAAAATGGGTCTTTCCCTGTACATGGCTACAGCTCTGTCACCAGCAACGGCTGGCACCTAGGAATGGGCCTTCGCCCTTCCCCTGCAGAAAGAGCTGTCGCCTTTCATCTGTAAATTGAATCCCCACTTACTATAGAGTCAGAGTTTTACTGATGTGTACCCCCGAACCCCCATAAATATACCCAGTCCCAGACTCTATTCTCTCTTTCTCTCTCTCTGTCTCTTTCTCTTTTTGGCCTACACTCTATTGAGCATGTATTTTTAAAATTCTGCCCAATAAATTCCTTTATGCCTCTTACTGATGTGTCTTGAAAATTCTTTTTCTGTGATGGAAGTCAGCAAAACTACAACTACTTTGGGGACTTCCTTGGACCCTGCGCAGTGACAGTTCCGGCATATATATAAAGAAAAAACTTAATTTTATAAAAGTCTGATTAATACCTACTATCTAGTTATGAATGCAATAGCCCTGAGGGTTACAGTAGGTTTTGGAGAACACAAACTTTCTTTTTGACCATTTAAGTGCAAAAAAAAAGCTTCTACATTCCTAAGTGGGAACTAGAAATCCCAAGTGACAGATATCCAAATATTATTTATATTTTTGCCATTATCCATATACATTTCTGAAATTAAGTATATAACAGAAAACATAGTTCAATTTAGAAACAGCTGTTAGGTTCTTACTATACACAAAGACCTACGGCTGAGTCTATGGAGGATGGAAGAGGAGATCTACGGCCTTGAAGAATTCACAACCAAGAGAGGACACTAACCGTCACCATGGATTTATGAGTCCATTTGCGGGCGAGAGACTCCCTTTCAACATAATGACTCTTGCGGTTTTCGTGAGGTGTCCATCAGTAGTATAGTGGGTACAGTGTTTAGGTATTAATCCAGATCATCATTCATTCAAGGGAATGAATGAAAGGCTGAGAGGGAGGGGAGGGCAGAGGAGAGAGAGGGACCAACAAGAACGGAGGCCAGCTCTGGGCTGTGTGTGTCTCATTCGATAAATTCACAAAAATACTAGGAAGTGGGTGTTATTATCCTTCCACTCTTTTTAGCAGGTGACAACAGTAAAGTTAAACATATGGAAACATTTTCCTAAATACAGACAAAGAGTGGTAGAGATGGGATTTAAGGTCCAGTCAACACCGAAGCTCAGGTCTTTTCTCTTACACTACACTCGCAGCTCAAAAAGGCATGCGTGTGTGTGCGCATGTGTGCACGTGTGTGTGCGCGTGTGTGTTCAGAATCAAGCAAGCACATGAGCAAGTGAGAAATTAGAACACAGTGAGGGTGGCGCTTCACATTGGAAAACAAGCTTAATAACAATTGGTAGCAATAAAGAAGGGGTCGCAGCATTGGGAGTGAACAGAGTGGTATCAAAAACCATTTCAATACTGAGATTGAACTCCTACGAAGACGTGAGTAGAAGCATGTATTTCTGTCTTCGTGGGGTCCCATGACATACGCTGTGCCATGACGGTGGAGTCATCGGAATAGATAACAGGAAAACCCAGGCTCAGGGTCCTCGTTCCTCTAGAGCAGTGGTGGCGAACCTGCAGCCTATGCCGCAGCGGGCTGTTCGTGTCAGCTTCATAGTAAAAAAAAAAAAAAAAAAGAGAGAGAGACCTCTTAGCTTTGAGGAACTTTCTATCTCTCAGGCAAAAGAGAGCCAGATCTTTTTGGTTTCTGACTCTGTTACAGACTGAATGTATCTTCCCCCAAATTCATATGAAGTCCTAACCCCCAATGTGACAGCATTAAGAGGTAGGATCTTTGGAGAGTTAATAGATTCAGATGAGATCAGGAGGGTGGAGCCCCCATAATGAGATTAGTGCCCTTAGAAGGAGGAGGAAGGGGAGGAGGAGAAAAAGGAGGAGGAGGAGGAGGAAGAGGAGGGGGAAGAGACCAGGTTTTTCTTCACCAAGGATTGGGAAGAAGATTGATTTCTTGAAGACAGAAAGGTGGAGAGTAAGGTGGAAGATGCTGCAGTTTGGATCTTGAATGTCCTCCATGTGCTGAAGTCTTGGTGCCCAGGGTGGTGACGATGGGAATTGGTGAAGCCTTTAGGATGTGGACCTACTGGAAGGCCTGAGGTATTGGTCTTAGGTCAGTGCCCTTGAAAGGGACTGTGGGACGCTGGCCCTTTCCACACTCTCTTCTGCCCCGTGGCTCATGATGTAAGCAGTTCTTCTCTTCCACGGGCTCCTATCCTGATGTGCTGGTGTTGTAGCCAGGGTTTGCAAGGGAAACAATACGATACAAGACACATAATTTTTAGGATTATTTTGTAATAGTCACCCAAAGAGTCATATACAAAAAGTGCAGGAAATCTGTCCACACACTAAAGACCCAAAGAATACAGCTGAGGGCCTGGATCCCACAGCAATGTCCTGCACGAGTCCAGCTGAGGACCTAGAGCCCATGGCAATGTCCTCCATGAGTGCAGCTGGAGGCTCAGAGCCCTCGATGATGTCTCATGCAAGTCTATATCCAGGATCTGCACTGGGAAGGCCCAAAGGTCAGTGGTGGAAGCTAGAAAGTCTGAGCCAGCGGGATGAAGGATCTGTGGCAGCAGCTGAGGGATCTGCACTGGAGCCAGGAAGCGATGCTCCGAGTAAGAACCGGAGCTCCCCAGAAAAGTACCACAGCCATCCTCAGTGACAATGAGGTCCCGAGCTCCTCCGATGATGAGAACAGCGAAGTTCCTATCAGGAAAGCCAGCACGACAAGCTCCTCGAGGAGAACCGACAGCACCAACTCTTCCTCACCAGTTCTCCTCTTTATGTTGTTGGCAACAATCCTCAGGTGGGCCCTCCACACCAGGCACCACGCTGATTCAGTTCAGCTGGGTGTTACAAGTTGACCACCAGGTGTCAATCCACCACAGCTGTCTTGTCACCAGCCCAAGTAATGGGACCAATAAATCATGGACTGGAACCTCCGAAACCATGAGCCAAGATGAACTTTTCTCTCCATAGTTAATTATCTTGGATATTTCATTATGGAGATGAAAAGCTGGCACAAGAGAACAGGAAGGATCTCTGACATGGTGGGATGGGGCAGCTGGGTCCCTGGACATCGATGTGCTTGGGGCAGGAACTGCTGAGCGCTTGGGGCTGTGGCCTAGGAGCCTGAGCCTGCAGCCTCAGGGGCTGAGCCGAGCTCTGTGGGTCCTCCTCCCAGTTCCAAGGGCCAAGGCTGAGAGTGTTACCAAATGGCAGGTTGAGATGGACCGATTGGACACCGATCTCAGCATGAGGCTGGGAAATTGGATGGCACTGGGAGGCGGGACCTTGGGAAGTGATTAGGGTTAGGTGAAATCATTAGGGTGGAGCCTGCATTCTCTTTGAACTCTTTTTTTTTTTTTTTTTTTTCCTCTTTGGTTTTTTGAGACAGGGTCTCGCTGTGTAGCTCAGGCTGGGCTTGAACTCCCTGTGTTGCCCAGACTGGCCTTGAACTCATGGTGATCCTCCTGCCTCAGCCTCTTGAACTCTTGAAATAAATCTGTAGAGTTATTTTGTTTGGTTGATTTTTAAATTAGTCTAAGTAAAGAGACTCAGGAGCTAACCCAGAGGGGAAGGCCCGCACAGGGTGGATGTCAGTAAACAGTGTTGCCGGGATTATTTGCACGAGGAAATGGAGGAGCCCTCCATTCCCCAGCAGGCGTGGTCTCCTCTCTCCTTGATGGAAGAAACTGGCTGGGGCTGAGAGGAGCAGCCACTCCGGCAACAACCGAGTCTTTATCACGGCTTTGCAGGCCTCCACAGTCTTTGTAGGAAGCTTGGTACCTTTACTTCACTTAGTCCTAGGGCTCTCACACTCGGCATCTCAAGAGCAGAAGAGAATTCTTGGTGGAAGCTTCTTTCAATTCTGAAGGGTGGTTATCCTCGGGGGGCCATGTGCAGACTTGTGACTTTGGCACTTAGAGAAAACAGCAGCCATACAACAGTAGCAGCAGCAACAGTGGCAACAAAAGGGAAATAGAGACCAGTTTAATATTTTGGATTTGGTTGTTACATAGATTTATAAAACAAAACCCAGATCCCAAGCCCAGTAAAGCCTGCTGTACCGGCTGCGGTGGAGTGGAGCGAGGTGTCCTCGTAAGCAGCCGGGAACTTCTGCTGGAGTTTTGGAGGAGCGGATGGAGAGGACAGGAAGAAGGGTTGTAGAGGGGGCAATGGCTCCACATCCTGATCATCAGGGTCTTGCTGTCCACTTTTCTTTTTTTTTTTTTTTTTTTTTTTTTTTTTTTTTTTTTGTGGGTACCGGGGGGACGACCTCAGGACCTCACGCGCCAACAGGCACCCGTGCCGCTGAGCGATATCACCGGCCCCTTTTTCGTATGTGGGTTCCGGGAGTCGAACTCGGGCCTTCGCGCTTGCAAGGCAGGCGTTTAAGCCGCTGAGCCGTCTCACCGGCCCTTGCTGTCCACTTTTCTGAGGACTAAGAGTAAGTAGCAAAAGACAGGGATGCGCGGTGTCTGGATTGCTTCCTTACAATGTATTGGTCACCCTGCAGCGTCTTCCTCGGCCAGACTGAGATTCATGTGTGACAAACGCCAGCCCTGAGCAAGGGACCTGAGAAGAGAGACCTCAGGGCTGCATGTCTTAGCACCTAGAGGTGCTGTCTTTCTTCCCCAAAATCTCTCTTCAGCTTTCCCCTGAGTTTGAGGCAGGCTTTGCTTTTGCTCTTGCTCCAGAACTCATTTTCAGTGACCCCGTGAACCTGATCATCAGCTTGGGAGGGGGCCTTACGTGGCTACCAGCTAAGAGGCTGATGGTGCTCAGTGAGATCCTGGCAGCCTTGGGCAAGGGGCCTGAAGTCCTAGAGACAAACATTTCCTCTCTGTCCCGGTCTTCCTTCGCCTTTGCTGGGCATGTGGCCAGTCCCACTGGTTCTGCCTCCAAGGCCCCTGCTGTCTCTCCTCCTCTCCGCCTTCATCCAGGGCACAGCCCTTTCTCACCCGAGGAACAAGGGACGCGGGCAGCACTGGAACTCACCTCCCTGCCCCCACCCCTTCCCTCCCTGGCTGTGTGCGAGAGACTCTTCTAAAGCACACACTTATCAGACTCTCACTTCAGGGACTTGGATGCTCCTTCTGTCTGCAGAGCCCATCCCTGCCTGCCTTCCGGGGAAAAGATTCATCCTTTGTCACCTTCTTTGAAGCCATCCACAACTGCTTGAGTGAACTATGGTTTTACTCCTTCCTTCTTTATGCTGCCATAACCCAATGGCCAAGGACAAGAATATAAGCTGGGCCCTCTCCATGAACTGTGTGCTGTCCAGAACCTTAAGGCGTTGTCTCATTGTGTCTTCACAAAAGCCTTACAAGGCCTGCACCTTTTTATCACTTGTGTTTGAGGAAAAGAGATATAGTTATATAAACATGTAGGAGGCTACAGGGTTAGATAGTGATAGAGGGAAGGTTTGAATCTGTTTTCCAGCAACCCAGCTCCTGTCCTTAGTCACCTGGCTGTTCTACACCTTGTGCAACTCTGTGACAACTTTCACTACATCTTAAATTACATACTTACATCTCTCTTTTCCATTAACCAAGTGAGCAGAAGGCAGGAATACTGTCTAATTCATCACTGACCTAGCACATAATACATGCTCAATAAATGCTTCAGGAAGGGAAGAAGGAAAGGAGGATGTGTTGTCATGGCTATATGAATAAAGATACAGAAATACTTTAGTAAGATGTTCAAATTCCCTGGGGACAGGACCAGGCCTATGCAACTACAGTTTTCAGGAAAGAATTTATTTTATGAAAACATTTGAAAGTTTTGTTGCAAATGAAAAGCTGATGTTCCAAGAAAGTTTAGCTCAAGGTTGGATATGCACACACACACACACAAATCATTTAAAAAAAAATCATTTTAAAAATGAAAGAACTGGGCCAGTGAGATAGCTCAGTGGCATAGGCACCTGCCTGGCAAGTGTGATGTCCTGAGTTCGACTCTCGGTACCCACATAAAAAGGAAAGAGGGGCCAGTGATATTGCTCAGCAGCACAGATGCCTGCTGGTGAGCGCGAGGTCCTGAGTTCGACACCCAGTACCCACATAAAACAAAACAAAACAAAACAAAGAACTGATCACAAATATCAGTAAAGAATTGCAGTCATTACGAAGAATTCACTGGATTCGCCCAACACGGTCCATGCGGGTGTAGTCGGAATCCAGGTTAAGAGCTGATGGAGTATTTCTAGACAACCGACGAGTCTAGCATGCAGATCCCTAAATGTTCACCGACTCCTTGGAGGAGCTAGAGAAGCTGTTGGATTCTTTCTCTAGAAAAATACACACACCTATGCTGGGGTGGTCCTGAGGCCATGTGCCCAGCCCGTGGGCACTGTGAGGTCTCCGGCTTCCTCGCTGGGGTTTCCGGTGGACCACAAACCACACGACCTGACTCCGTCAACAGGCTGTCCCTGGCTGCTGAGTTGACACTAGATTAGAGGGGCCAGGGTGGCAGGAGCAGGGGTCGGGGGCAATGACAATCACCCTGACTGTCCAGGGAGCTGCGGGGGAGGCTGCTCGACGTGCTGGACTATGAACGTCCTCGGCAGTTTTCTCTTGGGACAGGGATGAAAGAGTAGATGGGGTGAGTGGCGAGACTCTGGGACAGGGATGAAAGAGTAGACGGGGTGAGTGGCGAGACTCTGGGGAGGAGCTGCTCTGTCTGGGGGCTTTGAGATGCTGGCTAGACACCAAACCAAGCTCAAATGTGAGAGGCTCGTTTTCTTTATGGCTTTTTTTTTTTTTTTTCTTGTGTGGGTACTGGGAGTTGACCTCAGGACCTCGCGCTTGTCAGCAGGCGCCTGTGCCACTGAGTGATATCGCTGGCCCTTTTTTCGTATGTGGGTACTGGGAGTCGAACTCACGACCTCATGCTTGCTGGGCAGGCGCTTGTGCCGCTGAGCTATCTCACTGGCCCTTCTTTATGGCTTTAACATCAACATCAAATTCTTCCTATTTCTACATGTCCTGATGATTGTCAACAAAAATAGCAAACACTTTCACGTGTTCATCGATTTTCAATTAACTCATGGGTACAGATTAAAATGAGTTCCCTTTACCAACTTAGTTAATTATGTTCCCTTAAACATCTCCAACCACATTTATAAATTAATACGTTTACTTTTTAATATTTCCCATGCCCAGCAGGATAAACTTACAATATTAATAAGCATTTAAATTACTCTTGTACCCGATAAATGAATAATTATAGTAGATCAAGTTCCCTTAAACATGCCACAACTTTTTTAAAGTTAAAATTCTCTTGTGCTTTGCAGCTAAAAATCAAAATAAAATATGTCAGATTCTCGTAAATATGGCATTTATTTTTTCTTAGACTGTTGAATGGGGCAACACTACTTGCTTTCAATGTTCATCTTGCAAGGATGTTGTGAAGACCACAAAAGAAATAGTGCTTTGACAATAAAAAGCAACAGTGAAAAGCCAAGGTGCCTTTTTCCTTCCAAGAGAAAGCTCACCTCTGTGGAGGACGCACTTGCACTGCCCCTTGAGAGGTTAGTTTTCTTTTTCCTCCCACAAGTAAAAGCTTGTTCTGCAAAAGAGCAGATGATTTAACCGAGGAGTAAGTGACTCATACAGACCTGAGCCTTCTCCTCCATAGGGAGAACTTTGACATCGTGACAAATGTTCTTTTAAGACAAAATTCAGGAATCTGCTGGATGGGTTAGGAGTCGACAGACTTTCCAGGCATGGCACCTCCTTAGCCTACGACACTCGGTGTTTAATGGACAGCTGAATGAAGTCACAGCAAACAGGCGGCCCCCTTCCTGCCGTCCCTGATGCCTGCTTCTCTCCCAAGGCCCACACGGACGTTGGTGTAGTCTAAGGTGCAAGCTAACGTCAGCCGCAGTGGCGACCAGCAGTGCAGCTGTGTAGAGCGGCTGTGGGGACAGGTGCTTTGAGGAGTCCCCACTCTGATCGCTCGTCCAGTCCTGGGGAGGAAGGACGGGGTGTCCTGATAAATTAGGGGCACTGGTGGGGGGCTTCCCTCAGCCCCAGAGAGAGGAACATCGCCCTCATCCCCACCAGTTTGGGCCAGGCTGGCTCATCTGCCGGGGTCTCCCAGCCAGTGGTCTCCAGTGGGGCAGCTCAGCCTGCAGCCCCTCCCAGAAGCAGAGGAGCCCTCCAGGCTCACGCACGGGCTGCTGGCTTCTCCCCGTCTGCTGACTCGGGCGGAGGGCGGGGGAGTCAGGTCGGCCCCAGTCAACGTTCTGCTGAGCAGAGGACCGTGAGTCACGGGCACGGCGAGGACAATACCTTGGTGCGACCAAGACTCCCTGCCTGAAGGTGAGTGAGTTTTGCTGTGGGGTACCGTGTTGGCCTGGTGACAAATTCCGCTCTCGGGGTGATCCTTCTATCCCAGGGATGGTGTCACTGGGTCCAGGCTGCAGAGGAACACAGGGCATATTTGAACTATAGACTTAGGGAACCCCAGCTCAAGGGAGCTTTAAGCCTGTTTTCTCCCCATCTAATTCACCTGTGTCTAGGAAGAGCCGGAGCCCCTGCTGCAAAGATTAGCAGCAAATCCCCGTGTAAGTGTGAGGCTGGAACTCCACATTCCCGAGTTGTTCCCCATGTAACAGCTGTGTCCCACCTACAAGTGTCTACAGGGATCCACTGGGCACCAAGCATGGTCCGAGAACCTTGGGGGACTACATGTGGAAGAGTAGAAAAAGAAAAGACAGTCACAGCATATGAGGAAGCTCTTAGTATGAGCTTTAGACCAGGACTAAGGGCTCAGGGTGGAGGAGGAGGGAGGGAGCATTCGCCCATGTGGGTGGGCACAGGTCCCAGAGCCTTGGGGTGGGCCTGGGAGGAGTCTCTCTGTCATTCAGGCAGGCGACACGGTCATGGCAGCTAGGGTCCGGGCTGGCACAGGAGGTAAAGTACATCCTGCAGATGTCCATGGTCCAGTGCGGGAGACAGGCGAGGAGACTATGGTTACAGCGGCGAGTGCTGCTGTAGAGGGAAGCGGGGGATGCTGGTGGCCCCAGAGGGAGGTGGCTGACCTGAGGGGACATCAGGAGGATGACAGGGTCCACAGGAGGAAGAGGTAGTGCAGTGACAATGTAAGGGGCAGGTGGCCCATGGGAAGGGCACCATGAGGGCCCCTGACAGCTGGAAGGAGGCTCGAAAGAAGTGGATGGGCAGCCAGTGACACATGGGACGTGGGGCGATTGTCTCGGGACTCCATCGTGGTGTCTCCAACCTTGCTCTGCTTCTCTCTCCTCCTTCTTTAAAAATGCAAGTCCTCTCCTTTCCCTGCTAAGATCCTGACTTCCCAGGGAGCTCGAGTTATGTCCGCGGCAAAGTCCATGTTGTAACTTAATCCTCGCTGCAACAGCACCGAGGGGCTCGGCCTTTGGGAGGTGCCTGAGTCACGAGGGGAATGAGACTGGCAGCTTTGCAAAGGGCCAAGTTGAAGAGAGAGCTCTTTGTCCTCTGTCCCTGTCCCTTCTGCCTCCGAAGATGTAGCAACAGGCACCACCTTGGGAGCAGAGAGCAGCCCTGGCAGACAGCTCTGGGCCTGTGAGAACGCATCTGCTGTTGCTTACAAATGACCCAGTGTGAGGGTCTTCCCTACAGCAGCACAAATGCACTGAACAGTATCAGGAGGGTGGGGTGTGGGGCGTGGGCTTCAGCCAGCTGTATTTTAAATGCATCTCAGGTCCATTTCAGGCTTACTCACCAGCATTTAGGGACCACTTTTTTAAACACATCTCTCATGCTTGCCATTGTTTCATAGTAACAGGTTCTTGAAAATAGTCTTTATTTTTTATAGTAGTTTCATTCACAACAAAATTGAGAAGAAGGCACAGAGGCATATATATATATATATATATATATATATATATATATATATATATATATGATTTACAAGGTGGGCGCACAAGGACGGCGGCCTGCAGAGTCAGGTGTGGAAGAGTGCAAAAGGGCTGTCTGTGCGCTGGAGAGCTGGAGGATCTGGTCAAAAGTCAGAGGCCTTGAGCTCGCTGCAGATTCCTGTATGAGTCCCTATCAGGAAGCTGAGGGGGGGGACCAGTGAGATGGCTCAGCGGCATAAGCACCTGCGTGGCAAGCGTGAGGGCCTGATATTGACTCCTGGAACCCACATACGAAAAAAGGGCCAGTGATATTGCTCAGTGGCATGGGCGCCTGCTGGCGCGTGAGGTCCTGAGGTCGACCCCTGGTACCCACAAAAAAAAAAAAAAAGAAAAAAAAAGGAAGCCGAGGGGTCTGCACTGGAAGGCTGAAGACAGACAAAGGCCATGGCGAAGACTGGAGCTCCTCTGAAGAAGCAGAGGCGATACTCCCTCCTCCTTTCCCTTTTTATTCCATCCAGGCAACAAGCCTATTGGTTGGCGCCACCCACACCCAGGGCGGGTCTTATTCTTCATTGAGTCCATCATTCAGACACCAAGGACTGTGCTAAGCTGGTTGTTTTCCCCTCAAGTTGACACCACAGTTGACTATCACAGGTACGCTGTTAGAACTGCTGAAGTTACCTGGCACATCATTAACATTCAGAGTCCTCAGCGGGTCAGGGTTCACTCTGTGTGTCCGTGCATTTTGGCAATAGCAGGCATCCTCCATTACAGACGCAAACACAATAACTTTACTGCCCCCAAACTCCTCTGTGTGTGGCTCATCCCTCCCTCTTTCTCTCTACTCCTGGCAACCACCGATCCTTCCTAGTAATTGACTTTTTCTCCATCTGGGCATTTATGGATGCTCTGTGGTGAGACTTGCTCCTGGTGACTGGTCTGTCTGCTTTTTTCCATCAAAAGATGCTATATTTTTGAAGGGGCCAACCAGAACCAATAATGTCATCCCTCTGAGGCCAGAGACAAGGAAAACCGGGAGCTGATCAGTCTGCTAACCACTGGAGGTAAATCCTGGTGGGAACATTTTGTAATTTCAGATACTAAAAATAAACGGTGTTATGCAGTAACTGTTAACATACGCTGCAAGATGTTTATGATTCCCTGGGGCCAAATAAGTAAACATTCTCCCAACTTAAGCTGCAGGAGATAGTCAATTTCACAAAGAGAGGCTTTCTCCATTTATATGAGATGTCTGTGTAAAAGAGAAAAGCGAGGGGTACACAGAGTGGAAGCCTTTGCTGGACGTCTGGGGCCAGGGTGTGCGTATCAGGTGCTATGGATGCTGGGCAGGTGCCTGAGCTGGAGACCCCCAGAGGGGCCAGCCTATGACCCACGCACCTGGGGGGCACCGCGCAGTCTCTCTTCTGAGGCCGGGAAGGTTTGTGTTGTTTTCGCTTGCTTCTTGAGAGCAGAGGGCCAGAGATGGTTCTTGGAGACAGCTTTGAAAGGGAGACGAACATGCCGGATACCTCGAATTCTAAGAGACTGACTTGAAAGATTTGAAGGAGGTCTGTGTGGGATCAACTCGACTTACAAATCAAATAGTGGCTGGAAAGGGGCACGGATGTGGGTTGAAAAGATAAGCTGGAGTCTGAACCACCAGTAACTCAGAATGCGACTTCATTAGGAAATGATCTTTACTAAAACCAACAAATTAAAATGAGGTCATGAGAGTGGGCTCTAATCCCATAGGACTAGTGTCCTTGATAAGAGGAAATTTAGATACAGAAACAGAGGTCCTCACAGGGAATGACAATAGGGGCGATACGGGCAAAGCTGGGGGCGATGCATCGACAAGCAAGCCATGGGCAGCAATGTCGGCCACACACCAGGGGAGCGGGGGCAGTTTGTCCCTCAGCCCTCCCTGGACACCAGCCCTGCTAACACTTTGACTTTGGGTTTCTGGACTGTGGGACAGTACATTTCTGTTGCTCACACCCCTCCGTGTCTGGTACTTTGTCACCCCAGCAAACACATGGGTACTTTACCTCTTTTCTTATGGATCTGTTTCATGAGGACAGGCGTCTTGTCCCCTTCACGCCGTGCTTCCAGAGTCTGTAACAAAACCTGGCACAGAGTAGATGCTCAGGTATTTGTCAGAATGATCAGGGCCTTTGGGGAACTCAAGTCATTTGACCAAGGGTGCACAGAGAGTGACAGAAAAGCCATCATTCCCTAAGTACCTGCTATGCGGACGTGATGTGTGGTATGAAGGCCAGCACCAAGCCACCATGCAACCTGAGCGATAGGCCTGTTTTCATATATTACTGGGGAAACCACTGCTTAGAAAGCACAAGGAAATTGTCCAAAGTAGCCCAGTGAGGCAGCGGTGGCTTGGGGATTGTCACACAGGCCTGTCTGCTCTGGGCCTTGCTCACATGGTCAGCCAGGTCAGCAAAGGGAAGCAGGTGAGACAGAAGGGCCTCCCTGTCTCCTGTCTCCAGTGACTCTGGAGGACAGTGAGGTTCTGCCGACAGCTGTCACCTGCTTCCTCATATCCCTTCACTTTCCTGGTCCCCTGGGGAAGGACCGGACAGCCTTCTCAGGGTGGTCCTCCCACCACCCCCAGGGTTACTTCCTGGCCACTCTCATGCCCTGACAGAGGCACAGCTGGTGACACCTGTAGTCCCCTCCGTGTCCCAGAGCTGGTGTCTACTCTCTGAAGAAGCCTGGGGACATCACCCCTGATGTGGTGGAGATGAGGGAGGGATTTGGGCTGTTATTAACATCCTGACCTCCCGAGCCCCAGTGAGCCATGATGGACACAGCCAGCCCTCCTGGAGGCTCCTGGTTTTTTCCCTGAACTTGCACCAGGGCAGCTGTGACTGTACTGATGCCCTGTGCTTGCTCCCGGAGTGTCTGTCCTGAGCACAGTGGGCTCCAATTTAAACAGAGCAGTATTAAATTTGGACCAATCAGCAGGCTTGAATTTGGACCAATCAGCAGGCTGAAATACTGACCAAACACAATCCTGCATCTGCTACGTAAGCAGCCCTCCTAAGCCTGGTGTAGCACTCTGTTTTGACTCTCTTGTGCTGTTGGACTAAAACCTCGTTCTGGTTGTCCTGTAAACTGACTCCTGATGTTCCAGGGTAGTGTGGACTTGAATATCCCTTAAACCCACTTGGGCTGCTTATCCTGGGTAGTGTGGACAGGGCAGTTCCTCCCGAGACCAGCAGCCCAGGAAGATCCACGGTCAAGTCCAGCAACTGGCAGTGTTGACCAAATGCCAGCATTAGCTGGTGTTGACCAGTGGCATCAGGGCCTAGAGTCATAACGCTAAGGGCGGAGGGCTACTGGCCGTTGGTGCTGTGCAGAAGGCCGTGAGATCCAGTCGGAGGGCCATTGTAAGGACGTATTCTTAGGTTTCCCCTTCATGGCCATCTTGGACTGTACTTTCCCACTTCCTATCTGGGAGGAAAGACTTCTGCCCAGACCTGACGGTTTCCCCAACCTAATCTGTCACCTGTGGGGTAAGGGGACCATCCTCAGCCCTTTCTGTCCTCAGACCACGTTGGATGCCTCGTGCGTGTTCCTCTTTTTGCTTGTTGCTGCTGCAAGTGCAGGGCCTGGCATGGAGCCCCTGCGGTGGACGTTTGTCGGTGCATTTGGGCTTGACCTTGCAGGACTGTTCCTAGGTGGAAAGAGCTCGAGGAGGCTGATGTGACCTCGTGACGAGGATTGAAAGGTGGGGTCATCTAGGGCTCCGTGGTGCTCCCTGGTTCAGGAAGGAGCACTTCCGGGGCTCTTTCTGGGAACAGCCCTCCCTCCGTTGGTTCAGACCTGCTGAGCCAGGGTGGCAGTGAGTTCCCAGAGAGCAGACGGCGGCCGCCCAGATCGGTCACACATCAGTGTGTGGCCATGATGGGTCACTCCTGTTAGTCTCAGAACTATATAAACCAGCTGTGCTTCTAGAACATTGTCGGGGACAGAAATAACCCACGGTATTTCAAATGCAGATTCCTAGGCTTTTCTGCTGCAAATCCTGATTCATCCCATGGGCCCTGTTGGGGGATGGGGCGGGGAAGGTGGGGGTTTATGGGGGTGGTGGGTGGCAGTGGTGGAGGGTGGGCAGGTGGTGGAGATCTGCCTGTAGGTGGTTCTGGTGTAGCTGGTCAGACGGTCACACATTGCGAAATGGACCTCTGAAAACTGATGAAGTTACACGTGAGCTCTCAGGCATGGTGAAGCTGAAGATTGTACAGTTCTTCCCAGTAATGTGAAATAAAAGCACACAGAGCTTGTGCTCGTGAGGTTAATTTTGCTGTCTGAGCCCGGCGGTGACTATGCTTCAGGGAGTTACATGTTTCCCTGTCCCAGATTCGTACCTGGTTCCCAGGTACGCGCGGGCATCCACGCTGCCAAGCAGAACCAGAAAGGCCCGAGCAGCTGCTCCAGTCTGCTTCAGCCTCTCTCCACTGCCTTCCCGGATCAAAGTCACGCTGATGTAGGGGAATGTCATGTTTTTCAGATCCTAGCTCCCGGGGTGGGTGCTTTCTTTTATGTCGTGAAATAACATGAAAAAGAAACCCTGGCTTTGTATTGGCCTCCTGCAGGTGGAAGGTCCCAGACATGTGAAGTCTCACACGGAGCCTCTCACACGTGATGTGAGATCAGAGAAGGAGTGGACGTGAGGTGCTGGCCCCTCCTGGAAGGACATTTGATGCCGAGGGTCACTAAGTTTCCAAAGCCTTGATATGCACAGAGCACCTCTTCCCCTTCAGGGCTGACCACAGGCTAAGTGGTACCATAAATGCAGGCCTGCTGGTGCCTCAGGAAGCCTGAAAACTTCGGTTTCCTGTCACAGACCAGTGCTGAGGCCCTGTAGTCACCACGACTAATCTATCACCAGCCACCCAGAGGCTGCCATCTACGGAATAAGCCCCTAGGCAAACATTCTCAAAGCAAACAGAGCCCAGTTTGGGCGACTGTCTGGGACTCTGTGTGGCGTGTGTGTGTGTGTGTATGTGGAGGCTTGCGAGGTTGTTGGGACAAAGGGAAAGGTCAGAGACCTGGATTCTCACTTTGTTTTGTAGGAAAAAATCCCTTATATCCCACACCGTCGTTTGGAATGTGGGTCTGCTCTCCTGGCCTCATTTCCAGAGCAGTTTTCCACTGTCTTGTGTCCCTGCCCTCGCACAGAGGGCTTGAGGCTGTGTCCAAGGCCGTGTTTGCATCAGGGTCCGGGATGCCATACCTTCAACTCATGCCTGGCCAGGGTAGACAGAGCTCACAAGCCTTGACACTCATGGTTTCTGCTGAAGACGATCTCTCACCTTTATTGAAAACAGAAGGTAAGACGGTGTGGCGCCTTCCAGCTGCTGGTATCCACCCATTGCACCGATACTGGTATCAGTAGGGGTAGAATGCCAATGTGAATATGAATACGAATATGAATACAAAGACAAATACTGATGTGAATGTGAAAGTCTACAAGTACTGACCTAAGTCCAAATACTAACATAGGATTGGTGTTCCTAATCTGAATATCTGAAATTTGAAAGGCTCCAAAATCTGGAATTTTTTGAGGGTTAACATGACCCCATAAGTAGAAATCCCACACCTGACTTCATGTCATGGGTTTCAGTTAGAATGCAGGTGCACTAAAATATTGTATAAAATTACCTTCAGGCAGTGTGTATAAGCTGTGTATGAAACATAAATAAACTTTGTATTTAGACTTGGGTCACATTTTCAAGATAACTGATTGTGTATGTGCACATATTCCAAAAATCCAAAAAATCCAAAACCCCAAAACAGCAGAAGGGATACTCAACCTGTATAAGTAGCAGTACTAGCTCTAGTACTAATACTGGCACAGACCCTAGCTTTCCCATTTTCTTCTCAGTGCTATCTCAATTTCACTTTTTTTTTTTTTTGGTACCGGGAATTGAACTCACGACTTTGTGTTTGCCAGGCAGGTGCTGTGCCGCTGAGCTATATCCCCAGCCCCTCAGTGCAATCTCAGGATCAGAGGAGCCAACATCCACAGCAGTTCTGCAATATTTGGTTTCCTTAACTCTCAGGGACCCACTCCTTTGATGTGTAAACCCTAGAGGAAGGAGTGAGTTCTTCCAAAGAGAAGCGGTGCTTTGGGATTAGGGAGGGAAGGAGGAAATGGCAAGAGGGCCCTGAGAAGTGGGCCAATTTGGGCTCCCATGGGATGGAGGGGAGAGCCCTCACATGCACACAGCTGCTGGGGCCCTTGGCCACAGGCCCATGTGCCGTGTTTGCTATTGGCAGGGGTCGCCTTCCAGAACAGGCCCTTCCCACTTGCTGGAAGAACAAAGAGCCAACCACACAGGACCTGGCCCTGAGGGCTGGGAGGAAGAAGCAGGGGGAACGCAGAGGGAAGATCGCAGTTGCCTTTGGTGGGCCGTTTGATGGATGCCGGCAGCACAGTGCCGCCCAGGTGAAAGGCTCAGGACTGTGCTTACTGCCCTGTGTGAGGGTGGAGGTTTATGGCTCTTGCAGTCAGCTTTTCTGGAGTGTTGGTTGCAGCTGTGCCTTCGTGGACAGGAGCCTCTGCTCTGGATGCCACCCTGATTTCTGGTCTCTGATGTTGTCCTTCCCAGTAGGGCCAAGAAGCTGAGCCCCTCGCTGCCTCTTCCAGGAGGCCTGCCTGCCCTGGTGGCTTGGAGCTATGGAGGGATGGGCTACCTGGGAAGGGTCACCTGGAGCTGGGGACAGGGACCAGTGGTGGGACCTACCTGGTTCCACCAGCCTCTCTTTGCCTGGATGGAAGCTGAAGCAGCCTCAAACAACCACAACCCTCAATTTTGGGGTTCTGCTGTGGCCCCTTAATTTCTGGCTTGACATGCCTGTCAGTAAAACAGCTGCTGGCACCATTTACCTTGTCCAAGGGTCAAGGGCAGGATGAATATGGAGTTACATGTAACAGTACGGCATCTTAGGAGAAGCAGCTCTTACTCTTGTTCTTACTATTTCCCCTAAACAGGGTTTTCTACTACAGCGTTGTCGTCTCAGGCTCCACACGCTTTGACCCGCAGGAATTCACGGAACAGGAACTGAGTAGTACTGAGGCAGAGATTAGGGCGGGGCCAGTGGGTGGGACCTGTCAGTCACAGAGATCCAGGAGACATGCACCTAAACCCTGCAGCTGGGGCCAATCAGAAAGCACGATCTTCAGTTCTTCCCAAGAGAACTCAAGCAGGTTTTTGATAGGACGGCCTGGACCTGACGTCACCCGGAGTGGGAATACAAAACTTGGCTGCCACAGAGCCAGTGGCCACTGTGCTCTCTCTCACAGTGGTCCACTCCCACCCAGCAGAGCATACTTCTCCTACTTTTAACTGGTCTACACTCATTCTACAAGGCCTGTTTCTTTTCCTACCTTTAATAAATATAAAACTTTGCTACCATTTGTACTTGCTTTGCCTAATTCTTTGTTCAGGACAGAAAGAACTTAGAAAGAATCACTAGAAGGGGACTCCAGAACCCAGTAGCAATACCATCACCAGTCAGGGTCTGAGGAGGTCCCCAGAGCAGAGATGGGGAACCTTGACTCACCCCACTTATGGGCTGGTTATTCACTGAATTCCATCACAGGTAAGGAATTCTCAGGGAATATCAGTAAGAGGCATAAAGGGGTTTATTAGGCAGAATTTTAAAAGTACGCCCTCAAAGAAATAGAGTGCGGGGCCTCAAGAGGGAGAGAGGGAGGGTGTGGCCTCTAGTTGGGTGTATTTATAGGGACTTGGGGGTAGAAATCTGTGGACCATGTGAGTCTATGGAAAGAGGGGATTGGTTTACAGATGGAAGGTGATGGCCCTTCATAGGTGACAGCCATCACAGGTGATAACTGGTAGTTATTCATAAGGGAACGTCTATTTTACAGGCAAAAAATGTTATCAGGTAGTTCCTTCTAAAAGTGGCTTGCCAATACACATTGTTGGGTTCTGGGTTGCTTGCCTCTCCCTCTAGAGTTAGATTCCAGTTTCTTCTTGACTTGAACAAAGAATTGAACAAAATGAGTAAAAAGCAGTGGCAAAGTTTATTTGAAAAAGTAAAAGTGAAGAGTGAGGGAGAAACTGGCTCTTCAGAGTGAGCTTGGGCTGAGTAAAATGAGAAAAAGCAATAAAAGGACACCCCAGAGAAAGCAGGGTGGGCTACCCTGAGGAAAGTCACGGTAGAGGGCTCCTTGTGGTGCCTGTGTCCTTATATGTTGTCCAAATCTCGAGGAAACTTATGAGAACTTCTACATACATGTCCTGAGAGGCGGTGCTGGGATCCCGTATCTCAGGCTAAGGTCAGATCTAGGCCATCCTGTTGAAAACCTGCTTGAGCTCTCAGGAGAAATCTGCAGGGCTTTGGGAACTGTTCTGCGCATGTGTCCGGGAAGTTTACAGACAGCTTTGCCACGCCCTAATCTCCTATCTCAAAAGGGATAGCCTATTCACAGCAGAAAAAGGCCCGTTTATAGGTAAAAGGGAATGGCCAAGGCTGGTATCTTCTAGGACCTTAGGAATTTTTGACTGGGTTTTGTGTTCTGAAGCTGGAGTTTTTATTGATAGTATAATTTTAACATTACAATTTTCTTTGTCTCCTTTCTATTTTATTTCTTCTTCGTCTACCTCAGTGTATAGGAGGTGCAGGGAACTGCCGTGTGGATGCTTCATTTGTGGGAGGCATGCAGTGGGAGTCAAGAGCACCTCATGTCATGGATGCCATACGTTAGAAACTCTCAGTGAGTACGGGGGGGGGCGCTGACTTTCTCACAAAATGCATATCTCACCTCTGAGTTCACTGAGAGCAGGCTCTCAGACAAGGACTGGCACATGGGAAGCTTTTAAAGACTGTCTTAGGCTAAAGCAGGAGGAGTCATTGTGGTATAGCTGCAAGGAAAGCTGCCGCAGTGACCTGCAGGCACTTGTAAAGACGGGATGGCCTTATAGAAATGTCCTGGGTTGAGAGAAGAAAGCTGGGCATTTGGAGTCGTGTATCAACCAAGAATGGACCATGATGTTGGGCAAGGGATTCTGTGTTCAGCTGGGCAGATCCTGAGTGGCTGTCCCTGAAGTGCTGGCCTCCATGCCACTCTGGAGCCACTGGGGAAGAGGGACTTTGTCCCTAAAGAGGGATCTGGGGGCTGCTTCAGTGTCCACTCCAGAATGGGTACTTGGGTGGCTTTTCAAGCTTCCTGAAGGATGGCAGATGTTGGGTCATATTCATGTGTGAAAGAAGCTGTGAATCTGGTGGGTGGAAGGCCGAGGTTCTCTGCTTCCCCATTTTTCATTCTTCAGAAAACAGCCCAACTCATACTAAGAAGCGAGTACTGGTGAAGATGTGGGAAGACTGACATTTTCATATTTTGCTTCTGGGAGGGTGGATTTCTAATTTTGGAAAGTGATTCGGTAATATCTATTTTAAAAAGAACACATTCCCATTTCCAAGCAATTCCATTTTTTGCACATGTTCCCTTTGGAAATTAAAGATCCGTTGTGTAAGGATATATAGAGAAAATGCCTAATGTGTGTATAGTGGCCAAAAAGAAAATCATACAAATGAAACCCACCAGAAAGTAATTTGAATATTCCTTAAATTGGAAATGATGGAATAAAATGTACACTTTCAATGATGCAGCTATTTAAAAGAAGTAGATCTGTATGGGTTGGCTTGGAGGTGTGTTCCCTGCATTTATTACAAGGAAAAATATTTCAAGTGATATGTGTAGATAATCCTGCTTTTGAGAAAACGAATCTACCTTCTAAGCAAGGATATGAATTGACATTTGTTTCAGTTACAACAAGAAGCATGTGTTATTTTATTGGTAAAAATTGATAAGGAAAATTTAAAGGAAAAAACTAAAACAACTTGGTCCCTCAACCCAAACGAAGGGATCCTTCACTTGAACTTTGGCCCTGGAGCCACAGGCAGGTCTGCTGCATTTTGCTGTGGGCGTCCTGGGTGGTTGGAACCTGTGGCTTTGCTTTCCCAGATGTGATGAGGAAGTTCTCATCCCTCCAGAAGTCCCAAGTCATAACATTAGAAAGCTGTCTTTGACTGTAATTGTAGTACTTTCACACGGTGTTATGGTTCGTGTCTAGATGTCTCCCCAAAGCCTCATGCACTTCTAGATGGGGCTTTTCCAAGGTAGCTGAATCTAGAGTTTGTGACTGATTCATGATTCAATGCTAGGATTAAGGGTGCTGGGATGACAAGTGGGTGATGGCTGGATCAGTCCACTGAGTGGATTGGCACTGCCCTAATCCTGGTAGACTGGATACACTATAAGTGATGGAAAGAGCCTTGTTCTTTCCCCTCTCTTGTTGCTTTTGCTGTCTTCCTCGCCATGAACTGTTGTCCTTCTGCCACTCCACCCTGTCTTGGTGCCAGCTGATTATGGACTGAAATCTCTACAAACTGTGAGCTAAATAAAGCTTTCCCACTTTAACTTTGGGTATCAGGTATTTTGTCTCAGCAGTGAGAGAAAAGTAACTAAGACACATAGTATCACACTGATAAAACATTTGTAAAGAAAGTGCCAGGCATCACATTCCCCTTCAAGGGTTTCATAGCATCTGCTACTTCTGCCCTTGTCCACCTAGCAAATGGACCTTGTTTGGAAGGAACCAGCTGGACCCGTCCCAGTGTCCTTCATCTTGCTTGTGTTTAGAGCATCAAAAAGACACAAGGTCTTGATTTAATTTAAAGAGCGTAGGACACAGAGCTCGATTGTTGTCAGTTGAAATTGGTACTGTGTTCCTGTCTGCACTCGTCTCCCTACGCTATGGAAGCTACACCTGTGGCTCAAGAATTCAGACCTTTCTTTGACCATGGCCACCAGTTCTGGGTGGACGGCTTATGTGGTGGAGTATAATCTAAGCTATAGTATGGATCTGAAATAGTCCCAGCCTGGGGAGCTCTCGGGAGGTGCAGGAACCTTTAGAAGTTGGGACTCAGTGGAAAGAAATTAGATCATTGGAGGGGTGCATGTCCTTGGGATTTTGAGACCCCACCTCCTCCTCTTTCTCTCTCTCTCTGCTTCCTCATCAAGTGCTACCTGCCATGATGATTACCACTCCAGGCCAAAAGCAGCGGGGCTGAGAGACCATGGACTGGAACCTCTGAAGCTGTGAGCCCAAATCAACCTTTCTTCGTAATAAGTTGGTCATCTCAGTAGTTTTGTCACAGCAATGGAAAACTGGCTAACACTAGAGAAAGCAGCAGTCTTTCTGCTTCTTCTCAGGCATATTTTGTGTTATCATTGTCCTTGACCTTCAGCTGCAGAAGGCCAGAGACAAAGAGCCATGCACACAGCACAAAGGCGGGACTCCTGCAGTGTCCAGGAGGTGGCATGGGGTGGGTGTTTCCCACCTCTGCAATGGCTCCAGCTTTCTAATGTGGAGATGGCCCAGGGAGGGGAGAAAGGAGGCAGGAGACCATGCAAAGCAACAACAAGAGAAGTTGCAGCAGGAAGTTGCATCCATCTAGAGGGCACAGGAAATTGGAGACCAGTGAGAAGTACCCGCTGGGCACGAGGGATCGCGATCACACAGGGGGCAGCTTGGGCAGGACCTGCAGGTGTCCTGGGTGCCAGCTCAGTGTGGTATCTCTGAGGAGGCGGTCCAGCCCCTCCCCTTGCTGCCATGTCTGAGTTCACAGGAGGCAGAGGCGACAGCCTTGTCCTGCGGCCCCTTCCCTGCCCTCTGCTTCTCTGCATGCTACAGGGTCCTCTCACAGGGACCCTGTAGTGGTTGACTTTAGGGGTCAGCATGACTGGATTGACCAGCCCCAATTGCTGGGGAAGGCTTGGTCCTGGGAGTGTCTCTGAGGGTGCTCCCGGAGGAGACTCAGTGGACTAACTAGGAAAATCTGCCCTCACCTGGAAGGGGTGGCACCGTCCAATCAGCTGGGGGCCTGGATCCAAGAGAAAGGTTAATTCTCCACTTTCTGTCCCCTCCGGTGCTGGGACAATCTTCTTCTCTTGCCATTGGACATGAGAACTTAAGGTTCCCATGCCTTTGGACTCCAGGACTTGCACCAGTAGCACCTGCACTCCCTCCCAGTTGCTCAGGCATCTGGCCTTGGACAGAGAGTGATGCCAGCAGCTTCCCTGGTCCTCAGGCTGTCAGAGCCGGGCTGAGCCCTGCTGCCAGCTTCCCTGGTTCTCCGGCTTGTGGACTTCCCACCATGGCACTTCTCAGCCTCCCTAATCACATGAGTCAATTCCCCTACTAAATTCCCTCCCCATCCCTCCTCCCTCCTTCCCACCTGTCGGTTCTGTCTCTCTAGAGAATCCCGACTGCTGTGGATCCTGAGTCTCCCCATGTCGTTCTGTTGTTCCTGTCATCAACCCGTGCAGAGGGCGTAGCTTCTGCGTCTCCCTCCTTAACTCCCACGGTTGAGGGCCAGCCCCCTCCCATCTTGGGGATTCAAGTCCTGCGAGCTCTTGGGTTCTGTGTGAGCACCTTCCTGCGTTTGTTCATTATTTACTCAAGAGCAGAGCCTGCTGTGTAGCCATGTGTCTGGCCAGAAGCTGAGGATATAGAGATGAAGATCACACCCGTCCCTGGCCTTGAGTTGTTTACAACCTAATAGGAAGCAGGCGAAAGGGGCTGGGGAATCTTCCCTGCTCTGGGCCCAGGGTAACCTTGTATGAACCAACTTCCTTGCCCAGGGCCGTCCCAGTCTAGCTGGTGCTTCCTCCCCTCTCTGCCCTTCCTAGGTGGACTCCAAACACATCCATGTTTATGCTAGAAATCTTCAAGTCTCCAGCAGATAGCATTTAAAAATCCCAGCCTGCCCCACACCCCGCTCAGTGTGTGTGGTTTTCAGCAATGAGCCCTCTTTCTCACGCTCTCACCTGAGCTCCAGAGGTGATTGGTTTTGCAATTTCCTCAGGAAATTTGGAAAGAGGACATTTTTCGTGGAGAACTTTCCTCAGACATGATTCAGAATAGATGTGAACATGAGAAAGAGAATCCCCCTCGCTCACCTTCCCCAGCCTGTCTCCCTTCACATCTGGCAGTAGATTCTGGGAGCTGGGTGAGCTGAGTGCTCTCAGCGAGCTGGAGGCATTACATGGCGGAGGGATAACGCTCATTTCCAGCCCTTCCAGCCTTGGACCCATTAGAGGACATCGGAAGCTGAGTTTGACTATAGCCATTTAGGAAAGAACTATGAGAAGGAATAATGAAAGTTTTTTTTTATTTTGTTTTATTTTTTTAATAAGGTGACATTAAGTCTCCAGAAAAATGTCCATAGCCTTATTTCAATTTTTTTCTTTTTGTATTTTTACCTCACTCTGCATTCAAATCTGATTTTGTAAATACAAGTCCTACCTTTGCTTTTGCTTGTGTTGGGAGCTTTGGAATCTCTTCAGTTATGAAAAGCATTTATTGAGGTTACACTCAGATGAGTCTTGGAAAGCTCTGAGGTTAACAGCCAGGAGAAGAAAACATAAAACCAAGCCATGGTTCACCAGGAGTACAGGGATTGAGGTACTTGGAAGAGGGTGCCGGAATTCTGAGCTTGTCTGAACAACCATGTCATCTTATTCTCCTCAATTATCTGTTTATTCACGCACTCATTCATTCAACAAACATATTTTGAACACCTCTCATGAGCTACCTATAGCATATAAAACTTCCACGTGCCCAGAGAAAAGTTATTTAAGGAAAATGCCAAGAGTAGTTCCATTATCTTTATATTAAAAATCAGGAAAAATATGCAGAAGCGGATTAATTTTTATGTTGCTTATATGGTACTTACTTATGCCAAGGACTATTATAAATGCTATGTTCATATTAATTAATTTAATCATTGGAATGGCCCTTTGTGTACATTGTTAGTGTCTTAAATACTTTCTCATTACTGGGACAAAGTACCTGACACCCACAAGTCAGAGGAGGAAAGGTTTATTTTGACTCAGAGTTTGTAGAGGTTTCAGTCTGTAGTCGGCTGGCTCCAAGGCAGGGTGGCATGGCAGATGGGCATCTCAGAGGAGAAACAGTCCACGGCAGGGCAGGCAGGAGGCAACAGCCTTCCTTCTGCTTTCCCTTTTTATTCCATCCAGGCTACAAGCCTGTTGGTTGGTGTCACCCACACCCAGGGTGGGTCTTCCTTCTTCAGTAAGTCCATCACCCGCACCCAGAACTACGCTAAACAAATCAGTGGACTAATCCACACCACGATCTAGTAGTGCACCTCTATGATGCAGTCATTCCCCAAAGCCCTACCTGTGAGTGCATGGAGCTTGGTGGGGGTGCATCTAGACACAAGCATAGCAGTTAGCATTCCCACTTTATAGATGAGCCAGCCAAGGGCCTAGGAGATTAAGAGTTTTTCCTAAGGTCACAGAGCTAGAATAGGAGAGCTGGGATTTAAATCCACTCAAGTTTGCTCCAGTGTCCATTCTGTGAATCACTAACCAAGCTCCTTCTGTGAAGTCGCTGCAGTGCTCCTGGGGGTGCTACCAGGCACAGTGACGTCACAGCAGGAGGGAAGTGGAGGGGCTGAGCCTCAGGGTCCAGGCACTTCTCCTTCCACAGCTGCCCAGTGAAAGCCCTCAGAGCCGTGTTCCCTGATTTCTGCGCTCTTCCACAAGGCCAGAGTTGGACTATGGTGTCGGGACGGGCTAGTTCCTCATCAAAACACTGTGTGTGCGTGTGTGTGCGTGTGTGTGTGTGTGTGCGTGTGTACAGAAGTATCGTGGAGAGATCATGGGGCTGAAAAGTCCATGTGGCCCCATTCACACACACCTGAATCTCCCTGAGAGGGACACTTCTCACCAGCTCTGGGGACACCTTGGGAGGTTCTAGCGCTTGGAGAAGCCAGGGAAGGGGACCCATGGCTTCTGAATCTTAAAGAAAAGCAAACACCAAAGCACTTTCTTCCAACCAAATCTGATGTGAACATGCAAAATTGAACAGGAAATTGGAGCCGTCTTGCTTGAAGTGAAGGGGAGCAGCCAGCTGCTGTCCTCGGAGGGTTCTTTCTCTTCCAGATCGCAGGACTCAAGGAAGCCTTGTGCTTGGCCTGCCGACCCCGAGCTCTCCTTGCCTCTTCCACAGCTTCAGGTCTAACGCTGGACACATGTGCCTCCCGAGCTCTGGGAATGCGGCCAGGGTGACTGAGGAATGTTATTAGTTAATTTAAATTTACCTAATTTAAATTAGAAGCTGAAGCAGTATCAAATATTTTCCTGTTAAACACAATTGTATTGTTATGTAGAACGTTTAACCACATAGCCTAAGGTGCTGTGGTGTACAATAATACCTCACTGATCCAATTGGTGTCAGACAATTGATTAAGTGCGAATGATTTATTTATTTGTATGTGATATAACTTGCGCTGTGTTTATTTTTGCAGACAGCAAGAGTCACATCGATACCTATGCAAATCATAATGACTAGCTATTAAAATTTTTAACACTATTACATTCATTTTAATTGCAACACAATTAAATCTTTTCTAGTTAAATGTAAGTATGGAAAACACTTAAGCCTAAAATGAAGGCATACGACTGCTGCGAAACGGGTGGAAATGCAGAAGCTAAGAGTGTGACAGCAGTGGGAAAAGATAAAGGACCAGAGGGAATTTCAGGATGAGGAGCAGTTGCAATCTGCTATGCAGAGAAAGCGCAAGAGCTGCTTCTTGTGCAAAGGGTGATAAAGTGTTAAGAGAAACATCCAGCAAACGCATAGTGAATTTGAGAAGAATTTTCCTCTGAACGATCCAAAAGAACTTAGGTAAGAAGCATTAGCCAGTAAATTTTTATGTTTTTTTCTTAGTGCATATTAACTTCACAGGATATTGGGTTTCACTGTGACATTTTCATGGAGGTGTGTAACACTTTGACCATACCCCCCCTACTTCCTTCCCTTACTCTCTTCTCCCTATGAGTCTCCTACTTTCATGTTGTCTCCCCTCCCCTGTAGACTCCACATGTGACAGGAAACATGTGATTCTTATCTTTCTGAGTCTGGCTTATTTTGCTTAAGATGATGATGTCCATGTCCGTCCATTTGCCTGCAAACAACTGGATTTCATTCTTAATGGCAGAACAATGTTTCATGGTGTGTATAAATTTTTCTTTATCCATTTATCACTGATGGGTCCTAGGCTGATTCTATAAGTTGGCTACTGTGAATAGGGCCAGGAGAAATATGGAAGTGCAGGGATCCCTACAGTAAGCTGACTTCAGCTCCTTCGTGTATGTAAAGCAGGGTGGTGGAGCAGGATAATATGGGGAGTCCACTTCCAGTTTTTAACCTCCGTACTGATTTCCCTAGTGGCTGTACTAATTCGCATTCCCACCAACAGTGTAGCACGCACTCTTGCCTGCATTTATTATTATTATTTTTATTTTTGATGCTAGCCATTCTGACTGGAGTAGCCAACGAATAATTTTAAACAACTTTTAATATGATTGGAATATGTGAATTTGGCTAGCTATAAAATGGCATGGATTCTTGCACAAAAAGGGAAATCACTTTTAGATGGGCAAAGATTAAAATAAGTTGTTTCAGTTATGCAAATCTGGGAGGAAATTATAAAGAAAAAAGCTAAAAATAATATTTTGCAAAATGCGAAAGATCTTCATTATGATGAAGAATTAATTCACCAGATAACTGTTAGTAGAATACAAAACTTTTCTGCTACCATCAAAGATAAGTTGATTGAACTTTGAAAAGCTGCTAGTATTTTTCTTTAGCTTTGAATGAGTTATTTGACATAAGAGACACTGCCCAGTAAATACGTTTTTTTTTTTTTGGTACCAGGAATCGAACTCACGACCTCGCACTTGCCGGGCAGGCGCTGTGCTGCTGAGGTATATCCCACGCCCCGACTGCCCAGTAAATACTTACAAAGTTGTTTTTCTCAAACAACTTTCACATTCACAAAGAAATGTCAATTTTAGTCCAAGAGTTGAACTTTAGGCATGGATAATTTTGGATCTTTCATAACTGTCAAAGAATTTTAGTTGGATATGAAAAAGCTAGTTTTTAGCATGATGCCCTATGACCTAGTGCTATCATTTAAAATATATATAGTTTTATAGGAATTTTTTTTTTTTTTTTTTTTGTGGGTACCAGGGGTTCGACCTCAGGACCTCGCGCGCCAGCAGGCGCCCGTGCCGCTGAGCGATATCACCAGCCCCTTTTTCGTATGTGGGATCCGGGAGTCGAACTCGGGCCCTCACGCTTGCAAGGCAGGCGCTTACGCCGCTGAGCCATCTCACCGGCCCAGGAATTTTGAAATAAGACTGTTTCCCTTAATATTTCATTCCATCGTGTGACACATATTGAAAATATTTGTGCTTATTTTTTCTGAAGATGACTCTATGCAAAGTGTTTCTGATGCCATTGTGAGGATTATTCAGTATAAATGTCCAAATGCCATGAGTCATCACCAGTTTTTGGATCAGCTAAATAAATGGAAGACTATGATTTTGATCATCCTCTGATCTCTGCCAACGCTGGTTGATTGCCTTAGGGAAGAGTTTTAGAGAGACTTGCCGTACTGTTAGGTCTAATTCAAGATTTCCTTGAAACAAAAGAAACACTTATCAAATAGTCAGTAATCAAAGAAACAAAATGGCAATTTGGTTTCTGTTTTCTCACCCATCTTACCCTCCATAGGAAGAAGCTAAACTTGAAGTTGCAGTTAAAAGAAGTGCTACTGTATTTCCCGCAAAACTAACACCTAACCCGAAAATAAGCCCTAATATGATTTTTTTCAGGATGCTCATAATATAAGCCCTACCCCCAAAATAAGCCACACATAAGATCATCAGCCAGATGGATACATTTAGTACATCTGTTGCAACACATGATGGACATATTGAATTATAAAATAATATTAATAAAATAAATATTATTGATATTAATACTTAAACAAATGATAATATAAATTTATAATTATTTGTAAATACCCAACCAGGTGTCTTTGGATAAGAGGTAAATGCCTATGTAACAGTTGAAATTGAGACTTATTGCTGAATGACCAGTCGGAGTACGGACACAGGCATGAATAATGTGCCCACTTGGTAATGAATGTGGTAGTATCTAATATGAAACTTCATAATTCAATTTCATGTGTAGTAATGGACGTACTTAATGTATTTGTGTGAAAAGAAACATTTTCTAAATTTTGGTGCCTGCAATTTTTCATTGATTTTGTGTGGACCATCATTCTTCAATGCCATAATTTTTGTTGCCCCTGCTGTCTCTTAAGTCTTCAAAATTGACACTAGATTTAATGGAAACTTCGGGACACCCAGCCTGCTAGAGGTTGTGACTTGGGTGAAGAATTCATGGGATAAAATCACTGACAGCAGTGTTGCCAATGCACTACGAGCAGGCTGCATGGACAAGACGCGCTCATTTAAGGATAGCGCTATTGCTGGACACGAGAGACTGGGGCCCATGGTTCTATAGGAAATAGAACTGCGAGAAATTTGGGGTTTGGAGACTTATGACAATGTTCAGAAGAAAATGACATGACTGTTATTTGAATAAATGTAGATTTTTGTACATGAATAAGTCTAGGTTTCTGTACATGAATAAGTAAATAAATAAATGTAGATTGTCATACATGAAAAAATAAGCCATAGCCTGAAAATAAGCCCTATTGCATCTTTTGAAGCAAAAATTAATAAAAGACCTGGTCTTATTTTGGGGGAAATATGGTATTTGTGACCAAGTGAGACAGGAACCAGAGTTCATGTTGAAACTTCTCAGAATCCAAATCAATGATAACAACTTTATACCTTTTTTCTAACATGAATCAATTGAAGAAGATTTTCATTGTAATTGGCGCTATTATGTAAATTGGCTACAAAAGCAACAAAAATGTGAAGGATAATTTGTTGATACTGATAAATTTAGAGTTGCTTTCAGTTTATGTAACATCTGTCGATTCATGCCAAGAAAATTGAACTGACCTATGCATTGGTGAATTTACCTAACTTGGGCAAAAGTTGCTTTGAAACAGATACGCTTTTGCTACAAAGTCAGATTAATTTTTCTAAGAAGATGAACTAGTTTAGCCAATGTGAATGCAAATACTAATAGAAAATTATTTGGGGGAAAATTTTAAAGTATGTTTGGAATACCTTGGATATGTGAATCTATATTTTTTAATAGTAAATTTCATGAAATGTCAATGGAGATCTAATATTTCTGATACAAATTTGGAATTCAAATGGAGATGTACTGTCAGTATAAAATACATACCAGATTTCAAAGAGGTAGTGTAAAAATGTGAAATATTTTACTAATTTCTTATGTTGATTACATGTTGAAATAATACTTTAGATTTATTGAGTTAAACAAAATAAATTATTAAAAATAATTTCTCCTGTTTATTTTTACCTTTTTGATGTGGATATTAGATAATTTAATGTACATGGCTGTCATTATCTATTTTTCTTTTGTATTCCTAAGGTAGGAAACTTCTCCAGAAAAGCAGGAACCATCTTTATCCTTGTATTTTTTTTCCTCCACAATGGATCTTTATTGTTAAAACTATGCTTATCGAACAGAAGGTGCTCGATAAATATTTGTTTGAGGAGTGAAAAAGTTTGGGGTAGTTGTTTGTTTTTTATTTTTTTGCTATCATGGACACTTCTCTGCCATACACATCTTGCAAGTTGGTGTGTATGTGCATGCAGATTTTACCTGTTTGCTTGGAAGAAATTCCAGTATCATTGCATAAAAGGGTATGGGGCATTTTATTGTGTTAAAAATTGCCAGATTAGGGGCCGGTGAGATGGCTCAGCGGCGTAAGCGCCTGCCGGGCAAGCGCGAGGGCCCAAGTTCGACTCCCGGAACCCACATACGAAAAAGGGGCCGGTGATATCGCTCAGCGGCAGGGGCGCCTGCTGGCGCGCGAGGTCCTGAGGTCGACCCCCCGGTACCCACAAAAAAAAAAATTGCCAGATTAATCTCAGAAAAGACTGAACCAATTTACAATGCCATCAGTGTTGTAAATTAGTGGGGGACATCAGTCTCCCAACACTAACTTTTAGAGGAACGTGGAATGATTAACAGTGTGGTTTTGGGCAAGTTAGTTAGCTTTCAAGAAACTAATTCTCTTTACACTGTAAGACAGAGATGATAATGCAAGGCTGAAAATGAAGTAAGCAAGTGCATAAATACTTCCACAATAAAGTGGGTTTTAAATGTATAATTCTAATTGAAAGAACTGCTTTCTTTCAGCAGGCAAGGACATGACTGGTGGTCTGAGCTGGGGTGTAAGTGGCCAGGTAAGAGTAGGAAAGGGCCACCTGAGGGAAGGGAACAGAGAAAATCAGAGTCACATAACAAGAAGCTGCTATACCTGCTAGAAGTTGAATGTGTTTGGGAGAAGAGCACAGCCTCCTATTTTTGTGTACTTGAATCTCTACTCACAAAGATTTATTTTAAAAAAAGATTTATTTAAAATAACTTTCAGCATGTTTATAGCAGCACAATTTACAATAGCTAAATCTTGAAATAGCCCATATGCCCATCTACAGGTGAATGAATAAAGAAAATGTATTTATATACAATGGAGTACTACTCTGCCATGAAGGATAGAGTTGAGGCATTTTTAGAGAAATAGATGCATCTTGAGATCATCATCTTGATAGGAAGGATGTCTTAGTTACCTTCTTGTTGCCGAGACAAAATACCTGACACCTGAAGTTAAAGGAGGACGGGTTTATTTCAGCTCACAGTTTGTAGAGGTTTCAGTCCATAGTTGGCTGGCTTCAAGGCAGGGCAGTGTGGCAGAGGGGCATTATAGAGAAGAAAGAGTCCATGGTGTGGCAGGCAGTGAGCAGTGAGCCTCCCTTTCCCTTTTATTTCATCTAGGCTACAAGCCTATTGGTTGGTGCTACCCACACCTAGGGTGGACCTTTCCATTAACCATACCCAGAACTGTGCTAAACCAATCAGTGCACTAATTTAGTATCACACATCCTTAATCCCAGTATCACATGCCCTAGATCCAGCCACCTCTGGAAACCCCACCTATGAGCACATGAGGGTTTGGAGGGCCATCTAGATACAATCTATAACAAACAGAACACGAGATGGGGGGAGGGAAGGAAATAAAAAGAATTTAAAGAAAAAAAAAAGAATTGAAGGAGAAAGTGAAAATAGTGGTTTTGTAAACAGGGAGGGAAAGAAGGGTTGGAGGGAGGGGAGGGGAAGGGGACAAAAAATTAAAACGTGTTATGTACACGTACACATCTCCACCATGAATGTGATCATTATGTACTGCAAACATGTACTAATAAAAAAAGAAACTAAAAATAAATTAAAATAATGGTGGGAACTGATACTTTGCCTAAGAACTTAAACTAAGTATGTTTTATTTCAAAAGGAATATTTTATTTTCCTAGCAAACAAGAAAAAAGTTATGAATAAAAATCCCCTTGGATATTGATTTGACAAACTCCACAATGGGGCGGGGCAGGTGTGAATGTACAGTGTGTTTGGGGAACACTGGGGAACCCCTGCTGGCTGCTCCACCTGAAGATGGTGTCCCTGGGACTGAGGAGAACCTGGTGGCCAACAGCTCACCTGGCCCCTGAGCCCTCAAAGTGCAGCTCGGCTGAAGACTTAGTGTAAACAAAAGCAAAATATTTCACCAATACTGCTTCAATATGGTGCATATTGAAATGATAATATTTGAAATGTACTGAGTTAAATAAAACATTGAAATTCTTGGGCTGGAGCTATAGCTCAGTAGCACAGTATCTGCCTGACAAGCACGAGGTCGTGAGTTCGATTCCCGGTGCAAAAAAAAAAATTCTTTTATGTTTCTTTTTCCTCTTTCAAATGTGGCTAAAGAAAATCTGTATTTGTGGGTGTGGCTCACTTTATATCTGTATTGGACAATGGGGGGGTGGCCCCTGCCGGATGTTTTTAGCCCTTCCTCCCAGCAACCTTACGCGACCGCTCGGACACTTGAATATGCACGGAGGGCTGGGATCAGCACTGAGCTCGGAGTTCACAGCTGGTGACAAAGCAGCTGAGGCGTTTGTCTTAGACCAGGATCTGTGAAAGCAGATTGGAAACTGCTAAAATAAGACCAAGCTCAGCCCCAAACCTCACCCAAACTGACACCAGCTGCTAAAGTTTGCCTCTCGCTTTTCTTTTTTCTTTCTTTCTGTCACTCTTCTCTTCTCTTCTTCTCTTTTCTTCTATTCTCTCTCCTTCCCTCCACTACCCTCCCCTCTCTCCTCCCCTCTCATCCCTCCTTTTCTCCTCTCCCCTTCCCTCCCCTTCCCCTCTCCTCTTCTCTCCTCTCCTCTTCTCTTCTCTTCTCTTCTCTCTCTTCTCTTCCTTCTCCCCTCCTCTCCCCTCCCCTCCTCTCTTTTCTCTCTTCTCTTCTCTTCTTCCTCCCCTCCCCTCCCCTCCTCTCCTCTCTCCTCCCCTCCCCTTCCCTCCTCTCCTCTTCCTTTCTCTTCTCTTGTCTTCTCTTGTCTTCTCTTCTCTTCTCTTCTCTTCTCTTCTCTTCTCTTCTCTTCTCTCCTCTCCTCTCCTCTCCTCTTCTCTTCTCTTCTCTTCTCTTCTCTTCTCTTCTCTTCTCTTCTCTTCTCTCCTCTTCTCTTCTCTTCTCTTCTCTCCTCTTCTCTCCTCTCCTCTTCTCTTCTCTTCTCTCTCTTCTCTTCCTTCTCCCCTCCTCTCCCCTCCCCTCCTCTCTTTTCTATCTTCTCTTCTCTTCTTCCTCCCCTCCCCTCCCCTCCTCTCTTCTCTCCTCCCCTCCCCTTCCCTCCTCTCCTCTTCCTTTCTCTTCTCTTCTCTTCTCTTCTCTTCTCTTCTCTTCTCTTCTCTCCTCTTCTCTTCTCTTCTCTTCTCTCCTCTCCTCTTCTCTTCTCTTCTCTTCTCTCTCTTCTCTTCCTTCTCCCCTCCTCTCCCCTCCCCTCCTCTCTTTTCTATCTTCTCTTCTCTTCTTCCTCCCCTCCCCTCCCCTCCTCTCTTCTCTCCTCCCCTCCCCTTCCCTCCTCTCCTCTTCCTTTCTCTTCTCTTGTCTTCTCTTCTCTTCTCTTCTCTTCTCTTCTCTTCTCTCCTCTCCTCTTCTCTTCTCTTCTCTTCTCTTCTCTTGTCTTCTCTTCTCTCCTCTTCTCTTCTCTTCTCTTCTCTCCTCTTCTCTTCTCTTCTCTTCTCTTCTCTTCTCTTCTCTTGTCTTCTCTTCTCTTCTCTCCTCTTCTCTTCTCTTCTCTCCTCTTCTCTTCTCTCCTCTCCTCTTCTCTCCTCTTCTCTTCTCTTCTCTTCTCTTCTCTTCTCTCCTCTCCTCTCCTCTTCTCTCCTCTCCTCTTCTCTTCTCTCCTCTTCTCTTCTCTCTCTTCTCTTCCTTCTCCCCTCCTCTCCCCTCCCCTCCTCTCTTTTCTCTCTTCTCTTCTCTTCTTCCTCCCCTCCCCTCCCCTCTCTCTCCTCTCTTCTCTCCTCCCCTCCCCTTCCCTCCTCTCCTCTTCCTTTCTCTTCTCTTCTCTTCTCTTCTCTTCTCTTCTCTTCTCTTCTCTTCTCTCTCTTCTCTTCCTTCTCCCCTCCTCTCCCCTTCCCTCCCCTTCCCCTCTCCTCCTCTTCTCTTCTCTTCTCTTCTCTTCTCTCTTCTCTTCCTTCTCCCCTCCTCTCCCCTCCCCTCCTCTCTTTTCTCTCTTCTCTTCTCTTCTTCCTCCCCTCCCCTCCCCTCCCCTCCTCTCTTCTCTCCTCCCCTCCCCTTCCCTCCTCTCCTCTTCCTTTCTCTTCTCTTGTCTTCTCTTCTCTTCTCTTCTTCCTCCCCTCCCCTCCCCTCTCTCCTCCCCTCTCATCCCTCCTTTTCTCCTCTCCCCTTCCCTCCCCTTCCCCTCTCCTCCTCTTCTCTTCTCTTCTCTTCTCTTCTCTTCTCTTCTCTTCTTCCTCCTCTCCCCTCCCCTCTCTCTCCTCTCTTCTCTCCTCCCCTCCCCTTCCCTCCTCTCCTCTTCCTTTCTCTTCTCTTGTCTTCTCTTCTCTTTTGATCTTTGAAATAGGGCCTTGCTATGTAGCCTAGGCTGGCCTTGAACTCTCAGAACTCCTGCCTCAGCCTCCCCAGTGCTGGGATTACAGCTATGAGCCACTGTACCTGACCTCTATAGTTTGCATCTTAAATGTCCCCCAGCGACCTGTGTGTTGAAGCTTGGTCTCCAGCCCGTGGTGCTGCCAGGAGTTGGTGGAGGTAGAGGTTGGGAAGGTGGCCCCACCTTGAGGAAGTGAGGCCTGGTGGAAGGAAGTTACACCTCCAAGGGGACATTGGGACCCTGGTCCCTCCTCTCTCCCTCTGCATCCTGGATGCCAGGAGGCGACCAGGCCTCCTCTGCCACACACTCCCACCAGGGTGTCCCGTGCCGCCACAGACAAAGCAACAAAACTAAGCAACTGTGGACTGAAGTCTCTAAAACCGAGCCCAAATAACCCGTTACTCCTCAAAAGCTGACTCCTCTCAGCTATTTGTTATAGGATAAGGAAGCTGACTAACGCACCAGTAAGATCCCAGGTATTCCCTTGGTGCCTCTGTTAAAATAGACCATGAATGAGGTCAACAGCGTGATGCTGAAACCTGGGGAAAAGCACTTTGTTCTTTTGGGTTTCAAGCCCAGAATGACAAAGATGTGAGGAACTAATCATCCAGTCCTTTGATAAGGAAGGAAACTGAAACTAGTTAGATTGGAAATGATGTTAGTTGGGTCCTCCGAGAAGCAGGTTTCAAGATGGTATTAGTTATGCAAGAGATTTGTTGGGAGAAAGCCTGTGTCTGACGAGGACAGAGGCAGCGGGGTGGGCAGGGACAGCACGCAGGTCACGGTGCAGGTCGCCTGCCTGGGAAAGGGCGTGGGAGGGAAGGACTGTGGAGACTCTTGATGGCTGCACATTTCTTGGAGGTCTCTGACCAGGTCAACCTGAGTCCCTGAGCTCAAAAGCTGCTGGGCAGGAGCCACCTGCGCCCAGGGGTATTGTTTGGATTTGAGGTATTCTTGGACTTTTTCCATACTGGGTGTTTTGGTGGAAAACCTGGGTACTTCTGCATACAGACGTAGTGATCAGATAGAAGATTCGAGAGTCTGTGCGTCTTGACTCAGCCACAGCCTCAAGTCTTCTCGTGGTGGCACTGTCACGGTTAGCAGGGCAACTCTGTGGAGGGTCGTGATGATTAGAAGGATAGTAACAAGGAAGCTTTCCCAAAGGTGAAAGTGTTTGACCACTTTAGAACTCCAGGTAGGGATGGTAAAGCCTTCAAGAAGATGCAGATGACGCCATGTTGGATGTTCTCAGTGACTGGTGAGTTCCGGCCAATATCTAAGAATGCCAGCTGGACCTGGTTCTGGTTGATCCAGCTGCACACGGGCCAGGACTCTCTTCAGCTTTTCCATCTTAGACCCTTGCGCAGGGTGTGCTCTGCTGTCCCCTCTCAGGACTTCCCTCATCATGGCAGCCCTGCCCCCTTTTGTCCCTCACTTGTTCTGTCCCCTTCCCAGAGCACTTCAGCTCCGGGTTCTATCACAATGTTTAATCGCCAGCTGGTTGCTCTCCTGCCCGTGGAGTCTGTGCTTCCTTCACACCCACCTCCCCTGTGATGCCGTGGCACAGAGGAAGTAGTTGGTTTTTATTTTTTTGACTGGATAGAGTTCACACGTGGTTTCCAAAAGGAAGGAATTGGCAAATGAGGAATTTAGAAGAAAAGGGAGTGTTTTCATGAACATCCTGCTCTACTTTCATGGTAAGGGGAAGAAGAAGAAAGAGGCTGACTGCAGAGTGTCTCGGTGGATTCGACCTCTTCCTCGGTCAGATCTTTCACCAGAAATTCTAGCAAGAAGCATATGGAGAGGTTTGGCACTGATCTTTCCTCTTCCTGAATTTCCCTAGGGCAGGTGGGCAAGCTTGCTTTTAATTAATAAATTAATATTTATTTTAGTTTTGACCCACAGTCATCGAATGGGGAGAGATGAATGAGTAGGAGCTCTGGGTAACCCACAAACCAGGGGTTCAGTTCATGGAGGCCCAAGTGTCTCGCTTTGGCTTCTCCCTCTAAGTCATGAAAAGATATGGCCGGGTTCGAGAGAAGGGAAAACACTCGCTCTATATCAGCCTGAAGAGCCAGGCTGGCTGCAGGTGGCCGGCACCTGTCAACAGGTGTCATCTGTAGCCACAGAGCGGCGGTCCATGTGAGAGGAAGACTTGTCCTGTCTTCTTGGGGGTCCAGCTGAGGGCAGTGGCAATCTGGGACTCCTGGATGGAGGATGGGAGGTCCACGCTGGGAGACTTTTGTGGTCCTTTTTCACAATTTGAATCACAAATTTGAGGCTCCCCTGAGCTAACAATTGTTTACTCAGAGAGTCAGCACAGAGAAAAAGAGAAGTGTTGTTTAGCAGCCAGAAGGAAAGCAATAAACCCTGTAAGGCAACTTGCTCTTGTCTAAGCCAAGGAGCGGCCCGCAGAGGATCATCCTCGGTTTACGCTTCCTGCAGGGTGAGAGCCCACCCGCCACGTCGCAGGCGTTCACGTGGAGAGGAGGCGGTCTGCCACACACAGGCCCCATCTGAGACAGGGCAAGGGACAAAGCCGAGGTCTCAGCAAATCATCTCGCGAAGTCATCCCCTCCGCCCCAGTGTGGAGAGTCACTCGGAACCCCTGCCGAATTCTCACAGTGTCCTGGTGAGCAGATCGAGCGCTGGGCCGGGAGAGGGGACCCATGTTCCAGCCCCAACTCTGCCTCTGACTCACTCTGGTCCTTTGTCAAGTCACGGGACTTCTCTGGACCTCACACTCTTTCCCATAGAATGAGAAGATTGGGGTAAATTATCTCAAAGTCTCCCTCTCACCCCCAGCACTAAGGTTTGTGACTACGTGACTGTGGGATTCAAGAAGTCCTGGGTTATTTCTTCCTTTAAAGCGCTTTCTGAAAGGCTGCTTATCATTTGGCGTGGGGGTGGGACATAACACAGAGAATCATCCTTGGGACGTGACAGACCTGTGGGCTGCCCATCCTGCCTATGTCCCTGGGCTCTGGGGAGTCCCTTTCATTCCCAGGAGTGGAGCTGCATCAGGGCAGAGGTCAGAGGGCGTAGCGGCAGAGCCCTCTGAGCCCATCCCTCCCACACCTGGCAGTGGTGAGTCATGCTTTGTCGCCTAGTCGGGCTACAGGCAGCTTCTTGAGATTGTCAACAGCCAGGATGGAATAATCCACCAGAGGCTCGTTTTTAGCCAAGAGTGAAAAATGAAGTCACTAGGAAGAGCAGTAGACGATGCCGATTAGTGATGCAGACAGGGTGCCAGGGTTTGCTGAAGGACAGGGCTGTCTTCCCCATGAGCCAATCCCAGGAGGGCGCCAGGCTCTCCAGTTTGCAGTTGGTAGCCTGGCAGCATCTAAGAGGAGGAACCTGGGAAGGGCTGCCCGCTGGGTAGGAGAAACCATAGTTCTGCCCATCCTTCTCCATTCCCCAAATCACCACCCCCAACGGAGACCTCTCAGCTTCTCTCCTTCAGCGAGTGGGTCATGGAATTATCATGTCACAGGGAGTTAGCAGGGAGATGCTGAGCACTCAGTCTGTGGTCTTTCCCATCTTTTTTCTATTTCATTCTAGGAACCGAATAAACAGGGATGGAGCCCTTGCAGCTGCCTGCTCAGCCTTCCTCCCCTGGTCAGTCAGGGCTGAGATAACTCGTCTCAAAGGCTTTTCCACTTTTACCATTCTGTAGTTCTTTGCTGGATTTGAAAATAACACATTCTCTCAAAGATGTAATGGCACATTTCAGTAAAAAACGAAACCAGAAAAACCTCAGTTCTGTTGCTTCTGTTGGCTGTGGGGTCCTGGGAGAGTTGCTTAACCTCAAAGCTCTGTTTCTTCATTTGCAAGTGGGCAAAATACTGCCTACTTCTGAAGGTCTACGGGAGGATTGATTAAGATTGCAGAGATCAGGGCTGGCTCAGCACTGTGCGCGGGGTGAATTCACCAAGGCAGGGGTGCAGCAAAGCGGACACGTGAGCCGTGGGTCCCGGCTCCCTCAGGGAAGTGAGCTCACTCTCCATCCCCTGGTCTCCTGATGGGACCGGCTGAGTCCCTGGAGGAGACACTTTGAAATGTGCTACTGCATAGATCTCGAAGGAGCTAATGTCTCCTCTCTGCACCGGTGAGCTGAAAACCACCTCCTCTCGTGACCATGCTCCTTGTCACCAGGACCCAGAGAGGAGGCACAACTCATCCAGGGAATACCTTGCACCCCCTGTGCCTGGCAGTGGCCCAGGGTTGGGCGCTTCCATCTGCAGCCCTGGGAAGGAGCCACCCTGACCTCACTGCTTCCTTCTTCTCCTGCTCTTTGTTCCTCCCTCCTCTGTCCATCAGGCTCTTGGTGTTGCAGGTTGAGACTTCAGGAAGAGATAAGATTGTTAAAGGACAGGGTGTCCAAAGAAGAGACTACGGAAGTGCAAAATTTTGAGAAGCCTGTGCATTTGGGGATTTGGGCAGGACTGCAGATAGTAGTGGCACTGGTGGATAGGGGAGTTGGGGAAAGAGGGGTGCAGCTGAGGCTGCTGGGAGGATGCGTGGTCTGCTGAGCAGCACACAGGAGCCATGATGTTTGTGATTCTATGATAAGCAGTGACCCAAGCAGGAAGTCATCCTCAGGCTGCAAATAGGGCAGGGGGCAAGGGGCCAGCAACTCTCAGGCCAGGTGGTGCCTGGAAGTCCAGGCTGGGTGGCATGGTGAGGCTGCAGGCTCCTGCTCTGCCAGGATTCCAGTTCTGCAGTGAGGTGGCAGTGTCTAGGACAAGAATTCAGTTTCCCAGCCAAGAGGGGACTAAGCCTACAGGCACAGAGCTGGTGGCCTCCATTAAGGAGAACGTTGGGCAGAGGCTGGGAACGGGGCTGGGTCTCATGCTTGCAGAGAAAGCTAAGCACGAGAAAGTGGGTTTGGGTGGAATCGTTTACCTGGGTTGCTGGTCTGGACTGATGGGAAGATTCTGACCTCTTACTGCAGGACATCCACGGGGAAGGGCATCTCCTCATTTGGAGCTGAGTGCACACATTGTAGCCCCTTCCAGAATATTTCACAGGTGACAGATGTCTCTGCCTGTGGTTCACTGACTACAACCTTGTGCATGAGGAAAGGGACATCACAGTTTCTTCATTCTGCAGTGGAGGAAACTGAGTCACCGTCAGTAGAGGTAGGCTTCTGTTGCCTAGGACCCAGGGGGGCATCCAGGGCCAGCCTCAGGCTGCAGCTCCACAGAGCTCCTCCTGCTTTTTTCCTTTTTATTCTTCTGATAAAAGGGAGACAGTGAGGGAGGGCAGATGCTGCAGCTGGATCTTGAATCTATCCCAAGGGCTTGCCCTCCATCTTGTGACACTACTGGGAGATGGGAGAACCTTTTTATCCTCACGTTTTTTATCAGTGCCTCTTGGCACCCACGGATTCATGGGTTTCATTTTGGCAGATTTGTACATGTACCCAATAGACTTTAACCATCCCCCCATCTCCTTCTTGCCCTGCGTGCCCCCTAGTTTCACAGTTTGGGGGGTTACAGTGTGTAGAATGTATTTTGGTCATATTCATGCCTCCTGTTGCCCACATTTACTCCCCTCCCCAGAGGTGGGAGAATCTTTATGTGGCAGGGCCCACTGACAGGAAGTTAGGACACGTGGGGCCATGGCCTTGGAGGGGGTGTCGGGACCACAGCTCCTTCTTCTCTCTCTTTGCTTTGTGGTCACCATGAGTTGAACAGCGCCCTTTACCATGCACTGTCATCATGATGTTCTGCCTTGCCGCAGACCCACAGTGACAGGACCAAGTAACTCAGGACCGAAAACTCCACAGTGATGATCCAAAAATAAACTTTTCCTTTTTTAAAGTTAATTTTCTCAGGTACTTTGTTATAGCAGCAGAAAGTTGACTGACACAGTAGATTTGGGGTCCAAATCCTGGCCCTGACCCTTACCCATGCGGGTGATCTTAGGCAAGTCGTGTAATCTCTCAGGGCCTCTGTTCACCATTTGTCAAATGGGATAGCAGTGCTGACCTTCTCTGCTCTGGGCCTGAATCTTCCAGAAATCCCTCAGGGCTTGGTTCTGGGTTCTTTTCTTTTCTCAGCAACCATCTCCCCAGTTTTGCATTCATTTCTCTTACCAAAAAACATCTATACTTTGGTGTTTTTCCAGCTTGAAAGACTTACTATGTCTAGACACGGTTTCAGCTGCCAACCCAAATTTACTCTTGGGCCTTGCTGGTGCCTCCAACTCAGAATGTCCAAAATGGAATTTTATCTCTTTCCCCAACTTCCATAATGGCCCCCTTTCTGGGGTTTCCCATCTCAGGATGTGGTACTACCAGTCACTCCATTCTTTCTATCAACATTGGTCCATTACCATGGATAATTTTCCATCCCCCAACTTCTACACTTCATCAATTAGCACATTTTAAGGATTCCAACTCCTAAATATTGCTGTCCGCACCCGGTTCTCTCTGTCTCCTCTCTTCTTATGTCATCTCATCTTGAATCGACCCTATCCAAGGCACCTTTTGTTTCCAGCTGGACTTCTGCAGTGTGTTTCCAGGAGACTTGGTGGACTTATTCCCGCACTCTTTTATTCATTCTTTCCACAAAAGTGGAGGTAATCTTTCAAGAAAACTTAATCGTGTGACAGTTTCCCCACTTCTCAACTTTAATGACTTTATTTGCTTGTTCATTTGCTTCATATAACACAAAAATTTCTATCTTAACCTTGTTAAATATATAGCTTAGTGGTTTAAATGCATTCATATGGTTGTACAACTCATCTCCAGAGTGTTTTTAGCTGGTGAAATTCAAACTGCATCCATTAAACAATAACTCCCCACCTCCCCTTCCCTTGAGTTCTTGGCAACCATCTTTTATTTTCTGTCTCTATTAATTTGACTATTTTAGGTATATCATGTTAAGTAGAATCACAATATTTCTCTTTTGTGTTGACTGTCTTATTTCCCTTACCATAATGTCTTCAAGGTCACCCACATTGCAGAATATATCAGAAATGTCTTCCTTTTTTAGGGTGCATAATATTCCTTTGTGTGTATATACTATGTCTTGTCTATTAATCTGTCAGTGGACACTTGGGTTATTTCCACCTTTTGGCTATTATGAATAATGCCACTGTGAACATGGATATACAGATATCTCTTTCATAGCTTTCTTTCAATTCTTGCAATTCTTTTGGGTGTCTACCCAGAAGGGGAATTTCTGGATTAGATGGTAATTCTACCTTTCATCTTTTGAAGAATTTCCTACTGTTTTCTGTAGCAATCACACCATTTTCCATTCCTACCCACAGTACACAAAGATTCTGCTTTATCTGCATCCCCACCAATGATTGTTACTTTCTGTTGTTTTGATAGCAGCCGTGCTACTGGGTGTAAAGTGGTATCCTACTGTGGTTTTGATCAGTATTTCCCTAGTGATTAGTGACGCACAAGTTTTATTGTTTATGGGCCATTTGTATATCTGTGGAGAAATATCTACTCAAATTCTTTGCCTATTTTGAGGTCATTTGTTGTTGAGTTGTAGTAGTTCTTTATATTTTTTGGATATTAACCCTTCTATCCAATAGGATTTGTAAATATTTCTTCCACCCCGTGGCTTTTGTAGTTTGTTGGTTGTATACTTTGATGTGCTTCAGCAGCTTCTTATCACCCTAAGATAAAACCCGAAGCCTTACACAATTCAGTTTTAGATTACAACTGTATTACACAGTGTACCCTTCTGATCATCAGGCTGCAGACACTGGCCTTGTCTTTGTTCCTGTCAGATGTGGAGCTCCTTCCTTCTTGCTTTTCCCTTTACCAAGCACACTGAGAATTGCCCAGTGTGAGCCTGTGTTCAAGGGTGGCCTCCTCTCCTAGACAGTAGCCTGCTCACCCTGGTACGGCAGATGCAGTGCCTACAGCCAAATACTTTCAAGAGTCCACAAAGATGTTTTAATTTTGATTTCTCTTCAAATTGGTTGAAAAATAATAATAGATTATTAATAATAAATCAATTATTAGATTAAATAATAGCTTAAATAATTTGTCTTTATATGGACACAGTCATAAGATATATAAATGCAGAAAGGGCTCCCCAAAGGCAAAAGTGATCAGCACCCATAAAAGCCGGAATGCAGCTCTGATTATTCCTGTTTTGCTCATGTCCCTGTCCCCACTTGGCCTATTTTGAGTCTTCACGTGTATCAGTCGCTCGACTGCAGGTGTAAGTGAATGGAGGAGTGAAAACGGCAGGACAGAGGTGTCCTCGGTAAAAGCACAGAATCTTCTTGACCCAGATCTTTTGAAATAAACCCACAGCTCCTCATTACAAGAGGCAGGGGACACTGAACTTCTTTGTGCCTCTGCCCTGGGGAGCTGTGTGCTGGAGGCTGGGGGGAATAAATCCATCTGCTTTGGAAGATTTGAGAACGAGGTCTGCAGCAGCCATGGTGTAGCCTTCACCTGAAAATTCAGTCTGTGTTGTCCACAGTTCTTAAACTCTCAGCCTGCATACTTCAGGATGGTCTGGGACCCGGGCAGTGTCTTTTCCCTTTCTCTGTGTGCGTCTGTTTGTTTTTTCGTATCTTAAAAGTTTTTTTAACAGCTTTATGCAGGTAGCATTCCCAGTCAATAAACTGCACGTGTTTGTAGTAGAAAATGCTCCCTCCCCCTTCCCGCTGCCAGTATACGTCAGTTTGTTAGTTGCCCAGGTAATAGTTCTGGTTACAGTTCCAGTTGCTTCTGTCTCCCAGAAACGCTGGTCACTGTGATGCATAGCTGGTCACTATGATGCACTTTGTATAAACCAATCCCCAATTGACAAGCCATTCTGCCTCTGTACTTCCTGCTTGCTTATCTCATGTAAGCCCGAGACCACCAGAGGTCAGAGCCTGATATTTTGGGAATGAACCCGGTCAGTGCCCATCGACGTAAATAAATCTGCCTCCAAATCCTGGGTGTCATCTCAGTGTTTCTGCTGGTCTTTGCAGTTGTGGCTATGTATACATCTTTGTGCCATGAAGATAATAGACACATCCATCAATCCCAACAGCTTCCTTCATATCCCTCCCACCTGCCCATCCTTTAGCAAACACTGGCCTGGTTTCTGCAATGATTGATTATTTTGCGTTCTAGAATTTTATATAAATGGAATACACAGTACTTGTATACGTTCTTTTCATCTGACTTATTTCACTCATTGTTATGGTTAAGATCTAAAACGTCCCCCTAGAATCTCATGTGTTCAGAGTTGGAGATTTTGGGGTGATTGGATCATGGGGCACTGTACTCGTCAGTGGATTCACACATGGAATGGTTTCACACCCAGCTGAGTGTGCTGTAGGAGGTGGGGCCTAGACTGAAAAGGTGGGCACAGGACATGATGTGGAAGCCTGATGTCCCTTCCTGGCTGCTCCCTTTGCTCTGTTTCCTGGCTGCCATGGCTTGAACACTTCCCCCCACCATGTCCTTCCAGCCTCCGTTTCTACCTTGGAGCCAGGCGACCATGGGCTAAAGCCATGACCCCAAATCAACCTCTCCTCCTTCAAGTTGTGGGTATCAGGTATTTCATCCCAGTGCTGGAAAAGTAACTAAGACATTCATGTTATTTCATCTATTCTCAGTTTATTTCCTTTTATTGTTGAGTCATATTTCATTGTCTGGATGGGCAATGTATTATTTATGATGAACATTTGGGTTTTTATTCCTTATCTACTACAAATAAGGCCCCTGTGAACATTAGTGTGCAAGTCTGTATGCACATATATCTCCTCTTCTCTGCGGTAAATAGGAATGGAATAGCTGGATGAGGTGGTAGTCTTAAACTGCCAAATTGTTTTCCAAAGGGGTTGTAGCATTTAACACATCCTCAGGCATGTGTGAAAATTGCATTTCTTCTATATTCTTTTTTTTTTTTTTTTTTTTGTGGGTACCGGGGGGTCGACCTCAGGACCTCGCGTGCCAACAGGCACCCGTGCCGCTGAGCGATATCACCGGCCCCTTTTTCGTATGTGGGATCCGGGAGTCGAACTCGGGCCCTCGCGCTTGCAAGGCAGGCGCTTATGCCGCTGAGCCATCTCACCGGCCCTCTTCTATATTCTTGCCAACACTTGGTAGGACCAGCATTTTAAATTTTAATCATTTTAATGGGTGGATAGTGGCATCTCATCATGGTTTTAATTCTTATTTCCCTGATGACCAACAGTATTGGGCACCTGTTCGTGTGCTTCTATTCTACCTGCATATTTTCTTCATTGAGGCATCTGTTTATTTCTTTTGTCCATTTAAAAATTGGGTTATTTTCTTATTGTTCAGTTTTGGGGAGCTATTTATATATTTTGTGTTGAAGTCCTTTATGAGCTGTGTGTTTTGCAAAGATTTTCTTCCAGTTTTTGGATTCCCCTAATAACATCTTTTAAAGAACAGAAGTTTTAAATTTTGGAGAAGTCCAATTTATTAGTTGTCCGTTTCATTTACAGTGCTTTCAGTATTGTACATAAAGACACCTTTACCCAAACTCCAGGTTCAGTAATTTCCTCCTGTTTTCTTCTACAAGTGGTATTGTTTTAGTTTTACATTTAGGCATGTGATACATTTTGATTTAATTTTTCTGTATGAATTGAAATGGGGACTTAAATTTATATTTGCTTCTATATTCATATTCATTTTTCAGCACCATTTGTTGAAAAGACTATCATTTCCTTTTTTTTTTTGGTGAGTACTGGGAGTCGACCTCAGGACCTCGTGCACCAGCAGGCACCCATGCTGCTGAGAGATATCACCGGCCCTTTTTTCATATGTGGGCTCTGGGAGTCAAACTTGGGCCCTCGTGCTTGCCAGGCAGGCACTTACGCTGCTGAGCCATCTCACCGGCCCCAAAAGGCTATCATTTCTCCACTCCACTGCCTTTGAATCTTTGTTAAAAATTAGTTTCCATATAAGTCGATCTCTGAACTCTCTTCTCTTCCAGTGATTTGTCTATCTTAATTCCAATACCATACTGTTTCAAGTGCTGTAGTTTTGTAATAAGTTTTGAAATTAGGCAGTGTTAATCCTTCAACTTTGTTCTTCTTTTTCACATTTGTTTAAATTATTCTCAGTCCTTTCAAACCAGCTTGCTAGTTTCTTCAAAACATCCATCTGGGATTTTGATGAGGTTTTTTTTTTTTTTTTAATCTAGGTCAATTTGGGAAGAACTGACATCTGAACATGAACCATGATCCGGAGCCAGGAACAAGAGAAATTTCTCCATGCTTTTATTTTATTTATTTATTTATTTATTTATTTTGGTGGGTACCAGGGGGTCGACCTCAGGACCTCGCGCGCCAGCAGGCACCCGTGCCACTGAGCGATATCACCGGCCCCTTTTTCGTATGTGGGTTCCGGGAGTCGAACTCGGGCCCTTGCGCTTGCCCGGCAGGCGCTTAAGTCGCTGAGCTATCTCACCGGCCCTCTCCATGCTTTTAGATCTTCATAAATTTCTCTCAGCAATGTTTTAGAGTTTTTAGTGTACAGATTTTTCACACTTTTTTTTCAGATTTATTGTTAAGTAATTTTTGATGTTGTGATAAATTGTACTGAATTTCAAAAATGCCATCTCAGATTATGGCCTTCTAAATACAGAGTTAGTTTTCATATATTGATATTGTGTCCTTAAATCTTGCTAAACTTGTCTGTTAGGTCTAGCAACTTTTTCGTTTCTCTTCTGGCTTTCTATATAGTCCTTTATATGGTCCTCCATGAAATGACTGTATCTTTGTTGGGACATTGGTCTAAATTACCTACTGTTCCATTACTGGAACTTAAAAATCCAGGCAATACTCCTTTTACTTCTTCAGTGGAGAGCGGGAGCTTAGACTTACAGTATGACTATTGGACCTGACGGCTCCCAGCTCATCGTGCACCTATACGTGCAGACAATGGCTATCATCCTGCACCCGCTCTGATGGTCTTGGCACCTTGCTGCCTGGAGAATTTAGTATCATCTGCAGAAGGGGATGTTCTGTGTGCAGTCCTTACTCCGGGCTTCAGAAATGTCAGATATCACCAGCCTTGGCTTCTCTTTAGCTAACCTTACATCTCACTGTCTAGAAGTGGTGACATTTTTTTGCTTCCCATGTGCTGGGTCCACAGCACCACCTCATCGGAAGGTGAGTCAGCTTTAGTAAAAGACTATCATGAAACACTTTTGCCTCTCTATTCTCTGGCTCCTTCCACAGCCACCCCAAATCCATCCCACAGGTTTTCTCTGACTTGTCAGATTCTTTCACATCTTTTTGATCTTGGAAGCTAAAAGGTTTAGAGTCAGCCCTTGGCAAGAGCAAGAACCTTTTGGCAGGCATTTTTATACGTCCTCACTCCTGGCTGTCTATGTTCACACTCTCATTTTCCCTTTGCCTCATTCTTTCTCGCCTCCTACTGATTTATGTCCTTTTGACATATTTTGTGAATTTTGTGGTTCAACCTAAATTCTTTCTGGAAAAAGAAAGATATAAATTAATTAAGTTTCCTCCTGGGATAGCCTGTTCAGCTGTTGTGGGCACTGGTTTTTAGCAGCAAACTGGGTGAGAAGTTACTTTCTGTTTGCAGGGGACACTTCGCTTTGTCAGCTGCTTCCATTCTGATGCAACAGTGCGACCTCTTTGCTGTTCAGAAACATATAATCTGTGACTCTTAAAAGTGCTTCTCTTTTTGTGATTTCCCTGCCTTTCTTCGTAGTACTTCTGACTTCCTGGTACCCAAATTTGAAATCTCAGCCTTCCTCCTTATAACAAGTCACCAGTTTCTGTTCATTTTTCTCCACCTAGGTTCAGGTTTCTGTCACCTTTCTTTTTTTTTTTTTTGTGGGTTCCGGGAGTCGAACTCAGGACCTCACGCCTGTCAGGCAGGCACTTATGCCGCTGAGCCATCTCACCGGCCCTCTGTCACCTTAAGTATGAACCACACCTAACCTCTGTGAAGTCTCTCTGCTTTATATCTCTCTAATTTAAAAACCATTTCATTCACAGAAAGCAGCTTCCTTTTCTTTGAACGTCAATCTCTCTGTGATGTTATCTTTCTTGAAAACAGCTGGCGTCCCAGCGTTAAACATGGCGGCTGTAATAGTTTGCTCTTACGTGTAACGCAAGAATAAGAACATTTGGATAAGCTATTTCCTAACTATATATTGTCCTGTGATCCTTGTATTGAAGGAATATACATGTATATATATTCTAGTATATATAATAATGAGATACATGTTATATATAACATACACTCCGCATTATGTATTATTTTAATACATACCCACCTTTTATTCTCAGAGCCCTGCAGTGCAGCCAGCATTGCCAGTCTTCCCCCATGCTGACCCTCTCAGAGTCTGCCTCCTAGACAGCCCAGCCTCTGACATCCACATTTTCAAGATGAGGAAGCTGGGGCTCAGAGGGGTTAAGTGTCATGATCATGAGCTAGCAAGAGCATGAGACCAAGAACAGATGTCCCGGCCCAGCTGTCAGTAGCTGTGTGTTTTGTTCACATCAAGGTCTCATCTTATTTTCCTCATCTCTACAACACGAACTACATAACATAACTCTTAGGGTTATTGTGAATTATCTCACGAGGAACCACAGTGTAGCCCCTCACCGTGGGGCCCACGGTGTGTGTAGACGGCGGGGTCTTGCTTTGAAGGCTGGTCTCCGACTCTATCCCACAACTGTCTGGTAGAAATAGATTGTGAGCCACTCACGTGATCGTACATTTTCAAGTAACCACGTTTAAAACACCTAGGTAACATTAATTTTAATAAAATATTCTATTGAACTTAATATAGCCAAAGCGTCATCATGTAACATGCAGTTAGTATCCGTGTAGTTGATATATTTTTCCCCTAGGCAGTACTTGAATTCTGGCTGTGTCTTACATTCACAGCACAACTCAGGTGCGACAGGACAATTCAAGCGCTCACCTGCCACAGGTGAGCAGAGGTTGTGCAATCCGAACCCCAGCACAGGGGCCTACAGGCCCACCCACCTACCCGCTCCCACTGGGTCCTGCAGGGGGAGCTCTGCCATCCAGCGCCTCCCCACGCGCCTGGCCATTTCTCAAGGCCCAAGACAGGCCTGTGCTCCCAGGCCTTCTCTCTTAGACTCATCGTGTGCTTCTGAGCTCCAGCCCATAACTCATGGTCAACCCCACCTAAAATACCCCACCTTGACTCACCAGGCAGGAAGCACTGACAACGAAAGCAAAAGAAATGGTTCCGACTCAATGCAAGTATGGCTGATGCAAGTTAGAAACCATTCTGCAAAGTGAAAAGCTCTCTAGGAGTAAGTATGATCGCACACATGGTGGAGAAGGACTGAATGGCCCCAGCCTCTGAAGCATTTTTATTCTAATAAGAAAAACACTAAAACTATAGTACTATAGGGAAGTAGTAGGCCTGCATTCACAGACAGGGGTATAAAAATGGCTCACAAGCAGACGGGGGAAGGATGTCCGGCTTTACCAGTAATGACAGGTTTGCAAATCACAACAATGAAACACCATTTTCCCCTGCTGCTTCGGGTTAGATTAAGACTACAACTCTACTCAACGCTGGAGAGGGCGTGGGGAGGAGAGACCAGTGCCTACGAAGGGAAGGCGGTTTGGCAACAGGCATCAAAAAGCCTTAAGATATGCGTACTGTATACCCAGTAGTTCTTCTGGGAATCTTCTAGAGAAATAATCAGAAATGCAGATGCAGATGTACAGGCATGGATGTTAATCACAGAGGTATTTATTCTTGCCAAAGCAACCTAAATGCCTAATATGGTGGAAGTGGTGAGTTAGAGTACAGCCAAACAACAGGATACCAGGCAGTTACATGAAAATGATGGTGACTAAGGCATCGACGATATGGGCAAGTGTTTTTGTAATATAAAGTTGAAAAGGAAAAAGGAAACAGAATTGTATATACAATATGATTGCAGCTGTATAAACTTTGCCAGAGAAAAAAGGCCATATATAATGAGAAAAGTTTTAGTAGGTTATCTTTGGTTGGAGTAATTTTTGTACGATAGTTATTTTCTTCTTTATAAATTTTGAGGGTAAAATTTACATATCGAAATGTATAAATCTTTTTTTTTGTTGTTTTTTTTTGGATGCTTGGTACCAGAGATTGAAATTTGCACTGAGCTACATCCCTTTTTATTTGTGTATTTTTAAAAAATTTTTGAGACAAGATCTTCCTAAGTCTCTAAGGTGCCCAGGCTGGGTTTGAACTTGCCATCTTCCTGCTTCAGCCTCCCAGAGTGCTGCGATTACTGGTATGGGCCACCATGCCCGTCTCACAGTCTTAACTGCAGTTTTGATAAATGAGTGTGCTCGTGTATCTTGCACCCCTATCACGGCAGGTAGCATCTCTATCTCCCTAGAAACGTCCCTGTACACCCAGTAAGTGCCTACCTTTCTGTAAGAGGCCGCCTCTGTTCTCACTTTTTCTCTGTAAATAAATTTGCCTCTTCTTGAACCTCATAGCGATGGGCTCACAAAGCGTGTACCCGTTTTGTGTTTCTGGCTTCTTTTGCTTGGCTTTATATCTGAGAGTTGTATACTTATTTTAATTTTCTAAATTTTGCATGCTGTATCTGCCTTAATCCAAGAATTAGAGAAAAAATGGTTTCATAAGAGCAGAACCCTTGCTCTCTGGTGCTTGCGTTTGGTCTGTGTCTACTCATCCAAAGTTGCTTCCTTCAATCCCTTTGCCCTCCTGCCCCTCAGGCCTCTCTATAACAAAATACCAGAGACCAGGCAGTGTTAAGGATGGAGTTTTGTTTGGGCCATGGTACTGGTGACTTGGAAGTCTGAGGGCATGATGTTCACATCTGAGGAGGCTGAGAGGGCGTCACATGGTGACACTGAGTGGACCTGCCAGCCTGGGATCCTCCAAAGGTCACAGCAAAGCCATGACAAGGGCGCCCCTCCCTGGTTCTGAGGGTCTGAGGCTCCTGCCTGCTTCTTCAGACATTGGAACCGGTGGGACACATTCTACCCACAGCAGCTACTTGGTCTCCAGTGAGGCTGTGGGCCACGGGGTCCGACGGCATTCACAGTGCTGGACGAGTGTGTGGAAGGTGAGAAAGAGCAGAAGGTAGGCTGGTTGAGGAGCTGTCAGAGCAGCCTGGGAGGACCGGGGAAGGTGGCCCCTCAACCTCCTGGTGACCCCGAACTGCAGGGCCTGGGAACACGGGTGAAACTGTACAAGAGTCAGTTACTCATTGGGGTACAGCAGTGACCTCCCTCTTCTCACAGCCATGGCATTCGTCACCTCCTCTGGGGCTGGGCTCCTGGGAAGCCACATTAGTCACCCAGGTTCCTGGGAAAGCCTCAGGCGACAGCACAGGAGCCCCTAGAGGGACTGAAGAGGAAACTCAGGGATGATGGAACCCATGCCTCGGAGGGCACGGTGAGGAGACAGGTCTGGCAAGAGTGAGCTGTGTGCCCTTGGTGGTACCTGTCACCCCGCGACACAGCCTGCTGGGAACCCTGGCGACCTGACTTCCTGTTGAGTGAAGCTTTCCGCCACTGAATGTCTTTTCTCAGACTCCCTGACCTCATGTAACGCAACGGACACCTTCACGTCCCTGCCACTTTGGGAGCTGCCTTTATGCTACGGGTGCTCTGGTCCCCAGGGCGGGGACAGTCTCAAGGCTCTGGTCACTGGGGAGTGTCCCAAACACCTTGGTCTCCAGTGCACCCTCCCTGCCCAGAGCTGGGGGGGACCCTGTCCCTGCTATACTCAGGTGCAGAGTCTCCTCGAGGTCCTTCGCCTAACCCTGGCCTCTGCTCCAGGGACAGCGCTGGCCTTGTCCACATTCAGCCCTGCCCTAATGCTTTGCTCACAATTAAAAACAATAAAGTCAGTGCTATTTATGTCTATAAATACAGAGACGCTCCTCCAAGAGCCTCGTGCTCCATCTTCATAGTCTGGTTCTTCTCCTGTTCTTGGGTCCTACAGACGCTCAGTGAAAAGACAGCCAGATGCACCGAGCCGCTGGGCACTCCTGGGAGTCCCCTGCCCGCACAGGTGGCTGATGGGAAGGAAGGAGTCACAGCGCATGAACTCATTTCTTTTTCCTTCTACCCCAGTCCGCTCTTAGGTTGGCATTTGGGATGCCTCCTTCTCGCCCTGCCCCAGACTTCCAGACTGTGGGCCTTGAAAGGGGGACTTTTTAAAGGCACGAGTCCTCAGTAACTCTGCTTATTTCCCAGAGGGATGACAGGCTTCTCCCGGCCTCTATTTAGGAATACCGGAAGTGTCCTTTATAAAAACCCTCACTCCAACCTCACCTATAAAAAGAAGCAGCAGGAGAGAGGAGGCGAAGGAATGAAATTCAACCAGGCCTTCCGCGGGAAAGACTTCTCCTCACCAGACACTGGATCGAGGCAAACACGCCCCCAGATCGTGCCGTTAGGAGGAGTTCTGAGTGCGTCTGGGAATTTCCCATGGGACGTTTCAGGGAAGCAGAGTTTTCTGGAAATGCTTGATTCATAGTGAAAGCAATCACCACTTTATCGCTGCAGGCTGGTGCTTTATGGTGGTGGCACAGTCCCTGAGTCACACCTTGGTCTGACACCTGTGAGGCCCAGCAGGTCCCCCCAGCCATTCTGGGGGGCTGTGCTGTGGGGCCGGGTCACTGCTCACGGTGCACACCTCACCGCGCTCGCTCTTCTTTCAGAATCTCAGGACGGAGCTGGACTCAAGCATCGGGACCCTCCGGACTGGTCCATCTGTAGCGTTACATCAGGTGCCACCTGCTCCTGAGATCTCTCCCAACCTGCCAGCCCAACTAATTACTCTTTGCCCCAAGCCCCCACACACCCTGCGTTTGACTTTTCCGGCTTTTCCCAGAGCATGTTGTAATTATTTGTTCGCACGTCTGTCCCCCGTGTGGGCTCATGTCTTACTTGAGCCTCACCTTTGCTCCTAGAAGGAGTTTCTGGTACATAGTAGCCGCTCAAAGGATGCTCGCTAACCGAATAAAGAAAGCGCGCTTTCTGCAGACAATGAAGCCGGGGAAGCAACCGGAAGGGCTAGGTGCCTGAGATGAAGAGCTTTATCACTCCCGATATTCCTCCGCAATTAATTATGAAAGAGACTGCACTTGGAGTGGGGCACGTTGTGTTCATTTTCTATAGAGGTCGAGTAACCCCAATACGAAAGTCTGGAATCACAAATGCTCCAAAATCTGAAATTTCTGAGTGTTGATGTGACACACAGTGGAAAATCCATCTAACCTCATGTTGACCGGCTAAAGTTGAAACACAGGCATGCTGAAAATAATGGAGGAAATCACCTCCAGGCTAAATATACAAGGTACCTGTGAAATATAAATGAGTTTCGTGTTTGGACTTGGGTCCCATTCCCAAGATGCCTCATTATCGGCATGCAAATATTACAAAATCCGAAACACCTCTGGTCCCGAAGCCTTTCAGATAAGGGGTACTCTGCTGGCTGTGGTTGCTCTCTCTCTGACCAGCTGCCCAGAGGCCAAATGCTCTCAGCGTGTCCTCGCACGTAGCTTGATTACGTGTAGCCTGATTATCTGACTTGATACAGTTTGCTCTGGTTAATGATGAAAAGCTGCAATACCCTGCTCTTTGCTTCAAAGGGACAGGAATTTCTAGCTCAAGCCTCAGACTGGTCGGGCCTGCTCTTCATTTTACGGGACAATGGAGTTGGCTGGGAAGCGTAAAATCCTTTTCTCAGTGTTTTTTCTTTCTCTTTCTTCTTTCTCTTAGTGTCTCCCTGCACAGCTTATGGGATCCATCTGACTATAGACTTGGTATGTTTGGGAACAAAACTCGTTTTGACTTCAAAGTCCTGATCTATCTTTCGCAAAATCTGAGCAAAGTCCTGACGTGTTGTTGGTGTTTTCTGTTGGTATCAGTGTGGTGGACAGGTCGGGCAGGGGTCTTCGGCTTTGTATAACTTATGCTAGGGAAACTGTTGGCTTCCAATTTTCTTTCTGACTCTGTCCATGTGTACTAAAGCATTATGCAAAGGAAATGAACATTGACTGTGCCACAGATAATCCTCAAAATACTAACCTCTCTGGCACAGGCAGGCCAGGCAGGGGCTTCCAACTCTTTAGGCGCTGGGTCCAGAGGTCTTGGTGGGGGTGGAAAGCGGTGGTGAGGAGGTGGGGAAGACAGGGGCTCGAGGCAGCAGCTGTACAGCTGCGAATGGGAAGCCAGTTCAAAATCTACGCAACTGTTACGGCCACGGGAATGTGTGCCTGTGAAATGTCTTCCTGGAGAGTAACAGCTGGCACAGCGAACATCTGGACAGTGGTTCCCAAACTGTCTCCAAGGTGGAATTCCTAGAGGATCTTTGAAAAATGCCAAAGCCCAGCCTCAAGTTTCTGGAGTGGGACCTGTGTCACCGAAGCTCACAGGCGATTGATTCTGCCATGTGACCAAGTTGAGAACCCTGCTCTGTGACACCAAGCTATTGTGTCTTTCAAGCATCAGCTTCATTCTCAGTAAGAAGTTAAACAATAGTACCCAGCTCATCAGCTTTTGGGAAAAATCGCATGAAGATATAGGTGCTTACTAGTTATTTCCCATCTTTTTTCTCTCTAGAATTCTTTATTTTCCTTTGTCTCGTGTTCTTGTAGAAGAGGAAAAATATTCTTTCCTTCACCTATATTGGGTCCATTGGCCAGATCCCCCTATAAGAAATACATATTAACAAGAGAAAAGCATACGTATTTATTAATTTAATTTTTACGTGGCATGGGAGACTTCATAAGGAAGTAAGGACTCAAGGAGTTGGTTAAACCTATTTGTAGACCGGGTTCGATAGTGCGGAAAGTCGTGGAGAGACGTGGTAGGACAAAGGCGATCTGAGCTCAGTGTCATGAACCAGCAGTGGCTCAGGCAGGCCTGTCTGCCTGGATTCCTCTCTGTGTCCTTTATTTTCTGGGAGAAGTGTGCTTCCTTCCTTTGGGTATAAGGAGGGTGACTCACATGAGTGTCTTATGACCTACTTCAGGGACGGTCAGAACGTCTTTCCTGCACACGCCACCTCTCAAATTCCCTCAGTTTAAAGTATTCATGCAAGGTGCCAGATTGGGGAGTGGCGTGTCCCGAACCCCATCCTTCTGAAATATCACCATTTGGATAAACAGGCAGCCACTCTGGAAGTGGGCATAGCCTCTGGAGGATTTGGGGCTGTAAGTCCACTGGATCTTGGTGTAGCTGGTTATCTAAGATGATTCCTCTTCGGAATCGGCTGAAGATGGCACACTAGGGGGATGGGAATCCGGCTGTGGGAACAGAGCTCATTGTGAATGTTGTGGGTCTGGGATGCCACGGGAGAGTGGGGGCTTCTTCAGCTTCTTGTCATGAGCCTTACCTCACATTCAGGGTCCCCCTGCTCTCTTCCAAAGCCTCACTGAGAACAAACATGAAGGGCAGCCCCAGGGTGTGGTGTGCCCTCCACCCATCCCTCTAGGTTGGGGGCTCTCAACTTGGGCCCCACAAACCCTAATGGGTCTGTAACTGGGCTTCGCATTACGGGGCACCGTAATCCTAGACGGCAGCGTTTCCGGAAGTGTGGAAAATGGCATTTCCTGCCAGGGCAATGCTCCGTAAATTTCTTCCGGTTCTCCCAGGGAACCTCAACACCCGGCCACCCCCAAATTTGAGATTACTACTTTAACATCTCTTTAAGTGAAGCCAGTGTCTGGATATGACCTCATAAATGGGCTTTCGTGGAACTGCTTTGCTGAATTGCTCTTTGGGGTGATACATAAACTTATATTAAAAGGACTTGAAGAAGTAAGCCTCAAAACTCTTTATTTGTGATAAGGCTGTTGATTTGTGTATTGTATTATGCGGTGTGCATTCCAAAGGAACTATTAGAGAAAGTTCTTCCCAGCCATTGAGTTATTGTTTTAATCTTAAGGATACTTTTCTTGTCTTTGATGTCCAGAAGGTTCGGAACATGGTAAGGCTAGAAATAATTTTTCACGGGGGAAATGAGTGAAGCTCAAGATGTGTAGGAGACCAGACAGTGTTCTGCATGAACCGGACACAGGACTCAGTGACTTCGCCTCTCAGACGGAGCGCCTTCGTTCTTGCTCATCACTGAACCCTCCACGCCATGCATACCGTAGGTCTTAGATAAATGCATTGCTGAACGAGTACTGTGTTCCCCAGAGCTCTTGAAGCTATGTTTCCTGCCGAAGTAGGGAGGCCCTGGTTTATTGCCTTGTGTTTCTCTGTTATTTGGGTCCCAAGGCAGGGCTGTCTGTTTTGTGCCCCAGCTCTGCAGAGAGATTCCCGGGGAAAATGCTCCTGTACTTTGTACTTTTAACTCCTCTCTTTTCTTGGGGGTTCAAGCATGGTCTTGGAGTGTGGTCCCTGTGAAGGCAGATGTCCTCCTCCAGCCAAGAGTCCTTATTTTCTCTTTCTTGAGGTCTTTTCTTTTCTTCTGCAAGTCGGGTCTTCAGTTTTAGGGTCACAGGGCCCCAAGGTCCCACCCAGGCAAGTGAGAGCCCCAGCTTTAATTCACACAACCCATTTTGCAGTTGTGGCTCTGCCGTGGCAGCTGCAAGGCTTGGGGCAAATTACTGACCTTCTCTAAGCCTCAGTTTCCTCAATGTGCAATATGTGGAGGGTGATGGCACTTTCTGTGCAGGGTTGTTATGTGGCCCTATTAAGTATGGGACTCAGGGAGCAAACAAACTAAACCCATTGCAAATATGAGTCCTTATGCTATTTGGACTAGGTCTTTGTTGAAAGCTTCTCAAGGACACCAGGGAAGGAAGTCGTACCATCCTGTACACAAAAACCTTTAAACCATCTGTACACACCTCCCTCATAACCTAAGTTTCCCCCTTACCACTTCCTTTTCTCTCTCTCTCTCCTGATGGTGTCCAGTGCCAGGGATCATTTGCCTTAGAAGCTCTGTGCTCTCTTTAAATGTATTTCTTCTGCATTTTTACCATTCCTTCAGCAAACTGAACGCTCTTTCTTAAGGCCCATTTGCTACAGAGCCCTGAACAGAGAAACGATGTGCTTTCATGCTAACAGTGGCGTTCCTGCCATAAATTTAAGAGTCAGTATTTTGCCAAAATCTTAAAGCAGATAGCCCTTTAAAATGAACCTTTTTGTTTTTGCTTCTGAGCTGCACCTGAGAATCACGTGGATAAATTTAAAGACAAACTCAGGGCCCAGGATGGCCCCCCTCCCTATAGAAAGAAAATTTTCCAGACATCAGTATTTCCAAAGTGTGGCCAAGGCTAAAAACCCTTGCTCTTGGTCCTAGCTCCTAAAACTGTGGTCCACACACCTGCAGCTTGGGCATCTGGTGCGGGCTGGTCTGCAGAGCGGGAAAATCTTAGACCTGCTCCGTATTAACCTGGAGATCTGCAGGTGAGCAGCATGCGCCTGTGAGAATCACTGCATTCAGCACAGTATCTTGGAGCCCAGTGATGGCCAGTGTGGCGGAAGGTACCTCTCTGGAGACCTGCGCCCAGGGTCGAGAGCTGTGCCTGAGAAGCTGCCCGAGTCACGAGGGTTCTGCGAGGTCTGAGGAGGGTCCACGCAGCTGTGTGGTTACCGCTGTCCTGGAGGGTTCTGTTGTCAGCCTGGTGTGGAACACGATCCTAGGTGTTGGTCCTCAACCTGGCTACAAATTAGAATCAGGTCGCAGGACATTAAAAAAAAAAAATCCCTGAGCCCAAGACTTAAGTCCAGACCACTAAGTCAAATCTGTGGGGATGAGAGCCAGGTGTCAGGTGACTGCAGATGACCCTGGGAACCACGGCAAGGGCTTCTCACCCCGCCCCCACCAAACCTGTCGGACGACAAAACTGCTGAGTGCTGGGCAGGGTAGATTTCTCCTTAGCGTGCTTGTCTAAACTTCCTGTCATTTTGCACATTGCCCATCTTTGCTGTTCGGGTATTGTACCTAAGCAGGTTTATGATCTAGAAATCTCTGTGTTGGATGCAAATGGCTTTCAGTAAAATGGTGCCTGCAGCCAAAGGCTGGGTTCCCAGAAGGAAGCAGGTTTAGGGGTGGGGTGGGGCTGGGCCAGGGGTTTCCCTGCTGTTCCACCCCCCTTCCCAGGCCCCACCCACTCTTCCTTTGCTTCTCTGGCCTCATCTCTTCATTTCCCTGGGATGCTAAATTCCCAGAGAAAGAGGCTGAGGAGTTAGGAGTGGGATTCCACAATCAGCGGTAGCCAGTTCTGGCCACAGCTTACTGCTGGGCCTGGCAGGGTCAGCAGCGGCTCCAGGGCCCTGGTCCTCTTCGCCTTTTCCCTGCCCCGTGGTCAGAAGTGAGGTCTTCAGCCCGGTTGGAAGCAGGGCAGCCTGGGACAGGTGTGCCAACTGCTTTCCCTCCAGAAATTTCCAGTAAAGAAGGAAAGTGCAGAGAAGAATCCAAAGGATTGATAAGCCTTGCAGGGTATAATCTTCAGTATTAAATTACCTTTCGGATGAATCTTTTTACAACTTTATTTAGGTATAATTGATCTATAACAAACCGGTCATATTTTAAACATACATTCTAATAAGTTTTGGCAAAGGTGTACAACTACAAAACAATAAACTTGATTAAGATAATGAAAATAACTTGTTTTTCTGAAGAGATGAAAACAACTTTCTAAATTCCCACTACAAGGAAGTACTTGGCTGAGTGTGTGTAGCTATATGAATTCAGCTGCTTAGGATTTTGGCAAATGTATCTTAAAAAAATTCTTGGACGTAGAGGATCTTTGTAACTTCAAACAAAATTATTAATCACAAATCATACACATTCCAAATGATTTTTTTTCATTTCTGCATTAGTACATAAGAAACCTTTAATTTTAATTTTATAGTTTATAAAAATGTTGGCATATATTATTGTTATTTTTGGTGTGATTTTCTTTTCCCTAAAGCACTGTTAATTGTTATCATCTTATTTTAAATTTAAAGAATATAAAAAGGACTTGTTTAGGATAACACAACACAGCCAGATAACAGAGCTAGAAGGTTATGTTTGTTAGGTTTTGTTTTTTGTTTTGGTACTAGGGATTGAACCCAGGGCCTTCATATTGAGCCACATCCCCAGCCCTTTTTAAAATTTATTTTGAGGTAGGTTCTCCTTAAATTCCCAGCCTGGGCTTCAACTTACCATCCTCCTGTCTCAGCCTCCCAGAGTCCTGGGATTTGATGTGTGCACCACCAGGCCCAGCTCAGCCAAAGGCTTTGAAAACTGATTCCCAGCTCAGCAGTTTTTGCAACCCACTATGGAATCACTTGTGAGAAAGAGAGGCAGAAAAATCAAGCAATTAGTTTTATAAACCTTCAAACAACCTCGACATTTATTTTTTAAATTAAGATTTATCTCACCATGACACACCATCATTTTTGCCCCATGTGTGAATCAATGACCTTGGGTGTTAACAAATTCTGTTAGAGCTGTGTGGTACTTTGGAGGCAAAGCCAATTAGCCTAGAAGGTAAAAGCCCTCGGTAATACATAGACATTAAGTGCTTTATTTTTATATGAGGGGGCAGGATTTAAGCCCTCTCATCCTTTCCTTTCTGTTTTCTTAGTTTGAAAGAAGCTGTGAGTAATGCTGATTGATCAGTGGTCACTGGGTTCTGGGTCCTCTGAGGATGCAACTCCATCCCCATAGCTGTAGCTGGACTCTGCTGGCCTGGAATTTCTGTTATCAATGGAAGTGTACCTCCACTAAAGGACAAGATTTTTAAAAATCCTGTGGAAATGGGATGCCACTGGCAATTAGATTCATGCTGGGGTGACAAGGCTTGGGCAGAAGAGCTTGGAGCTTATGATCAAGGGAAGGGGCTGCTATACGAGAGGGGTCTGATATGGTAAAAGTGAGCAGAGAAACTGGCCATGCCACACAAACAGGGCACCACACACCCAGGTGTGTCCCTACCTCCTCCTTGCTCATGGGGAAGGTAATCAGGCATGACACAGTTAAAGAAACCCATCTGGTTTAAGGCAGTGTCACACTGCCCTCTCTTTTTCTCTGCTAGAAATGATTTTGTAGCCTCAAATGCTGCCAGGAGTGGTGGTATGACCCAGTTCTGGCCAACAAGACAGAAGGGGAAGGCTGCTGGACAGCCCTAGGAAAGCTTTGGCTTTGAGGATAAAAAAGAAAAACAGGCGTTGGTGGTGTTAATCCTTCTGGAGTCCTCCTGCCTCTTATGATGAGGTAGAAGTTGAGAGTAGAATAGTGATGTTACTTGATATTACTGCTAAACCAAAACCAGAAATTGCATTCTATCTCTTCCTGTATGAGGAAAAAACAAATCCTTATTTATTTAGACCATTATTAGATTTTCTGTTATTTACAGTTGGAACCAATCACTCTTGGATTTTTTATTTCAACCAAAGGATCTCCTGATAGCAAAAGTTAGAGTTATCCCACTGGGCAACAAAAAAGGAAACCTGAAAGAGGCGAAGAAGGGAACTACAGCCTCAGGTAGCTGCACCTTGAGGGAGTGGTCCCTACCTGTTTTTCAGATGTAGTTTCCTCTTCCGGCTGAAGTATCCAACTATTGAATATTTGTCCCGGTCTTAGTTACTTTTCTCATTGCTGAGACAAAGTACCTCACACCCACAAATTAAAGGAGGAAAGGTTTATTTCCACTCACAGTTTACAGAGGTCTCAGTTGATAGTTAGCTTGCTCCAAGGCAAGGTGGTGTGGGAGAGGGGCATCGCCGAGAAACGATTTATGGTGTGGCAGGCAGAAGGCAGCAGCAGCAAGCAGCAGCAGCAAGCAGCAGCAGAAAGCCTGCCTTCTTTCTGTCCCTTTTATATTCCATTCACATTACAAGCCTATCAATTGGTGTCACCCACATCCAAGGTGGGGCTTCTATTATCCACACCCAGAACTGTGCTAATTCCGATCAGTGGACTAATTTAGTACCACAAACCCTTAGTCCCAGTATCACACACCCTAGATCCAGCCACCTCTGGAAAGCCCCACCTATGAGCACATGAGGCTTTGGGGGGCATCTAGATACAAGCCATAATGGTCCCTTTCATTTAAAAAGAAAATATATTATAATCATAACTATCGCTAGCTTCAGGCTGTCATATTTTACTTGTACCATATTTACCAGGGGTGCTGGTGGAGCCCTGCATGTGCAGGATAGTGAGGAAGTGGTGGCAGAAGGGACAGTGGGGAGCTGGGTGTCATTGGAGACCATGGCCTTGGTGCTAAAAGCCTCTTTGCAAGGCTGGTGTGACTTGGTTCCTGTGCACAGTACCTGCTGGACATGCGCCTGTGGCTGCCTCCTTGCTGGAGCAGATGAGTTTCGTGTAGCTAGGTGCTTCATGCTTAGGAATACTGAGTTGGGGCAGGAAAGGAAGAAAGGTGTGTTGCCAGTGTACAGTCCAGGGGTAGAGCAAATATCATGCATTTGCCCTGAGCAGGGACCCCTTCGCTCACAGCCACCTGTCGCCCTGGCTGTTCTTTTTGCCTTCACATGACCTGGTGTGAAAGAATGACCCAAATCAATGATTTTCTCTCTTGGAAATCACAACTCAGTGTAGTAACAGAATGAGCCTGTGGCGGGGGAGGCAGGGGGAGGAAGCTGGGTCCTTATAAGACCTGGATACTTGCAGTTGCAGAACGACCTGGCATTCTGGTCTCCCTGGGGCTATGGTGGCTCCAGCTCCTGGATACTCACATGTGATGGCTAGTTTCCTGTGTCATCTAGGCCAGGTTATACTCAGTTATTTAGTCAAACACTAATCTAGGTACTGCTGGGAAGGGATTCTGTAGATGTGTTTCACATTGTAATGAGCTAACTTTGAGTAAAGGAGAGAGGTTCCCCTTGATAATGTGGGTGCACCTAATCCACTGAGTTGAAGTTCTTCCAAGGACAACTGAGGTTTCCTGGAGAAGAAATTCTGTTTCCAAGCTGCAGCATTAACTCCTGCACAAGTTTCTAGCCTGCCAAGCTGCTTTACAAAATTCAGGTGTATAACAATAGTCTCCTATTTCTTCTGTTTCTCTGGAGAACCCTAACTGATACACCATGAGCATCTGCCTCCTTTACCATTCCCTGGCTTCATTCTCCAAAATGAGTCCCTACCCCTGACTTTGTTCCTTAAGATCAAAAGAATCTTGCACAATGCACTCAATAGTGTCAGCGTGCATTTGTGAAGTAGACATTCATAATTGCCACGAGTGAATGTGAGTAGAGTCCCCTAAAGGCCTCTGTGTTAAAGGCTTGATCCCAGGGTGTTGGTACAGAGAGGTGCTGTGAACCTCGAAGGTGGGGCCGTATCAAGGCTCTTAGGTTTTGGGGGCATGGCCTCAAAGGGGGTTATGCGAGCCTACTCTCAGTTTCTCCCTCGCTCTGCTTCCTGGATCAAATTATGATTGCACTCACTGATTGTGCTCTACCATATTGCCATCCACTGCAGTTATGGCTATGTCTAGGTGTCCCCCCAAAGCCTCATGTGGTCATGGGTGGGGCTTTTCAGAGGTGGCTGCACCTAGAGTGTGTGATGTTGGGATCAAGGGTGTGTGATTACTAAATTAGTCCACTGATTGGTGCAGCATAGTTCTGGGTGTGGATAATGGGATGGCTCACCCTGGGTGTGAGTGCTACCTGCCCTATGGGTGTGTAACCAGGATAGAATATAAGGGACAGAAAGAGAGCTGCTGTTGTCACTTGCTGTTTCTTCTCTACCTTGCTACTTTGCTGCCTTCTGCCCACCATGAACTGTTTCCCCTCTATGCTGCCCCTCCGCCATGCTACCCCGCCTTGGAGCCAGCCGATTAGGGACTGAAATCTCTACAAACTGTGAGCTGAAATAAAACTGTCCTCCTTTAATTTTGGGTGTTGGGTATTTTATCTCAGCAATGAGAAAAGTAAGTAAGACAACCACCCTCATCAGAGGCCACATGACATGATCTTAGATTGGAACTTGCAAAACCATGAGCCAAAATCAATCTCTCCTTACTGCCTAAGTAGCCTGCATGGGCATTTCATTATAGTGACACAAAGCTGGTGAACAACTGCAAGGAGCTGGGAGCCACGGGTAGACCAGCTCTACCCTGGGAAGAGGAATCAGTTAGCTGCCTTTGCCCTGCACTCCAGCAGAGTATTTGGGATTGTGGTGTCCAGCAAGGTAGTCCCGTTCTTCCGGGACTGTTGAGCAAAACATGCATGATCTTGCACTGGTTTGTGAAGAGAGTGAGCTTTCAAGAGAGCCACGGCAGGGAAGGCAGGGGATGACGTGGTGCCATATGTGGAGTCCCCATTGCTACTCCATTTCCTCATTCTCCCTCACACCCCGCCTCCTATGGAAGCTGCTTCCTCTGTGGACGAGAGCATACTGCACTTCCTGTCTACACTCAAACTCCACCTTCTGTTATCTCTTATCTTGCCTTGCAGTTGCCTGTGTGCCCAGGAGGTGTCCTTTATTGCACATGGCTTCTTCTCTGGTTTTTATGCACACACAGAATGCAGGACGAAGTGATCCCTTGGGGTAAGGCTGGTGAGCTGAGGGAGGAGAGACAGTGCCAGAGCATGGATGGCACTGGGGGGTCAAGTGCCAGGTGCCAGGACTCTACACACCCCCCCCCGTAGAGGATGGGGTGGATGCAGGGGGTGGTAGGAGAAGCCACCAGAAAAGGAAGGCCCAGGAGGACAAATTTAACTTGTTTTATTTTTATTTTTCTTTATTTCCCTTTTGGTCTTTCAGGAGGGCAGAGTATTATTCTGTGCTCAGTTACAATACCCGCACTGATTATAATGATTGGCATTTTGGCTTTTTTCCTCTAAGCTCTTGTTAATTATTTTTAAAAGATGTTATTTCATTAGTCATTTTAAGAAACAAATGCACTGGGAAGCTTGCTGTGGTTCCTAAGGCGAAATAAGACAGATTTGCCCAGTGGAAAGAGACCGGGTTTTGGAGACCCTGAGTCCAGGTTCTGCCACCGGCTGCGCAGGATTGGACAAGTGCCTCGATGTCCCTGAGATCCTGTTCCTTTGTCTGCGAGCAATCCCTGCAGGAATAGTGCTGCCCCCTCAGCCGCCCTTCCTTGCTTTTCCCCCAGAGCCCCTAGAGGTCTCTCTAGAGACCCCGGGAGCTTCGTTTAAACACACCTGGGTGAGGAGACAGAAGGGAGTCTTCACCGCTCTAAAGCTCATGAGCCATCTGGAGCCCTACTCAGGGTCCACCATGCCAGCCCTGGGGCCCACCTGGGGCGAGGCCACGCCGGCTGTGCTGGGTGACCTGGACAGGGCCAGACCTGAGGGTGGTCACTTCTCAGAGTCCTGAGCTGGATGATGTGTGTGTGAGTCGGGGCCCATGCTGGCCTGGGGCCCTCAGGAGCACAGCTCACACTGCTGGCACCTGTCTACCTGTGTGCAGAGGGACCTCTGCCGTCCTGAGGGGTGGAGGATGGCGAGAATGAGCAGCTCAGCCTCAGAGAGCCCCGAGAAGCCTGGGCAGTGGGCACCAAGGAGGAGTCCAGGCTGGGCCCTGTTATTTGGGAAGGATCCAGGGCACCAGAATGCCGGGTGAAGGGGCAGAGCTGATGGTGCAACTGGGAGGGAGAGCTGCTGCCACATCCATCCAGAGCAGCCAGGTGCTCTGCTGCCCAGGAACGTCTGCTGGAATGCTTTATACGCAGAGCCCCTGCAAAGCCAGTTCCTTAAAAGCAGCATTTTCCTGTCCAGATGGCTTTGGCAGCCTTGGCAGAAGGTTGTGTGTGTGTGTATAGGGGGTGGCGTTCTCAATCTGGGCCTCCTTTTCTTTTTTAGGACTCTGTCCCTTACTGACTCTTACCCAGTTAAACTGCACTTTTTGCTTTTCTTAAGCACTTAAGCTTGGAAGGAGAGAGCGTGGAGTTTTCAGTGCAGGTCCTCTGCGTTGGAGACCGTTCAGGGTCATGTAGATCCACATGCTGCGGTGACCCAGTCCCAACTACCCGTGCATATGTAGCGAAGGGTACCTGAGAGCCCCCGCTGATGCCTGGGGCTGGTTCAAGCCAGAGCTGCATGCTCCGCAGCCTGACGTGTGCTGTTCCAGAGAGCGAATCCAAAAGAGGCGAGGCTTCTTCACGGACCACTTAGAAATGCAAGAGTCTTAAATGTTAGGACGAAACCAGATTACGATGTTGCACGGGGGAAACTGAGGCTCTGTTTTAGTGAGGTAAATTATCCAAGGACATTCAGATGTGACAGGTGAGATGATGGCTCTCTTTCTTGCCCAACGCCCATTTTTCTGGGGGCTGAAACCCCATGAAGGGTCACTACATGAGCAGAGGGAGAGAGGCAGCTGTCCAGGGTGGCAGTACGGGTCTCTCAGCGGGGTGGTCCTATCCAAGGTGACATCAGAACACCAGGGAGCCTTGGGAAAAATAGAAATACATGGCCCTGCCCCAGGCCAGCTAGCAGAATCTCTACTTGAAGGAGTCCAGGTGTATTTTAAATACCGTCGACACTACTGACAGGCTGCTCAGAGTAAGTGCCTTGATGCTTTAGGAATAATTTTTCCTGAACAATCCAGCATAGGTCATCATTATTAGGCAGCTATATTTTCACTGGTTGCTTTTCTTCCAGCTGTGATAGCATAACAACAAGGGTACTAGTATGAGCTCCGGGGCCCAATCTCCTCCAATTTCTTCCATGTTCTTCGGGGAAATCACTTAGCCATTTTGGTGCTTCCGTTTCCTCATCTGTAAAATGGAGCTAGTAATAATGCCACTCCCAGAGTGCTGTGAAAAATGAGGTAATGCAGATAACACACTTAGTGCGTGGCACATGGTAATAGCCCTTACCCTGGTGAACATTAGTTGTTATTATCAGTGCATTTGACATGATAGTTTCAAAGTAGGCTAGCGTCTTCATTCTGGGGGCTGCTGGGATAGGCCTGCTAGTTGTTTTGCTCTAGCAGGGATCTATGGGCTCTCCTCTTTGGAAATTATTTTCAGCCAGAAAGAAGGTACATTCATGCAAATAGGTTCAGGTTCACAGGTTCAGAGCGATCAGGAAATTAGCTTTGGCTAAAAAGAAACCAGCTGGATCGTTTCTGTTTCCAGCAATACAGTGAATTAGATAGCCAGAACATCTTCCCTTCCAACCAAAATGCTGGCTAAAGTATATTTTAAAAATGCATCTGCAAGCTGATGTGGAAGTGAGGAACTCTGAGATCCAAGCAAGCTGAGACTAAGAACTCCAGGAGGTAAATGAATACCCAGACCTGCTTTCAGCTTGGAAGTTTCTGCAAATGCCAGTGCCTGGGCTGCTGTGTGGGGACAGGAGATGGGAGACTAAGTCCAGTGTGCAACCAAGGTAGAGCGTCTTACAGGAGATTCTCAAACACAGCCAAGGTCCTGAAGGATGTTTCTGGTGAATACAAAAAGATAAGTAAGAAAAGCCTGTCTCAATCCAATCACGTTGTCCTGAAACAAACTGACTCGCATTTGCCTTTGCCATTCCAATTCATCCCACAGGTGTGATTCTTAGTCACTCTTTTCATTGCTGGAACAAAATACTCAACATCCAGAACTTAATCGAGGAGAGGTTTATTTTGGCTCACGGTTCCGAAGTTTCAGTCCATGGTTGTCAGGTTAAACACAGAAGCAGGATGGGAGAAGGACCTGGATGGAGGAGAGCTGCTCATGTCAAGGCTGACAAGAAGCAGAGAGAGCAGAGGAAGGAGCAGGGAGACACACCTTTCCAGCTCCACGCTCAGTGACCAGACCCTGCCTCCTAAAACAAGGCAGCCGTAGAGACCCCAACATTCAACCACCTTCCAAAATCCCTGCCTGAGTGCAGGAGGCTGTTGCAGGACATAAATCATAACAGGTCCTAAATATCTAACTCTGAAAATGTAATGTTCTCTGGTACTAACTCACATGACTATCTGAATAAACACAAAAACATTCTAGCAAAATCCTGCTATGACCCGGGCCTCTCAAAATTTCCACAGACAAATGTTCAAGGAAAATGCACAGCTTACAGTAAGAAATCACAACAGCACACACAAAGAAACAAAGTGTCAGCATTGAGAGAATCTAGGAGAAGGAAAAAAAAATACAAGCAGTAGAAATAAATCTGTGAGAGTGTCAGATACTGGATTTATTCAACACCAAAAGTAAAATATGTTTAAAGATGTAGAGTAGAAGCATTAAAACAGATCTGGGAGCAAGTTAGACTTGAAAAAGAGCCAATCAAGCCTTACTTTTTTTGTGTGTGTGTGGGTACCGGGGGGGTCGACCTCAGGACCTCGCGCGCCAGCAGGCGCCCGTGCCGCTGAGCGATATCACCGGCCCCTTTTTCATATGTGGGTTCCGGGAGTCGAACTCGGGCCCTCGTGCTTGCCAGGCAGGCGGTTAATGCCGCTGAGCTATCTCACCGGCCCCTAAGCCTAACTTTTAAAAGTGAAAAATATAATAATTAAAATTAAGATCTCAATGAATGGAGTAAGCTTGGAACTTAAATACAGTTAGAGATAACGAAGATGGATGTAATGGAATTATAATGGTTATAAGGCAGGAGATTAGGGCATGGGAAATCTGGCTGGAGAACTAGGGTTGATTAAAAAAATCCCAGGACACATGCGTAGAACAGTTCCCAAAGCCCTGCATGTGGACTTCTCAGGAGAATTTGAGCAAGTTTTTGATAGGGTGGCCTGGACCTGATGCCAGCCTGAGGGATAGAAAATACAAGCATCACCATCAAGATTTTTGCCTCTGTTTTTTCATGGTAGTCTGCCCTTACACTATAGGGTGTACCTCTTTTCCTATTTTTTCTTGACCCAAACTCACTCTTCAGAGCTCTTTGTTTTCCTACCTTTAATAAATGTAAAACCTTGCTACTATTTGCACTTGTCTTGACCAATTCTTTGTTCAGGACAGAAAGAACCTAGAAACCACATCTAGAAGGAGATTCCCACACCCCAAAATCCAGTAACAGTTACAGCTTGAGAAGCAGGTTAAAAGACATTGGGGGAAAATGTGAAAAAAAGATAGATGATGAATTGAGATGTTTCCATTAAATGTGGGGAGGAAATTTTATTCTAAGTGATATCAGGTGAAAATTTTTCACAGCTCTGAAAAGACGAATGTTCAACAAATTTGAAAAAGGATAAATAAAAGGAAAAACATACCTAGGCACACAGGGTGATTATGGTGGACTGTGAGCTGGATTGGCTTTGGGATCTGCCTGGGGTTATTGGTGGAGCTCACTTCTGGGAGTGTCTGGGTGGTCATGGAGGTGTGACTTTGGGTTCTGTGTCTGGTCTCTGCCCCTTCCTCTCTGGCACCATTCCCCTGCTCTTCTTCCTGGCCCTTCTGCCGTGATGGTCCTGCCTTGGAGCTTGCCATGGACTAAATCCCCTTGAAACCATGTGCTAAATGAAACATTTCTTCCTTTAAATTGTGGTGTTGGGTATTGTGTCCAGCAATGAGAATGCTGATTAATACAATATATTATACTTAGATCCATAACTAAGTATAGAATAAAGAAAAATGATCACCTCAAAAGCAACCAGAGAAGGGAGATGAACCCTGTGCCACTGTGACTTCTCACCTGCAATAATGACAACCAGCAGGCAATGGAACATATTGCAGTGTGCTGAGAGGAAATAATTGTTAATGAAAATCCTATATCCAGCTTACCGAAATTTTAGAAAATGAGAGGAAAATGGAGCTATTTCAGTAAACAAAGCAGATAATTTACCCCAGAAGTTCCTCACTGAATTCTACACAGTGTTCTTCAGGCAGGAGAAAACGATTCAAGAAGGAAGATCTGAGATATAAAAATGAGTAGTAAGCAGACTATAGTTACAAATATATGGATAAATCTGAATAAACCTTAAAATATCTAAATAATGTTTAATGCTATAAAATTGCGATGGTATCAAATTTGTAGGGAAAAAGTATATTAAAGGTAAAACAAAATAACAAAAGACATAAACATTGGATTGGATGGGGGAATAATTGCAATTGAAAAAAATTAAAAACCTTAAATTTTTAGGGTGATGTTAAAGATATTAATTTTTGAATTATTAAAAATGCATCCAAAAATTTTAGGGCAATCATCAAAATAAAAGATGTAGAGAATATAACTTCTAAAGCAGTAAAAGTCAAAAACAAAAACAAAGACGTCAAAAAAGGGAAGGGGCTGCAATACCAACAACACAACAACAAAAATCTCATGAGAAGTGGGATGTGGAAAAAATTGAGACAGAAATGAAAATCAGAGTAAGACGGTAGAAATAAATTTAAATATATTAGTAATTACTATAGATAGCACAGGACTAAACTCTCCAGTTAGTAGACAAAAATTGATAAGCTTGCAAAGAAGTACCATCTAACATGCACTCATATTTAAGAGTCAAATATAAAGACATAGGAATATGAAAGTTAAGGGATGGAAAGACACACAACAGGAAAAAACCAATCAAAAGAAAGCTGGAAATATATTAATATTAGAAAAAGACCCCAGACTCTAAGGGAAATCCGCTTTATAAGTGATAGAAGTCATCACATAATAATAAAATGCTTAATTTCCCCAATTATATAACAATCGTGAATTTGTTAAGACATACACATTTTGAGGATAGATGCGCACGCGCGCGCGCACACACACACACACACACACAAGTATACGATCTCCTCCAAGTACCATAAAGCAATCAATGATAGCCTACTATCCAGGGAAAATGGATAAATCCACCGTGCTAGTGGGGAATTTTAACATGTTTCAGATTCATATGTTCAGCAGGTAATAATCAGTGAGGATACAGAAGATTTAAAGAGCACATCACTGAGTTTGATCAAATGGAAATACAGAGAAGCTTGGAGATTACAGCTTCTTTTTAAGCATTTATGAAACTTTCTGTGAATAAATTTTGAATGTAATTAAGTTAGAAATCAATTACAAAAATATAACTAGAAAAAACTTGTACATTTGGAAATGAAAAATACACTTCTAAACAACTCATAGACCAAAGGAAAAAAATCATATGGAAATTTAAAAATACATAGAACTGAACGTAATGAAAATATTATTTTGGAAGGTACTATATATGCAATGAAGCTAAAGCAAACCAGGGATGGGAGATGTTTGTTAATCTGAAAGAGGACTTCTAATAAACCCACAACAAACACCATAATCAATGGACAGTAGTTTCAGTTCAAAGCATAAGACAGGGATGATGTACTAGCTCGTCAGGGCTCTCCGGAGACACAGAACCAATCAGGGAGAGAGAGATGACTGACGGATTAGATAGACAATAGGGCCATGGGTCAAGTCGCACAACACAAAGGTCAGAAAACCTGGAGTTCTGATTCTGGAGTGTGTGTGTGTGTGTGTGGGTGTGGGTGTGTGTGTGAGATAGAATATGACAGAGAGAGACAGAGACAGAGGGACGGAGAAAGACAGAAAGACAAAGAGAGAGACGGTGGGGGAGAGAGAGTCAGAGGAGAGCGAGAGAGACAGAGAGGAGGAGAGAGGGACAGAGAGATGGGGGAGAGAGGAGAGAGACAGAGGAGAGAGACAGAGGAGAGTGAGAGAGACAGAGAGAGAAGAGGAGAGAGGGACAGAGAGATGGGGAGAGAGGAGAGAGACAGAGGAGAGAGATAGAGGAGAGTGAGAGAGACAGAGAGAGAAGAGGAGAGAGGGACAGAGAGATGGGGAGAGAGGAGAGACACAGAGGAGAGAGATAGAGGAGAGTGAGAGAGACAGAGAGAAGAGGAGAGAGGGACAGAGACAGAGAGAAGCAGAAATAGAGGGGGAGAGAGAAGAGAGAGAGACAGAGGTGAGAGAGACAGAGAGATGGAGAGAAGCAGAAATAGAGGGGGAGAGAGAAGAGAGAGAGACAGAGGAGAGAGAGACAGAGAGATGGAGAGAGAGACAGACAGAGAAAGAAAGACAAAGACGGGAGAGAGAGAGAGAGTGGAGAGAGAGAGAGGAGAGAGAAAGAGGAGAGACAGAGAGAAGAGGCGAGAGAGAGACAGGAGAGAGAGGAGAGAGAGACAGAGACATGGAGAGAAACAGAAATAGGGGGGAGAGAGAGGAGAGAGAGAGACAGAGGAGAGAGAGACAGAGAGGAAAGACAGAGACAGATAGAGAAAGACAAAGATGGGGAGAGAGACAGAGAGAGTGGAGAGAGAGAGAGAGGAGAGAGACACAGAGAGAGACAGAGAGGAGGAGAGAGGGACAGAGAGATGGGGAGAGAGGAGAGAGACAGAGGAGAGAGATAGAGGAGAGTGAGAGAGACAGAGAGAGAAGAGGAGAGAGGGACAGAGACAGAGAGAAGCAGAAATAGAGGGGTAGAGAGAAGAGAGAGAGACAGAGGAGAGAGAGACAGAGATGGAGAGAGAGACAGACAGAGAAAGAAAGACAAAGACAGGGGGGAGAGAGAGAGTGGAGAGAGAGAGGAGAGAGAAAGAGGAGAGACAGAGAGAAGAGGTGAGAGAGAGACAGGAGAGAGAGGAGAGAGAGACAGGAGAGAGAGACAGAGGAGAGAGAGAGACAGAGAGATGGAGAGAGAGACAGAGGAGAGAGATAGAGGAGAGTGAGAGAGACAGAGAGAGAAGAGGAGAGAGGGACAGAGACAGAGAGAAGCAGAAATAGAGGGGGAGAGAGAAGAGAGAGAGACAGAGGAGAGAGAGACAGAGAGATGGAGAGAGAGACAGAGAAAGAAAGACAAAGACGGGGGGAGAGAGAGAGGAGAGAGAGAGAGGAGAGAGAAAGAGGAGAGACAGAGAGAAGAGGCGAGAGAGAGACAGGAGAGAGAGGAGAGAGAGATGGAGAGAGAGACAGAGGAGAGAGAGACAGAAGAGAGAAAGAAAGAGGCAGATGGCAGAAAAAGAGACAGAGAAGAGAGAGGAAGAGAAAGAGAGACAGAGAGAGGGAAAGAGACAGAGACGCCTTTCTCTGGCTTTTGGTTCCACCCGTGCCCCGCGCTGATTGGATGGCGCCTGCCGTCCACCATACTGGGTGAGGGCGGATCTTCCTCCTCAGTCCTCATTCAGGTGCCAGAAACACCTCGACAGTCCGGTAACCCTAATCCAGTCGGCACCTGGAACTAACTGTCACAGGTGCCCACTACCAACTTTCCTCCGTAAGACGGCACTGGAGGTCACAGTGAGGGTAGAAAAGCAAGAAAAAGAAGTAGAAGTATAAATATTGGAAAAGAAGAAACTAAGCAGATGTAGAAAACCCAAAATAATCTACATATGAATGATTAAGGTTAATGATAGTTTAATAAAGTGTCTCGCTATAAAATTAATATAAAATATAAATATATAAAAATATATAAAAATATAAAATATAAAATTAATATAAAATATAGAATTATATTTCTATATGTCAAAGATAATTAATTAGAAAAATGTAATTTTAAAAGATATTAATCATTTTAGCAATAAAAATATGAAGTAGTCAGTAATAAATTCATAAAAGATACAAATCCTTGTAGATAAAATCCTAAAACTTTACTGAAAGAATCTATATCAGTCTTGCCAAGTGTGGTGGCACACACCTGTAATCCCAGCACTCAGGAGGCTGAGGCAGGAGGATCGATGCAAGTTCGAGGCCAGCATGGGTTACATAGTGAGTTAAGGGCAGCCTGAACTACGCAGTGAGACCCTGTCTCAGAAAAACAAAACAAAACAAAAGGTAAAAAAGATTTTACATTAGTCTTAAAACTATGCAGATATTTTTCATGTGTACCATATTTTTGAATAGGAAGACAACCTTACAATATGTAAATTTCTCTTTTTAACCTATAGATTTAACGCAAGTCCACTAGGAGTTCTGTTGTGTTTTGCTTTTTTTCCTTGTAGAACATGACAAGCAAATTCTTAAATTCATGTCGTCATCAAAACCAAGGCTTGTCAAAAAACCTAGAAGCAGCAGAGAAGCAGGTGGAGGAACTGGCCCTATGACAGTTCAAATCTTCTTATAAATTACTGCAAATTCATCTTTGTTAAACTTAAAAACATCTCTATCAGACGCTACCTTGAAGAGTGTGAACCGATGGTACAGACGGAGAGGAGAGATTTGCAATGTAAAACCACAGAGGGCTTCCAGAATCTGGAATAATTCTTATGCAGCAATGAGAACAAACAAATGACTCAGTGGAACAGTGTGCGAAAGATACAAGCAGGTGTTTTACAGGAAAAGAAAACATCTGACTCTGAGTCATATGAAAAGACGCCCAGTCTGGGTACTGAATGTGTCACCCAAAAGTTCGTGCGCTGAAACCTAATTCCCCAGTGTCGTGGTGTTGGGACCAGGTGCTTGGGTCCCAGGTCAGGGCCCTCGGGAGGAGGCCAGTGCCTTTCTCAGGGAGTGCGTTAGCTCTCTCAGGAGTTTGGCCCCCTTTCCCCTCTCTCACAGTCTCCTTGCTTCTCCTGCTTCCTGCACGAACTGAAACAGCAAAACCGAGCAGATGCCAGTATTATGCCCTTGTAGGTACTAAACTCCAGAACTGTGAGCCAGAATAAACCTCTTTTCCTTTATAAATCACTCGATCCTAGGTGCTCTGATACAGCAACGGAAAACGGAACCAAGGCATCACAAAGGGAAACCACAGCGAGAGATTGTTTTTACCCAGTCAAATTGGCAACAACAGCAAAGTTGACAGTTTCGAGCGCCGGGGAAGCACAGGAACACTTACGAATGCCTGGAGGAAGGGCCAGTCAGCACAGCGTCTTTGGAAAACCAGGTAGCATCACTTCGTGTACCTGGGAAAGCTGACCTGGTGGCGGGGCTGGCATTGCTGATCTCCAGTTTTCAAGGCTGATTATTTTCCAGCTAGGTCTTATTTTCAGGGAAACATGGCATTAAGGATTCTGAAAAACGGAACGGAGTAAAGAAGCAGGCCATCGAATTCAGAACAGTGTGACTGTACTGATATCAATACCAAATCAGAATTAACCAACTTTTTCGGGGGGTACATTCACAGGTGACAAGAAGGGGTGAGAGAGAACAGTTAACTGAAAAATCAGGCCATGCTCTGTCTCTGTCTCCTAATGAGACTGCAAGTCCGGGTCAACTGCTTGGTCCAGCATCTAGTCCACCGTCCGTTCCACCTGTTATGAGGCAGCATTTTATTTTACCTTCCTGGAAGGGCATCGGAGGAGAGACTACTAAGAGGCCAGAGGAATTAGCCTCAGGCTGTAACCCCCTTGACTCCAGGCCCGCTCCTTCGGCAGAGGATGGAATAGTTCTGTCCTTCTCAGACCGGCCCGAGGCCCTGCCTGGACCGCGCTGAGGACTCCCAGAGAAGCCCAGGGTGTCCGGGGCGGATCCGAGCCTCTGCTATTCACAGTGGCCTTTGGGCAGTGACCGCAGATCCCAGGGCCTGCAGAGAATGAATTCTCACCTAGGGCGGAGGTCATGTGGGCGGCTTGGCTTGGGCAGGCTGGACAGGTGTCATTGAATTGTCCCACCTTGGAAGTTCTGCCTGGCTGCCTTTGACCTTCGGAGCAGAGCTGCAGGTGCACGGGTGAGTGTTGCCGGCGGGGCGCGACGTGTTTGCACATTACTCAGCGGGGGTCAGGAGACAGAGGAGGACTTCTGGATTTATTTCCTCCTTTCGAGTTTTCTATTTTTGTGCGTGTGCTATAATGCATATCTTAAATAGGTCAGAATGTAATTTTTAGGTGCATATGTAAGGGGCACACTCCACTGGTTTTATTGATGGGCTCAATGATCCAAAAAGCCAGGGACTCACGTTGCGTTGCTGAGGCAGGGCGCGCTCCTGCATCCGGGTGACCTTCTTAGAGCTCAAAGACACAGCCACTTAGGCAAACTAATTTTGCATTAAGCCCTAATGCCTATGCCATTTAAATCCGCATGGAAATAATATTTTCACGCAGAAAGCTGAGCATGTCTAGGTCGAGTCGGTATATATTTTCTGCCCACTGTCCCTTCAGCATGGATTATTTCAATTTGTCCAATTAACAGACAAAATCTCTCCACTTACTTTCGAGAATCTAAATTTTTCCTCCGGCTCCCACCAGACCTTATTTATCACTTCACAATGGCCTCTTACGGTTATGTCAGGCAGTCATTTTATGAGGCTAAAGCTTCCTTTATCTAAATGGTGATATTTGCAGCAAGAAAGAACAGTATTCTTTTGAGGCATGGACCAACAGAACTGACATTTATTTTAAGTTTTGTATGCATTTATTTATTCACAGTCATTCATTCCAATGCTGATTCAGTTTAAATTAAAAAAAAAAAAAAGCCCAGACTCCTAGAGACAGCGAGACCCAGGTTCAAATCCTGCCATGAATCAGCGCTATAACCTTGGATAATTTCCTGTTTTCGGACTCCTTTGTGTCCCTTTCCTCATCAGAAAACTGAAGGTATTCTTGACCTTGGAGAGTGGTGGAAGGAGTAACAATAATGTATGTGAAGCATTCACCAGTGTCCGGGGCTTGGTGGACACTTAATAAATAGACAATTTTACAATTATTGTTATTTTATTGGTATTGTGCCAAGTACTAGGCTAGACCTAGTAAAGCAAAGATGATAAGATATGGTTCTTGCCTGTAAGGACACACACACACACACACGTGTGCACGCACTAAAAGTATTATTGACACAATCAATGCATGTGATAAAAAAGTAAATCAGCATAGGCAAGCTTGCGATGGAAGACACTGCTCTCTTAGCCCTGCCATTCCCAGCCTTAGTCCCATTCTTCTAAGGAAGCCTTTACCCAATTTCTATTTTTTATTCTTCTGTGGTTTATTTCATAATCAAAAACACCATAAGAGGCTAGAACTGCTGTTTTCTAATCTTGCCCGTGTTCTGATAGCTGAGGGTTTATAAGCATCGTGCCTTTGTCTTCCCAATGTTTCATAATTATATTAGTTTTAAAACCCCTCTATTGCTGTTACTTTTAACTTCAAATAATATGCTTCCAATAATACACTGTTTCTTGTTCTACTGGCTACATCAGTATTTCACTCTGAACTCTGAAATGTGAGGTTAACATTCTTTCTCTTTCATCTCTTACCTTCCGTGAACACATAACCCAATTCTTTAGTGTGCAAGGTGATGAATAAAAAAATCTGCCAAACTTCAAGTTTTAGCATAATTCTATCAGCTACACCTTTGATTCTAGGTTGTCAACATTCCTAAGATTCGTACTTAGTGCTGCCCTGTCTTTCTCCTAAATCTTGTAAAGGCTTGCCTGCTTCTCTATGGTTGGTTAGAAAAGTTATAACCCACGAAAAAGACATTTACATCATTATGACCGATTAATTTCCCATGACAGGGAGGGAAAATGTACTAGGATACCATGTTCTGCCACATGAGTTCAATATCGACCTACAACTTGCTCAAGAGAGAGAAATCTTAATATTTAGAGGACAAACTATTTTTGTTTTCTGTCTATCCATTGTATCTTTGCTTCATATTTGGATTACTACTTCTTTGTGTAGCCTTTGATGTTCCTGACATATCACATCTTTACCTTTCTTTTTCTCTTCCCCTGTTTTTCCATTTTTCTTTCCTTTCTCACAAAAAGAATATGTCCACACCACTACACCCCTCAAATGTCAGGTGGCAAGGTCCCTGTCTTCCTCCAAGTTCTGCCTGAGTTTGGACTTGTGGCTTTCCTCTGCGTAGCTGTCATCCTGGCACTTTTCAGTAGAAATTTCCTAGCCCGGCGTGCTGTCTGTGGGACCCACATCTTTCTCTTTCTGATTTACTCCTGTTCATTTTGGTGGAATGCAGTGCTAGGTAACATGTTAAGAAAGTCAGAAGTAAGTTTTTGAGGGGCTTGTTTGTCCAAAAGGTCTTTATTTAGCTGAATCACACTTGACTGGTAGCTTGGCTGGGTGTACAATTCTGTCTTCAAAAATCATTTTCCTGTCAGTTTCTGCTGACATCCAGGAGAGCTTAGAAAAAGTCTGATGTTGGTGTCCTTCTTGTCTATTTTATCTAATTACTCTGCCCTACTCAACACTATGGAAGCTTTACAATATTTCCTTATTTTTGATATCATGTGTCTAAGTGGTGGCTGTTCAAAAAAAATTTTTTTTTGGGGGGACAGGAATTGAACTCAGGACCTCACACTTGCCAGGCAGGCACTGCGCCACTGAGCTAATTCCCCGGCCCCCTCAAAAATTTTATTGTGCTGGGCAAAAGTCATTTTCTGATGGTGTCCAACTTTCATTTTGAGGGAGTTTTTTCACTTTCTTGTAACACCTATTAATTGGATAATAGGACTTCTAGATTTATAAATGCTCTATTTCCGTATTTCATCTTTTCTGTCATATTTCTTATCTATTTGTGTTTTGGCATACTATTATAGAAAGCTCACCATTAAAATTTTAATTTATCTTTTTAAAATTCCAAGCTTTCTCATTCGTTGACCATTTCTAAAGGATAATATAACCTTTCTATATAAATGTAAGCATAAAATATATCTCTGTATTTACTGGGCGTTGTCTTTTATTTGCTTATGATTTAAGATACTGTTTCCCAAATTATTCTCGAATCAAGATTTCTTTTAGTTTTAAGTTACTTTTCTATTTTTTGGTGACGCTGGTTTTCTCAAGGGTATCTCTGCTGATTCTTCAAGGTTTTCTGTATACTCCCAGCGAAATCCCTTTCTGCTTGAGTTCCTAAGTCGGCTTTTGTTCTGAGCGAGGAGAACTGTGATTATTATTTCCTCACGATTATCTGGACTTTTTCAGATGAGGGGGAAGACCTGGACAGTTTAAAAATAACTACGGGTCTGCTCTCCATGTCCCTCTTAATGCCACCCAATAAAACTGAATATGCTCAGGTTAGGTGAAAAAATTCTGGTGTGAGTTACTGAGAAGTGTTTTAAAATATAATTTGAAGGGCCGGTGAGATGGCTCAGCGGTTTAAGCGCCTGCCTTGCAAGCGCGAGGGCCCGAGTTCGACTCCTGGATCCCACATACGAAAAAGGGGCCGGTGATATCGCTCAGTGGCACGGGCGCCTGCTGGCGCGCGAGGTCCTGAGGTCGACCCCCGGTACCCACAAAAAAAAAAAAAAAAAATAATAATAATAATTTGAAGATTTTCAGGACCTTTACCCGAGCTATGAAAATGTCGCACTGGAGATGGAACAGACAAGAGTAAATTCTGCTCAAATGATGCTTCTGAAACCTCTGAACACTCCAGTGTCCCATGCGGGATAAATGATCTTTCTCTCCTCTTAACAACGTTGGCGTTCGTTACTTAATAGGCATGCCTCTTTGATGTGAAGATACAAACTTCAACTCTCGTCCCAAACCCTGACAAAAGTAGCTTTAGTGAGAAGTTGTCTTTTATTACCAGTGAGGAAACAGATGGGGATTCCTTTCCCTACTCAAACATCAAGACACAGAGGCTTTAAAATTCCACGGAAACACATCAAATGGCAACAATAACACTTCTATTAGATCACGGCCAAATTCAAGAGAGACACATTATGTAAATCTGTTTTATAGGCAGGAAGATATACTAAATCGGAGTTTGTTTTGGAATGGCTTTACCAGTGTCAACATTTCAAACCATTTCTTTGGCAAAAACAAAACAAACACACCAAAACAAAAAAGGCCATACGACTTTGGCTCGAGAACACCGGCAGGTGTCTGCAGCAATGGACCCCGTGCCCAACTCTGTTTGTTAAGCGCTCAGATGTCCTCGCAGATGGTGACATGTGTCCGCGTCCTGAGCAAACAGTATGTAATCCAGAGCCAAGCGCGGAGGGACACCCAGGAGCTTCTGCGCATGCTCTCGGGAGTCGCTTGAGACCAGGCCCTCACAGGGACTTCCGCTCCAGCGCCAAATAGGATTTCAATCACCTTCATTGTAGGTTGATGTTCAAGACAAAAGCTCTCAGACAGGAAGGAAGCCACCTGCAGAAGGACTCACCTTTACCTCCCTTCTCTGCAGAGGTGTCCAGTGACCATGTGAGGTTGCCTTCCAAGTCTGCACTGCTGAGGGGATTTAAATGTCCACACCGCACCCACTTGAGGATACATGGCATATTTGGATGTGCCCATGGGCACCTGAGGGCAAGTAGAGCCATGAAAAGGACTGGAGGACATTCAGAGAACAGTTCATTTCTCCTCTTGCCGGAACCCAGGCTACATCGGGACTCTGGCTCATTACTCCTTCAGGTGACTCATCCCTCGGGTGACTCTCTCTCAGGTGACTGTCTGGTCTGGTGAATGATTAGATCAGGCCTATCGATGTTTTCCTGAACCACGTCACCACTCCAGTCATTGACATGGCCCTTATCTCCTCCTTGTCATCCCACCTTTTCCCCTTTGAAGCCAGTTGTGAAAGAGATAAAGTCCCAAGCATGACATCGCCACCCTGTTTTCCCCAGAACGTGTTGCTATTGACCTTTGTAGACCACATTCCCCGTGCACACCAGACCTGCCAGGAGCTCCAGGCCCTCGCTGGACAAGGTCCCCTCCCTGTCCAAACTCCTGCTCCCCACCGACTCCAGAGCCAGTCTGCCTTACTTGCTGTAGACACCCTAGGACCTCCAGGACGGCCCTCCTGCCCCTCGGAATAGAAAGCACCACAGCTCCCCCAGTCTTCGTCCTCCTCTTTTGCTCCTGTGGCGCCCACCTGGGATGCCTGCTGCTTATTTTCGAGTTTAGATCCAAGGCTGGGTCTTCCACCCCATCTTCTCTGGTACCACAGCTGCAGACCCCCAGAGCTGAGATTCACCCAGTCCTGGGCGGGAGCCAGGCGCCCCCTGATGCTTTTCATAGGTGACTTCACTCCACCCCCAGGACCTGTGAGGCTGGCGCTGGGCTGGGCCCCGGGTGTGCCCGAGCCTGGTCCTGGCTCTTCACCATCCGAGTGCTCCTGGACCCTTCAGTGTTTGAGCAGCTGCTCCTCCCCCCGTTATAGAAAGGTCCACGGCCCTGACCAGTGGTTCAGTGTCCAGCTCACCTTTATTTTCTCCCATGATTCTAGCACTGGTCAGTGCTGAGTGGCAGTTCCAGGAAAGGGTGGATCCTTCCGCATGAAGGTGCCACCTCCTCCCCTGCCTCTGAGGACATCCCCAAAGAGGAAATGGGGAACCCCGACTCACCCCACCCACAGGGCAGGGTGCAGGTTCCATGGCTTCCATCTCAGAAAAGGAATTTCAGGATGCGCCAGGGAGAAGCAGAAAGGGATTTGTTAGGCAGAATTCAAATAGTGCACAGAGAAGAGCGCGGCGTGGGGCTTTTACGTGGACTTGGGGGTGTCCCCAAGTGGGTGATGTTGGATGTGCTTTCCCGGTGTCTGTCAGGCTATGTTAGAAGGAAAACCACCTACGTGTGTTCGAAGCTGGGTTTGCTGCCCTGTTTTCTGTAGGACGAAGCGCAATTCACAGGTGAGAAGTGTAAATCTGGGCTTATTGTGTCTTTAAGACCCTTAAGAAAAAAAAATTTTTTTTTTCTGGAGTGAGTCTAACTGCATTTTTTTGCAGGTTTTCTTAAAAGTGCAATTTTAAACGATGATTTTCCCATCTCCTCTCTGTCTCTATTTTTTTTCTATCCTCCCTCAAAGGGGTGGCAGCTCCTGAGGCGGGGTTCCCTGTGGTCTGCTGCGTGGTGGGACTTGCTGTCCCTCCCTCCAGCCCTGAGCCCGAGGGCTTTAGATCCCTTCGCTCCGTCACTGCCACCTTCCTGGCTGCCCACCGCCCTGGGGCTCCGGAGGATCTCTGTGGAGCCATGCCCTGTGCCCACTCTGCTCTCCTTCCCCCTTCCCCCTGTGATGTCCGTGACATGGCACCTTTGTCCCATCCTGAGGGGAAATGAGGCCCAGCCCAGTTCTCTGTCTGCTTTATCCTTCCAGCCTGTGCGGCTGGTGCCATGTCAGCCTCTGAGATGCAGGCCGTGGGCCATGGATCCCTCCACTGACGCGCATCTATCGGGATCTTATTATGCATGGGCCCTGATGGGCTGCCGTGGTGGAGAATAATCGTCCCCACCTGTGTGGCCCTTCCCGTCTGGATAATGTGCTGTAATTGCCGTGTGCCGTCACCCCATCTCCTCACATAGACTGTTAATTCCTTGCTGGCAGGAACCTTATTTCCTGCTTTTTTTGTGGCCTTCACACAGCTTAATACAGCACAACATAGGCCGAATAGCGATGGGAAATGTAAGTGAGTTACAAAGCACTCGCAGCTTGAGGATCATTTCTCACATGTGCCATCATGTCGTTTAATTGGATCTGAGTCCCATGGGTAAGCAGGACAAGACCGAAGCCTGTGGGATCTGATGTTTAATGAACAGACGCTTCTACAAATCCATATTCAGTATGTACCGCTCCACATTTATGAAGTGAGGACTGGAAAACTGCCTTTCTGGTTTTTCTGTCCAGAGCAAGGGATTTGTGTGACATTAGAAATGTTAATTTTTATTGAACATACATTTGTTTAAAAAGAAAAATGTGGAAGGACTTCCAAGGGAAAGAAAAGTCCCTTTCCCCGCTCTTTACATCCTGAGGTAGCTGATTTTATATGTCAGACTGGTAGGGGCAAAGGATGCTCAGATGTTTGGGGAAACATTTCCGGGCGCCTGTGAGGGTGCTTTTGGATCAGCATTGCATTCGAGTTGGTGGATCCCTACATGGAAAGGGTCACCCTCTCCGGTGTGGGTGGGCATCATCCAGTCCTTTGAGGGCCCATTAGATCAAAGGCCAAGGAAGGGAAGACTTGTTCTCTGGGCTTGAGCTGGGACACTAGTGTCCCCCTGTCTTGGGCATCGTTAGTGCACCTGATTCTCAGGTCTTAGCATTTGGACCGGAACTCATGCTACGGGTTCTCTTGTGTCTCAGGATTTTAGACCTAGGCTGGGACTGTGCCACCAGCTCTCCTGGGGCTCATGCTTGGAGATGGCAGATGATGGGACTTCTCAGAATCCCATTCCTTAAAATCAATCAATCAGTCAATCAATCCTGTTGGTTCTTTTTCTCTGGAGAACTCTGACCAATATACCCTCATTCTACTTCCCAGAAGCAACTAATTTTTACTTTTTTTTTTTTTTTTGTGGGTACTGGGGGTCGATCTCAGGACCTCGCACGCCAGCAGGCGCCCGTGCCGCTGAGCGATATCACCGGCCCTTTTTTTCCTTTATGTGGGTTCCAGGAGTCGAACTCTGGTCCTCACGCTTGCCAGGCAGACGCTTATGCCATTGAGCCATCTCACCGGCCCAATTTTAACTTTTAAATTGTGTTTCTTTGGGAGCAATACGAATAAGTGTGGGCAGAGAGCAGATCTCTCTCACTACTCCTTGACTCTGGGCTGAGCTGTGACCTCCTTCATCCAGTAGCATCGGGCGGAAGGCACATCTTACAAATTCAGAGGTGAGACCTTAAAGGCCTCGAAGCCTGTGTCATTTGGTGCTTACTAGAGAAACAGATTTAATGCAAGATAAAGAATTGACAAGATTGGCTTGCAATGGTCAAGAGTGGGAGATCGCAAAGGGGCTGCCTGTGTGCTGGGGATCTGAAGGGTCCAGTCGAAGGCTGAGAGCTCACTGTGGGGTCCCATGCGAATCCATATCAGGAGGCTGAAGAGTCTGCGCTGGAAGCCAGAAGATGGCGTCCCAGGTGAAGGTGAGGACTGCAGCTCCTCTGAAGAAACAGAAGCAACCTTCCTTCTTCATTTCCCTTTTATTCCACTCAGGTGACAAGCCTATCGGTTGGTGCCATTCGCACCCACAGAGGCTCTTCTGTCTTCAGTAAATCCCTTCAGCCACACCCGTAACTATGCTGATCCAGTTTAGTTGGGCGTTTCTTACTCAAGTTGACACAATCCGTTAACTATCACAGAGCTTCTGCTTTTGGATTTGTGGAATGCTGTCCTGAGGGCCTGTTTGAGTGGCCTATGGAAGAAAGAGGCCAAGTAGAGGAGAACAGAGGTGCCCCAGCTGCCAGGCAGTGCCCATGCCAGACCTTCAGGTTAAGCCACCTTGGCCTGGCCACCCACTGTCGCCGGCCCAGAAAAACCTACGCCCAAGAAGGAACTGCCCAACCAGTCTACAAAATGATGAGAAATCGAACACAGCGGTTGTTTAGGATACTTCATTTATCTGGTTTAGCCATTGTGCATTAATCTCCTTTCATGACAAATGAAGATTTAGTTCATCACTACACCCTGTTCTCCACACCCCGTGATGGAATTTTATCGCTAGTCATGATTCATCACCCTTGCAATCTCGAAACAGTTAACCTGAACAACATGTACTGACTCTTTGCTTTTTAAGGTAAAAGCACTTCCTCTAACTCCCTTCTTTCCATGGGGTTATGCCCTCCTCCCCCTCCCCCCAGTTTCTTTAGATGCTACATTTTCTTTCCTTTTTTAAAAAAAAAGTATAATTATAAATTAAAATGTACAAAAATCTTAAGTGTAAGACTTAATAAATTTCAGCGAAGTGAACGCCCCTCTGTAAGCAGCAGTTAGACTAGAAACAGAACTCGATCACCACCCGCATGTCCCCCTGTTGTCCTTCCCACTTACAGATTTCCAAGTGTAGCCATTACCCTGACTTCTAATGCTATGGATGAGCTTAGCTTGTGCCAACTTCTATGCAAGCGTAACGAGAGGTTATGACTTCCTTCGTACCTGGCTTCTTTTGTTCAGCATTACGCAGGCGAGATTATGCCTATCGTGATAGTTCATTTCTTCCCGGGGCTGTGCAGTATCTCACTGTGCGAAAATTCCGTGCTTGAATTATCCAGTCTCATTCTGATGAACTCCTCAGGTCTTTCCGACATCTGGGCATCAGGAAAAGGACTAAAATGAGTCCTGTCCTGCGTTTTTCTGCTGAACTTCTGAACACATTTCTACTGGACGTGTACCTAGACGTGGAAGCTATAGGTCACCGAGTAATTCAGGAGATGGTGGAAATGAGTTTCCAAAGTGGTGGGCAGGTGGTAGTGTGAGAATGTGGTTTTTATTTGCATTTACCTGGCAGTTCAAGGACAAAGGAAGTCACTTGGCATCGTACTGGAGACAGCGTTGTGACGATAAGGGACCGGATGGATGTATCCCGGTGGCCATGGTCTGAATCGGGATGGAGAAGCCTGCAGGGATTCCAGCACACAGAACCACACCGGCTGTCTTGAAGATGGGGTTCACCTTTGCCATGGAAGAAGGAGGCTGGGAGACCTCAGAGGCAGGGCTGCTAAGAGAAAGCAAAGCAGACAGCAAGCTGCAGCCTCCACCTCTGGTGTCAGGACTTCTAAGAACAATGTCCTTCCCAACTCAGGCCTGTGTCCTGCCGTGGGGAGCCCTCTATGATTAACACAGAGCACATTTAAAGGGAATGGCAGTTGCATGTGTATTTGGATTTGCATTCATGTTACTGTAGATGTCCCTTGGTATCCTCTGTGGATTGGTTCTAAGATCTTTTCAGGATACGAAAATCTACAATGCTCAAGTCCCTTACGCAAAATGGCATGGTTTTCGCATACAATCGGTGCACATCTTCCTGTAGACGTGAAGTCATCTCCGGATTGCATAGGAGACCTAATGCAATGGAAATAGTTGCTATAATTTATTGCTTAGGAACCATGACAAGAAAAACTTGTATATGTTCAATAAAATACAGGGCTTTTGGAATATTTCTGATCTACAGTTGGTTGAAATCGCAAGTGTGGAGGGCCAACTGTTTAGTTCAGTACATTTTTATGAGACCATACGGGTTTGAAGTGTTTCCCCAACTTTCCCTGTGTGTCCTGTTCTTTTTATTGCATAAATATACCTAGCTTTGTGTTTTAGACACACATTTGCCCCATGGCAGATGGGATAAATTTGCACTGGTCATTGCTTGTGGCTTTGGGTTAGGCTTGCTTATCTTTTATCTTGGCCCCTTCCCATCCTTGTCCTTTCTTCTCCTCCTCCTTCATTCCTCTTTCTCTTGGACTTTTGGCTGTTAGAGATTTCCCTCACTTTCTTGTGATAGCAGCAAAGCACCTGCGGTCATGTTTGCTGTAATTTATGTAGGATTTGGTTTTCAGCAGCAGGACCTTTCAGAATACTCATCTCACTGTACTCCCAGAAGTGGAGGTCTCTCTCCATGCTCCGTCTCGCATAAATTTGTTGAAATCTCATGTCCACTGCGAGTCCCTCCTGATTCTCTTCATTGTTGCTGACTTCATCCATTTTTAGGCCTTTAGTTTTATCTTAATGTCATCTCTAGAGGGAGAGGAGATAAATATGTGTTCATGTTCCTACATTATTCTGAATCACAAACCAGAACAATTTTTTCAATGTTAAGATTTCATTATGCTCCACTTCACTAAGGTTTTAATTGTGCACAAAAAGACAGATTAAAAATAAATAGAAATGGGGCTGGTGAGATGGCTCAGCGGTGTAAGCGCCTGCCTTGCAAGCGCGAGGGCCCAAGTTCGACTCCAGGAACCCACATACGAAAAAGGGGCCAGTGATATCGCTCAGCGGCACGGGTGCCTGTTGGCATGCGAGGTCCTGAGGTCGACCCCCCGGTACCCACAAAAAAAAAAAAATAGAAATGTCAACCTAAGCTCTAGGTAAAGAATTTACCAGTTAATGAACTTCAGAATGATAAAAGAATGTAACACTTTCAGAAAGTAATTTCCAAAGATTTTCAAAGCTTGGTTTCAAATCTGACGTTGTAGAGAAGTCATTGTCTACATATTTATCTTAAAAATACGTTGTTTAAGTAAATGATGTCATAGGTGACACTTTATCTTCAGATGATGTTTAAGTTCTTCTAACAGGGATTACTCTTATGAACTGGGGATATGGATTACTCACATGGCCATGGTGACAAGGCCACCTTAAAAATAAGTCAGAGGTTGTGTTTTTCTTATTTTAATGTCTGACATCTTTTGAATGCTCATGTTTTGAGCATTATACTTCTCAGTTGAGAATAACACCTGTGCATTTATCCAATAGGGACACCTCTGCAAAAATTGAGCTCTCCACTGGCAGTATTCATATAATTCAATACTGCCGAGAAATAGTGGTTAAGGGAATCTCTAGAATAAGTAGTTTTTCTGCACATGTACCTTGGCAGTAGACCGTTGTCATTGCTTTACCCCCTACTCCCACCAAAGTCCCTTCTTTGCAGTGCCCCAAGTCACTTTTGTAGCAACAGCTCTCCTGAGTGCACAGAGGGACACGTCCACGGTGTGCTCCTTCTCTGCAAAGCCTCAGGGCTTGGTCTGTCATGTTCTTTAAGCCCAAACCTGGCAACAGAAAGAAAGCTAAGGCCCATGGGTAACTAATATTTCTCTCTCACATACGCACACTGATGTGCACACCCATGGGTGCACACACACACACACACACACACACAACTTGGGACTTTGCATTTGTACTGCAGTTTTGCAAGGATGAGATATAAAGACCTGGAGCCACTTATTGGGTCAAGCTCCACCAAGGCCTTTGAGCTGTTATTGCCGCTAAAATTGGGGATGATATTCAAGTCTCCCTCCTACGCACGTGATTTCTTCAGACTTCTCTTCCATCTTGTGAACTTCTTTCTCATACATTTTCTTTCTGCCTAACCTACCTGGTTATTTTCTGTTCGCTGCTAACAAACTGCTTGCTACAGTTTAGATCTGAAAGGTTCCTGAAAGCCGTGTGTTGAAGGCTTGGTCATCAGCCTGTGGCTCTACTGGGAGATGGCGGAATTTTCAGGTGGAAGCGCTGAGGGGAAGGCAGTGAGGTCATGGGCAGCTGTGACTTTGAAGGGAGAATGGGAACCCCAGTTTCTCTCTCTCTCTGTTTCTCAGTCACTATGAGATGAACATTTCTCCTCCACCGAGCACTCCCAACATGGTGCACTGTTCTCCCACAGTCCCAAAGCAATAGGGCCAGAGACCATGGACTGAAACCACGGGTCACCAACCCATGATATTGTAAATGATGGCAGTAACATTGGTCCAGCTGGAATTGTACTACCCAGACTCTCTTTATCCCTCTTCAGAGAGCACCATTCCACTCCGATTTCCTCTCAAACCTGGAACAGATTCTGCCAAGAAATTTATCAGAAACAGAAAGAACAATGGATGACTCATCCCCTCAGCCAGACTCACAGAATAGAGAGGCTGCAGTCCTTTGTTAAGCAGTTTCTCTTTTCCTATATTTTCTGTTACCTCTTTAAATTTTAAAAATAATTTCAATTACTAGGCATTTCAACATAAAGAAAACCGTATAACAAAAACCAAGCACCAATGAATTACATAGAACTACACTCAGGAGCTATAAGAAAAATGAAAAATTGTGGCTCAAGAAACTAACGATTGATTATAAGAAGTTTGGAGGTAGTCAGTCCAACCTGAGATGGCGTCTTCATGATGCCTCAGGGACCAGGCTTCCGTCTCACTGCCCATCCACCCTGGGGCTCCTCAGGTGTCTCCCTCCTCACCGGTGGAGGGTGCCCTGCTGCTGTTGCCTGCTCAACCCTGGGCAGGAGGAACGTAGGAAGGGGCCTTCTCCATGCACAAAATGCAGAGTGCTGAGCACCAGGGAGAGGGCAGTGTGGCCTCCATCGTCAGAGCCGTGCCCTCTGCTTCAAGATGAGCTGGGAGGATTCAACATGGCTGAACAGAGGAGAAGCCATGTCAGAGCTACTCTGAGAAAATCAACTAAAAACACAGGTAACTGGAAGAAAGGGAGGGACATATGTCCTGAGGCTAAAATCGATCTGAAATAAGAGACTTGTAGATCAAACAAAACTGTAGACACAGGACTTTAGAAAACTGAGAAGCAGGCCACAGGACTGCCTGTGGGAGTGCTGCCTGTGCAAGGAGCAGGAACCGCCAGTCTGGGAAATTCCCAAAAAACTGAGGGGCTGCAGTAACGTGGCAAACTCAAGTCACACAGGATAGATTTGGGATGTAAAGCCCCTCGCCTCTTTTGCCTTCCTCCAAACAGAGGATACTGCAGCATGGCAGCAAATTTTGCCTGCACACACGGGAGTGAGTGACCAGGAAGCTGCTCTCTCCCTGATGGGCTGCAATTTTTTTTCTTTATTCTTTTTTCTTTCTTTCTCTCTCTCTCTTTTTTTTTTTTTTTGTGTGTGTGCGTGTGTGTGTTGTGCACCATAGCAGCTGACTGGAACCTCTAGCAACAACAAGAGCAAGGATTGCAGTAACGATTGTGAAGGTAATGAGTCGGACAGCACGACCCCTTCTGCCCTCTGGCCGCCAGTCTGAGAGAAGGACAGTGGCGTGGGATTTAAGAAGCCTTGGGCTGCAGTGGGGTAGTAAGTGGGAAGTCAGCACTCCCCTTGCTGGGGAGGAGAGTGAAGTGGGACCAAGCAGCTTTGGGCTGTCTCCAAGATGGCGGCAGGGGCAGTGAGTCAGCCAACAGCACTCCCCCTGCCCTGCAACTAGCGGTGTGAGAGGACAGACGTGCCAGTGGGAATGGAACGGAAGAGGCTGTGTAAGAACCAGGAGGAGCCAGTCGTACACAGGACTGGGAGTAGCCTTCGGCTGTCTCTGTCCGAGGGTGCCACACCAACTGAGAGAGTGACACAGAGACAAATGGAATAAGGAGATGTGGGTGGGCTGCTGGGGGACATCCAGAAAGCTGCTGGCTGAAGACTGGCCCCAGCCTCCACATCTGGAGGCCAAGATCAGCCCTGCACCCTGCACTAATTCTGCTGCAGACTCAGTGGGGTCACCCAGCACAGTTACGGGCTGTGACTTGGACACTACCAGAGAATGGTGGAGACCAGAGGAATTTTATTGTTTTTTTTTTTTCTCTGTTTGTTTGTTTTGTTTTCATTTTTCTGTCTATCCAGTGGGGTTTTTTTTTTCTTTTTCTTTTTTTGGTTGTTTAGGTTTTTACTTTTATTATTTGTTTTGTTCAGCTTCTTTCTCTCTTTCCTCAATTGTCTTTCTTGATTTTTTTTTTTTTTTTTATATTTTCATGTGAGTGAACATTGTCTCTAGTCTTTCTGGTTCGCTTCAATATTCTGCTTTCTCCTTCTTTCTTTCTCTCCTGTCCTCTTCTCCAGTTTCCCAAAGCTTGGGTGATCATCTTTTGTCCTTCAACCTTGCTTCAGTCTCTACTTTTCTTCCCTATCCCTCTTAAGTTTCCCCTCTTCCCATCATAGGGTAAAATCATTCCTTGAAGGGAAAACTCACAGCATACAAGTTCTTGGTTTATGTTGGATTTTGTTAAGTAACTGTAGATCTTGCCCCTAAGGTTAAAGGTACCAAATTAATAGCTACCACAGTTTGTCAGTTTCTAGGCTGTACTTGATGCTATTGTTATTGCTAATTGTACTACTTTAGCTAGGGTGTCATACCTGTTGTAATCAGTTGCTCTCCCTTGTATGCCAACACTGTGATTATTTGGGGTCATAATCATCATAGTCCAGTATCAAAGGGCTGGGTGCTGTGCCAAATAGCAACTTCTCATCCCTAATAAATTGGGAGTAGGATCTTGAGAAAGAAACAAAGGCCAAGAGTCACCTGCACTTAGAGGACACCTCTGAGGAATAGACATTTCTTAGGGAAACCTCAATACTAGTGATAAAGTTACCTACCATAAGCAATTTATAAGTATCAACACAGAAAACAAATTAAAATAAAGAAATAGAAAATGATAAGACACAGAAGCTAAATGCAACCCCAGACCTCCAGCCCCCTGAGGGCAGGTCTAGGGGAGTATGAGATAGAGGAAATCATAAGCTACCCACCTGAATTTTCTCAAATGGTAGAAGCAGACATGAAAAACAGATGAATGAGGCTATGGAGAAAATCAGATCAGAAATAATCTCTCAGGTAAAAATGTGATGGTGATCAAAATGAAGGACTTGCTCAGTGACTCTAGAGCAGATACAAACAAACAAAAAAAAAAAAAAAAAAAAGAGGAGCTTAGGAAAATGATGGAAACCATGAATGCCCAACATAGGAAGGAAATGGAATCCATGAAACTTATTCAAACTGATACCCAAGAGATTAAAAATTCCATGGAAAGTATATGCAGCTGATTGAACCAAGGCGAGGAGAGAATATCAGATCTAGAAGACAGGATTGCAGTTAGCAATCATGAAAAGAAAGCTAAAAATAGCAAGGGACCATGAAAAATCAATCCAACAGTTGCAAGATGATGCAAAGAACAACAGAAGATTGATCAGCATCAGTGAAAAAGCAGGAGACAGCACAAACAATATAAAAAAATCTGTGTTCAAAGTCGACCCCTGGTACCCACAAAAAAAAAAAAAAATCTGTGTTCACAGAAGTAATGGCAGAAAAATTCCCAAGCATGGAAAAATAATTTGATATACAGAGAAGTGAGGTGCATAGACTCTGATTAGTCATGACCAAAATAAATCTACATCAAGGAATATAATAAAGATTCCAAAAGAAGAAAATGTTCACCTCATAGTAGTACTGTGAGGAGCAAATGAAACGCAATAAATATGTAAAGCGTTGATCACACACACACACACACACACACACACACACACAAAGATTCCAGACATTCAGCAAAAGAACAGAATATTAAAAGCTGTTAGAGAAAAAAAACAAATCACCTATAAAGGAAAGCCCATCAGAATCACAGCAGACTTCTCAACACAAACACTTAATTCAAGGGCAGCTTGGAGTGAAGTATTTCAAGTCCTGAAAGAAAAGTTCCAACACTGATTGGTGACCCTGCGAAACTATCTTTCAAAGTCAATGGAGAAATAAGATAGTTCCATGACAAAGAACAACTGAAGAAATTCATGACCACCAAACCAGCTCTCCAAAATGTTCTGAAGGATATTTTAGAAAGAGATGAAGAAGACTACAATTCCAAAAACACCACTAGAAAGAAGACAGCAGGCAAGACAAGCAATTAAACAGACAGGAAAGACAAGGAACCAACAATAGGAAAATAAGATGACAAAGATAAGCCAATAACATATCAGTTATAATCATCAGTGTGAATTGTCTCAATTCACCAATCAAAAGAGACAGACTGGCAAGAAACAAGATCCAATAATACGCTGCATACAAGAAACACATTGAACTCAAAAAGAAATTCATAGACTGAAAGTCAAAGGGTGGAAAACAATACTTCATGAGACAGGAACCCAGAAAAAAGCAGGGGTAGCTATTCTATATGCTGATAAAGTGAATTTCAAGCCAAGACTGATCAAAAGAGACAAAGAATATCACTACATATTCCAAAAGGGAAAATTCCAAAAGGAAGTGATAACAATCATAAATATATATGTACCAAATACCTGTACATCCAACTATATAAAACAAATATTAATGGACATGAAAATTCAAATAAGCACTAATATTATTGTAATCAGAGACCTCAATATACCACTGTCACAAATGGACAGGTCAACTAGACAAAAAATCAACAAGGAATTATCAAAATGAAACCACACTTATGAACAAATGGACTTAGTAGATGTCTACAGAGTTTTCCACCCCACAACATCAAAATACACACTTTCTCAGCTGCACACAGGATATTCTTGTAGAACCTGTTTAAGTAAATGCAAAGGAATTGAACTGATCCCATGCATATTATCAGACCATAGTACAATGAAATTGGAACACAGTAGCAAAAGAAACCACACAATCTCCATAAATACACTGAAATTAAGTAACACACTCCTAAACAACCAATGGGTCACAGATGAAATTGAAGAAGAAATTAGACTATATCTACAGTTAAATGACAATGCCAATACAACATACTGGAACTTATGGGATGCAATGAAAGCAGTCCTACGAGGGAAATTTGTAGTGGTGAACTCTCACATCAGGAAAACAGAGCGAGCTCAAATAAACAACCTAGTGTTGAACATCATACTTCTAGAAAAAGAGCAAGCCAAGCCCAAAGCTCAAATGAGGGAGGAAATTATAAAGATTAGAGCAGAAATTAGTGCAATGGAGACTAAGAAAACAATACAAAGACTCAATGAATCAAAGAGTTCTTTGAAAGATTAAATAAAATTGATAAATCCTTAGCTAACCTTATCAAAAAGAGGAAAGAAAAGACTCAAATTAATGCAATTAGGAATGAAAAGGATGAAATCACAATGGATCCTGCAGAAATCCAGAAGATCATCAATACCTACTTTGAGAAAATTTGTTCTGATAAGATGGAAAACATAGAAGAAATGGACAGATTCCTAGATACATGTGAATTACCAAAGCTGAATCAAGAAGATATAAAAATTCTAAATAACCCAATATTGGTTGTAGTAGTCAGGGTTTACAAGGGAAAAGATTTAACACAGGACACATAATTTATAGGATTATTTTACAATATTCACCCAAAGAGTCAAATGCAAAAATGTGCAGGAGATCTGCTCATGCACTAGAGACACAAAGAATCCAGCTAAGGGTCTGGATCCCACAGCAGTGTCCTGCACGAGTCCAGCTGAAGACCTAGAGCCCGTGGCAATGTCCTCCACGAGTCCAACTGGAGGCTCAGAGCCCTCAATGATGTCTCATTCAAGTCTGTATCAAGGATCTGCACTGGGAAGGCCCAAAGGTCAGTGGTGGAAGCTAGAAAGTCTGCACCAGCGGGATGAAGGATCTGTGCCAGCAGGCTGAGGGATCTGCACTGGAGCCGGGAAGTGATGCTCAAGGAAAGGACCAGAGCGCCCCAGAAAAAAAAACTGCAGCCATCCTCAGTGACAGCGAGGTCCTGAGCTGAGTTCATATCAGGAAAACCAGCATGACAAGCTTCTCCAGGAGAATCAATGACGCACCATCTTCCCCTCCAGTTCTCTTTTTATGCTGTTGGCAACAATCCTCAGGTGGGCCTTCCACACTCAGCACCATGCTGATTCAGTTCAGGTAGGTGTTACAAGCTGACCATTAGTTAACCCACCACATCAGTCAGTGAAATTGAAGATGTAATTAAAAATTTACCAACAAAGAAAAGCCCAGGGTCTGATGGATTCACTGCTGGATTCCACAAAAAATTTAGAGAAGATCTGATGCCATTAGTCCTCAACCTCTTTAATGAGACTGAAAGGGAAGCAATTCTCCCAAAGTCATTCCTGGAAGCAAGTATTATCCTGATACCAGAACCAGAGAAGAATCCAACCAAAAAAGAGAACTATAGGCAGATCTCCCTAATGAGTATAGACAAAAAAATCCTCAATAAGATACTGGCAAACAGAATGCAGCAAATCATCAATAAACTTATATGCCATGACCAAGTTGCATTCACCCCAGGGATGCAGGGATGGTTCAACATATGTAAATCACTAAATGTAATACACCATAGTAACAGAGTCAAGGACAAAAATCATATGATCATCTCAGTAGATGCAGAAAAGCTTTTGACAAAGTCCAGCACCCATTCATGATAAAAAAAAAAAACCCTACAGAAAATTGGAATAGATGGTCTTTATCTCAATCTGATAAAAGTCATCTGTGACAAACCAACAGCCAACATCATACTAAATGGACAAAAACTGAAAGCTTTCACTCTAAAATCAGGAATAAGGCAAGGATGTCCACTATCACCACTCCTATTCAATATAGTTCTGGAAACATTAGCCAGAGAAATTAGACAAGAGAAAGAAATAAAAGGAATAAAGATAGGAAAGGAAGAAGTTAAATTATCATTATTTGCAGATGACATGATACTCCACATAGAAGACCCCGAAAACTGCACCAAAAGACTTGTAGATTTAATAAACAAATTCAGTAGCATAGCTGGATACAAAGCCAACAGTAGTAAAATTAATAGCATTCCTATACACAAATAACAAACTCACTGAGAGAGAAATTAGGGAAACCACATCTTTCATAATAACATCAAAAAAAAAATACTTAGGGATCAATCTAACAAAGGAAGTAAAAGACCTTTGCATTAAAAATGACAGTACTCTGAAAAAGGAGACAACAGAGGATATCAGAAAATGGAAAGCTATCCCTTGCTCTTGGTAGGAAGAACCAACATAATGAAAATGGCCATACTCCTAAAATTGTTATACAGATTTAATGCAATCCCGATCAATATACCAATAGCATACCTCACAGAATTAGAGAAAATAATTCTAAGATTTATTTGGAACCAGAAGAGACCTAGAATAGCAAAAACAAATCTGGGCAACGAAGGCAAGGCAGGGTCATCACAATCCCCAATTTTAAATTATACTACAAAGCTACTGTGATTAAAAAAAAAAAAAAAAAAAGCAGCATGGTACTGATAAAACAACAAACAAACAAAAAACCAAACCAAACAAACAAAACAAAAGACCCAAGGATCAATGGAACAGATTAAAGATGCAGAAACAACTCCAAACACACTCAGCCACCTTATCTTTGACAAAGGAGCCAGACACCTTTACTGGAAGAAAGATAGCCTCTTTAATAAATGGTGCTGGAAAAACTAGCTTTCCACTTGCTGAAGACTAAAACTAGACACATGTCATTTCTCACCATGCACTAAACTAAAATCAAAATGGATCAAAGATCTAAATATTAAAACAGAAACACTAAATCTGCTGGAAGATAGAATAGGTAGAACTTTTGAAGACATCGTTGTAGGCAAAGACTTTATGAACCAAAACCTGATCATGCAGAAATATTACAAAGGATGAACAACTGGGATCTCATCTTATTAAAAAGCTTTTGCACAGCAAGAGAAACCATCAACAGAGTGAAGAGACAACCCACAGAGTTGGAAAAAATTTTTGTCAGCTGTTCCTCAAAGGTCTGATTCTGGAATATGTAAAGAACTAAAAAAAATCATACCCCCCAAATTTAAAGACTCAATCCAAAAATGGGCAGCTGAGATGAATAAACACTTCTTAGATGAAGAAGTAGAAGCAATAAATAAATATATGACAAAATGTTCAACATCACTGGTCATTCGAGAGATGCGAATTAAAACAACACTGAGATTCCATCTCACCCTGGAAAGAATGGCTGTTATCAAGAAATCAACCAATAACAAATGCTGGAGGGCTCTGGGGAAAAAGGAACCCTTCTCCACTGTTGGTGGGAGTGTAGACTGGTGCAGCCACTGTGGAAATCAGTGTGGAGATTCCTCAAAAAACTAAAACTCGTGATTCCATTCAACCTACCTATTCCCCTTCTTGGTATCTTCCTGAAAGAACTAAAAACATCATATACCACGGTGATACATGCACATTTATATTTATATTTATAGCAGCATAGTTTGTAAGAGCTAAATCTTTTTTTTGTGTGTGTGTGGGTACCGGGGGGTCGACCTCAGGACCTCACGCACCAGCAGGCGCCCGTGCCACTGAGCGATATCACCGGCCCCTTTTTCATATGTGGGTTCCGGGAGTCGAACTCGGGCCCTCGCGCTTGCCTGTAAGAGCTAAATCTTGAAAACAGACCAAATGTCCATCAACAGGTGAATGGATAAAGAAGATGTGTTTTTTTTTTATACAATGGAGTACTACTTAGCCATAAAGAAGGATAAACCTGAGACATTTCTAGGTAAATAGATGCACCTTGAGACCGTACTCTTAAGTGAAATAAATTGAACAGTCATGTGCAAATATCACATTGTTTCTCTGGTGTGAGAAACCAAAAGTATATGCAAGGACCAAATTGTATATAGATATTATCGAATAGAAGATAATGCTCAAATGAGGGAGGGGATTATATTCCCTATGGTGAATATAATCATTATGCATACCTAAAATGTACTCTGGATTATTGGCATGGTATATTTTATCTTGTGTGCCCAGTAGACATTTTGAAATGTGAGCGTTTCCAGAATGCTCTATTTAGGGCCGGTGAGATGGCTCAGCGGCGTAAGCGCCTGCCTTGCAAGCGCGACGGCCTGAGTTCGACTCCCGGATCCCACATACAAAAAAGGGGCCGGTGATATCGCTCAGCGGCACAGGTGCCTGCTGGCGCGTGAGGTCCTGAGGTCGACCCCCGGTACCCACAAAAAAAAAAAAAAAAACAAAAAACCAGAATGCTCTATTTAATACAAGAGTCTGCTAAGAAGGGAAGGGAAGGGGTAGCCCTGAATCTGCTAAGCTCTGAGCGCACAGAGGTGCCCTGAAGTTTCGGAAGACTTGGTACACACCCAGCTTTTGGTTGAGAACAGGGTGAGCCGCTGCTCCCTCAGTCCTGAGAAGCCGCCCGAGGTCCAGCGCTGCCACTGCTTGCACAAACCTCTTACCTCACACCCCAGCGTGTCCTTTACACACACCTCACACCTCACAAAGATACTGCCCCCTGCTGCCAGAGGGGCCAGAGAGCAATACAATGAGCCAGGAAGAGTGGACTCATCCTCTTTTTTTTTTTTTTTTTTTTTGAGGGGGAGGGTCTCACTATGTAGTTCAGCCAGGCCTTGAACTCACTATGTAGTGAGGCCAGGCTGGCCTCAAACTCACAGGGATCGTCCTGCCTCAGCCTCCCGAGTGCTGGGATTACAGGTGTGCACCGCCACACCTGGCCTGGGCTTGTCCTCTTGCCAGCCCTTCCAGTGCCCTCTTCTGCCAAGGACTAACCTGATGCCAGGTGGGTCCTATTCCACATCCCAGAGGAAGCTTGGAGGAGTGTGTGAGGGGCCAAAGGAAGTAAACTGAGAATTCACGCAGACTTTCTGTGTTCCTGTTGCTTCTTGCACCCAGAAATGGTTTGATTTCTGAAGTTTATTCTTTAGCAGTTCTTTTAGCAAGAATCACTGAGTAGATTTTCTTAGCTTTGTTCATCCCAAATTGCCTTTGTTTTACTCTCATTCTTGAGTAGTAATTTAGCTGGATATGAAATTATGGACTGGTTGATTATTTTCCTGTGTACTATGGAGATATAATTTCGTGTCTTATCTCTCTAGATGTCATTGAGATTTCTACTCTTAGTTTATTATTTGTAGGCAATCTGTCCCTTGTTGCTTTTAATGGCTCTCTCTCTCTTTCTCCTCTCTCTCTCTCTTTCTCTCTATCTCTCTCTCATTTTGTTTTTATTTAGCTTGGGAGTCTGTGCTTTGTGTATCTGTGGAATCATTTTCAGAAAATCTCAGTAGAGATTTGAGAATTCTGGGAAAATCTCACCCATATCTTTCCAAATATTGCCCTCCTAATTCCTCTGTTTTGTTCTTTTGGAACTCTTATTATCTGCACTTCAAAGTTTCTCAATCATTTTATCCATGTGTCTTCCATGTGGATGTTTACATCTCTTTAACTTTCTGAACTGAATTTTGGGCAGATTCAGTCATTCTTGTCCACTATTTTCTCTACTGAAATGTGTTATCAGTGATTTAACTCACTGTTAGATTTTTAAAATTTGTAATCTACAGAGTCCACCAAAGAATATATACATGCTTCAGGAAAAGAAAAACGGGTAGAAATATTTTAATACTACATTTATTGAGACCTCATGAGATTCATACAAGTTACCTTTGGCCTCTACAGTTACAAGAGTTGCTCATAGCGGTGATCATGAGCTTCCAGACATTTATTAGTACAGTGAATTGCTGCTTGGGCGACCTTGGTTGTTGACATTGCTGCAAGTGCATTTTCAATGTCTTCTCTAAGGGCCGGCAGTGTGGTGGGTTTTTTGCAACGCACAACATCCTCTAGGGTCCCCCATACGAGGGTGACACAATTTGTTGAAAAAGCATCATGCTATTTTTTCTTTTCCTGAAGTGTACATACATTTTTTTTTTTTGGCAGACTCTGCATTTTTCAGCACTTTTTCTTTTCTATTTACATTTTTTCTCTTAAACATGCTTATAATATTTTTAGATTGTTTTATTATCAGAAGTCATTGAAGTTCAAAGCCCCTAAGTTTTCAAATTTGACAACACTTCTATTTTCAGTATGTGTTTTCCGTGAGAATGTCACACAGACCAGGGTGAGGAACCAACCTTCCACCGTGTTTTTGTGCTTGTTCAAGTAAAGCTATTTGACTCATTTTTTGAGGGTTTGACTTACAATAATCCATACAGCAAGTATTTTGACTTCTCAGTTGTATCAGCCTGGGTCCAATCAGGAGACAAAGTAAGCAAAAATTGAAATAGATTAGTTTAATAGAAGGAATTATTTTGTTGTGATAAGAGAGTAACTAAAAAGAAAGAGAAAGCTAAATTAGGACTTTGAGGTGAAAGAGAGCACCCAAGAAGAAGAAACTGGGAGGGGGGCTCCTGCAGTGTGGGTCCAGCCTCGCCACGGAGCTCACAGGAGGTCAGAGAACCTGGCCAGGCTGCTGGCCCGCAGTGGCCGCGCAAGCAGGGAGCAGCCATGCTGCACAGAGGGGTTCAGAAAGGCATTGTGGAGGTGACTTTTGGGACATGGGGCTTCTGTGTTGGGGAGTGGGGGAGTGGAGAGATGGTCACCAGATCTGGCCAGGGCGGTGAGGGACTGTCCCCCCACACCCACACTACTGACCAACCAGGCAGCAGAAACTTGAAACACACACACACCCAACACACGGGAACCTTCTTCCTACAGTGTCCCTCCCATGCCCCCTCCTGACAAGGCCAGTATGACATCTACTGTGAGAGAGAAATGCTTAAGGTAATCAACCTTTATTTTTTGTCTTTTTGAGACAGGGTGTCGCTATGTAGCCCAGGCTGGGCTTGAACTCACAGCAATCCTCCTGCCTCAACCTCCCGAGTGCTGGGATTACAGCTGTGCACCACCACGCCTGGCTCCTGACCTTTCATCACACGTACTAAAAGGTGAATTCGAAGCTGAGAGGGAACAAGTTGACAAATGCTTTAATATATCTGTCTGTCAGCATTGGCATTTGTCCTCCATCAGAATGGGGGTGGAGTCACGCCTCCTCCATCCGTGTGCCAGAGAGTAGGTTATCATTAGCCCTCCTTTCTCTGGAGGTGCCACCCTTTGAGAGTTCAGGTTTTGTGCAGTGGCACTCTTCCCACCCCGCCCCTCAACAGGACTTCTCTCCTGCTCTCATACGGCCTGAGTATCCCCTCATCCCGCATGGTCACTGCCCAGCCAGCTCATCACTTAAACTTTCTTTCATGTTCCCTTTTCCTTACCATCACTTGGGAATTTCCCTTTCTCGGTGACGCCCTCAGCTGAGCACTACAAACAAGGCAGATACATGACAGTCAGGTGGAGCACAATTCTCAGTTGCCTTAGAAGATTTCACTGTATTCCTCTGTCAGCTTCACGATACCTACTCTTCTTCCACTTCGTTTTGCCACTTTGTGGACTAGGTAACTCCTTGAGACACAGGCTAGAAGGTTTAAAATACAAATAAAATAATGCTAGCTACAAGTCGCACCATTCCATTTTAGTATGTCATCCGATGACAGCTGCTAATTTCTGGTGGTTAATGAACTAGAATATCTCATGCGTGGAGGAGGGGCTGGTGCAGAGGCTCTTCCATGTGACTTTCAGATGTGCATTTAAATCACACTCCAGAGAGGGATTCGTACCAGCAAGGAAGGATCTTAATTTCCACCTCAGGGCTCAGCATACTTTGTGGGAGCGTAGCCAATTTCCATTTCATTAGTTATGTAAGACGTTACTTAGCTCATTCATATTAATTGGATCCACTTTTTTTTTATTTATTTAAGCAATGTATTAGTACACTATATAGGATGGGCTATAAATTGATTTTCCTCTCAGTTAAATTCTGGAAATTGGTGTATTATTTTACTGGAAAAATTTTTGTTCTAGAAATTTGAGACTGTTCTCTGAGCTCCTGACATTGTTGCATACACCTACACTATATTTTCTACTGGTTGCATTGTGGTTGCATTGCAATTTTTGTTTACTTATCTGACATTTCCTCCAAATTGGGAGATGTTTTTCAGGTGAGAGCTTGTTATCTGTCCCAGCACCTAGCAGAGCTACAGAAAGGAGATGATAGTTAAATATTTGTTGAGTAAAATATGTAGTTGCCTATGATCATATAAGCAGGAATAACTTAACATAACTTATTTGGGGAATTACCATATTCCAGGAATTTATTTGCAGCAAAATCGATGTAAGGAATTTGTAGGTGAGAAAGTAAGCAGATCCTGATCTTGGAATATTTTCTAAATCATGCTCGGATTTTGGAATTTTTTTTCCAAAAAAATGGTCATGAGAAACCATTCAGGAGTTTCTATCTGAAGGGAGAGATGATCAGAGGTGTATTTTGGAATGATCACTTGGTTGATTTTATGTACACTATATAGTCATATAAATGGCTCTCCTTATGTATGGGTGAAATGAGAATGGATGAAAGGATCAGTGAAAGAGGTTGTTTTAGTTACTTTTCTCATTGCTGAGACAACATACCTGACACCCAAAGTTAAAGGAGGAAAGATTTATTTCAGCTCACAGTTTGTGGAGGTTTCAGTCCATACTTGCCTGGTTCCAAGGCAGAGCGGCACATGACAGAGAGATGTCACAGAGCAGGCAGGAGGCAGCCGTAGACAAGCAGCAGCAGCAGTGTGCCTGCCTTCTTTCTGTCCTTGTATACCCAGCGTGGGGCTTCCATTATCCGTACTCTTAATCCCAGCATCACACTCCTAATCCACATTCACACACTCTAATCCAGCCACCTTCAAAACGCCCCACCTGTGAGCAAGCTTTGGGGGGACATCGATATATAAACCACAACAGAGTTGTCCAACGGGATGCTGGCTTGGAAGGTGTTATGGACTGAACTGTGTTCTGTTGACTCGTATACCAAACTCCTGGCCTCGGACAGCTCAGTGTGTGACTGTATTTGGAGATACGACTTCCCAATAGGCAATTAAATTAACATGAGACCATCCAAGTGTGCCTTAATCCAATCCGACAGGTGACCTTATACACGGAGTAGATGAGGGCATGGAGAGACCCCAGCAGGACTTAGGCACAGAGGAAGGACTATTGGAGGGGTAGCATTGTATCTGCAGCCATCTGCAAGCCACAGAGAGACGCTTCAGTGGAAACCAACCCTGATGCACCCAGGGCTTGGGCCTCAGAACCGTGAGAAACGACATTTCTGTCATTAAAGCCCATGCAGTCTGTGATATATTTTAATGCCAGCTCCAGGAAATTAACAGAGCATAGCCATCCCTGCCTACTTCTGTATAAAGCTGCCTGGGTGATGGTGCAGAGGATTTTCTCCCCACTGACTGGAGGACTCTAGAGAACTGGTAAAATGTGGTAGGAGGATTTACATCAGACATAAGGACACGTCTTCGAATGTAGATGGAGTACTAGAGTGTCTGCCCAGGGCTTCCTAGGTTTAAAGATGTCAATAGGTTCTGGCCTAAAAGGAGAGGAATACATTAAGTAGAACCATGGGATATTTTCTAGCTTTCTGGGTCTTTATTAATTACTTAAGGTATTTATTTAGCATTTATTAAACATGCAGATGCACTCTGCACTTAGATAACCAGACCTTACCTTTGAGGTTAATTAGAGCAACCCAATTAATTAATTGACTGATTAGCTAGTTAATTAATATTAATTAGACATAGTATTGCCCTTTGCGAGTTAACAGTCTAGTGAAGAAGACAGAAATTAATACAGATAATTACAAAATAACACAAGCAGGATTATAGAGATGTCATGGGGGTGGGGAGTAAGGGCTATGGCAACAGTGTACCCTAACAATAGCAAAATGCTTGTCGCAGGAGATGATGTTTAATGGGTGTTGAAATGTGTGTAGGAGCTCATCAGGCTGACAAATACACCCTGGGCTAAGGCTCAGAGGTATGACAGGCAGTGCATTCGGGGACTGCAGGCAGCAAGACACAGGGAGGTGGGCACAGACAAGCCATGGGAATGGGACTTGGAAAGCAGGTGGAGGCCTGGCTTCTGTGCTCACAAGGTGGACACTGGTTCTGTAAGCAGCAGAGGCTGTGTGGCAGCACAGGGTCACCTGCATGGTGAGGAAGAGGAGTCCTTCATTTTGAGTGTGAACAGGTAGGGCTATGACTCACTTTCCAGAAGTTTCTGCAGCCAGAGAATGGGCTGGGGATGGAGGCTTGGCTGCTTGGATGCCCTACTGGAAACTTCAGTCCTGCTGGGATGGCCCATAGGCCATGTCAAAACTGAGGATTCAGCTGGTGGCTATGGTACTGCAGTGGGGTATCAGTCAGCTTTCAGTTGGTGGGACAAAATAGCTGAGAAAATCAACTTATAAAGAGGGAAGACTCATTGTAGCTCACAGTTTCAGAGGTTTCAGTCCACGGTACTTTGGTCCTGTTGCTTTGGGCCTGTGACAGTACAGGATGTCATGGCAGGAGCTGGTAGAGGAGGAAGTTGCTCACTTCCTGGCAGTTGGGAAGCAAAATGAAAGACAGGAAGGGGCTAGGGTCCCAATATCCCTTTCAAGGGCATGGTCCCCACTAGGCCCTTACTACCTCCCACTAATGCCACAGGCTGGTGACCAAGTCTTAACACATGACCGGGAGATTGGGGGACATCTAACATCCAAGCCCTAACAGGTTGCTGCTGAAGCAAAGCCCACTCACTGGGGCCCTTGGCGGGGCTTCCTCCTTCCTTCTCAGCCCCTGCAGGTCTGGTGTTCCTGGCTTCCTGGTCAGCTCTGCTGCTTATAACCAAAGATCATGCAAATGCAATGGTAGAAGAGTTTTCACCTAAGAATTTTGCAGAGTTCTACTTCCCACAGAAAGTCAGCTGTAATTAGAGCAATCCTCACTCAGGCTAAGACGTGGGGTGAGAGGAGGGCATAGAAGCTGCTTAGGATGCAATGCATTTAGACAGCAGGCAGGGATGAGGACAAAGATAGACAGAAACGAGAAGGAGATGGAACAAATTCCAGTGCCATAGGAAATCAATTAGAATATTGCAGACTAAAATTGATACATTACTTTTGTGAGTTTTTTCTTTTAAAATCATTTTAACTGCTCTTCTAAAGACATCTGCTGATTAGATTTTAATTTTGTCTCAAGACTACTTGGTATGGTGTTCTGATTATTAGAATTTGTTTCCCATGATTTAGGGACAGATGAGCACACTTTTAGTAGTTTTCTGTGGCCCATAAGCTTTCTGAGGTGAGGAAGCCTGATTTTATTGTCAATAAGGAATTTCAGTTCCAAATTATCTGACCAGATACAACTCTGGGCTGGGAGCAAACCGTCTCAAAATCTTCTCACGGCCCTACAGTTTTGATTTTACCTCAAGCTATTAACTTATTGGGACATTTCAGATATATTTTATTTAGAAAATTAAGTAACAGATATGAACATATTGATTTATTTTAAGATATAATATTTTACAACACAGCATTTGATTCAGATTTTTTCTCTTAGTTTTTAAAGAAAATATCATCCGATAAAATTGCCTTTTCCTGTTTTGGTATAGTCTATGGTTTTTTCATTTCTTATTGTGGTGAATATAATAACAAAAGTTTATCATCTTTCCTCTTTTTAAGTGATATTGAGTACATTCACACTGATGTGAGCCATCACCAGTGTTTATTTCTAGAATGTTTTCATCTTCTCAAATTGAAATTCCATGCCTATTAATGAAAGATGAATGAAATATCCCTCCTCCGGATCCCTGGCAAACAACATTCTGCATTCTGACCTTTTGAAATTGTGTGAGTGTAAATACATGTGCAGTCACGTGATTGTCCCCGCAGTTGGGATGGAATCCCAGCACCCCGCGTACCTCTGGTGCACTGCCCCTGTATAATCCCAACGGCCTCTGGCAATTATCAATCTGTTCTCTATCACTATAGTTTTGTCTCTCCACATATGTCACCAATGAAGTTATAAAGTAGGTGGCATTTTAACAAGGGTTTCTTACACGCAGCCTGACGCTTTGAGACTCTCCCAAGTGGTTGCTTACATCAATTGCCCACTCGGTTCCTGTATCCAATCCCATTCCTCTTCCTCCTTCTCCAAAGGTAACCACTGTCCTGAAATCAATGTGTTTGAGTCTCATGAACATTTTTACAGTTTTAATAATATATATTTAGCCACAAAGCACTATACTGTATGCTTTTTGTTTCCTATAGCTTCAAATTTAAATATATGGTATCATAACGTACAAACCACAGTACAAATGGCTTTTATATCTCAGCATTATATTTTTGAGGGATAGCCACTTTAGGAATACACAAAATTTCACTGCTACACAATATTCTGTTATATGAGTATTTCATGTATATCATGCATTTACACATTTGCTTCTGGGTGGACATTCGGTCCTTCTCTGCTCTCTGACCCTTTGCCCCACCCTGAGTACCAGTCTTTGGCTCCCTCTTTCACCCTTCCAAGGACCCCAGCCCCAAATCGGGCTCCTGATTTTGGCAATGTGCACCCTGGAGATATTAAAGGGAAATCCTGGATCTCATCTCCAGACCGGCCCCTCGCTTGGCTGATGACCTGGCCAGAGTGTGGGTCCACATCCACGACCTCTAAGCCCCAAGTTTTCATGTGGTCTCAATCCTGGACATGTGTTGGAATTTCCAGAGGAAATTTAACAAAGGAGGAAGGACAGGATGGGAAGGGAAGGAGAGAGAAAAATTAAAGAAATTAAATCAATTTCTGGGCAATTTTTAAAAAGCCCTAGGTGACTTTAATTTGCAGTCAGGGTGTCAAATCCTTGGTTCAAAGAAGCAAATGCATGGCTTAATGCTCCAGACAGCTGGGGAGCCCCTGAGCTCCATGGCCCCAGAGGCCTTTGGCTCTGCTAGAGCCCCCACCCAAGCCCTTTGCCTGCTTTGGGAACCTCCGTCCACTACTGATAAAGTTTCTCTGTTTTGGGCCCACAGGGACATTTTCTCAGTTCCCAACCTTGCTGTCGTTGTACTTTACCTGATTTTCCGTGTGTTGGAGCAAAGACGTCACCCTCTACTTTGGACAGTTGTGAGGTATAGGGACACAGGCTGTGCCTGGGAAGTAGCTGCTTACTGTGTTTCAGCCTTTGTGAATGTAAAATGCTTGCTCTTCTTATTTCAAAAATAATTCATGCTTGGGGTAAAAAGTTCAAACACTGGAAATGCATGACTTCAAAAGTAAAAGCCTTCCATAATTGTTCCCCTGCACACCGTTGCCTCAAGTAATTTTGAGTATATGCTTCCATAGTCTTACCATACACAGAGGAACTTTTAAAAAAGTGTAATAATATTGGTGAACTGCAGGACCAATTGATTTTTATACTCAGTGTATCATGAGAGATTGTACTTAGAGAACCTATTCCATTATTTTAGCGGATATACGCCATTGCTTTGTGTGGCGCTTTGTAGTTCCTCTCTTGATGGCCTTAGGGCCATCATACTTACGCTGACATAGCTTTTTGTGTTATGCTCCTGGGCACTTGTACAAGGTCACAAAAGGCTTTATCTCCTTGGAAACTACATTGTCTACTGAAGCCAGTGGTGTGTGCATTTGTGGGCTTGAAGCAGCAGGGAGAGGTTGGTGTCCTTCCCAGCACAGGAAGGTGGTGGGCACTTGGGGGCTCCCTTCAGGCAGTCAGACTTAGGGGGACCAATTTCTGGAGTCCCAGACTCCCAGCGTTGTGCACATGGAGAGAGACTCCCTCCAATCCAGCTTCTCCCTGACTTCCGGGCTGCTGAGTACCAGTTTTTAGAAGATTAGCTTGGAAGGGTCAGGGCAGTGGCTTTCAAACTGCATGGCTGTGATCCATGAGTGGCCTGTGACATCAAATTAGAGGGTGATGAGCAACCAATTATGTATACATAAAAGAATAGTATAGAACAGAGCACAGCGCTTTGTATGAAGTAAAAGTAAGCACTGTTTTCTTGAAATTTTATTTCAGATGCATGTATGCTCGGTAGCGTCTTAAATCAGGTCCCCAGGAAGCAGAGCTCAAGCAAAGGATTTGGGTGTGAGTGATCCATTTAGGAAGACAAGTTAGAAGAAGGGGGAGTGGAAGAAGCTGGGTGGGGTGGGGGCAACACTGCACAAGAACAAGACCTATGATCAAGAAAACATTAACTTTTCTTGGTTAAATACTTTGAATTTTTTTCTTTTACAACCATGGGGAGAACGTGGAACAAAATATAAAATTTGCACAACTTTGTAAGATGATGAGTAAAATTACGATGAAATTCCAGAGTATAGATTCCCACTTTGGACCTCTCTCCTGACTCCCAGAGGTTCTCCTTCATCTTCTCTGCGTTAGGTGGTGGAGGAGAGGATTATGAAAAGCAGTGGTTAGAGTAATCGCTCTTCCCCTCTCAGGAGAGCCCTGTTCTCTTGGAAACCTGGGCCCTTAGTCCTCCTGGATCTGAGCCATTGGCAGGGAATTAATGCTCATCTTACTGATATAGGAGAAAGGGCATGGCAAAGCTGGCTGGGAAAATGAGCAGGACCTGTCAATCACAAGATCCCAGGGCAACGCCAGAACCCCCGTGTGTAGAACTTCTGGCGAGCTCCTACATGATGTGAGCGGCATAAAAGAAGACGGCCATTAGGAAAGGTGCTATCTTACGTGAATTTCTGTAATAGCCCGTGCTGTGTTTCTCAGACACTGCATGTGCTTTTAATTTTGCTTTTACCCTCTTTTTTTCTTTGTTTGTTTCTCCAAGTTCACTCTGCAGAGCTGGTTTCTCCCATACCCATTTACCCTGCACTTTTCAAATAAACTTTTAGCACTGTTTTTGTCTTGTCCAATTCTTTGTTCGAGGCAAGAAGGACCTGGAATACTCTTGACTGGTGAGCCATTTCTAAAGAAACTACCCTATGACACGACCAGCAGTCTCCACCACCAATCCTAAAACACCTGAACCGGTCAGTCAACAGATAGTTATTAAGCATTGGCTAGGTGCCAGCACTGGGGTAAAATAATGGTGGAGCTATTCCACCCTGCTCTGAGGAGCCGTTCTGGTCAGGAGAGATGGACAAGACCAAATCGGTAATGTGATCACCAGCACTGTTCCCCAAGCCCTTCTGGCATTGGGAATTCCCATCACTGAAACCCCGGAGGTGGACATGGCATCGGCTAGCTTTGGCCAACAAGCTGTGAGTGGAAGTGACACATGCCCTGCTGGGCTGAGCAGTTCAAGTGCAGCTTTCTGGGGCTCCCTATCCCTGTGGCTTGCATCCAGCACAGTGCTTCATGTAGAGCAGCTGCTCAGCCCGGTCCAGAGCTGAACACCCCCACCATCTGACTATGGACATGTGGTGGGAGAAAGCTAGAGGCAACTGATGTTTGAACCTCCTGAGATTTGGGAGTTATTAATGCACTATAATCGAGACCTTCACAAGTGATATAAAACAATAAAAATAAGCTGTGGTCATTGCTATAAATAAAATGAGCCTGTTGTCGATGAACCTGTTCATGGCGGAAGGTGGTCTACATGCTCAGAGAAGCTTCTGTGAAGGTAAGAAATAGCACCGGGACCTAGTGGGTCTAGATGGTTTGCATTTCCATTGCTACTGAGGGCCAGGACAGGTAGGAAACTGGTGGCACAGATTTGCCCAAGGGCCCACAGCCAACTGGGGGCGGAGCTGGAGTCTGCCTCAGCATCCTAGCGTGGGTGCAGCCCCCTGTGGCAGGGCTATGGCTCAGACGAGCGATGGGACTCTGAGGGAGACACACCCTCGGGCCTGAGCGTCAGTGTCTCTGCAGGTACTGTGCTCTGTGGGCTCCACAGTGGGGATGCTCTTCAGCTGGGCTCATTCCCAGGGTCATGCGAGGGCAGGATTGACATCTGCAAGAGCACCTCTGATCTGCTTCAGGATGAGGTGACAGAGAGAGAAAAATGCAGCAGGCAGAAGTGACACAAAGCTGAGGGACAAAGCTGCCTCCTTCACAGGGTTCCCTTAACCTAGGCTGCCCCTGTATCCCAACTCTACCACCTTCTGGATTGTTGCTTTCAGGAAATTCTTTTGTCAAGACTATTGAACAAGTGGGATGTGTATAGACCTTCAGGGGTATGGGGAATCTCCAATTTGCCATAATCTTATTTCATTCAGTTTTATAGCAATAACTATAGTTTGGATCTTGAGTGTCCCTACAGGCCTGCGTGTTAAAAGCTTAGTCACCAGTGTGTGGTGCTATTCGGAGGTGGCAGAACCTTCATGAGATCAGGTCCAGCAGGAGGAAGTTAGGTCACTGGGAGGAAGGTGTGCCCTGGAAAGGGATGTTGGGACCCTGGCTCCTTCCTGTTTCATTCTTTGTTTCTGGACTTCCATGAGATGAACAGTTCTCATGCACTAGGTGGTATCCTGTGCCACCAGAGCCACAAAGCAAGAAGGCCAAGTGACCTTGGACTGAAACATTTGAAACCATAAGCCAAGATAAACGCTTCTTCCTTACAAGTTGTTTATTTCAAATATTTTGTCACAGTGAGGGAAAGCTTACTAACTTGATGAGACGCAATTCACAAATGATGAAATTCATCTGTTGTAAGTGTGCACTTGGATATTTTTAGTAAATTTATACAACTCTGCAGCCATCACCTCTTTCATCATTCTAGAAGTTCCCCTTCTTGCATGTGTATGGGCATTCCCCTTCCCTACTCCCAGATCCAGTGACACATGTGGTGTGAGAAAGCTGGAGACACCTTATGTTTGAACCTCCTGAGCTTTGGGAGTTATTAGTAGATGTAGAAAGTAGACACTGCTTTCTGCATCTATTAGTTTTGCTTTTAGTAGAGATTTCTATAAACAGAATTACACATTATGTGGCCTTTCATGTTTGGTTCTCTTATATAATGTAATATTTTTGACGGTCAACCACGTTGTTATTTTACATTGCCAACTACTATTCCATTGACTGGACATACCACCTGTGATGGTTTTAATGTTTGTGTTTCCTCCAAAATTCATATTGAAACTTACTCCCTCATGCAACAACATTAAGAGGAAGGGCCTGTAAAAGTTGATTAGGCCAAAGAGCTCCACCCTTTGGATGGGATTAGCACCTTATAATAGGAATGGAGGGAACTAACTGGGCCTCTTTTCCCTTCCATCTCTTCCATCATATGAAGATATAATGCTCGTCATCTCCAGCAGACACAGTGACGAGGCACCATCTTGGATACAGAGACTGGGCCCTCACCAGATACCAAACCTATTAGCACCTTCAGCTTGGACTTCTAGCCTCCAGAACGATGAGAAAATTCTCATTGTTTATAGATTATCCAGTCTCAGATAGTCTCTTACAGTTGCATGAATGGACTAAAAGATCACATTTTTTTGGCCACTCATTAGTTGACGGACACTTGGATTGCATCTGGTATTGGACTGTGGTTTATAGTGCTGCTATGAACACTCATGTGCAAGACATGTGTCAGCATGTGTCTTTATTTTACTGGAGTATATGTCTAAGTGTTGAATTCTGGGTTGTATGGCAGATGTATGTTAAATTGTTTAAGAAACCACCAAACTTTTTGCAAAGTAGCTATAAGCATTTTATATTCTCACCAGAAGTGTATGAATGCTCGTTTTTCTATATCCTTTCAAATGCTTGACGTCATCAGGCTCCTTGGTGGTAGGGATTTTAGTGGATGTGAGAGGATATCTCACGTGGTTTTTAATTTGCATTTCTCTAAAATCTAATGATGAACATTTTAATGTGTTTATTAGCCATTAACAAGTCTTTGTGAAATATTTATTCAAAGCTTATCTCATTATTGAATTGTAAGAGTTTTTTTGATATGTCTTGGCTGCAGACCTTCATCAGATATATATTAAAAGTGCTTTCTCTCAATCTTTGACTTCTATTTTAATTTCTTAATGGTATCTTTTGAGGAGCAAATGTTTAATTTTGATAAGCTCCAATTTATCATTTTTTCTTTTACGAACCATGCTGTGGTGTTACATCTAAGAAATCTTTGTCTTATTTAAAGTCACAGAGATTTTCCTCATATATTTTTTTTCAAGTTTTAAATTTTAACTCTTACACTTAGCTCTGGGATCCATTTTGAGTTAATTTTATATAGCTACATCTTTTGAGCTCTCTTCTTGACAGACAAGGAAAAAGGAAGAGAAAGGGCTCCTAATTAAAGAACTAAAATAGATGATTGTGAGGGCCTCCTCCAGACCAAGTCCGATCCTGTGGAACTTTTTGTAGCCTGCATCTTTCATCTTCAAGGCTACATGACAGCTGACTCTAGCCTCACTTGTTAAAAAGTCCTTCCTTGCATTCAAGCCAGATGTTTCTCACCAACTTGGGTCTGCAGCATCTGTTCCAGCTCGGTGAAGGCTCAGCTTTGTAGCACCAGGCTTTCTTTATGTGCTTGGAGCTGCGGAGCCTATCTCATCCACATTTCTTCTAGCCTAATAGCTTTGGCTCCCTTTCCTCCCAGGGGGCTGCCCCTGCCCCTCCCAGCCCTTGCGTCGCTTTGTGACACTAATGTCCTGTACATGGCATGTGCCACTTGGTATTTGTGCATTCCAGCTATGAAACAAGGGCAGGCTGGCAACATGTAGTTGGACGTGTTTCCCAGAGGGTGCTGGAAGGAAAATAGTGGCTGACTTCCATTCCAATTTCTCAAGCAAGACAGCTGGAATTGTTAGGCTTTTTGAGTCCCCAGGATCTCTTGGGGAGAGGGACAGTCAGGGCAAAGAGCCACCTGTGGGGGAAGGCTGGGGCAGGGGAACCCGGGAGGCAAACCTGTCACTCACTTATGACAAGAGCCTCAGAGCTGATGGCTCACCCTCTCAGTGGACTTTTGACCCAACTGTCGTGTCTATTCTTTCTCCCCTGGTCCCGAAAAGATTGCTTTAGCACATCAATAATTATCTGCCTCTTGGTGAAACAAATTTTTTTTTTTTTTTGTGGGTACTGGGGGTCGACCTCAGGACCTTGCGCGCCAGCAGGCGCCTGTGCCGCTGAGCGATATCACTGGCCCTTTTTTTGTATGTGGGTTGCGGGAGTCGAACTTGGGCCCTCACGCTTGCCAGGCAGGCGCTTACACCGCTGACCCATCTCACCGGCCCCAAAACAAAATGTTTAATTCTATTCAGGTGATGGTGTTTCGACAGCTGGGAGTTGGGAGCAGCTCAGGCATCCATTTCTACAGGAACACTGGCAGATGGTGCGCTCCAGAATGTTCTGCAGCAGGTGGACACACAGACCAGGTGTGCATGCTCATGACAGCGTGGAGAAGCCTTAACACAGAGCTGGGTACAAAAAGAGGAAAACAGTAAAGTCTATAGCACATCATGGATAATACGGTCCCAAGAAAAACCAGCCCAGTTTACAAAGCACACTATGTATTTTACAAGTATCTGTACTCGCATTCAGGCCATATATCAACCACATAGCAGTAAGTGTCTTGTGTAGGGAGAGAATTTGAAGTGAGGGGGGTCTATATTAGTTGCTTGTGGCTGACATAATACATTATCACTACCTGGCCACTTAACAACAAATTTATCTTCTCACCGAAGTTTGGAATTGGTAACACTGGGCCAAAAGCAAGGTGTTAGTTAGCTCCTTCTGGAGCTCCAGAGAGAGTCTGTTCTGGTTTCTTCCGACTTCTGCCAGTGGCCCACACTCCCTGGCTTGTGGCTGCTTCACTCCAATCTCTCTCTATCCCTTCATCACCTTCTCTCCACATGTCACATCTCCTTCTACCTCTTTCTAAGGGTATTTGTCATTAACTTTAGGGACCCCAGGTAAGCCCCATCATCTCCTCTTCTCAAGACCCTTGCTTACTCACCCTGGAAAGCCTCATTTTTGGCTACAGAAGGCCCTATTCACAGGATGCAGGGGTGAGGGGGTGGATATTTTCTGAGGAGACATGTTTGGCTTACCAGAGGTTCTTATACTCCTGTCTTTCTCTTACATCCTTTGTCCAGTCTCCCAGCAAATTATTTTGGCTCAACCCTCAAAATACACACAAAACATCGATCAGCTTCCCCTCCTCCCTGGCCGCCAGCCATCTTGGTGGAGGCCATCCTCTCTTCTCTCTCTAGTCCTGGCTTGCAGCCTCGTTTGCCTAGGATGAGCCGTCTACACAGCAGCCAGGGCCTCCTTTGAAACCTCAGTCAGATCACGTTTCTCTTTGCTTTTACTCAGCGTTATTATTTCTTTGGTGCATGATTTGCTGGCTGACAAATACTAATGTTTACTCCTCTATTGTCCTATGACTAGAATAAGCCATGTAAGAGCACACACTTTGTTTTATTCCGAGCAAAAAGGACAGTGTTTAGAACACTGCTGACACTCCAAGAAGCTGTTGAATGAATGAGTAAGGGGCAAGGAAACAAAGACAGAGACTTTGCACAGACCCATGGCAAAGCTATGTCATAAAGTAAAGGGACCGATTACCTACTCAATGTTCCTTTATCCTAAGGAAAATATAAACAAAGCTAGAGACCTAAGGTTACAAAACAGGGTAGATGACGCTACCTTGAGGCCACATAGTCCTATTGGCTGGTTGTTGGCCATATCCAGGGAGTCCTCCCTCTGGGAATCTGGCTCTTTAGGGCAGTGTATAAAGGGAGGTCAGACAGTGAGGAGTTGAGGTCCTCATTGCTTTCCATGTAGATTATCTTGGGTAAATGTTTTGGTCACTTTCTCATTACGGAGACCCAATACCTGACACCAACACCTTAAAGGAAGAAAGGATTATTTTGGTTCATGGTTTTAGTCCATAGCTGGCTGGCTTCAAGGCAGGAAGGCATGGTGGAGAGGGTTGGGCAAAGGAGAGGGCTCTGGCCATTCTGACCAGGAAGTAGAGAGAGCAAAGGAAGGAGCTCGGTAGGGAGATGAACCCTTCCAGGCCACGTCCCCAGTGACCTGCCTCTTCCAACCAGGCCCACCTCCTAACAGCAACTCAGCTGCAAGCCCCCAGAATCCAATCACCTTTCTAAAGCTCCACCTTCGAGCACATTTAGATATAAACCATAACAATATCTGAATGTCGGTTTTCTTATTTGAAAAATGGGGATTGTAATTCTGATATGCCAGGATTATTCTCAGGGTTAGAAATAATATAGGTGAGGCAGTTGGCATTCTATTCTGTACACTGGTGATTCTTCATCTCACCGATGTTTGAAATTCATGGCTTTGTGGAGACACCATTGTCTGGCAATCATAGAATACCATAAAATAACCTTTAAGTACTTCACATAATGGTTTTTCCATGGAAAAGCATTGCTGTTTGTGTACCATGTCATCGGCCAATAAAAAGATTGATTAGTAGCATATTTGTAAGTGACATTAGAATGAAGTCACGAATCTCATTTTCTAGGAAGCCATGCCTGTCCCATCCTTCCTTTCTTCTATACTCTGAGAGCACCACAGCCCAGCTCTGACATGGCACATACCACCATTCATCGTGATGGCTTGTATAACGATCTCTATTCCATACCGGAACTTTGTAGAAAGGGACCGTGTCTTAGTCATCTTTGCACACTGACTGTTGAAAGTATAAGTGATAGAAAATACATTTCATTTCACCAGTTCAATTCATGATGAACAATGATTGATACCATGATCCAGTCATACCATGATTCAGTGCTGGAGATGAGAAGGCAAAGCCACTATGCCCCAAATCTTATAGAACACACGAACTCATGTCCTAATAAGATACTAATCCTGACTCTCGGCATTACCCCACTATAAATTCTAGGTCGGACATGTTTTGTGGGCAGAGAACCTCCAGTCTTGCTGGGTTTGGGGAACAGCAGGTGCCTCGTTGGTGAACCAGGAGGACAAATCTGGTGTTCTGACTGCTTCCTGAAAAGACTTAACCAATCCTATTTTCAGCCTCTTCTTTATTCTGACTTTTGGATATATGTGGTGGCACAAATTTCAGGGCACTTTGTAGGATATTATGGGCTGCTTCCTGTCTTCACACCAGTGGCTTAAGATTCAGCTTCTGCAGGATATCTGGGTTAGGTGCCTGTATTTGGTTCCTAAACTCAAAAAACCCATTTTCCTTTTTCTCTTTTGTCTGTCCTTTGTTATTGTCAGTTCTTGCCTCTTGCCAGACTTTGCTTTCTTCTGAATGGTGTTAAGCAGGAAAGGCCACTGTATTCACCTGCAGTGCAGGTGTTTTTCTTATTGTGGCAGTGCCTCAGCACAAATGAATCATCTTACAGTTCTGAACATTAGAAGTCCAACATGCATCTCACTGGGCTGTGGTCCTCCTGGAGGCTCTGCGCGAGACTCTATTTCCTGTCTAGAAGCTGCCTGCATTCTTTGGCTTGTGGCCCCTTCCTTGATCTTCAGAGCCAATGGCAACTTTTTCTCACAGTTGCCCTGTCTTCTGCTTTTGAAGACCCTGGTGGTTACATTGAGGACACCTAGATAGTCCAAGGTAGTCTTCCTACCTGATTAGCAACCTCGATTCTCCCTGCGGTCTCAATTCTCCTTTGTTGTGAAAGGCGACCTGTTCACAGGTGATGGGCATTAGGATTTGGGAGTTTCGGAAGCTCATTATCCTGCCAGTGACAGCATCATTGACTAGACTTTAGCAATCTGAAATTGTTTTCAAAAATTGCTGGAATGAGTTTATTTGTCACCATCTTCTATCAAGTCTTGAAGTCACTCTAGGTTCCAAACAAATTTAAGTCCTTAGTACAATCTATCCTTCTTCAAATTCATATTTGGGCTTCCAGAGATAACTGCACAGTGAACAATACTTGCTTTGAAGCCACCTCATTCCTTTTTTTTGTTTTCTTTTTTTCCTTTATGTGAGTACCGGGAACCGAACTCAGGACCTCGTGCTTGCCAGGCAGGCGCTTATGCCACTGAGCTATCTCACTGGCCCAGCCACCTCATTCCTGATACAAAGTAGTGGGAAGTATTTTGTTTGAAGAACTCAAAGTCATTGTTGTGGTTAACAGTGTTTAAAAAAAAAAATATGACCATCTCCTAACCCCTAGTACCTGTGAATATGCCCTTTTATGGAGATAGAGTCTTTGCTAGTATAATTACTAGTATAATTATAATTATAATAATACTACTATAATTAATATAGTATAATCAAGATGAGCTCATCCTGGATTTAGGGTAGACCTTAATTCCAATGACTGTTGTCCTTGTAAGAGAAAGAAAAGAGAGAGGCAGACACAGGGACAAAGGTCATGTGGGGATGGAGGCAGGGATTGGAGCCACACAGCCACGGGCCAGAACACCAAGGTTGCCTGCAGCCACCAGGAGCTGGGAGGGACATGGGATACAGTGTCCCTCAGAGCCTTCAGAAGGACCCAAGACCTTGCATATTTCTGGCCTCTACACATGTGACTGAAGACATTTCAGATTCTTTTTTTTTTTTTTTCCTTTTATGTGGGTGCTGGGAACCGAACTCAGGACCTCATGCTTGCCAGGCAGGTGCTTATGCCACTGAGCTATATCACTGGCTCTCAGATTCTTTTTGAAGCCACTGTGTTTACGGTCATTTGTTGCAGTGTAGCTCCAGGAAACTACCGCATTAATCTTTTTGCCAGCTTCTCCTTCCAAGAAGTACAGGTACTACTTTCCTTCCCTTGGAGAGAATATTCGTTCACAATTATAGCTGCCCCTGCGACATTTGGAATGCTTAGAGGCCACGTTCAGAGAGGTAAAGTAAAACAAAAATTGCAACAATTCTTTGGTTTCTATAGGAAAGAAATTCTAACATGTACGGAACATTTTATGGTCATTATTCCACATAATTACCACAATGTCTTCATGGGGACAGTACCCTCAAAATAGGTACCCAGAGAGGGTAAGCAACTAAGTAAAGATGCTAACTTAAATCATTCAATATCCCATTTATGCCTGAAGATCCAAATTAGAAGTTGAAACTGATCAAATCTGCTAAATAATCATCCCAGTTCCTCCTTTCTAATGTCTATGTTGAAAAAGCTAGAAAGTTCAAGGTTTTTTTTTTTTTTTTTTTTGTGGGTACCGGGGGTCGACCTCAGGACCTCGCACGCCAGTAGGCGCCCGTGCCGCTGAGCGATATCACTGGCCCCTTTTTCGTATGTGGGTTCCGGGAGTCGAACTCGGGCCCTCGCGCTTGCCGGGCAGGCGCTTAAGCCACTGGGCCATCTCACCGGCCCCAGTTCAAGGTTTTTTGTAGCCAACTTTTACAGTAAAAAAAAAAAAAAAAAAAAAAAGTTGAATAAATCCAGAATATTCCTTGATATTCATATCACACCCAAAGGCTTTCTCCTAAGAGAAACTGCTAAAGAATCAAGTCATTAGAAAATATGTCAGAAGCTGCTGCATGGAGCTCACTGATACTCATTTGATTAAGAAAATATTATCGTTCCCCACAGCTATGCTTTCGTCAGAGACGGGTAAAGATAACTGAACTGGCAGGCCAAGAGCGCCGAGAATTCATTATCAAGATAAATAGGAAAAAGAGAATTTTGAAAGGTTCTTCAGGATTTGCCAGGGCCAACTGCATAATCATTCTTCGTGGCATCTCCAAAAGATCCTGGCTCCTTTCAGAAAATGAGCCCCGTGCAGAGAGGGCTCATTTTTGTGGTTAAAACATCGTCCCTTCCACTTCTTTTGTGGGTTGGTTTTAAACGTGGTTTAAGTCAAAACCAGTGGGTGGCTATACGGCCAGCCCCAAGATCACCACGGTGTCACCGATCTGGGTGGAAAATAAGCTCACATTTCTCTCAGCTGTCACCCTTGAGATATTGTCACTTTTCACACCCAAGGGCCCCCTTCCTGGTGAGGGTCCTCAGAAATTGTTCTGTCCATGGTTCATCGTCCCATGGTGAACCTGTTGCCAGAGGCTGGCCACTGCCTCTCTGGTGTTGACATCACACGAGGCTGGGGTATAAGCCCATGTGTGGGGCAGTGTGGACGGAGGGGATGGAGAAGCTCAGGCCCTGGAGTACACCAGTGCCTGCTTGTCTCCACAGGCCACTGGCCCTTCCCCTCAGTCTCAGAATCGCTCCCAAGTCTCATCCCAGCTCACCCATCTGCTGGACTCTTCCTTTCCCACTGGCAAGGACAGGCCCTCCCGGGGCTTCTGAGATGATGCCTGTACTATTGCCATGGCATCAGCTGCTCAGACTAATCCAAGAGGTATGGACAGGACATGCACTATCACTGGGAAATGCCAGAATGATGGTGGCAGACCTGGGACACGTGGTCCAGGGCTCCCAGGAGGCTGCTGAGCTGGAAGTGAAGCATGCTCTTTTCTGTCTCTCCTCCGCTGTCAGCCACTGCAGCCCACATCTCAAAGGATTACCCAGCATCCCTGGGGCGCCCAGCTGGAAGTGCCCACCTCTCCTGATGCTTCCTGGGGGTCCTTCCGTGGGGCCTTGCCCCCTGTCACTTGTCCTCTCTGTTTCAGAGTCTCCGAGTGAGCTGCCGAACTGGGACCTATGGTGACTTGATGGTGTTTGAGACTCTTTCCCCATTTACAGAGTCAGCTTCTGGATTGGTCTCCCCACCCCTCTTCTGTTCTCCCTTCATTCATGGTCCCAACCAAGGCTGAGCATGAGTTAGGGAAGGCTTGGCGAGGAAGGCTAGGTTACGAATGCCCTTTCCTTCAAAGCCTCCTGAGGGCAGATGTGGGCTGAGAAGAGGTTTCAGCTTCGGCACCCCTCACCAAGGGGTTTCCCCATCTGTAATATAAAGGGGCTGATCGAGGAACTTGGAGGGCTATCTCCAGCCCCACTTCTCTCTTTTGTGCATTATGGCAGAAATTGGCATTTTAATCACCTTCGCACTGACATATTTTAGAGCATTTTGGTACCCCAGTGAACCTTCACAGTGATACCGAGAAGTACACCTTTGATGTAAATCATAATTTTTAATGTGGCTTGCCCTTCCTCCCTCTACCTCTTTGTTCATGTGCGTATCTACTTATACTGCCTCCAAGCATGCTTGTTTGCTTGGAGTTCAAGGGATGAAGAGACATAGCACTTCTGAAATCCCCGGATGCCTCTGGGAGCGGACCGCAGCTCTGTGCTGCTTCAGAGAGGGAGAGGGACAGGACAGGACCCTGCCCAGACCCCAGCTACCTTCTCATCCCTGGGGAGCCACCTCTGACCAAGTGACCCCACGCAAGTGTCCTCACTTTCCTGTGCCTCATTTTTCTCTGACTAAGGTGGGAATCATAACAGTATCTCCTCGTGGCATTACTAAGACTTCTTGCTTCAGAGTAATCTGGAATACTTCTCCGAAATTCAGATTCTTGGCCCCATCTCAAATTTAGCGAATTACTTTCTCTGCATTTGGGGCCCAGAATCTGTATTATTAACAGCTCCCCCAAGCGGCACTTTCAAATACTACAGTTTGAGGGCCCGTGCTTTCCATGGAGCCTTCAACCCGCACCAACTCAGTTAAACACCACCACGATTCCAAGAGAGAAGCGGGAAGCCTTCCTTCCTCTCTGTGCGCAGGAAACTGCTGCTAAGAGGGTACTTGCGTAGTCCAAGGTCACGCAGTGTCCCCAAACTCCACCACCCAGCATCCCTTCCCGTCTTCTCTCCTGCCTCTGAATCTGAATCTTGCTGCAGGAAAGGTTGCTAACATGAAGCCCATCCCCGGACTCTGCTTGCCTTCCTTTCATTCCTTCTTTCTATTCAGAGGGTGAGTCTCTTTGCTCCTGTTTGGCAGATAGCCATCATCTCCCTTTATAAATGTTTTTATCTGCAGCCGCTTTTATCTTATCAGACTCACAGTATGTCTTCGTCTTTCTGCTCCTAAAGATAATTCCCGCTGGGCTATATGTCATAAGTGTCATCTCAGTCACAGCTCAAAATAACAAAATAGATTTGTTTCCAGCGTGGAAAGGAGACTGGCAGAGCCGTGCTTAGACAGAGCGGGGACGCGGCGCCTCACCTTCACCCCTGCTGTGCTCTGCGCTGGACTCAGTCGTACACTCGCACAGCTCCAGAGGCCCCGTGTCCCTGCTGTTTTGGGGGAGCAATGCTCGGATATCTAAATACATGGAGGGAGTAAGAATGAGCTGGGGGGAAGTGGGGGCTGCAGGCTGGACAGGTTGGGGGCAGTCTCCTGGATGCCCACACCTTCCGTTCAGAGGTAGCAGTATTCCAGGACCAGGTGGGGGGCAGCAAACTGACCCAAGAACAGAGTAGCCCAGATGGAAAGTGAAGCAGCTCTTCTGAGAGGAGGTGAGATGTGGGTTGCATATATTTTTATTTTCTGTATATGACGATGTTTGGACATCTGAAGAAAACCTTTCAGGCTGGGAAACCCCTCTTTCTAGGCTGGCCAATTCTCAGTGATGCCAAAGGCCCAGGCAGGAGCAGGCTTTGCCCTACAGCTCAGAGCCTGCTCCTGTCCCTGGTGCTACAATCACAGCAGGGAGGGGTGCCAGGCCCTGGGGTCTGCACGGAGTCCCTAGCCGGATGCTGAAATTGCTCAAACCGGCCAGCCCCAAAGTGTTCGCCACCTTTCCTTCGGAAACCCCTGTGCAAGCCGTGGCCTGAGCAGTCCCCTCTATTACCTTGTGCTTTCCTGTGTCCCTCTGTCCTTGGGCCTGTGGGGACAGGACACTGTGTTATTTCCCAGGCTTCTTCCAGTTCCCTCTTATGGCCACACCTGACTCAGAACACAAAGCATGAAACGATGACCCAGGCCCTGACATGCGCCCTGGGCCACTCAAACTTGGTCAAGGCCATGAGAATGGAGTCCCAGTGGCAGGGTTCAGGGTGCAGAGGTCCTGCTTCCAGGTCCTGTTTCACTGCCCCAGAGTCGCTGTGGGACAGTGACCAGTGACAGGACAGAGGGGCTGCAGGGCTGTGGGGACGCAGAGCAGCAGGCGTCAGTGCCTGTCCTTAGCCTCTTACACAATGGACTGCCGTTTATCTTTCCTGTTACTAAAACCTGTGATGACGCATAGCAGCCAGTGCACGCTCCCTGGTTTTGGGGCGGCTGCCCACCTGGGTGGGGTGGGGGTGCCATGTGTGTGCCCCATATCATGGGCATCTTGGGCCTGGGTTTCACTGGGAAGATGGCTTCTGTAGTGATTTCACCATGGACCCAGGTTCTCAGCCTCGGCACCTGTGACATTTGGGACCTATGGTTCCTTGTCGTGGGTTTGCTCTATGTACTGGATGCCAGGAGCGCGCACCCATCCACTCCAGTGGTGGATCCAAAACGTCCCCAGATGTTGTCCCTGTTCCCTGGAGGCCCAAATTGCCCCTGGTTGAGAACCACTGTCATTGGTGAGCAAGAGTAACAGCAATTTTCAGATGCTTTGGGACTTGATTGGCTTATGAAAATACAGGAACTTCTCAGGCAGGTGCCTACCAGAGTCACTCAGACCTTCCTGAGTTGGCACAGCCTCTCATTCTTTGAGGCCTTAGTCTTCCCGGATATTGGCCCCATCCCTGAACCCTGCCCTGTTGCCCGGTAAGTTCATGCTTCCGGCTTCATTCCAACCATTGTTCATTGTTCAGGCAAAGGCCTTGCCTCTTCTTGGTCATTGTCTGGAACTGGTCCCCATATGGACCACCCTTTGGGCTCCCTTGCTGGTGGCCACACTTTGTGGCTGCTTCAGGGCTCGAATCACCGCCATCCTGGAGGCCACCTTGCCCTGTCGCTCCAGGGTGTGGGCAGGAGCAGCTGGAACTGGTATTCACCATATGCCAGGCATTCTTGGCCTGACGCAGGCAGCCAGTCCGAGGATCCAGATCTACTCTGATGTTTCCTAGGAACCAGATTCTGGGTCACAGCAAGGGTCCTGGGAATCGGCCTTTTCCCAGACTCTGCAGGTGACTGTGCACCACCAAGGCCTTAAGAGCCCCAGAGGCTGAGGTGAGCGCGAGGACAGTCCCCTCCTGTGACTTCACAGGGCCTGCCTTCCACACCCTCTACTTCCTGATCTAGCTTCTCCTCCTTTGTTCCATTTTCTTGCGCTCACATTTATTTTTGAGTTGACAAATCTAATGTGAGAGAGTCCCGGAGAGATGTGAAAACTCGCCAGCATCAGAGCGAATAGAACGTGGGTGGAAGTCAAGACGGAGGACAGAGCCTGAGGCTCTGAGGTGCAGCTCTGCTTCCTGACGCGTCTCCACAGCCTTCATTCCTTGACCGGGTAAAGGAAGGTAGCCAGAAAATGAATTTCAAGATTTTTTAAAAAGCATTTTAAAGCATTCACTGCCCCTTCCAATAAAAGCTTATTTGGAACTTTCACATAAAAAGCAGTGGAAGTTCTGTCTGAAGAAGGGACGGCCTTCCAGTCCCACACTGTCTGCCCTGTGTGGGCCTCCTGTCCCTGGACAATGAGGTCCACAGGCCCTCATCTTCCTGCCGTGATGTCTGTGACTGGCACGCCCAAGGCCCGGCCTCTGGGATAGGCAACCTGCAGTTTCATTTTCTCTTCCTACTTTCAAATATATTAAATGGAAAACTCCAGCAGCCTCACCACATGCAGCTTCCTCTCAATGGACGTGGTCATGTTTAGGCACAAAATAGTCTCCCAAGGTGTAACCAAGGCCCCGTACTTCAGTTTACAGTAGATCGTTGCTGCCTTTCTCACCCACCCTCCACTCCAGGGGCAGAGAGGAGAAGACAGCAGGGGTGCCCTGGAGCTGGCCCCCTGCAAGAGCCACACAGCATGAGCGTCACAGACTCGGTGCTCCTCGTTTGTTTACCGTCTCCGCTTTACTTTTTATTCTCCCACCAGTCATATCTTGGCGATAGCAGACACTTCCATTTCAGCATCCTCTTCTCCATCCTTGATCCTTCCCTGTCATTTGGTGCATTTAAATGATCTCCTTAGAGGAGCGGAGAATGCAGCCACAGAGGCACCAATCGCAACGTGTTCCTTTTTTTTTTTTTGTGGGTACCGGGGGTCGACCTCAGGACCTCACGCTTGCCAGGCAGGCGCTTATGCTGCTGAGCCATCTCGCCGGCCCTGCAACGTGTTCTTGAGGGAGCCGGCAAACAGCTGTTGTCTGGCCTTGGGCTACTGTGGAAAACGCAATCTGTAGAGCAGGAAGGTCAGGGAAGATGCAGGGCTGTGACCCGAGGACACTGGCCACGGGGGCTTTAGTCATTGGCTTCAGAGCCTGCGTAAGACAAACCACTGAAATAACTCACATTCACCGTGGTTCTTGTTTATACTTTCCAAGTTGCAAAACTTAGCGCTAAGCTTACCATCGTTAGTGTGCCCCGCTAGCCCCGCGTGGAGATGGGTAGCAGCTGGTGGAGATGTTGCAGCCAATTAATCGCTATGTTTTCCCATAGTCTGTGGGAAGCAGTGGAGGAGAAACACGCTGGAAATTGCTGTTGAGAGCGAGCAGGCCAGAGCGACACACCACCTCCCTCTGTGTGTCCTTGGGAGCTTCCGGTGGCTGTGGCATGTGTGGCTTCTGACCACTGGCCCTGGTCAGATAGTCTAACCACTTGTCGACTCAGTGGAAAGAGGCTGTCAAGGCTGGTGAGCAGCCTTCTGGGGGAGATGTTAGCACGGGGAGAAAAAGGGAAGCAAGGAGGGGAGAGAGAGGCTCTGAAGTCTGCAGGGTGCAGAAGGTACAAGCTGGTGTGGGCAGGCATGGAGAAAGCGACTACCCTCTCCTTGCTAATGGAAATGAATGTACTTCTCTGGGCCCTGGGTCTCCAAGATGTTCACACATCCAAGTGTTTCCTCTTTGCTTGTAAATTCTGTGCTCTCCACGCTCCCTTCATCAGCGAAGAAGCTGGTACTGTGCAATAAATAGCATCAATCACAGTTGCCAGCACCTACAGAGCTCTTACCCTGTGCTGGGGGTGTTCTGAGTGCATCCCAAGCACTGGCTCCTGTGGGCTGGGGTCACAGTGCACTTATTGTCACGATGCAGGTGGAGGGGCACGGAGAGGTGGCTGTGACGGGTGAGTTGGTTCATGAAGGGGTAAAAACACTGACTTTCGATTCAGATCATGAGTTGCTAGAGGTTTGACCTTGGACATGTGGGTTAATGTAAACAGGCTTTCGTTTTTCATTTCTGAGGTAGAATTAGTAATAGTCCTTATACTTCAGAGTTGCGGTGAGCAGTAAACATTTTTGTCACATTTGTAGGCCTGGTGCATGTAAAAGCCCAACAAATGTTTTATTGGTATTGCTACTTCCTAGGATCTTTTCACCCCAGCTTCCCCCAACCCTTTCCTCCTCACTTACCAATAGCATTGCCATCTAAAACCTCTGTGTGTGTGCACATGTGTGTGTGTCCATGTGTGTGTGCACGCTGAGTCACCCGGGGAAGAAGGAGGTGCAGAGGTGATGAGCAGCCCCTGAGAACCCCATCCAGCCCTGGCTGCAGCATCCCAGGGGCGCCATCTGCTGCAACTTTTGTCTGCTGATTTATTGTGATGTGGCCCACAAGGCAGATGGCTCGGGGAAGGAGGGTGATAGAAGTCACTATTTGGTGACCTGTGAATTAGCCACTTGTGGAACCGATCAGCCTCGTCATTTGGGCTAGTTGCCATGGCTATGGAGAGGCATGTGTCTGGAGTAAGTCGGAGTAAAGGGGTCACAGCAAGTCATGGCTCATTGCTTTTCTCAATTCAAGTCTGCTCAAAGTGTCCCTGTCCCCTGTGGTCACGGCCTCATGCACTCTAGGGTCCAAGGATGGTAAAGGGCTCCTCTGGCCTGTCTGTCCCAGGGTCCATGTGTATTTTAGGGCTGTGGTTCAAAGGCCAGCAAACAAGCCTGAAAGCCAACAGATTTACCAACATCTTGTTTTACCAGGTAAGTATATTAAAAGGAAAATACTGCCATTATTTTATAAAAAGGCAAGTAAATACCAAAAAGTAAGAAGGACATAATTTCAGAATATAAGATAGTTCTCTAACTAGAATAAATTCGGTTTAATGAAAATGCTCTCTGTTATCCTGACTTCTCATTTCACTGGACTGGTGAAAACTTCCTAACGGGTTTGCCACATAGGTGGACTGCATACGAGTGGAGGCAAGAAGACAGGGTGCTTGGAATTGTGCTTGGTCTGGGACTCCAGCACGCGTGATTCCTGGAGACACCGGGACAGCAATTAACCACTTGGTGCCTCAGTGCTCTGGATCGCAAAACCAGGACACCAATTCTCACCTTGCTGGTTAACTAGACAGTACAGGTGAAAACAAAGGGTGACCTCTGCCGTATCCGGAAGATCCCCAAGGGCAGCAACCGTGTATGGATCTGTGAAAGTACTCAACACAAGCCTACTCAATGACAAGTGACAGGAGTGCCGTCCCAGCAAGGACTTGGTCCCAGATGGGCGGGGAGGCCGCTGTAAGACAGGGCCTCATGTTCCTCTCGCTGCTGCCAGAATCTCTGTTGAACACCACCTGTTATCTCCGGGACGCAGCTACTTTCCTTTCCCTCAGGGACATCCTTTCAATGGGGACAGTTGTGAGTACTTGTGACATGCTGGGTTGGGATGTTGGCTCTGGAGTTGGACACCTGGCCTCAGGTGCTGCCTCTTCAGGTCATGGCTCATGCTCTTTGACAGCTGTTTGGCCTCTCTGTGCCTTTGTCCCTCATTGGTAAACGGGGATAATAACAGAACCTCCTCATGAAGGTTTGTGAGAATTAAATGAGTTAGTACCTGCCAAATTCCCGGCACGGCGCCTGCCACATCCTGGGCTCTCAGTAAAGGTGAGCCTGCTGGAATTTCTGTTCGGAGGTTGCAGTGAGAAGCCCTCAGAATGGAGAGAGAGGATTATCCTACAAAGGACCAAGTAGATCCTGGCAGATACAACCAAAAACTGGGAGACAGCTTGGTCCCTTCACCTCTGAGAATTGACTAATTTGACTGAATATTTCTCTCTCTTTTTTTTTTTTTTTTATGCCGGTACTGGGAGTCGAACTCAGGACCTTGTGCTTGCCAGGCAGATGCTTATGCTGCTGAGCTATCTCACCGGCCCTGATTGAATATTTCAATGCATTTAAAGACACATAATGTAAATCACAAAAGTGTGGTCACCATGGAAATGAAGAAAAAGAAGCCCTGAGTCAAAGGTGGAAATGTCTGTCTGAACTACGTCCTGGCTTCTGCTGAGGCAGGAAGCACTACCCCAACTACTCCGCAGACCCCGCTGTGGAAATGACTGTCCCCGACGGCTGCCGCCTTCCCTTGCTGGCCTCCTCCCTGGCCTGGTTCAGGACCACTCAACACTCCACGGCCAGAGCCACCTTCAGGAAGAGAATGGCTTTTGCCTCAGTCACCTGACTTCGGTCAGCTGTTCTCTTTGTGTCTGCCCTAACGTCAAAGGTCAGACCTTGGACCATGGTCAAGTCATTAAACAACTAACTGCCACCCCGGGAGGCCTCTCGGAAGACAGCTGTCGCACCTCCTGGGCAAGCCCTTTGCTTACTTGGAATCCCGTAGGCAGAAGTCTCTCTCTGCCAGCTGGCACCTAGACAAAGGGGCAGCTCCGGGTCCAGGAGGTGGCAGCACCTGGTGCCACCGTGTACATGCTCTCGGGGGTGTGGAGTGCCCTGGGAAGGGTCAGGTCCACCTGCAGCTGAAGTGCCAGGTGGCTCTTCCTTCTGTCCAGTACCCTGCGCTGCCGCGAGCCTGGCAGATGCTGCGGGAGTCTCCAGGTGTTTTGTAAGCGTTGATGTAGGGGGTGAAACACGCTACTTTGAGTCTCTGTTTGTCCTGGAATCGCAATGACTAGGACGATGGCTTTGACCTCAGCAATATCACCAAATAAAAGGTAGTCGTAGTTGCAGGAATATGAGCTGGGTGACCTTGGAGTGGCTTTCAAAACACCGTGGGTCCTATAGTCAAAAACTGGGCCTTAGAAGTTGGAAAGGAGCCAGAAAGGAGTCATGAAGTTTTTTCTCTTCCCCAAATACTCCAAACCTCTTGTGCTCCAAGCTGTCCCTCTTTTTTTTTTTTTTTTCATGTGGGTACTGGGAGTCGATCTCAGGACCTCGCGCTTGCCAGCAGGCACTTGTGCCGCTGAGCGATATCACCGACCCTTTTTTTCCTTTATGTGGGTACCTGGAGTCAAAGTCAGGACCTCGCGCTTGCCAGGCAGGCACTTACGCCGCTGAGCCACCTCAGTGGCCCATCCAAGCTGTCCCTTTTGCTGCCATTCCAGCCACCCAGAAGCTTTTCCTCCTTGTCCCTGGCAGACACACACTTTCCAAAACTCACCCCAAACAATAGACAGATTCAGAGCCCCAGGTCTGTGGTTCTCAACCCTTTACCGCAAAAACACCTGTGATGCGTTCACCCTATGGCCCCTATTTTAAAAGATTCTTGTCTCCCAGATTAATAGTATTTACTAAGAAATAGCCAATTACTTTGCCAAAAGACTTCTATAACTGCCAAACCTGAATTTCCAGTTGGCAAATAATCATACTGTGTTAATTAATTCCAGCTCAAAACAAAGCAATGCGATGTTGCCAGTAGGCTAGGGCAGCAGATCTCAGCACCATGCAGCTTCAGCTGGGCTTTCCAGCAGAAAGCAGCCGAAGGAGCCCCAGGACTGTCTGATCCAGGCCCCCGGAAGCCTGAGGCCATCAACCCAACCCTCTCTCTCACTGTTCAAATGCATTCGCTTGAGCGTTACATTGGGATAAGTTGCCACTGACTGCGTCTCTACGATGTACAGGACATTGAGATAGACCGTTTCGTGTGTAGGATCGCACTGTAAAGTCACGTCACTTCAGAGCCATAGGTAGCGCCATCCCGTCATCCCATCTGACGGATGAGGAAACCGGAGTAAGGGGAAATAAAAGTGTCGGGGTCTATAACTGGTATGCTGCAGAAGGAGGACCTGGAATGACGCTTTTTGACTTTTTTCCACAAGCTTTATTGGGATATCACTCACGTACCGTATAACTCATGTATTTTATGCATATATAATTCAGTGCTTTTTAGTATATTTGCAGCCTGCTTTAGAAAATTTTCATCAGCATTAAAGAAACCCCATACCTCATCAGTCACTTACTGTTTGCCCGAAGCTCCCCGCACCCCCGGGAGACCACTGATGTGCTTTCTGTCTCTATGGAAGGACCTGGCAATGCTGAGCGCTTTGTGCAAATTGACCCAGATTTGTAGACTCTAAAATCCACAGCTGTCAACCTCTGGTGCAGGAGTCAAGACAGTTTACACTCCTTTTCATAATTTTATAGGCCATTTCTTAAGTTACTCTGACAGCACACAGATGGCATAACTGCCACATTCTTCTGGTCTGGGGTACCCCAAATTGCAATTATTATGTCCTCTCAGGGCAAGGGAAGGCAGTTGTTTGGTGGTCACATACTTTAACTTGAACGGCCCCTCTTCTCATTCTCCCATACCAATTTCCCAGGCCACCCCAGCACTTGGCGACCTTGGTTAAACTTTTCATCGTTTGTGTTAAGCCGGGTCCCTGTGATGCCTTCGGGGAACCCAGTGGGTGTGTTCCCTTGGGTCCTGGAGGTGTGAGGTCTCCTTCCTACTGGGGAGTGTATGTCCCAGCTCTCCTGTACTCCTCTCCTTAACCTTTCCTTGCCTGTGAATGGCTGCGGGCAACGTGATTTATTCTCCTGCCACTGATGGAGGGGATGTCTAACACCCATGTCTAATAGTTTTCCACGCAGAATTCCCCTCTTGCCAGCTGCTTTGACTTGTGGGCTCAGGGTCCATTTTCCCAGGTGATTGATTCTTCCTGCGAGCCTGTCCTTTTGTGTCCCTGGAGTCTGTCCCAAGTTTGACCTGAGTGCATTTCCACCAAACACTTGGCTTGAGCCCTGGGAGTCAGTGAACAGCGTTGCCTTCTGCAGTCACAGGCTGGTCCTGCGGTCACACCCAGGCCTGGGGAGACTGGCGCTCCCCACCGAACACATGCATTGCTCCCCTCCTTCTTCCCTTCATTTTCTCATCGGGCAGGTGCTGCGCACTGGCATTTCCAGGCACTGTGGGGACATGGGCAGCGCTGCATGCCCTGCACAGCGCTCTTTCTACCCCTCATTTTTCCCTGGGGGAAGAGTACAGTCCGCCCACAGATGATCAATCTCTGACTCCAGACAGGGAAGCTGTGTGAATAAAACGAGGCAAAATATGGAAGCCATCATATGTGCTGTACCCTGCATATAGAGAGGGCTCAGTAAGGGTTCTCCATTAGCTCAAGAAGTGTGTATGGCATATACACATGGTTTGAAAACTTTCGTCACTAAGCAATCCCTTTATTTTTCTGTCCTTATGTGCCACAGTTTAGGAACCAGTGCCAAAACACAGAAACGCATCCATGAGCAGGGAAGGGATTGTCTATCTTAAAAAGTCTGTTCACTTTTAGCAAAGGACTGAGAGTTCTTTATGAGTTTTCCTTCACCTTTGGGATCCTTCACCTTCTGCTTCTCAGAAAGTCTGTGTGTATGTGTGTGTGTGCTTTTGTGTATGTGTGTGTGTGTGTGCTTTTGTGTGCATGTGTGTGTTACTTTGAGATAGACCATATTTGCCTAACTTATATTTGTGAAAGACAGGTTATTAATATTTCAAAGACCTCCTCCCGGATCCCAGTGTATTTTTCTGGGACACAAACACAAAGTTCCATCAGTACCAATCTATTTAGTGACAGACTCTGGGATCTTCTATATCTAACAAGATTTTCTTCCTAACTCTAGCTATATTAAACCTGCCACTTACATCTTTCCTGAGAGTGAACATAAACACCCAGCACTGTGTTTTGGGTTCTAAGACCCACTAGACAATTACTTCATACAATTCGATAACTTGACACCTCCGGGGAAGAGAAAACCTTTTTCCTGTAACCACGGAAACTCTCCTCGCTAGGGACTTCTTGCACGTTGGGCTCTCATTTTATTTTTTCGCCATTTGGGACCATCTTTCTTAATGGAAACTTCTGCCTTTATTTTGTTTCCAGCTACATTTTATTTCTCAGAGAGTTTAGGAGATTTAAAACCAAACTTTCTTCTTTGTGTTAAGAGGTCACTCATGCCATTATTGTTATCTGGATTTGAATATCTTTCACATAAAAGAGTTCATAAAAGCAGCTTGATCAAAACTGACTAATTCAATGACTTTGGAACTCCCGGCTCTCCATTTAAGCTTTCTATGAGCTTAATTCATATCTGGACCATTGATTCTTTAGGTTTCAGATGTAGAGTTTCATATTTCTTTTAAAAGTGAATGGAACCCAATATGAATCTTCAGTAAATTATTCTCTTTAATCACAGAAGAGATGAAATCACTTCCTTTATGATTATTTCTATATACCTCTGCCAACTTAGTCTTAAGATAAGAATGTATACAAAAGAACATTAGAGATGAGAGGAGATTAAAGATCATCTAGATGCAATCTCTCACTTTACAAAAATAAGGTAACTATGGGAAATGAGATGATTTGGCCAAAGTCACAGAGGTAAGTTAGTGACAATGTGCTCCATTTTCTATAAGTGTTTTTTTAAAGCCATTTTCTGAGCTATTTGAATTATAACTTGGAGGAAAGGACAGAGAAGAGGCAGTTTGAGATATTGAAGCCAAAGGTAGAAAGTGAGTGTAGACACTGGATGAAGTGCAGACGTCAGAGGTTATCAGGTGGTCAAAGGAAAAGATGGGGCATTCACAGAAGACGGGGGTGGGGAGCCAGAGGATGGGGATTCAGGAAATCTGAGGGACCCACAGAGGCTCCTGTCACAGGGTTGCTGCATTTAAAAAAAGATTTGTTTTATGATTTAATAAAAATAGTAGTTCCCTGAACAACCCCACACTAGCCGCCAATCCTTGGCCAAAAGGAAGTACAGTAAACTTTTATCTGTTTTTTTTTTTTTAAGTTATTGCTATGTGTTTAAATAATATGCATATATAGCAATTTTTAAACATACAAGTGTTATTAGAGATGGAGATCTAATATCTTTCCTCATCCATTCCCCAAAAATCTTAACACATTTTTAGTTACATCATTAAGTAAAGTTTCCATCCTTATGACAATGTAAATATTATCCAGTATGAAATCTGCTAGACTATTGTGATTACTTGTTCTTTCTTCTATAGCTTTTAGTTGCCCATTGAGTTAATAATTGCCTGATTGTGTATCTTCTTTCCAAATGCTCCATCATGTTACCTGTAGTCAGCTTTCTTGTCACTGGGACAAAAAACCTGATGCTCACAACTAAAGGAGGAAAGTTTTATTTTGATTCACACTTTCAGTGTGTTCAGTCCCTGGTCATCTAGCTCTAAGGTGGAAGGGCCTGGCAGCAAAAAGCTGCTCACATCATGGCAGAAAGGAGGCAAAGAGAAAAGGGAGGAGCCAGGGACAAGAATATATTCTTCTAGGTTACAGCCTCAGCAACCCACATATTTCAGCCAGGCCCCACCTTGGAGCAGCATAGTCAGCCATGAATGCATCCATGGACTAATCCCCGGATGAGGATAGAGTGTCTCCATGGTCCAATCACCTTTCAAAAGCCCCACTCCGAACACAAGACTCTTGGGGGTAAAATAAATTGAAAAATTATTTCTTTAAAATTGTGAAAGCCTTGCTCCTGGCTTTTGGTGTTGCCTTTGAGAGAGTGAACACCATTTGGATTCTCATTCTGTTGATTTACTTCTCTGGAAGCTTCTGGAATCATCTGTGTCCTGACAGCAGTGTTAGATGGCCCAGATTCAAGCTGCTGACTCCCATTTACCAGCTGGGATACTGGTGAAATTACTAACCTCTCAGTGCTGTATCTTTGTAAAATCTGACATTTCTGTGAGGACTCAGATAATACAAACATGACATTTAGAATAGTGTGTGGCGTGTGGTGGCTGCTCGTATAAGTTCTTGCTGTATCGACGTAGTCATCATCAGTCCTGAGTTCCGAGGACTTGGCATGGCAGAGTGCGTGACATCCTGTGCTGTGTCTGCCTGTTGGCTTGGCTGCCATTTCTCAGGCCCCCCTGGGGCGACCATGTGGCATCAGGAAAGCAGCCTGCAAGGGTGCAGGGTGCCAGGGGTTCCATGTTGCTGAGTTCTGCTTCCTCATCAGCATTGTGGGCGCTGCTATCTTGGTTAGCCAGGTGCACTGTGGCGGCTGCTGTGTTCCTTCCTGCCACTTGTAGGTGTGTGTGATTCAGCAGGACCTTGTCTCATAGCTCACACACCTGTCATTCAGCTCCTGCTGCATGGGTTCCCAGTTCCTACTGGGGTGTGTGACTCTGTGGGCCACCCCTACATGCATACATACATACATACATGCATAAGTACATACGTACATACTTGGTACTGGCTCTCCAAGCACCGCCTGAGACACCGCAAGTATAGCGGGTGCCACTGGTCCATGCCCACTCATGCTGAGCGCTGCTGCCACCATGGGATCGGGTTGATTTGGCAGCCTCTGGGAGAACCAGATGGAAACCAAAAGGTACAAGAGAGGGAGGGTAATGTTCTACAGGGTGAGTCTGGCAAACGGAGACAAGAGCCAGGAGACTGGTTTTCCCTTTCGCTCCTAGTTGACTGGGAAGGGAAGGGGCTGAAAAAGCAATGACCTGCACTTGTTACAAATGTATGCAATATCTGCTTCCCTCCTTCGCTCCCCCATTCCTGCTTTTCTGGATCGTGTCCTCCAATCAAGGGTTAGTGAGCGAACCTTTGCCTTTGGCTCTGTTTTGCAGGAAACCCAGATGGAGACGCACTGAGTCCGTGAGCTCGAGCCCTGGCGCTGGACTTGGTCGGAGTCTTGGCTCTGGTTCTGCTGGTTATGAGGGATTAGCCAGGTTTCTTAACCTCTTCTGTACGTCCGCTTCCTCTTATGGAAAATGGGCATGGTAGTAGGCACTACGTCACAGGCTTATTGGGAAGAGTAAGTGATTTAAAAATATATATAGTAAACACCCAATAAAAGTTAACTGCTATTCCATTTTGTGAATTATTTAACACCATTTTTGAATAGTTCCTGTCTGTTTTCTTTCTTCTGTTTTCTGAAATGCCGGTTGTGTGTTTATGGGTCTTCCTGAATTGCTTCTCTGTTTTTTTAAAAAATATTTTCTACCTCTTTATTTTGTTGTTGTTGTTGTATTTTATAAATGACCTCTTCTTCATATTTTAAGCCTTTATTAAATTTGTATTTTGGTATCATGCTTAAAATGTCCAAGATTATTTAGCCTCTGGTTGTTGTATTTTTATTCCATCTTATTCTTTTGGGGGGTGGAGGAGGATGAATATGTAGTATCACCTCACATGTTTCAGGACGCTACTGAAAAGTTTTCAGGTTTTTTCTGCTATCTGAAGTTGTGACCTACTCATCTAGTTTTCTCTTTTAGTTTTGTCTTTCCTTTGGTCTTTTTGGGAGGTGGGCTTTGGAGGGGTGGGAAATCCCTCCAGGGGCTGCTCATGCTAGGCTGCCTGCATTTCAGTGATGGATGGGATAGCAAACAGCCTGGGAAGGGAGCTCCTGGTGCCTGGGGCCCGCAGGCCTCCCTCCGGCCTCCTGGGGTGGAGCAGGCTGGCTCCTGTTGCTCCCTTCACAGACCTTCTCTCACTCCTACTGCTTTAAGCCCAGCTGGCTTGCTCCTGTCCTTCCTACACCCAAAGCCCTCAGAACCGGAACCGGCCCCTTTCTGTCTCTGCAGAGAACAGTTCTCTGGTCTCCATCCATGGACACCAGCTGCCCACTGCTGAAGGATGTGGAGGCCTGAAGCCCCTATTCTTTGATCCAGGCCTACAGATGGAGCTTAGCCTGCAGTCCTGGATGCCAGGACACCAGGTGTCCCATAAGCCCCGAGAATGGGTCCCACAAACTCTGCCATGGTGTGCACAGCAGGACAGTGGCCCCCTCCCTGAGCTATGCTTCCACTTTCAGGACTTCCCTGAGGTCTGTGTCCTGCCTCTCTCCACCCCTGCTCCTTCTACCCTCCTGCTCCCTACACAGACACTTGAGAGGGTATGGAGCCAGAAGAGCCCTGCCCAAGGTGCTCAGTGGAGTTTGGAAGGAGCACCACAGGCCTCGACCAGGGCACACCAGACAACATCTAGTGCCTGGTCATTCACGCTAGCGGACACAAGGAGAGTGCGACAGTGGTGAACTTTCACAGGGGCCCTTGGGAGCCTGTCCCGGGCACGGGGTGCCATTTGCATTTTTCCTAGGTTCCGAGGTTGGCCCAAGGGCCTGGGCCTCTGCCCACAGCAGCGTTGCTTTGCCCACTGTCTGATGCTTTCCTGCTTGTCTCCAGGTGTAGAGTTGCCAGAGTTAGCAAATAAGGGCATAGGATGCCCAGTTACATTTGCATTTCAGAGAAACAATACGCAAAGGTTTTAGACTTAAGGATGTCCCACACCATATTTGGAACATACTGATATTAAACGTGTTTTTATTGTTTGAGGTTTAAATTTAACTGGATGCCCTAAATTTTACCTGGCAACTCTATCCAGGTGGCCTCTCTTTTATTCCCTGCCAAGCTAGGTGGGTCGCAGCCAGGAGGCTCAGTGGAGCACACAAGGGCTTTGTCTTCCCGGAGCTCTGGTCTTAAAGGGACCACAGCTCTTCGCGTAACCCGGGCAGCCTGGCACTCTGCCCTCGTAAGCTACAGTCCATGTGGTCGCTGTCGGGTCGGAACTGCGTTGTATTTCTCAGCTGTCTTCAGTTCCCAAACCTCAGATCAGTGAACAAACAAACGTGTTGTGCTACTGTGTTGCCTCTTTTTATTGTCCCATCTCCGGGCCTCTGTGTTCAGGACCAGCACCCCCGGGTGTCCCCATTCACACACAGGCTTGCTCGGCCAGCGTAGTGCGACAGGCCTTGAGGTCTGCATCTCTGTTTCGACCTCAGCTTCTGAGAACATCACCGCGTCGCCTTGCTTTCTTCACGGGCGGTGCTGGCAGGTGACAGGTGTGCACAGCAGGATTTGTCAGCGCTATGCGCCCATGAACATGAGCTTGGGAGGGAATACTCATCCTAGAGCAAGCTCAATTGTGACGGAACCGATTACACGAGAGAACCACAGGGAATGCGTGCAATGAATGTAAACGGCTGGAGAAAGCAATTCACAAAATGACATGAACGTTTTCATCTAGTCCCTGTGGAGTCATCCCTATCCCTTTCGAGGTCATTTCCTTAAAGATGGTTTTCAGGTTCTAAGCCTGTACTTTTGTCTCACTCCCCGTGTGCACTGAGGAGGGGAGCAGGGGTGAGCCGCTACCCAAGTGGGTGTCCAGGGGACATGGGCTCCCTGCGGGTCGCTCCTCTGTTAGCCTGGGTTCATTTCTCCGTGGATCCCTGTCACCAGGCGGCCTCTTCTGAGGCTTCGAGAGTCAGCTTTGGCTGGATAAACCCGAAACTCCTGCAAGGCCCTGTGTGTTCCCCACGTGCTGGGTACCACTCCCCTGCGTCGCCCGACCATGTGCACTTACGCGTGGCCCGGGCATCCTGAATCCAGGTAAAAAATAAAGCACATCTAACCCGGCAGCTGAGCCGCACGCTAAGGCAGGGTTCCATCCACGGGGTCGCTGGGGCTCCTCCAATGGAGGCCACTTGGCCACTTTTTCTTAATGGAAAGAAATGAAGGTCTTGCAGCTGAGGTCTGAATTATGAGGTTGTAGTATTTTTAGTTTTTTGGGGGACTAAGGAGTTTTCCGGGTGTGGGACTTTCCATGCCAACGGTAGGACAGTGTTGGACAGAGCCAGGGACAGCTGGTCACCCCCCACAGCCTTCCTGGCGCTGTCTTCCTTTCGATTCCCTTCACTGGTCTTTCTTACACTGCCCCAGAGAGATTTCCTTCCTAAAACCCCTCTCATGGGCTATTTAAAATGTTTGTACATAGCTTGCATTTTGCTATTTCAGTAGATGTTTCTAATATGTAAGAAGTACAAAAGTTTGTCATTATAAATCTGTTGGGTTTGAATCCAGAGCACAGCTTGCAGTTTTAACAAATCCCGTCTTGTGTCTCAGAATTCAGTTCATGGCACTCTGTCTCCCCCTGGTGGCGGTGTACCTTAATTAAGTACTGCATCCCCCTTCCTGTGTGTGTGTGTGTGTGTGTGTGTGTGTGTGTGTGTGAGAGAGAGAGAGGGAGAGAGAGAGAGAGAGATGAGAGCCTCCTTTTACAGAACTGAATCTTAGAAACCAAATTCTAAAGATACCAATTTGACCCATACGGTACTATTGCCATAATTTGATTTGGGGGCAAAAAATTACGTCTTTATATTGCTATTCTACTTCGTCACATGAAACACCATGAGCCCGTGGGGACTTATAAACTAATTGACTGCCTTAATCACTTAGAGAAGCTAAGAATATTGTAAGCAGATACCATGAAGAACATGATTTGTGAAAATATCGTGTGTATAGGTTTTATCAGATTATAATAATCACATAAAACGTGTAAGAAATCTATTAATCAGACACGCTTCGTCATCTATCCATTATCACACAGAGCTCCCTAGTTAGTAGGCACAAAGATTTGAAGTTCACCCCGGGGGGTTGAATTGGGGCTGTTTTGCACAGATAAATGTTGGTTCCCCTTCTATATTTGTTAATTCTTTTCTTATCTCGTTAACGCTCCAGCATCCAACACGATTGCTGAGTATGTGCTGTGTTGCCCTCAGCATACCCGGGGGGGAGCGGAAGACTGATCCGCTTTGCGTGTCTTTGGGGAAAGTCCTTCTGTTCTGGGAAGCTGGGTTTCAGGCCGCCTGGGTGGGGTAAGCATCAGGTACGGAGGTGCCCGCTGTGAGGGCTCGGTTGCCGTGTTGGGGCTTTGCTATCGCATGCAAACTGAGGACGGAGCCCAGATCTTCTCCTGCTCCTAGCCCGGCCCTCTATTCAGAGGCCAGGGTGCTGCCCTGGAATAAACCCAGAAATTCAGATTCTCTCTCAGCTCTCAGGCATCATCCTTGCCAGGACCTCTCCCGAGCCACTCATCCTTGGTCTCCATACCCACAGTCTCCATGGTCCCCTCATTGCAGGAAGACAACGCAGCCAGAGTAGAAGGGAAAACAGGAAAAATGCAATATCTAAATAAGTGTGAAATAAAAACAGATGAGTGAGAGATGAGAGAGAGAGAGAGAGATTGCTACCCAGCATGGACAGTGTATCTAAAAGTGTACCCTGACTTAGCATAATTGTTTTATGTGTTTTACGTGATTATTTTGGCTTATTAGTCTGGTTGCTAGACTGTATATATGATAACTAACTTCATAATGACTTACAGTGCATCGATGCTGACAACATGGAAGGGGGTGGAGGGAAGGGGAAAAGGGAACTGAGACGTGCCATGCCCATGACCAGTTCCACGCAGCGGATGTAATCGTAGTGCACTGTAAGCATGAGCTAATAAAACTTGAAAAAGGAAAACCAAAGAGAGGATGGGGCCTAGGCTGAGGGCGGGCACTGTGGGACGGGCGGGGTCCACACCTGTGACCCAGGAGCCTTGCCTAGGCGGGAGCAGGTAGAGTTAAAGGAGAGGGGAGGAAGAGGAGGGTGGGAGAGAGGGGTGGCCTCCTCCACCTGGGTCCTCTGCTGAGAGCAAAACCAGTCCACCTCCAGGTCCAGTCTTAGGAGCGGACCGATCCCAGGGCAAGGAGAGCCCCTCCTCCTCGCTCTCTCCCCGCCGTCTTCATCTTTTAAAAAGGTGGGGGGAGCACGGGAGAGACACATCTTGTCATCCTCTCTTCCGCCTGCCTGACTGATGCTCTTCCAGGAAGAGCCAAGCCTTTCAGTCAACTGAATTAAAGATGTGAGCAGGGCTCTGGGACCCATGGGGACCGTGAGGACAGGAGGTGATGTGGTCTTCTCCAGGAAAGGCAAAGACCCCCACGTTGCCGGTCCTTCCCCTGGGCTGGGACAGACAGCAGCTCTTCCTCTCCAGTGCAAATAGGGTTGTGTGTGTGCATTTCTGAAAAATCCACTCTGGTGCCACACCTTATCTTGCCAAGTTAACTGTATTCTGATCTTCATCTGGATTTCTTGATAAATGAAAAAGTACACACACATGCACACCCCCCAAATCTGCTTCACATCTCTTTTGGAAGGAAGTTGAGGTTTCCAGAATTTTGGCTGTCTTTAAAAGCACTCAGATTCAGTGCTCTAAGTGTCTCTACCAACTCTCTTCTGTACGTACAGAGAAAAAACCCTTAGAATTTGCTGCCTTGCTTCCACAGTTTCTCCCGTCTCTGATAATGCAGCTCTGACAGGAAACCGCGCGGGCGAGAGCTGCCTCCCTGCTAGCAGCTGCGCCACTGTGCTGGAGCTGGGGAAACTTCTGAATGTCTTCCAGCAAAAGGAGAAGGCGAACCCTCTCCTCCCTAGATCATGCTCCTGCCGCCGAGGGCTGCTGCTGTCTGGCAGGAACACATGGCGGGTTTAACCTTCTAGGACAAAGGTGTGGCCCTCCTGCCTGGAATCTAACCCATTGTTGTCCCTGCTCACAGGACCTGCAGTGCCACAGGGAAGTGGTGAGAGACTTGTCAGGCATTCTTACAGGCACAGCCCAGGCCCAAACATTGCTGTCACACACCTGGTGTGGCTGGAGAGGGGCCACTGGGGCATCCGGTGGGCATTTACATTCTCCAGGTGGACCTGGGTACAGTAGCAGCCGGAGCCAGAGAACCTGGCCCTGTCTCCAGGTGTCCAGCGGAAACTTTTCTGAGCTACAATTTGCCTGCAGGGAATATTTCACGCGAGGTTTACTCTGTGTTTGCAAAATCAGAGCTGGTGAAATTGTCTCCTATCTCATGTCACACCTTGCATGTAAAACCAGTTGAAGTTTTTTTTTGTATGCAATTGTTGCCAGAAAACATTTCGTCTCTATAGATAAAACTCTGGTGTGAAAAGGAAAATTAAACTAATTCATCACATTTTCCTCTAAGTCTTGGGTGACATATAGCTTAAGGTTAAATTCATCATTCAAATGTTCTCAACTGCTCAAGTCAGGGGCCTGGGATCTATTTTCCTTCAATAGTTTTTTTTCTTTTTTTCTCTTCCCCTTTTAAAACTGGGCTGTCTGTCTATCCATCTGCCTGTCTTTCCATCCATGCATCCTCACATCCATCCATTTATCCATCCATCCATCCATCCATCCATCCATCCATCCATCCATCCATCCATCTTTAGGAATGGTGCTGAGTTTTAATCTGTAATAGAGCCCAAGTTCTTGGGAGAAGCTGATATAAACTTAAAACCAATTTCTCAGGTTGTGGAAGAAGTGGTCCTTTCAAAATTGCAGTAACTTTTTCATATTGTTACATTCACACATTTTCAAACAGTATGTAGCACAGCCGGAAGTCCCAGCAACACGGACGGGGCCCATCTTCTTCCTCTTTAGTAGGACGCGGCTTTGGGTGAGTGCGGAGCCCAGCAGCGGTGGGAATGACAGCAGCTTCAGGGCCGCTGTCCTGACCCCTTCCCTGGGGCGGGCCCCTGGCCGGGCTCGCTCTGCCTGGGTCCAGCCACATTCCTGGGCTGGCTCTTCTGCCTTCTGCCAGTTCTGTGAGTTCCCTGGCACGCTGCCCTCAGATTCTCTTTCTGCCTACGTTCATCTTATCGAGTTTCTGGTGCTTGCACCCAAGAACTCTGACTCATCTACTCAGCAAATTAATTAGCTCAGTGATTCACTCACTCAACCAATACTTCCTGAGCAAAACACCCTGTGAGGAGGGGATGTGTGTTTTGAAAATAAATATCATAATTTAATATTTGGTATTTGAAGTAGTATTTTACGACATTCTCTATGACCCCCTTACAGGCGGTGGAGTTAATATTTCATCTCAAATCCTGCAAGATTTGGAGATCTGGTAACCGGGGAAAAGCCCCTCTCCGCAGTGACCTGCCCAGGTGTCTGGCTGGGAAGGACCTGGTGGGGGCCGGACAACCCTTCACCCATAGGAACTCGAAGGTCCAAGCACGCGGAGCCCTGTGGGCCTTTCTGACCAGCACCCATGGAAGACTTGGTTTACGGGACAGAGGTACAAGTTCCATCATCATTAGCCAATGCAATGCCCATCATTTGAGCAAATGACTCTACCGAAACCCTGAAGAGAAGGTGATTTTACAAACCATGTCCACTGAAACTGTCTTCTTTTGGTACTTAAGGCCAAGGTGAACCCTGTCTTTCCCTTCCAGGAAGAGAAAGAGAAAACAGTATCAACAGTTGGTCCCTGATAAAATCTCCCTCCCAGGCTCCATACAGGAGTCAGTGACAGACCAAGTGGACTCACGCAGACAGACAATCCAAGGCCACTGCTCCTGGTGACAGTGGTGACAGTGGGTAGAAGCCTCCCAGCTGTCTAAGCCGTTGTGATGAGCACAGGAAGTGCCCCACCCCCACATTCCACAAGGGAAGCAAGCAAATGCTCACTGGAGGAGAGACCGAGGCCTGTTCGGGGTCCCAAGTGTGAAGGGTGGCGGTGGGGTAGGAGGAGGACACATTCTCAGATTCAGGCTGCATTTTTCTTTTCTTTTCTTTCTTTTTTTGGTCTTTTTGAGACAGGGTCTCACTCTGCAGATCAGGCTGGCCTTGAACTCACTATGTAGTCTAGGCTGGCCTTGAACTCGCGGCAATGCTCCTGCCTCAGCCTCCCAAGTGCTGGGATTACAGGTGTGCACCACCACACCCAGCCCTGAGGCTGCATTGTTAACCACCCACAAAGGGGCCCTGGGACACACGGAGGTCACCCACCACTAATGTGGCGCCCCTCTTTGCCTGTTTATTTGTGCAGTTTTCAACTCGCTTTCACTGTGTTATCTTCCAGCTCTGCGTTGCTTTTGCCCTATGATCACCGGGGGGCATCATCATCCCCATTTGTGGGGGAGGCAGTTTAGCTCACCGCATTGCCATTCTCCAGCTCCCCCTGGGAAAGGGAAAGGTGGAGCTGGCCTGGGGACTCACACGCCACCAGCTCTCTCCCGTTACCACTGTGTCCTGACTCCGCTTTTTCATAGTTCTGATGAAGTACTTGACGGGGATACAACTTCCAGGAGATACCATGCTCTTATTCCCAGAGAGAAAAAGCTGACTTCCTGGTAGCTTTAATTTTTAGAACGAATCGGGTCCCTGGTAGAGATTCTGATTGGCTTGAATTGGGACACATGTCAATGGTGGGCCAATCGTTGTGGCTAAAATATACACATGTAGGAAGAGAGGCATTCTGATTTGTATCCCTTACTATAGTGTGGGGAGGGATGGGGTTAGAAATCATTCCTCCTCAAAAGGGGGCACCACTCCCAGAAGAGATAGATATTTATTGAGCACCTACTATGTACGAGACAGCATGTTCAGACGCAGAAGGCAGAGCCAGAGTTATTTTAAGAATAGAAGCTCTTTGGGAATACTCAGAAATCTTGCAGAAAACAGGATTCCACAGTGTGCGAAATTCAGTTTCACATCAATCTTATTCTGATCACAAAGGGTTGAGAGATCTTAGCTGCTATCTCAGTTGCATTGCACTTTAAATAAATAAAAACCAAATGAAAATACCATCTTTGGTGGCAAGTGACTTTGAAGAGAGAGACTCTTTTCTCCCAGAAGGAGGTTGGTCTTCAGTGTTCTCAATAGTTAAGTAAATTGGCAAAGAACTGCAAGATGGTACGATGCTGGTAGATTTGGTGTCTAGTTTTGATTCTACCTGTAAGAAACTGGATACCTCTGGGTGTCTTAGGTTGGGACTCCCCAGGAAGCAGACCCTGAGGTGGGGACCACGGTGCAGGAGATTTAATAAGTCAAGGCCTTGGGCTTTGCCCCTGGAGGGAGGAAGCAGACCAGGCATTGAGAGCCAGGCTGTGATACTGTCCCCATTCAACTCAGCCAGCCCCACAGGGAGTCCTGAGTTAGGACGAGGGGGCTGGACTTTGGGTGCAGGCTGGGCAGCGAGAACTTGTGGTTGAAGCAGTCCTTTCCAGCGTTCCTCGCAGCGGGATTGACCTTTTCATCCTAAGTAAAATCTTGGTGGCACAGACTGATATCCACTGCACCGCTAGGTCCTCTCACCCACCGAGTCATTTGTGCAATTGTAAAGTGGACACCTTGGCCCAAGTGATCCTTATCTCTGTTGCCGACTGTAAATTGTCTACATTTTGCAAATGTGACTTCGAAAATTCCTGGTGAGACATGAAAAAGATGAAGAGGATCTCCGAGTGAGTTTGGAGTAGCTCTCAGGAAATACGGTTAAGTAAAAGAACCAGGGTACAAAAAAGGTATAATATAATAGAATATCCTTTGCCCAGAAAGAAGGGAAAATGCGCAAGCGCGTGTGTGTGTTTGTGTGTGTGTGTGTGTGTAAAGAAACATCAGAAAGATTATAAAACCTACAAGAGGCAGGGTGGGTGTAGAGTGGAGGGAAATCATGTGGGAGCAGGGGAATGTCCTACATATTTGTAAATTTAAATTAAATTAAAAGCAATGCAAAGGAGTACCCTCAAAAATTAGCAAATACTACAAACAGCTATGTATCATACAGATAAAATAACCACACAGAGTAAAAAACTGGTTCAAGTAGTAAATTGTGATACTAAATCTCTCATTAACCATCCCTTAATGGGGAATATATATATATATATATATATACACATATATAAATATATATATATATGTATGTATATATATATATATATATATATATATATATATATATATAGTATGTATATATTGGTACCGGGAATCAAACTCACGACCTCATGCTTGCCAGGCAGGCACTGTGCCGCTGAGCTATACCCCCTGCCCTTAGTGGGGTATATTTTAAGGACAAAAAACTTTCAAAAGATCTAACCATATATGGTGAATGCTTGTTGATTTAGTAATGCCAACTATATAATTTTGAAATCATTATATTAATATGTAGGGTAAAGTAAATAAGTAGGTATAGTAACATTATTAAGAATCAAGATTTTAATATAAATGAAAATAAACAAAAATAGAAAATAAAATATGTTTTAAAAAAAACTCTTTCACGTGGAATTTGGATACAGGAAGCCTAGAGTAAGTGTAGTCCTTAGCTTTGCCCCTTGAAAGAACTAACAACTGACAACAACTAGTTGCACATTTACTGCTGAGATCTTGATGTAAATATCATTGTCCATTTAAAAAAGGACTCCTGGACAATGTCTCAGTCAAAGTCTGGGGAAGGAAAATATAAAACTAACAGGAAATATTTCCTACTGCCAGAAAACCAGGAGGAACTTAGAAGCCAACACATTTGCATAAACAGGATACAGACTCCATCTCCAAGGGGACCCCTCTAGCCAAATTTAGGGCCATTTGGACATTAAAAAGAATAGAGAAAACAATTGATTGTAATTTATTAAATAATGAAGAAATTCATGAGACCATAGTTAGATGAGGCAGAAGGTGAGGGAAGGAAGAAAAGGCAAGGTGAACAGAGAAGAAAGAAGAGAAAAGGAAAGTTCATCTTTACAGAATAAAGTTGGCCAATAAAGACAGAAGGAAGAAAAGAATGAGGCCATCTTACTGTCCAACATGGTGAAGGATTCAAATAAAGATTTTCAGTGGATATTAAAATAGCTGAGTGATGAGTTTTGAACAGTTCATTCACATAAAGTCAAAATACTACCCTGCAAATTACTGATGACAAAGGAGGAGAAATGTATCTTTGCTCTGGACGTATCTGATCATTGGCACCTTAACCCCAGATTTAAACTTGGCATCACATATACTGGGACCCCCTGATTGTACATGACTGCTAATGTGACACAACAGGAAAGTGAAAACAGAATCATTTAACTTAAATGTGGCCAAGTCGCCAGACCTAACTTTCACTGCACAGAAAACACAGGGATAGAGGCACAAGTTCAACAGCACCATGAAACCATCGGCCTTTTTCAGGATGTGTGGAACATTCTACAGAATTATCCCTCAAGAAGTCAATGTCAACAAATGTTTAAAAAGAAAAAAGAGCACTGCTCACTATTTTAAACCAGTAAAGGCCAAAATAATAAAATAATTCAACAGGCTAAAAACATAGTCAAGTGCAAGAATTTGCCACCATTATAGAAATATATACAAATTAGACACTAGATCATATGGAAAAATTGTCATTTTTTGAATGTAATTACTACATTCTGGTTATGTAGAAGAATGTCCTTAATTTTAGGAGATGCATGAAGTATTTAGTGATGAAATCTCATGAGTTATACCAACTTATTTTAAGTGATGTAACAAAATATAATTATATATATATATATATTATGTATATGTATTTCCTCCCTTGTTTCCTCAATAGATAGCACCAGAGAAATATAAATCAAATAGGGTAAAACATTAAAAATTGGTGCATCTAGGTAATGGGTTTATTATTAGCTAAATTCCTTTATTTTTTTATTTACTTAACATTTTTTCAAAATAAAACATTGTTGGGGGGTGGGAATGCCTGACAATATAACATAAGACTCGGAAGAATCTTTGGATTTTTATCTTCCAAATCTTCCATTTTACAAACTATAAAGTTAAAACCCTAAAGGTTAAAGAGTTTGCCCAAGACCACAGAGTTAACGGAGGGGTCACCTTAAACACACCAAACCGTTAATCAAGTCACCTGCTGAGCTTGCACGAGAGCATTTTGTAAGGTGATGAAACAACGAAAACCATGTTTCCTAATCAGTCTTTCTTGCCCCACATGAGAGGAGACAGACCTGGAGATAATCCGTGGAAATCAAGCATGAACCGAAGGGCTTGAGCCAGCAAGCCAAGGGTCCTTCAGAAGTGCGGATTGCACCATTTTACCTGCAACCTCCAACCACGCTTCTCCCTTATTTTTTTTTTTTTATTTATTTTTTTTTTGTGGGTACCGGGGGGTCGACCTCAGGACCTCGCGCACCAACAGGCGCCCGTGCCACTGAGCGATATCACCGGCCCCTTTTTCGTATGTGGGATCCGGGAGTCGAACTCGGGCCCTCGCGCTTGCAAGGCAGGCGCTTACGCCGCTGAGCCATCTCACCGGCCCTTCTCCCTTATTTTCAGTTCATTTAACATTCCTTTCTTTCTTTCCTATTCTGGTATGCTTACAGTTTACTTTTCTTCTTTGACTAAAACAAAATGACTTTTACTCTTCACATATATTGGGGAGTTTGGTATTAAAAAAAAATCGTTGGGCCGGTGAGATGGCTCAGCAGCGTAAGCGCCTGCCTGGCAAGCGCGAGGGCCCGAGTTCGACTCCCGGAACCCACATACGAAAAAAGGGCCGATGATATCGCTCAGTGGCACGGGCGCCTGCTGGTGCGCGAGGTCCTGAGGTCAACCCCCGGTACCCACAAAAAAAAAAAAAAAAAAAAGAAATCGTGGACACTCAACCCCTTTCCCTACCTATTTGCTGCTTACAATGAACACTTTTTCAATGAATATATAATGAAGGTAGCTGTTAAAGAAAAATGAATGTTATATATAAAATTGTGAAATGTTATTTTCTACCTTGTAAAGGAAAAACATATCAGTGTGGAATGTACAATTTATAGTCGAGCTGGAAGGCTACGGTCATTTAAATAGCACCAGGCATGGAGTGGGCAGAAAGCCTAAAGTCATCCAGGAAAGTGGAGGATATTCTGGAGCTTGCAAGATAATTCTCAGAGGTTTGATGTCTTTGCTGAGTCATGTCCTTAGAAAAACCAGCCAGTGGGTTTGTATTTTTGACACATTGCCTCCAAATGGGAAGTATGGTCTTTTTTCTTGAATTCATTTGACTAAGTCTCTTAATTCCAGTTATGATATGTGTCTCTCATATGAAATTTTAAAGTTAGCCTTAAAAGCAAGTATAGCAAGTTGCTGGCCTAGAATACTGTACTATTTGGTCTGTACAGTATTTTTAAAAATATGAGATTTGCACATACAAGTGCTGCTTCCAATTTCTGTTGGAAGATGCAACAGCACTGGGCTTGAATTTCCTCCTGGCGGAGGCTGATTTTTTTCCATGGCTGTGAACTCGATCCCTAGAAGTTTCAGATATTGTTATATCCAGACAGCCTCATTTAAAAGGCTGGCTCCTCGCAGCATGAGTTTGAAAGCTGTGCTGTTCACTTTCAATTCGAAAAAGTGGTCTCTCTTGACATTGACAAGTGTTTACCTCTACTATAGCTCCATGTGCTTTCCCAACAATGATTTGGGAAAATATAATTATTATAATCACTTTAAAGGTATGTTTCTGAATCTTGAAGAGGCCATGGAACTGCCCAAGATCTCATAGCTAGAAGTAGGGCCAGGATTCAAACCCAAATCCCATGCCACAGATGGCTGAGGCAAAAGAGAACGTGGAAAGAACTTGTCTTTTGCCCCCTCTGCTGCGCATGGAGCAACACAGCATCTTTGCTGCAGAAACTTCTGGATTTCATTCAGTTATTCATCAAGGGCTTGTCCTGTATAAGGTCATGGTGGCTCCTGGAGACCTGGGGAAGGGACCCAGGCTGGCAGTGATTATGAGTCACTTTCTGCTCGCCACGGGGCAGATGAAACAAGTGAAGATCGAAAGTAACCCAAGATCCTATTGCAAACATGGAAATAATAGAATCAGAAATGTGACAATAATCATGGAAATCACAACGGCTAATACTGACAGGAACTGACAATATGCTGGGTGGTCTTAAGTGCTTTATCTATTTCATTTCCATTTGATTCTTAAGGCAATCACATGGAAGCTGTGGTTTATTATCCTCACTTTGCAGTGGGAGGGAGGTGAGAACCCAAATCCTTATTTTCCAAATGAATTGAGACCTGGAGATGTTAAATGACTTACACGAAGTCACACAGAAGCTGTCCAATGGTAGAGCTGAGACCGGAAGCTGGTCCAGAATTCTCTTCCTTCAACATTCCATTCAGTTTCTCCAATTTAAAATCTGACCAAGGAGACAGGATTAATATACCCATAAATAATTAGCAGGAGAAGGTATACAACATTTTATGAATTGAAAGGGGCCTTAGAGACTCTCTGGCGAAATTTTCTACCCCAGGAGAGCCTCTTTGTATTCCTGGCAACTGAGCACTTAGAATTTGAGTTGAAACCTACTTCTAATCTTAATTTTGCTCCCTGGAGCTAAATAGTATATATCTATGCCTTCTTCTGTATGCTGTCCTCCCTCCAAGAATTTCAGAATAGCCTTTATGAACCCATAAATCATCATATCTGGGCCAAAACCCCAAATCTGTCTATCTTTTATGTCATACAGGCTTTTGAACAAGACTCATTAGGTATCTGTCTGCCCCCCTGGACGAACTTCAAAGATGGCTTCGAATGGGTGCCACTTCCCGGTATTTAGGTCCCTGTGTAGTGTGCCCCACCCCTCACTGAATTTTGGCTGTCCTTTGTTCTGTACGGAATATAGCAGGGGTGACTCTGATTTTAAGCCTTAAGTAGTCTGGACAGTGTCTCAGAAAAGCCAGCTACCCTGTAAGAAGTCTGGCTACCTGCTGGACAGGGAGCCCCTGAGTATAAGACCCACAGGAAGAGGAATGGAGGCATCACCCATGTGAACCAGGAAGCCCTCTAGATGCTCAGGACCCCACATGGCTCCAGACCCAGCTGCAGCTCCCTGGCATGGCAAGAGATGTGCAGCCGACAAACAGAAGAGCCATCCTGCTGAGCCCCACCAATTCACAGCATCGTGAGAGGTGGAAAGAACAGTGGCTCTGTTTACCTTGACGCTACTACCACAGCCCTGGATTTAATTTACACTTAGCAGTCATAACATTGTATTGAATGTGCAGCTGACTAGAAATCCCTAGCGTGTGTTTTGGGCTGCTGTCTCTCCTCAGTTTCTTCCTAAATGGTGGCTTTAATATTTTTTAATATTAATATTTTTTCCTTGATAAGATTCATCTTGTCTGTTGTGACTTCTTAGCCTAGTTTGATAAGATTTGAAAATTTTCAACAAATCCACTTGTTTTTGTTATCCAATATAATAAACATCGCTGTGTTCCTTTGCAATTTGACAAGCATGTCATAAATATTTTATTCAAGCCACTAATAAAATTGTTGAATAGAATCTGGCAAATTCCATCTTTTGTCAGGGCACCGGAGACTTCCTTCTGCATAGCTTTTTTTTTTTTTTTTTTGTGGGTACCGGGGCTCGACCTCAGGACCTTGCATGTGAGCAGGCGCCCATGCCGCTGAGCGATATCACCGGCCCTTTTTTCGTATGTGGGTTCCGGGAGTCGAACTCGGGTCCTCGCGCTTGCCAGGCAGGTGCTTATGCCGCTGAGCCATCTCACCAGCCCCTGCATAGCTTTTGATACATGAATTGAATAACACTTAGGAAATGGTCATTCCATCTATAAGCCTATCTGATCTCTTATCCACTGAGCTGCTGCTCCTCTTTTGGTTCCTGAGGACATTGTGGAGAATTCGCTGAAGTCAGGCACATTTTGTCTCTAGCTTTTCCCCGTACTTCCAGGGTAACGCTCTCCAATAAAGTGGTTCAAATTTAGTCTGACACGAGTAGCTGCTAATCAACTCATGTTGGTGCCTAATGAGTACCACTTTATCTCCAACATGGTCATGAATAATTTATTTTAGAATTTAAAGAGCACAATTTGATAGTCAAACACACCTGGGTTGAAATTCTGGATCTTTTCTTTGGGAACTAAAGCAAATCACTCAACTTTCCTGACCCTCAGTTTCCTCACTTGTAAAATGAGAATAAAGATACTTTCTTCATGGGTTTGAAGATCAAAACAAAACAATGTAGGGACAGCTTTTGGCACTGGGCACCCGATATGCGTGGAGGTCCCGCTTTGTTACTATTGTATTATTATGATAAATTGTTCTCCAGTCTGTTGTTTCTAAACTTGACCTCCTTCTTTTCCCTTCTCTGGAAACTTGACTAACACATGCCTAACCCAAGTCTTAAGGCACGGTATCATAGATAATGGCAAAAATAACAGCAGAACTGCTTTCTGCCTGCCATCCACTCCCACCACCTGCCCAAACTGATGTCTATCCTCCCTTTTTTTTGTTCTGCTCAAAACATTAATTAAAATGTACCCTCCCACTCCTGCCTAACATGCACCTTTTGTGGCCCTAGGACGTTTTGAGTGGCTCAGATCATTTGGGGCTCCAGCTGGTATCACACAGACCCCCTGTGGCCACTCTTCGTGCTCCCTACCTCCTATGTCCCACATGCCACATCCTGCATAGACTGCTCATCACCAGGAAGGATGCGCCAGACCAAGAAGCCGTTTACCTGTGCCAAGATGGGGCAGAAAACTGGTTCACATTCAGAAGTCATGGGATCTTCGGTTAGGAGCAGGACTTGGAGAAGCCGAGTTGCACCCTAGTCTTGGGAGAACCAGGGCACCAGGAAGGAAATGAGACTCATGGGAGTCAAGACTGGGAACCCAGTCACAGGAACCGCTGCAAGGCTGCCATGGTGGGAAACGCAGTATTCCTTAGACCTCCTTCTAAAGTAGATTCAGACCCTGGGTCTATGTGGAGTCCGTACACAGTGCATGACCACCAGCAGAGGAAGTCACCATGCTGCCCCCAGAAAGCCAAGGAGGGCCTGATGTACTCTCCTGGGGAAACCCTGGCAAGCCCTCCTCTGACTGGTGTCTGAACCTTTCTGGAGATGACCTGACAGAAAGGCTGGGCAGGAGGCCTGTCAGGTGTCCCTCAGACAGGCTGACGATGTTCGCTACCGTGAGTGTGACCCAAGTCACTACTGACTGACTCTCTGAGTACTGAAATGTCAGTTGAAGGCTAGAACATTCCTGGTAAGAATGGAGAGAGACAGGGTGGGTCACATGTCACAGGCAGTCATTTTCAATCCACTTTAATGATCTCAGTGGTGGATGCCGTTACAGCTTTCTGGTTGGCTGTACCATCAAGCTGTCCTTAAATATCAATCAAAAGCCATGTAAGACTTTTGCTATTTCTTGAACTTTTAAAACTGAAAAATAATTGAAGTAATTTTCTGAAGGAGATGGAGGAATAAACCCCACTGCATAACACTTCCTGCAGAAATGTCAGTTAAAATTTTGAGGAGTAGCTGAGCTAGCTTCTTTCTCCTCTCATCCCCTCCTTCCTTTCTTTTTTGATTCCTTCTCGTTATCACCTTGGACCTCCCTCCTCTGGCAGGGAGTTATTTATACTTTTTAGTCATGGTACATTAGCATCTGCAGGTCCTTGGTTTGCTGTCTTTTTATTTTATTATTTTGTCCCTCCCTCCTTAGTCTCCTCATATCCCACTATTGGGAGGCATCTTATGATGCTATGTTCTTACATCTGTATGTGCCATTGAAGAATATGTTGTACTTATATATTTCTGATGTACATAGATGACACTTGTGATAGGTTTGTTCTGTTTCTTACTTTCTATTTTCTGTCTCAACAGTTTTTGTGACAGTTAAACTGGATTGTCAACTTGATTGGCTTGAAAGCCATCTAGGGGATTAGTAAAGCACACTTCTGGGTGTTTTGGGGTGAGTCATGGAGGCGTGACCTTGAGGACATATCCATCCCTTGTCCCTTCTTCTCTGGTGCTGTCACTTTGCTTTGCTTTCCAGCTGCCATGAAGTGAGGAGCTTTGCTAGGCCGCTCTCTTCCACCATGATGTTCCTGCCTTGAGCCAGCCAACCATGGACTAATACCTCTGCAACTATGAGCCAAAAACCCATTTCTTCCTTGAAAACATGGGTGCTGGGTATTTGTTCACAGCAATAGGAAAGCTGATCGATAATAGTTTCTATGATTTATTTATGGTGCAGTGTGTCTATCTGACTCACTGTGGCTAATTGGTGCACAGTGCTGGAGAGAGTACATTCTCCACGTTGCGTTTATTTATCCCACTAGTAACAGACTCTAGGTTACCCCTAACAATCTGATGCCCAAAACAACACAATGCATGTCCTCGTGCACAGGCACATATGGAGTTGATTATTACAGCCATGCAGATGCGAGTGTGATAGCTGACTCCGGGGCTTACACATTCAGTGTCACTGAGCGCCTGCAGATCATTCTTGCTTTTTTCAATTAAGAAAGGATTCACATGCATAAACATCACCCTGTTAAAGTGCACAATTCAGTGGTTTCTGGATTCACAGAGATGCAAAATCATCCTCATTAGCGAATTCCAAAATGTTTGCATCTCTCCCCAAATAAACTCCATAACTGTTGAAAGTCACTCCCCATTTTCCCGTCCTTGGCCTCTGGTAACTACCAATCTACTTTCTGTCTCTGTAGACTTTCCTGGTCTGGACATTCCGTATAAGTACAGTCATGCCATTTGTAACCTTTTATATCTGGCTTCCCCCCCCCCCCCCCCATTTAACATACTGTTTTCCAAGTTAACCTGTATTGTAGCTTGTGTTAGGGCTTCATTCCTTTTTACACACATGTAATACTCCACTGAATGGAGATAACACCTGTCATTCATCCATTCATCGGTCGATGGTTCTTTAGATTGTGTTCGCATTTGTGCCATGATGAATAATACTGCTACATTTCAGGTATTATGCTATGACACTGAACATTTGTGTACAACGTATCTTTTTGGTTCTCTTGGTGTAAGCTTATGAGTAGAATAATTGCTAGGTAATATGATGTGCTTACTTCATCACTGAGAGCCTTTGGTCAGAGAACATACTTGATAGGATTGTCGCTGTAAACATATCGTGTCTTGTCTTGTGGCCTAACGCGAGGTCTGCCATGGAGAATGGTCCATGTGACCATGAGAAGGATGTGTATTCTGCTGTGGTTGGGTTAGGGTTCCATGGGAGTTTGTTATGTCTGGCTGGCTTACAGCGTTTTCCAAGTCTTGAATTTCTTTTTTGACTTTCTGTTTAGTTGTTTGATCCATTATCAAAAATGAAACACCAAAGTCTTGAACTCCTGCTGTGGAATTACCTATCTCTCCTTCTATTCTGCCAGTTTTTGATTTGTGTATTTTGACCTTCTGTTGTTAAGTGGACATATGTTTATATCTGTTGTGTCTTCTGAATGGACTGGTCAGTCTATTCATTTTAAATTGTTCTTCCTTGTCTCTAGTAACAATCTGGTCTTAAGACCTACTTTGTCTAATATAAGCATAGCCATTCCAGCTCTCTTTTGATTACTGTTTGCATGGTATAATCTTTTCCATTCTTTTACTTTCTACTTATCCGTGGCTTCCAACCTGAAGTGTATCTCTTGTACACAGAATAGCATTGGTTCATATTTTTATCTTCCATTTCATCAATATTTATTTTCTGAGGGGAGTGTTTAATCTATTTACATTTCATATAAGTACCGATAAGGTAGAATTAAGGCCCGCCACTCCCATTTGTTTTCTACATATCTTAAGTCATTTGGTTCCTCTGTTCCTCTATTTTGGCCTTCTGGTTTGTCAAATAGATATTTCCTAGTAGAATATTTAATTCTTTTGTTGTGTGTTTTATTTTCTTAGTGGTTGTTTTGGAGATTATAATTAATTTCTTAATTTACAAAAATTTAGTTCAGATTGATACCAACTAAACCTCAGTCTTCTACAAAACTTTGTTCTTATATAGCCCCATTCTCTCCCCTACATTTGCACTATTATTATTATACAAATTATATATTTATGCATTATAGGCCCATTAATGTCACGTCCCCTGCCACCTCGGCCCTTTGACACGGTCAGGGAAGAGGGAAATGCACGGCTTCAAGGAAGACTGCTTTCTCGGAGGCGACGTGGCACATTCCTCTATGCTTGGGTAGTGGGAGAATTTCTCATGGGACTTCTTTTCCTGAGTATATTACTAAGAGTGCTTTTGTATAAAATCATTTCTCAAACAATACAATTACAAAGATTGGAAGTTTCTGATGACTGATGGAGAAAACAGATGTTACTCTCATAAACAACAATAATGCCCACTACAAAACCAAAAATCACATAATGTACAGGAATTTACCTTGAGATGGGGAGACCGAAACTTATTGTAAAAAACAGAAACCTATTATAAAAAACAGAAACTTAACTATTGTTGAAATGCTAGTTTGTTTTGATGGCTACAGTGACCTTATCAGGTTATAATATTCCCACTGATTTTAAACAAACCACATTATTGAGAAAAAACAGGTGTGAGACGCCTCATTAACCTTGATCCATCATATTCTTAGAAATAGGCCTGTAGTTATAGAAACAACAAAAAAGTACAGTCCCTTCTTGATATCAGTTACAATGTAACCATCTTTCAAACCTCATACTGTCTGCCAAGATTTCTGTTCACATAATCATGCTTTTATGCTTTGCCAATAAAAATAGTATATATATACGCTTAACTTGAAAAAATAAAGGAGAGAGAGAAGAGAGAAAAAGCATAACAGGAGGACAACTAGTGTGGTGTCTCCTTCTTACTGCGCCGACGCTTCCGCCCACCTTCGGGATTTCCCCGACCTTGCAGCAGCTGGACTGCGGCAACTGGCGCCCAACGTGGGGCTCGAAGGTAAGCTTTCTCTTTCGGCGGTTGATAAGGCTCTCGCCAAGGGTGCTGCAGACCCCTCGGTAAGTACAGACCGGGTTGAAAAGGGCGAGTAATCATGGGACAAAGTGAATCTCGGGCACGGAGCCTCTTCATTGATATTGCTAAGCAAATGTTGCTGAAACGGGGAATACGGGTATCTAGAAAACAGTTGCAGGAATTTTTCTCATTTGTACAAACTTGTTCCCCTTGGTTTCCAGAAGAAGGAACCTTAAATCTTGAAACTTGGTTGAAGCTAGGAAAGGAAATTAGAAATCATTATGAGTTATATGGCGCTGATGGAACTCCAGCTCAGGCATTCTCGCTCTGGAATGCTTTAAGAGATTGCCTTGATCTGGATCCTGAAGCAATTTGTCTTACAAAAACTTTACAACGCTATGAATCAGACATACCAGGTCAAGCTCTTAAAAAGACTAATTCTTATGGGTCAATTCCAAAAACTGATACTGCCACTGCTCCCTTATTACAAAAGGGAGCCCAAAATTCAGATAGTTCTTCAGACAGTGAGGATGAGGATGATAAGGATGACACTTTACCTCCAGACTACGCTGCAGAGTTAGATGAGGAAGCAGCTCGCTATCATCATGATGATGAATTCCCTATATTGACTGACCAAATAAAACGAAAATATAGGTGAAAAAAGAAAGGCTCAGGATATACACCTATGGATGTAGGATTTAGGGGGGCTTTGAAAAAGGCTAGAGAAGCAGGGGAGCCATTGTTAAATTTTCCAGTCCTGTTTTCTGGAGATAATGAAGCCCCTTCATGGGAACCACTTCCTTTTAAATTACTAAGAGAACTAAAAATGGCTGTTAAAGACTTTGGTCCTACTTCTCCATACACCTTACAGCTAGTAAACTCTATTGCTGCAGAATGGATGACCCCTTGGGATTGGCAACAAACAGCAAAATCTTGCCTTTCCCCAGGGTTATATTTAATGTGGAAAGCTGACTATGAGGAAAGAGCTAGACAGCTTATTCAGCAAAGCCTCTTTAAAAGGCCGCAGAGAGGAGGTTTTACTATGCCTATGCTGATGGGAACTGATAATTACTCATCAGCAGCCAGTCAACTTAAACTCCCTCAAAATGCTCTGAGAGAGGTCACGATTCTTGCGGTTCAAGCTTGGCAACATTTGCCTGCTGCTGACGCAAGAACGACCTTTCTCAGTAACATTAAACAGGGACCACAGGAACCTTTCACTGATTTTGTGGCTAAATTGGAGGATGCTATTCAAAAGATTGTAGAAAATGAAGAAGCCGCAGCAATTTTACTCACAGTTAGCTTTTGAAAATGCCAATGTTACATGTCAATCCCTTCTACGTCCTATTCGAAGGACCGAAAATATTAATGATTATATAAAAACTTGCTCTGAGGCTTCACCTACATATATACAGGGCGTTACTATGGCAGCTGCCTTACAGGGAAAGACTTATCAACAATATCTAAAAGAGATAGGTAGCAACGAAAACCAAAAGGAAAACAAAACACCTCCTCGCCCTGGTTTCGGTCTCCATGGGGTTTGTTTTCAATGTGGAGAGGCAGGTCATGTGAAGAACAGGATACTTATCAATTAGCACAAACAGAACATAACTTGCACCACCAAAATGCTAACTCCCTACGTTATCAATTCAAATTAACTAGAGAACAAGCTAGACAAATTGTAAGAAATTGATCCTCCTGTGCTGTCCATATCCATTCATCACCAATGGGAGTCAATCCAAGAGGTCTTAAACCAAATGCTTTATGACAAATGGATGTTACACATATTCCATCATTTAAAAAACTTAGTTATGTACATGTATGTATTGACACTTGTTCACATGCACTCTTTGCTTCTGCAAGGAGTGGTGAAGCGTTTAAGGATGTTACACAACATCTGTATCAAGCCTTTACAGTGTTGGGAAAACCTCAACATATAAAAACTGATAATGCCCCAACTTATACATCAAAAAATTTTAGAGAATTTTGCCAACAATTACACATACTCACTCCACGGGAATTCCCTATAATCCACAAGGACAAGCTATAGTTGAAAGAGCTCATCAAACTATAAAAATTCAGATACAAAAATTACAGTCTGGGTATACAAAATATTTATCTCCTCATCATGTATTGAATCATACTTTATTTGTTCTTAACTACGTCAATGTTGATGCTGATGGCATTACCAATATGGAAAAACACTGGAATCCTATAAAAAATGTATATCCTAAAGTCTTATGGAAAGACTTGGTAACTGGTAGTTGGAAAGGACCAGATATTTTACTAACATCAGGTCGAGGCTATGCTTGTATCTTTCCACAGGATGCCGAAGTTCCCTACTGGATTCCGGATCGGCTCATCCAGCCGTACCAGGACCAGGAAACGTCATATGCCCCCAGTCCCATGGTATCCGGTGACTCCTCCGAAAACGCCTCTGGAGACCCGGTGTCCACTTCAATTGACCCCGGATGAACATGGAGAAGCTCCAGACAGAGTGACAGCTAAGATGGCCAAGCTCGCTCTGTCTTCTTCTGCTCCGCCACGGACAAAATCTACTCGAGAAGCTAAACCTCCAACATGGGGACAAATAAAAAAATTAACCCGTGAAGCTGAAGAAGTGGTGAAGGCCAGCGGTGAACCTGTTACCCCTTTACATCTTTTCCTTGCCATATTGGCTGTTCTTTCTGCGCAGGTATCTGGTGATGATGCTTCCTCTCATATGCAATATTGGGCTTATCTTCCTAACCCTCCTTTTTTTCATCTTACTTCCTGGGGAACTTCTAATTTAAAGGTATTCACCAACAATACCCAATTGATGGGAGGAATTTCTAACTCCTTAATTCCACATAAGACAAGCCATAATTATACCTTTTATGGATATTCCGATGATGTTCCTTTATGCTTTGCCATCAAAGGCATCCCTTTACCTGGATGCCTTCCCCTCAACTATAGAACATTTTTACAGATTCTCCTGCATCAAAAACAGAAAATAAACGATACCTCTGGGCTCTGTCTATAAAAGTAATTGGTTATCATAAATATAATGACACTTACAAAAATCTTTTTATTTATTTATTTTTTTTTTTTTGTGGGTACCGGGGGGTCAACCTCAGGACCTCGCGCGCCAGCAGGCGCCCGTGCCGCTGAGCGATATCACCGGCCCCTTTTTCTTATGTGGGATCCGGGAGTCGAACTCGGGCCCTCGCGCTTGCAAGGCAGGCGCTTAAGCCGCTGAGCCATCTCACCGGCCCAACTTACAAAAATCTTACAGGAGATGACTCATTATTACTAATTGATCCTTGCAAAGACAAATATCCTAATAGGGATCAATATTGGAAAACTATTGAAAAGCCTAATGGCTTTCCCCATTGGCTTGACTGTGGCTTTTCTCATGCAGTTACTATACATAATATACCTTATACTAATGTTTCCATATATGATTATTCTGTGTTTTCCCCTAATTATGATTATACTACATATATTTTATCATCAGTTTCCCCTACTCCAAGTCCTCAATCTGGTCACATCATATTCAACTCTACTGGTAAAATTCCCATTGATGGCGAACCAATGTATCGCTGGTATTCCACTGGATGGGTAGCGCCCATTTATGAAAGTCATTCACAAAATCTCCCTATACAACTTTATCCTGACCTCTTTTGACTCTTTGCTGCTACTAATATGGTGTTGTTAACCCGTCCTAACAACATAATCCCTGCACCTTATGCTATTACTGCATGTGTCAATACTCCTCATGCTATTCTTGTTGGAAATGACAAATCCTTAAATATTTCCTTTTATGATGGTACTTATCATGTACAATGTAAAGAATGTTTATTAACTAACTGTATTAATTCAGGATTGCCAAAAAACTTATCCACCTTTTTGATAGTACATCAACCACCACATGTTCTCATACCAGTAAAATTACATGAGCCCTGGTATGATGACACAGGAGTGAATCTATTTCAACAACTAAATGCTTTATTAAGATAAAAACGTTTTGTAGCCTCGCTCATATTAGGAATCACTGCATTAATAACCATAATAGCTTCTTTAACAACAGCTACTGCTGCTTTGGTAGAAGAAGTACACACTGCTAATCATGTTAATGACTTGACACATAATGTCACCTTAGCCTTAACATTACAAGAACATATAGATCAAAAATTAGAAACTAGGATAAATGCTGTAGAAGATACAGTTATTTACTTAGGAAATCAAATACAAAATATTAAGACACAACTTACCACTAGATGTCATGCTAATTATAAATGGATATGTATTACACCATATAGGTATAATGAGACGTCTCAACCTTGGTACAAAGTAAAAAAACATCTACAAGGAATATGAAATAATTCAAATGTAGGCCTAGACATATCAGAATTACAAAATAAGATTAGAGACTTAAATAATGCTCCTTCTCTCAATATGCAGTCCGACTTAGTTAAAGGCATTGCTGCTTCCATTAATAGTATTGCCAATCCCACCTCTTGGTGGCAAACCCTGCTACATTATGCTATTACATCTATTATTATTATCATTCTCTGTCTTATCTCTCCAGTCTGCATCAGAATAATCCTCTCTACGTTGCAAAACCTTCAAAAATAACTACACATTCTGAAGCTTAAAACACCAAATAAAAAAGGGGGAGATGCCACGTCCCCTGCCACCTCGGCCCTTTGACACGGTCAGGGAAGAGGGAAATGCACGGCTTCAAGGAAGACTGCTTTCTCGGAGGCGACGTGGCACATTCCTCTATGCTTGGGTAGTGGGAGAATTTCTCATGGGACTTCTTTTCCTGAGTATATTACTAAGAGTGCTTTTGTATAAAATCATTTCTCAAACAATACAATTACAAAGATTGGAAGTTTCTGATGACTGATGGAGAAAACAGATGTTACTCTCATAAACAACAATAATGCCCACTACAAAACCAAAAATCACATAATGTACAGGAATTTACCTTGAGATGGGGAGACCGAAACTTATTGTAAAAAACAGAACCTATTATAAAAAACAGAAACTTAACTATTGTTGAAATGCTAGTTTGTTTTGATGGCTACAGTGACCTTATCAGGTTATAATATTCCCACTGATTTTAAACAAACCACATTATTGAGAAAAAACAGGTGTGAGATGCCTCATTAACCTTGATCCATCATATTCTTAGAAATAGGCCTGTAGTTATAGAAACAACAAAAAAGTACAGTCCCTTCTTGATATCAGTTACAATGTAACCATCTTTCAAACCTCATACTGTCTGCCAAGATTTCTGTTCACATAATCATGCTTTTATGCTTTGCCAATAAAAATAGTATATATATACGCTTAACTTGAAAAAATAAAGGAGAGAGAGAAGAGAGAAAAAGCATAACAGGAGGACAACTAGTGTGGTGTCTCCTTCTTACTGCGCCGACGCTTCCGCCCACCTTCGGGACTTCCCCGACCTTGCAGCAGCTGGACTGCGGCACATTAATAGTGACTTCTAATTATTGCTGTATGCAGTTATCTTTTAAATCAGACTCAAACAGAGTTACAAACAAAGATATGCATATACTGCCATTTTTTTTTATGTGGGTACCGGGAGTCGAACTCAGGACCTCACGCTTGCCAGGCACGCTCTTATGCCGCTGAGCCATCTTACCAGCCCCTGTCTTTTTTATTTCACTTTGGAGTTACCTCTACTAGTCTCTGTCTTTCTTCATAAGGACTTGAGTTATGATATAACATAATTTCATTATGAAGCATTTCCGTTAGTGTTTCCGGTAGGGTAGGTCTGCTAATGACAAAGTTTCTCAGAGTTTTTGTTTTTGTTTGTGTGTGTATTTTATTTTTGTTTTTTTGTTGGGGAATGTCTTCATTCCCCCTTCATTTATGCAAGATATGTTGCTGGATATGGAATTCTTGGCTCAAAATCCTTTTCATTCATTACTTTAAATATGCTACCAGACTGCCTTCTACCTTCTGTGAGAAACCAGCTATGAATATTTTTGAAGGACTTTTGTGTAATATCTACACAGTGAACTGCACAGATTTTTTTGGCACTGCTGGGGATTTTTAGGTGTGGGGAGTTTTAAGATGTGTGTATATCCGTGTAACCTCCAACCCAATAAAAAAATACAAAATTCCCTGCTCCCCAGAATATCACTCAAGTAATTTTATAAATAACACCCCTCCCATTTCTGTGGCAATTACTGCTCTGATTTCTATCACTATGAAATACTTTTTCTATTCTCGAACTCTATAAAAATGGCATTACACACTATGCACTCACTCTGCTATACCTGACTTTTTACACAGCATATTTTAAAGACTTATGCACATTATAGCATGTATTAACAATGGGCTCTTTATTATTGCTGAGAAGTATTTCATTCTAGGACTACATCACAAGTTGCTACACCATTTTTCTGTTGATGGACATGTGGATTCTTTCCAGGTCAAGGTTATTGTGAATAAAGATATTATGAACATTCTTTATAACAATGTTTGTATGTGGATAAATCTTTCATTCTTGGGTAAATAGCTAGAAGTAGAACTGAGTGATCCTAGTGTAGGCATTTGTTTAACTTTGGGAGACATTTTTACAGACTAGCTGGAGCATTTTACACATCCATGGGGACAGATTGAGAACATCAGGGGAACGGTATCTTACTGTTGGGTGCTGCCCATCTATCTGGAAAGTAACTATTTTAATGCCTGTAACATGGTCTATCATTGTGATTTTAATTTGAACTTCTGTGATATACTTATTGGCTACACGTATATATTCTTCAATATGAGTTTTAGTCTTCAATAAAGTTTTAGTCTTTAATTCATTTAAAAATTGGCTTGTCGGGCCCGTGAGATGGCTCAGCAGTGTAAGCGCCTGCCTGGCAAGCGTGAGGTCCTGAGTTCGGCTCCTGGTACCCACATACCAAAAAAGGGCCAGTGATATCGCTCAGCGGCATGGGCGCCTCCTGGGGTGCGAGGTCTTGAGGTCGACCCCTGGTACCCAAACACACACAAAATTGGCTTGTCTGTTTTTTTTCTTAATTGAGTTTACATATTCAGGGTACAACTCCTTTGTCAGCTGTAGCTATTACAAACATTTTTCCCCAGTCTGCGGCTTTGCCCATTTTTTTTCTTAATGATGTCTTTTCATGGGTATAAGCTTTCAACTTTACTGAAGTCCAATTGATATACTTTTTTTTGATCCTGTGCTCTCACACAAAAAAATCTTTGCCAAACCCCTGGCTGCAAATATATTCTCCTGCATTGCTCTAGAAACTTTAGGGTTTTACCTTTCGTGTGTATATCTATGATCTGAGTTGAATTGCTTTTTGCATACATTTTCTGTGAAGCAGGCATCAAGGTTTCGTTTCCTTTTTTCTAGTTGTTCAGTACCGTTAGTTGAAAACATAGCTTTCTCTGTAGGATAGCATTAGCTTCTTTATTGAAAATCAGTTGCTACATAGACATGGAGCAAATTTTGGATTCTCTAATTATGTTCCATTAACCTATCTGTCCCTCCTTATGCTAATAGCACACTGCCCTGATCATCACAGCTTTACATACCCAGCTTAAAGTTAGTGTGTATAAGCCCTACAACTTTGTTCCTCTTTTTCAAGTTTGTTTTGGTTCTTCTAGCTACTTTGCATTCCATGTACAGTTTAAAATCAGCTTAATTTCTGCCAAAAAAAAGGGGACCTGGTGAATTTTTTATTGGCATTGTGTTAACTCTGTAAATTATTTTCAATTTACTTGGATAGAATTTCAAATTAATTTGGCAGCCCCTTTAAGCAATTAAATTTATAAATGCTACACTCTGCAATCCATGAATTAAGCATGGCTCTGTGCAGGTTGTTTGCACCTGAGTACATTAGAAGTGTCAAAGCTAAGCCATTCATATGAATGAAATTATTTATGTGTCAGCAAATTTACACCCCTGGAGACTTTTTCTTGGGCTTCAAATTCTTATACATCAGCAGAGGAAGACATACAGCTGACTTAGAAAATGTGAAATAATCATAGAATTAGCTGATGCTTATTAAGATGGCAACAAATTCCAGGCACCATGTTATGGGTTTCACAGTATTTTCTTAACATTTTCAACAGCTCATAGAGTGCATGTGCTAGTGTCATTCCCATTTAATGGATGAAGAGACTGAGGCCTATAAACCCTAAAGGCCACATAACTGACCAGTGGTGAACTGAAAAACAGCGCGGTGACCCTGAGCAGTAGCAATAAAATCTTCCAGTGTGAGCACTTGGATCACCTGGTGCTCTCGAGCCCTCAGTCCTTGGCTGAAGACGAGCTCCGGGATGGGCACTGCCTGGTGCTTTGTTCTCCACGATGCACAGGGTGACTTTTTGACATGACTGTATCATCTATTTAGCACAATCTTATTCTCAGAACATCACCAAAGATCAGCAAGTTCGAAGCCATCAAAATCGAACCTTGACAGCGGTGACTTCCTTTATGCAGACAATGGGACCTGGAAATACAGTGCCACTTTTGCATTAATGTTTATTTCAGAAGGTCCGAGGCCTTTGAGTAAGAATGAATGAATGAACATCAAACCACTGCTATCACTACAGTTTAGCCCTAGTTTCTCACCCACAATGTCTTGCACTGGGTTAAACGTGTGCTAACTATTTGCATTTCTTTTTTTTTTTTTTTGTGGGTACCGGGGGTCGACCTCAGGACCTCGCGCACCAGCAGGCGCCCGTGCCGCTGAGCGATATCACCGGCCCTTTTTTTTCGTATGTGGGATCCGGGAGTCGAACTCGGGCCCTCGCGCTTGCCAGGCAGGCGCTTACGCCGCTGAGCCATCTCACCAGCCCCTATTTGCATTTCTTTTCACAATGCAATTTAGCTTCTAAAGCATAGGCATTTTATAATGTGTGAATTTCTTGATGTAGCAATAGTTATTAAAGATATTTCTCACAATTTCAAATAAATTCCGTACTCCCTCCTTGCTTAAAAATAATTTCATTCTAGAAAGATATTACTTTTAGTAATAGCAGACAAGTGTATTTCTCTTTTGTATAAAAAGGAAAATATTTTGCAAAAGTCTTACAAAAGACTCTGAAATAAAGGCACAAAACAGATGCAAACTATTGCAAAATGCCGATACGCTCCTGAGCTGTCAGACATCAGAGTACATTACCTGTTTTCAACCTTTCCAGAATCTGCTTCATTAAACACTAGTGGTGAAAAGCAGTCCCCCTGGAAATGTGCGCCGTGACTGGATACTTGATGATATTAAGAAAATATTGGTAATGGAATTTATATGTGATAGTGGTACTATGGTTATATATTTTTTTTAAAAAAGAATCTTTATCTTTTAGAGACATACATCTAATATTCAAAGATAAAATGGCATCATATCTGGGCTTTGCAGTGAGAAGCAGAAAGGGGAAGAAATGAAGCCATGCTGGGCATATGCTTACAATTGTCGCAGCCGGGTGGAAAGTGAGATATCAGTATACTACTTTCTCGCGATTGTCTATTTCTAAATATTTCGCAATAAAAAATTTCGAGGTAATCCTGCTGACTTCTGTTGAAGATGGAGAAACAAAACCAAGCACTTAGTTCCTGAAACATACATGAACGGAGGATGATTAAATTATGGAAAGTAAGACAGGGCCTTGAATTCTGATGATCTTATTCTATGTTCTCAAATGACAACTTATTACCACGACGTTAGTGACGGTGGAAGTAGGAGCTGCTGTACTGCGAAGTTTGCATTTATCAAAGACATCTAAGACCAGAACTATCCTAAGAGCTTCACGCCACCTCATTGTTGTTAGCCCCGTGTGAGTAATCCGAGGCTAAATAACTTGGCTGCTTACTATTAAGTAGAGAAGGTGGCGTTTGAATGCAGGCAGTGCTACCCCTTATTTCACTCACTCACTAAGCGAGTATGTAGTGAGAGGCTACCGAGTTCCAAGCACGGCGGTAGGAATGGTGAGGAGAGCGGAGACTTCTTGCCAGTATGGGAGAAAACAGACAGAACCTATATAAGTTGAATAGATAATTTTTGTATGTTAGGGAGAGCAATAAGTGCCGGGAAGAAAATAAAGCAAGAAAGAAGCGAGGTGTTGTTGGAAAGGCTTGACTAATGTGGTGACATCTGAGTAGCAGACACAGCAAGGGCAGAGGCCTTGTGGCAGGGCTGGCTTGGTGGGTTCCAGGGTTAGCAAAGAGGCCTGTGTGGCTGGGGCTGAGAGGACAGACACGGGGACGGCAGTGGTCAGAGGGTGCGATGCTTTGAAAGTCACTTGGGAATTTATCTAAACATCACAGAGGCAGCTCTGCTGATTCCAGCCCATGGGAATTTATGCAGAAAGCAGCGGACCTGTTAAGAGGCTCTTCCAAGACCCTGGGGAGAGAGGTGAGTGGTGCAGACCCGGCCTGTGCCTGAGAAGAGGTCAGACTCTGAATGCGTTCTGAAGATAGAGCTGACAGAAAGTTCATTAACAGCCTATCTTCCCAACTACTATAGCACACAAAACTCACGTTTATGCTGAAATTTAAATGGAGACATTCCATCTTTCTGTTAGATGAAAGCACATTATATCTGCCAGAGGACCATGTGCCTAAAGGAGACCATCATCAATTTGGTGGGAGGCCCAGTGGTGGGATGGGCCTGGGTCTTGACTTGGGAAGCAGGGTGACCAGCTTGGCCAGGTTTTAGCACTGACTCCCACCTCCCAGAAAACCTGGGAGTTTTGAGAAAACTGGAAGTGAGACAGAACAGACAGGGCCCTCATTTCTCACCAAGATTCTCTTCCATGGCAGAAGCGATTTCAGGAGATGTTTCCACCGATGATCAGGGGCTCAGGGGCTCAGGGGCTCAGGGGCTGCTGACTATCCCTCAGGCTTTCTAGCAACCGGCATGCACAGCAGGCCAGCTTTTGCTGCTGTATGACCTTCCTGGGGTGGCGGTAGTGAGGCAGCTTCAGCCTTCTTCCAGCTCAGTGTGGTTCTTTTGCACAGACGGACTCAATGTGCCTGAGGAGATGGCCGTGTCAAATGCAAACCCTGGTGCCAAGGGCAAAGAACTAACAAGGTGTGTGCAGGAATTCTGGGGTCACGTGCAACAGCTGACTGGGTGCCCACGTGAGCCCACTTTTTCTCTGTATAAGCTTTACTCCTTGCATCCTTGGGGAGCAGTCTAGGGACCCTGTCCCAAGTACTGTTTCCTTTATGGTCGAGCTTAAGCACCAAAAACCCTCACTTAAATATACTGCTTCCCTTCTGTGATTTCTACTTGAAGTTAAGCAAAAGAACCCAAGGCTGAGCTGGTAACACTGAGTTGTTAACATCAAGAGATTTCTTTTTTCCCCCCAGGAGCTTTCAAGATTGGTAACAGGACAGCTGGCCATCTTACTCAGACCCGTGACCTACATCCTCCCACTCCCATTCTTCACTCTCAAGTTGGTGCAACTCTTCCAGTGCCTCACGGCCTCAGTTTCCCATCTATAAATGGCGGCAACTGTTCTCTTGGCTGGTCTTTCGGGGAACTGGACGTGAATGTGCTTTGTGAACTGTGGGACCATATACTCTGAAGCTTAGTGTGCTCAGGCCCTGGGGCCTCCTGGGGGCTCCTGCTTTCTAGGTGCGGGAGGAGGAAAAGGAAGAGAAGAAGGAAGAGAAGGGAGACCCATACCATGGAAGCTCTCCGTGGCTCTGGAGCATCCTTCTCACGCTCCTGACCTCCCAAGACTCCGGTACCATTTCCTGAGACTCCATAGCAGGGAGTCGAGTGCCATGAGGAGGATGCGGCTGAGGTGTGACTGAGGTGTGACTGGGCCCTGGAACACTGAGGGGATATAGAAGGGAAGAGTGGGAGGAAGTACCTAGGGCCCACAGTGCTTTTCAGAGCACACAAAGATGTTACGATCTTTCCTAAAATCATAGGAAGAAAAAAGAATATAATCTACTGTGTCACCAGTACAGTCATAAAATTTTATTTTAATTGATTACTTTTTTTGTGGGTGAAGAGTCTCACCAGAGCAACAGGGCCTAAAGCCCAGGGAAAACCAAATATAGCCCTGGAGGGAGACGGTCAACCCTGCTTAGAGAGCTTCTCCATCCTCGCGGGGGTCCATGGATTTTCTCAGCTAGTTCAGTTTACTTATTTATGTTCAGTTGATATGGGGTTCTCTTTCTATTAATCAAAAGACAGTTTCTCTTGGATAAGAACTACTCCCATTTTTATAACACTAAAGAGATTGGGGCTTTATTGGTTATCTAGCTATCATCATCATCATCATCATCATCATCATCATCATCTTTTTATTTTTATGCAGACTTACAGAGCCCACTCAGAAAGCCTCACCAGGATTGCCATTGTTTCTCTCCATGGGCTGTGATAAGTCAATGTGTTATCTCAGAGAATTTCAACTTTCAGTTTGAAAATTGATACACAACATCTCTCGGTGGGTGACATTTGATGGGTTGAGTAATTCTTCTTACAATAATTCATTTATTAAGAAATTTTTGGAAAATTATCTGATATTGAACTAACGTGACTGCTACAGTTTGAATCTACATTGTCCCCTAAAGGGCTCTAGGCAGAAGGCCTGGTTTGTGGTGCTCTAAGGTCGTGTTGGAACCTTGAGGAGACGGGGCCTGGTGGAAGGAAGTTAGATCATTTGGGGGCATGGCCTTGAGGATGATATTAGGGCCCCTACCCTTCCTCTCTCTTTTTGTTTCCAGCCTCCGGACATGACCAGCTTATTGCCCATGCTTCTGCACTGATTTACTATGCTTCTACCAGCCCCAAAATAACAAGACCAAGTGACTATGGACTGAAACCGTGAGCCAAAATAAACCGTCGCTTTCAGTTGTTTATCTCAGTTATTTTATTACAAGATTGAAAAGCTGCCAGACACAATCATCTTTGGTAGACTCCATCCTTGAAACTTTTATTAAAATGTTCCTCAACAACTTAACACCATGTCTTTATCAATGGTTTTCAAACTATGACTTTGTGCTCTGAAAGCTCCACCCCAAACCCAACACACTCACGCGCACGCGCACACACGCATTTCTCTTCAGAGACGCCATATTGGGCGCCATATTGGGAGATGACATCACAAGCAGGATGAAGCCCTGATCGTCCCCTTCCCTTCAGTCTGTAGCAGCTGGAGTTCACTTGTGGATGCCACACAAGGTTTCATTTGAACGATAGATTCTAATGGCTAAATAAAATCTATAAACCATTCTTTATAAGTGGAAGTTGTAATTTTCCCATAATGATATTGTGGAACACTGACATACCTTACAGTAAGATGTATGTGTGTAAACATGTTAAAGGAAATCATAATTTATATTTTGAGGACTGGAGTTTTAAGTATGACATTTTAAACTTCACTTATCCTGTCCAAAAGCTGAATATCGATTATAGTTTTCACCAGCTGGAAAAGTCTATACTCCACACGCTCTGAGAAATCAACTGGTTAAGAAATCATAGAGAAATTCTATTTCTGACATTGAGGTAAATACTCCTAGGAAGATTTTCACTTGACGGGGGGAGGAAAGGGAGCACTACAATTCCAACTCCTAAAGGCGCTATTTAAAAAATAGGATGTTAGCTCTTATTGACTTCTGATGCAGGCAGTTCAACCTCATACACATTTTCGTGGTGAAGAACCTGATAAAAGTAAATGAACTTGCAAACTGGAGGAGAGGAGAGGACTCGAGTGTGAACACTTGGAACGTGGGGACTTTCTTCCACCTAAGAAAAAACCATCCTCGGGTAGATGTCTAATACCGTGCATTTCCTCTTCATAATCCTGGGCATCAGCCATCGGGGCTTCATGAGCACCTGTGTGGATCCTACTTCATTCCACCCATCTTGAAAGCCCAACTTTGAGGTTGTGCCTTGCTGTAAGAATTACAGACCACCTGAGGGCCTGTGCTTGACTTGTTCGGCATCTTTGTTCCTGGCAGAACTTGAGCGCCCTTTGGGGTTTCTGTGTCTCCTCTGACTTCTTTCTCTTTCCCACAGCCCGAGTCCCTGAACCTCGGCAGTACTGGGCCATTTTGGGGCCAAATAGTTCTTTGTTGGGAGGGGTTGTTCTTCTATTGGAGGACGCTTGGCTGCATCCCTGGTCTCCAGCCACTGGATACTGTTATCACTCCTCTTCCCCAGTGATGTCTCCAAAACATCGCCAAATGTTCTCTTGGGGAACGGGGAGGAAGGAGCACAACTGTCCCCTGTGGAGAACCACTGCTCTAACCCACAGGGCTCCCCAGTCTCAGAATGCTACCAGGAATCGCACGGTCAACAAGGTTTTCAAAGAAACCTTAGACCCATTTGTTTTAACCAAGCCAATATTCCTAACCCTTGCTGAGCTATTCCAAAGGGAAATATGAAAATATAAGGAATTCATATTCTCCAGACACTCCCCAGGACATTCAGTTTGTAGACAAGATAGAGAACCTCCGAACTAAGTGTGTTTAGCAGTCTTAGTACTTACACAAATGAAAAAAAAAAAGGAGAGAGAAAACCCATTAAAAACACCAACCCCGCAATTTTATTTCAAATAGGGAAAATTCAGGTGGCTTCAGAGCAAGAACAAATTTCTGTTTCTCCACTGGTCGTAGAACAGAGGCCATCGGAGACCATTCCCATTTGGTTTTGGTTTTCCTGTCGTTATCACAAACCCGGTGGGAAACCGAGTGCCTCTTGGGTGTGCCTGGCTTTGAACAGATGTGAAGATGTGGCTCTCGCTGTAGAGCAAGTCTCAGGTGACCGTGGCTCACAGAGACACTGGCTGAAACGAGCGTGAATCAGGGAGCTCCAGCGGGAAGAGGCCGAGGAAGAGGGAACTCCCTGGATGCCGTGTTTGGAGTTGGCTGGGAGGGAAGATGAAGACTTCGCAAGACCGAGGGTGGCTTGGGAAGGCCAGCTGGTGACGTTTTCCAGCAGATGAAAGTTATCAAACTGCCACCTCTTTCCTTCATTTGTACTTCAGTGACAGAGGGAATAAAACCAGACAATGCAGGATCTTAAGATCTTACGCCATAACATAAGGAGCACCATGTCCACAAGGTGCAGGTCCCCAGGAAGCTGTGAATCCCACTTCTGGCCAACCAGGAGGGGTTGGCAGAGATTCTCAGCCAGTTATTGGTCTTCTGAAAGGTGGACAGTTGCATTAGACAATGTTCGACTTTTAAAGAAATCTTGGCCAACTCTCTTAACATCCCCAAGATTTAGTTTCTTTACCTGAAAAATGGGCATCATGGAATTTGTCTCAAATAGTCATTAGGATTAAATTAGATGATGTACACGAAGGTGTTCTGTGAGTTGTAAAACCCAGTGAGGGATTAATTTCCTTCCAGGAACTTCCCACCTTACATAGTCTGCTAAGACCAGGCTCCGATGGTTTTCAGGCTTCTGGGGCGCATGTAAAATAATGGATGACACAGCCATTGACTTCACCTGTCAAATGTCTGTCCTCAAGTGGGCAATTAGGAAAATACATTTCGGGTACAAAGACAGAGTGATGTATTTTTCATGACTGAGGTTACAATTGTATTTTAGGTTATTATATACTAAAGACCAGGAAATTAATTGGTGCCCTCTAAAATGCAGAAGAGCAAGAGATTAATTTGATGAATGGTTTCCATTAAAAAATTCCATTTGGTTTCCCAAATTTATCTTGTCTCTTGAGGTTTCAAAATGCCACAGTGTCCTCCCCCTGTGCTGTCTACCGTATTCTACTGCTTTCTACATCTGTAGGTTTGGAGAGGATCAGTGGTTACACAAAGACAGTAGCAGCACAACGTAACTAGAGCGTTAACCCTTGAGTTCCCTAGTTCATGGATGTTAACTGAAATAACCGTTTGGCCTTTTAGATTAGGTTTTAGATGACACTCAGAATGTAATATTTGTAGAAATTGAAGAAGAAGATTTGGTGAATTATTTCATTTGAGTTACGCAGCTGAGACCATCCAGTTAAGGATTCCCATCAAGAATGCAGTAAACAGGGCAGGAGAGAAGGCTGTTGGGGGGCAGTCAGTGCTATTCTGAGGAGGGGGTGACTGGTAGAGAGGAGGTCAGTTTTTCCAAACCTTTGCTCAGGTACATTTGTAACCACTGAACTAGCAGAGACAATTGGGTGGGTTCCATCCTAGTTGTACAAAAATGCGGACACACGGATGCCATCTTTTATGAAATGAATACCAAACCAACCGCGAATTCAGAGCTGAGCACGTCGCTACATTACAACGCGAAGTTCGTATTTTTCTTGTTTGTCCTCCGACTGCTCTGCCTTGAAGCTCTGCTCAGGGTCTGGGTGGTGGATTTCAATGAGAAGCACGTAGACGAGACCTCCAAGGGGAGCGCCGACCATCGGGCCCACCACGGGAATCCACCAGAAGTGGTGTCCGGCTCTGAAACCGAACAAGACATTAGCGACACATTTCTTGGCCTCTCTCCTGGGAGTCCTGCCTCGCTACTCACTATCCAGGTCTTTGTCATGCATGCAGTACCCTTTTAACTCAGAAAAGCTAAGTATAAGGATATTCATTATGGCGGGGCAACCATCACCCTAGATTTCCCAGTACACCTGATTTAGATCACTATTCCATTGTCCTACTAACGTTTGTGAGAGGTTATGTACAATTTATTTTCCTTTTACAAAATACAGTGCCTGAACCCATAGTCAAGCCTGAGGGCCTCCAGAGAAATTCAGGCCAACCATTCAGGAATTGCCTTTTCTTTATCCTGAAATAATTAGGCCTGGGGATTCTGAATGGAAAGAAAGTGCTTGGAATGTGGAAAGATTCTGAGGCATCACTGATTTGAGGAAAAATCAAAATAAATAAAGATATGCTCTAATAAGGCTTTTGTGCTACGATCCAAACTTCTCTCCAGAAATCTTCAAGGTCAGTACATTCTAGTAAAGGCACTGCAAGAAAGCAAGTGGCCTTGTGAATTGCCACCATCTTTTTTTGAAGAGGAGAAATCTATTCAGAAAGGACCAATCAGAATCTCCTAACTTGGTTGATGACACATACACTTGCAGTGGAACTATTTTTTAAAAGCAAGGAAAATGATAAACACTGAAAAGTAGAATCACGCCTGGAGGGCAGGGGCAGGGGCGGGGGAAGCGGAGGGGCACAGGGACACGTGTGCAGATGGCACCACCATCTGGCTGGGTTCTAACACCTTAACTGGGAATAGCAGAGAGAACTTTGATTCTGGAATTACCATGGCTGTTCTTCCCATCATCATGCTTGACAATGACAGACTGGTCCAGTGGACTTTTGTTTATATCAAATTTGATTAGAAAAGATAATGAAGGAAAGCAGCAGAAGCCAAAGGCCCTGGCCTGGACTCCAGGAGGCCTCCTTCGGACATGGTCTTTGGACCAATCTCCTCTCTCTGAGGTCTGGGTCCTCCCATCCACATAATCGCTTTCACCTCGAGGCTGTGGGAACCTCGGACCTCCGAATCACCAATACGGGCTCCATAGCCCAGCCTGCGACTGAGCAGAGCAGCCACCAGATGTCACCCTCGCTGCGTGACAGAGGACGTTGCTCTCCTGCTCTGACCAAGCCCTCAGCCAGTTTCTGAGGAGCACAGCCAGGCCTTGAACAGCTGAAAGACGACTCTGGTGGAGTCATTTCCTTTTAAGGCAATCTCTCTCTGTCATTTAGCAGATTAAGGGCCAAGATATCTGCCAGGGCACAGGACCACACACACTGTACCAGAGGCACAAGTTCCAAATGGAGAACATCCAATGTGGTTACTTGCCTGGCCCTGTCTTACAGGCATACAGGGTAGTGGTCATTTGCACACCATGGCTTGGGGACTGCCAGGAACAGATCTGTGTCACTGCCCAAGGGACCATCTTTAGGAACTCATCACTTTAAGTAAATTATTTTTAAAATTTAGTAACATTCCAGAGTTCTTTCACCTATTAAATCATCAATATCCTAACTAAAAATAATGGAAAGAACTTTGACTGAAAATGTCTTAATATTCAAGGGCAAAGCAGGAGTTGGCCCCATGTGCTGGCTCTTGTCCTGTCTGATCCTCTGGCTGCCACCACCCCTGCCATCTTCCACTCTTGCCATGCAAGGGCGGATGTGGGCTAAGGATATGCAGCTGGATTGTGGCTGAGACCTTGGAGCTGGGTCTAGGCTGGGAGATTTGAGGTGCTTACACCTTTGATAGAGCTCTGGAAGGACAGGACACTCTAGGGACATGTTAGAGTTTTGGGGGAAATTTTTTGGCTGAGGATTAGCAGCCACCCTAGCTCTTTCCTAAAGAATTTCTGCCCCTCTACTCTATCCTTTTTCAATTCAACCCATGTTGTGTGCTGATGCCAGGTTCATTTTGCTAAATTGACATTCTAAACTTGCCAAATGTCTGCCACCAATCCTTAGCTGTTCCCTTTCACCTACAGAATAGGAAGAAGAAAAACCCAGAATTCTCACTTTGGGAGTTCACATTTTCTGTGATCTGACATCTCCCCTTTCTAGCCTTCTTTGGTATATACAAGATCACTTGTTATTTTGACATTCTGCCTTGAATCGGGGTCCTCTGCCCCGAGGTATCCTTTCCTGCCCATGTAAGCATGTCCAAGGGCTTCAGGGTGCCCCTCTTCCTCCCCCAGAATTCCTAGCACCGCCTTTGCTGATGAGGCACAGCTCAAACCTCTTTCTCTCCTTCCCACTACTGTTATTACCTGAAGACGTCAAATCCCCATCCTGCTAAAGCAGTGAAAAGCCTGGGGCTTAGGTCTCTGGCTGGGTTCATGGCACAGCCACAGTTCAGTCCCAAGGAAGAAGAAAGGACAAAGATCAGCAGGCCAATAACAACGGGCTCCAGGCCTCTGGGGACCCCCAAATTTCTGGAGTCAAAAATGGCAAAGACCATAATGAGGAGGAACATGGTGGACATTACCTGGAGAGAGAAAACACGTAAGAAGTTTAGCTTGTGCTCCACCCATGTGCCCACCTCTAAATTCACACTTTATTTTAAAAAATAAATCCAACAATACTATCATTCACTCGATGAGCACATAACTCTTTTTTCTCCACCAATCCCAGAGTAGATGCTAAAATAAAGATCCTTTACAGATCAGTTATCTGCCCAAGGTCAAGCACTTGGCAAGTGGCAGCAGATCTGAACTCAGAGCGCTTGACCCTTCCATCTGAACTACTGGGCTATTCTGCTGAGCTGCTACACAGCTAAGTGGAAAGGCAGGCACCAGCAGGAAAGGTGAACAGAAAGGGCATTCACTTTGTGAGAAAAACAATGTGAGGCAGCCATAGATGAACATGCAAAGGAAGTGGGCACAAAATTCAGAAAAGAAAAATCGGATTAGAAAATAAGTGGAAAAATCTGATTTATACTAAAGTAATGCAAACGATACCAAATATCAGGGAAAGAAGGCCAGTTCTTCCAGGATCTTCTAGTAGAATTAAGCATGTGCCGCACTTCAGAAAGGGCAGTCAACAACAATTTGGCAATATGCTTATGCTTAAAAACATATGCTTATCATATGCTTATCATCTGACGCTGTTGGGTATCTGAGAATCATACCATGGAAATATTCTAAGTCATGGAAAAATTATAAAACTCTTAAGTATGCATTGAAAAGGGAAGAGCTAACTGTGCGGCACATCCAGTTCACGGTCCATTATATAACCATTAAAAACTATGTGGTAGCAGAAAATGTTTATGGCATTAAACATTGCATGTGCCTTGTTTTGTATTTAAAAACACACAAATGAAAAATCATGAGAGACTTTATGAAAGTGACAGCTGCCGTTCTGAAATAGTGGATTCAAGCTGGTGTTTTCCCTTCTATTTTTTTTAAAACTTTCTAAACTATTATTTCACTCTAATAGCTAAGTGCTAGCTATTATGTACTGAACGTTCATTACGCTTCATATGAACTAATGGCCCTTTCCGTCTGCCTCAGGCCTGGTACTTCATACACTGGCTGATTAAGCCTCGTAATAACGCTGTGGTGACGACCCTGTTTTCCTCAAGTTACGGATGAAGACTGTTGAGTAGAAGTGAAGATGCTTGCCCAGTGGTGTGCGGCTCATGGGCAGAAGAATCAGACGGGAGCTAGGAAACTGATTTTAGAGTTTAAGCTCTTCAGCATTTCATCAGCTTTCCAAAATAATAATGTTAGAAGACTCTGGATTCAAAGGGACAGATATGTTCTCCCAGAGCACTGTTCTCTAGAAAGCCTGTCCTGGCTCTTGGCACAGTAGAGGTGCCTACCTCTGAGCTTCCACTACATTTGGACTTTACGTCTATCACTGCCCTTCCTGCTTTGCAAAAGCATGACCTGCTCATTTGTTTTACTGGGTCTCTGACCCTGAACTCCTCGACGAGAAGAAATGGCTTGGAGCGGCACTTGCCTTGGAAGATGCCTGATAGACATTTATTGGCTAAGTGCATGATTGATTACTGACTAAATTTTGAAATATGCTGGAATAATATTGAAAGCCAAACAAGGAATAATTTTGAGGTGAGGTGGCCCAAGGATACAGCCATGGTGGACAACTGTTCTCTTGGGTGTTGGCAAACTGATCATCGGCATTCGCCACATATGATAACTGACTTTAAAACTGTGATCCTTTGAGAAGCGGGCAACTCGCTCTGAGATAAGGATAGAGTGACCAAAAGCCTGGGGGATGGACCTGGACAGGCCTGGGGAGGCTGGACATCCACCCACCAGCCACGGAGCAATTTCCTGTGACCAAGATATTTGGTGAAACATCTTGAGCCTAGCAATTGGGAGAGGGTGAGAAATTCTACAAGATTCCATTAGAACAACAAAAGAGGGGAGGAAGTGAAGAAAGGGAGGAAAAGAGGGTTGGCCGAGGGTAGAACAATCACTGCTTGTTGTTTGCCCACTCTGCCTCAGGGACATGGGTGTGAGCCTGGGTAATGGTGAGAGATGGGATGGGCCTGGTCCCTCCCATGCAGGGCGTATTCTGAGGGAGGCTTGTGCCACTCCATGTCAGGGAGGCCTCTGGAGTCATGAACTCTCCCAGGAGAAGGGACAAGGCTGTGGAATGGAGAGAGTGCCGCTCCAGGGCTGTGTGGGGAAGGACTGCCTCTGGGACAAGTTCTGAGCGGCCTGAGAATCCAAGGAAATGGCTGTCAGTCCCAAGAGGGGGAGTGGAAACAAAGGCCTTCGTGGTGCAAGTCAGGGTTTGAGGAAGTCAGCATCCCTTCTCTCTCGCCTCCAGTGGAAATGACCTAAATTTACACAAGAAATCTCCAAAGGTCCTTCTCGAGCTCTTCCTTCTGCTGTTAGCTTCTTCTTTATGAGAGATATTTGACCTGAACTGAATAGGGTCATCAGGAAACCCTCCTTGGGGCCGGTGAGATGGCTCAGCGGCGTAAGCACCTGCCTGGCAAGCGCGAAGTCCCGAGTTCGACTCCCAGTACCCACATACGAAAAAAGGGCCGGTGTGGCACGGGCGCCTGCTGGCGCACGAGGGCCTGAGGTCGACCCCTGGTACCCACAAAAAAAAAAAAAAGAAACCCTCCTTGGAAATCCATTCTGAGGCAGCCCTGCCTCCTTCCCAGCTTGACAGACAGGTAGCTTATTGAGCTAGGTCTTAACGGGCACTGAGGGTGGCACAGTCCCCGTGTCCTGGTCCTTCTTGACCTGCCTCTGAGAACAGCTCAGGAGTAATCTTGTCATCTCCCTCTCATAGACACTGATGCCAGAGAGGTGAGCCATTTCGCCTTGGGTGAGTTCTCCTCACTTTATTCTTCTCTCTTCCTGATATTTCCGGTGTTGCTGTCCTAAGATTATAAAACCTTTACCCTTCTGAACTCTTACTTTAGATGGCTACAATTTTCCCTCATTAGAAAACTTCTGTTTCCAGCCAGCGAGAAGCCCCCAGACTTCCCTCCAACACCTCTGAGTATTGTCCTGGGGAGACATGGTCTGTATTTAGCCCACATTCATTTCCTACAATGGTCTTCCTTTCACTGTAACTTTATTTCATCATAATTTCATTCATTTATGGACTCATGCATTCATTAAGACACATTTTTTGGAACTCACTGGTAGAACACTTACTTAGCATGTGTGAGGCCCTGGGCTCAATTCCCAGCACCATAAAAATACAAAATATTATTTTCGAGCACCTCTTTGGTACTAGGCATTGTGCTTCTGCCAGGTCTCCTTAGGGGTAGGAGTGTATGAAAGCTGCTACCGTATTTCATCGTGTTCACCCCTCTTTGCACTCAAACCCACAAAAGCCTTATCTAGACCAATGCCAGTGCTATCCACTCACTCTCTGTGTGATATCACTATGCTTTTGCCTCCTCTCCTTCAGCAGCGTGTCCCTTAGAATGACATTTGGAAATGAGTCTAGATAAGACCTTCTCAACCAGTCATCCTCTTTTATGGACCTCGGATGACATGAAACAGGTTTACGTATTAGTCTTTTCACTAAAGATAAGTCTTTGTTGGATCCACACTTACTTGGTCCGCAAATGCATTCGCCAGAGACAGATAAGAAGCTGGGTATGTTGCAAAAATGTGCGCTGTTGCATTCTCTCCCACGATGAGCAGTTTCCCACCCGCAAAGGACATGAGTCCTTCTGTGGAGGACAGAGTTCTGTCATGTTAGTGTTCTCTGGAAAGGCTGAGGCAAGCCTGTGTCAGGCCTGGTGCTAAACAACAGCAGTCACCCTGCTTGAACTGGCGTATCTGGATCACTGGTCTCTCGCGGCATCATAGTACGGTGGTCTTAGAGATGTCCAGTGAATCCCAGGATGGCGCGTCAAGGGAAGAAAGCCCTTGGTTGCCCTGGTGGCCCACTCCAAACTTGGACCAAATCCTGAGCTAGTGGGTCCAAACCCATCTTCTCTGAGGAGAGTCCTTGGAATTTTGAAGAATCATCTAAGGCCAACATGGGCTTGAACCTATTCTAGGGATAGCGTATAGTTCCTATAGGGCCCTCAGTGGCCCTCAGGAGCACATTGCTAATCTTGAAGGTGTCATGGTATAGTGTAGAGCTGGGGAATGGTCCATGGAGCCTTAGACCAGGAGGATGGCAGCCAGCACAGCCAGCACCACCCAGGCCTCTCTTGCCATATTAGCTGGCTCTGAATTTCTGGTCTGCTCTTCAATTCCCCAGTAGTCCTCTTAGGACTTTAAATCTCAGAAAGACACACTGTGGAGAAGAAGATGCCCCTTTCTACGACCTGTGTCCCTGAGGCTTGGTTCATCAACTCCTGCTCCCAAGATCTTGGTTTGACAGTCACAAGGTATTGAGCTCACTGTGAGGAAATCCCTTAACAGATGATTTAGTGGAACCCCAAGATTTCCTAGTCTAAAGGCTTTGGGAGGTCATGCAGCTCAGTTCCCTCATTTTCTAGAGGAGGAAACTGATGAAAGTCAGGTCGGGTGACTTGTTTAAGTCACACAGCCACTGACTGATACAGCCAGCACTAAAGTCTGGGCCTTTGGTCACCAGTTCTGTTTTCCCTGGAGACAGCTATAGAATAGAAGCACCAGCTGCTTGGTAGAAGGGGGCTGAGGCTCCCATCTGGCCCATTTCACTGTTGTGTTTCCTCCTCCAAAGACATTTCCCAGAGTCCTTCTCCAAATACTTCCGGGTCATAGCCTTGGTCTCCAGACAGCACCTCTTTCTCACCCAAGTCAGAGAAAGCAGAGGAGACTCAGGCCTATTGCTTTCTTTGTGTGTTCACACTGCAGTGCAGCTTGGGCTTAAAGATCAGCTCCTTCCCTAAGTTCTGCCCCCACTTCCGATGTCATCATTTTCATTAAGAGCCTTCATAAATTTGCCCTAATGATAATGTTGGCCTCATTATCTTACATTTAGAATTTCCTATCAATTATAGAACATTTCCTGTTCTTGCTGTATCTCACCTCTTCCCAGCAAATAATTCTGATTTTCCAATGACACCCAGCTCTCTATGACCTTCGAATCCAGGGTCCCTACTCACCATAGTAAATGCCAAAGAGGACCGCGGACCCTGCAAAGGCCCCCAAAAACTGGGCTCCCACATAGAACGGCAGTTTGGACCATTTCATCCTCCCAAAGAGACACAGCGCGAAGGACACAGCTGGGTTGATGTGGCCACCTGCAGGGAAGAGAAAGTGGGTGAGGACATCAGAGGGAAAGCCAGGAAGGAGAGAGGTCACGAAGAAAACCATGTGGAGAGACCTTGGCTAGAAGGCAGTCAGTAGAGAATGCTAAATAAAGAGAGAAACAGGAGAGAGAGAGAGAGAGACAGAGATAGAGACACAGCGTTTGGCAGAGAGGACTAATAATCCCCATGACATTGCCAGATACCGCTTTGAATGTTCGTCTTTATGAAAAGGAAGAGTCAGGTGTAATAAGAACTTGGTGCGCTCAAATAGCTCATTTTTATGGGCTTTTATCTATTGATAGAGCAATAACCCCAAATAGATTGATGTGAACTATTAATGTCAATATATTTTTTAAAATCAATATACTCACACAATATATGGATGTGGTTTAAATCAATACTAGTGCTTCCTCAGTCCGTGCCCAGGGGCTATAAAAACAGTCCTAGCACTGACAAGAGATGTCTCTTGAAGGGGAATGGCCCTTAGATTGATGCTCTCAACCTATCCCTGAAGTAAGGGGCCTTTTTTATTTTGAGGCGATCACAGGGGCTGGGCGGATTCTCCTCCTCTGCTGCTCTGTAGAAAAATGTATTTCTCTCTCAGCCAACCCAAAATACAGCGAATGAAATCAACTCCCTGACTCGCATCTACTCACAGGATCAGATGGTCACTGAAAGTCACTGATGTCCCCAGCTGGATTTGCTCAGAACAACATTTATTGAACACTTGCAGATACTAACGCAGGGGTACTGCATGCATTTACTCCTCCTAAGACCCCAGTGAGATGGTCACTGCTCTACTTGGCAGGTGAGGAAACCAAGAAACAGAACAAAGTGACTTTCTCATGCTGCGTAGTCAGTAAGTGGCAGGACCGGGATCAAAGCCCAGGTTCTGCTGAACGCCAGAGCTCACGTCCCGTTACTGCACGTCACGTGTTCCTCACCAGGCTTACAAAGGCTCCTCTGCTTTAGTGGGTAAGAGAAAAAGAGTTTAAAAAATTACTCTGAGCACATGGGCTCCCTTTCCGGGGGGGAAAATACGGTCGTCTAAGGAACCCAGACGACGTTTCATGCGGAAGGAGGATCAGAGTCATTGTCAAGGCGACCCCATTGAAAAGTGTACTTTCAGGTTGTGGGTGTAGCTGTCAACGAGAGAGGTGATAACAGGGATGATGTTGGTGATCCTGGGAGCCAGTGTACCCCCAGGAGAGAGCCATGCTTTTCCTGTGCCCCCAAACTGCAATGGCTTGCAGAGAATTCTAACTGCTGGCCAGGCCACAAGTGTCCTTTCTTCACCTGCCTCTGCCACTCGGGGGCTAATCTGAGCAAGACCACGCCTTTTATCAAAGTGCAGATGGTTTCCTGAAACCTTATAAACACTTCATTTGCTGTGTTTTATTTTTAAAACTGAGAGCCTAAATTCTGGAGACAACAGATAACCACCGACAAGGACTAGAATGGCTGAAACCGGGCTCAGGGGGGCCACATGGGCAGAGGGCAGTTCCTGAAGGTGGCACTGCTCTTCTTCTCCTGGCAGCACAGGAGAGCAGCTGCCCTAGGTGAAAGAAAGGACAGGGGCTCCAGGAGGCCATGTCCAACAGCACTATCCCCCTCATATGCATCTCTTCCAAAATCCAAGTGCTTCTTAGTCTCTCACCAGCCTTACTCACCCCAGGCTGGAACCGTTATTCACTGTGGTCCTCAGCAGTCCCAGGCACTTAGCAGGTATTGGAGATGAAATAGTTGAAGAAGCAGCCAGACGCCTTACTGAGATAGCTCAGAGATCCACAGAGAGCGGAAGTTGTTGGGGGCCAGAGAGGTGACAGAAGGGTTCAGAAAGGGAGGGGGCCAGCAGCAGCCTGTGCCTTAAGCTGGGAGCCAAGTGGCTACTAGAAAGTTCTCCTTGGTTTGCCACAAAGACAAGGCAGAATGGCAGTGGAAAGAACATGAGAGCTAGAGTCAGAGAATCCTGCACTCAAACACTGGCCCTGGAAGGGCTGGCATGATGGTCAGATTATTCAGCTAAAAAGCCCAGGCTGCAGTTGGGGTGCAGGAAGTAAGAGGTGAGCAGAGGGAACTCTTTCACGGTTCTGTGCTAGGCAAATCTCTCCCAACCATCCATAGACAAGTCCGTGAGGCAGATAAATTATATTGCACTAGCTGTTAAGCGTGGCTACTTTGCTTTGTCAATGACTTTATTTTAATCATAAAATACTACATCAAGAATAACTAGCAGCCGCAGCCTAAACTTGGTCTCTTGTGCTACACTGTAAGGGGCTTTGAGTTCTGATTCATGGGTTTCGATTGGCACATTCACAGAGGTGCAGGATGCTGTAACTTCCTTATACTAAGGTGATGTCTTATATTTAAAAGTCATATGGCAGCTGACCTCGCCAGCATGTGACCACCAAATGGGATCACATTTATACTGATGCCTGGTATTTGTCAGATAGTTTTGGAATCCTCACACATGGCTGTAAAGCAGTGTTAGTGGCAGCCACCATCAGGAAGTCACTTCCTACTCCTGCAGCTGCTGGAGCCCATCCTGATGCTCTTGCATGTGCGGACGCCAGGCAGGGCCCTTGTGTTGTCTCTGCTTGTCCCCAGGACACCAGTCTAGAGGGATCCCAAACTGTGCTAGGTTCTGGAGATAGAGTAGCAGCCACACACCTTCTAACCCAAAGCTGGTTTCCTTGGCTCTGCTCAGACCAGGCTCTATTTGTCTTTTGGGGTCTCTCAGTCTCTCCTAAACAACCCGGTCAGGTTTTGATCCCTTTGCTAGAAACATAGCTTCCAGCAAAAACAGTCCCATGAGTTCTGACCCTCACCCCTCTGCCCACAGAGGTTTAATTCTAGCTCTGGAGCCAAGGGAGAGGCCTCTCTGCCATCCCCTCGCTCCCTCTTATCCTTCCGACTGGTCGTGGCCCATTTTTCTCCTATAATGCCTCCCCACATTTCCAAGTACAGCAATGGATGCAAACAGGTACGGTCCCCAGGATGGCGAAGGTAACTACATGGGCAGAGTGTGGGGCCGAGTAAGTCTACAGAACTCCTTGTCCAGGGGGTTATGCAGGGCAAATGCTGCAAACCATAACTCCCTATAAAAGATAGCTGGCGATAGCCCCGCCCACACTGCAGGAGTCAGTGAATGTCGTGAAGACTTGTGGGTGAGAGCAGTGGTCACCTGTGCGGCATCCGGGCCTGCACTCTCTCGAGCTCTGGCGTGTCTGCCACAGCCGAGTGTTCTTCGCGCTGCTCAGTGTGGGGATGGGGTAGGGTATGGTGCTGGCAATGCAGCACAAGCTCGATGAGAGCTTGAATGCAGACACTGCTCATGTCCAACACACACACACACACACACACACACACACACACACAAGTATAACTGGACCACCCCAGGACCTGAGTCTGGCTGTAATGTGGAAAGGGTGCTACCAGCTGACGACCATGCTGGGGTTCCACCCAAGGCTCCAGGGGGGCCAGGCGGTCAGTCTTGGACACTCGAGTGCAGCTTCTGTCACAATGCCAGGCAGCTGAACGGTAGGAACCTCTGCCGGGGTCATTTTGCCCATTACAGACCACTGGAACTATGAGCTTTACTGGCGGGTAGACCTGGGTCAAACCTCTGCTCTGCCTCTTTACCTCCTGCGGGACTTCTACGGGCTCCTGACTCTCCCACAGCCCCGCTTTTCCCTGTCGAATGAGACGATAATGCCCACCTCAGAGCGCTGCTGTGAAGGGGAAGGGAAATTAAAGATGCCCGGGTCCCCGCACAGTGCCCGGGATGCCGCAGCTTTCTGGGTTCCTGCACTGTCCCTGGGGTACAGTGGCTTCTCGGTTCCCTTTGCTATCACCACAGTCTTGCATCCGTGCTCAATTACACTGGGCTGCTCAGAGCACCTTCTACAGTCCCTTTCTACAGTCTCGAGTTACATTAAGTGTCGTTTCACTTTGCTTCTCAGAGCCTTGCCAATGGCTTCTAATAAACATCCTCCAAGGGCAGAATTAGATTATGACTTTCTAGATCACATCAATTGTCATGAAAGCAATGTCCATTTTGCAGGAGACCTAAACTCCATCTAACTGCTGTTGATAAACGTCCAGGAGCTCGTCTCTGTTTGCCTGACCTTCGCGGGTCTCATCGCTGTGTATCTGGGAAATGGCTTCTAGAGCGCACAAAGATCATACTGACTGTGGAAGACTACGATGCAGAGGCCAGGCTTAGGGATGAATCTGCTGTGAGTACTAACCCCCATCTCTGTCTCTTGCTAAATGTTGTTTTTGCATAGTCACTTACTGTTTGTTTGCCATGTTGTCATCTATGGACATGGGGTCAAATGCATATTCTTGCAGAACTGATGAGATCAAAATAAATTAAGGTGTGTGAAGTACCCAGTACCGTGCTAGCACACTGGAATAGTTAATAGTAGCTGTTACTATTTCTAGCGCTTACCAGAGACACCTCCAGTCGCATAAATGGCCATTGCCACTGCCATTGCAAATCCCGCATTGATAGTGATGATGCCGCCAAAAATTCCTCGACTAAGGACAGCTTGGGCAACACAGCCACATCCCAGGACCTGGAAGGAGAAGAGAGAAAGACTTAACAAGCAGGTGGGTGTGGCCAGTGTCAAAAGCTACAGAAACTCACATAACAAAAAGTACTTTTAAAGCAAGGTTGTGGGTTGGGATCCTCGGGCTTCATACAAATCAAATTGTAATCCTCCCACTAAGCACTCAGAGCAAGATGGTGGACCCAAGCCCACATCCGGCCTGCAGATGGGTTTTGCTGGGCCCACACAGTGCAATGATGTCTACATTTGTTAATCACGTTGTTTCACACAACGATCTAGACTTCTGGCTTTTCTAAGTTAGGCCTTTTGCTTTGAGAGAATCATAGCTTCACATGAGATTGTAAGAAACAGAAAGACGCCATCTCTCTTTTCACTTTGATTCCTATTAATCAGTCAGAAGATCTAGTCGACCTTCCCCACCCCTGGAAATGATCTTCTGCAGCAGAATAGCAGTTGGTTTCTCCCTTTGAACAGAGCTTGGGTCTCCCCAGCTTTGCTCACTGAGGTCATCCTCCTGGCCCCTGTAGGTATTGGGGTTTGAGCCATGATAAGCCGGACTCATCACCTACAAAGATTTACACATCCAGTGCACTGAAAGGCCGTTGGGAGTGTGTACTAGAAAAACTGTCTGATATTCATGGAAACAAAGAAAAACTGTGGGCAGAGGCACCTGACAACCAGGCCCTCCTAACCCCTGCATCCTTTTCCCCTCAAGAGTGGAGGCTGCTGAGCTCAGCATCCTGTCTTCCCCGTGGCACAAACACAGCACTGCACTCAAAGTCCACACTCTGTAAACATTGAACGATGAAGTATGGCAGTGAGTCTTTCACAATCTTTCACTGGTAGAGGATATTTTGGACAATGGAATCAGTATTCAGAGAGGTTTAGAATAAATATGTTATGGTACGCCCATTCAGTAAACCACTAGATAGCTATAAAATAGAGTGATGGAGATCTGTGTGTAACAAAGAGGAAAAATCCCCAGGTTATATTACTAAAGTTAAAAAAAGATGCAGGGTAGTGTTAAAACATAATTATATTAAAATACATAATGGATTTATTTTTACATACATGGGCTCTTTCCATGAATACGTGAGTAGCGGGAATGAGGTTAAAACCTGTTGGTGAAGCTGGGTGTGGTGGTGGATGCCTGTAATCCCAGCACTCAGGAGGCTGAGGCAGGAGGATCACTGCTAGTTTGCAGCCAGCCTGGGCTACATAGTGAGTTCAAGGCCAGCCTGAACTACACAGCAAGACCCTGTCTGAAAAAAACCAATATCCCTCGCCAAAAAAAACCTGTTGGTGAGGTGGAAAGGGTGCTGCACGGCTGGGACAGGTATTGAAAGAACATTTTTTACTGCCTTCCTCTCTCTTTGCCCCTGGCCATGAGGTGAGAATTTCCTCTACCATGGACTCCCACTATGATATACATCTTGCCACAGGTCTAGAGCAATGAGGACAATTGATCAGGGCCTGAAACCTCCAAAACTATGAGCCAAAGTGGAACTTTTCTCTTTGTAAGTTGATTTATCTTAGTAGTTGTTGCAGTGATGGAAAGCTCTCTCTCTCTCTCTCTCTCTCTCTCTCTCTCTCTGTCTCTCTCTCTCAATACCTTATACTGTGCTTACTCTCATTGTTGATTGCAGGAACTGAAACTGGAGATCAAAACCACGACTAAAGGGAGGCTACTTACTACTTGAGGGTGGGCTCAGTATCAAGCAATGAATATGATTTAATGGCAGGGAAATGGAAGATATGAGGAAACATTTCAGAACCAAATATATTTTAGGGAGACGAGGTTAAGAATGTGAAGGCTGCCAATCAGGAAGACCATAATCCTCCACTGCGCCTTTTCACAAGGGAATGAAAAGGAAGAGCCCAAAACCGAAGCAGGAAAGGTCACACACAATTTCGTGATTCTGACAGACTGACTGTAAACAGCTCCCGTGGGGCTCATTGGTGAGGTCCCTCAGAGGAGTATAATTAATATGTATAAATAGTGTGATTTCCATTTGCTCTTCCTTGTAAGCAGAGGCAGATGGCACGAGGTGATCTTTGGATGTCCCGTCTGACCCTAGCTCTGAAATGTATCCACCTGTCCACCTTCTGCCTGCTGCACAGTAGGGAGACACAGAGACGGGGCCGCTTGGGGGAAGCCCTGGGTCTGCGTGGCCCCTGCGCGGGGCTGGCTTTGGTTTTACTCAGTGTGCTCCGTGCCCTACACTGAGTGTTTAATAAAGCTGTGACAGGGACATATTCCCTTTCCCTTTCCAAAAAATCCTCCCAGTCCGCTTCATAGTCTATCACCTAGATTTGACATTATTTTTTTGACATTATCATTTTAGACTCCCTATCTATTATAGCAACAGTCAGAATTAAAGCCACATTGGTGTCTTTTTTTTTAATTTAAAGCTAATTAAATGCTCTGGGCCGCAGGGCTGGGGTAGCACAGTGGTAGCTTGCTAAGCATGTATGGGGGGAAAAAAAGCTCTGGGCACAACATCCAACCAGCTAGGATTTTGGTGTCTCCTGAAAAGTGGGGTGAAACAGCACGGACAGCTGAGACGATGTGACCTAGATAAGCCGGGGGACAAGAGCACCCAGAGGGGGCCGATCCTCTCCGTGGAGCCCTCCTTCTTCCGAGGTCGCAAAGCCCTGACACTCGCGCTTGTCTGGAGTGACCGTAAGAGCTTTAGATGGCTGCAGACAGCCCAGGAGGCCTCTGCCCCATCAAATTTCAGTGTGATTAATACCGACTTCACCCTCGACGCTGAAATTGCTTTTTCGTGAGGATAATCCGTGCTGTGCACTGCGGGAAAGGAAGAGGAGAGAGGACCGCTGTGGGGCTTCAGTTGTCCTCTCTGAACAGTGCAGCCCGATTTGTAGCAGTGCGTGTTCATTTTAAAATCCATTTACTGTAGCCTGAAAAACAACAGGAGAGACAGGCCTTGCCTACCAGTATCCTCCCTGCCCTGCCTCTCCCCTCCTCCCGGACGCACAGCACCGAGCGAACAGATGTGGATATTCTCGCCTGTCCTGGTCCACTTGCTGGGGAATTGGTTGTGGTTTCCTTCTGTATGCTCAGTATATTTTTTTCCCTCCAAAAATGAAAGAATTTCCTCTATGGTATTGCAGATAAAATTTCCGACATGATTTTCTGCTCTGACTTTTAAGAACTGCCACGCCTTTCCCCTTCTTAGACACAGAAAGAGCCCGCTATTTTTTCTATCCGGTCTCCATTTTTCTGGTTTCTCCGTCTCTCTGTTTATCACCCCTTCATATTCTGCTCACCAAACCTAACCTTTCTTCTCCGAAATTCAGTTGCTTTCTCCGTACTACACAGTCAGTACTTAGTCGTTTTCCAAGTGCCTTATCTCGATTTCCTTTGCTAGAAAATCTAGGGTTTATTTCTATGCCAGTAACGTGCCATCTCTGTTACCTGGGTTTGCCATCACCTTCCTCTGTTGGTCTCATACAGACCCACGAGGTCTCTTCCATCTTTTTTTTTTTTTTTTGTGGGTACCGGGGGGTCGACCTCAGGACCTCGTACGCCAACAGGCACCCGTGCTGCTGAGCGATATCACCGGCCCTTTTTTTTGTACGTGGGATCCGGGAGTCGAACTCGGGCCCTGGCGCTTGCAAGGCAGGCGCTTACGCCGCTGAGCCATCTCACCGGCCCCTCTTCCATCTTTTTGACAAGACCTAGCGCTGCCCCATCTAGCTGCCTCCTCCAATCTGAATACCATGTAGAGCAGGGGTCCACAACCCCTAGGGCCACAGCCAGATACCAGCCTGCGGCCTGTTAAGAATCAGGCCACACAGCAGGTAAATGACAGGTGAGCAAGAGAACCTTCATCTGTATCTTCATCCTTCGTCGCTCAAATTACCACCCGCGCTCCTCCTCCTATACGGTCATCCCGGCAGCAGACGCTCGGAGGGCAGACTGCTGTGAGAATCTGGTGCCTGATGGTCCAAGGTATTTGCTAACGCTGGGGAGTGGCCACAAATGCAGATTAACGCTAGCAGGAAGGTCCGCCTGAACAAAAACCATCATAAATCAATCACCTGCCGATTCATAGCAAAGCCCTATCAGTGAGTGGCGAGTGACAAGCTGCATCTCGTGGCAGGCTTGACAGTGGTGAGTGAGTTGATGTACTTCAGTGGCACAGCTGCATCTGGTGACAGGTTTTACATCGGAACCCGACACTGTGTCTAATCTGCATGTGGCCTGCCCATTATCTCAAGAACCACTTCTATTTGCACCTCTTTCCTGCGCTGCCTGTGTTTGTCTCAATCACAGGTGTGGTGAACCTACTGGCGAAACCCCGCCAAAATGAGTAAAAACAAATGTCACTGGAGAGCTTCTTCGAAAGAGGGACAGACCCAGCGATGAGACAGCGGAAGACTCTAAGAAGCCAGCAAAAAGGAAGCTGCATTTAAAAAAAATTATGAAGCGTCCTACTTAAATTATGGGTTCATTGCAACAGGTAATTCCCATTCTCCAAGCCCACGTTGTATGATATGTGGCGGCTGGCTCTCCAACAAAGCGTAAACCTTCAAAACTACTTTGCCACAAGGAAACGAAGGACTTGCATTAAAAGACAGACTTCTTTTTTCCCAAACAAAGAAAAAATGAACACAAAGAACAGAAACAATTACCGAAGGCCGCCACTTTGTCAAACGTGTCTGCGCCGACAGCATCCTTCTTAGTGGCCAACCACAGCGCTAACGCTAAGAAGGCCCTTACTACTGGCGAAGAGTTGAGCCTGCCTGTTGCTAGGGACACTTTTAGTGGACTTTTAGGGAGGCTGCAGTTAAAGGGTGGTACGTGTTCTTCTCTGGCTGCCACCATAACTAGGTGAATTGATGAAATATCAGAGGCTACAGAGGCACATTTGTTAGAGAGATTAATGAGTCGCCATGGTACAAAATCCAGGTTAAATACTCTACCGGTGTTGACAACAACACTTGTGTTTGTGTTTTATATTATTCATAAGGATGTGTATGAGGATATTTTGTGTATACTTTTGTTGCCAGCTGACACCACTGCTGCAGAACTATTCAAGTCTTGATTGACTACATATCAAGAAAACCCAGTTGGTCATTTTCTCTCATATGTATGGACAGAGCGGCTGCCATGTCTAGTCAGCTTTCTGGTTTCACTTCTCAGGTCAAAAGGTCACTTCTGAATGTCATTTCTATGCACTGTGTCATCCCTGGACAAATGCTGGTTAGCTGATAAATGTCACATGAACTTAATGTTTTGCAGGATATGATTGAAATTAACAACCACATTAAAGTACACACCCTCAACTCATTTGTGTTTGCACCGCTCTGTGAGGAGGTAGACACAGAGCACACGGGTCTTTTCTCATACATAGACATGAGATGGCTTTGTAAAGTAAGTCACTACCGACAGTTTTTTTTAGCTATCAGAGCCACTCCGGAGATTCCTTTTAGAAAAAGTCACCACTGGGCAGCACACTTCAATGACACAAGAGTGAGTTGCAAAACATGCTTACTCGTGTGACCTATTCAATCTGCTGCGTGACCTCTATCTGCCACTTCCGGGGAGAACAACTGTATTCAAGTTGGCAGATAAAGTGGCTGCCTTCGAAACCAAACTGAGATTATGGGGGTGAGAAGTGAACATCAGGATTTTTGGCATATTTCCAACATTAGCGGAGATTCTGAAAGAGACTGAGCCAGGGCTTTCCTTCTCCCAGCTGACAGATGACCACTTGTCTCAGCGGTCAGTGTTCCAGTGTTACTTTCCAACCACAGCGGATTCCCGGGTCCATGGCTCATTTGGGAACAAGTGAGATGAACTGACTTTATGTATGCTAGAAGGGGATCAGCTGCTTGAGATTGTAAATGATGGTAGTCTGAGAATCACGTCTGAGACAATCTCAAATTTCCATATATTTTGGATTTAAAGTCCAGGCAAAATAGCCTGAGTTTGTCACAAAAGCCCTGAAAAGTCTCTTTACATTTCCAATATCCTACATTTGTCAAGCAGCATTTTCTGCAGCAAGAGCAATCAAAATGGGATTATGGGGGCCGGTGAGATAGCTCAGTGGCATAAGCGCCTGCTGGCAAGCATGAGGTCCTGAGTTCGACTTCTGGTACCCACATTAAAAAAATAAAGGGGGGGATTATGGGACAGACCAGACCAGACACACTTCAGGTGTCACCGTGTGCCATTACCTCCAGATGGGATCTTCGAGTTACAGGAAAGCCAGCTCACGTGTCCCACTGATTCTGCATTACAGTACATGTAATGCTTGAATGTAATGCTTGAATCACCGCCAAACCACCCCCCAACCTTGTCTGTGGAAAAACTTTCTTCCATGAAACCGGTCCCTGGTGCCAAAATGTTGGGGACCACTGACATAGAGAACGGAAACCATAACAAAGCCATGAATCTAGCCTTCACTGTGTCCTCAAAGCTTCTCATTCATCTTTTACTCATATTCTCCCAATAATGTCACCAAAGCTTCTCTCACCCAACCCAGCCAACTGCCTTAATGCAAATAATGCCACCTTGTACTTGACTCAGTGCCTGCTAACGGATGTGGGGATCAATGTCAATTTAGACCATGCAGGTACAGTGTGTTCCAGTTGGCCAGCGAGGCCTAACTCACTACCCTCAAAAGTAATGGCTTAAAATATTAATACTCGTTTTGGTTGTGAATCTTCAGCCCGGCCAGGGATCGGCAGGGCATCTCGTCTCTGTTCCCCATGTATTTGGACGTGGCGGTTCCCTCACATGAGCCCTCATTGTCTGAAGGCTCATTCGCGCATGCGTGTGGTGGTTGGCAATGGTTGCTGGTGAATACCTTAGCTGGAGCTCTGGTCAGAACACCTACAAATGGCTTTGTCACGTGGCCTTGCTTCTTCACCATGCGTGGCTGGTTATGGCTTTGTCCACAGCCTTGCTTCTTCACCATGCGTGGCTGGTTTCCAAAGGTGAGTGTCATGCAGGGTCCAGAGTTTCTTAATCACTGTGCCATGTCCCTTTCTGACTCCAGCAACATGCTGGCCCTGGACTCAAGAGCGCACAGAGGGACTGTGATAGAGGCATTCTAACCTCAGTATCCTTAGGCGCTCACCTGGCCCGTGTGAGACTCCCGAGAGGTCAGGAAATGCTTTACTTCATGAGACAGCTTGCTTGCATTCTCTATATTTCACTGTTCCGGGGACTGGGGTTCCTTCCTTAGATGAAGTTAGAGGCTTCTTTCCCGTAACTTCTGTGCATTAGCTCCAAGCCTACTCTTGGGACCACAGACAATAAACCTCTTCCACATACCAGACATTCCCATAAGCAGAGGGAGCAAAACACCTTCCCCGACTTCTCTCTCCTCCTGGAAACCTGTCCCTTCATCTCTGACAATGACATCCAGCGGGTCTCACCTAGGCAAGCTCCGGGCTGTCAGGAGTGGACACTATCCTTCTATGTGTGTGTGCCGCATGTGATGAAGCCATGAACTCTGCACCTGACTCGTGGCTTCTATTGCCATCTGGTGGGGCATTTGGCCACAGGATATAATTTAATTGCTCACCTACTTATGTCTGGTTTTTGTAATTTTACAAGAAAATATTCAAGATCATGTATTACACTTCTTCGCCTCGATACCAGTTTCTAGTATGTCAGGGGTAATTAAACTATCAGATCCTAGATGGGAGAAAATATACCTAAGACAGGTATTAGAAGTAGCTGTTTTTTTTCCTAGTCATAGAATCAAATTTTGGGAGGAGAGGGGAAGTGTAAAGCTGACAAGACCATCAGGTGGTTTTGCTTACTCGTGATTACTCTCCAAAGACGGCTCATCCCACAGGTGGAGGGATTTTAGTGCTTTGGATAGGAAAGAAACAATAGGAGAAGGGAAGTAAACACTGTCCTTATTACCAGGTTCTATGCACAGCTGAAGCAAGAGAACGAATTTCAGTGGAAAGGGAAGAAAGATATCTGAAAATCAGAATGGGTGTGTGATTAATTGTTGTGCAGGGTAACTGCGCCATTGCGAATCACCCAGCCCTGACATTCTGGAATCATCGGCTCCTTTCCCTTTCTCTCTCTCTGTTGCCAATAGCCAGTGACCCCCAGCTCTCGCTGAGCCTTGCTCTGCAGCTTCAGCTGGTGTGCCCACTTCTGGTCTCTCGTTATCCAGTGGCCACGCCAGGTGACGAGGCACAGATGCACACATGGCAACCTCTCCCTGGCTCAGGGAGGGCCACAGCAAACACTGGCATGGGTGGGTGAGGCTCTCTGTTGGCTGGTCTTCTGGATCCACTCCTCCGCTAACAGAAATCTTCAGCATTGGCCAGGCTGCCTGCCAGTCACTTCCAGTCCTTTCAGCAGACGGCGGTCGTTCTCACCTGTGCATGTCCACTCATTCCGTGCCTTCCAGAAAGAATGACCTTTCCCTGTACCTCACCAGACTCATGGCGCATGAAGAGACCTTCCTCATGGTGCTCTGCCTGACAAATTGAGCCCTAGCTGGCCACATCCATACACTGTCACTTGGTTATTTGCCGACTTTCTTGTGGCACCCTACCAAGATTACAGTATCTACCTGGGCAGCACGTTCTTCTTTATATTCCATGCTCAAATAATAGTTGGTGAAGACTAAAATATTTGACACAAGGAGGAGAACAAAATGGTTTCTTCACTCCCAAGAGAAAGCAAGAAAAGAGAAGCAGTTAGAGGTGAAAAGAGGAGGTAAGAGGTGAAAAAAGTGAGGCGTGATTCCTGAAAATATCATTCAGGAGTGTGGGGAAGTTCTCAGGAGTCATGACCCCCATGACACAGTGTGAAACCCAGCAGGGTGAAGTGATTACCACAAACCAAGTTGCCGAGGCCGGGGAGAGGGAAGCATCGGGCCTCAGATTTGAGTGTATTTGGCCTTTCTCAAATCTCTTGCATATTTATTACTTCTTTTAATGTGTAAGACAAGATGTTCCCAGCAGAACACAGTGCACAACAGATCACAAATATTTGCTCAAAGAGTATGTAAAAATGAAACATTTTCAAAAAACCAGTAGTTAATGAACTTTAGGAATTCCTTGGCAAAGTGTTTACAAATGCACTCAACGTGGGGTTAGGAAACACCAAAGAAACTTGCGATTATTACAAGAAGTCTGTGAATGCTTGTGAGCACGAAACATTGTCTGAAGTTGGAAAAATAATGTTTCCTATATCTGCCTTTTGTGAAATGTTTCTGTCTGTCTAAGGCCCTGTGGAGAAGGAATACGAATACTAACGTAGAGCTGGTGCACGGTTTGTGTCAGATCCATGCTAAGCACGCGGCACCGCTTCACCATCATCCCACTGTTCACTGACAGTTGTCCTAGGAAGATGGACCGTTACCTTCAGGTTGGGGTGAGTGAGAAAACTGAAGATGAGAAAGGTGAGCAACTTGGCCAATTTTACATCAATGTCCGGGGACAGAACTGGGATTTGGTCAGAGACCCGTCTCAGCCAGAGAACTGAGCTCTGAACAGTGACACAGTGGACAGGGCAGGAGGTCATTAGAAGCAACCAGCACCCCCAAGAACTAATGGAAATATTCAGGAAGGACACGGTTTTCCATGGGGCATGGGGTGGGGGCAGCAGGCTTTCCATTTGCAGGTAGAAAACCAAGGTCTGTCCCTGAAGGCCAAGTACTCGGGGATGCCAGGTAGCAGCCATCTGTTATCCATCTGTCTGCTATAAATGGCACCACCATAAGCCACATACATCATGTGAAGAGAAATGACAGAGGCCAAAGCTGATTTGGAAGCCTCTCTGTACTGCCTTTTAGGGTGACAACAACTGTGGTCCCCTTGGTTCAGAAAATACCCAACACTTGGGCTTTTATACTAAATCTTCCCAATGACCTGGAAAGAAATTCCTTCCAGCTCTTACATTCCTTCTTTTCTCAATGGTCAACAAGATGTGTTGGTGATCATGTCTAGAGCTTTTGATTATGCAAAACCCATCTTCTTTCAAAATTTCTGCTCGCTTCATTTCTAGCTCCCTGTGCACGACAAGTCTCAGGACATGACCAAGGGCTGACTAGTGGAAAACTAAGACTGAAAGGCGGTGTTAAACCCCCTCCTCTTCGCTTGCTTTCTTGCTTTCTCGTCTTTTCACAGTGTGTCCTGGTCCCCCAGGGCTGACCAAAGTTGCCAAATACTGGGAGTGGCCCAAGTGGGGCTCTGAGATACCACTGCAATGGGCCTTCCCCACGCTGATAAAACTTCACATCAGCCTCGATCGCTGCAGCCCTGGCCTGTATTGAAGGGATTTGGAAGGATTTATATCTATTCTCAACACCAAGATCCAAAGTCAAACAATTTCCCCAACTCTTCCAACACTTTTAGTAACTTGTACGGAGCCATAGCCCATGAAGTAATTTAGGTGGCCTTTTTTTTTTTTTTTTTTTTTTTTTTTTTTTAGTGTTTTGAATGTCCAATTTTATTACCAGAAATACAATGGATGCTTTAGAAAAATTCATTTGTGATAAAATTAAAAAGAGTACTCTAGGCATGGTGGTACACCACTGTAATCCCAGCACTTTGGAAGGCTGAACCCAATTTAGCAGTTAGCCAGATCCTGTATCAAAATTTAAAACTAGAAAATGGGAAGGGGTTGGCTCATTGCAAAGGTCCTGGACTCAATCTCCAATATCATGAAGAGAAGGAAAAAAGGAAGGAAGGAAGGAAAGAGAGAGAGAGAGAGTAGGTGGCCATTCTAAAATGCCTGAACTTCCCACTCTCACCCTGTTGGTATTTATGTATTATTTTTTTCTGAAAAGACTTTTCCAGGAAGCAATTTATAGCTGGTAGTGCCTGATCTGATCTGGGCATGTCCGCTATACCCCAAGTGGGCAACAACAATGGAACCTAAGAACATGAGTTGTGTGTGACTGTTTCACCTTCTACTCTGCCACTGGTCTTCTTGGAAATAGGAAAGAAATACATTATTGATTAAAAACACCCAAGTAGTTAATTTGTCATTAAGTGATGCAAATATTCATGAAACAGAAGTCAGCATTTAAAAAGCTGCACCGTATATTTTGAATCAACTGATTTATGCTCAGAGAAAAATGCATGTGGAGTTATGGCGGCCCCCAAGACAGCACACACCGTCCCCTTCCCCAGCTGGCTCACTTTGCTCACATGTGTGGCCTGTCTGGTCTCACAAAGCTCTGGGGCTATTAACTCCTGTCTTTCTTTTTTTTTTTTTTTTTTTGTGGGTACCGGGGGGTCGACCTCAGGACCTCGCGTGCCAACAGGCACCCGTGCCGCTGAGCGATATCACCGGCCCCCTTTTTCGTATGTGGGATTCGGGAGTCGAACTCGGGCCCTTGCGCTTGCAAGGCAGGCGCTTATGCCGCTGAGCCATCTCACCGGCCCTTAACTCCTGTCTTGAGGTCTGGGGAGAGAAACTCACCAAGCTTTTGGTGCCCATGATTTTCTGGCCCTGTAAATACCATGGTAACAACAGACCTGGGCCCCAGCCTCTCAGTTCCTGGAGGAAGGCTCTGTGGCTATTTTCAAATGAAGGACTGACTCCAGGCAAAACTTTGTCTGCGGCGATGGCCACGGAGAGACCAGAAGCCACTATCCCTGTCTTTGAGGACTGAGTCACTTTGGGGTTTCCTCTCAGAGGCCTCCCTGCTCCTGTAAGCATTTTATATTTTATGGCTACTGCTTTGTATCAAATGGCATCCTCACCACAGCATTCTTTGCAAAGGTTGGCCCTCTAGCCTGTGTGCTAGAAGTCCTATATCAGTGATGGCAAACCTTCTAGAGAGGAGTGCCCAAACTGCAACCCAAAACCCACTTATTTATCACAAAGTGCCAACACCGCAGTTAAAGCTGAATACTGAGGCTTATAGTTTAGAAGAAAACAACACATGTGGCATAGGTTCACCAGCACTGTCCTACATCCAGCCAGCTCCACAGGTTTATATCTACGTGTTCAGTTTCTGCCGCTACGTCCCTTCAAACACAGAAGGACGATAGGAATAGCAACAGTAACAGCTAATTGATTGAGTGCTCTTTGTGAGCTAAGCTTTCCACACATTAGCTCCCCGAATCTTCTTGATGACCCATGGGTCAGGTTCGCTTTACAAATAAGGAAACCAAAGCTTAGAGTGGTTAAGATGCTTCTCACATTCACACAGGTCTCAAAAAGCTGGTGGGGCCCAGGGTGACTGCATGTCACTCTGACCACTGCGGCATTTACAGCTTGTGCACTACGGGCCAGGCATGGTTGCTTACGTTACTCCTCCCGGTATGCCACGCCTGTTTAAAAATGGATAGACGAGCGACATCACGAAAGCCATGCTGCTACAAAGTGACTAATAGGAATCTGGAGCCGGGTACTCTGGTTCGGTACCCTGTGCACCTCCTGTGACAACCCCGCTGCCTCCCTGGGTCCTTTTGTTCCTTTTATGAGGACACGGTGTGTATCTATGCACAGCTTTCCAGGCTATTAGCTTTCCAATTAGAGAAGAAAACGTTCTCAGTCATAAGAAAAAGAGTCACAAAGAACCAGACTAAAATCTGGATATTCTGGTTAAAAATAAGCCATTGGTGGCTTGCAGCCCACGGGAATATCTGGATAGATCAACACGCACCAAGAGCCAGCTGTACCTGAAAAGAGACAGCTGCGGGGTAAACTCACACAGAGGAAGGAATCTGTGACCGGGGCTGCAGGTGGGTGGGCAAGGGGCCAGCTCCGGGCTCTCCGAGTGGAAAAGCAACCTGAGAACCAACTCAGGCCTCGGAAATGAAAGATGGTCACTCAACGTCGCCTCTACCAGGCTGAGAGGAACACTGATCTCTATTCAGACTTCCGCCTGGCACTCATGTCCCTCAGCTCATCCCGAATGCTGACGCAGATAGGAACTTGATCATGACCTCGAGGGCCAGAATAAGAAACGAATTATGCATTTATTTCTGAAGAGGTGTGTGTGTGTGTGTGTGTGTGTGTGTGTGTACAGCCAAATATCTGTGGGTCTGAGTGTGTGTGCTCCCTCTACCTGGACCAGTGCACCCCGAGCCACTCTCAGCCCTAAAGGACGCTGAAGATGGATGAGCTCTGGGGACTGAGAACTTGCTGAGCTCACTCCGGGGCTTGCAGTTCTCAGAGTATGTTCCTGAAATCACCATCGCACGAGGTGTCCCTCAGACATGGAGGGGTTGTGGTCGAGAAGATCTGGGGAATAGATTCTATTTTCCTCTTAAAAAGTCACAGTGAACATGGAAGACTCTGGTCATTCCCACTGAACTCCGCCGAACCCAGAGTTCCCCAGCAGATCTGGGAAGCACAGCATGTTTTCCTTTCCTTAATTCTCATTTGTGTTCTATAGAACTGGAACCAGAGTTCTTCAGAACACTTTTGGGCAACTCCCTTAAACACTTGGAAGAGACACATTTCACTGGGCAAACTTTCATGGGGTGCAGGAGGGTAAAGAAAACACACACGAAGTGGAAAACTTTTCAGTTTATAAAAGGATACACAGTAAAATATAAGAAATTTGTCTTCTTTCCACCCCATATTTCAAATTTTATTCCTCATAGGCAACTAATACCAGTACTCAATACTTCCTGATGTGTTCTATCAAAAATGTGTGTGCATGCATATGTGTGTGTGTGTGTGTGTGTGTGTGTTTATTCAAGTGGGAGCATTTTTCACTCAAACAGCTTAGGGAATATCTCCCTATCAGATGAACCCATTATTTTTAATGGCTGCGAGGAGTCCAGTCCATGGACAGACTCTACATGTTTAACCAATCATCTGCTGATAATGCAAGGATATTTTGGGAGGTTTTCTTGTGAGAAAGCCTGGACTTCCAGACTGTGTCTCAGGTAGGTGGGCTGGTTCCAGGCTGAGAGGGACTCAGTCCTCAGGCCCTTTATGTTCTAACTGGTCAGCCAGACCCATGCCTTTTTGTGATTGACCAATGTAGCAGAAAAGAGAAAGTGAGGGGCACTCTTTCCTGATGTATTTTCTCTTAAAGTGCTTGCTTTGCTTAGCAGGTTCAGTGAACTGATTAATCCACACCCCAGACATGAAACAAGGGGTACAGCTCATGGGCCAAGCAGCCTTCACTGCTAGCCTGCTTTATTAGTGTGCATGGCTGTCTCAGCACCTGTGCCACTTTTATGTGGCTTTTCCTCCTCACAGCCCTTCATTTTGTTGCATCTTTATCACAGGGCTGATGAGCAAAGAGCAGCCAACTTCTGCTCTTGCGGCTGTGTTCTCCTTGTCAAGTAATGAGACCATAGTGCAATGAACCGTCGTCGCTAAAGAAATACCAGCCAAAGCCACTTCTGGAAAGCAAAAGGAAAGTAGTTCCCCTTTGAAAGTGAGTGAAGATAGTGAGTTTTGGGGGCTAAAATGAAAAGTCAGGAATCAAAATCAGAGTCCTGTTTGGCAGAACCAAGTTTGGCTCAGGGAGTCTGCAGCCCTTGGGTCCGTGACTCTCAGCGGTCTTTTCTCCCCAGGTCCTGGGAATTGTGAAATTTCTAGGCAACTCTGGAGCTGCGTATCCACTGGGGGAAGCCCCCGGAACCCCTGTCAGCTTCTGCAGCCGAAGGGCTGAGACCTGAGAAGGAGCAGCCTCTGGTGGAGGAAGCATCGCTCTCTTGTCAGGTGCGGTCACACAGGACTCTGCAGGAAAGGGAGCAGAGAGCTGCCCTGCGGGAGAGAGCTCTTCAGCAGGCACCAGCATCCCTCCCTCTTCTACTTTCAGTTTTCCACTGTGCAACGGTCTTTCCTAGATTGTTACAGATCTGGAGATCCCCGCAGAAGCACACACAAGCTTTCCGCCCTGTCTCCCGTGTGGGATTCCCGCAGGGAAATCACACCTCCCTGAAGAGTTTATAGCACAGATTCTCAAAACACCAAAGGAGAAGGTCCTTCATGAATGAGAGTCAGTAGACATAATAAGCCGAGATGACTTCCCCAACAGATGACAGAAGAGTTATACTATAAATAAATTAGACCTGGGTGAGTTAAAGAGATGAAAGAAATCATGATATAAGAAGGGAAAAGCAATTAAGAAAAAAAAAATGGACAAAACTTATAGAAATAAAATGTCGGTAAAACTGAAGACTCTCTTTTATTTATTTATTTTTTTGAGACAGGGTCTTGTTATGTAGCCCAGGCTGGCCTTGAACTCACAGCGATCCTCCTGCCTCAGCCTCCTGAGTGAGTGATGGGATTACAGGTGTGAGCCACCACACCCAGCCAAAACTGAAGACTTAATGAAGTTGTGAAATGAAAGATTAGATACAATTGAACAGGAAATTGCTGTGGAAGGTAGATTTTAGGTTGTGATCCCACAAAATTCAGTATGAGTTAAGAGAACAGAGAGAAATATGAAAGAACGGTTAAGAGGCACAGAGAAAAAGTGAGAAGCTCAAGGCGATATGCAAACACAACAGGAGTTCTGAAAGGAGAAAAGAAAGAGGCCGTGGAAAGACAAGGTGACAATGATGAGAACTTTCCAGAATTGGTGAAAACTGGAAACCTTTAAATTGAAGATGAACAATGAATTCTGAGCACTGGAAATAAATTCATCCTAAACTGGGCGTGGTTACACACACCTGTAATCCCAGCACTCAGGAGGCTGAGGCAGGAGGATCGTTGTGAGTTTGAGGCCAGCCTGGGTTAAAGTGAGCTCAAGGCCACCCTGAACTGCACAGTGAAACCCTGTCTCAAAAAAAAAAAAAAAAAAAAAAAAAAGTTCAGCCTTAGCATATTATAGTAAAATTTCAGGATAAAAAACAAATAAAATGTTGTGAGTAACTGGGGATTTTTAAGGACTAAATGAAGCTGACAAAATGTGTCAAGAGCAGAAAAAGGAACTGTGGGATGACACCAGAAAAAAGCTCACCGGAAATAACCATCAGCCAAAAGGTTATTAGCTAATCTATCTCCCAGGCTTGCTCATAAAGTGAGCACGTATTCAAAGACGGGGATGGTTTGCCCCTTTCCCTCTTTCCTGGAAACTTCCTAAAAGAAGTACTGCACCAAGAAGATGACCCCCAAAAGACAATAAAAGACGTATGAAGAAATGATCAGCAAACACAGTAACTGATAATAACTTTAAATAAGTATTCACTTTTGAAAACCAGTAATAATAGTAAAGACATTTAAATATCAGACAATGGCATGTATGATCGAATGACTTATTGGAGTTAAGATTTTGAAATGTTTTGCTGTTGTTTGGAAGAGAAGAGAGGTTGATTTACTGTAACTTTGATTTGAGAATACATTCCAAGACACGCAGAAGGGAAAAGGGAGGGAGGGATACAGAAAGCTGTTCAGTGCAGTAGGAAGATATCAGAAGAATCAAAGCAGAAATTACCAGCATAGGAAACAAAGAAATCTCTTTTTAAAAAGTAATTTTTAATTAAAAAGATGTCATCAGATATAGGAGAGATTTTAAAAGCCATAGCAAAGAGTATGAACAGCATTTCAAAATTATTGCTTTCAAAATATTATTTTTGAAAGTATGGACAATTTGGAAAAACTGCAATTGAAATTGCAACTAAAATACAATTTTTTAGATAAGTATGTAAATTTCCAAAAAGTAATCAAGAATAGAAAATCTAAATTTAACTTAGAATTTTTCAATAAACCTGCCTCAATCTCTCCTCTCTTTCTCAGTGCACATAACAAGTAATCTTTGAGTAACAGATAATCCCCACTTTATACCAAATGTTCTACAAAATAGGAAAAGATTGAAAGAATTCTAATCCATTTCATGAAGCTAATATAACCTCGGTAATAAAAGCAGACAAGGGGCCGGTGAGATAGCTCAGTGGCGTAAGTGCCTGCCTGGCAAGCGTGAGGTCCTGAGTTCGACTCCTGGTACCCACATAAAGGAAATAAAAGCAGACAAGGACAATGTAATAAAAAGAAATTATAGCCCAAATTTTTAACAGAACATTGCAAACTAACTGCTGCATGAGGAAGTAAGGATTTATGATTTTTTTTTTTGGTACCAGTAATCGAACTCAGGACCTCACACTTGCCAGGGAGGCACTGTGCCGCTGAGCTATATCCCTATAAAAAGTAAAGAAACCCTTTGCACATGGTTGGTGGGTGTGTAGATTAGTACAGCCATTATGGAAAACAGTATGGAGATTTCTTTAAAAATTAAAAATAGAACTACTATATGATCTAGTAATTCCACTATTGTGTACACATCCAAAGGAAAGGAAATGAGTAATATCGGAGAGCTATCTGTATTTCCATGTCTACAACAGCATCGATCCCAGTAGCCTGGGTATCCAAGGCTGCCTTACCTGGCTTACAGAGTTATCACCGAGCAGGTGAATAGTGGCGGCAGGTAGGGCAAGGATAGGCTGACTGGAGCTGGCATTTTTCATCTCTAGTTTTCAAGGCTTATTATTTTTCTATTAGGTCTTATTTTGGGGGAAAGAGGATATATGACGAATCTTAAAAGGGTGAACTTACAGAAGCAGAGAGTAGAATGGTAGTTACCAGGGGCAAGGAGGGCTGGGGGGTACTGAAGATTGGGGAGATGTTGGTCAAAGGGTACAAAATTTCGATTAGAGGGGGGAATAAATTTGAGAGACGTAATGAAGAACAGGGTGATTACAGTTAATAACAATGTATTGTATACTCGGAAATCACTAGAAGACTAGATTTTAGGCATTCACACACACACACACACACACACACACACACAAACTATCTAAGGCAAGCACATTTATTATCTCAATGTACCCATTCCGTAACATACACAAATTTCAAATCATCTTATTGTACATCATAAATATAAACAATTTTGTCAATTTCAAGACTTATTTTAAAACTTTATGGGGTACCACTTATAGGAGTAACGAAACTAAGGTACCTAGAGAAATATCTAACAAAAGATAAGTTTGAGAGTTACAAAATAAATTGTAAAACTTTAGTAAAAAGCATGAAAAGCAGATCTATGAAAGACGAGCTACTTCCTGTCCAGCAACGAGGAAAAGTGATTAAGATAGACTTTGGTATTAGGAGTGGGGCTGCTGCCATGACTGTACCTGACCATGTGGTTTAGGAGCCTTTCAAACTGGTTTGTGGGTAGAGATTGGAAAGGTGTAGAGATGCCAACTAGAGAAGCCCTAGAATGCTATAAACCAAGCTTGCTGGGAGATTCTGATTGGCTCTCAGAATAGAATGTGGATATAAATGCAGATGATAAAAGCCAAGCTTGGGAGGTTTCAGTTGAGAACAAGACTTCATTGGCAGTTAGACTCAAGACCATGGGTGTTATGCTCTGGGAGCAAATTTGTGTACATTGTGTTCATGTCCTGAGAATTTGTTGGAGACTGAGAGTAAGGGTGACAGGCTAATCTGGTGGAAAAAATTTCAAGGCAGCCCAATTCTGAGGTGGTGGCATGGGTACTGCTGGCAGCTTTTAGCTGTATCTAACATGAGAAGTAAAACCAAAAAGAGTTGAATAATTTGAAAATTTTTGCTGGTGGCCAGGAAGGAAGTACCTGTAAAGCTGGTGTCTTTAAATTTGGGGCTTGTAAAGTTTGGCCAAGGAGAACTTGGTTGCTGAAAAGATTAGCATTGAAAAGAAGCAAAGTACTCTGCATCAGAACAGTAGAAAAGATGCCTTGAGGGCACCTCAGAAATCCACAAGACTCAACTCATTTCAGGCTCCAGTGTGCAAAGCTGTAAAGCTTTCATTTGAGAAGAGAGCCCTGGGGTGCCATGCTCAAGAAAGGCCATCTAGGGAATTATTTCCTCAGGTTTCTGTTCACAGTGTTCAAACACCCAGGCACTCAGAGGCCTCTGCAGCCACAGTCCAAGGGGGCCCAGCAACTGCTTGATCTGGCAGGAGACTTTGGCATTATCCATGTGGTGCTGGTATAAGAGGCATGCAAAATACAAATTGTGGGGTCAGGGAGGCTGCACTCAGATTTCAGAGGCGCATATGAGAAGTCAGGCAGTGTGCCCATAAGAGGGCAGTGCAATTAAGCTGCAAGAGTGAAGCCAAAGTGCAGTAGAGACCCCAGAAAGGTGAAGATGCCAGAAATGTGGCTCATCTGCTGAGGAAGGCCATAGGCAGTGAGCAAAGCCACCCCAAGAGACAGGTCATGGGTTGTAACTGGCAGTGCAGGAAGGAGCATGACTGCTCAAGCTCTTTGCAGCTCACATCTTTGCCTTGAGTGCTGGACCCAGAACCACAGGATGCAGTGTTTGTCCTGCTGGGATTTGGTCTTTTGTCCCACTGTTGTCTATCCCCCCACTCCTCTCTTTTGGAATGGGAATATTTACCTGGTGCTGTTGTACGTTGATAGTGTTTAACATTCGGATTTTTTTTTTTTCCTGAGACAGTGTCTCACTATGTACTGCATGCTGGCCTTGAGCTCACTTATGTAGCCCAGGTTGGCCTTGAACTCATGATGATCCTCCTGTCTCAGCCTCCTGAGTGCTGGGATTACAGGCGTACACCATCACACCCGGCTCTAATGTTTGGATTTTTACTGAGGCTTCACAGATAAGAGTTAACTTAAATCTTGGAGGAAACTTTTGACTTGGAAATTTCAGCAATGCTGTAACAGCTAGGACTTTGGCAACTCTTAGAGATGGACTAAATGCATTTTTATAAAGAGATGTGAATATGCGTTTTGGGAGGAAGGGGTAGAATGTTATGGCTTGGATTGAGAATGTCCCCCAAAGTCTTCATGCATTCATAGGCAGGGTTTTGGAAGCTGAATGAATCATAGGGGCAATATAGCTGACTTGCGGTTAAGAGACCTGGCGTCTGGAGTCTGGTCAGAAGATGCGGTCACCAGGCTGTGACCTGGAATGTTACATCTCCCTTTCCCGCTCCTCCTTTCTCTGCTTCCTGATTGCCGTGATGTGAGCAGCTCTCTTCCACCCAGGCCCTTCCACCATGCCATTTTCATGTTTAAACCAGCCAAATATGAGCTGAAACTTCTAAGAGTGAGCCAAAGTAAACCTCTCCTCCTTAAACTGTGGGTGCCAGGTATTGTGCCCCGGCGACAAGAAAGCAACTAAGACGCAAGGGTAGTCGAGTGTGTGCAAAATGGAAAACCATGTGTAGCTCTCGGAGCACAAATGCAAAAGCACTCTGGAGAGTGATTTTAAAATCCATGTGAAGCTGGGGGTGGTGGTGCATGCCTATAATCCAAGCACTCAGAAGGCTGAGGCAGGAGGATCCCCATGTGTTTGAGACCATTCTGGGTTACATAAGCAAGTTCAAGGCCTGCCTACACTACATAATGAGACCCTGTCTAAAAAAAAAAAAAAAAAAAAAAATCCATGTGAGGTTGAAGATACAGCGAGGACCACCAGACCCGCTTGCAGGTCAGTACTGCAGAGAATCTTCTGCGTACACAGGAAGGGAGATTTGTACAAAGATGTTTGATGCAGCCACGTCAGCAGCTGTGAGGGAAGTTGTCTATAGACAAGCCGGACTCCACAGTGGTGCAGTGAATTACACCCATGCATCCCAAGATGGGTGCATCTTAACAAGTGTCTTTGTGCAGCAGAGACTAAGAAATGATACAAAGAATCAATGAGTCGAAGAGTTGGTTCTTTGAAAGATTAAACAACATCGACAAATCCTTAGCCAACCTTATCAAAAAAAGGAAAGAAAAGACTCAAATCCATGCAGTTAGGAATGAAAAGGGTGAAATCGCAACAGATCCTGCAGAAATCCAGAAGATCGTCTATCCTACTCCAAGAACCTATATTCTAATAAGATGGAAAATGCAGAAGAAATGGACAGATTCCTAGATACATATGATCTGCCAAAGCTGAACCAAGAAGATACAAAAATTCTAAACAAGATGGCCCTAACGTCCTAACTTCCTTCCACTAGATCCTACCTCCTAAGGGTTCCACCATCTCTCACAATATCCTGGGCAGGGGACCAAGCCTTGAACATGTGGGCTGTGGGAGACATTTAAGCAGAAAGTCCCCAGAATCCAGACTGCAGCACCGTCTGTGGCCAGTGTCACCCAGGATACTGCTGATGGTAGCAATGTCTGACTTGTCACCTGCAGGCCAAGTAACAGCTCCAGCTACCAGGGACCCTTGCACTGTGCGTCCTAAGCCTGGAGTAGCAGAGGGCTTTGCAGAGCGATGAGCTGGGAGAACCAAACTAGGAGGAAGCAGAAAGGGCAGGAGTAGTGGCGAGGACTTACTGGGTCTCTTGAGGCTTTGCTCTGGGCCATAAAAGTGGCACCTCTCAACCCAGGTGTTACAAGAGGTGGGGATGACCCAGAACTCTGCTAGATCTTCTATCAGATATCCCTGCCGTGATTGTGTCAGCTTCTGACACCTGTAACGCCTACTGCATTTTCTGCTATAAAATAAGACCGAGTCAAATCTCTTGGGCTTTCATGTGAGAGGAGCTAATTCTCAGCAAATGATGGTGCGTTAAGGACAACCAGAGTGAGGGTATCCAGCCCAGCTCCTGAGCTAAGGGCTGGGGATCCTGCATGAATCTCTTAATTCTTTTCTGAGAAAGAGCAGTTGGCCACCTTCTATTCTCTCACTTCCACAAAAGACATAGATGTAAACAGGATTTAGGTGAGCGCGCTCTGTGTTTCTTACAAAAGAGAGGAGGACGCCCAAGACCTAAGGCGAGGCAGCTGGGCTCCGTGCTGAATCACAGGAAGTGTAATTGCATCAGCCTGGGGCTCGGCTCCTCGGCTAACGAAAGGGGTCAGTGACATCTCCGCACTTGGATCGCAGGACTGTCCTACCAGGATGCGGGGATTCTGAATCACACAGATCAAAACTGCTCAAATTAGACCCTGCAGAGATATCTCCTTTAATCTGGCTTATTTTAAGGACTTCCCAGTGTCATTCTCAATGCGGACCATGTATTCTTTTGTTTCAAAAGCACCCTAACATGGAATGGACCTGCTCCAAGATCAGAACACACTTGGTGAGAGTAATTTTAGCTCTAGAGCTTTCATGGCTTCCGTATCTGACTGAGAATCATTTCAAAATAGAATTATGAGCTCGGTGGCCCCAGAAGGGAGAGACCTTGGTCATGAGGACACGAACACTCGCAGGAGCAGGAAGCAGACGACGTGGCCAGGTCTGGAATTTCTTGTACCACAGACAGACTGTTTGCGTCCATCCCTCCTCCTCTGCACTGCCCGCCTCCCTGCCCACTCTATGCTCTGGGTTCAGAGAGTTCCTTTCTGCTTCCCATCAGGATACAGATCAAGGCTATCACTTTTTTTTTTTTTTTTTTTTTTTTTTTTTTTTTGTGGGTACCGGGAGGTCGACCTCAGGACCTCGCGCGCCAGTAGGCGCCCGTGCCGCTGAGCGATATCACCGGCCCCTTTTTCGTATGTGGGATCCGGGAGTCGAACTCGGGCCCTCGCGCTTGCCGGGCAGGCGCTTACACCGCTGAGCCATCTCACCGGCCAAGGCTATCACTTTTAGCAGAGGGATTTGTATGTATGTTTTCACTGTTACAGATGTCACAAGCTAGACCTCTAATGTGGTGGCTTGACAGAATAAGAAAAGAATTTAGAGCAGTGACAGCGAACCTTTTAGAGCTTTCAGTGATACCAACAGCCTGCTGTGGCACGCAAGCCATAGGTTCTTCACTTCTGATTTAGGGTCCTCCCCACTATGCGAGATGTTACCTACTCGGAAGCCCAGCCCCGGATGCTGTTCCATCCCAGGAGGAAATACGGAAGCCTGTTGGGGTCACCTCAGTGTCTTCAACAAGATAAACCTGTACTAGGGTACTGAAAAGACTGGAGAGAGGAGGGTACACAGAATAACAAAGAGTGAACACAGACCCCCCAAGAAATCTCTTGAAATGACTAGAGATTATGGGAAGTTGAACCCAGGGAAGAGATTTTAACACTGCTCTTTCATGGGTCCCCATTTGCATAGGTGCCAAGCTTGGGAAAGGTACCTCAAGGTGCCCAGGAGAAGACAAAGCAGCTGTTTTTGAATACTTAGGACTCTCAAGTGGACAAGGGAAAGGCACTAGGAAGGGGAAAGGGAGCGGCATTTAAGGAGCGTTTCCTACACCAGCAACTTTACATATAATGTGTATTCGATTTCACAAAACTACTGTGGTGTGCTACCTCCTTTTGAGGAAACTGAGATGTAAAGAAGCTAAATTGATAGTTCAGATGACAACACAGTCACGGAACACAGCAGGAGGCAGTGGACGGTCAGCCCCACGGAGATCTCAAGGCTGAGGCAGTATCTGCAGTTTGATACCAGGGCCGTGAGCCCAGGTGCAGGGGCCTCGACAGTCTCCTGTTCTCTCTCAGCTGCACACCTGCCCACCTGCAGGAAGGCGCCGGCCCTGGGTGCGACGACTGCTCTCGCGAGCGCGACCGTCCATTCAACTCATGCCACAAGCCAGCAAAATCTACAGAAATGCTCAAGTGAGGGAGTCCAGTTTACCAGGGAGGTTCTTGAGCGATCCCAGCAGAATGGGAACGGTGTGGATGGAGAAGGCGGGCTCTAGAATTAGACAGAAATCCAGGCTGATGCCTTCCCGGTTACTTTATCTCTCTGAGCCCTTGTTTTTTTCCAATTATTTATGGGTTATAATAAAGCAGCTAAGTACTTATTATTATTAATGATCATAATGTAATCACTGATTGGTAATAATAATGAATATACCATTGTGAGGACCAAGCCTAGTATGTATAAGGTACTTCACATACTCCCTATCCTTGCATCTTACGCATTTAAACCTTCCCTGTGTGAAGGGAGATGCACTGCACAGCCTCTCGCGACACTAGCAAAGGTGCACCTATCTATCCCAACATCTAGAAGGCCAGTTGGAGCTAGTTCTCTGGCTACAGCTTCATTATTGTTGGTTTTACTCATAGTTTGCAAAGAGCTTTTCATGGGCTTTCTCTTCCCTTGATGCTGCCATGGGCAGCCCTTATCTGCCATTTCCGTCCTGGTGTGAGGGCATCTGCGATATTCCCTCCATGAGCAGATTTTGAGAAGGGGAGGAAAGTGACTTCTGATTCCCAGGGTGGGGCAGAAATGAATCTCACAAATTTGAAGGACAAATGCATCCTGTTTGTCTTTGGCCATCGAAATGAATCTCACAAATTTGAAGGACAAATGCATCCTGTTTGTCTTTGGCCATCTTTCCAATGTTCCTTTTCCCCAAGCCTGACGGACATGCAAAGCTTCTGAGTGGAAAAAGCAATGCATTTTCTAGTAAGTTAGAAACGACTAATTTGGATAACCTTTGAGCAAAACCACGTGATTGGTTGAAAAAGTATTGTGCATGTTCAGATTCTTGTTTACACTTCCTCACAGGCCCCAGGGACCTGAAGATTATAATCACGATGATAGATTTCATCAGGGTTTCTCTTAGAAAATCCATGTATAAAATACACAGTATAAATAGGAGTTAATCCATTTACGATTTGCTTTGGCCAGAAGATACAAACTTTAATTTTTCAACATACAGTATTAAGCTTTGTATTTTTAGAACCCACCTTGAGCACTAGGAAAACAAACTTTTCTCCTACTCTCACATTAGAAGATCAACATGAAGACCTCTGTTACCCCAGAGGTGGGGTTTCTCCTGCCAGTAAACACGCTATCCGCTCCACAGCACACCAGCTAGACGCCCCTCCAGATCAATTACACTTGGACAACTACCTGGAGACGGCGCCAGGTCCCACAGGCCGAGGCTCAGTCCTGAGACTGCCCTCCAACCTCAGACGCACTTGTCAGCTGCAGGCTGTCTTTCCTGTACCGACAAACCAGCTACAACTTGGGGTTCCCACGGCCTCCTCTTGTGTCGGGTTAATTTGCTCGTGTGGCTCCCAGAACTCAGAGAAATACTTCCTTAGTTTTACAGGCTTGTTAATAAAGGATAATATAAAGGAGACAGATGCAAGATGCATAGGTTAAGGTGTGCGTGTGTGTGTGTTTGTATTGCGGGTGAGGGGCTCCATGCCCTGTAGGGTGCCCTGCCTTCCGGGACCCTGCACACATTCAGCTGTCCTTCGGGTTTAGATGCAGACTTCATCGCACACACTGGACTAAAGCCTGCACGACTAAGCTCTATCTGATGCCTAAAGACTGCGGGTGGGGGTGGCTGGAGGTATAGCTTAGTGGTACAGCATGTTCATAGCACACCCGTGTCCTGCGTTCCATCCCCAGCACCAAAAACAAACAAGCAAATTGACTGGGTGGGGAAACCCAGCAAGGCCCATCTGTTGAGATTCTTCCCAGCCCCTCTGGGTAGCAGTCCTCCCTTGGGTGGATGGGGAAGGCACCTTCTGAGAAGGGTTCTGATGACCTGCTCCCTTTCAGAGTCTCAGTACGGGGAGTTAGAGGGAGAAGAAAGAAAATAAAAGCCAATGGTGCCTCTGATTCTGGTTTACTGCTCACTGGAAAATCACTCTCAGCAAGACGTACTCTAACAAGGTAGGCCAGAGCATTCCTTGAAGGCCAGTTTGAAGACCAAAAGGTGCAGAAAGACAAGAGCTTCTGGAGGAAGAGAATTCTAGTTCCTATGGCCTGTCGTGGGAAGGGAGTCACAAGACAGGAACCGTGGGTGAAAACCAAGAGATGCGTCGTCGGATTACACCAGGGAGGGAAGACACGCTGCGGGTCGCTTGAGTGGAGTATTTGAAAGCAGCATTTACCTTCTCAGCTTCGAAAGAATGGGATTACGAAACACATTCTTATTAAGAAATAGGAGGGCTTTAACTTTGCCAGTTGCAAAAAAAGGATGTTTAGTTTACTTCCTCCTCTTTGCTTTCTGCAGAAATGTAACTGAGTTTGCTTCATTTTTCCACACCGCAAGTCTTGCAGGGCTGAGATAAGTCTGTGGTGACGATCTACTCTCTTCTTTGGGGCCAGGTTGCCAAATATCATAACACAAGCACGTCTGTCTTGTTGAGAGCAATTTTCCAGTAAGCAGTGAATGGGAATCAGAGAAATCACCCATTTTTATTTCTTCTTTTCTCTCCAACTCCCCATCCCTAAATTCTGAGAGTATGATCAGTGTAGCCAGTGCCTTGCCAGGGGAAGGTGAGGAATGCTAGAGACTGTGAAAAACTCCCCCCAAATACTTGACCGACAGGGTCAGAAGAGTCTGAGATTAGAAAATGTATGCCTCCTCTTGTTATTTTAGTTCAACTTTCTGAGTTCGGGTTCATTTCTCAATCTTGGCTTAACTGACACATTCTAAGTACATTCTTCTACCTTATTACCTATTTACTCAAGGCAAAGAATTTTTAATGTGCAAAACTTATGGGCAATTGTCTAGAACCTTGTGAAACGTGAAATGACTCAGAGCTGGAGCAGGGAGCCTTTGGGTGTTTTTTTTTAAGTTAACATCAATAGTTGCCCCGTGACAATAGTTTTCTATTCACAAACAGTCTGACTCCAGCTTCAACTTTGGGATCTAGAGAAGGCTCAGGCAAGGCAGTGGAGGAAAGCATGGAACCCACACCGACCAAGCAAATTTCTCAGGCTGAGCAGATCTCTGGACAAACACTCAGAATATTCTAGAATCAGCCCCTTATTTACATCTACAAGTTCTTATAACTGTCTATTTAAGGATCTCTAGAGATTTGCTTGAGTGAAAGGGGAAAAAATGACACAAAACCAAAGCTAGAGTAGCACACGTCCACAATTCGTACGTGGTGCGATTTCCAATTGATTGAAAAGTCAAGCGATCTGACAACACAATCTTTTTACCCAGCTCCTTGCAGTCCATATTTATTGATTGTCAATACTTTTTCCAGACGATTAAGCCACCTCCGTTTGTGGGAAGCAAGCAGGGTACAAATCAATTATTCATTGAGAAAAATTTCCAGCAACTGACTTTTCCATCCCCAAACAATCTGAGATTCTGAGGAAGTCGATTCCCGAAGTGAATAAAAGCACTGCACGCCTCTCCCATCTCCAACTGTCCTAGATACAAACATCGAGGAAATAGAAATAGCCAGGCAGCCTAGTAGCAACTTGTTGCTTCCAGAAAAAGACGAATATGATAACTAATTCAAAGAAAACAAACGCGAACACTGCTCTGCACCCTCGGCTTGGCAGCGAGGGACGCATACCCGGGTTGGAACTTAGAAAAGCAGGAAATACTCACGATCATGATAAACGTGCCCAGGAACTCGGACACCGTCTCCCTGGCTAAGCTGCTCTTCAAGGCCAGTCTGTGCTTGAAGCCCTTGCCTGTTTCTCCCTTGTCAGCCGGCATCGCGCGTCTCCTCCTCCGATGATGTGCCACCAGAGCTGGTTCGGGTCCTCGCCTTCACAGGCGCGTGGAAACAGAAACTCGTAGACAGCGCTGCCTAGAGCCCCGGAGACGTCCGGTGGACTTCTCTGGCTGTCCAAACGCTGTCCAAACAAAAGCCGTGACTTAATCTTCTTCTAGTGAAACCGTCATCCCCTGTTCACTGTTATTTATTTGGATTAATGAGTTCTAACCTGCAATCTTCAAAATGGTCCTTTTCGTGCCCGATAGATTAATCATTACCTTTATTCTCCAGGTATTTTTTTTTCTTTGTTGGTTTTTTTTTTTTCTTTCTTCCAGGAGATGAGAAAAGATATGTGTTGGTGTTGTTGCCAAACCACGGTGACAGCGGGCCCTGGTCCAGGAGAGATTTACACGTTACACAACAGCAGGCTTCTGATTATTATTTATTTATTTATTTATTTGCTATTCAGAAGTGGGTGGTTGGGGTGTGATGTGGAATGGTCAAATCAAGTATAGGTATGTATAGTGTATAAACCCTCTTTACTAAAGGAGGTTTTCATCCAAAATAGAGAATATGAAAAAAATTTTTACCATCTTTTTGTGTTTTTGTGAGACAAGGTCTTGCTATGCAGTTCAGGCTGGCCTTGAACTCACTATGTAGCCCAGGCTGGCCTCGACTCTCAGTGATCCTCCTGCCTCAGCCTCTGCAATGCTGGGATTATAGGCGCGCACCACCACACCCAGCTTTAGGTTCGCTTTCTTATCAGATTAATCAATCCCTCTCTTTTCCTCCCAGTAGCATCTCAGTGATGTCATGACACCCCTCCGAGGTTTGTAAGAAACATGGTGGGCATCCTGAAGATGGAGAAATTAACAGAGACCCCACTGTAAGCTCCCACTTCAAGTCTATGGGGCAGGATGGGGACACCTTTGCTGCAACTGAAGCTGAACCCTATCCGTTGAGGGGGTACAGATAGCTTGGGGCCCAAGAATCAGAAGAAGCAACTTGAGATTCTCCTGAAGAAACATACCAAGTTATTCCCCTTCATTTACCATGAAATAGTTGAGCAAAACACACAAGAAATAAACACCCCGATCTTGAGATTCAATACTCAGGAGATCGCTGAACCAGAAGCACAGTCCGAGTATTAAACAAGAAAGGGGGCAAACCTGCCCCTCGAAGCTCCTCGGTTCTACCTTTTAAATCTACGAGTTAACATCCTCGCAGGCAGCAAGCTGTGTGCGCCGCCAGCTTCTCATCCTGCCAGGTATTCAAGCCTTGTTTCCCCAAGCTAGTTTGTCTGGAGAACGAGAACCCAGCAGCAGTTTCTGAATACCAAGGCAGCCCCGTAGAAATAGCACCCACGCCATGTGCTCCCCGCCCCCAAGAGCCAGCTCTGGGGCCCGCCCTCCCCAGTCTGGGCTGGAAGCCCTCGGTCAATTCCAGCTGTGTGGGTGACAGGCAAGAGGGAGGGGAAGGACTTGGAAAACACAGCTGGGGCGAGCCCAGAGGCAGAGGAAAGCACATGATCTGTGCCCGACATTTAGAATTTAGACCTAAAATTGTGAACTTTGCAGAACCAGGATAAAACTCAGCATTGGGGCTTTCACTCCTGCTAAAATATCACGGTTACCATAGTCTCAGAGTTACCTACGACCAAGTTCTGGTGGACAGACCAGAGAAACAGGACCTTATGACGGTGACTTCAACTAGGAACACACAAGGGTGTCCTCTGCTCTCTTCACTCACTCATTTGACGAATATTTATGGCGCAATCATTGGGTGCAAAGCACTGTGCTGAGGAAAAGCTCATGGGATTCTTGTCCATCACAGGCCGGGAACAAACGAGGGAGCCGAACATAAGGAAAATCATCAGACATGCACGCTACGCAATCACAACTGAAATGCGTACTCCACACGTACACAGGCGGGGGGCACACTTCTACGAGCAAATACACAGAAGGGATCTCACCTTGCTGGGCAGATGTCTGACACTGTCACCACGGAAATCATGTGTCAGCTGACATCAGAAAGACGCAAGGGGTTAATCACCTGAAATGGGGAAGGAAGAGTGTGTACCAAGACTTTAAGACTTGGAGAGGTGGGGTGGGGACAGCAAGGCACCTATCAAAGAATGAAGGATCCACCCATGCAGTTAGCCCCCAGGGAGGGCGAAGGGCCGCAGTGTGCACAGTGATCCCGGAGCTGTGGGCAGAGGTCAGACCACACCGAGCTCTGTAAATCACGAGTAGGGTTCGAAGCAAAATAAACCCTTGGATGGATTAAGGAGGAATGTGATGCCATTAGGTTTTAGAGTTAGGAAGAGCTCATCCTAGCTCTGTGTGTGAGGGGGAGGGAAGGGGAAGGATTAAAGGGATCCTGAAGATTCATGAATTCTTTGTGTCCTAAAATTGGAAGGACTTGGTGAATTGGATGTGGACGATGAGGACCAAAGTCTCCCCGGGGTTGGTCCGCAGATTCTCGGCTGGATGGGGAAGGTGGTACTGAGCCCCGGGAGTGAGCTCCGGGAGTGTGATGGAGGTTCGTGCATTCTACTTGTGAAAAGTTGAGCTTCAGGTGCTTCCGAGAGAGGGAAAGTAGGAAGCACCGTGGATCCGGGTACAGCGGGAATGCCCGAGTGCGTAAAGAGAACCGAAGCCAGGCTCGGTACAGACAAGGCTCCCTAGGGAGAAGGTTTGAAGAAAGCGGAGACTGAGCTTCCTCCTCGGGTAGAGGAGGGTGAAATCTATTCTTTCTTTTATTCTATCTTCAGGGCACTGTCGTGCTGTTCCCTCCTGCCTCCCTGAACAAGTTCTCCTCAAATGTAACTCACTTGACTTCCCACAACCGCCAAACAAATCATCCACGAGCCTCCTATGAGGTCAGGGACGAGTGACGCCCTCCCCTTCCTGCACCGTTGAAAAATGCTCTTGCTCCAAATTCTTATCAGAAGCCTAGGGCAGCTTCCTTACTTTCATGTATCTGAGGTAGGATAGGAGAAATAAATCTAGGTAGAAAGGAGACAAGGAAATCGCGATTTTGCAAATTGTACTTTCAAGAAAAACTGCAGCTTCAGAACACAGCCTGGTCTATTTACTTTTTTATCTTCTCCCCAGGCAGTAAAACTGGGCGACTCACTTTCAGCTTCAAATGGGTCCCAGGCCCCTTTACTTGCAAATGATCCTCTTTCAGCCATGAAGGGACCCTGTTTTGGGGATTTCCCATAGGAATAGACCTCACTAGGGGTGGGCCGCCCTCTCCCACCACTAAGACTAAGACTAAGGCTAAGCCTAAGAGTATAGATTATCGAATTCCACAGATTTCCACCTCCCAAAACACATAAAAGATCTCCAGTTCTAACTGTATGGTGCCTCATTTCTTGATGAACCTGCACTCCATTCTTGAGTGGGCCCTATGTCTACCTCATGCCTCTTTTACCGATGCATCCCGAAAATTCTTTTTTCATGGCGGGAGTCAGTGAACCTGCATATGTATTTTAAAGGCATGGGTTAAATTCCTTATTTCAACCTTGGGGACCCTCAGACCCAGCCCGGTGATATAACCATCTAGAAAATCTTTTCCCTAAGTATTTACCACGTCTCAAAAGATTGGGGATTTGGCTGGGAATGGTGATGCATGCTTGTAATCCCAGCACTTGGGAGGCTGAGGCAGGAGGATCGCTATGAGTCTGAGGCCAGCCTGAGCTACATAGTGAGACCCTGTCTCAGAAAAGAAAAAAAATTGAGGATTCAAAGACAGATTCCTCTGTTGAAGAATTCATAGTCTAAGTGACCAAAACACCCAAATGAATACCCCATTCAGTAAATACAGTTACACGCAAGGTACTGAACTGAAATCTCTGCTCTTACCACGCAGACAGTGGAGAGGACATTCCACGTTTGCCAACCCAACAGTTCCACAGTTGTGTGCCCTGGATGAAGCGTCAAGCTCAGGCACTAGCGCCCGCCCATGCAGATCTCTCAGTGCCCCCCAACATTGTCTTCTCTGCTTCCTGGCTCTACTCTCTCCCAGGACACCCAAGACCCCCAAGTGTTTAAGAGCGTGCCCATCTCACACTTTGACCTCACCTCCAGACCTCTCCTGCTCTGGCCGACTGCACCTCCACTCTAGCTCAGGGGGCCTCTGCCCGGCTCCATCGGGAGGGGTCACCTCACCAAGGAGCACATCTCCTCTTTTACAAACTTTCGCACCAAAATCCACTTCACTAATGAAGAGGCGCAGTCCTCGTATTTCACCCTGTGATCACCCAAGTCAATGGTGCCCTCACCTGCACCTTGGGCTCCGCCGACCCCGGCTCTCCCCACCCACTGTGCCCACGCCCAGCCTGGATGTGCTCAGCCATCGATGTTTCCCAAGTGTTTTCTCCCCAGAACACGGACAGGGAAAGTCCCACAACGTATCCATCGACCCTTTTGTGGGTCACCAAGAGACAGCCTCGGCAACGGCTCCAGGTCCTCGGTTGACCTTTTATTTGAAAGTTTCCAGATTTTATCACGCATTAGAATCACCCGCTCTCGGAGACGCTGATCCTGTAGATTTGGGATGGAATCTCACGGGCATCTTGATAATTCAGACCCCGCCCGATGGAGCCCTCTCGCTCCACTCCGCCTCAGCCCAGCCTGCGCCTCTTCTGCCCCCTCGGGCCAGTTAATCCATCAGGAAAACAGCCAGGGATATCGGCCGCAATTCTTTGCATGTCCCTGCTCCTCAAGTAGTTGTCCCAATTTTCTTTCTGTCGTCCTCCTTTGCTCTCCTCCTCCTGCCCCAGGCCCCAGGAGACCCCCATCAGCAGTCCCCTCCTTCCCAAACAGGCTTTTGTCCCAGGGCTCAAAAGAAGCCCGGGTCTCTCTTAGACTTTAAAGCATTCCTTCAAAGTTGGTTCTCTTCAAGTACGCATCTCATCTGGCCGCTCCACTTTCCTTCTTGTCCCTTTGGGAAAGAAATTATCTTTTCCCCCCGAGTGTAAAATCATATTAAATTGAAAAAATTAGTTCAGAAGTATTCAAAGTGAAATGTTAAAATCTGTCATACTCTCAGGCCTCAGAAATGCTACTTTTAACAGACTGGAATATAACCCTGCAGAAGTTTTTAATCAGTTTGTATAATATTCTTTCTTTCTCCTAAAAGTGGGATTATCTGTATTTGTTAGACTAATGCTAGCCAGGAACAAATGAGCTGCAGAGGTATTTCTCTCTCTTTCTTTCTTTCTTTCTTTCTTTCTTTCTTTCTTTCTTTCTTTCTTTCTTTCTCTCCTTCTTTCTCTTTCTTTCTCTTTCTTTCTTTTTTCTTTCTTTCCTTCTTTTCTTTCTTTCTTTTTTTTGAGACAGGATCTCACTATGTAGTTAATGCTGGCTTTGAACTTGCGGTGATCCTCCTGCCTCAGCCTCCCAAGTGCTGGGATTATAGGAGTGCGCCACCACACCTGGCCTTTTTTTTGTTTGGTTGTTTTTTGAGACAGGATCTTGCTATGTAGCCCAGGCTGGTCTTGAACTTCTGGTGATCCTCCTGCCTCAGCCTTCCGGGTACTGGGATTACAGGTGTGAGCCACCACACCCAGCTGAGATTGCCATATTTATATATCACACGAAACTGCTTAAATAGCCCAAGAATTATCTGTCCCTTAAAAGTCGACGAAGCTGGGTGGAAGCAGCAGCGGTTCTGTAACTCACACTTGTCCCTGCGTCTGGGGCAGCATCTGAACCGCAGATTCCCCACCGTTCCTGGACCCTCCCTCGGCTTCCTTGCCTCCCGCACAGGGTACGTGAATACTGACCTCCATGGCGAAGTGTCTGGGTGTGCACGACCTCCACAGGCATCAACATCAGAGACACCAGAGCTGACACAGTCTCGGTGGGCTCCAGTCCACCCTGCACACTCCGGACTGTGCTGGGAGGCTGCGGACAGCACCCAGTGTTTCCATCCATCCGTCAGCCCTTCCGGCGGCCTGTGGCTCCAGCGAGAGGCGTGAAGACGGCAGTCGTAGAAGAGACTGAAGGACGAGGCTCCAAACTGTGTCGTCCCATCCCTGATTCCTTCACACATGCATTCGTCATATGTGCCTATATACGTGGCTCTACTTTTCTTCCTGAACCTTAAATTGATTTTTACATGAAATTTCATGACTATTACAATGTTCCGGGAAGCTAGATCTTTTATTAAAATAAATTGTTCCCTTCGAACATTAAATGCTTTTTATGTTCTATTTTATGTGCTATGAAGAGTCGGCGCTGCTTTTATATCTTTGCTCAATTTTCGACCTGAGTAAAAAATTTAGACCTACATTATATTTTACAGTTGATTTTAGAGTCCTCTACTTCACGAGCAGAGGTTTTTTTAGTATGTTCTGTAGTAGAGGAGTTTTGTATGATTGTAAGTTCATCTTAGCCGTCTTTTTGACTAAAATAGAACTAGATGTATGACGTCATGGTAAGCAGGGTTAATCAGCATGTGATTAGTACATACAGGCTTTTTATTGCCATTATAATTTACAACTTTATTGTGTAGACACAACTTTCAACAATAGTTCTTGAGACTTGAAAAGTGTTACAGGGATTTTTTTGCCCACTTTAGTACAACAAAAGCTAACGTTTGTAGTCCAGGCTTACAATAAGAATAGAAACAACTTAAATTTTCATAACTAATATGCGACTATCTGCTAGTCTTCTCTTTCATCTGAATGAACAGAAGTGACCTGCTAGGGGCCGGTGAGATGGCTCAGTGGCTTAAGCGCCTGCCCGGCAAGCGCCTGCTGGCGCTCGAGGTCCTGAGGTCGACCCCCCGGTACCCACACACACACACACACAAAAAGTGACCTGCTAGTCTAGCACAATGCTGTTCTCAAAAGCACCTACGTCAGAATTCCTGCTATTGAGATCTGTGGGCTCTGCTCTTAATTATCAGCAAAGCTTAATTAAATGTACGTGAAACCTGTAGTAATTCATTTCTAGAATTTTGTTTTGTGTCTTTTGCGTGGACGGTTGAAATGAACAGCGACTGGTCTCCCAGCCCTCAGACTTTTCCACTGCTATGGCTCCTTTAGACTCCTGCGAACCGGGTGAATTTCACACGTGGCCTGCTCGTTTCTGCCCGCAGGTCACTGTTCGTGCTGTGTTCTCTCATCTAGAATGCGCTGCTGCCTCCGCTCTTCCCGTCCAAACACCACCTTCCCTTTCGAAGACCAAGCCCACCATCCTAAAATACATCAGGTCTCTTTTTTTCCTATGCCATAAATTGTAGAATAAAATAAGTAAATTCCGGGCCTTGCAGAGTATAACATGAATCATCTATTGTCAACATAGGATAGATATCCTAAAGAAGACACAAAATTTACAAACCACAGAAGAAAATATGATATATTTGGTCATATTAAAATTTTAAAAAATCTGTTGCTCAAAATATAACTTAAAGGGCCGATGAGATAGCTCAGCGGCATGAGCACCTGCCTGGCAAGCGTGAGGTCCTGAGTTCGACTCCCAGTACCCACATAAAGGAAAAAAAGGGGCCGGTGATATCACTCAGTGGCACAAGCGCCTGCTGGCAAGCGCGAGGCCCTGAGGTCGACCCCCGGTACCCACATAAAAAAAAAAAAAAAAACTTAAAGACAGTCAAAAGACATTTGGAAGAACATATTTCCCATGCAACAAAGGCCTGTATCTGGTATGTATGTATGAATATATGAATAAAGAAAATTCATATATATATATGAATATAATAGATTCATAACAACCTAATGAAAAAAGCAGATAAATTATGTGAAGAGGCACATCAAAGAAGAACCCCAAATGGCCAATAAACAGTAATTGAAATATGCTAATTAAAATCCCAATGATATGTTTCATACCAAGTGGATTGGCAAAAACAAAAAAATGTTACAGTATCAAGGATCACGCAGGATGTGGAACACTCTGACCAATGCATTGCTGGTGACTATAAACTGCTGAAACTTTCGAAACCAAACCCAGATTGGCACTACTACTAAATTTGAAGATATGTGCATGTAATGACTAAGCAGTTTCACACCTGGGAATACACCCTAGCTAAGCTATTGCATACATGTTCCTAGAAAAACATACAAAACAGTGCATGACAGCATGATTTCTAAGAGCAAAATAACTAGGAAAAACTCAACATGCTAATCTATATTCAAATGGATAAACCATAAAGTTTTGCAACCGAATACCATCAAGCAGCAGAAAGGAATGAATTACAGTTACACCCAGCAACCTAAGTGAAGCTCAGAAATATAATGTTAAACAACAAACACGAAAAAGTATGTTGCAAAAGGATGCAACATAAAGAACATTCTGGAAAAACAGGTGCAAGACTGTTCAACATATATTTAGGGTCAAAGCATAGGTGATAAATCTATGAATCAATGCAAAGGAATTTGAGGGACCTTACAGGGAACAGTAAAGCAACAATTCTTTAAGTTGTCACAGATAGAAGGTGTATTCATCCGTGTTCATTGTGCCATGAATTTTTATATAAGGAGTGATCAAAGTATATGATGAATGTTTCAGTTTTAAAGACTTATTACAGAAAAAGACACATTACCATTCATCCCTCTCAAAATAGACCCCCCCCCTTGCTTCAAACACACTGACTCCACGGTTTTTGCTGCTTTCTGAAGCTGTACTGGGTGTCCTCTTTCATTATACGACTTGATAAAAAATACATTGAATGCTGGTACAAGTGTCATCCAGCAGAAAGGCAGGCTGGTGAAAACATCGTGTGTCCTCATCCATATTGTTTACCAAATCTGGACTGTACAACTTCTGGCTCTTCCTCAAGGTCAAAATGACCATGTTCTGAATCAATTTAGAACATCGAGGCAGCCACAACAGTGCAACTAAAGACACTCATGAAAGAGGACTTCCAGAGCTGCTTTGGAAAGTGGCGAGAAAGAAAAATGGAACAAGAGTGCTTGAAGAAGTGGGAGTATTTTGAGTGGAATAAATGGCAGTGTGTCTTTTACTGTAACAATTTTTAAAAATTTAAACTTCCACCATATTTGTCAATCACACCTTCCATTTTGCATGTATCCTATTAATAAAGAGATACATTTTGCATGTATCATATTAATAGAGAGAGAAAGAAAGCAATATTGAAAGGTAGAAAGAATGAGCTGCTCGCCTCCCTTTGCTCACTGATTCACCTTGTAGCCCGCTTTGTTTGAAGGAGAAATCATTATAAAACACTATATATTTATAACTTCCCCTTTCCTAAATCCCAGTGATTCTTTGCTGTCTAAAGAGAGAGGCTCAAACCTGCTGGACTGATGTGTAAGGCTTTCCACCACCTTGGCTTGAGTGCATCCCCGAGAGCTCGTGTGTTGGGGTTTGGTCCTCAGTGCGCGGGGCTAGAGGGGCCTTTGCTAGGGGATTAGGTTGTTCATTCATGGGTTAGTGGATTAATGGGGTATGAGAGAGTAGCTTTGTTGTAAAAAATGAGCTCTGTCTGGTGCGCTTGCTCTGTCTCACGAAGTGAAGCTCTTTGCCATGTCAGGATGCAGCGAGAAGGCCCTCCCCAGAAACTGAGCCTGTGTCTGCAGCATGCTGGCCTTCATAGCTTCTAGAACTGTGAGCTCCATGAACCTTTTTTATTAATACATTGTCCAGTCTCAAGGATTTTATTATAGCAACATAAATGGACTAAGACACCAACAAGAATGACTCCATAGCTACCTAACATAGATCTCAGTATTATTATTATTATTATTATTTTTTAGACAGGGTTTCACTATGCAGTTCAGGCTGGACTTGAACTCATTTTGTAGCCCAGCCTGGCCTCGAACTCACAGTGATCCTCCTGCCTCAGGCTCCCGAGTGCTGGGACTACAGGCATGCACCACCACGCCCAGCTAATCTCAGTATTCTTTTTTTTTTTTTTTTTTTGTGGGTACCGGGGGGTCGACCTCAGGACCTCGCGCGCCAGTAGGCGCCCGTGCCGCTGAGCGATGTCACCGGCCCCTTTTTCGTATGTGGGTTCCAGGAGTCGAACTCGGGCCCTCGCGCTTGCTGGGCAGGCGCTTAAGCCGCTGAGCCATCTCACCGGCCCTAATCTCAGTATTCTTAACATGAAATTCCGTTTCATCTGAAAGGGATTTCACAGCAATCCTTTCTCATTTCTACCTATGAGCCCTTGCTTGTGTGTATTCTCTCATCTATAATGGCCTTTGGCCTCCCCTCTTCCTGTCCAAACCTTGTTTACCTTCTCTTTTGAACACCAAGCCCAGTTTCTAACTCATTTATGAACTTTATCCTCACAATTCCTCTGAACTGGAACCATCCACCTTCAATCGCCTGTACCAGTAATTGTATGCATTACTTACTTGGCCCTTAAGCATATGAAATTTCTTATCTCGTCTTGCACGTGTGTGCATATATACAAGGTGTGGTCAAACATATGGTGTGTGGTTTAAATAAAGTTATTGCAGTAAAAATCACATTGTCATTATTTCCCTCAAAATACTCTCCCTTCGGAGCACACTTATCCCATTTTTCTTGCCATCCACATGTACTTTTATACAAGCGTATGTTTTCTTTCTTTCTTTCTTTCTTTCTTTCTTTCTTTCTTTCTTTCTTTCTTTTTTTTTTTGTGGGTAGCAGGAGTCAAACTCAGGACCTCGCGCTTGCCAGCAGGTGCCTGTGGCGCTGAGCGATATCACCGGCCCTTTTTTACCTTTATGTGGGTACTGGGAGTCGAACTCAGGACCTTGCCCTTGCCAGGCAGGTGCTTATGCCACTGAGCCGTCTCACCGGCCCTGTTTTCTCTCTTTAAGTTGACTAGAAATTCTTTAAAAATAAGACTCATGTTTTATATTTCTTGCCATGGCCTCGTGGGGGAGGCCCAGTAAATGTGTACTGGACAAATCAATAAGCTGTATTGTAGCTTTTCCGTAGCATAGGGTACCTCGCAAATGGCTTGAGACAAAATCAAAATTGGGAATGGTTTTCAAAAGTGAGCTCTAACAATAACACATTGGCGTGGGTCAAGCTTGCAACAGGTGACATTCAAAGTTAGATTTTCGATATTTACCCAGGCTCCGTGGTGCAGTTACATGATCCAAGAGACAAATGTTTTCTTTTTTTATGAGTTTGCAAAATTTGGTTTAATTCAGATCTGATGGGGAGAAGGAAGCGCACTGTGGAAATACATAGACAAGAACCCTAATCAGAGCTAGACAGTGTACCAGTTTACGGTACAATGGGATGACTGCAGATCTGAAGGCTCAAACTGCGCCCATCAGCGGTAAGTACAATTTCATACTGGGCTCAAGCGGCTGTTGAATATCAAGCAGTACCAAGTTCCTTCAAAGCACCGAATGATTCCCACGTCCTTAGAACGAGTTTCAGCGCAGTCTCAGAAGAAATCCCAGGCATCTCTTGAGCTCACGGTTCTTGGGGTGTCACTGCTACCCAAGTAAAGATGCAGGCAGGGATTCCCAGGGGCCGCGTGTCATTATGCAGAGAGATCTGTTCTAAGCCGGCCTCCTATGTCCAGGCAGGTGTGAGACCGGCCCTTACACAGTGTCTAGGATCAGCAGGCTGTAGAGAAGCTGGCTGGCTTAGCTGTCACATAAATTTAGTGATTATTATAATTTAGACCCAGAAGGAAATTATTTCATGCCAGTCTTTTCCTCACATAAGATTTCTGCAGCATTAAAATTACTATGGCTTAATCAATGTGGAGATTCCTCAATAAACTAGGACTAGAAATCCCATTTGACCCAGCTATTCTCCTTCTGGATATCTTCCTAGAAGAATTAAAAGCATCATACCACAGCAATATAGCCACACCCATGTTTATAGCAGCACAGTTTGTAATAGCCAAATCCTGGAAACAACCCAAATATCCATCAACTGATGAATGGATAAAGAAGATATGTTTTTTTTTAATACAATGGAGTACTACTCAGCCATAAAGAAGGATAAACTTGAGACATTTCTAGTTAAATGGATGCACCTTGAGGCCATATTCTGAAGTGAAATAAATTGGACACATGTAAAAATAACATGATCTCTCTGATGTGAGAAATTGAACGTGTAAATAAGAACCAAAATGTACAGCAGATATTGTGAAATAGAAATTGCTCAAAAAGAAAGGGAAACTAGGGATGGGGGAGGGGGAAATGAAGGAAGGGAAAGGAAGAAAAAATGAGAAAAGAAAGATAAAATGGAAACAAAGCTTTGTAAAGGAGGGGAAGAGGGGTTGAAGAGAGGGGAAGTGAATGGGAAAAAAAGAGGAATCAAGATATATCATGTATGGGTACAAATTCCCTATGATGAATGCAGTCATTATGTATATCTAAAATGTACCAATAAACTTAATAATTAAAAAAAATATATGGGTTAATGACCAGGATGTGAAGGCAAAAATGTGTACCTCTCCTTTGCCAAAAGAGAAACATCCCTGTTTTGACTCCTGTCCAGTTTAAAAAAAGAAAGAAGGAAAGAAAGAAAAAAGAATCCAAGAAAGAGAAAAAAATATACATCCGCCTTTGTTATTGTATGTCTATCACACAAAATTGTGTGTGCTGAAACCCTTAATTAAATGTTGCATCGTTGAATTAGCACACAGATTTAGAAAATCTACAGACTCTAAGGGAAATATTTCTGCCTTGGTTTTTTGAGACACCCAGCCCATCACTAAACTTTAAGCACAAATGCAGGCAAAATAAATACGACTTTTCTGGGAATAGTAATGGTCCTATTTATTAGAAAAGTATGTGCGAGCCAACAAGTGGTTTTTAAAGAGCCATGCATAAGAGTTTTGGTCTAGACTAGCATGCTTATAATCTTTTTATCCCAAAAGACCCAACATTCTCTTTTTTCTCTTTCTCTACCAGAACACTCAACCTCCACTCTTTTTTTAAGGTTTTTTTGAGACAGGATCTTGCTATGTAGTACAGGTTGGCATTGAACTCACAGTGATCCTCCTGCCTCAGCCTCCTGGGTGCTGGGATTATAGGGGTGCACCACCACGCCTGGCAATCTCTACTCTTGTATACTAAGTCAGTCTCCGAGTAGTTTTTAGTTGTTTGGGGTTTTGTTTGTGCATGTGCCTTTTTTTGCCTTAGTCTTCTATAACACTCAGAATAATAAAATGAACTCTGTCGAGTGACTATTCTGGCCAAAGTCACATTTTCACTTGTGACCGTTTTTGACAGGTTCACTGTGACCCGGGTGACCCCTACCACTTTGGCCACAAAGCAGGCGATAAACATGCTCAGAGGATCCTGCATGGAGCAGACAGAGATTCTAAAACAGATTCTCCGTCTCGTAAAGATTAATCTTCTGCCAATAAATTTAAGAAAAAATTTTATCAAGATTTGCCTGATGGAGGAAACTGCTTTCAGTGAAAAATGTTGGTTGGGCAGGAGAGGGACTCGGTGAGACATTGTAAAGCAGTTTGGGACCAGGAGCCTTACCCAGTGGCTTCCGTGGCCTATTTCACAGGATTCGAGAGATGGTCGCCTGAGCCTTTACCAGCGTCTCCAGGAGGAAAAACCTGTTAACACTTCTCTCTTTGCCAAATGCCAGAGGGTTTGGGCTTTGTTTCAAAGGATGCTTGTATCTCGCCCTTGGCCTTTCATCTGTGAGATAAGACGGTTTCCAGCATAGGCCAAAGGCCAAAGGAAGCATAATAAAGCGTTAGTGTCCCCGTCCCACCTCTGTAAAAGCAGCTCTCTGTCCTGGCTCAAGGCACTGTGCAGCTTTGACATCATTCACTGGGGCAAGGTCGTAACCGGCAGTCAGGTTTGAATACCTGGTGGTACTTAGCACATAATACCTTGTTAGTAGAAGGTGCTTACTCACTGTTACATTTTCAGAACAAATCCAACAAGGCAGCAGATTCATAAACCCGAAGAGTTAGGCTTGTAATCCTTCCAGACACCTGGCAAGCCCACCCCTCTCAGTTCCGCTGGTCAGGAGAGTTTTCCTGCCCTCCCGCATGGTGAGGAGAATGTCCCTGTCCCCCTGCACTTCCTGAAGCTGACATCAGGCCAGGCTGGATGGCTTCGGGCCACTCTGGTCATTCTGCTTGCACTTCCCAGATCAATTCTATTGATAATTTTTGGAAACTAGATGAAAAGCCCTCAGTCTCCCTCCCTTTTCTTATTTTCTTAATCCTTTCGAGTAGTGGCCTTTGATTGCCAGGAAATAAACTTTTAAACATTCAGTTTCAACAAGATTTGCCAGAAAAGTTCATAAGACATGCTCCACGCCCCTGCCCCCAGAGCCAGAGAGCCACCTGCCTGTGCCAGCTGGTCAGGGAGTTGAGGAACGAGGAAAAGAGCCACGTGTCTTAGAGACTGATGAGAGGTGGATAAGGTTTTGGGAAAGGACAACAGCACAGAACCACATGGGTGTGGTTATACGTCAAATATTCTCCTTCCAAAATATCTCCCGTGAATATATTTTATATGTTCACGAATGACAAAAACCTGTACATTTGTCTTTTTTTTTTTTTTTTTTTTGTGGGTACCGGGGGGACGACCTCAGGACCTTGCGTGCCAGCAGGCGCCCGTGCCGCTGAGCGATATCACCGGCCCCTTTTTCGTATGTGGGATCCGGGAGTCGAACTCGGGCCCTCGCGCTTGCCAGGCAGGCGCTTACGCCGCTGAGCCATCTCACCAGCCCATGTACATTTGTCTTTACCAAACACCAAAAACATCTCACCATAAAATTATCATCATGGAAGTACGATTCGATAAATATTTATGGAGAACCAAGTATAGGCAAAATGCTGGAACTTTCTTTTTAAATAGCCCTTCCCGGTGTACCATGAACTTGCCCACATTATTTTATTTATATCTCAAGACAATTGTCTGGAACACGCTGCGATTTCTTGTTAACTCCTCGGTTCTCCTACTGTACCTGGAAGGTATATGACGTTGATGCAGAAGCAGTGCTGCTGGTCGGATGCCCAGGACCTCGTGTGTCTGCGGCACACAACCTTTCCACAAGCCCACGCTGGGTTAGAGCGGAGGGGCCTCTCACTTTACAGGAGGAAGCGGCCGGTCCAAAACCACGCAGCAGGGACATGGGAAGGTGCGGCTTCCATCTAAACCTCTGCACTCCGGGTCCAATGCCATGTGGCTCAAGTATAGCAGAGAAATCTCATTTTTGCCCAAACTGAAAGGATATTTTGGCTGATGGACAGATTTTTCTTTGTGATTATGCTGCCTTCTGGGACGAACCCACCAATAAGGGGCAAAGATTCCTTAGGTAGAACTGCCGCTCCCTGGGAGGGGGCAGCTAAGGTCCAGGTCTCCGTCCTGCACGTCACAGGCCTGGACGGACGCCACGGTCCCAGCCATGTGCGTCTCAAAATCTCATGCAGCTGGTCACATGCTGATCTCAAGAAAACCCACCTCCAGAGCTACCCATGAAGCCCCAAAGCAAGAGGCCTGCTGGTCATGCATTAGCAACAGCAGTGTGCAAGCCGGTTAGCGTAACAGCTGCTGTGTTAGCATTTCGCCAGGTTGGGGGTGGAGCGAGGGGTGGCGTGTCCCATGCACGAACAGTGGCCCACACAGATCTGAGACTTCCATCCCCTGCAAGTCTCTAGCAAGGATCTGAGTACAATGTCCCGAAGGCATCAGCGGTCCTGTGGGCGCAGTGGCAGAGACAGGATTCTCTTGCTTTTCCAGCTCTCCCGGGGAGATCCCCAAATGCCTGCTGCTTGCCGCCTAGCAGCCCAGCGCGCCCGCCCGGTGTCCTGAGAGCCCCGGGACTCCTGTTCTGGCAAGTAACGAGCGCTCCTTCAGTCGTGTATATCGCCAGTCCTGTCTGTGAGAGTACTAGATCAGAAGGTTTCCTTCCAGAAGCTTCTCCACAAATTACAATTCTCACTGCCCCATCAAGCACAGGGGACATAAAAATCAATATTCAGAGCTCTTTCCAAGGTAAAGCTCTTCTAACTTCATGCTTGTAACACCATGGCGAGAAACAGCAGTGGTCACTGATCCAATTCTCAGACAGGTGACCCTTACTTTGTCCTCAGAAAAGACCTGGCACCCCATCTGAGGAACACCCTGTGGCTCTCCACTGCCTTCCAGGAGAAACCGAGGCATCTATGTGGGAGAAGTTTACCTCACTTCTTGAAGCCACCCAGTTAGTACAGATTTTTGTTTTTGTTTTTGGGGTTTTTTTTGCTTTGTTTTGTTTTGTTTTTTGTTTTTTGAGACAGGCTCTCACTATGTAGCTCAGGCTGGCCCTGAACTCTCTAGTTGTCCAGGCTGGCCTAGAATTCATGGTGATCCTCCTGCCTCAGCCTCCCGAGTGCTAGGATTACAAGAATGTGCCCAGCCAGTCACTTATCTTTAAGTTTTAAAGATCAACTTACTAGCAGGTGAAAAATATGTCAGAATGGTGTCTGGATATCTGAAAACCAAATGTAGTTGCAAATTGACCACTATCGAGGACTCTACAATGCCATGGGCAACAAAGACTTTGCCCTTGGTAAAGAATTAAGAGTGTGTTTTTTATTAGTCCATGTTGGTCCATGCACATAATGCATCTTCATTCATTTTCACCCCCTTTCTCTCCCCTCTCTCCATCTGTTGATCCACTTCCTATTTGGGAAACATCTATCTCCCTACTTTCTATTATCTATGTTTTCTTTTGCTCTTTATTTATATTTCGGGTTTTTCATATAAGAAAAACCATGCAGTATTTAAGTTGTGTGTCTGATTTATTTCACTCAACATTATGGTCTCAAGGGGCATCCATTTTCCTATGAATGACTCAAGTTTATCCTTCTTTACGATAGAGTAGTACTCCACGGTATGTAAATATCACTTTTTCTTTATCCATTCATCTGTCGATGGACATACAGCCACTTCCAAGATTTAGCTATTGTGAACTGCACTACCATGCTGTGTTTCTCAAAGGCAGTATGCTCTCAAAAGCACTTCTAAACATTTTCTGGTTTAATGCAAAGAATTTGGAGATTCTGACCACATTGGTTCAGAACTCTTGTAGATTTATTTCTGAATAATTGACCAAATCCCCAGGAAGTTGAGTTGATAAAAGTCACCAGTTAATAATCACATACACTGTAGAGAAAAATTTTGAAGTCAGTTCTATTTTGCTTGAGTGATTGGAATTCAACCCAGTTGGGGCTGATGTGCAGCCGCCCAGGGGACCCTGCAGTCCGTGGCTTTCGTGTCCTCTGTGACCACGTTCATTGAGCCTCAGGTACAAAGATGATCACCATCTCTTTACCCAAACATTGGCTCAGAGAGAATTTGTTTAAGGGACAGTATGTTGACTGAATGAAGCAAGATCACTTTTGGCTTTGTTTGTTCTGTGACATCAAAAGGTTTTGACCGTTGAAATTCAGAGTGGTTACCAAAGGACAAGCAGGAAAACATGATGATCTGTTTGATACAAGACAGCAGGCAGTAACTTTCAAATGAGCTTTTTACCTATAATTTTAAAATATTTTTTTTTTTTACTTTTGGTTCATGGAAAGTTGTTTAACTCTTAAAACATACGGACTGGGCATATTGCCTATATTGTCTACATAGTGCGATATATTATTTTTCTCACCTACATTGACTACTAAGTCAGCTTAGCAGCCACTCTTTGAGTGTACAAGTGCTTTGCACTGGGCTAGGTTCTGGGCACAGAAAGATGAGTGCAAAGCAGCCCTGGTAGACGGTCTGATTCAAATTGGGGGAACAGATGGCACCACTTTCTCTTTGAGTAGCCCGGGGTGAAACCGAAGCAGACAAGAGGACAAGCTTGCTGGTAAGTATTAAGCATTGTGTTTGGCAAGTCTATTTTTAAGGAAGTGAATAGAATCTCTACTTTCTTGCAGAGAAATTCACAAGATCACAGAATTGGGTGCGGGGAGCAGGCCCTCCCATGCGTTACCCAACTCCTTTGTCATACGAGGTACAGGAGGGTCGGTGACTCCCTGGAGTCCGCTTGGGGTGGGGCCAGGATTAGAGCACTAGGCCCGAGGACCCTGTGTCCTAATTTTGCCTTCTTCCTCCTAGAATGACGTCTCCCTCCTTGTTCTGCCACTGACTTCACTCGCAATAAGTGGGGAGTATTGGGTCAAAAGTCTGGTTGAAGAGGAGCTGGGAGACTTGCCTGGGAGATGCGGGTATTCAGTAGAAGAAACTGTTTGTGAACACGCTTTACGTTAAATTAGGCTCATTTCTCTTTATTATAAGGTGCTGGGAAAATTGGATCTCCACACGCAGAAGCTGGAGTCGAGACCCATGTGTCTCACCATGTACTAACTAAAATCAAAATGGATCAAAGATACAAATGTGAAAACAGAATCACCTAATCTGCTGGAACATAGAATAGGTAAAACTCTTGAAGACACAGGTGTAAGCAGAACTTGTTGCACAGAACCACAACAGCATGAGATTAATACCAAGAATCACAAATGGGATCCATCAAATTAAAACGCTTGGGCCCAGCAAAGGAAACAAGCAACAGAGTGAAGAGACAACCTGCAGATAGGAAAAAAAATTTGCCAGTGTGGGGCATTAGCCAGAGGTGTGTATGAGATGGACATGCAGGGGGTCTGAGTTAATGGCAGCCCCTCTGGGCCTTTTGGAGTGTGGATTGGACGTTGACTGCAATCTTTGAGTCATCTTTCGTTCTTTTGTGCCACGCCATGGTCGTGAACTGTGATATCAGAGGACTAAGATGTCATATTACAGTGACATGTTGAATTATTATAACATGTCCAGTCAACATGTCATTATTATGTCATCATATTATAGTGATATATGCACACTCATGTTTATAGTGACACAATTTATAGTAGCTAAATCTTAGAAACAGCCTGTATGCTCATCAGCAGATGAATGGATAAAGAAAATGTGGTATTCATACACAATGGAATACTACTCTGCCATAAAGAACTAAAAAAACAAAAACAAAAAACAAAAACAGAAAAACTGGACTTCCCAAAATAAAAGCCCCAATCAAAAAATGGGCAGCTGAGATGACACTTCTCAGAAAGTTACTGCCTGCTGTCTTGCATCAAACAGATCATCATGTTTTCCTCCTCGTCCTTTGGTAACCACACCGAATTTCAACAGTCACCTTCTCAGAAGAAGAAGTACAGAGCGCCGATAAGGACATGAAAAAACATTCAACATGGCTGGCCATGAGAGAAATGCAAATTAAAACAATACTGACATTCCACTCTAGAAAGAAGGGCCATCATCAAGCAATCAAATAATCACAGGGTAAAAAGGAGCCTTCTCCACTGTTGGTGGGAGTATAGACTGGTGCAACCATCATCGAGATCAGTATGGAGATTTCTCAAAAAAATGGAAAATAGAAATCTATTGGATTCACTATTCCCCTTCTAGGTATCTTCCCAAAAGAGTTAAAGTTGTATTATAGTGATATATGCACACTCATGATTATAGTGACACAATTTATAGTAGCTAAATCTTAGAAACAGCCTGTATACTCATCAGCAGATGAATGGATAAAGACAATGTGGTATTCATACAGAATGGAGTACTACTCTGCCATAAAGAAGGATAAAGGAGGCATTTGTAGATAAATGGATGCACCTCAATACCATAATGTTAGGTGAAATAAATCAGACACAGAAGTTTAAGTATTGCATGGTTTCTCTTACATGAGAAATGCGAACTATAAATTAAGAGCAAAATAAAAGATAGATAATAGGAAGTAGGAAGATTTTTTTTCAAATGGGAAAGGGAATAAGAGTTGGAGGGAACAGGGAGGGAAGGGGATGTAAAGGAGGTTGAGGTGTATTATGTACACATACGGACTCACTACCGTAAATGTAATCATTAGGTACTGCAAACATGGACTAATAAAAAGTAAAAGAAAAACTACAAATAAAAATAGGCTCGGGCTGGCGAGATGGCTCAGCGGCATAAGTACCTGCCTGGCAAGCGCGAGGTCCTGAGTTCGACTCCCAGTACCCACATAAAGGAAAAAAAAAGAGGTTTGTTATGGTTAATCTTGGGGAGGCTTAAAGAAGGTGATGGAAATTAGGAGATTCTTAGAGTCCTACAACCCACCTATTTGTGTGTGTATATGCCTGTTTGTATGTGTGTGTTTTGAACCCAGGGCCTTCACAAGGAGCTACATCCCTGGCCCTTTTTGAATTTTATTTTGTTTCAAGACAGGCTCTTGCTACGTCACTAAGTCGTCTGGGCTGGGCTTGAACCGACACTCTTCCCACCTCAGTGTCCCAGGGAGCTGGAATTACAGGCGTGTACAGTCATGCCTGGCTTCACCGAGCACTTCTCGGTGCCGATGCTGCTGTGAGACACGACACTGGCATTTTAATTGTGTGCGATTGAATCAGGGCACAGGATTCCTGGCACGTCTTGCCCCTGCAATGATGTTAGCGAGTCTCACTAACCTTCCTAGGAACGGAGATTGTCCTTCCAGTGGAATCAGGTAAGACTTGAGACGTCGGTCTTCAGCTTTGCTAGTCTAGAAGCTGGATTGTACTGTGTTGCCAAATGTGACCAAGCCCTGAAGAGCGACACATTCTCCCAAGGCCACTGCACACTAATTACAACCACAACGCCGCTTCGTGAATCTGCAGTGTGAGAACCAGCTGCTCCTCCCCCGGCACAAGCCGCCTTGCTTGTAAAGTCTACACCACAACCACATTCCTCTCAGAAGCTCGGAAAACACAGGTGAGAACAGAGGCAACCGGCAGCCTCAGAACTCACTGTCCCCACCCAGCCGCTCCTTGCACCCACATTTCACACCTGGGTCCCAGCCAGTCTGCAGATGCTCCCGAGGCCCTACACTCTTTCTCACCTCTCAGCCCGCCTTCCCTGGGCTTCTTTGCAGAGCCTCTAACCGACGTTCACGCCCTTCCACACTCTGTCCCTCAGGTAACTCCTGGTGCAGATGTCTCCATTCCCACAACGCACCCAGCACCCAGAGTCCTTGGATGGAGAAGTCCAGCACCCTGGCCACCACTGTGTCTTGGAGGGACGGGAACAGTGGCCTGATTCATGTGCCTATTTCTACTGCAAGGATCTAGCCATGGAAGGGACCAGACGTCATGTTCACGGCTTGGGACTGTCATGAAGACACTGCGTTTCGGGACAGTCAGGGTGCAGCTCGAATCCCACGGGGCTCCCCTGGGTTGCTAAGTCTGTGTCGCCACTTAAGGGCATGTTGTCAATGGCTCCCTCCTCTATTTCCTCTTTTGGGGGAAGGGGGCTGTAACAGACGTACCTACCTCATAGGCCGCTCTGGGAAGAAATGAATTATTTCACATAACACGTTTAACAGGACCCACACTAAGCACACAGAGCTGCCACTCTATTGTCTTACTTTAACTAGGTGTTTCATGACAACACCGTGACCTCAGATGTTTCACAACACAGCTGAGTGGGGACAGTTTCTCAGTCACACTCTCTCAATGGCTGGTAAGGTAGATTAGATTAGAAAGGATGCGAAGGCAACAGTCGCACATTCATCTCTGCCTGCCACCTCCCTGACGTGCTGCTCAGCTGCCGCCCAACTCTGGTGACAACAGCCACTGCCTATTGTGTGCTTTCGGAACCAGCCACCGCGAAAACTGTTTTTTAATTATAGTTTTATATTCTTTTATGTAATGGACAGTCGGGAGCGGAGGAGACACAAGAAAGCTCAAGAAAAACAAACGTGTGTTATACTCCCAGGTCCTGGGGACCAGAGGCACAGCACACCGTGTCACCTCCGAAAGGTCCACATGGGAAAGACACATAACTGAGGGAAAAAGAGTCAGAAGAGGGTAAACAACTTAGGATTGATGAGTTGGGCGATTTTGGTGGGCCTTGGGCTACCAGGATGGTCCCTAGCTCCTGACACCTGGATCTAAGGTGACCGTGACATAGCAGTGGCCTCCCAGGGAGCGTGGGCCAGGTAGGTGGCTCTGGGTGGGTTATTTTGCAGATTCAAGGCATGCTCCTGGCTGGGCCCTTTGTCAGTCTCTGCAAATGGCCCGTCCTAGAGAGGACAGTCTCTTCTCAGCAAAAGGTTTTCTTAAGATCTCAAAGCATCAAAACATACAGAAAACTTTAAAAAGCATTTCTAACATAAATATCACCACATAAGTAATACTGGCAACACCCCTGTAAAAGAAGGTATTGTCCCTGCGATTCTAAGAAGGACAAAAGTGGGCTTCCTGGAGCTCGGACATTGGCCTGGGGAAGGCAGCGACTGTAGGAGTCCTGGTTTCAACCATGTCTTTGGGGTTCCAAAGCCCACGCTTTTCTGCAGCACCCCCTGTTCTTCTCTCATGAAAGTCAGGGTGACCCTTTAGTTGTTTCTGCATAGCGCGGCAGCATCTTATCTTACACCGCTGCCACGGAGACAGGGACCTTGCTGTCTGCCGTCGCTTCGGACCAGACCTCACGCCTCAGGCTCGGCCTCTCTCAGCCCTGCCCTGCGCTCCTTCCTGGCCTCCCGTCTTCTCCACTCTGGTCAACACCGCCATCTCTCGTTCTGCCACCTTGGAGACCCTGGGTCAGTGTCAGACCCTGTCCTTATCCTGCGTAGTCAGGCTTCTACTATAAGAACTCCGACTTATAACATCTTTTTCTATCTCACTGACACCTAAAGTTTTCATTACGTGTATTACTTACTGTAGTAAAATAACCTCTTTTTAACCAGTTTGTTTTCAACCTGGGGTCAAAACACCCTCCACAATGTTCACATGTGGGGGACCACCTGGATGGCTGTCCTTGAGAGAAGAGCAACTATCTCCATCTTGGCTGAACCTGGCCGTATTTCCACCTATTGACATGTACAGAGCTGGCTAAGACATTTCCTTATCTCTTTAATTGGCTTTAGGCAATGCAAATAGGTCCAGCCGAGGTCCTGATGTGTAGTCTTTGAAGCAAAGCGACAGGCCTGTGTTTCCCCGCCCTTTGCTCCCAATACATGGTTGAGCCTGGCGGGATGGAGAGCCGTGCTCCACGCTGTCGGCTGGGATCGAGCCTCGAGAAAGAGGCTATGACTTCCCAGGGCAGAAAAGATTATACATCAGAGCTGAAGCACCGACCCCAAAACATTAGATACTATCTTGAATTGTGTTATGCAGATTACTCCTTCTGCATATCCTTCCCTCTGCATTTTCAAAGGTGATTTTCAGGCCTAGCCCAGCTCAGGAGACTCACGTACTTCCCGAGACTCACGTAATTCCCGCCACTCTCACAGTCACTCATCCCCGAGCCACTCCCCTCCTTCAGAATTAATAAAACCCGGGTTCAGCCCTGGGTCGAGGCCTTTGTCCCAGTAGTCACCATCTTGGCTGGACTTAGGACCCCTTGGCTCCCCACAACTATAAATATGCCTTAGTGTCTTTATTCTCGCCGTGGGTTGCATTGGATGTGGTAGATTGGAATTAACTCGGTAGAATTCCAATAACTTCTTTTTGGGTTTACAAATCTAACTTCCTGGACCGTGACGAGGACCAGGAAGGGCTCTCTATATTCACAGATGTGCTTTAGTGAGTCTATAAAACCCCAAAGTTATATTTTATTTTATTTTATTTATTTTGTCTTTTGAGACAGGGTTTCACTATGCAGTTCAGGCTGGCCTTGAACTTGCAGAGATCCTCCTGTCTCAGCCTCCCACGTACTGGGATTACAGGCATGTGGCACCACGCCTGCCTCCCCAAAGTTATTTTAAAGACCTGTGTGTGTTTGTGTGCACCCGTGCACTTTTCTGTGTAAAATAATAGTTTTCATCATTCTCCTATTTTTTTTTTTTTTGTGGATACCGGGGGTCGACCTCAGGACTTCGCATGCCGGCAGGCGCCCGTGCCGCTGAGCGATATCACCAGCCCTTTTCTCGTATGTGGGTTCTGGGAGTCGAACTCGGGCCCTCGTGCTTGCCAGGCAGGCGCTTACGCCGCTGAGCCATCTCACTGGCCTCATCATTCTCTTAAAGGAGTTTGAATCAATTTCCAAAAGGCACTGTAATAAATTGTCAAAAACGTAGTGCCTTAAAACAATGCAAATTTATTCTGGATGTCAGAAGTCTAAAATCCAAGTGTCAGGGGGCTGTCATGGGGTGAAGGAGGACCCATTCCCTCACCTTTCAGCCTCAGAGGTCACCTGTCACCTGCATTCTCTGCCTGTGACCAACCCTTGCATGACTATGTTGTCACAACTCTTGCTCCTCACCCTGACCTGCCTCCCTCTTGTAAGGGCTCTCGGAATACACCAGCCCCTCCCAGATGATCCAGGATTTTCTCCTATTCCATGAATGCTCACCTAATCATATTCACAAAGTCTCTTTTGCTCTACAAAGTGACATTCATGGGTGCTGGGAATCAGAATGTGGACATGTTTGGGAGGTCACCTTTCAACCTATGACAGCAGTCAATGCCCCAAATCTATGAAAGGGTTAACAACATTCATAACAGGAGTCTTGAACAATCCAGACAATTGTTTTGTTTGTTTGTTTGTTTTTTGAGACAGGGTCTCCCTGTGTAGTTCAGGCTGTCCTTGAACTCACTATGAGCCCAGGCTGGCTGATCCTCCTGCCTCAGCCTCCCCAGTGCTGGGATTAAAGGTGTGCACCACCACACCCGGCCAGACAAGTGTTTTTCACATCCCGCTCCTCCCACATTCTCCTGCTCAGCTTCCAGTGACTTCCTCTTCCTGCCAGATCAACTCGCTCTCTGCCTCAAGGTCTTCGACCAACAGCCCCTCATTTATCTCTCCACTCGCACCCCAGCCTTCCTCAGGTGGGACATTCTAAGTCACCCCCTCCTACGTCTACACCTGCTCCCGTGGTTGCCCTGCCAAGAACGCCTTCTTCCCCCCTCCTCTCCACTGGTGTGGTTTCCTCCTTTTTACCAGACTGCCTCCCTCATCCTTTATCTTACATCGTGTTTTCCTTTATGAAGCCTTGAGTCATTCCTGACTGATATTCTAATCACGCATTATTTTCAATCGTACTCTAGCTGAGAATTCTGAGGGTGTGCCAAGGACAAACACGACTTCTACATTCCTCAGAACATCTAGAGCAGCTTAGGAATAGAAAATTCCTTCTGTATCTTCCACCCCTCTCCAGGAATCCCAAACACACTACATCCTTCATTCAGGTCCTCTGTGCGCCATCCAACAACAGCTACTCTGAAATATGTTCCATCCTATGACTTACACGAAAAAATGCAAATTTGATGCACCAGAAGTTTTAAGATTAATCAATGAACGATTATTTTTACTTCAACTGCTGGTATTTAAAAGCATGAAAGGCTCTATAGCTCTGTGGTAGAGCATTTGCCAAGCATGATGAGGTCCTCAATTTAATCTCAGGTGTCTCGCACACACACACACACACACACACACACACATGCAGAAAATTTCTAAGAGCATAAGAGATGTTTTCCAAGTATTTTCCCTCTGTAAGGGACTGAGAAGAGGAACAATTTAGAAATATTTGAAATAGGAGAGTATTTTACCCATAGTACAAATGGAAAGTGTTGCTTATTCAGGGAGAGCTGAAAATACCCTCAGTCTACCCGTCCCTCTTTCCACCAACCTCGAACGCCTTTGACTGATTGCCTGGATAACTTCTCCTAGGTTCCTCATTAAAATCCTCAGAAAAGCCTATGATTACTAAGAGGATTCTTCTACCATTTTCACCTTTGCCATTTGCTTCTCCTCTTGGTCCTAACTGCAATTTTTTGTTCTTGAAGAACCTAGTTTCTTTTATGAATCCTTTCCCAATGGCTCATCCTTTCATAGCCCCTTTCCTACTCTCATTGCTGGGACAAGGGAACCAGACAAGGTCTAGCATATTTCGAATGTGTAACACAGACAGCTCTGGATAGATGGCAGCAGTGGTGGCATCGCTTTTATCTTCCCAAGTCGCCACATAAAAACAGAAAGTGACCAGTTGGCAAACACCCAACACACATGATTGAGTTACAGAAAAAAACTAAGTGATAAAACATAAAGAGATAGAAACAAACTACCAACAGCTACAAAGCTTGAGTCCTCCAGGCTTCTGCCAAGGAGAAAGCAGAGAGCATGCACCCTGGAAATCCTCAACCAACCAGCAGGCGTTCAGGGGGAAACAGGGGTGGATGGGACAACAGCCATTGACACCAGGAGTGCTTGAGGCTCCGTGTCATCCGATAAAGTTGAGGGCCTGGGGTGTCTACTCCCCGAAAGGCTCTCCAAAGTGACCACCAGGGTGCCCTTCCAGCTCAAGGTTTGATTCCAGGAGAAAGTCCTGGGAGAAAAACCAAAATAGAGACGAAGGAAAGAAAGAGAAAGTCCTGATAAATGCGGGGAGGAGGAAGGGAGCCAGGACATCTCAGAGGCAAGCAAACTGTGGCATATTTTTGACACCACATAAAAGCAAGGGAAGAAGGAACATTGTGAAGTTTGATGAACTGCTTGGACATCTAAATCAAGCTTCCTTGTGAAAGACCAGGGAAACAAAACTGGAAAAACAAATTCATGTAAAAATCAGTAATAGAAAACTACTGAGGTCAGATGCCACCAAGTCAGCATAAGAAAAAGAGACACACATTTGTCACAAAGGAGAAGTTAGCAGCATGATGTCGGAGGAAGCCGACATGACTGAGCGGGTAGGAAATAAGGACCACCTGGGCCAGTATGGTGGGGCAGGGGTTTAAGAAACTGAAAGTGTAAGAAGTGTTGGATAAATACAATTCCTTGGATATCAGAGAAGGACTCTATCTGGAAGACAAAGTGGACCGTAACTCTCCTGTCTGTGGTAGGTAATGTGATAACAAGTGTCCCAGTGCAGGAAATTGTTTATGTGCTTAGCAATTTTCTGATCCGTGTAGTTAATATTTTAAATGCAAATACAATATAAATTAGCATATATGCATATTAACCTATGTATTGGTGTAAGGTACATTTGCTGTTATAAAAATAAAATTTTAAATTATTGCAAAATGCATAAGCATATCAAAATGTTTAATTCATTAGTTCGGTTCATTCTCCCACAGCCTTAGAAAGCAGATGCTGTCATTTTCTCCACTGTACGGACAATGAAACGGGGAACAAAGGGGTTAACTCATTTGCCCATGGTCACTTGAATAACAGATCGGGCAGGTCGCTTGTTCCAGAGTGCAGTGAAAGGCGGAGTGCAGTTACTTCGTAGCTGTATGCTCTCTGGCAATTGCAACTCTATGTCCTGGTTTTCCTGTGCACTTTATAAAATGAGAGTAAGAACACATACATTTGTGGAAAGAAATAGAAAAGAAATTCTGTGAGAGTAGCGCGTGCTCAGTGTCTCCTTACCAACCCCGCGTGCAAACGAGCTCCGTAGATCCGGGACCGCCTTCAGCTGCTACCTCCGCGCCTCTCCTTTTCCTCTGTTGAAATCCTGCCCGCTCTTACGTAGCACACACTTGAAACCTTTTTGACTACATCAGCTCTCAATTACTTATGTCTCACAAATGATAGATCTTTGAGCTTGTGTAGGATAATTTAGGCCAAATCAATGGATGTTTCTTCACTTCGGTCCCATTTCATCTGCATAGTTCAAATGCAGCAGACCCAGGGCTGCCCCAGATGCTAAGTGTGACACGGGTGGGAAGCCAGGCTTGGTGTGACCTGTGGCTGAGGCACTGTCCCGCCCCTCGCTGCCTGTGTGACTGTGACCATGAACTAGGTCAGTTTCTGTTTGTTCATCTATCTGATTAGAATGACAGCCATTGCCTTGATGCGAATGAGTTTTAAAAATGATACAGAAATGTAAAGTGATGACGTAATGTCGATTGCTTCTCAAACATCCAAAAATACTTGTCAGTCAAAAAGGCAGAGTAACCATTCTTCGCTCTGTAAAAGCAGCTGGAACACTGGCTAAAATGGCCAGCAACAATCTTTTTCAGAATTCTGGACATCAACAAGATTTGTAACAAGCTGGGGAGCATTTATTGAAAAAAAAAATAGACAAATCTTGGTCAGAACAATAGGCTTTGTGGCATTTTAATTTGGACTAGTCCCGTTCTTCCTTCACAGCTTTGTGGTAGCCTTGACGACCAACAAACGGCAGTGATGGTAAAAGGCAGCAACCTGGCAGCCTGGCAGTGAAGAAGGTTAGAAATTCTCCAAGCCCTCAATGCTAAGCATCATCATTATTTCATTTGCTAGGTGATTTTCTGGCTAACCTCAAGGCTCCACACAAGCCAGAAGGAACGACAATGGCCAGGCTGTCCAGCACCAGGGCGGAATGTTCAAAGCCCACAGGACGCAGAGCTCCTGGGCATGGAAGATAAGACTGATGGGTTCCAGGCATCAAATGGCTTTTCTTTCCCTTCTCTACTGGCCACTGCATAACTAAGCAGAGTGACTTCAGTGGGCACACACAGCAAATAACACAGACTTTATAGAGCAAGTTCAGAAATTTACTACACAAACTGCACAGGGTGGGGAGGGGAGATTATCTATTTCTCAAGTTTCCATAATTATGTTATCTAAAATGTCCAATTTTCAACAAAGAAAAATGGACACGCTAAGCGGCTAGAAAGTATGATGTATAGACAGGGAAGAAAAAGAGAGACGATAGACATTTTCCCTTAAGGATCCTCAGGCATAGGACTCAACGTAGAAAGAGTTTTACATTAGCTATTTAAAATATGTCCAGATGCGCACCTGTAATCCCAGCAGTCAGGAGGCTGAGGCAGGAGGATCACTGTGAGTCTGAGGCCAGCCTGGGCTACATAGTGAGACACTGTCTCCAAAAAAAAAAGTCCAGAGAATTAAAGGAAACTATGTGTAAAACCCTAAAATAGAGAAGAGGGAAGAGAACAGACTTTTCGACAAATGGTGCTGAGACAGCTGGACAGCTGCAGGCAAAAGAATGACGCTGAAGCCCTACCTCACTCTGAACACGAAATGAGTGACAGACACAGATATTGGATTCGGAGCAGTGGTTTCTTAACATAGCGGCAAAAGCACAATCAACAAAAGAAAAGCAGACGGAATAAATGTTACCAAAATTAAAAGCTTGTGTATATCAAAGGAGACTATCAAGAAAGTGAAAAGGCAACCCAAAGAGAAAACATAAACTTTAGATAAATGTGGAGTGTGGGGAAGGACCTGAAATGAGGATGTGGGCAGATGTTTAACAAGCAAACATTATTTACCACAGGAAAAGTACAAAGAACAAGGGGTGGGGGGCACGAGCCCTTTTTCAGAATTAATTCTGAGGGACCTTAGGCCACACAGATTAAGCACTGGTGTCATCGTTCTGAATTGGAGAGGTTGGGCTAAATGACCCGTGAGCATCATTTAACCTTTCGATACTCAATTTCAGGCCATAGGCTCGAGAGCCAGACTCCTTGGCTTCGGGTTGGGTTTCTTGCACTTGGATTTGTGATCATGAACCAGCCACTGCCATTCTCTGTGCCTCCGTTTCCTCATCTGTAAAATGTATGGGTTATAGAACCTACGATTGGTGTGAATAACTAAACAGATCTAGATAATGCACTGAGAACGATGCCCAGTACTTACATGGTAAACACGGTATACCTACGTGCTGTCGTTATTACCTTCTGCATCCTTACAGAGCGGAGTGTGTAGTCTTAGTAATTCCCTGGCCAGAATTAAAATAACACCTAGGATAACTTGCCTGCCAATGTACTTCTGTGTGAAAGGCGTACGGATGATAAAGAGGAAGTCTTTGTTCCCAAAGTGCCTTGCCAGGAGGTGCCCTAAATCTTGGCATGTTAGAAGCCTGGAATTCATTCTTACTGACTTAGAGAAACACCCATCTCAGGTCTACATCATTTTGCTAGTAGTTATGCGGTGTTGTCTTATTATTTTAAGAAGCCTATTACTAATAGATGCTAGGTATGGTTATGGTAGGAGACATGCTAAGTGAATATGAGCTGAAAATAGTCCTGTTTGAGAAACGAAGAGTTAAACAAGAGAAGGGACTATTGTGCAAGGAAAACAAGAGAATAGCAACCAGCCTTTCTGGTAAAGAAAAAAAAAAACCTGTCTGAAACGATCAGGCTCATTCTTTCAAGATGATGTTTTGAGATTTTCCGCTTGAATTGTTATAATATTTTTCAAAAAGCGGTTTCTCCCCGAAGTATTGCTGTTATTTGCCACTTAGAAAAATGATCATTGTTACTCAAATAACTTGCCAGCTGATGCTTGTGGGTGTCTAATATCACACTTCGGAATTATCTTAAAGAATGTACGATACACAATTTCAGTCCACACATTTATTTTTTGGCTTCTTGCATTCTTGAAACTGAATGAATGAATACGTCAATACGTAAGAGTTAAGAGGATGAGGAGAAACATCACAATTCTGGTCAAAAACAAAACCTATTTATTTAGAATCCCAAACCAAGTTAACAGTTGCATATTCAAGTTCTTATTTCTGACCAAGACCCACATTCATACATCTTGTGGAAAATTCACCTCTGATCCAAGACACTATGCCTCTAAACTGTCTGCATCATCTCCTTTAATCTCCCAAACAAGAGAGAGAGAAAAGGGAATTGAGTGACACTCATGTCAAGGTCCTGAAACGTTTAAATGCACAGTACGAATGCATAAGAAAAACTGAACATGTGCGATAGAACCATGCTTGGACACAAAGCCTGTGATGCCCGTCTACCCAGCTTGAGCTCAAGGCAGGGAGGAGTCGATCCTGGGGCAAACTGAGTCTCAGCACGTTCCCCTAACCGTCTCCCAGCAGGAGCCTGGCTGGCTGGCGGCTGCCGTCGTAAAACTTTCTTCTGCGATGATACAGGCGCCAGCTCTCTTCCGACCTTCCTCAGGCTGCTGGATAGTATGAAGACAAACTATGAAATGTAAGCATTAGTTCTTCCCTGATCTGGGGCCTTGAACATTTACGTGGAGACGACCTGCCCAGCACGGGCTTCTCGTGGGCAGCTTGGTGGGCACTTTTCAGGGTGAGGCTCCAGACCTAAAGGGAAAGAGCTGCTGCCCCTGAATAGCCTTTCAAGGTGTTCTTCTGTTTCAGCTGAGGCCCTCTGGAGAATTTACAAGGAACCAGCCAAACCAGAGTCACTCTGACTCACTTCTTTAGGTGACTTGGAGTCAACTTGGTTCATTATATTATGAAATGCTCCACCCAGGAGGTGTCCCCGTTTGTTGTTCTTTGAGCACACAGTACACAAAGGAGCAGAACCTCGAACTGAGCACGAGCGGGAGTGTGATCATTTCCTCACGTGGTGACATCTTTCCTATACGAATACATGTGAGTTTTCCTAACAAAAGCCTCGTGCTTTCCTTGTTCTAGGGAAGACACCCCTTTGAGAATTATCTCCAGTATTCTCCTTACTTGTTGCAAGGGATAATCCTCCCTTCACTCTTTTCTCTCTTGGTTGGGCTTATTGGCTTTGCATTTGCCAAGGAGAAAGCCACTGTGTTCTACCACAACCCCCTGTGGAAAATACAGACTAATGTAGTTCTCTTTAAGCATGAGTAACAAAGCAATTTAAAAATCAGACTGTGAAAATACTCTGCTATGTTAAAAAGAATAAGAATTACTTTGTGTCATTTGAAACAAATGTCGTATAAAAAATTGACTTGTATTTTTTTAAAAGATAATTTGGGATAATTTCTAATTCATGATTGTAAAATGACAGAGGAGCAAAAGAAGGGTTTATCTGAGATCAAGGAAAAATACGCACGATGATGAAAACTGCAGTTAAAATCTACTGTGACGATTTCTAGGTAAACATGGTGGCTTGAAGTTAGGTCAGGAATTTTTCCTCCCTTAGAAAATTAACTAAAAATAGAAGGGAAAGATTCTTCGACATTAACCAGTCAAGGAAGAAGGCACAACCGTATGCTTTAGATTTTTTTTTTTAAGGTAAGGAAGAAAACAGGTGGAAGATTTGAGTTTGAGATAGCCCAGAATGGCCAACCAAAGGGAGGAGATGAGCAAACTCAGTGCTGAGGATGCTGGCTCGCACCCTCCAGCTTGCAAAACGAGGCCACAGCAGCAGGTTGGTGGATCGCTCAGAAAGTCCTCAGAAGTCCTAGAAGCGGATGCCCCACTGATGCCACTTTGCACCTTTAGCGAATGTGGAGGAGACTGAAGAACCCGCCGCCTTCCAGGGAAGCTGCTGAGTTCAGGGCACCAGCTGGCATCCATGGAGGTGGCGCTCAGCCCTGCCACAAAGGACCACAAACTTAAAGCAACACAGATTTGTCATCTTCCAGTTCTGGAGGTCGGAGGTCCAGAATGTGTCTTCCTGGGCTAATTGTCATAGGTGTCTGCAGAACGGCGCCCTGCCTGGAGGATCTCGGGACCGTCGTCCTCTTCCTTCCCCAGTGTGCACCAGCCAGGCTCGTCCTGACCCACGGTCCCTTCTTCGTCTTCAAAGCACATCACTCCAGCACTACCTCTATGCCTGTCACCAGCCATCTCTCCTCTCTCTCTCCTCTCTCTCGTGCTCCTCCTACAAGGACCTTTGTCATCATATTCTCTTATAAAGATGCCGCTGAATCACCCCAATACTCTCTCCATCTCAATATCTTTCCTTTAACCCTATCTGCAAAGTCCCTTTTCATGTAAAGTAAAATGGTCACAGGCTTGGGAATCAGGGTATGACGCCTCCGAGGCATCATCGTTCTGCTTACAACACCCGTAGTATTTCCAAAGAAGGAGCTAGAACAGGCCTCTGCAACGGTGTCCTAGCTCTCTCTCTCGCCCCCACCTGGACTGTCTGGCAATAACAATTAAAATGGATTAGAAGCAACCTAGCCTACAGAAGCCAGGAGGCTGGATGAAATGCACATCAGAAAAGAAGTCCGCAGTACAGTCCTTGGCCACTCTAACATCTTACAGGTCAAGGACAAAGGCCCAACTCTTTTTGGAAGAAAATACAGCCAGATTCAGAGAAGATGACTGCCTACAAAGGCTTCAAGCTATCAAAGAACTTAATAAAATTAGGACTTTAGTAAGGCAAGAATTCAGAGAAGAAATAATGTTTAAAAATTGCACTAAAAGCCTGGTGTGGTGGTGCACACCTGTAATCCGAGCACTCAGGAGGCTGAGGCAGGAGGATCACCATGAGTTCAAGACCAGCCTGAACTACATAGCGAGACCCTGCCTCAAAAGAAAGCCAAAACCAAAACCAAAACCAAAAATAAAAATAGCAATAGATAGAAAGGGTATTAAAGAATCAAAGAACAAATCGAGAACAAAACAACCGCATTACCATTCTTATAAATAAATTAGAAATAGCAAGGATCGAGTAGGCAGGACTGAAATTCTACTAATTATACTTGGCCTTGAGCATACAATCTGAGATACAGCGAGCCAGAGACAAACAACAGAAGCAGAGAAAGCAATGAGGAGGATCAGGGACAGGACAGTCCCACAGAGGGGCTCTCTCCTCTACAGACCGCCTAAGAATGAAACAGGAAATACGGTCGGAGGTAACATTCTGAAAAGTCCCGAAAGGAAGTGGGAAACTGAATCTTCAAATTGAAATGACAGTGTACGGTAAATATTTTTAAAATGATGGATAAGGGCATTTCTAGTGAAGGAAAGATTTTTCCAGCAGACGTGCAGCAAAAGAAACCTCTGTCCGCGTTTCCCCCTTCACAGCTGAAGATCAGGAACGCCAGCAGAGCGGCTGCGGAGCAAGACAGTGAGGCAGGGAAAGCGAGACAGGCTGACTGGGGCTGGCATTCGAGGCTGATCATTTTCTGGCTAGGTCTTATTTTCAGGAAAAAGTGATATCTATCTATCTATAATACACTATTGTTTAATTATCTGTAGGAACTCTGTATTGTAAATTATAAAACATTCTTATGTAATTTATGTAAACGAATATTACAATTGCCACAAGTATATATTAAAGCTGTCATTGTTTTATGCATATATGTATATAAATAAAATATATATAGATAAATATATATATATAAAACATCAGTAGATTTATATATAAATACAGGTATGTAGATATATGATTTTATAAATGTAAATACGTCATTAGGCTTTAATTATACAGGCGTAAATTTGTATCTATCTATGTAGCTATGTCTATATAGTATCATGTGATATGGAATCACAGAGAGGGGTTGAGGGCTTACCCTCAGATTTCTAAGATTACGCTAAATAGAGAGCTGGAAAATGGGAAGAAAATAAGATAGAGGAAAAATGTTTCCAGGTCAGGGTCGGGCACCTGTGAAGGGCTTGGGGCGGGACAGAGCTCTGAGGGAAGGGAGGGTAAAGCATGGGGCATGGCTCTCAGAGCGTGTTGAGCATCCAAAAAGTCAGAGAAAATATTCCCAGAATTGGACGATTTTTCTTTTAGTCCAAGATTTAAAAGTTCTGAGAACAAAGAGCAGAAAATAAACAAAAGCAAGGTAGCTTCGGAGAAAACTGAGGGTGGGTTCAGAGTTGTCCCCTGCGAAGCTAAGTGCAAAGGTACAGACAATCCGTGCATGGGGGGGGTCTGCAGAATTTTCTACCCAGCCAGATGTGGGGGGGGATTCCCCACACCAGCGGCTCCCGCAGCACTTCCTGCTGGACCTCTCCCCAGCCTCCCACCGAGCCTTGCTGAGCCAGGGGAGGAGGAGATCAACAGTGGGTGTGGGGAAGGGGCTGGGCCCGCTCATCCCTTCCTGCGTTCCTTTCAGGGCTGAGCGTGTGGCCTGGTCCTTCACCTTGTCATCCTTTCATGTGGGGAGCGGGGAGAAGACGGGGCTCTCGGAGACTGAGACAGGAGGAGCGCAGTAAAGCACTTATTTGAGTTCTCCAGTCCACCAAAGGGTGAAGTTTGAAATAGCTCTGCTTATAAAACAATGCACCTCATTCCTCAATTGATTCTCAATTTTACCTCCTAAAATCCCAGGTCTCCAGCATGGCTAGAAATCTAAAAAGAGATAAGGCCTGACACCTCGGAGTCCAAAATGCCGTGTAGCAGTTGGGATTCCTGGGCACACACCGGAGGCACCCTAGAATGCTAGGGTTTTAGCTCACTATTTAAGCCTGATTACAAATCCAGGTTTTTAATCTGTGATGATTTGAGGGAATTTGCATGTCGGCAAATCTTTACAGCTGTGTGGATTTTTCTTTCTTTCTTTCTTTTTTTTGTGGGTACCAGGGGGCGACCTCAGGACCTCGCGCACCAGCAGGCGCCCGTGCCGCTGAGCGATATCACTGGCCCTTTTTTCCTATGTGGGCTCCGGGAGTCGAACTCAGGACCTCACGCTTGCCAGGCAGGCACTTATGCTGCTGAGCCGTCTCACCGGCCCTGTGTGGGTTTTCTAACTGGAAAGGCCCGCACAGCTTAATAAATATGAGGTAATGTGGTCCCTTTACAGCAGAACTTGCTGGGGTCCCCTCTAGGCACAACTGCGGCCTACCCTGATTTTGCTTTAGCCTCAGCCTGGATGGAGTGGGGCTTAAATTATTGAGAGTATGTCTTATAGCCTCAGGAAAATTTCATGTCAAAATAGGCAGAACGTCAAGATTGAAGTAGTTTAAACATTGCTTTGAAGAACAGTTTCAACTGTTTTTGTTTATCAGCCAGATGGGTATAGCTGTGCCCTTAAATTGCAGAGTTGTTAGCTAGGTCAGCTACGCTTAGCTCGGAGCACGAGTGTGTGTCGTACCAGGCCCGGTGAGCAAGGCAGATAAGCCTGTGTGGTTGTGAGACACTGTGAGGGCCGGAAAGGTGTGAAGGGTGGAGGTGGACACACTGGCCTCACAGAATCACATCACTGTCCATGGGCGCAGGTGGTCTCCAGGTGGTTCTGGTTTTGTTAGTTATGTGACTTCTAACTGTGGTTTGAGATCCGAGTTCTTGGTTCAGGTTTCTTCCTCAAAAATGCTGGATTATTCTGTCTATGAGTAAATCGAAAGGAATAGAGTTCCTTGTTGCAAAAATGTTATGGTGTCCTTCTTGAGTTGAGAAGAACTGTCTCAACAAAATTACTACACATCTAAAAGGTTCAAAAGGAAATACGAATGTATTCTATGCCTAAAATGCTGTCTTTAGGAATACAATTTGCTGAGGAAGGAAAGATGTTGTTATTTGAAAGGACCAGATGTGGATCCAGGCCTTGCGGAGCCTGAAGTTACACAGTTTGAGTGCTCTCCTTAAGACAAAGAATACAAAATTTTAAATACAAAGTTGATGGACCAAATTTCTTAACTTTAATGGGGTTTAATTGATCATCTTTTCCTCTATGTTGTTTTATATCTTATTTAAGATATCTTTCTCCAACTTTGAGGTCACAAAGATACTCTTTCGCACAAACTTCCTGGAGGTTTCTAACTTCGCTTTGTCTGTGAGGTTTGTAATCATCTGGTATTGACTTATTACGGATGGCGTAGGGTAGGAGTTGAATTATTTTTCCCCATTTGGACGGTGATTGGCTCAGCCCTGTGTGTTGAAAGTCCGCGGCCCTCGCTGTTCCACATGCTCCTCCATCCGCTCTCCTGTGGAGCTGCTTTGGGCTCTGCATGCCTATCAGTGAGCTACTGTTTTATCCTGCACAAACCCACACTAAATCCACTACCATGGCTTTGTAATAAGTCTTGTTACGTGATAGAGCAAGTCCTCCTATCTCGTGCTTTCTCAAGAGTATCTTTGATCTGGGTGCTTTGCATTTTAGGATCAGCCTCTCTTTTTGTTTGTTGGTTTTTTTGAGACAGGGTCTCATTATGCAGTGCAGGCTGGCCTTGAACTTGCTTATGTAGCCCAGGCTGGCCTCAAACTCATGATGATCCTCCTGCCTCAGCCTCCCTAGTGCTGGGATTACAGGTGTGTACCACCATGCCCAGCAGGATCAGCTTCTTTTTTTTTTTTTTTGTGGGTACCGGGGGTCAATTGCAGGACCTCGCGCTTGCCAGCAGGCGCCCATGCCACTGAGCGATATCACCGGCCCTTTTTTCGTATGTGAGTACTGGGAGTCGAACCCAGGACCTTGCACTTGCCAGGCAGGCGCTTATGCCACTGAGCTATCTCACCAGCCCAAGGATCAGCCTCTTAAACCCCACAAAAATATCTACTGGGAATATGATTGGAATTCCATTGACTACATTAATCATATGGGACCAGTTAGCATCTTTACATTATTGTCTTCCAAACCATGAATATAAAATATTCCATTTATGTCTTCTTTAAAATTCCTCAGGGCCGGTGAGATGGCTCAGCGGCGTAAGCACCTGCCTGCCAAGCGCGAGGGCCTGAGTTCAACTCCCGGAACCCACATACGAAAAAAGGGCCGGTGATACCACTCAGGGTCACGAGTGCCTGCTGGTGCGTGAGGCCCTGAGGTCGACCCCCGGTACCCACACACACAAAAAAAAGTAAAAAATAAATAAATAAATAAATAAAATCCCTCAGTAAAGACTTATTAATCTACCTGAAATGGGCCTGCCAGCTTCTCTTCAAATTATTCTAGCTACTTGATATTTTAGATTATTAGGACTAATATGATGTTAAACATTTAAAATTTCCCCTTTGTTGCTGATCTTTTGAAACAAATGAAGCCAGAGGCCAGGACCCTTGCCGGTGGTCCCAGCTACTTGGGAGGCTGAGGCAGGAGGATCACTAGAGTCTGGGAAACATAGTGAGACCCTGTCTCAGAAAAAGAAAAATTGATTTTCATATGTCAATTTTGTATCTATCAACTCAATTGTCTAATATTTTAGCCATAGGTTCCTTTAGATTTTATGTGCACAAACATATCTATGAAGAGTGGGTTTAATCCTTCTACTTTCCTAAGTTTTTATTGGCTAGTGTGCTTCCTGGGCCCAGGGTTCAAATCAAACATCTCTAATTACAGAAGCCAGGCTCTTATTACCCATGATCTTAATGGGAAAGTTTTAACTATTTCACTATTAAGTATAATGCTTGCTCTAGGTACTTTTTAAAAAATAAATACCCTTCGTAAGATTGAGGAATTTCCCTCTCATTACTCATTTGCTATTTATTTTCTTATTATGAATGGATGTTGACATTTATTAAATACTCTTTTGCACCCATTGAAACAGTCATATGATTTTTCATCTTAAATCTGTTCATCTGATGTCTTTCATTACATTATTTTCTAATTTTGAATTAGGCTTACATTCCTGGAAAAGCTCAAATTGGTCATAACCTTTTGAGTATTCTGCTACATCAGGTTTGTTAATACTGTGTCCATGATCTTTGCAGCTATATTCATTAATGAAGTTGACCTATAATTTTCCTCTTTTCTAATGTGGTTTTTGGTATCAAGATTATGACAAGCTCAGAAAATGAGTTGGAGAGTTCCTTCTTGTATATTTTCTGAAAGAGTCTCTTCATTGAATGTTTTATGGAGCTGTTAGAGGCCTGGAGTTTTTTATGAGAGAATATTTTTTTCCCTCTGACTTATTTTCTTTAGTAGCATAACAGCATTCAGATTTCTATTTCTTCATGAGTCAGATCTGATAAGTTATATTTTTCTAGCTAGTTATCCACTTTACTTCAATTTACAGATGTATTGAAATGAAGTCATTTATAATATCCTCTACTCTTTAAAAACTGAAGCAACTGGAAGAATATAACTTTTTAAATCCCTGGTATTATTTAATCTTCTTTTTTTTTTCTTCCTTTATAAATCTTATTTGGGGTTTGCCAATTTTATTAGGCTCTTCAAAGGACCAACTTCTGGTTTTGTTGACTCATTCTATTGTATGTTTATTTTGTTTTATTAACTTCTGATTTTATCTTTATTATTTCTTTCATTATACTTTGGGTTGAATTTGTGGATGTTTTTAAAATTTCTTAGGAAAAATATTCTCCAGGTAGTCTGCGAGTCTCTCCAGCTCTTGCTAACTTGTCTGTGTCATCGTCTCATGTGGTCTTTCTGGCAGGAGAACTGGGCTTCTTAAATGGAGTCTCCGGATTTCCAAAGATGCAAAAGCAGAGGATTCCAGGTTTTGTTAAAACTTAGTCCCAGAATCAGCATGCGTCACTTCCATTGCATTTTATTGAATAAATAAATCACAAACCAGGTAAGATATAAAAAGAAGAGAATAGTTCTACCTTTCAATAAGAAGTGTGACAAATTATTCGTAACCCTATCACATTCTTGTACCTGTATTTTGGAGGATATGTGCATATTGTTTTCTTGTGTAGATCTACACACAGGATGTTCAGTGAGGTAGATTAAATTACTTTCCAAAGTGCTGTACCAATTTGCACTGCCATTGATAGTGTACCAGATTTCCCATTGATGTACATTATTCCCAACACAGAGTAGAGTTGGCCTTTTTCTTTTTCCTTTGAGCCACTCTGTGGGTATATACTAGTTTTTGACTGTGAATTTAGTTTGCATGTCCCTTGTTACTGACAGGGGTTGATCTTCTTCTCAACGCTCATTAGCTATTTGGATTTCCTTTTTTGTGAAATGTCAAGTCTTTAAATCAATTTTTCATGGGTGGTGGTCAGTCTTTTTAAATTCGTTTGTGTAAGTTCTTTACATATCTGGACAGGAGCCTTTGCCAGTTACATGTTGTAAACATCTTCCCTCCATTTTGGGGCTGGGCAGGGCATTTTCATCATTGTGTTTCCTTATGAAACATTCTCAATCCTGATATAATCCCAGTACAGTATTTGCTGTATGGTTAATGTTTTTGCTCCCTTTTAAATAGACTCTTCTAACCCTAACATCATGAAAATGTGAAGATATTCTTCTATATTATCTTCTGAAAACTTTATTGATTTATCTTGTATCTGTAAGTCTGCAAACTCCTGGAGTTAATTTAGTGTTTCTAGTCACTTTGCTCATCACTGGGACGAAATACCCAACACACACAATTTAAAGGAGAGGAGGTTTATTTTGGCTCACAGTTTCAGAAGTTTCAGTCCATGGTTGTCAGGCTCAAAGACAGACATGGCATGGTGGAAGGGCCTGCCATGGAGGAAAGCTGCCACATCATAGTAGCCAGAAATTAGAGCGAGAAGGGAGGAGCCAGGAGGGGATACACCTTTCCACGTCATGCCCCTGGTGACAAGGAATTTGTCACACTTCTTAGTGAGAGGTAGAGCTACTCTCTTCCTTTTATATCTTACCTGGCTTTGTGATTTGCTTATTCAATAAAATGCAATGGAAGTGATGCATACTGATTCTGGGACCAAGTTTTAACAAAACCTGGAATCCTCTGCTTTTGTACCTTTGGAAACCTGGAGACTCCATTTAAGAAGCCCAGTTCTCCTGCCAGAAAGATCACGTGAGATGATGACATGGACAAGTGAGCAAGAGCTGGAGAGACTTGCCCCCAGGGACCACCTCCAGCCAGGCCCTACCTCCTAATAGCACAATTAGCTCTGAACCCGTCTATGATAAATCCACTGATGAAAACAGCCCCCAAAACCCAACCTCTGAACACACAAGGCCTTTGGGGGAACATTCTAGATCTAAACCACCACAATATGTAATGCGAGATCTCTCGTCTCCTATATGGATGTCCATTTGGACCCAGCACCACTTATTTTTATTATTTTTTATTTTTTATTTTTTTTGTGGGTACCGGGGGTTGACCTCAGGACCTTGCGCACCAGCAAGTGCCCGTGCCGCTGAGCGATATCACCGGCCCTTTTTTCGTATGTGGGTTCTGGGAGTCGAACTCGGGCCCTCGCGCTCGCTAGGCAGGCGCTTACGCCACTGAGCCAGCTCACTGGCCTGTCCACTTATTTTTAAAGTCTTTTTCCTCACTGGTCATAAACCAGTTGGACAGACAGTTCTCTTTCACTGATATATTTTTCTATCCTTGCACCAGGATCACAGTGTTCTCACTACTGTAGTTGAAAATAAGTTGATAACTGACCAGATAAGCACTTGAATCAAATTTCTCTTTAGATACAGTTTTAACTTAACTTAAATTTCTTGTCAAAGTACATTTTTTGTTATAGGTTAGTTCTATTATCCATTTTTATTTTTTCTCCATTAGTTGAGAGGTGTATTTTAAATGTTAAAATGTAAAGGATTTTTTTCTAATCATTTTTATAATAATTACAAAAATTCACTATACTGTAGTTAGAAAAGAAACAGATCTCCATGATACTTCTCATTTAAATTTGTTAGAGCTTAAGTGTGTTCTCTTCAACTACCCTCCTGGACCAATCAGTCTGGAAAATTGGATGTTGTGTGAGAATTCTGTCAAAATCCCTCATTTTGGGCCAGGTATGTAGCTCAGTGGTGCAGCACCTGCATGGCAAGTGTGAGGACCTGAGTACGATTCCTGGTACCAGAAGAGAAAAAAGAAAAAACAAATCTCTCATTTTAATGATGACTTTGTCTGTTTCTCTTTGCAGTGTAGACAGTTTTCACTGTATCTATATTGAGTTCATACAAGTGGTTATAAACTTGGAAGTGTTATTTTCCTTGTGGAATAAAGTAGTTGTGGATTACACCATGTTCATCTTTTCAATCTAGTAATTTTCTTTTGCCTTAGGTCCATTTTTATGGGATACTAATATCAAATAAAAACTCAGCTTGCATGTGGTATTTGCTTGGTCTTTCTCGAACAATTTTTAAAGAATTGTTGATTGTCTTAATACTTCTGGGAAAATTCTTAGCTGTTATCTCTTCAAATACTGCTCCTCCCAGTTCTCTTTATCATCCCCCTCTGAAATGCCAATCAAACATTTGCTGTTTCCCCAGTATTTCCATCACTCTTACACTCTACCTTGTCCATCTTCTGGACTCTCCCAACTGCATTCTGGAGGCTTTCTTTGAATCTATTTTCAAAGTCACTAATTCTCTCTCTGTCTGTCTGTCTGTCTGTCTCTCTCTCTCTCTCTCTTTCTTCTTTGGCTTCTTAAAACATGTTAAAGATATCTTTTAGGTCTCGTTTGGTATTTCCAATACCTGAAATCTTCCTTTTTTTTTTTTTTTTTTGTGGGTACCGGGGGTCAACCTCAGGACCTCATGCGCCAGCAGGCGCCCGTGCCACTGAGTGATATCACCGGCCCTTTTTTTGTATGTGGGTTCCGGGAGTCCAACTTGGGCCCTTGCACTTGCCAGGCAGGCGCTTACACCGCTGCGCCATCTCACCAGCCCAGTCCTCCTGGTTTTTAATTCTGGTATGGCTTTTCCTCGGGATAGCTTATTTTGTTTTATGATTTTAACAATGAATTTACACACGGATATTCTTTTTTTTAAACTTTATTTATTTTTTTTAAAGACAACAAGTAAACATTCTCATGTATTAACAAACTCAAGCATTAGAGAATGTACAAATACCTTTTGGAGAAAAATATGACTCAGTATAAAATTAAGCCATGTAAAAGCTAGGTAAAAATAGAAGACTAAGGAATGGAATAGTCACAGTGAAATTGCATTTTCATACTAGGGAGACAATACAATGTTTACAAATGTGCATCCGGTTTATTTCGCTTGTGAGTATTTTCTCAAGTTGCGTCCATTTACCTATAAAAGTTTCCAGTTTATCCTTCTTTATGGCTGAGTAGTACTCCATTGTATAAAAATACCACATCTTTTTTATCCATTCCTCGGTTGATGGGCATTTGGGTTGTGTCCACGACCTAGCTATTACAAATTGTGTTGCTATAAACATGGGTGCACATATATCACTGTGGTACGATGTTTTTAATTCTTCTGGGAATCTACCCAGAAGGGGAATAGCTGGGTCAAATGGGACCTCCAATCCCAGTTTTTCAAGGAGTCTCCACACGGATTTCCACAGTGGTTGCACCAGTTGACACTGCCACCAACAGTGGAGAAGGGTTCCTTTTTCCCCACAGCCCCTCCAGCATTTGTTATTAGTTGACTTCTTGATAATAGCCAATCTTTCTGGGGTGAGATGGTATCTCAGTGTTGTTTTCATTTGCATCTCTCGGATGACTAGTGATGTTGAACATTTTTTCATATATTTATTTGCCATTTGTATTTCTTCATCTGAGAAGTGTTTATTCATCTCAGATGCCCATTTTTGGATTGGGTCTTTAAATTTGGGAGGTCTGATTTTTTTGAGTTCTTTGTATGTTCTCGATAGTTATCCTTTGTCTGAGGAACAGCTGGCAAACAGTTTTTCCCACGTTGTGGGTTGTCTCTTCACTCTGTTGGTGGTTTCTCTTGCTGTGCAAAAGTTTTTTAATAAGATGAGATCCCAGTTGTTGATTCTTTGTGATACTTCCTTACACACGGATATTCTTTGAGCCCTATAGCTGCTGTTGTGTTCCCCGGAGAAGATTTCTGCTTGCCTCTGCAGGTTGCTGGAGGATCACTATCCCAAGAACATGCTGTATTTTTATTTCTCATAGGCATTTTTATTTCTCATAGGCGTTTTTATTTTTTGAAACAATCCCATCCCAAATTTACGGAAAAATCGCCACCCAAGACATTCTCCTACTTGTATATAATACAACCATCAGATCAGAAGGTTAGCCTCGGTATATTGTTACTCTCTACTCCTCATATCCCATTCATATTTCACCAGTTGTCTCGGTAAAATCTTGTTTAATATATAGGCAGGTACAGACCTAGCAGGTCCATCTAATTTTCATGTTTCTTTTGTCTCCCTTAATTGGGAAAAGTTCCTCCACCTCTTTTGCACCCTGATCTTGATGCTTTAAAAAATTCCTGGCCAATTATTTCCTAGAATGTCCCTCAATATTTTGTCTAATGTTTCCTTGTGATACGGTTCTGACAGGACACAACATGTTAACATGTTAGCGAAGCTAAAGCTAAGGCTGAGGCAGAAAAGTCAGCAGAAGAATTCAAGTGAAAAGGCAGGCACTACTTCCCTGCAGAAAGTAGGGCTCAAAGAATAGATGAGATGAGAGCAATGCGTGCGGAGGCCGTGCACAGGGAATTTGGTAGAGTTCGTGCCCCTTGGCCTCACCTTTTACTTCTTGAAAGATGACTGTCTCCACTTCCTCCTCATCGACCCACTTCTCCCACCACTTTAAGGAAGAAAGTCCCTTTCTAAAGGTCACTGCTGGACTCTTAATCATCACATCTTAGAGCTCTTTCTCGGTATCCCTATTGGCCTTTCTGTAATAACTGCACCATATTTTTTTCTTAGACATCGATCTGAGATAAAATCCACGTATCACACAGTTCATCCAGGTAGCATATGAATTCAGTGCTTTGCGGTGTATTCGATGAGTTGTGCATTCATCACCATCATGGAACTCAGAGCACCTCATCGCCCCCCCCCAAGGAAACCCTGCTCTCCATCCCTGTCTCCCCTCAATTCTCTCATTTCCCCTTCAGCCCTAGCCAACCACTAATCTACTTTCTGTCTCTATGGATTTGTCTATTTGGGACATTTATATAAATGGAATCATATCATGTGTGGTCTTTTGGGACTGGTTATTTCACCTAGCATAATGCTTACAGAGTTCTTGTGTGGTTCAGTCCTGCACCCTTGTTTATGGGTGAGTAATATTCCATTGCAAGGATATGGGACATTTTCTTATCCATTCATCAATTAGTGGGCTTTGAGTTGCAGTGTTTTCACTTTTTGTCCATATCAATCATGCTCCTTCCCTTCTTCATCGTAAAGCTTTTCCTGGGCCACCCCACTTGGAACCTCTCCTGGAAACCCAAGAGCTATTCTCCTTCTCTGTCTTTCCAATAAAACTTTCCACCAGGGATATAGCTCAGCGGCACAAGTGCCTGCCTGGCAAGCCCAAAGTCCTGAGTTCGATTCCCGGTACAAAAAAAAAAAAATAATATCCAATAAAATTTTCATAACCTCCAAAAAAAGTTTTCCTTCTTTTATCTTACTTTAATATGTTATGTTTGGGAAAAGAGAGAGAAAGAGGGAGAGAGAGAGACAGAGAGAGAGGGACAGCAGAACAGCCTGATACTTAGTAATCTCCACGGTATTGACTGACTTTGCTGTCTTTCTTATCTCCGTTATACCACCCCTTAACTGGAGCCAAACCATATCCAGTGATTTAAAGCCTCTGTCTTTTAATATCGTTTCCCCTTCATCTATTTCTGCCAAAACACCCTTCCTATCTTTCAAGTGTCAAAAAACTCTATCACATTTTTAAGAGTCATCTGAAGTTCTCTAAATAACTATTCTCTTTTTTTTGTGTGTGTGTGTGTGTGTGTGTGTGGGTACCGGGGGTCGACCTCAGGACCTTGCACGCCAGCAGGCGCCCGTGCCGCTGAGCGATATCGCCGGCCCCTTTTTCGTATGTGGGTTCCGGGAGTCGAACTCGGGCCCTCGTGCTTGCCAGGCAGGCGCTTACGCCGCTGAGCCATCTCACTGGCCCTGAATAACTTTTCTACAAGCCTGCTAAACTAAACTTTAGTAAATGTTTATGTACTTACAGCACATACTTTACATTATAACTATTTATGTATTCGCGATGTTCCCTAACAAATGGGAGACCTCGAGGACGTTTATCTTTCCATTGTATGGCTATGCCACCTCTTAAATTTCCTCATTTGAGACATGGCATTGATTTATTTTTGAAATTGCTAGGTGAATCATACCAATTGACTCAATATTTCAAAAGAATAGCTATATCACTTGGGGAAAGTTACTTGGGAATTCTGAGTTACCCAGAATTTAAAACTTCAGTTATTTTTAATTTAAGATGGTTATTGTCTTCTGAATAATTCCTACGCCTCTCCTTTTGGGGTAATGACTCATTGTTTTAAATGTACCATGATGCAACACTAATTTTAAGGCAAAATCTATATATGAAAAACAAATGTTGCTTTAAAAAAATAATTGATTCCCTAGGGGCATCATAGTTTCCCAAATAACATCTTATTAAAAACACACAAAGCAACAACCAGCCAACACAGTGACCTATGAAGGGCAGTGTAAGCAACAGGAATTTCACCGTCAACCAGATGGATCTGTCACCAGCGGTACAATATGCCAGGGTGTGTGGCAGGAAAGGTTTTACAAAATGGACTTTAAAATACTTAAAAGTTGCTGAAGATGTAACTCAGTGATAGAAGGCTTGCCTGGCATGCAATAAAGCCCCGCGTCTGATCTCCCGTACCGCAAAGAAAAAGGAAAAGGAAGGAAAAGAAAAGAAAAGAAAATCCATTTAAAGTAGATCGTAATTCATCCTCAAAAGATTGTAGATTTTAGCACCCCTTGTAGAGTATTCTGGCCCACGAAATTTAAACGTGAATCTAATCAATCCTCTAATGTGACCATCAGTTTTCAGGAAAGGCAGAATGTAGAGGGATAAGTTACATAACACCACAGCTAGTGAGCAGAATTAAGAATGTACAAGGAGTGATCAAAATGTATGGAGAATGTTTAAAATTTTATAAACTTATCACAGTAGAAGACCCGTTGCCGTTCACCCATGAAAATACTCTTCACTTTGAACACACTTATCCCATCGTTCTCGCCACTTCTTGAAGCAGCTCTGTCTGTTTACAGGGTGTGATCAGAATTCAGCTGGCCACTGCCATCCAGTGGAAAGGCAGGCCAGTAAAAATTTTACGCTGTGTCCTCATCCACCTTATTCACCATCTGGCACCACGCGACTCCTCGCTCTTCCCTAAAGTCAAAATGACCTTGAAAGGTAAATGTTCTGAATCGATTCAGGACATCAAGGCAGGCATAACAGCACAGCTAAAGACACAAAAGAGGACTTCCAGAACAGCTTCCGAAAGTGGCAAGAATGATGGGATGTGTGTTTGAAGCAAGAGGAAGTATTTTGGGGGAGATTAATGGCAATGTGTTTTTTACTGTAATAATTTTTTTTAAACTGAGCATGCACTATTTTTTTAATCACACCTCTTAAACTATTTTATGATATAAATAACATGTTTGTTTGGTTTTTAACAAATCAGTGGCATAAAAACCCCAAGGTATTTGGGATTGTTTTAAGCTAAAGGCTCTTAAGATGTATTATAATAAATGCAATTATGTGGACTTTGTTTGGATTCTCATTTCAACAATTTACCTATAAAAGACACTTTCAAGATAACCATACACACTTGCATAGGTACTGGGTTACAGCTGATATTCAGGAATGACTCTTACTCTACTAGTTGTAACAATGTTACAGCCAGTAGAGTATGTACTAAAGTATTTACATTTGAGATAGCCCCATGGGGAAAAGTGGAGAGTCAGATAAAATGAGTTTAGCAAACTATCGATGCATTTAAAGGTGGGGAACAGGGACACTGGGCTTTTTTATACTCCTCATTCTCCTTTTGAGTATGTTTGAGATAGTTTCACAATAAATTTTTTTTTTTTTTTGGTAAGAAAACAGAAGAATATGAATGCAAATAATTTGAATTTAAGCCAGATATGCCAAGCACTTACCTCAGTTAAGCTCTGTACTGGGTATAACATTTTGTAAATGATACCTCACATAATCCTCCGCATGGCCTGGGTGTTCATCTTCGCATTTCCTGTATGAGCAAGCACAGGGTCAGAGAGGTGGAGTTTACCTGCGCTCACAGAGTTGGTGCCATTGGAATTAGAATGCAAATCCAGATTCCGTGACCAAACCCAAAGTTCTTTCACAGTGACATCACAGACTCTTCAGTATCTTATCAGCATTTTTAACATGATTTTAGGCAGGTAAACTTATAATTCCTCTATGTTACGATTCAAAGGCAGAAAAGAAGAGAAGAATATAAGCAAATGCAGGGTACATTTTTTTCTGTAAGAAAACTGTGAAGAAAGGTGACAATGCTGTGCAGACAGCCCAGGGGCAGCTCGGGCTCTGTAGTCCTCTTAGGCTTCTACTCTGTGGCCATAGGCACCGCCACCGAGCTCTGAGTCCCTGAATCCTCTTATCTTGTGGGCTAAAACAGGCCACTGCTGCGTGGGAAGAATTCCAGGCTTGGCCTCTTCCTCCTGGTACAGGACTCTTTGGATTGATCTAGATTATCAACAACAGGTAAAAGCTCCTTCGTGCATGTTAGATCATTAATAACTAATGACCAACGTTGTGCCCTGCCTTGATTTCTCGCCCTGCCATTTGCTGCCACTGAGGACAGCAAAGCCCGCCAAGTAGATTAGGACTGTTGTAGTCAGAGTTTGCAAGGGAATAGATTTAATACAGCACACATAATTTATAGGATTATTTTATAATATTCACCCAAAGAGTCAAATGCAGAAGAGTGCAAGAAATCTGTCCACACACTAGAGACCCAAAGAATCCAGCTGAGGGCCTGGATCCCACGGCAATGTCCTGCATGAGTCCAGCTGGAGGCCCAGAGCCCATGACAATGTCTCATGTGAGTCTGTTTCAAGGCACTGGAAAGGCCCAAAGGTCCACGGTGGAAGCTAGAAAGTCATCTGTGCCAGCGGGATGAAGGATCTGTGCCCGCAGCTGAGGGATCTGCCCTGGAGCCGGGAAGCGATGCTCAAGGTGAGGACCAGAGCGCCCCCAAAGAGAACCACAGCCGTCCTCAGCAACAGCGAGGACCCGAGCTCCTCAGATGATGAGAACAGCTGAGTTCATATCAGGAAACCCAGCATGACAAGCTTCTCCAGGAGAATCAACAGCGCGCCATCTTCCCCTCCAGTTCTTTTTATGCTGTTGGCAGCAATTCTCAGGTGGGCCCTGCACACCCAGCACCACGCCGATACAGTTCAGCTGGGTGTTCCAAGTCGACCATGAGTTCATCCACCACAAGGACAGACAGACAGAAGATGGAGCAGCAGGATGAGGACAGCTGACCGATTAGGCACATTGCAGGAACCACATTGTCACACCAGCTTCCTTGTACGTCCCAGTCTTGCAAGATCCTCATGTAGATGTGAGCTGAGGCCTCCCTGTCCTGCCATCACATTCCTGGCTGCTGCTTCAGTGCCCTTTTCTTTCTGTAGGATCCTGTTATAAAATAATCCTCTTCTTTCTGTTCAGGTCTTCTCCTGACTGCCTTGAAAGGGCCAACTTATAGCTACTTTCAAGTTAAATGACTGGAAGTCTTTAAAGTAAAACCACAGAAAATATTCTGATGACCCTGGGCCTTTTGTGGCAGACCCACTCCTGGGCTGATGCTGGCTCGATGTTGCCCACAGGCACAGCAGACCTGGCAGGTCAATGACGATGATACAGGTGGCCCTGAAGGGTGGCTTGGCTCTAGAGTACCTCGGAGTACACCAGCTGAAATCTGAAGAGGATTGCCAGGCCACCGTGTTCCAGCCAAGCGTCTATGCAGGTCTCCTGCTGCCTGGGATGGTCTCCTTGGGCAACTGTGGGGACAGACACAAAACTAGTGAAGGGTCACAGCTCGCACCTACTGGAGCCACTAAGACGAAGTCATCCAAGTACTACTCATGTGCAAACCCTTCCATTCACGTGTCAAAGTCTTAACCCCCCACCCCAGAACATAACTAACTGTATTTGGAGATCAAGTCCTTTAAAATGTGATTATGTTCACATGAGGCCCTTGGGGTGGGCCCTGAAGCAGCCTGCTGGTGTCCTTGTAAGAGCAAATTGGAGCTTGCTGAGAAATGCTGGTAGTGTGCACAAGGCTAGACCTGAGGAGAGGCCACAGCAAGGTGGCCACCCGCAAGCCGAGAGGGCTCAGGAGAATCCAGCCCTGCCAGCACCTTGCCGGGGCACCCAGCCTCCAGCTGGTGAGAGAATACATCTCTCTGTGTAAGCTGCCAGGACCTTGGGATTCTGTCACAGTGTCCAGGCTAAACCGAGCCATCACTTGTCTCTTTCTAGTTACCGTGATGACTGGAGAAAGAGAGAGAGTCTTCAGGTACTGAAAATCCTTAAGTGTTGGTCGGAAGATTAAGCTATTAAAACAAAACATCCCAGCACTACATACACCCACACATCCATTTACACATAAATGCATGGTATTAAATGACCACCCTGATTCCATAATTATTTGCTGACTATTGCCTTTAGTCTCCTGGAACTGCGTGGTGTTGATAGCAATAATAACGTGTAAGTCGCAGTGACTGTGTTCGGGAATGTTCTAAGTACTTTGTCTACATGAATTCATTTAACCCTAAAAATAATCCACCAGGATAGACCCAGCATCACCCACACGTAGGAGCTGCATGAGCTAAGACACAGGGAGGAGGTTAAGTCATGGCTTGAGGTCACAGCACTGACAAGAGGCCGAGGCCGAGCAAGCGGCTGTCCCTGAACTTGGGCTGCGACGGCCAGGCCAGCCCTCAGGCCTCCGCCCCAACTGGGAGGGGACTGAAGGAGGTGCCCGCCGGGGACCACGCAGCCTCCGGAGTTCTGTGCACTATGTGCTGAGAGCCGAACATTCACCCAGACATTTGAACACATTTTGTCACTCTGGGAATAAAAAGCAAATCAAGTTCTTATAACTGTGAGGTTTACCTTCAATGACTGTGTTGTAAAGGTGTGGCCTAAGTCCACCACACTTTGTGGCATAGAGGGAAAAGCATTCTGAATTTGAAAGCCAAGATACTTCGCTTCAAGTCTCTGCTTGATTATTAAGTATTGAGTATTAAGAGCCCTCAACTGATGTGACACTTAGCTTGGATACATAAGAGATTTCTTTTTCTCCCTTCCTTTTCTTTTCTTTTTTTCCTTTCCTTTCCTTTCCTTTCCTTTCCTTTCCTTTCCTTTCCTTTCCTTTCCTTTCCTTTCCTTTCCTTTCCTTTCCTTTCTGTTCCCTTGCTTCTCACTCCCCCTCTCCTTCTTCTTGTTTCTCTCTGTCTCTGTCTCTCTCTCTTTTTCCCAACACTGGGGATTGATCCCAGGGACTTCATACAGAGCTACATCCTCAGCCCTTTTTTATCTTTTATTCTGAGACAAGGTCTTATTAAGGTGTCCAGGCTGGGCTCCAACTTGCAATCCTCCTGCCTCAGCCTCCCAGAATGCTGGGATTGCAGGTGTGCACCACCACACTTGGCCAGAAAAGTTTTCTTAACTATAAAATGGAGATAAAAATACTACTTTGTGGGCTTGATGTTAGGATTAAGATAATGAATATGAGAGATCCTGGTAGAGAAAAATTGCCCAATAAATTCTGAAAAAGTCAAAGTGAAAATGTCACTAAGATGAATAAAAATGCTTGACTGTGCCTGTGTGATCTCCTTGCCAACTATTCTTAGATAAATCTAGAGGTGAGCTTCATTTTTGGCAGGAAGGATGAAGCATAAATAAGGTGGAGGAAAACTTTAATTAATTTTATTTCGGGCCTGCATCACTTTCCAAAATATCCCTTAAGCTTTCACGTTATAGCAGATGGTTGATAGCAGTTAATGAGTCTTGCTGTAAGTAGTGAATGCTGTTGTATAATTAACACTACTTTACACAACTACATCTTTTATAATAAAAACACACTGTACTTCTTCAGGATTTACAATATCTTCAGTGTCAAATGCAGCACTAATACAAATCATATTGCTGTGGGATTTTCGTGTAGAGAGACAGCACACCGACGGCTTTTTCCAAGGAAGCAGCTTTATTTGGGTCAGCGCTGGTCAGCAGATTGGTATCCAAAGGCTGAGTGCTGAACATGGCGTAGCTGCACCCTTTTATACCAATTTTGTGTCTTTGTCTCCCTTATATGGGCACACAGTAACATTCTACAGTCTGGTTGGGTGTGATTTGGTTACGGAGCTACATCAGAACTACACCTGCACACAGAGGCTGATATTGTTACATTGTAAAAAGCTCCCGAGGGGCCCTATCAGAATGCATATCTCATGATTAGCCTTATTATACTCATCTGTGGCAAAAAGTCAGGATTTGTCTCTCCTCTTTCCTTCAAACATGTGCTCCTATGCACCCTACAAAACCCCAGGACTAAACTTAGATGTTGATGAGTTAGCATAGAAACTTTAGAGAGTGAGGTTCCGATACCATTGACTTTCATGCTTGGAGAAAAGGGAAGGAGAAAGACAACAATCAGAAGGAGTACGTTAGCCCCTACATGTCATTAGAATGGAATGGCTGTCTTAGTTACTTTCTCTTGTTGCTGAGACAAAATACCCGACGCCCAGGTTAAAGGGGGAAAGGTTTATTTAGCTCACAGTTTGTGGAGGTTTCAGTCCATAATCTGCAGGCTCCAAGGCAGGGTGGCACATGACAGAGGGGCACATTTCATGTCGGTGGAAGACAGCAAAAGCAACAATGGAGAGAGAGGAGACAAGACTCTTTCTGTCCCTTATATCATATCCAGCCTACTGGGACTGGGACAGTGCCAATCCAATCAGTGGACTGATCCAGCCATCACCCACCCTAATCCCAGCACCCTTAATCCCAGCATTGAACCATGAACCAATCACACACTCTAGATTCAGCCCCCTGTGAAAAAGCCCCATCGAAAACTGCATGAGGCTTTGGTGGGGGGCATCTAGACACAAGCCATGACAATGGGCCATCGTGAAAACAGGCCCAAAAGCCCAGCGTCTAGATATAAGGCACCAGAGGGAGGGAGAGTAGGAGGAAATCAGCCCAAGAATTCGCTCTCCTTCCTGACTCTTACTTTTGGGGTCCATAAAACTAAGAAAGTTCTAAAACAAAACTAAAATTAAGAACATTTTCCTAAAAATTCAAAAATGTGTTCCCACATTACCATGCCCAGGCGACGGCTCAGATAACTGTAATTCTCTGAATTGTTTTCCCAGCCTCGAAGCCACCCTGCCTCCGCCATCTACTTCCATCTTGCCACCCAGACCGTCTTTTCAATCTGCAATTGTTGTGCCCCCCTCCTCGATGCAAACCTTTTACTGGCTCCCCCGTGTTTCTAAGGTAAAGTGGCCGCTACCTCTTTCTGTATTTAAAAAAATTCACCCCCAAACCTGGAGACACCAACAACAGCCGCTGTTCACTATTGCTCGCAGATATTGCGGGCAGATACAGCCATGCCTCGGCCTCGCAGAGAGACCTCACTCCCGGACACAGGGATTGGAGATGCTGCAGTCTGGGGTGACACCTGAGACCAGCTTTGAAAAATACCACGGAGCCCATTGCTTTACCAACCCTCTGGCCTCCGGCCTATCCTCCCAGCATCGTTCCTTCCCACTCCTCTTCACTCAGCCTGCGTTCCATCCACCCTCACCTTCCATCTCTTTCTCCTTCTTTTTTTGGACATTGCAAACGTTTGCACAGCTCTGTCCTCTTGTGCGTGCAGCTCCTCGAGCCGGGAATGCCTTCCCGCCTCCCTGTCAACTCCCTGGTGAAAGCTTTCTTAGGTTTCAAGTCCACATTCAATGGCAGCATCTTTGCAGAGCCCGAGAGGGTTGGCTCTTCCCTCCCGGGGTCTCTCTACCTGTGTCTCCATCTGCTGTACGCTGTTTGGATTTTTTCCTCCCCAGATTGTGAGCAACTCAAAAGGAAAGATCAGCCTCGTATTCTTCCCAAATTGCAAATGTTTAACACAACACTGTACTTAATTACAAAATCCCCACTCATTAAATACGCGCTCCCTGATGCGAACAGGGAACAGAATTTGCTGCCTGAACGAAGCTTCACTGCAGTCTTTGAGACCTTATAATTTCGAATGTAAGGTGCCAGCCTTCATTTCCTATTACAAAAACTTTTCCAGTAAACTATTACCTGAAATGGTTTTCTCTTTCATCCTTTGCACTTATTCCTACGATACAGGGAGAGCAGGGAAGCCGGACCGCACCCCTGCCTGGCCATGCTAACGACTGTTTTCAGCGAGACAACGGATGAAGAAAGCAGGGCCATTTCTCTGGATCCAGGACTGAAAGGCCTGGGAGCCTGGACTACTGGGGGAAGAAGGAGCAAGAGCTGATGAGGGGCAGAGACGAAGGAGAAGGCTGGAAGTCTGAGGACGAAGCTGCCAGGCTCTCCGTCTCGTCCACGGGCAGCTCCTGTGCACACTCAGCTCTCTCTGTACAAACGTTCCAAGGACAAGAGTGTGTCCCACGCTCCCAGCCCAGGACTTTCCACCCTCTGCTGCTTCCCACTGCCCATGTCTACCCCAGGGCCCTAGAGGGGCTGCTGCTGTGGCCCCACAGCGCTGAAGAAAGTGGTGGGAAACCCCCTCCCCCAGCCAGGATCCCAGCTTCCGGGAGCCACGGGTGGACTTGAGTGGGCTGTCCACCGGCTGCCGGGATTACAGTGAGGTGCGCAGTCTCCCTACACCTACCCGGCCTTCCAGGGCTCCCTTCTGGTCCTGGCCCTCATGGACTATTGCAACCTGTTGTCTCTCGGGACCCATCTGCTAGGAAAGGTGCAGCGCTCCCAGTGTTCCCCAAAACCTCGGGAGCGTAAGACTGTCCTGGGGGAATGCAGAACAGTTGTTAAGCGAGCAAAATTCTGGGCCCTTTCTAGGGAGACTGGTCCAACAGGTCTGCGAGGAACCCAGGGACCTATTTTATTTGAAAAATGATGAAATAAGCTTAGGAAAGCCTGGACTAGGTGACCTTTTAATCTCTTGGGCTCCACTAAAAGGCCTACTTCCAAATTTTCTCTTTTCTCCTGCATGGTTACGCACTTAAGCGGCCAATGTCACAGCTTGTTCAGGTAAAGCACTCAGGCCTCACCCTGCAGGCGGTGGGAACAATTAAGGAGAAGAGGAGTACGGTCACGTTTGAGATGGTCAGAGGCCACCTGATCGGCCCTGCCACGGGAGGATTTGTGTTCAGGACCAGAAGCAGGACGGATGACTTTATTCCAACAAGCGAGACCTCCTCTTTGCCTATGAGTGGTTCAGAGCATTCCGGCTTCCCATGTCCCCTGGGAGGTAATCTGGTACCATTGAACCTTCCCTGAAATGCATGTTGTCACTGTGTGATTTTGCAGCGCTATGATGCTGTTCCACAGATGTGAAGGACCAGGACCGATCAATGGCACTCGATGTAAAAGAAGGGACAGACAGGAAAGTGCTAGAGAGGGAAGATGCACAACTTGGCAGAGAAAGAGTTAACACAGAGGCCTGCCTGTCCCTTGAGGGTGCTATGGGCAGGAACGTGTGACAGAGAGTGGTTGGTGGCTCTTTCTTATGGCACCTCCAGGGACCTCACAGCCCTTCTACTTCATCACCTCCTAGGGACCTAGGAATTTCTCCCACACCTAAGGGTCCTTTGATTCCATGTGTAGACCTTTTGGATTTTTCTCTGCCTTTGTCTGGATGTTTACAGTGTTGAATGGGAATGACTTGTGTGTTACACTTCTCTAGGACCCACCCCCACTACCCCAGGTGATACTGCAGTGCAAAAAGTCTCCCCAGTGTGAGAGGAAGACCAGAGAGCAGAGGGACTTTAGCTCCCCCTCCTGCTGAGCCAATTTCTTGGCTTATCCTGTAGGCTGGCTTTATCCTAGCTTTCCTCCGGAGGCATGTTACACCATAGCTAAACTTTCCCCAAACTCACCTTGGTCTTTTTCTGCCACCAAGCTAGTCTCGCCTCCCTGCCCTGCTCCCTATCAGCTAGGCCCAGCTCAAATGCCGTCCGGATGCCCATGTGGACAGAACCACTTTCTTTCGGGCCCTTCCTGTGGCGCGCCTCCTAGGGCACAGGCCTCTCCCTGAGTCCCTTCTGCCTGAATGCAGAGCTTGTAGGGAGCCCACAGCCTGCAGCTTCCAGGGCAGGAGCTTTGCACCGTGAAGATGTGACATCCTGGTTAAGCTCAGCCGTGCCTGGATTGTTTATGCCAGTTCTGAGAAAAGGTTTGCAACATGGACAAGAGTTATTTTCCTTTTGCAGTTAAAAAATGCATAAGCTTTTAATTTAAATTTTGCCACATTGTTATGGGGACACATATTAGCAATGACATTTTCTACCAGGCCAAGTACTCGCACCCTTGTGTCGGTTTTCAGCGACTCGACACAATGACTTGGGGAAGAGTTAGAAACAGAATTTGGGTTTCCTGGATCTGGTGTCCTTTGCATTATTTAAAAAGGTAAACAAACAAAATATTAAAAGAGAAAACTTTAACAATGTTGATAAAACCTGTTAGCAATCTAGGGAAAGAACAACGTAGAGATTCAAACATCACACATGTATGTATTTTACAATTTCAAATTAAAGTTGCAACTTGTCGAATATAATATTATGTGCTACTTTGGCAAATGCACCTTCCTGATGACAAGATTTTAAATATATACTTATATGGTTTATTTGAACGAAAGCACACTATCAATATACTAAGTCTAGCTATAATTCTGTAGACATGTCAGCAGTGTTTGAGTAAGAAAGACACCCATGGGTCACAAATTAAATTAATTACTTTTGCCTTTATTTCATCAACGATTACTATACAGTTCTAATCAAGTTTTTCACATAATTTGGTGCTAATAAGAGTAATAATTTAAGCTGAACATTGTTGCATACGCTTGTAATCCAGCACTCCGGGAGGCTTAGGCTGAGAATTGCAAGTTTGAACCTAGCCTGAACAGCTTTTAGATTTAGTAAGACCTTGCCTCAAAAAAAAAAAGAAAGAAAGAAAAAGAAAAACGAAAAGGACTGGGATATAGTTCACTGTGAAGCCCCTGGGTCCAGTGTTCAATACTACAGAAAAAAAAATGATATTCATAGAGTACAAATTTGAATATACTTTCATCAGAAATGTGAATTAAATAAAAATAGAAACATTAAATTATTTTGCGTAGATATTTTCAAACAGATATTTCAAAAAGTTATACTTTCTAAAATACTTAAATTTCTGTTAAAATTAAAACGTAAGATAGAAGTTAAATACATAAATATCAAGCCTTTAAATAAATTATTGAAATAAGCTATTTATTCAGATTTTTAAATGTAATGACCTCTTACAAAATTTTTGTAAGTATGAGACTATGAGCAGTTTTAGAGTTTAATGTCCATCTAGGTGCCCATTTAAAGAATCACTATCACATTTAATGCATGTCATGTAAACGTATTATATTGGTTAATATTGCAGAATACTCCTCAGCCACAAAACCGACTGTCAGGAACACCATGTTAGTTTGTGATGACCTCGAAGAACACCTAAGGAGAAGCAAGAAGACGGACACGGGGCACCCCAGGGAAAGACTTCCACTTTTGAAATGTCTGAGCATTCAAGCTGAGAGGGGGGCCAGGCTAGGTCAGCTCCTTGGTCTCTCCTCACCTTCGCGCTTAGACCCCTGCAAGACATCATCTTTTCTTCCAGAACTCAGGGTGATACTACGAAGAGGGTTTTCATGAGGTCTGATGGTGGGACAAGGCGTTTGGTTGTTTAGGCTTGCAAACAGTGCTACATCTGAACAGCCACATGAGAGACCCCTAATTGCAGAGGGGACCCCATGTTCCTAATGGAACTGACTTCTTGTGCATTAATCACTGCAGGACCCTCTGCAGCGTGCATACCAGGCCCTGTTTGTATGCTCTCCTGGCCCCTCTGAGCACACTAGTTATATTTGGAATATAAATAATTCAGAGATTTAAAATGGATTTCTATCATATTTTCAGTTATTAAACTTTTGGGTTTTTATTTCTGTAGCTATGAAGAAATCATCATGTTGGTAACATATCTGAATTTTTATGGAAAGTATTATTGAAAATATTGTAGAAATTTCTATTAGATCTATGAATTATTTAGACTTCAAATGTAACTGAAGAAAGGAATATCCAGTTTCGTAAATAATGCCTACACATATGTGTAAGGCTATGAAATCAAACAAGATTGGAATGGTGCTAAAGTGTATTATAGTAAGATAAGATTGTGTTTAATTTGTGATATTAATTTTGTCACTGGGTTTATTTTCCTAAGCACTGACTATGACAAATTCAAGTTAGAAAAACTCAATAATTTAGAATGATAATTTAGACCAGCACCTTTCTGTACCAAAAAGGGTTTTCAGATATATATGTTTCTTTTTAAAATTTTTAAATTTTTAAAATTTTTGAGATAGGGACTCTCAATTTAGTTCAGGCTGGCCTGAACTCACTATGTAGCCCAGGCTGGCCTCAAACTCACAGTGATCCTCCTGCTTCAGCCTCTCCAGTGCTGGGATTACAGGTGTGCACCACCACGCCTGGCTAGATATGTTTCTTCTGCAAATCTAATTTCCATAGTCCCCTGAAAATGCAGTATCTCTCGACCACAGATTTCTTTTCCTATGTTAGCAAGTCCATGAAACTCCTATGGGTGCAAGGGTCAAACTGCTGAAGTAATATCGCAGATCACTTCCTTTTCCATAACATAACAGATTGAGTTCTTGAGGTTGGCAGGCAGATGCTGCCCTAGTCCTGCCTCCATCTTCATTAGCCTATAATGAATCTATTAATTGAATATGTAACTTTGACTAATTAGATATAAGACATTTCTTCAGATTTAAAGGGTAATAATAAAAAATTTAAGCTGCAACACCAGATCAAGCATTTAAGCGTTGATAAATGTGGACTGGAAAGTGCAAGATTCCAATATAAATTAGTTAATTGCCTCTGTTAATTTAGATGAAATACATTAGCAGAAAGGTCAATCCATTTGAGGCTTCATGTGTTTTTCAAATATTAAATTAAAAATAGCCAAGCAAGGGCCGGTGAGATGGCTCAGCGGCTTAAGCGCCTGCCCGGCAAGCGCGAGGGCCCGAGTTCGACTCCCGGATCCCACATACGAAAAAGGGGCCGGTGATATCGCTCAGTGGCACGGGCGCCTACTGGCACGCGAGGTCCTGAGGTCGACCCCCCGGTACCCACAAAAAAAAAAAAAAATAGCCAAGCAAGTGCACTGCAAAATGGAAAGCAGTGGAGTCCACATTTCCAGTCCAGAGGTTACAGTGCAGAACAAGGAACACCGCAGTGTCCGCCTCCCGCGGGGTCCCCCATGGTCCCCAGCCACGCTGTGCTTAGAGGCCCCAGGAACCTTGGCAAACAGCAGCAATATGCTGGGTCCCATCTCCAGTTGGGTAGGACTGGGCACCCTACGTGTTAAAGCTCGCTGAGTGATTCTGTTTGGATCCAGGGTTGGAGACCGCTGGACTAACCCACGAATGCCTGACCCCGGACTGAGTAGGTAGCAGCTTTGTAAGCATTAGAAACACAGCCCAGTGCCACATGTAATGCTCCCCTTCCTTGCATGGGGAGAGAAAGAAAGCTGCCCTTGGCTTCTCCTCTGTTCTCTCTTCTTTATGCTTGTGTGGAAGTGTCACGTGCTTGAGATCACCAAATTTGGGTTTGAGAAGTGGAAGGCCATTCCAAGTCTTTGCTTTTGAAGATCTAGATTTCAGAAATAGTTGTCTTGGTAGATAACATCGATTATCTTTACACTCAAAAATGTCAAAGTAGTTCCTGGTTGGGTAGTGTTTTAGAAAACCTATCTAAAAATGGCAAATTATTGTCCATACATTTTTCTTTTTTTATTGTTTACTGGTACATTTTAAATATACATAATGATCACACTTATCATAGGGACTTTGTACCTGTGCATGATATATCTTAATTCCTCTTTTTTTCCCATTCCTCTACCCTCCCTTCAACCCCTTTCCCCTTATTTACAAAAGCTTTATTTCCATTTTTTCCTTCTTCTGTCATTTTTTCTTTTTCCCTGCCTTCATTTCCCCCTTCTCCCTCCCTAGTTCCCCGTCCCAATTGAGCATTTTCTTCCTATTTCATAATATCTAGTATACATTCTGGTCCTTATTTACACTTTCGGTTTCTCACACCAGAGAAACTGCAATATTTACACACTTGTTTGATTTATTTCATTTAAGAGTATGGTCTCAAGGTGCATCCATTTACCTAGAAATGTCTCAAGTTTCTCCTTCTTTATGGCAGAGTAGTACTCCATTGTATAAAAAACCCACATCTTTATCCATTCACCAGTTGATGGGTATTGGTCTGTTTCTAAGATTTAGCTATTACAAATCACTATGCACATGGGTGTCTTTATCTTTGGTGTCCCCTATAGCACCTACAAGAGTAAAAAGCCCAAGGCAGAGCCCTGAAAGGATTCTCTCTCTTCTGACACTTTGATTCTGCAGCAGACCCCTCATCTTCTATGGCTCTTGTCCTGCTTCTTATATTCAGTTAATGTCCTTCCAACCTCACTGTGAATTCGAGGGTGGAGACCTGCCACACACTTCTGCGTTCTTCATAAACCCCGCGTTGCCACTTGGTGCACCAGATGTGGTCAGTGAGTACTGAGATAATCTGACCTGCAGAGGGAGGAAATGCTTCAGGCTGGGCCCCAGCGGACAGGGAGTCCCCGATCATCCACGAGCAGGCCCAAGGCTAACCCTGCCTTTGGGCTGGGGCTGATGTCCAGAGTGGGCGTTCGTGTCCAGCCCTGACCACCGCCCACTTACGCTGTGCCTTTCACACAGCGGACTGGGAGATGGAGAGGAAAGAAACGGACTCTCCTCTGCTGCTGTTGGCATCTAAAGTGTTCCTCCTAATTGCTTCGGTGGCCCACTCTAGCAGGGCAAAGAGGGAAACCGAAACAGCCCATTTCACCCCAGTTTCCAGTGACTGTCGACGCGGCTCCCTGTCCCAGATACCTTCCTTGAGAATTCCTCATGCCGAAGATCCTGTGAATGGAACATCTTTCTAAGGGCAGAAGGACTTGGGAAGGAGGTGCGGGCCCAGGAACGGGGAACGCCATGGTGGGGAGTAACAGTAAAGAGCTCTGTCTGTAGAGCAGGGAGGGGTTTTAAAAGTAAAAAAGAAAAAAGTAAACATTTTTTTGGAGCATGAAAAGAGGAAAAAACAAACTTAACAAATTGCATACCATGCATCTCAGTGGAAAAGAAGGAAATTCTGGAATCGTCCTCGTAGTAACTCTGCCTCCCTCCCGGTGAGGAAAGAGAGGCGCTCAGGGTCTGAGACGCCTCGGTGACCTGCTCCGTGACTCGCGGTGACGCGGGGGGCCGTGGGCACTGCCTGGGCGGCTGCGGGGGGGGGAGGACTGTACTGTCCACTGCAAGCTGGCCTCATAAACACCACTGTTCTCTCCCTACCATCTAAATATCTTTTAATGAAAGTCCTCCTTCTAAACTCACTGAAGTCTAAAATTTGTCTGAGTCTGTGTTTTCCTTCAAAAGAATTCAACTTTGAGCTGAAGATTTCTCACCCGTATCGGATAAAACACCTTGCAGCCAAACTGCGGCGTTTGAATGACCAAGGCCGGCCTGCGCAGACGCGTGGCCGCCTGCAGAGGGCGCTGATGTCTTTCCGCAGGCGCCGGGGGAGGCTGCGCGGAGCCGGGTCCCGCTTCCCCCAGGTCTTAGGAGGGATTCCTGACAGAGTACTGAGCTCGGTTCTGTGCCCGGATTAAGCAGACTCTGGCTTTACAACAAAGGCAAATCTAGTTCCTACTTTTAGAATAGTCTCCTGGGAACCCCAGGGGAGGATATATTTTAATAGGAGAGAATTATGTTGTATATTGGGGCATAGATTTCTGGGCTTACTTCCTGCAACCACAAATACCCCTCTCCGCAGGATCTAGTGACCAGCAGCCACTTTAAGCAAGGCGGGGCTTTATATCTGGAGAATTTTTATGGTTCATAAATGCCAAACTCTTAGCCTCTTTTCTTCTGGATGTTAGAAGGATGAGAATAATTAAATAAGCATGTAGATCTCCAATAAAAAGTTAATATTGACATTAAATAAAAAATAAGTGATTTTATTTTACAGACATTTTCATAATGGGTCCAAAATACTTCATTAAGCATTTCTGGATAAAAATATGTAAAAGCTTTTTATAAGCTTTTGTTAATAAATTAAATACCATTTCTCTATAAATATACCTTGCATTAAGCTTTCCTGTAAGAATTTTCAGGAAACATTTCAAAGTGGCCAGACATACCCCATTTGAGATGGATGAGATCATTAGGAGATACTTTCATCTGAAATAAGCCCTGACATCATTCCGCATACAACCTAAGGGCTCTAATTTTTAAAAATATTTCAAACAATATGCTTCTTCCAAATCATTAGACTTGCTGCATTTAAGAATGGATTCAATTAACGCGGAAGAGGGAAGTGTCGTAAGGTGTGATTTATTTTTTGAAGATAAATTAAAGCACAAGTGTATCTGCTAGAAAAGGTGGGCGGTCGCCGTGGTCAGTAATGGAAAGAGGAGGGCCATTAAACAGGCCACCTGCAGCTGAGATGGTCCCTGTACACCGAAGCGCCCTTCAAGGGACGTGCAGTTATTGTCAAAACCCAAGCGTATCTTTCTTGAGGGGATGTGTGCGCTCTGCTCAGTTCCCCTGGCTGATTTCTAAAGTGGGGTTCTTGACTCGACGAATCCTTTAAAATCACAACCCTGCCTTCTGTTATTTAGGTCAGGAAGCATGAGGCAAGAATTTATTTTTCTCCTCTGCAACTCCAGGATATTGGCTCCACCAGGCCCAATAAATTGTTTTCACAAGGAAATAAATAGAGTGGGCTGTAGCTTAGGTTTCCTTGCACAGGTTTCAAACAAGATGAATCTTAAACAATAAATAATTACAGGTGAGGGAGGGTGGGAAAAGAAACATTGTAAGAGTGGGAAAAACGTTTCATAACTGAACTGGGGAAAAGCCCCAGATGCAAAATGTTAGGAAAGTGAAGCTGGTGTTGGCGAAGACTGGCTCCTTAACGGTTGTGAAGTCGATGGAGGAAATGAAAAGATAATAAAATGAGATAAAAAAGGAAGAGAACAGTGAGGAAAGAATAGGAATGTGAAAAGAGATGTGAAGACTGCCTTACACCCACCAGGAATGCAAGTCCTAACAACGGAAACCAAGCTGACAGAGGCTGAAAAAGTACTGCAGTTCTAGTTCATTGTTCTCTGCTACATTCTGTCTCCACCTTGAATTAGAGCTTAGACAAAAAGCGGCTGCAGTCCGGAACTGAAGATGAGAGGGTCGAGGGTCCCCGCCCCAGAGCACTGCTGCATGAAGAAAAAAATGCTCAGACATCTTTGCACGGAAAACCGCATAGCAAAAGGTGAGGAAATGTCAAACGAGGCCGAAAAGCAGGAAGAGCAAGTGTTCTTCATTCAGAGAGGGCAGAGAAATTACCTCCACTGACAGCGAGAGCAGTCCACACTGCTGTTTTTTGCTTAGACCACTCAACAAAAATTCTTATTGAATAATGCTGTTTTAATTAATTAATTAATTAATTTTTGAGACAGGGTCTGGCTATGTAGTTCAGGCTGGCCTTGAACTCAATGGAGATCCTCCTGCCTCAGCCTCCTGAGTGCTGGGATTACAGGTGTGCGCCACCACACCCGGCTCCATGCTGTTTTAGGAACTGAGGCAGGCACAGGGGAAAGAGAAGATGCAGTCCCTGCGGATCAGTCCGCTGTCTACTTGAAAGGTGTCACACACAAAAAGCCAAGAGCGAGCCATTCAAACCAGCCAGCCAGCTGTCACTGGACGAGGTCTCTGGAGATGTTGGTGAGAAGAAATTAAGAGATAACTAACTCCCTTTCCTGCCAGAGGAGAAGATCTATTTGCTTTATCTCTCTGCACTAACAATGCTAGTAATCTCATCACCCAGGGTCCTGCTCCTTCCTCGCGGAGGGAGTTTCAAGCACAGGGATGAAATTGGGGCCAGCAGCAGAAGGTGGGCGAACAAGCCTGCCCGCGTGGAGAATGTGAATCAGTGGTTTAGCGCTGGGACAGCCTTTCCCGGAGGCTCCCAAGGCTGGCGCGCTCAGGCCTTCATCTGGAGATGACTGGCGTGTCAGGCTCTCCCTTCCAACCACCTCTGCTGTCCCCAGAGCGCCGTCAGCCTTCCTCCAGAGTGCGCTTCCCTCTCCTCCGATCCTCGCTTCCTCTTTCAGGCGTCACTCAAAGGTCAGCTTCCCCGCAGACTCTCTCTTCCTGGGGAACGCCCAGGCCGTCCGGGACTGACCCCAGGCGCACAGCCAGGAGGAGCTGCCTACCTGCAAGGCGGAGCTGCGAGCTCGGCCCGGCCGCGGGCTCCCCACGGTCTGCGCTGCAGCCGAGCACCACGCCGTGCAGCGACGGTCCACGGGGCGGCTCTGCAGACTCATCCCCGGGGCAGGGCTCTTCCTGCGGGGGACTTCTCTCCTCCACAAACCCGAGACCTCACTCGTACTCTTTTCTTTGATAAAAATGCAACTCACGAACATATACCATTATGAAGGCATCATCTTTGGCCAGAGATCCCCTGTGACCTACGGGCCATAGAGCCTCCGAGCCATCCCCGCTGCTTTGAGCAGATACTTTGGGTTCTGAGCGCCTGGAACTCACTTTTACAAACCCACACTAAAGCGGAATATTTTGGCCTATTTCCACTCCTGTTTAGCATGTAAACACCGAGCATTAGGCAGTTTCAGCTCCTGAAAGCGTCTAAGGCAAACGTTTGTCAGAGGACCCCGAACACGCCAAGGACCGGGTTCTGTGGGTTGGGGATACGTTCGGGCGCAGATCAAGGGCTCCCTCGTCCTTTCCGCGGACCCAGCGAGAAACCATGCTTACTGGCACAGGGAGCCCCGCCAGCCTCGCTCGGAGTGAGGGAGGGAAGGGCCTTACAAAGCTTTTCCGTGGGACCTCTGATTTAGCTCAGTGACCCCCAAAGCTCACTCTGAGGGGGCTCTCTGCGCCCACGATTTGCACTCAGGGGCACCGCGGAGCAGAAGGGGCTGGCTGGGTGCGAGGACCGCTCGCCACCCCAGAGGGAGGGCGTGAGGCGGCCCGGGCGAGGCAGGACGGCGGCTGGGGTTGGGGGTGACCCGCGTGGCCTGGGCGAGGAGGGGAAGGACAGGAAGGGGATCGGGGAGGAGAGTGGGGCCCACGGAGCGCGACCCCACCTCCTCGGCCAGGCGGGCGGCCCGCGCGGGCCGGCAGGGGGCAGCAGTGGGCGGGGAGCACCCGCGCCGCGGCGCGGCGATGCGTGGGTCGCGCTGTCCTCGGCCCCACGGCCCGCAGCCGTCGGGGGCACAGAGAGGCCCTCGGGTGGGCCAGGGCGGCGGGGCCGCGCGTGGGAGCTCGGCGCCGGGTGCGGGGCGGGTGGACTGCACAGCGGCGCGGCCGCCGTCGGGGGCCGGGACGTGACCGTGGGTCGGGACCGTGACGTGGGCCGGGGCCGCGGGCCGGATTCGCGTGCCCGGCCGCGCGTGGGCGGCCCGTGACCGTGGGCCGGGCGGACCCGCGCGCCGCACAGGCCCCGCCCCGGCCGGCCCGGCCCCCGCCCGGTCGCGGGTCCCCCGCCCGCCGCCGCGCTCCGAGGGGCGCGGCCGCACCTGCCTATATAGAGCGGCCGCCCGCGCCCGCCGCCGCGCCATGACCTCCAGCGACATCGCCGCGCCCGGCGCGCGCGCCGCAGACCCCGCGGCGCTGGTGGCGGCGCTGCACCTCCTGCCGGCGCCCACGCCCGACCTGGAGCTCAAGTACACCAAGGTAGGCGCGGGTCCGAGCCGCGGCGCCCCGGGCCTCGGAGACCCCCGAGCGCGTGCCCTGCAAAACCCATTTTTAAATAACGAACTCTGACATCTTAGGTTTGCAAGCAGGGTTTTCTTTTTCTTTTCTTTTTTCTTATTGCACCACATTTAAAAAGAGCGTGCGTCTGCTACCTTTGTACATTGAATTTCCTTCCCTCCCGTGGGACCTTAAAAAAGTGTCACTTACCTACGGGGGTGCGAGTGTTACAGCACTGCGGGGAGAAGGGGGATTTAAAGTCACATCTTTTGGCGTTGGTTTTACAGTTCTTGATTTTTCTATTCCTACCACGAGTTTCTTCCGCTTGACGTAAATATGTGTGCACACTATGGTTAAAGGTGTATTCCATCATGCTTATTACAAGATACCCTACAATTTGTAGGAAAACAAATTTGTTCTGGCTGAAAGGTTGAAAGAGAAACGCAAGAAAATCAGAATACTGAATTTTACTTGCCTTGAGTTTTAGGGTACAATCAGGGTGATTTCTTTCTTTGCACGTCGATTTAGGAAGGATTTAAAGCACCTCTTAGGGGTTTTACATGGTGTGACGAATATTTGAAAGCGTTTTAATGAGAAGTCGTTAATGGTTATAGCCCTTTAGGCATTGTTTGCATAACAATAGTGCCGGTGCGTGAGGAGCGAGCGGGAAAGCGTGCGGAATAAAGTTTTGTTTTACGAGGGTCTCTAACCTCTGCAGCTGCCCTTTGGAGTTCTCAAGATGCAAGATCCACGCGGCCCTCAGGTTCGAGAGGGTTTGTGTCAGTCTTACTTTGGTAGCGTTTTCCCCGCAGCCTCCCCAAGCCGTTTTCGGTATGCAGTGCGTTTTTCTTTTTTTTTTTCTCTCCTAGAATTTAATTTGGAAACTCTTTCCCCTGTCTTTTCCTCTAACTAACCCCTCTCTTTTCTCTCTTGTTCTCCCCCAGTAGGAAAGACAACTGATTTATAGCTAATTGGAGCCTTTAATGTGGACTCTTTTAGCTCCGGGAGGACTTATGTCCTGGATCCACTTTCCCACTTATTACAAAGAAAAACAATCAGAAATGAAATAATGGATCGTAACTGGATTCTTTAATTTGTGGGGAGGAGCGCCTTATTTTTGTCTTGACAAACAACCCTCGTAAATACTGGGTAACACCAAAGGGGAGCTCTTTCCACAAAACTTGTAAAACCAGGTATCTGTGGACATTTCCAGCCTGGTTCCCTCTGGGCTCTTCAGTGAGAGTTCTAAATTTCCTAAGACGAGCACTTCTGCGTGTGTGTGTGTGTGTGTGTGTGTGTGTGTGTGTGCGAAAAGCAGTGGCTGTTCTTTTGGTAGCCCAAGGTAATGGGTTTTTTAAAAAAGGAAAATAAGATTAATGAAGTTTTTTTTAATTCATTTATCAGAAGTGAGGGAAATTATAGTAGCAAGTTCAAGCAGAAGAACGAACAAGGTAGGGCGGACAGAGTTCTTTAAAACCATGTTCATTAGGAAATTTTAAAGGGTAATGGGTAAAAAGTTACTATGCTTTAGGGTTCATTGAAAGTCATATGAAACAACCTAATATTTGCATAAGACAATGGTACTATAAGACAAACAGATACATCATTAATGAATCGTTTTTGTTCTTTTAAAGAAATACATGTTTTCTGAGGGATATTTCCATATGATTTTTCCATGTGGTTTGGGAATCGATATAAAGTCACTACTTACAAATCACTGATTAGATTATGAAAATTCCAAATAGCATGCACTTAGAATACTTTGCTCTTGTGATCTTGCATCCTTTTGTATTTTTTCACCGCTTTTATTCTTTTTTTAAAAGAATTTTTCAGATTTTATAAAGGGAATGGGGGAAATGACAAGAATTGAAAGTTATCACCTTTGCCTGTCAAAGTTCCAGTAGAAATGCTACAAAATCGAAGTTTCATCCCTAAGCTTGCTGAAAGGGTTTTGCGTTAACTTTTAGGCAATTACATCATGTTTTAAAAATAAGCTTACTGCTGTGACACTCCAGTATATATTTTAGAAATCATCAATGGCAGGACCGCTTTTAGATTGTCTTTTGGTTTTCCTGATGCACTGAGTTAGACCCCATGTTTTAAAAATGATTTCTTGTTAAGAAAAAATTTTTTTAAAAGATTGTGTTAGTGAAGAAAGAGTGGTTACTGACACAAAATTTATAGCTTTTTATATCTTGACTTTAAATTATAGTTTTTAATTTTTAGGAGTTTTTTGCTTCTTTTGTGTGTGTGTTTGTGTGAGTGACACAAGATTCTTGTTTATCCCAGGAAATTTTTATTTTAAAAGGTACGTGTCTCATTCCAAACTTTTCATTCCAAACCTTCACTCACGATTGTTTTGATCATAAATTGTCAATCAAGCTGCGTGGTAATGGAAGAATTCAGGTGTTTCAAAAATACTTGTTCGTGACTACGCCCCTTTCTGATGTCTGTATTATCTTCATGTGACCTGGGGAAGCTAAGCAGTTTCAGTCATAGAACTTGATTAGACAGTTCTCCGAGGGCCTTGCCGCAGGGGTTCTGCTACACAGAATCACCATTTCCTGAGGCCTTCCTCACCCTTTATTTCTATAAAATGATGAAGCTATCTTCCTGGTTTTGTAAGTAACATTTTATTGTTACCCAGTGACATCCATTCAGTTACAGATTGTCCGTGGCTGGTCTGGGACTACGTGAGTAGAGCTGAGTAGTTACAGCAAAGACCACGTGGCCTATGTGTTTTGTTTTGTTTTGTTTTTAATTTTACCCCCACCCCCACCCCCACAAAAGGCTCTCATCAAATTCTGGTCAAGCCAGGCATGGTGGCGCATACCTGTCATCCCAGCACTTGGGAGGCTGAGGCAGGACATCCAGGAGGATAGCCATGAGTTCGAGGCCAGCCTGGGCTACAGAGGGAGACCTTGTTTTAAAACAAAGAAAAGCAAAGTAAAACAAAACAAAACAAAAACAAATTCTGGTTTAAAAAAATGTCCTTAGCTATGTGGAGAGTTAACATTTATTCTGTAATGTCAGGTTCTGGGAATGCAGGGGTCAAGAACTATGTGTGGTATCCTCCCTCAAGGAGTTTCCACTTGGAGTTTCAATTTCTGTGTGCATCGAAATTGAGATAATAGTACCTGCCTTATGGGCTTATTATCCGGACTCAATGAGGAAGTATGTGAAAGAAAGTGACTTTTGATTGCAGTCATCCAGTACTAATTTTGCACTTTTGCAAAGTGATGATTACATTTGGGTCATCATTATAATTAATTACATCTCTATTTCCAAATTGATGGAGGCCCATTTTAAGAAAGATCAGAATTTTGTGATCATAAAGTTTTATAAAACAAGCCATTGTTTGCTATTTTAAGTACTCAAAAGAGTTTAATATTCTGGGTAGCTATGGAATCTATGTCTTTTTTTTTTTTTTATGTGGGTATCGGGAACTGAACTCAGGACCTCACACTTGCCAGGCAGGTGCTTATGCCACTGAGCCATATCACCGGCCCATCTCTTTATGTTTTTAAAATGCATTTTCAGTGACTGGGACTCTCGATATTTCCTCGCCAAAGTCTTGACTTTACTAAACATCATGAAATCAAACCGTTTTCCAGTGAGTATTTTAGATATCTGATTCTTGTGCCAAAATTTAGCATTACCGTGCCTCAGTATGTATGCAGCTGACAGAACTTGAGCACTGAGTTACACTTGGTCACTTCTGGTATTTTAAGTAGTTTGGACAGAGATGTTGCCAAGTCATTGGTACATAAATCTGGATACAGATGATGAGGAGAGATGACACCGAAATGGATAAACAGTCATGGCAATGGCCGAAGACATTCTGCAAAGGTAGGGTCTTCTGACAGGGGGAGCCGTCTTAGCTTATGTAATGTAAAACTGAGGGGACTTCATTGGTTCTGACTCCCCAAATAATGCCTGGAATTTTAGGCCCAGTCGCCTTCCCAGAAGAGAAAGCACCAGGCAGTAACTGCGCTGAAAGCCTTCCTAGCAAGTCCTTAATTTCTTTATTTGCTGTGACAGGTCATTTCAAAGCTGTTCATTTCCCTCAAACACGAAATCTAATGCATATAGGGTTGATTGCCACAATGTCCCCCTGGTTAATTTTTAATTACCTTTTCAGAAATATTTTGGAGCCCTGTCCCATTATCTTTTCAGATGAGATTATCCAAATTGGAAATTTCTTATCTCTAGCGTTTTTCTACTACTCATTTGTCTTACTTTAAGATCAAGTTATGTTTAAAGTGTTTTCCTTGAACTACACAGTGAGACCCTATCTCAAACAAAAACCAAAAAACAAAAACAAGCATAAACTGTTTTCCTTCAAAATTTTCCATCTCAGCAGCTTATTTACACAAATGTCTGTTGTGTCACATGATTTGAAAACACTTCCAGCCTTTGAAAATTCCAGTTGGAACAGTAGTTGGGTGGTTCCAGCCCTCTGCCTTCTTTCTGCTGGGCTCTCAACCCTCGGCTGGGGCTAACGTGGGGTTCACTGACCTCTGTACAATGTGGTTAAAAATTAGAATGTCTGGGAGTGGAAGTTCTCATTTTAATTCCAGAAGGAAGCCTTCTATTTCCTCTAGTTCGGCTCTGTTACCTCCAGAAGTAGTTAATCTGCTTTCCCTTTCTTTCTTCTTCAATATCTGACTTTTGAAGGGCAATGGTAGCTTGTTCTTTATTCCTAGGTCCTGGGAAAGGTAAAACCTATTGTCCAGGTGAAACTGTAAACACCTGCTTGTAATGCATGAAAATTTAGGATATCATACAAAAATCCTTTTCAATCTCGATTGCAAAAGCGATTTTTTCAAAATAATTAGATTATATTTTAATACATTTTCTCATAACTTTCATTCTTGTCGTTCAGGTATACTGATTTCGGGTTTCATGATTGAAGTGTTTTTTTTTTTTTTTTTTCTTCCACATCATTCATAGGGATTTCTTTTCTTTTCTTTCTTTTTTTTCTTTTTTGGTACTGGCAATCGAACTCAGGACCTCGCGCTTGCCAGGCAGGCGCTTATGCTGCTGAGCTATATCCCCAGCCCTTGTAGGGATTTCTTAAAGATTAAATTGAGTCAGAAAGAGGCATATGTTGTGTGGCTCTTCCTACAAGTAGAGTGGAGCAACAGGGAAATACATTTGGCAAAATATTATGAATTTACCCAAGCCACTAGCAGGCCGAAATAACCCATTTTCCTCTGCCCTCAACTTAGCCACCAACATCTAAAGCAAATCTACAGGCAGGATATAATGATAGGAGGGTTTAGGGTGGCAAGGAAGAGAAGAAATAAAAAGGCTTTGCCTGGGGAGTTGAAATTATGAAGTGCCTGTGTAAATTTATGGAGGCCAACTTCAAGTCTTATTTTCGTATGTATGAAAGTGGGACTTCCTCACCAAATCCTTTCCGGGGAAGAGATCAAGAATCACATGAGGGCTGGTGAGATGGCTCAGCGGCATAAGCGCCTGCCTGGCAAGCGCGAGGGCCCGAGTTCGACTCCCGGAACCCACATACGAAAAAGGGGCCGGTGATATCGCTCAGCGGCACGGGCGCCTGCTGGCGCGCGAGGTCCTGAGGTCGACCCCCCGGTACCCACAAAAAAAAAAAAAAAAAAAAAAGAATCACATGAAACTCACCCAAACCAGAAACCAGGGAAATCTCATAGGCATTTTAAAGTCTGATACCTAATGCACCAATATAACTAGATTTTCACAGGGAGTGTTTTCTAATTGTATAATCTCAGGGCCAGTTCTATTTTTTAGCTGCAAACCGAGCTACTCTTGCTTACTCAAGCTTATTCATTTGTTTATGAATTTAGCATTCATCAAGGCTTCTTTTGTACAAAGCATTGTAAACCCTGTTTAGCACAAAAAGGTGCATAGATGGCATCCCAGCTCGGGAGAGACTGAGGAGGTCTCGCTAGGGCTTGGAGTGAGGACACTACGCAGGTAGCTGATGATCCAAGATGCTTGTGGTGGGTGCAGTTAAAGCCCTGTGGGGACACAGATGACAAGGAGAGATCACACCGAAATGGACGAATGTGTGAAACTGCCCAGATTTGTTCATCGTTAATATTTTACAATGCAACTGGATTTACCCCATTGTAAGTTGAAGCGATTTAAGTCGATATTTCATTGAAAACACCAGCCTCCCCTCTCCCCGGCCTCGTCGCTAGCAGCCTGGTGTGCTGCAGAGCGTGGCCTGCCGAGCCTCCTCAGCACACGCTCTGTGATCTGCCCGGCATCGCCCGGGAGAATGGGATCATGTGTCACTGGAGTGGAAAATGATCACAATTTGAAGTGTAGTTTCTGCTGGTACTTACTGCTTTCCTGCCATCATGAAGTTGAAATATCATTAGTCAAACTGGCATAAATCGAGGACTGCCTATATTTGCTTCTAAGGTTTTGAAAGCGTTACACGGAAACCTTCTGAATGAAGTCCTACCATCACCTCCTCTTCCTTCTTCCCCTTCTTTCTTGAGAGGCGTCTTTCTCAGAGGTGTGTGCCTCCAAGCATGTATAAGTATCTATAGACAAGGTGTGCTATTGTGTTGCACGCTTATTTATTTTATATAAGTGGTACCATGCCATACATTTGCATGCTGTGTTTTTCTTAGCGTATTTTCAAAATGCATGAATGTTGTTGGATATAACTGCAGTTCATTTATTGTCATTGCAAAGAATGGAATTATGCGCAACAATTAATTCCATTCTTTGACTATATCCCAATTTTTAATTCATTGTCCTATTGACATTTAAGATACTTTGAGTATTTTACTGTTACGCTAATGCTGCCGCGAACATTCTTGAACACGTCTCCTTACATTCCTGGCAAGAGAGCTTCTAGAATATATACTCACAAGTGATATTGCTGGCTCACCAAGCGTGTGTATCTACAGCTTCATTAGAGACTGCCGAATTTCTGTTCAACACGATTACAATAGTATTCAGCCCCATTCTCGGCGTATCACAGCTCCCCGAATCTTGCGTTCTCGCCTATACTTGGGGTTCTCATACTTATTTGCTAAACTTTGCCATCTGACGAGAAAGAAATGGTTACTCATTGCTGTTTTAATTTTAATTTGCATCCTCTTGATTTCTTGTGAGATTAAGCATCTTTTTATGTGTTTCTTCACTATTTGGCTTTCCTCTTTTGGGAGTTGCTTATCTTTTTCTGTGTATATGTGTTCATCGATGTGTTGGAGATATATATATATCTTTCAAACATTTTCTTCGCTATTATGCTTTTTCTGCCTCTTCTTTTTATTTTTGTATTAATCGTACAATTTCAGATGCAAATGAGGAGTTTTTCTTTGTTTCTTGTTTAAGAAACGTATTCTAATTTCCAGCTTTCGAGGTATTCTCTTTATACTGTTTTGGAAGTTTATTATAGTTTTATTATCAAAATGCTTTTTTGTCTCAAAGTTTAGAGAAGTAAAATGATACTAATGTGTAAAGAACTTTTAAAAATTGTGTACTGTGCAATCATGGAATGAGAACGGGAGCACTAAAACATGTGGTCCTTTCCATAACGGGAAACCCTAAGAAATCAGTTCTGCTTTGATGGGTGATTTTATTTTTTTATTTTTTATTTATTTATTTTTTTGTGGGTACTGGGGGTCGACCTCAGGACCTCGCGCGCCAGCAGGCGCCCGTGCCGCTGAGCGATATCACCGGCCCTTTTTTCGTATGTGGGTTCCGGGAGTCGAACTCGGGTCCTCGAGCTTGCCGGGCAGGCGCTTATGCCACTGAGCCATCTCGCCGGCCCTGATGGGTGATTTTAATACATGCTGGCTTCCCTAAACTAAAGCACCAGGGCATGTCCTAAATGGCTACCTTTAAGGGGCCATTGTACAAAACTCTGGCATAATATGTTTATTATTATTTATTTATGTTAAGATTCGGTTCCCCTTTCTTACATTACTGTAAGTGAGCGCTTGAATGCCGGCTGCTGTTGTAGGATTTGCTTACCCTTTCTCGCGCACGTTGCCCTGTAGGAAAGGCCAGAGGCAGATAGATAAATTCAACCTTTTGTGCCCTTTATTTTTAGATGTGGAAGGAACATCTATGGATGCCACGTTGAGAAAGAATTTGTAGTAGAGAGGACTTTTTCTTGAATAACTAAATACTGCGCAGTATCCTGTTATGTAGAGAATTTAAAGTATTGCTTAGCGTAGGCTTGAAAATAGTGCCCTAGTACATCGCATTTGGTTAACACTTTGACTCGTGTATTGAAGTCAAAGCCTCGTGCTATGTATCACCTTTGTGTTTAGATTCTGTAAGTGATTTGATCATGCTTGGTGCCTCTAATTCTAAAGAAGCTGTCATAGGACAGTGAAATTCTCCAACCTTAGCACTGAACCAGCCCTTCTCAGTGCGGGTGGGGTGTGTGTAAAATACCTAACCAAGTTGACTACACATCTTTTATTTTTGATAATGAACTTGTATTCTCTGAGGAACTATGGTATTTGTTTGCCCTTCTTCTGGATGGTACAGATTTCACTTTGTAGATTAATTTTTCTGTGCAACTCCCTTTTCCTACACCGTACTATATTATAAACTCTTATTCATCTTAGTATTTCCGAAGCGCTTAGCCCAGTGTCCACAAGGCAAATGCTTCAGAGATATTGAATGAATCCCTGCTATATTTTATTGTTATAAATAGCTACTAATTGGTGCAGCTTTCATTATACGATATCAAAAGTGCTTTCCACATATGGGTACATTTAATTGTCATGGCAACCCTATTATGTGACTATTAGTGTAGTATCTGTCTTTGACAAGTGAAGGAATGAAGTATATTCAAGTTTAGTCAATGTGGCTGACTCGGTAGCAATGGTGAGTGGTAATTCCAGGACTCAGTGGTCTTCATTCCCAGCTCATGACAACACCAAGCACAAAAACCACAGGAGGTAATAAAATCGGCACCATCAGCTTACGCGATATGGCAGACCAATTTGACTACAAATCCCAAACTCACTTACTTAGCATTGTCTGTAGCTACCATTAGCAACACTTTGAGCCTTAAAAAAGATGGCGGGGTGGATGGGGCCAATTTGACACTTTAGGTATGAATCACCTGGGTAGGTGTGACTCTTTAGGCTTTGGTAAAGAGCTGGGGTTTGATTCCTGCTGGCTGGATAATCACACACTGCTCTTAATAACACCTGTTTGCTTGCTGGTTTTTTCCTCTAGAAAGCGATTTTCTCTGTTATGGTTCCTGGGGTTCATTTGGGAGTGAGGATGCACGAGGATGTTGAATGCTAGTGTGTATTTCATATTCCGTCCACTGCTCATTTTGTGTAACTTGACTGTAACTTGCGTGAGAGAGACATTTGCCAGGAAGGGGTGGTGGGTATGTCGTATTTCACGTGAACTATGAGAGCCCTTTATCACATGTAACCTCGGCAGGGATGCAGAATAGAGAAATTCATGCAGTAGCCACACTTTTAAGATTTTTTAAATTATTTTTTGTTTATCACTACATAATGCAGTACATAATGTTTCCATTCCTTGCGTGGAGTTGGTACATGTATGGAACACACCTTAATTCCTTTTTCATCTCCTTTCTCTCCCCTCTCCCTCGCCCCTCCATCTCTTGATCTTCTTCTCATTTGAGATTCATCTCCCTGCCTTCTATTATCTATCGTTTATTTCACTCCTTATTGACATTTCGGGTTTCTCATGTAAGAGAAACCACGCGGTACTTAAGCGTGTGTGTCCGATTTATTTCACTTAACACATGGTCTCGAGCTGCATCCATTGTCCTACAAATGACTGAAACTTTTTAAATGTAATCTGTGCGAGAAGGAGGAAGCGGCTGGGTTGTATGATTAAGGCTTCATTGTAAATGACTCAAAATCTTAAGGCAACTGGCGAGAGGTTGGTTATATTCTTTAAATCAGACCTTGTCATCTTCGGATTTCTCTGTCTTCATTTTTAGGGAGAGCACATTTCTCCTTCTCCTTTACTCCCTAGTTGCATGCGCCCTTCTCCCCCTTTCCATCTCCTTTTTCATTCTTACCCACGGTGCTTCTCTCCTGCTTTCCCAGTGGCCCTCCCAGACCGGGCCTTTGATGGCTCTCATCCCCTGCTTAGACTCGTTGACCTGTCTTCGTGGCATCGTTAGTTATGCCTGGGAACCTTTGAGGTCTGCTCTTCAGCTGCTGGCCTAAACGGTCCTTCGGGAGACCAGAAGCAGTGAACCTGGAATAACCACATTTGACTTTTGTGAACCCTCTTGAGGATTGAGTAATTACTTAATGGATTGAATTGGTGACACACTATTCCAGATTACAGCCTGGGTTGCATTAAATTGACCTTCTCAAATGGGTATTTATCGGTGTACTCTTAAAAGACTTACACGTGTTGGCTGTAATTGCTCTTCCGCGTTTCCCCATGCTGATAGGTGTTTGGACTGAGTGGAAATTTCTCAGATGAAAGGAAGCCTGGGCGGTAGCTCCAGCCGTCCAGGGATGTGGTCACTGCGTCCAGCACATTGAGCATAAATCCTGTCTTGTAAACAGCAGGGAGATGAATGAGGTTTCCCCACATTCTGTTATCATTACTAGGAATTCCAGCAGAGAAAAAGAGAAGGCTTAGACAAGGAGTGTGCATAACAGTGACTTTTAGAAGCCTTGATGTGAACGAAGGAGAGCTTACCGCTCAGCGTTTAGAGGAGACAAGTATGCACACAGATATGGGCACATAAACTACATTTAATTCCAAAAACAAAAACCAAAAAAACAAAAACCCAGACAGTGCTTTTAATGAACATTTGCAGAGTCACTTAGTATGACAGAGAGAGAATTTGGGTCTTATTTGTGTTTCTAACCCTGAGTGGTGTAACAGGGAAGACCACAGAATAACCAGCTGTTCAAAGGACAGCATATTTTTGGCTGTCTTGAGTCCTCCTCACTTCAGCCAACTAAAATTTCACACCAATTTTAGTGGTCCAGTTTTTGGTGTTTGTGGCATCATTTTCTTTTATTCTTTTTTATTTTAAAGATAAAAAACAATAAAAACAATGATACAAAATTTCAAAACCAGGTAGTAGGAGAGTAACAATGGTTAGTACATTGCTTATTGTTATCTTCAAAGTAGTTGCTCAGATTACAGGATATAGGCGTGAAAAATGGATCAAACGATATAAGCACAAACGGTTCTTTTCAATGGACTTATAAAAATTAGTAATATAGCTATTTTAACTATTTTGTATGTGTATATATATATATATATATATATATATATATATTTACTTTTCCTTTTCCCTTCTTTTCTCCTTTCCCCCATCCCAGTTTCTCTTTCCTTTTGAACATTTTCTTCCCATTTCCCAATATCTATTGTACATTTTGGATCTTATTTACTCTTTCAGCTTCTTACACTAGGGAGACAATATGATGTTTATAAGTGTGCATCCGGTTTATTTCACTTATGAGTATTTTCTCGAGTTGCATCCATTTACCTATAAAAGTCTCCAGTTTATCCTTCTTTATGGCTGAGTAGTACTCCATTGTATAAAAATACCACATCTTTTTTATCCATTCCTCGGTTGATGGGCATTTGGATTGCTTCCAAGATCTGGCTATTACAAATTGTGCTGCTATAAACATGGGTGCACATATATCGCTGTGGTACGATGTTTTCAATTCTTCTGGGAAGATACCCAGAAGGGGAATAGCTGGGTCAAATGGGACCTCCAATCCTAGTTTTTTGAGGAATCTCCACACTGATTTCCACAGTGGCTGTACCAGTCGACACTCCCACCAACAGTGGAGAAGGGTTCCTTTTTCCCCACAGCCCCACCAGCATTTGTTATTGGTTGGTTTCTTGATGACAGCCATTCAGTGGCATTATTTTCATGGCGACATTTTATAGTGACTTTCACACACACCCCAAATCTCTTGTAGTCTTTCAAATGTAATCTTATAGGTTTATTTCAAACATTTATTTGTATTATCGTTGTTAAGTAGTGTGCGTGTTTGATAGCACCAAGGCATCAATTACTGTTACTGTTCCGACTAGTTTTCCTCTCGGACTTGAAATTTCCTGGGAGTCAGTATTTTGTTGTTGTTGTTCTTTTCTCTTCTTTTTCTCTCTTTCTTTCTTTTGGGGGTGGAGGGAGAGGCAGTATTGCAGGTGTTTTGCCATATTATGCAGCCCAATATTCTTTGTGTTTTATAAATGAATAACTAAATGCAGACTAGGAAATAAAGCTGTCTGATTTCATGGTAGATGAAATGGCAGGACTAGAGAGTAAATCCCGGGGTAAAGGGTGTGAAATAACTTTCTTGCTTGTGTGTCCTTCCTGCAAAGAAAGTGCACGCACAGTAGTGGATGCAAAGCCCCTCTCCTTCCTGCCACCCACCTGCCCTTCTTTGGCGCAGAAGCCCCTCAGGGTGCACTGTGGAGCAGGGAACAAGCGTGGCACTGGGCTTTAGAGCATTCTGACCCAAATTCTGCCCCCATGTGTGCTTGTTTAGCAGACCCTTGTGCAGCAAGTATCTGTTGAATTAACGAATGAGTAAAATCGCTTGATCGCCTGCGGAGCAGCCCCTCTACGTTAGGCCGTGGGGAAATAAAAATGTTCTGTGACACTTGGAAAAACTGCTGAAATTCCTCGGACCTAAGTTTTACTATGTATGAGCTGAGAAAGTGAATGAAATGCAAATATTTTGACCTCCGTATTTACAAAGAAGATTGGATTAGAAGAGCTATTAAGATTTCTTTACCCCATTCTTTAGAATTAATTCTTCTCTCTCCTGGCTCAGAACCTGGGGCTAGGAGGATCAGAAAAGCAATATCAACCTTGCTTGCATGTCTAGTTATAGTCTTCTGGCACCCCAAATTTGAACTCAGAACAATTTTATTAAAAATATTTCCTCAGTGGGGTTCAGTGGCGAACATCTGGAATACCAGCTTCTCAAGAGGCTGAGGCAGGAAGATTGCAAATCTGAGGTCAGCTTGGACCATTTAAGGAGACCTAGCTCAATACCAAATAATAAAAAGGGATAGGGATATAGCTCAGTGCTCCTTAGGTTCAATCACCAGCACTGCAAAACAACAACAAAAAACCCCCCAAAACCCAAAAAACAAAATTAAAAAAAAAAAAAAAAAAACCAAAAACAAAAACATCCCCCCCCCAGGATGTACTAATAATTACCCAAGAGTGGTCTGTGGAAATCTCTGTTGATGATTCTCCTTCTATAAATGAGGGATTAGCAGGGTCAGAAGACCCCCTGGAAATCAAAATCCAATGTTTTATGTTTGCTCAACTTACAGTACTAGAAATCGGAGCGGTGACTCCCAGGAGCATTCCTCTTTGAAGTCATAGGAAACCTTGTTTGAATACTGGTGAATAATGGTAGCTGGGAGAAGTTTGTTGTCTCTTCTCCAAGTCTTTCTGCCGAGCAAGGCTCAGGGCAGCCACGGAGGGCTGGGCCAGGGAGGTGTCAGCAGCTTAGGACTTTTCACTCAGTCTAATAGGGACTTAGCACTTGGCAGGTCAGCGACACTGCTATTTGTCTCTGACCTAAGAGATCTGGAGTTCTTCACATCAAAACCACATCTTGCTGCGAAGAGATCAAACGCAGGAAGGTAAGGATCCGCTGGTGATTTATCATGCCAGGGCGAGCGAGCGGCCAGGCCAGGCGGGACCCCTGCAAATGCTGTTGACACCCCGGCAGTTCTCAGGGACGCCGCTCATGTAGCAACGGTTAGTTTTTCTTGTAGAGGAATTCCGGGTCAAGTGGCAGCTTTCAGTGGTATTTCTTAGCGGGATGGAGCTCTAGCATGAAGTTTATTTTGAAGTCCTAGCAGGAGTTTTCTAACATTTTGTTTAAATGCCTAGTGGAGATTTCTTGACTAAATAGTTAATTTGAACTTTTCATTTGATGTCTTGTCTGGGAAAGTGTCTATTTAGAAAAAAAGAAAGAAGGAACGAAAGAAAGAGGAAGAAAGGAAAAGAGAGAAATTAAGGTTCTTTATGATCTACAAAAACACCCTTTTCTTTCTAAATATTAGATGTGAGTTTAAATTAATGAACTCTATAGACTGCACAATTAGACTTACTAGTTTATCATCATATTTTATTAAATCAGAGGGGCTTTAGGAATGAATTACTATAAATAATATTACATTCCAATTCCTCAGGTAGGAGGAGGTATTGCATAGACCTTTTGGCATATTCGTAAAGGCCCCAAACGAAGAGAATGAATTGAATCACATACAGAATAGGTATAATTATGTTTGAAATTGTTTGCTAAGATCTGAGTCAAGGGCAGAATTTTTTATTTCTCATCAAAAGAAAAATATAATAATTCCTCTTCATTTAGCTATTTGTAGCAACAGATATATGAAAAATGAACATGCTACGTAAAATTCAGCTTTGCTTTTTGTTTACTGTCACAAATGGATGTTTGGTGTCCTCTACAGGAATCGCTCTTTTATTTATTGGCGCCAGAGTCTCTTGAGGCTCAAGTAGGCCCTGTGGGTTTTAGGAGGTTTGCTTTGCACCATAAATGAGAGATGATGCTACTTTTAAACTTAGTAGTTGAAGACTTTAACTTCTGTTTCAACGGAAGATGCCAGTTGCACCTTTTGACTTTACTTGTGTTGAGAAAGATTTCTGTAAGCAGAATGGACTTTACTGGCTAGAAGTAGGTCTTACTCTGTAAATTAAAATTAAAATTCACTTCACTTCCAGAGGTGTCACTTTATCTGTTTCATAAATGAGGAGTTAACACTCTGACTGATGAAATACTTCAGCTCTGTACAGAGAAAGCTTAAATTCAATAATGCAATGGAATGTGTCCTAGTTTTTATTTGGATGTTTAACACCCACAAAAGCATGGTAGGATTGCCAGATAAAATATAGACTCTCTAGTTAAGTTTGAATTGTAGGTAAAGAAATATATTTTAGTAGAAGTGTATCCCATAATTTCTCAGTGATTCGAAATACTTAAATTGAAGTTTTACTGATTGTGCTTTTGAAACTCATATTCATCTGGGTATCTTATATTTTTATTTGCTAAAACTGGCAAGCCTGAACTGGTACACGAAGTGTTTGTGATTTTTATCAGCAAATAAACATAATTTTTAATTTAAACTTAATTGGCATTAAAATGGAAGGAAGACTCAAGGAATACTTTAAAATCCTTCCACTGGAATAACCATAGCAATACTATTGAATAAATAGGGCAACTAAGCCAGTTGTAAAGACAACTTAATCCTTTAAATGAATTGCTCCAAACGTCGAATTCAAAATCATACAAACAAAAACACTGAGATAAGCTAGGTGCTTTTTCACAGGGGGACTCCTGTGGCTTTGAAAATAAACATTTCGCGCCTTCTTCCCCCCCACACCCACCAGCCTTTCTGATGTCTTTTATTTGCAAAAGACCGAAGACGAGTTAAACCTAGGGAAGTCGGCACAGGAACTTTTGTTCCCAAGCAGAAGACAAAAAGAAATCATGACATATTCTGCTTTCTTGAGACTGATAGGACAGAGCCCCCAGCCCTGCCTGCTCTTTCTCCCCAGAGCACGATTCCCACACCAAAGCTCAGATGCCAGCACACCTTGGGCCGTCTTCAGAGAAGTAGAAGAGGGTGGCTTCAGACATTCTGGGAGACCAGTTAGTATGCTGCGTGGCCTTCACCACCTTTCCCCCCTTCTCCTTTTTGTCCTGTAGTTCTGATTGTTTGGCAAAGGGATCAGGAGCAATGGAGAATACATGAATCCATAAATGAATATGGCGCACAGGGTGGTTCACTTCTGAAAAATACTAATAAATTGATTGATTACATTCAGATTCAGAATCAATAAAAAGTCTGCTCTGCCAGGATTTTCAGTGATTGAATGTCCTATTTTATCCGTCCAGCCTCTTGGTCAGGGGGTCTGACTGTCATAGTTTACAGATGAGAAAACCGAGCCACAGGAAGCTTCGCCGACACACCCGAGTCACACTGGTCATCTTTAGGCGTGTGGGGGGTCCGCCCACTGAGAAGCTGTGTGAGAGGAACCAAGGCAGAGCTGGATCGCAGGGTCCTTCATACAGTGGGCTGTGATCACGGAAGGCCAGAAGTCTCTGCAGGGCTCAACCCGGCTGTTAATGAGACTGGCATTTGAGGACCGGAGGCTGGGAGAATTGGGTAGCTGAGATCTGCTGTAGGAAGAGCTTCTCATAATCCTTCGAATTGTGAATCCAGTGGAACACTTGGTCTGCCCCTAATCTGCATCGTAGGTCTGTGGAATTACCCAGGATCCTCTACTCTGAATGACCCAGGGAGACCTGAATGTCCCAAGGAGGCTCATTCTGAGAAAGGGCCAGGTCCCCTTAGCTCTCTCCCAATGCATGCGGACCCGGCTCTGTCCACCTAAGCACGTGCTCTGGAGAACAGGACCGATGACCTTTTTGTCTCTGCTCATCAGTGTCCCTTGTCCCCAGGATCAGACTTTGAAGTTAGATGGACGTGTGAGAAACTGGTGGATCTTTGCTGCCAAACCTGATGTCCCTAGTTCCCTCTCTTTACAAGTGTCACACGATAATGCCATCGTGTGTAGGAGATGCAGAGCTTGCTATAGGAACTGGCTCCTTCCTCTGGCACAGTCACCATGGATATTTTAAAGGTATTTTATAGTATCTCCTCAAGTTTTCAACTCTTCTTTTTTTTAACTTTATGATGAATACTTTGAGATTCTAGTTTGCAGTCTTTTCTAGTTAAAGATTTTGCTTTTCAACTTAAAATACAGCCTAAGTGGGGTTCGGGGCATGCAAGATTGGGTCTGTTATTTAAAATTAGTTGATTTAAAATTAGAATTGATAAATTAGTCCTTAGGAAAGTAAGGTTGGTAAAGACACACTTTTCTGCTGGTAAAAGATTACATCTGTTGAACGAAGACCGTATCTGTATAATATCAAACTTCGGCTCAAAAGTGAAAAATGCAGTTGATCATGGGAGTGTTTCCTAACCAATGCCATTTGGGTGCTTTTTTCACTTTTTAGCCAGATGCAAAGCAAAGCGTAGAACAGAAGTCTACTGAACCACCGTGCTCCCAGTACGTAGGTATTTCAAGAGCAAGTTCATTCCTCTTCCCAAAATGATTTGAACACTTGTCTCATTATTTTACTTTATATAGGTAGACTCTTAACTGGAATTAAAATAGGGTGAGGATATTGTTCTCAAAGGTAAAAATGCCCTTATTACCTTCAACTATAATATTCAAAGGCCACTCGATTTACAGAGTACTCACTGAGGTGATATAATTTTATATAAGTGATAGTTCAGGCTCTCCTCCATTTTCATAAATCTCTTTTAATTACATTAAAAAATAACGGAGCAATCATGTACAAGAAGATGTTTCCCACGTAACACGTCCTAAAACTACTATTTTGTAGTTTGTATTTTGTATGTTTCATTAAAAATAATTGAAGTCTTTCATATAAATAGGTCAGTGTGGCTATTGATTTGCTGCCTGGTGCTCTCCTCTGACCAACCCAAAGCAGTTTAGTAGCAAGCTGAGTAATCTTTAACTCTCCAAGGCACAATCTACTGCAGGGTTTAATACAAATCATTTGAAGCATTTACTATTAAAAAAACAAAACATTTTATTACTGAAATAAAACGTGGCAGCTTTATGTTAAAGATTCATTGAAGGTAGGAAATTATTTACACCTAACTCCTATTAGTGCCTGCGGCTCTGAGAATCCCTCAGGGTTTGGAAATTAGAAAATTCATGGCAGCCTCTCTATGTATGTATTCATGGCCACTACGCTGTGCGCGGAAAAAGTGTTGAGCCTGACTTGTCCTGCTGCAGAAATGACCGTGTGACGCTGCTTGCATGGCTACGCTTTATGCTCTGAGCCTTCATCCCAGTAACTGTTGAGGTTTATAAAGTAACTTAAATCAACTGTTAGGTGAAAGTGGTCAGGGCCAGTGAGATGGCTCAGCGGCGTAAGCGCCTGCCTGGCAAGCGCGAGGGCCCAAGTTCGACTCCCGGAACCCACATACGAAAAAGGGGCCGGTGATATCGCTCAGTGGCACGGGCGCCTGCTGGCACATGAGGTCCTGAGGTCGACCCCCAGTACCCACAAAAAAAAAAAAAAAAAAAGAAAGTGGTCCCCATTGGTAGCCAGTATGAATTCCTTATCCCATTCCCACTTTCCTCCACGAGGAACATGGCTTATTATAGCTTCTGAGTGTTTACTGCGTGTTACTACTATGTTAGTGTGTAGGGGAAACCAAGGGAAGCCAGGAGAACTTTCTTTTGGGAACTTGGGGAAAGGAAGAACTTCTGCTTTAGCCAGCTGAGCCTCACCCATGTTACATGCCAGCTCATGAATTGTACGACACTCCTGGAGATAGGTCTTGTTCCTTCCTCCTCTTCTCTTTTGAATGGACGCAGAAACAAAGCTCAGTGAGTTTAAGTAGCTTGCTTAGGATTTAACAAGTGGTAAAAGACAGACTGATAAATCAGTGGAGATCCTTCAACTCTAGGGTCTCCATTCTAGAGGAAGGAATACATTCGAGGTGAATCACCTTAGTCACTGTGAATTCCTGTTTCTTTACTTTGTTTTACATACACAAAACATAATGTCAGCCTCATAATGTTCACCATCCAGCTTGGGTAAGTTAAGCAACTCTACCCTTGTGGGGGGCAGGGGGGCGCAGACTTGCATGTTACCTCGTTATCCTGGCGATCTCCTCTGAGAAATAAACTTGTATAGACCAGCACGATCACCTTGACTTGGCTTTTGAAAACACACCTTTCTGACCTTGCCAGTGTTAACCCAGTGACACAACCGTATTCTCCATTCCCGTATCTGACCACCTCACTTGGAGACTCGCTGCACCTCTGCGTGGCAGAAAGCCTTTGTTGCAGTGGGGCACCGTTCATGTTAGAGTTCTTAAAAGCATTTCACAAGGCAGGTGTAACTTCTCAGAGGGGAAAATGCTGGCGTTTCCTGTTCAGGTATCCAGATTCCAGGATGCTATGAAACCGTTACAGAAGGAAATTGTAGTCACAGATTCTTTTTGAAATGCTTACCTGGAGGATCTCTCATGAAGTGTCATTATGAATTTTGTTTTATTCGCTTAGCGAGGAGAAGAAACCATGAGCCAAACAGCTGTGACCATTTTATGAAGAGTTGGGCATTTGATGTCCTGCTGTTATTTAGCTTTGGATGCCAGATGCTGCAAAGGAATGTATGAAAAGCACTCACTTTAATGCAGTGAAATTGTAAGCAGCTCCTACTCAGTTGTGGTTGGCCAATCTTCTCTCTCTATTCATCCCAAAGCAGAATTCCTGGTAGAAAGTCATGAGGATAAGGCATGGTCTTGGAGTCCCCCTTCCTCAGCCCTCAAATGTAGTCCTGTGGTTGTAAGGGCATAAAACCATGCTTTAAGAATAAGGAGAAATAATCTCCTTTCTGAGAACCATAACAGTTTGGCTGTTGCCTGTTCTCTGGCGGAGTCCCTGCTTCCGTACCGGGACACTGTGGGAGTTTCAGGACCTCCTCTCTTAGTCCTGTCACATTAGGGATGAAAACCAACACTGCGTCCCCAACACATCTTGCCTTCAAGAAAGGAAATGGAAAACCATTCTACTTAACCTGTGTGGATTGTGCTGAAGAAAAAAAAAAGAGAGAGAGAGACTCAAATAAAGTTCCTTGTGTTGAGTAATTTTTAGAAAACCTTGTAAAAGGCATAGTGATGGTTGTTCACATTCCTTGTCAGTTATCAAGCCTGCTTTCCAAGTAAACCAAGCATTCAGGTAGGAATAAGGTTCTGGGGGTCCTAGTTCCTATTCTGCCACTAACTGGGGATTCGTGACCATGAGTGAGTCACTGGACTGCTTTGACAAATATATGTACATTGGCTAGGCTGTACCGAAGGCCCCCAGCTCTGTGACTGTCTCTTTGTAACCAAACTGCCTCTCACATTTAGACCAAGAACAAGACACTTATTCATTAACACGTTTTAAAATAGTGCTTCAATGAGAAGGTCAGAATATGATCTTGGCATGCCGAATAGTTTCACAACAGGAAACTAAAACTGGTTTTTTGTGGGGGGGTTCCAGCTGTTTCATTGAGGACTTTGCACAGATTTTTAAATGTTTGTTGTAGAACTCTTCACCTAGCGATAGCTTTTCCTGGTGATGTCTTTCTAGTACATTTGTTGCCTGTTAAAATGCTACGTGTAATTAGGAGAGGAGGGAATGCAGAGGATGGGCTCTGCGGTGATCACGGAGGTCCCGCCATTCAGATGCCTGCAAAGCTGAAACACACACTTGGAGAAGGTGAGAAATAGAGTGGCCCAGAACGCCTGAGAAACCTTACTGAGCGCCCACTGGTGGCCACATGAGAGGTACAGCATTAGAACCATTAATAATGGCAGTGGGTTGAATAATAATTGACGTCCTCTATTCAATTGATAGCAGGTTCCTAAGGTTCTGGCTTGAGAAGTGTTCAGAGGTTCAGCTAGAAAGGGCCATAATCAGTTATCCATGTCTGTCAAGGGGTGGGAAAGATTTGTATCACAAATGCCGTCGAGTTACTTCCTCGGTTACTGAGCTGGTACTCTCAGACAAAGCACCCGAAGGTGGGGAAGCCCGTGGCTCGCCAGACACTTAGCATGAACCCAGGACAAGAGCACAACACACCTGCTTCTCTTTCACCTTGTGCTATAGAAGAAAACACACCTGAAAAGTGGTTGCTCCTTGTAAATAAGCCTGCAAGGTGCAGTAGCTTAAAATAACAAACTATAAGGTGTCCTCACAACACAACTAGTTGTGTGTCAGGGGAGGAGATTGCAGTTCCAGGTTGGCCTTGCAGGCTGCAGAGTGTGTGTCCAGTGCCCAGGAGAAAAGCCGTCCTTGTCCCTAGTGCTTTAGCAAGTTTCAGGTGGTACTACCTTCTTCTCAGGGAATTAACTGCATTGCCGTGGTGGCCACACTGTCCATCTAGAAACACGTTCTTGAGGAAAACTTGACCCCAATTCAGACAGGAAAAAGATAGGAAGCATACGATATAAGCAAGACTATATTCATTGGACCTTAAAGAGCAACTTCTTTGGGAAATGAGATGAAAATGATTCTAGGATTCCAAGAACCTTGATTTCTGGAATTTAAAATGTACATTTTGTTGGAAAAGGTACTTGCATCTTACACAATACCAATGCATAGGAAACATTTATTGAACAACTATTTCCGCTATTCCTTTTCTTAGGTACTGGAACTACAAAAATAAAAATGACAAAATGACATAGCACTCATGCTTAGTAGTAAACAGTGCAGCGGGGGACAAAGGTAAAATAACACAGGTCAGTACGGAGGCAGGTGGAGGTCAGGACGGAGGCAGGTGGAGGTCAGGGTCAGCAGATAGCCCTGTCAGGGACTTGGAAAGTCTTTACCAGGAGGTTAATTTGAACTGAGTCTTGAAACCTGACTGATTTTTTAATGGTTTGACAGGTAAAGAAGGGAGGGAAAAGCAGGTCTATATATTCTGACTCGTAAAAGTTCATGTCGTATGTAGAAATCAGTCAAGTTTTAGTATAGAATTTGGGAGGGGGTTGGGAGTGCTATGGTCTGAATGCTTGTGTCTCCCCCTAATTCGTATATTAAAATTCTAATACTGGGTGGCGGTGTTAGAGATGAGAACCTTGGGAGGTGATTAGAGAGACAGAGCCTTCAGAGTGGGATCAGTGCCGTATAAAAGGTGCCTAAGGAAGCTGGTCATTCCCGTCTGCCACAACAGGACGGAGTGAGAGAGCTCCTGCTATGAAGCCTGAATGGGAGCTCACCGGACACTCACTCCAGACACCTTGCTTAGGACTTCCTCCCCTCAAGAACTGTGAGCAGTGTCTGTTGTTTGTAAGTCGTCTGTTCGATGGTGAGCAGTTGGGTGAGCTGAAGGAAGAACCTAGATCCACAGGCTTTAAGTTTCCCTGTGCCTCTTTCCACGGTGCGCTCTGTGCCACCTCTCTGGTTCTCCCCACAGGCTCCCCTCTGTGCTTAGACACAGAAATGCTTGGTGGACAAGATGGTGCTCGTTTGTCTCTGTGGTTTGTATTGACATGAATGGTGTTCTGTAGACACTATTTTGACTTGGTGAGGAATGTTCAGGGACGAGCCTGGAGAGATCGGTTGGGACCAGATTATGCAGGAAGAAACCGGTTTGTTTTGGAACAGTACAGGTGGCCCCTGGGAGGTCACACAGCGTGAGGGAAGTTGCCTGTTACAGTCGCCGCTCTGTAGGACTGAGGGGAAGGTGCCAGTCTGTTGCAGTTTTTTAAATTTTTTACTAATGTGTGTTAGTGATACATAATAAGAGGTATATTCATATAACAGACTTTATTTCCACACTCACCATCCACTATCCCTCTTACCCATCCTTACTCTTCTTTTTCCCTTACTCTTCTCTAATAGTCTTTTTTCTACTTTTATATCATTTATTTAAAATTTTTAACTTATTTTTATTCATACATATCTGCAATACATGATGATTACATTTATCACGGGGAGTTGGTGCGTGTACAGAACACATCTGAATTCCCTTTTTTTGTCCCCTACCCTTCCCACCCTTCCCTGTTCCTTCCCACTCTTGGTCCCCTTCCCATTTGCAAAAGCTCTATTTACATTTTTTTCTCTAATTCTTTTTTTTTCCCATCCTCTTTCCCTTCTTTCTCTCCCCCTCCCATGGTTTCTTTTATATGAAAAACCCAAAATATAGAAATAAAGAGCAATGCTTTTTTGATAAAACATACAAGAGAAAAACATCCGTCTTTCTGATCTGGCTTATTTTGCTTAACATGATCTCTAGTTCTATCCATTTTGTTGCAAACGACATGATTTCATTCTTCCTTATGACTGAATAGTATTTCATTGTGTATATACACCACATTTTCTTTATCCATTCTTAGTTGACAGGCTACTTCCTATTTCAGTTGACCTAGGCTCTTTCCATAGCTTAGCTATTGTGAGTTGTAGCTCAGTGAACGTGGGTATACAGATATCTCTTTAGTATGCTGACTTTAATTCTTTTAGGAATATACCACACAGTGGTATAGCTGGACCAAATGGCGGCTCTGTTTTTAGTTTTTCGAGGAATCACCATAGTGATTTCCCCTGTGGCTGTACTAATTTACATTTCTACCAATAGCATGTACGGGATTCCTTACCATCCTCGCTAGCATTGATTGTTTTTTATACTCTTGATAGTAGTGGTTCTGTTGAGGGTTAGACGGAATCTCAGTACAGCTTTGATTTGCATTTCCCTATGGCTAGACATTTCTTCAGGTACTTATTGACCATTTGTACTTCTTTTGAGAAGTGTCTGTTTACTCGATTTTACCACTTATCAATTCGTGTTTTGAGGGGGTGTTTTTGAGTTCTTTATAAATTCTGGATGTTGATCCTTTGTTGGAAAGGCAGCTGGCCAAGATTTTCTTCCGTTCTGTAGGTTTTCTCTTCACTCTGTTCATTGCTTCCTCAGCTGTGCAGAAATCTTTCATTGGATGTAGGTCTATTTGTCCATCCTCTGAGGTTTTAAATCCCAGCTTCAGTGCATTTCTAGCCTCAGGCAAGTTCTTTAAAGTTCTGAGCCTCACTTTCCTCGTCTATGCAGCAGGAACCAGGAGAGCACCTTCTGTGGATGGCGGTTGTGAGGACTCAGTGAGTCAGTATGTGAGCTGGGTGTGTGGGCGCTGAGGCAGGAGGATTGCGAGTTTGAGACCAGATGGGGCTACATAGTGAGATCCTGTCTTAAATGCCCCCCACACCCCAAAAAACAGTCAATGTGTAAAGTGTCTAGAACCATGCCTGGGCATCATTAGGACTCAGATGTTAACTTTTCTTATTATTCTCTTGATTGATTTGATTTTCAGTTCTGACTTTCCAGTAAATGGCCTACTTAGATTTTCTCTGCTGCTTTAGGCCCAATTGAACATCTTAGCTAAGAAGAGGAAGAAAACCAGTAATGTTGAAAGAAATGGGAAGAGCCCTCTACTTAGCATTAGGGGTCCTGGGTTCGTTTATTTATTTATTTATTTTTTGACCAGTAAATTAGGTGCAGTGTGAGGCTGGACTTGTACTGTAAACCTTAGTTTATTCCTCTGGAAAGAAAAATGCCTACATCATCGCACACTCGTTACATAAATGAAAGGAAGTAGTGAAAATTCTCAGTACAGGGTGGTGACTGAATAATGTTAGCTGTGCCTAAATTTATTGAATGTGTGGAATCCAGGGGCCTTTAGGGTAACACAAGTCCTGTCTCTAGTACCTGTCCTCCGGTCGTTCCTCTCTGCAGGGCCCAGCTGCACTTTGCAAGATGCTTTCTTAGCGTTGCTCTAATGTGCTGTCCACAGCTGTGGGCCGAGCACCATGCTGCTTTTGGGGGCGCCCTCATCCCGGATGTTCAGCTGGCTTCTGTCAGGCAGGTGCGGTTGCTTTGGTTGGATTTTCTGAGGCGCACACACTGCCTCTCTGATATTATGTACAATTAGAATGTAAAATATATTATTTTTGGAACGTATGCATACCTGCATGGTAGATAGTGAAAAAATGCTTTTGAATGCTGTTGTATTACTGGAACTGTTGCTACGTTGGACACGTATTTCGAGGGCAGGGGCTGATTCTTACTTTTTTTATCCCCCGCACCTCGCACAGTGCCTAACATAGTCCGGTCATAATAGACGATTGTGAATAAAGGAAGGATAAATGACTTCGAGGGAGACAGGACGAGATGGCAGCTGCCTCCCCTTCTTCCCTTTTTTTTGTTCTGTCCTTCTCCCTCTTTCTTTTCGGCTCCTCCTCTCCTCCTAATAAACAGTGTTGCAAGTCACTTAACCAGTGACTCCTTTCATTTGAAAGATACTCCTTTCATTTCCTTTCTTCACAGAAATGAAAAGTGACATTTCTCTGTTATAAAGACAAGGCCTCAGCAACTTCTGGAAAAACGCTAGTGGTTAATCAGTTACTTTTTATTTAAACACATATGCTTAATGCTGAGTTACACTGTGAAACTCCCGGGCTGATTTATGGCTTCGGTCTGCCTTAATTAACGTCGATTCCAGGGGAATAGTAAATGGGCTGGGCTTCACAGCGGAGGGTGGACAATGAACGCTCCGGGTGTTGTCCAATTTGTAACATGATTTACGTGGAAGTGAGCCCTTCCTTTCCGGGTGACCCCTCTTTCATCTGGTGTTCTGGACGGGTTATATACAATCCATAGATAGGAGCATTTGCTGTCAAATACTTGTGTTGATTTAGATCTGGGCCACAAACTGGTCACTATCAATAAAGAAGGAGGAAAAAAAAACCTAGTCGGAGACTTTGCAGGGATTCCAGGTTCTTGTTATGTGTCATCACTTGTCCAGTCGGTGGCGGTTTTATGAAGTGACCATAATGAAAGTCAGGTTAAATGCTCGGGACGTATACATTTAGTCAACAGCCACCGGAGTCTGTGGTGCTGGAAGAGTTAGAGGAGGCCGTGAATGCAAATTTATTGCAAAAGAATCCGAGCGGCGGGGGATGGCTGTCTGCTGCGTGGTACTACCTGACACGGGACACCGGGAACTTCCCGAGTGAGTGATTTAAGTGTAAGGTTTGGCTTGTAAAGCTGCCAGATGCTTGGTTTCAAAACTTGAAACACTTCCAAAACATTGGATGAGGCACTTTATATGTGCACTAGAGTAAATACTCGAGTTTTACTGCCAGTTTAAATGGGCTCAGTTTACAGTAATGAGCTTGTATAGGCATTACCTTGTTGACTGTTTTTACTATTTTTTCCTAAAACAGATGTCAGCAGCACAGACAGGGGAGTTGTGGGGCAGCAGTGACAGTAGTTACCCTCACTGTACATAGCTGGGTTCGCTTTAGCCAAGTCTGTTTTCTGCAACCATTTATTTTCTCTTTGAAATGTTGAGTCTGTTTTGATGCTGGATGGAGAAGCAGTGGCCTTTGTCTCCAGGTGACCAGCACAGGAAACTCTTTGGGCCTCTTTTAGTGGGGGATCGTATTCTGGAGAGAGGCAGAAAGAGAAGTTACTTGGTCTAGAGAAAGAAGGAAATAGAGAAATCGAAGGAGAACCAAGCAAGCATGATGTGTAAGAGAGAAGGCATTCGGCAAATACTGCGGAAGGAGACAAGAAAGAGAAGAAAGGAGGGAGGAGAGAGAGGTGTTAATAGGGAGTGACCGCAGAAGCCCATGCCTCAAGAGACATAGCCTCATGGACTCAGCTGTGTTTAGATTTCGAGAGAAATCAACACAGAGAGAGAGATACAGAGAGAGAGACAGAGAGACAGAGACAAAGACTGAGACAGACAGACCCCCACATAGGGAAAAACCCGAAATTAACAGACACAAGCAAATATACCCAGAAAGACATCGACATCAAGGGAGATACAGAAATTATACAAATGATAAAAGGTAGAGTATATCTTTCTGAGTTCCACTGATCCAGAGTCCTTTTGGTACATTGTCTAGGAGGACCCGAGCTGCTGTTTGTCAGGGACTGACTGTCTTTTCTTTGCGTGGCTTCTAAGGACCTTTTGCACCTGGCCCACGTGCTGAAGAATGTCAGGGTGGTGCTCCCGGGGACGCCGCACTCCCCCGCTAGCACAATTCCTTCTCTAGCGTGAGGAGAGTGAACTCCAGAAATTGACCCTAACTAGGAACATGATCAGTATCTGCACACAGAGGACTCCGATGATGCAGACATACAGCTGTCAATTTCTTTTCATGCCCAGGCTGCATTCTCGGCCTCATTTTGCTTTATGATTTTCTAAAGGTATTTTCATGGTGAAAAGCAGAAGCTAGTTATTCAGTGTTGAATGGTTCAAAAAATTTTTTTCTTTTTGTCTTTTTGAGACAGGGTTTCACTATGCAGTTCAGGCTGGCCTTGAACTCACTTTGTAGCCCAAGCTGGCCTTGAACTTGCAGTGATCCTCCTGCCTCAGCCTCCTGAGTGCTGGGATTATAGGTGTGCGCCACCATGATCGGCCTGGTTCAAAATGTTGAATGTCTGTGTTTTGAGCTTTCATAGGAGATTGAAGTTGCTCTTTTCCCAGCCACGCTCTCTCTTTCCTCCAGTGCCCTTGGTTCCCTTCTTGGTTCATTGTTTCTCAATATGAAATCTATAAGGTTTATTTTTCAGCACCTTCCATTTTAGCAGAACTCTCTCTATATATAATTTAAAAATATATATTTTAAATGGTTATCTAACACTTTTCAGCATTCATTTTCCTTATCTTAAAAAAACCCTCCTCTTCCTATTTCCTCCACAGCATTGTATACTCCATTTTATACCTGCTTTTCCTTTTTTGATAATTAATTCAGGACATATTTTTAAAATTCTTTTTTTTCCCTAGTGTTTTCCCACATTCTGTTTGACTTCCTGTATGAGTTTTCTCATTTGTTCACTCTTATTTCTGATGGATCCTGTGCTTTCTGGCTCTTGCTTGCCAGAGTGTGACCCCCCAGACTCTAAGGACAGTGTGATAAAGGCTGGTATGGAAAAGCCAGGGGGCAGCTCAGTCACTTAAGCTTCTTGTAGGGTCAGGGGACTTTCAGGGGGGCAGAGAAGCTAGGCGTCCATGTCCTCCTTCTCTGTCACACTCCCCAAGCCAGAGTATCGAATGGTCTTCAGGAAGGAGCTAAGTTGGTGAGAGGTGACCAGGCCAGCTGGACCATTTTATTAGGGATAGAGTTTCTTTCTTTTGCCTTTCCCTGTCCCTACCCCGGGTCATACTCCCTCCTGATTTCCTGTTTCCCTGAAGTGTTCTTCTACCACATCAGCCGCACCACACCAATCCCTCCCTTCTCTGAAGTGAACTCCAGCGTTGCTTATCTCTACCATCCATCTTGGCGCTAAATCACAGAGTGTCTCACATTATTTAGCTTTCTTGAAAGTACTCTTATCTTCGAAACCTTATTATAAGTTCCAGGACAGCAATGCACATATCTTTTATGTATTCTCAGTAGTACCTGTAAACAATCCCATGTTTAGGACACCCCTTTAATAAATATTCCACAGTCTTTTCTATGAAATTGAGTTTCTGTTCAGATATTCCTTTCTCTTTTAGTTCCAGTTGCTGCTGTTTCTTTTCTGTTGACTTGTTTCACAAGGGAGGACGTGGGAGGGAGTTTTGCAGATCTCTAAATCTTATGAAGAAGCTCCATTGCAACCAAGAACCGTAATTCTTGAGACTTTTCTCCAGGCTCTTCTTTCTAAATCTTTATATTTTAAAAGGTTAATGGTTGCTGCCGAAAGTTGCCTCACAGGATTCTTATCTTGTTGATTTTCCTGTACTCAATTTAATTGATTTCTGCGATAGAGTAAACTGTGAAAGCACCCTTCTGTCACAGCGTGACTAGATGTTGGATGGATACGCATGTGAACATCTGTGTAAGATAGATGTATATATGTAAACTTCATTTTTAAAGTGTTTCTTTGTTTCACTGATTTGTGCATGATAATGTGTTGATTGTATATTAATCTTGTAAACTTGAACTTTGCTAAATTTATACTTCTAATCATTTTTTATAGATTTCCTAGGAATTTCTACTTCGACAACCACCGTCACCTGAAAATAAAGGCAATATTCTTCAATTTCTAACCTCTTTACATTTTATTTCCTTTTCTGGCCTTACTATATGTTATAATATCGAATACAGTAATTCCCCAACTTATAAACATTTGAGTTGCGAACTTTCACAGATACCGACAGACCTCGTGTTACAAACATTCATAGGTGCAAATAAACCGTGGAAGTAGCTCCCATGTCAGCTGGACATTGTCACAGTTGTGCTGCTGTGTGCTTATGTACAGTGTGACAGTGTACAGTAGAACAATGCTCCATCAGAGCCCAGGCTGTGCGGAAGCAAGAGGAAAAGCAGCAGTGATGCGGAAGAGATTGCTGGGAAATGCAATGCATGTTGTACATTTGTGTCAAAGGTGTGTAAGACCCACTTTGTCAGACTTATGAATGAATCCAACTTATGACCATTCTCCTGGAACAGAACTCGTTCCGAAGTCGGGGACTTACTGTATTACAACAATATTCAATAGAAATAGTGAGAGCAGCTGTTCTTGCCTACATTAATTTAATGTATTGATTAATTAAAAGGACAGTGTTCTGAAATTGAGAAAGAAGATGAAGGAAAATACAAGAGTTGGTTTTTCTCTAGAGGCAAACCCCAATCCCAGTTCTAGGAATAGCAAATCCATCTTTGCCAACATCCGTAGAATATACATGCTTCTCAAGTTCCTGTAGAACGTTTACCGAGATAGACCACGTTCCAGGCTACAAGACACAACTTAACAAATTTAAAAACAACAGAGCTCATAAAAAAAAAAAAATACTCTCAGACCACAGTGGAATTGAGCTAGAAGAGAAAGATGCCTGGAAATTAAGCAAGGCACTTCTAAATAACCAAAGAATAAATCTCAAAAGATATTAAAACTATTTTGAAAAAATGAAAAGAAAGTGTATCAAAATTTGTGGAATACAACTAAAGCAGCATTTAAAGAGAAATTTATAGCATTGAATGCTTATATTAGCAGAGAAGAAATAGTGTAAATTCTCTTTTAGAAAACCAGAAAACGGGCCAGGGATAGCTCTCAGTAGCACAGCTCCTGCCTGGCAAGCGTGAGGTGGTGAGTTCGATTACCGGTGCAAAAAAAGAAAAAGAAAACCAGAAAATGAAGAACAAATTAAACCTTGAGCAAATGGAAGAAAATAATAGAAATGTTAGCAGAAATCAATTAAATTGAGTACAGGAAAATCGACAGTCATGAAACCATAGACTGCTTTTTTGGAAAAAAAAATAAAATTGTTGAGTGTGTAGACAAAAGAGAGAAAAAACAAATTTACTAAGAACAGACACAAAAGTGGAGCAATCTCTAGTGCAATGGACAGTAATAAAAAGATAATAAAGGAATTTTATGAACAATTCTGTGCCTACAACTTTGGTAATTTGGGAAATGGGCAAATTCCTTCAAAGACACGTTCTACCAAAACTTAAATAATGTGCATAGGCCTGTATCTATTCAGTAATTCAGTCAACATCTGTCACAAACATGGATGCAAAAATCTTCAACAAAATATGTGAAAAGAATTCTACAGCATAACCAAGTGGGATTTATTCTGCTTATGAGGCTGATTTGTCATTCAAAATTAGTTAATGCAATCCACCTTATCAATGGGCAAACAAAAAAAAAAGATGATTACGTCTTTACATACAGAAAAAGCATCTGACAAAATCTAACATGGATTCATGACAAAACAACCAAGATTTCCTCAGCAAACTAGGGATAGAAGGGAGTTTCCCCAACTAGACAGAGAACATTTACGTAAAACCCACGGCTAATGTCATACTTAATGGTGAGAAACTAAATGCTATCATGCTGGAACAAGGCAAGATGTCCCCTCCTGTCATTCCTATTTCACATCGTAGTGGAAGTCCTAGTTAATGCAGTAACTCAAGAAAAGGAAATAAAAAGTAAAGGGAAGAAAGAAATAAAATTCTTTGTTTATAGAAGCCATGGTTGTCTACGCAAAAAATTCGTAGAAATTGACCGGAAACAAGCAACCAAGCAAGCGAACAACACCCTCCCCCCACTCCTAAAATTACTAAGAGCTCAAAACAAGGTTACTGGATACAGTTAATATAATAAAGTCATTTGCTTTCCTATATATCAGAAATGAGCAACTGGAATTTGAAATTAAAAACACAGTTACATTTACATTACCATCAAAAAGAGAGGGAGAGAAATGGAGAGGGAGAAAAAAGAGAGAGAGAGAGAGAGAGAGAGAGAGAGAATGAGAGAGAAGTGCTTAGGTTTAAATCTAATAAAACACATACTAGATCTTCACGAGGAAAGCCATGAAGTGCAGATGAGAGAAATCAAAGGAGTTCCATGGAGATGAAAACTTAAAATTTTTTTTTATTTATTTATTTTTTTGTGGGTACCGGGGGGACGACCTCAGGACCTCGCGCGTCAACAGGCACCCGTGCCGCTGAGCGATATCACCGGCCCCTTTTTCGTATGTGGGATCCGGGAGTCGAACTCGGGCCCTCGTGCTTGCAAGGCAGGCGCTTATGCCACTGAGCCATCTCACCGGCCCGAAAACTTAATATTTTTAAGATATCAGTTGAGGCACTCATGGTTGTGGTTATCAACAAACTGATTCTAAGGTTTATATGAAAAGGCTAAGGAGTCAGAATAGCCAACACAATATTGAAGGAGAAAAACAAAGTTGGAGAATAGCATTACCAAACGTTAAGGGTTACTGAAAGTTACAGTAATCGAGCAGTGTGGAATTAGCAGAAGAATAGCTTAGTAGACTAGAGAGCCCGGAAATAGACCCACACGAATATAGTCAACTATTCTTTGACAAAGGAGTAACCACAGTAATGGGACAGTACTGTTGAACAAATGGTGCTGGACCAACTAGAGAACCCTAAAGATAATTCTACACTCTTCCCTTACACCTGCACAAAAACTAACTCAAAATAGATCATTATGCCTAAATGTAAAATGCAAAACTATAGAACTTCTAGGTAACTGTAAAAAAGAGAGATGACCAAAATGTTTTGGCAAAACATTTTCAGTACAATGCCTAATTAGAACAAATTGATATTGAATTTCTTTCTTTTTTTTTTTTTTTTTGTTTCTTTTTGTGGGTTCCGGGAGTCGAACTCGGGCCCTCGCGCTTGCCGGGCAGGTGCTTAAGCCGCTGAGCCATCTCACCGGCCCCCTGAATTTCTTAAAATTAATAGTTTCTGTCTGTGAATGACAATGCTAAGAGCATGAAAAAATGGAGCCATGTTATGGGAATGTATTCGCAAAAATGCATACCTGATGGAGGAGTTTTATTTGAAATATACACAGGACTTCAAAAACTCAACAATAAGAAAAAAAACCAGTTTAAAATGGATGAAAGAGGGCCGGTGAGACGGCTCAGCGGCTTAAGCGCCTGCCTTGCAAGCGCGAAGGCCCGAGTTCGACTCCCGGAACCCACATACGAAAAAGGGGCCGGTGATATCGCTCAGTGGCACGGGCGCCTGCTGGCGCGTGAGGTCCTGAGGTCGTCCCCCCGGTACCCACAAAAAAAAAAAAAAAAAAAAAAAAAAAATGGATGAAAGATATAAATAGATACTTCACCAAAGAAGGTATAGACAAAAGTAAACGTGTGAGAAAATGCCTGATATCATGTCATTAGAGAATTGCGAACAACAGTGACCTACCATGAATGGCTGAAACCCAAAAAACTGACATCACCCCTTGCTGACGAGGATATGGAGCAAAAGGTGAGAATGTTTGATGGTCCAGCCACTTTGTAACAACTTGCAAGTCGCTCGTGGAGCCAAGAAGAGCTCTTCTGTATGATCCAGCCGTTTTTCTCCTGGGCCTTTACCCAAATGAGCTGAAAACTTACGTTCATACAAAAACCTGTACATCAGTGTTCATAACAGCTTTGTTTGTATTTGCCAACACTTATGTTCATACAAAAAAAGTGGAAGCAACTAAAGTAGCCAAGATGTCCTTCAAAAGGTAAATTGATAAATTGTGGTACATCCATTCAATAGAATACTATTCACTGTAAAAAATGAGCTGTCGAGCTACAGAAAACTAGGTGGAAATGTAAACGCATATGCCTGAGAAAAAGAAACCATTCTGAAGAACCTATCTACTAAATAATTACAGCCAAATGACAGTAGGATGATCACTTTTGTCAGGGAGTTTAAGGGGAGGTGGAAGGATGAATGGGTGCCATGCCAGAATTTTAGGGCAACAAAGCCACTCTGTATTATACTGCAGTGAAGGGGACCAGACACTATGAATTTTTCAAAACCTAAATACCGTAAAGCACCAAGAGGGTAGGCTACTGTAAACTACAGGCTTCAGTTAGTAAGGCTATCTCAATAAAGCCTCCTCATTTGTAACAAACGTGCCATAATAATGTAAGATATTAACAGAGGAAACTGGTGGGGGAGATGAGCAGATGTGTCCTCCTCAGTTTCTGTACTAAAACAGTCCTAAAAACTGTGTTGATTTTGATAGCCAAAACAAAACCAAATGACCAGGCAGATTTGAAAAGGAACAGAAACAATGTTTTAGAAATAAAGATGTAAACATTGAAATTAGCAGATTAGACCCATGTGGAAGTAAGAATTGGTGAGGCAGAAGGAATTACCTGCCTCACAGAGAGGAGAAAATAGTGATAAAAGACTCTGAGGAAGGACTAAAAGGGTATAACAAACAGCTGGAGTTCTAGAAGGACAGAACAGAATTCTATCCAAATAAATGATAGTAAAGAGGAAGAATATTACAGAACTCAAAATTCATACACACTGTAAGTGCAATGGATAATTATTAAGATAAACAAAAAGAAATGGTTAGACATATTGTGATGAAGTTTATGTACACCAAAGAAAAAGAAAATCGGAAAAGCTATCATCAAGTCATCAACCAAGAAGTATTAAAGACTTGCAGCAGATTCCCATAAGCACCACTGCAAGAGAGAAAATACCGCAGTCATATCTGTAAGATGTGAGAAAATAAACTTCTGCCTAAAATTTGGGGTTCTCCTTTGAGAGTGAGGGTGGAATTAGATATGTGCTCTGGAAAACAGGACTTGAGACTTTACCCCTGATATATCTTTACTTAGTGAAACTCTGAGGAACACAGAAAATAAAAATTTTAAAACCTTCTTAACAATACAAAATCATTGTCTTTAGAAAATCAGAATTTTATGACAAACTTCAGAAGAAGAGTGACTAATTATAGAACTGTAAGTCCACTGATAAAATATCATGGAAAACCAATTAAAGAATAGAAATATAGAGTACAACTTCCAAACCAACAGGAGGAAGTAACTGAGTTACAAAATGAACAATAACAATATATTTTAGTTGACTTTAAGAAAAGGGAGAAAATAAAGCAAGACAAATAGAAATATCAAGTCCTAAAATAACACAATATATAACACGAAATACAATCACAGTAAATAACACATGTATTAAACTTGCAAGTTAAAAGAGACTTCCATATTGAATACAATAGAACCTAGCCGTGCTTCATTTACACAAAAACATCAAAATAGTAGACATAGGCAAGAGTGAAAGATGGAAAAAGACCTATGAAGCTCAAGAAAGCTCAGGTAGTTGTGCTAATGCACATTAGCGCATTGAAGGTCCCTTTTCCAAAATACTTGGGACCTTTAGAAGTGTTTCAGAGCTTTTCAGATTTGGAATATTTGTATAGACTTTACCAGTTGAACATTCCTAACCCCACAATCCAACATCCGAAATGCTCCAGATCTGAAACTTTTTGAGCATCAAAGTTTTGGATCTCAGATTTTGGATTTTCATATAAAGGATGCTCAAATTATATGAAGCAAAATAGCCTTTAAGTTATAAAACTTTATTATTAATAAAAGGATCACTTCATATAGATAAGGGGATGAAGCCAGAGAGATCTAATAGTTACAAAAGTGTATGCACAAATAACTTCACATTTATAAAGATAAAAATGGTAGAGCTAAAGGGCACATTGACGCATGTACCAGCAAGATGGGAAATTTCCACACAGCCTTCTCAGTTATGAGACAAACAGATAAGATGGTAAAGATCAAGATGACTGGACAGTGTATTTTACAATATTCATGCATTAGATACATGTAGAAACCCACATCCAACAATTAGTACATTAACGCAGGAAAATAAGAATAAAGAAGGGAAAAATCCAAGCTAGTGATGACCTCCAGTGGCAGGTAGGCCAAGGTGGGTGCAGGGTCAGGGCGGATGGAGCCTTCGTGATACTCTGACGTTCTAGTGCTTGGATGGAGTTCTCCTCGTGTGTGAGCTGTGATGGCCCCTAACTTACACCCACACGTACATTACTCATAGCCTTTTGTACATATTAAATGCAGTGTAATGTGAAAAATGTGCTGCCCAAATACAGCCTTTATGCTTCAGTGTCTTTCAGACTTTATCTTGATGTGGGAGGTATTCTATTTCTAATCTTATCAGGAAAGACGTTAGACAGTGATTCACGTCGACCTCCAGCAGGCATTCCATTCCAGTGAACCCTCAGCCACATCCATTAGGGCTTTTGATACCAGCAACAGCCCATAAAATGTCAATGGACAGTTCCTCACAACTGTGGAAGAAAGTTAGGTTAATGGCTAATTTGTCCTATTCTCTTAGAAGCTTAGAGCAGACAAGAGTTGTTTTTCATCCTTCACTTTCTTTTGCCTTCAGTTGCAGCATCACTGAATTATATAATGTTATACGTGAATGCTTATATATTTTACAAATGAAAAAACAGAGCAAAAGTCTGATGTAGGGTCGGATGTGTTTTCTGCTTCCAAAGAGCTCTAGAACAGAAAAGTCCACATTTTTCCTTGCATTGATTCTGAAATTCAACACACTGAAAAGGGAATTTTATAGTTTTCATACTGACATTAATAAACCTTTGAGTTGAAACAGTGTGGAAATTTTAAATTGAATAGCTTTTATGGCCTTGGACCTTATTTTAAGGTAAACATTGAATTCTATATTTCATTTTTTAACAATCTCACATTTAAAAGAAAGTGCATGGAAAGGAAGCTGTTGAATTCTCATTTCTTCACTTAACAAATTCATTTTGGGCATTTGTAGTATAAAGATAGGCACTGGAAGATGATGCCTTTACAATTTTTTGCTTTTCATTTCAAAATAATTTCAGATTTGCAAAACTAGTACAAAAAATTCTCATGTACCCTTCTCCTTGATTCCTCAAATGTTTTTTCTTAACTAGAATAGAACAGTAAAAATCTGAATGTTAACATTACATTACTATCTAATCTACAGACATTAAAGCAAATTTCATCAATTATTCTAATGATATCTTTTTTTCTGGTCCAGGAACAATTCCATGGTCGCATGATACATTTAATTTCTGTGTCTCATCAGTATCCTTTAGTTTGGGATTGGTGTTTTAGTTTGTCTTTCATGATGGTGGCACTTGTAAAAAGTATGGGCCAATTATTTTGTAAGATGCACTTAATTTGGATTTGACTGATGTCTCCTCATGATTAAACTCAGGTTATGCCTTTCAGGAGAGAATACCATAGAAGTGGTCTTCCGTCTCTCAGCACATCATATCCAGAGCACATGATGTCAGTTTGTCCTATTATTAATGACATCAGCTTTAACCACTTGATTAAAGTAGTAGCTGCCAAAATTCTCCAATGTAAAGTTATTGTTTTTTCCTTTGTAATTAATAAGTGTCTTGAGGGAAGATACTTTGAGACTCCATGAACATCCAATTTTTTGTTATACTTTTGCCCTCTAATTGACCATCCACTGATGATTTTTGCCTGCAACAATTATTATTGTGGTATTTAAGAAATGGTATCTAATTCCATCATTCTTTCACATCTTTTATTTGGAATCTTATGGTGAAGAGTTTTCCTCATCCTCTATTTATTTATTAATTTAGAAAATTCTGTCATTACAGACTGTCAGACATCTTTGTAATTATATGGGTAATACTACATTACTATCATTATTTTGTTGTTTAAATTAGCTGAGTATTAGTCATAGGGAGCCTCTTCATATTGGCTCCTATGACAGTTAATCTGGGTGGCCAACTCGATTGGCTTGAGTGTTGCCTAAGGGATTAGTAAAGCAGATTCCTGGATGTGTCTGAGTAGGTCAGTTAGGTGTGATCTTGGATATTGTACCTGGCCCCTGGCCCCTTCTTTTCTGGGACTGCTCCCTTGTTCTGCTTCTTGGTCACCATATACTAAGCAACCTTTTTCTATTATGCCCCTCTGCCATGATGTTTCTGCCTTAGAGGCAGCCAACCATGTACTGAACTCTCTGAAACCATGAGTCAAAAATAAAACTTTCCTCCTTTTAAATAGTGGGTGTCACATATTTTATACCAGCAATATGAAAGCTGACCAATACAGAAAATTAGTTCAAGAGAAGTAGAGTCATTGCTGTGACTGTACCTGATCTTGTGGTTTAGAAGCCTTTGGAGCTGGTTTATGGGAGGAGCTTGGAAAGGTTTGGAGATGTGGGCTAGAGAAACCCTAGATTGCTATAAGCAGAGCCTGATGGACAATTCTGGTTGGAGCTAAGAAAATCAGAATGCCGATAGGAATATGAACAAGTAGAAGCCAAGCTCATGAGGGTTCATTTGGGAATGAGGATTGTATTGGGAATTGGACTGGAGGCCATGAGTGTTAGACTCTGGTGGAAAATTTTCTACATTTTACCCATGTCTTGAGACTTTGCAGGCTGAGTTTAAGGGTGGGAGGCTAATTGATCTGGCAGAGGAAATTTCAAGGCAACCCAGCATTCAGGCTTTGACATAGGTACTCTTGGCTGCTTTTATCCAGGGGTATAATGAGATTTGGGAGCAAAAAGCAGAGCAACGGTGTTTGAAAAACAGAATTTGTCCTGAAAAGAACCACTTGTTAAGTTGGGGCCAAAGGAGGTGACAAAAGATGTAAGTGCACTAAAAAGAAACTAAGTTCTTTGAACTGGGATAAGAAGAAAGATGCCTTGAGAACATCTCAAGAATCAGCAACTTGCCACCCTTTTGAGGCTTAAGAATGCAAAAGTATAAACCTTGAATTTGAGAGGAAAACCTCTGGGACTCCTACTTGAGAAGGGACTCCTAGGGAATTGGCTGCCTAGGATTCATTTCACCATGCTCAGCCATCCAGGCACTCAGAGGCTGCTGCTGTCCTGTTGCAAGGGGATCCAGCTACTGCTCCTGTTGGCAGCAGACCTTGGCATTCTCCATGTGATGCTCGTTTTCAGGTATGCAGAGTGTAAGAGTTGTGGGATTAGGGAGACTTCCACCCAGACTTCAAAGGAAGACCTGGGAGGCCAGCTAAGGACCTCTGAGAGGGTAGTATATGAAGCTGTGGGAAAGAAGCTAAAGGTGCAGGGAAGACCCAGGAAGTTGGAGATGCCAGGAACATAGACCATCTGCTGAGAAAAGCCACAGACAGTGAGTGATGCCTGCCCAAGAAAGAGGCTCTGTGGGCTGCAACTCGCAAGGCCATAGTGGTGAGGCTACCCGCCCCTGTGCAATGCACATCTCACCACTGTGTGCCTGGGCATGTCTAGCATGGAGCTACAGGACCTAATATTCGTCCTGCTTGTTTTTAATCTCTTTTTGGATCTGTTCTTTTAGATCCCCCTGTTTTTTCCTGTTGGGATGGAAATGTCTATTCTGTGCAGTGGCATTTAGGCAATAGTATTTTAGAATTATGTAACTTACTTTTTCCTTTCCAGGAGTTCACTGATAAGCATTCGCCTTGAGTCTCAGAAGAGACTTTGACTTGGACTTTTGGAAATGATGGCACTGTTTAGACTTTAGGGAAGGAATTAGTACATTTCTGGTTGTATACAGCATAGTTTTATCATGCTAGATGGAAGTATGACTGTGTGTTTACTTGGAGATTAAGTGTGGTTTAAGGAGATGTGTTAGGGTGTCAAGTTGACACGGCATAGAATGCGACAGTTAAATTGGTGTGTCAATTTATTTGGCTTGTGGACATCTTAGGAGGTTAGTAAAGCACACTTCTGGGTGTGTCTGAATGGGACATGGAAGCATGACCTTGGACACTGTGTCTGACCCACTTCCATTCCAATGCTGTTTCCCTGCTCTTCTGCCACCACCAACTAAGCAACTTTGCTCCACCACACCCTTTCTGCCATGTTTCCGCCTTAGAGCCAGCTAACCATGGACTGAATCCTCAGAAACCATGAGCCAAAATAAACCTCTGCTCCTTTAAACTGTGGGTGTCACATATTTTGTATTAGCAATGGGAAAGCTCACCAAAACAGCTCCTGTGTCTTTTTATTACATCCCCATCAATTTTTTTTTTATGTGGGTACCGGGGGTCAAACTCAGGACCTCGCGCTTGCCAGCAGGTGCTTGTACCGCTGGGCGATATCACCGGCCCCTTTTTCCTTTTTATGTGAGCTATCTCACTGGCCTTCAACTTTTGATTTACTTGATTTCTGGTGCTGTAATGTTTCAGGACTAATCTTGTACTTTCTCTGCTATAACCACAAAATAAACCATTTCTCCGAGAAGACCTGGTCAGAGAAAAAGTGACATAGATAGAAATGAAAGTCTTCAAAATTGTTTCTTTCTTTTTTTTTTGTGGGTACCGGGGGTTGACCTCAGGACCTCACGCGCCAGCAGGCGCCCGTGCCGCTGAGTGATATCACTGGCCCTTTTTCCGTATGTGGGTTCCGGAAGTTGAACTCAGGATCTTGTGCTTGCCAGGCAGGCACTTATGCCTCTGAGCCATCTCACCGACCCCAAAATTGTTTCTAGAAGCTGAAAATATTCAAGTATTGTGGATGTATGTGCCATCCCATGCACCAGTTTTTTTTTAAATGTCAAGTTATAGCCAGGGGTGGTGGTGCACACTTGTAATCTCAGCACTTGAGAGGCTGAGGCAGGAGGTTTGCTCTGAGTTCGAGGTCAGCCTGGGCTACATGGTGAGCTCAAGGCCAGCCTAAACTACATAGTGAGACCCTTTCTAAAAACAAAACAAAACAAAACAAAACAAAACAAAATGTCATATTATAAAGCTGAGTCTAATAACATAACAGAAATAAACTTAACATTTTGCATACCAGGAAAAAAAACCATCATATTTACCACCCATTATGATGGGTCCTTTTAAAAGTTTTTCAAAAAGTTTAATTTTTAGTTATTTTACTAACAATTTATAGAAATAAGAATAAGCAGATGATGAAAACAACAAAAGAATAATTTACTAATTTAAATATTTTTTTCCATATTTTTCTGGTTTGGGGGTACTGTAAGGTGAAGTGGCCAGTGCCTTGGAGGGCAGCTGGCTGCGTTCAGCTGTTGTGCATGAGCTTGGGATATTTCCTTTGTCATAAACATGGATTCCAGGTTAAAACACCTCTCCACCAGGTTACACCTCATCAGGACTTGCGGTGTTTCTTGCACGTGCATTATCGCAATGTGATCTTATTGAAAAGTTTGAAGGCGCTTAACTTTGTAGAAGATGGCAATTCTTCATTTCAAAAGTACAGAAATATTTTTATTTTCATTTAAGTTCATTTCAATTTTATAAATGTTAGATTGATCAACTTAATGAACATTCTTTAATTTTTATACCTCTGCCCCTGAAATGTTCAGCATTTGCTAATAGATGAGTCATATCGAGTAAATTTTTACTCACAAGTATCAAAGATAAAAGAAATGTCACACGTCCTACTCAAACAGGATGGGCCAGAGCCTTGTTGAAAAGTGTTAAATGGTGAAATGCTTCCTGCTGAATGGCTAATAGGTTAGATGATCCTGTATCCTTTGGTCTTTATAAATATACCATTGACTCTTTGATTAGAGTTTGAGAAAATGGATTTCTCCTAAAGACTGGCAGCCCAATATTTTGCTTATGTAGTCAGTTTGACCCCCTACTGGTGCCTTAAGTGCTTCCGTCTGCCTTCTCACCGTCTAATGCGGTACGGTGTCTTTCTGTGTTCACTTCCCTCTCTGTTGCATGATGGGCAGAAAATTAAAAATTCTGAATTCTTATCTGTATTCAATGAAAGCTAAAAATAAGGTAACAATGATAATGTCCCTGAACTCATTTTATACCTTCTTGAAAGATGATGTACTTAAGATACACCATTAGAAAAGTAAAGAAAGATATAATAGCAGTGACTTATTTATTCAATTCTATAGTTTTTTGTTTTCTTGTTACTTTATTTTCGAGTACTAGAGATTGCACTCAGGCCCTTTGCATTGAGCTATGTCTTCAGTACTTTTTTATTTTTTAGTTTGAGACAGTATTTCACTAAGTCACTAATTTTCCTGGGCTGGGTTTGACCTTGGAATCTTCCTGCCTCAGCTTCCCGGAGTGCTGGAATTATAGCTGTGTGCCACCACACCCAGCTTTATTATTTTAATTTTTAAAAACATAGCTGGAAATAATTGATGAGTGATGATTAAATAATTCCTAGGATGATGAACTAGCAAAATGTTTCAAGATATGGGAAATGTAAGATCATTTACTTCCATAATGCACGTTAGATTTTTTTTTGTTACTTTGTTTGGTTTTTTTCTTTTTTTTCTTTATTTATTTTTTAAAGACAACAAGTAAACATTCTTATGTATTAACAAACTCAAGCGTTAGAGAATGTACAAATATCTTTTGGAGAGAAATATTACTCAGTATAAGATTAAGCCATGTAAAAGCTAGGTAAAAATAGAAGACTAAGGAATGGAAAAGTCACAGTGAAACCGCATTTTCATACTAGGGAGACAATACGATGTTTACAAATGTGCATCCGGTTTATTTCGCTTGTGAGTATTTTCTCGAGTTGCATCCATTTACCTATAAAAGTTTCCAGTTTATCTTTCTTTATGGCTGAGTAGTACTCCATTGTATAGAAATACCACATCTTTTTTATCCATTCCTCGGTTAATGGGCATTTGGGTTGTTTCCACGATCTAGCTATTACAAATTGTGTTGCTATAAACATGGGTGCACATACATCACTGTGGTACGATGTTTTTAATTCTTCTGGAAAGATACCCAGAAGGGGAATAGCTGGATCAAATGGGACCTCCAACCCTAGGTTTTTGAGGAATCTCCACACGGATTTCCACAGTGGCTGCACCAGTCAACACTCCCACCAACAGTGGAGAAGGGTTCCTTTTTCCCCACAGCCCCTCCAGCATTTGTTATTAGTTGACTTCTTGATAATAACCATTCTTTCTGGGGTGAGATGGAATCTCAGTGTTGTTTTCATTTGCATCTCTCGAATGACTAGTGATGTTGAACAATTTTCCATATATTTATTTGCCATTTGTATTTCTTCATCTGAGAAGTGTTTATTCATCTCAGATGCCCATTTTTGGATTGAGTCTTTAAATTTGGGAGGTCTGATTTTTTTGAGTTCTTTGTATGTTCTCAATAGTAATCCTTTGTCTGAGGAACAGCTGGCAAACATTTTTTCCCACATTGTGGGTTGTCTCTTCACTCTGTTGGTGGTTTCTCTTGCTGTGCAAAAGCTTTTTAATAAGATGAGATCCCAGTTGTTGATTCTTTGTGATACTTCCTGTGTGATGGGGGTTTTATTTATAAAGTCTTTGCCTACACCAATGTCTTCAAGAGTTTTACCTATTCTATTTTCCAGGAGTTTAATGTTTCTGTTTTAATATTTAGTTCTTTGATCCATTTTGAATTTAGTTTAGTGCACGGTGAAAGATATGGGTCTAATTTTAATCTCTGGCATGTGTAGAGCCAATTTTTCCAGCACCATTTATTAAAGAGGCTGTCTTTCTTCCAGTGAATGTGTTTGGCATCTTTGTCAAAGATAAGGTGGCTTAGTATGTCTGGAGTTGTTTCTGCATCTTCTATTCTATTCCATTGATCTTCAGGTCTGTTTTTTTGCCAATACCATGCTGTTTTTATCACAGTAGCTTTACAGTATAATTTCAAATCAGGGATTGTGATGCCCCCTGCCTTGCTTTTGTTGCCCAGAATTGCCTTTGCTATTCTAGGTCTATTCTGGTTCCAGATGAATTTTAGGATTGTTTTCTCTAATTCTGTGAGATATGTTGTTGGAATTTTGATGGGAATTGCATTAAATCTGTATAACAGTTTTGGAAGTATGGCCATTTTCACTATATTCGTTCTTCCGACCCAAGAGCAAGGGATATCTTTCCATTTTCTGATATCCTCTTCAATCTCCTTTTTCAGAGTACTGTAGTTTTCAGTGTAGAGGTCTTTTACCTCCTTTGTGAGATTGATTCCTAGGTATTTCATTTTTTTAGATGTGACTGTGAAAGATGTTGTTTCCCTAATTTCTCTCTCAGTGAGTTTGTTATTGGTGTACAGGAAGGCTATTGATTTTTGAGTGTTGACTTTGTATCCAGCTACACTACTGAATTTGCTTATTAAATCGAGCAATTTTTTAGTGCAGTTTTTGGGGTCTTCTACGTAGAGTATCATGTCGTCTGCAAATAATGATAATTTAACTTCTTCCTTTCCAATCATTATTCCTTTTATTTCTTTCTCTTGTCTAATTGCTCTGGCTAAAGTTTCCAGGACTATGTTGAATAAGAGTGGGGACAGTGGACATCCTTGTCTTATTCCTGATTTTAGAGAGAAGGCTTTCAGTTTTTGTCCATTTAGTATAATATTGGCTGTTGGTTTGTCATAGATAGCTTTTATCAGATTGAGATAAAGACCATCTATTCCAATTTTCTGTAGGGTTTTTATCATGAATGGGTGCTGGACTTTGTCAAAAGCTTTTTCTGCATCTATTGAGATGATCATATGATTTTTGTCCTTGGTTCTGTTAATATGGTGTATTCCATTTATTGATTTATGTATGTTGAACCATCCCTGGGATGAATCCAACTTGGTCATGGTGTATAATCTTCTTGATGATTTGCTGCATTCTCTTTGCCAGTATCTTATTGAGGATTTTTGCATCTATGTTCATTAGGGAGATTGGTCTGTAGTTCTCTTTCTTAGCTGGGTCCTTCTCTGGTTTTGGTATCAGGGTAATGCTTGCTTCCAGGAATGAATTTGGGAGTACTGCTTCCCTTTCAATTTCATTAAAGAGTTTGAGAAGTAGTGGTGTTAGGTCTTCTTTAAATTTCTTGTAGAATTCAGCAGTGAATCCATCAGGGCCTGGGCTTTTCTTTGTTGGGAAGTTTTTAATTACATCTTCGATTTCATTGATTGTTATTGGTTTATTTAGGATTTTTATATCTTCTTGGTTGAGCTTTAGTAATTCATATGTATCTAGGAATCTGTCCATTTCTTCTGCATTTTCCATCTTATTAGAATACAAGTTTTCAAAGTAGGTATAGATGATCTTCCGGATTTCTGCAGGGTCCGTTGTGATATCACCCTTTTCATTCTTAATTGCATGGATTTCTTTCCTTTTTTTAATAAGGTTGGATAAGGGTTTGTCAATTTTATTTAATCTTTCAAAGAACCAACTCTTTGATTTGTTGATTCTTTGTATTGTTTTTTTAGTCTCCAATACGTTAATTTCTGCTCTGATCTTTATAATTTCCTCCCTTGTACGAGCTTTTGGCTTAGCCTGCTCTTCTTTTTCTAGAAGTTTGAGGTTCACCATTAGGTTGTTTATTTGTGCTTGCTCTGTTTTCCTGATATAGAAATTTAATGCTATCAATTTCCCTCTTAGGACAGATTTCATTGTGTCCCATAAGTTCTTGTATGTTGTACTGTCATTATCATTCAGTTGCAGAAACTGTCTAATTTCTTCTTTAATTTCATCTGTGACCCATTGGTTGTTCAGTAGGGTGCTATTTAATTTCCATGTGTTTAGCAAATTCTTGTAGTTTCTTTTGCCATTAATTTCCAATTTCATTGCACTATGATCTGATAATATACATGGGATAATTTCAATTCCTTTGCATTTATTTAAGCAGGTTCTATGAGCTAGTATGTGGTCTATTTTGGAGAGTGTCCCATGTGCAGCTGAGAAGTATGTATATTCTGATGTTGTGGGGTGGAACACTCTGTAGACATCTACTAAGTCCATTTGTTCCAAAGTTTGGTTCAGTTCTAATATTTCATTGTTGATTTTTTGTCTAGTTGATCTGTCTTTTCGTGACAGTGGAGTATTGAGATCCCCCAATTGCATTAGTGGTTATTTGATTTTTCATGTCCATTAATATTTGTTTTATATAGTTGGGTGCACTGGTATTTGTTGCATATATATTTATGATTGTCATCTCTTCCTCTTGGATTGTTCCCTTTACAAGGATGTAGTGACCTTCTTTATCTCTCTGAATCATTCTTGGTTTGAAATTCACTTTGTCTGCGAAAAGAATAGCTACCCCTGCTTTTTTCTGGGTTCCTGTCGCATGGAGTATTGTTTTCCATCCTTTGACTTTCAGTCTATGAATTTCTTTTTGAATTAAATGTGTTTCTGGTATGCAGCATATTGTTGGATCTTGCTTCTTGATCCAATTCGCCAGTCTGTGCCTTTTGATTGGTGAATTGAGACCATTAACATTAATGGTTAAAACTGATATGTATTGACTTATCCTTGTCATGTTATTTTCTTGTTGTTGGCTCCCCCTCTTTTAATTTTTGTTTTTCCTCCCTCTCTTTAATCATTTGTTCTGCCTGGTGGATTCCTTCTGTTGGGGTTTCTGGAGTTGTAGTCCTTGTTATCCCTTTCTAGAATGTCCTTCAAAACATTTTGGAGTGCTGGTTTGGTGGTTATATATTTTCTCAGATGTTTTTTGTCATGGAAGTATTTTACTTCTCCATCAGTTTTGAAAGATAGTTTTGCGGGGTACATCAATCTAGGTTGAAGATTATTTTCCTTTAGAACTTGAAATACATCATTCCAAGCTCTTCTTGACTTGAGGGTTTGTACTGAAAAGTCCACTGTGATTCTGATGGGCTTTCCTTTATAGGTGATTTATTTCTTTTCTCTAACAGCTTTTAAGATTCTACTCTTATGTTGAATTTCTGGAATCTTGACTATGATATGCCTGGCTGAAGATTTTTTTTTGATCGTGGTTAATTGGAGTTCTATAAGCTTCACTTATCTGAACGTCAAATTCTTTTTCTCTACCAGGGAGATTTTCTGTGATAATGTCTGTGAACAGTGTTGTGATGTCATTTATGCTATCTCCTGCTTTTTCATTGACTCCAATCCATCTTAAGTTATTCTTCTTTGCATCATCTAGCAGCTGCTGGATTGATTTTTCATTGTCCCTTGCTATTTTTAAGAATTCTTTCTTTTCATGATCACTAATTGCAAGCCTGTCTTCTTTTTTTTTTTTTTTTGTGGGTACCGGGGGGTCGACCTCAGGACCTTGTGCAGCAGCAGGCGCCCGTGCCGCTGAGCGATATCACCGGCCCCTTTTTCGTATGTGGGTTCCGGGAGTCGAACTCGGGCCCTTGCGCTTGCCGGGCAGGCACTTAAGCCGCTGAGCCATCTCACCGGCCCAAGCCTGTCTTCTATATCTGAGATTCTGTCCTCACATTGGCTTAATCTGCTACAAATACTTTCAATGGAATTTTTGTTCTCTTGGATATCTGCTTGAATCTGCTTTATGAAGTCCATTTCTTTCCTGTGCTGAGCATTCATGGCTTCCATCATTTTCTTAAGCTCGTCTATTTTTTTGTCTGTGTCTGCTCTAGCGTCCTTAAGCATGGTCTTCATTGTGGACATTATTTCTGCAGTTATCTGAGAAATTATTTCTGATTTAAATTTTTCCAGAGCCTCATTCAACTGCTTTGTTGTTACCACTTCAGAGATGTCGGGTGGGTGGCTTTCGGTTTGTCCCGCCTCACTGCCCCCTGGGTTTGCAACTGGATGTGTGGGGTTGCATCTTGTTTAAGTGTCGTCTCATTTTCTTTTCTTTCTTTAGTTTAATTCCTGGGTTGCTGTTTGTAAATTGCCTATGGTAGGTTGCTTTATTGCTAGTATTTCAAACTCTTAGGAGATTCTTGGAATACCAGGAAGAAAAGCGCCAGTCAGTGCGTCCTTCTCGGCTGGTGCTTCTCTGTACCGTGGCATCTGGTGTTCCTCCGCAGAGGTCCCCGCTGGAGCCGTGGATGGAGTGGCCGCCACCCTGAGTTCTCAGCTCAGCTGCTGCCCCTCCCACAATGGCGCCCGGCTAGTGGCTCTTGCGTGCGGGAGGGCTGGCGTCAGCACTCACCGCCAGTCAGTGTGTCCTTCACGGCTGTTGCTTCTCTGCACCGCTGCTTCTCGCGTTCCTCCATGGAGGCCCCGGGTGGCACCGGCAGTCACCGCGTGTCTGCAGATTTGAACCACTTCTGTCACCTTAGGATTCCCGACACAGGGAAATGGCACCAGAGGCCACCTCCTTCTTCTTTGTTGGAGTTTCTCTCTTCACTTTCTCCATGGGCCCCAAACTGCGCTTCAGATCTTTCCTGGGTCACTATATTTCAGTGTCCAGATGGCAACTTTTGGAGAGGTTCACTGCCTGCTTCTTACAGATCCGCCATCTTTTTTCTCTCTCCCCCGATTTTTTTAAAAATAATCAATGGACTTAAATATTAATAATAAGAAAATGAGTTTTATCTAATTAAATAAATAATTTTTCTTTGATCTTTGGAAGACCTCTAAGAAACAATAAGAGTCATGAAATCTCTATCTTTACAAATAGAACTGCTCTACAAAGAAACTTAAAAACTAAAATTGAGTTCGGCGGACCTGGTGTTATTGCAAAGGTTAAGAAGTCTGGTTCAGTCATTTAATAAATAAAAGGTGCAAGGAACACTGAAAAGACCTCTTCTTCCTTACGCTTGATAATACGCCAGACCAGATCCCCAGTGAAGCAAGTGCGCCTCTTAGTTTTCTTCTTTTGTTACCAGGAGATCATATTGTGTTTCAGGGGAATGGGCAGACCCCTTCTCTATCTAGAAATACTTAGGTCTTTATTGGGTAAAATAATATAGTAAGCTTATTGTATTATAAACTGTACAGTTTACACAATTACAAGCCCCTTGTGTGTGTGCTTAGTACATTTATATTAAGTACTGTACAAATGTAAGGTCTTTCCTTTTTGTTTTAAAAAACCTTTAGGGGCCAGGTGTGGCAACATACGCCTGTAATCCCAGCACTTGGGAGGCTGAGGCAGGAGGATCTCTGAAAGTTTGAGGCCAGCCTGGGCTACATAGTGAGACCCTGTCTCAAAAAGCCAAAAAAAAAAAAAAAAAAGCCTTCAGAAAGACAAGATTCTAGTTTAATTAGTACCTCCTTCCACACAGGCTCATTACTTTAACAAATCAAAGGGGGAAATGTGAACAGAAAGTTTTGGGACACTTTCTAGAATTTGGTATTAGGTTTATACTTATTTAAGTTCTTTCATGATTATTAAAAACTAGCAAGTAGGGCCGGTGAGATGCTCAGCGGCGTAAGCGCCTGCCTGGCACGCACGAGGGCCCGGGTTCGACTCCCGGAACCCACATATGAGAAAAGGGCTGGTGATATCGCTCAGCAGCATGGGCGCCTGCTGGCGCGCGAGGTCCTGAGGTCGACCCCTGGTACCCCCCCCCAAAAAAAAGCTAGTAAGTAGTAAGAAATAAATTTATCATTGTGTTCGTCCTAAATTGTCTGGATAACTGGTTCACAAGTTGAAAAACTTTCACTGTGGTGCCCTAGCTTTTACAGAGTAAAAACATCTTTATGTAGTTTTTTGAGTTTCATAGTCCAAAAATTCTTACTGTAGTTTGGTTTTCTCTTTCAATGCCAACAAAAATTTAAGAATTTCATTGCTTAACTTTCCCACCTCCTTTAACCTGTTTGTTAAAATCTTATGACAATGACTTGAGTGATCTTGAATTATTAATCTTCTTACCATTTTAATATAGTCTCCACTTCATGTGTAAGAAAATTTTCCTTCTTAAGGAATTTTAGAGAGACTAATTTGCAAGTTACATCCCCTTTCCCTTTGCTAACCTGTGTAGCCCACTCAGCAAAGCCAAGGAAATCTTAGGTTTATGCATGAAACTTAATACACTAGTTAGTTTGGTCAGAGTAGCAGCTCAGCTTAGGATCTGATATGAATTAAGCAGCAAATATTTATTCCTGCACCAGTCAGTTCTGGCAGATGACTGCGGTGTGAGCCACCATTGAATCCCTGTAGATACTGCCGGAGCTTGGACTGTCGATAGCTATTTTCCTAATCTCACGGTGTGGTTCGCGCGTTCACGCAACTCTCTTTGCAGGCTGACTTGTCTCTCGTTGCTTGAGATGTTCACCGCATTCATAGTAAGAACTAGAGTCAGTCTTTGGATGACTTTGAAGCAAATGCATCACAGAGGAAATTCCTGAACTGGGAGAGAGGCTGGCCTGCGTGCTCTCTGTTTAGAGTGCCTTGCACACTTCAGTTCTACACTTCGTTAGGAGAGCTTCCTCGTTTAATGATTTACCTGGTTAACGACTGTTGGGACTTATGCTGCGGTGCGCTGTCCAACTTAAAACCCGCATTCGGGTGCTCGCTTAGGCAGTGTGTATACTGAAACCCGCATTCGGACTTCTGACGCAGGACAGTGCGTGACAGTGTGGTGTTGGGGTGGCTTCTATAGTACAGTACCGGAATTTTTGCTGATTGTACTGTACAGTACTGTAGTTTTATTTCTTTTTTCTTTTTTTAATTTGTTTTGGTACCAGGAATCGAACTCAGGACCTTGCGCTTGCCGGGCAGGCACTTGTGCCACTGAGTTGTATCCCCGGCCCTTGTACCGTAGTTTTAAGTTCTGTTGTACATCACAGTACTGCATGGAAGAGTGATGCACATAAAAGCGAAGACAGGGGTTGGAGTTTCCTTGGACCATTTCTTTGTCTGAGGTTTGAATTGTGCACACTGTATACAGCTCCTCATTTAGCAACTAATTCAATGAATGACCTGGTGGTGGGAACAGAACTTGGTGGTTGAACGAAGAGTGTCTAAAAGACGCGTGCACAGGGCTGGTACCATCACTGCGGCACTTTGTGCCACTTGGTCATTGACCGGCTTCCGATCAGCCACGTCACGGACCCCATGCTGCTGTCTTCTCTTTCAGATCTTCATTAACAATGAGTGGCAGAACTCAGAGAGCGGCCGAGTGTTCCCCGTCTACAATCCAGCTACAGGAGAACAAGTGTGCGAAGTTGAAGAAGCAGACAAGGTACGGCTTTCTCAGGAGGAGACCGTGCAGCAGTGACAGCAGAGCAGCACGCATGCTCTTGAGATGCCGCTGCTTAGTTTAGGCATCACTTACTTTGTTAAATTTGTATATTTATTGGTGCGTGTTTGCAGTACATAATGACCACAGTCCTCACGGGCAGTTGGTACACGTATGTAACCCATCTTTGTTCTTTTCTCCTCTTTCGCTTCTCTTCTCTTCCTCCCTCCCTTCATCTCTTGGAAAAGATCTATCTCCCTACTTCTCATTATCTGTCTTTTATTTGGCCCTTTGTTTGTATTCTGGATTTCTCTTATAAGAGAAGCCATGTGATGTTTAAGCTTGTGCCTCTGATTTATTTCACTTAATATTTTGGTCTCAAGATACATCCATGTTCCTACACATGACTTAAGTTTATCCTTCTTGATGGGAGAGTAGTGGTGTGCTGTGTGTGTGTGTATCTGGCCATTAGAGAAATGCAAATTAAAACAACACTGAGATTCCACCTTACTCCAAAAAGAATTGCTATCATCAAGAAGTCAAATAATGAATCCTGGTGAGGCTGCAGGGAGAAAGAAGCCCTTCTACCTTGTTGGTAAGACTATAAACTAATACAACCACTATGGAAATCAGAGATTTAAAAAAAACTTAAGCTAGAAATTCCATTCAGCCCAGCTCTCCTCCTTCTAGGTATCTTCCTAAAAGAATTAAAGACATCCCATTACAGTGATGCATGCATGCCCGCAGCACAGTTTAACAGCTGAATCTTTAAAGCAGCCTGTGTGTCCATCAAGAGACAAATGCATAAAGAACATGCAGCTTTTACACATAGCACCACTGTTTGCTAGAGCCCGTGCCCTTCCTGTACTCGGAGTGTTGCTGTGGTCAGTTGTGCCTCTTCCTCTCTCGCAGGCAGACATAGACAAAGCCGTGCGGGCAGCCCGCCTGGCCTTCTCTCTTGGCTCAGTGTGGAGAAGGATGGATGCGTCAGAAAGAGGACGTCTGCTGGACAAGCTGGCAGACTTGGTGGAGCGAGACCGAGCGATTCTTGCAGTAAGTAGCCTAAGAAAACAGGAGGCCTTTATCCCAAGTTCACCTTTCTGCTGGAATTTGGATTCCTTCTCTTTCTGAAAGTATGCTATGACCTGGGGGGAAAGCTATCACATGCATAATTCTCATGAAAAGTGAGAGATATTAAGGTTTTGGGGTCAGGTCAGGTGGGGAAGCTGGGGATCAGCTGAATGTCTTTTCTCGCTGCGTTTTGAAGGGAAATCTGTAGCATTCCATGGTAAGGACTGTCCTTCCTCAACCTTCCACCCGCTTGGCAAAGCGGAACCTACCAAGCAAGAGGAGATTCTCTAGGCTGGTTGCAGAAGACCAATGCCAAGTGCTCTGCTCGGGATCAAGTAGGATGAGCTCTGACTTGCACAGGGGTAGCCGCTCTGCACTGGAGAATCCTTCCGATGCACAGCGGGATGTGGGCCTCTCACGCTTCCTGCTCTATCTGTCCTCTTATGCTAGAATCTAGAGGAAGGAGAGACAACAAGAGACAACAATATTTTTCACTAGAACATTTTTAGACATGAGCTGCTCCTGTCTTAATCGTTTTTGTTGTTATTGTTTCTGTTGCTGTTTTTTTTTTTTTTTTGTGGGTACCGGGGTGTCGACCTCAGGACCTCGCGCGCCAGCAGGCACCCGTGCCGCTGAGCGATATCACCGGCCCTTTTTCTGTATGTGGGTTCTGGGAGTCGAACTCGGGCCCTCGCGCTTGCCAGGCAGGCTCTTATGCCGCTGAGCTATCTCACCAGCCCTGTTGCTGTTTTTAAAATTAAAAAGAAAAAAAATACATTTCTTAGAGAATATGAATGTTGTGGAAACTGGAGCCATTTGGGAATGTAAGCATGGCACACCCGCCGTGACCACGCTGATCAGGTAATGTTTAGGGATTGCTTGCTCAGGGCCTTGAAGCCGTTCCTTCTGCTTGGGAAAACAGGTCACTGTGGGGCTTGCTTTGGGGGAGGGGGGCACTCATGCCTTCCTCAGTGTCCTTCCAGTCACTACCTGATGCCGTTTTGGGTCCGCCCAAAATGATTCCTTTATGGAGATGGATTGGAACTGAAGCTAATGGGGCATGTGGCTGCCCGTAGGAAACCCAGCAGCGTATTCATGCATGTTAGGAGGAAGGTGCTGCATGGGGAAGTAGCTCCTCCTCGGAGAGTCCCAGACACCGAGCACACTAAAGCTCTGGAAAGGCCCGACAGCGCCTCTCAAACTTACATGACCTCAACATTGTTTTACTGGCAAGCCTTCTAATATGGTGTAAAGCCGAGTTCCTCGAGATACCTTGTGGAATACTAGTGTATATGTTTGTCTCTTCTCTGGTATTATGTTTTCCTTAAGAATCAAAATTACGGTTTATTGTTTCCTTGGTCATCCTAGCACAGTTCCTGGCACATAAATGGCCACTGAATGTGTGCTTGAGTTATACACATACATATAATATTCACAGTGTTGGATTCATGATATGTACTAGAAGATGATGTGGTTTACTCTGCAGTTATATTTTCATGCTGTAAAACTCAAATGTCCCCCTTTTCCTGCCATGTGTCTCACTGAGATCAAGTCTCTTTTCCCACCACACGCAAACACGATTCTGACTTTGAAACCCTTCCAAAGTAAAGGAGAAGTGATTTTAATAAGAAGTACCCTCTAGAACAAGAGGGAGCTCAAGATGGAGGAAAATGGAAGTTGACAATAGACCCAGAGCTGGTAGTTCTCAGGAGGATTCCCTACCGTCAGCCACTCACAGGGGCCACTTAGGTGGCCCAGATTCCAACTATTAACTCCTTCATTCTGTGCTTTGTAGACTTTGCCTCTATGGCAGCTTCCTGGAGAATGTAAGGCCATCTTATGAGCATACAAATGTTCTGAGAAGTGCTGGAAAATAATTTGATTCCCTTTAATAAAGGCGAGCCAGAGTACAGTGACACAGGTAGTAAGTAAACAGAATTGTTACCTCATTGAGCGGAGACTATTTCAATTTTAGCTTTGTCAGCCATCAAATAATTTTTACACCAGTATGTGACATAAGATTTCCTTATGAAGACATGAAATGGCAAGCATATGCTCTTGTTTATTTCATTTGTTAAAACTGGAACACCTTTACTATGTCTTAGGTGAAAATACTCTTATTTTATTGTACTCATTTGTCATGGTTTCGGTTATAGACTTTATCAGTTTAGGAGCATGCCATTAAAATAATGTTTACAATGTAAAGCTGTTTAATATTGTTGTTTTTATTAAAGGGGCCAGATGCTTTATTCTTATTAGATAATGGTTGTTAACATAAATGTTTACAAAAGCCAGTCTTTAACTTGTTAAAGGCTTCCCTAGAGGGGATCTTGTTTGTGATGATAAATAAACTGGAGGTGCACCGTGAATGTGCCATTTCTCAGCAGGGGTCTCAGCGGCTGTGGAAATGGTTTATATTCTCATCAGCTGCATAAAGAGCTCATGTCCCCTTTTCTCTTTATGGATTTAAGTGACTAGTGAAGACTCAAAAAAATCTCCATTCAGCTATTACCATTAATATAACAGAAGCCAGGTTGACAAGCAGAACACTTCTTTATCATCAGTTGTGTTTCTGTATTTGGATAGTGGTTCCTGGAGACACACACACACAAGAACAGACACACACAAGAACAGACACACACACATGGTCACACTTACTGTTGTTTTTACTAGAAACAAACTAAACTTATAGTCCTAGAGAACCCTTCATTTGGGAAATCAGAATGGAACAGGTATACATCACAGTCAGATTCATTTACGTTCTCTCTCTTCCTTTTTCTTTTGCTCCAGAAAGTAGTGTGCTGCTGGAAAGTTCTCGGGACTTAATTCCTCTCCCTGTCTTTCCCTACAGACGATGGAGTCCCTAAATGGTGGCAAACCATTCCTCCAAGCTTTTTACGTGGATTTGCAGGGCGTCATCAAAACCCTTCGGTATTACGCAGGCTGGGCTGACAAAATTCATGGAATGACCATTCCTGTAGGTATGTGAAATCTGAGGATTTTGAAAAGGGAAATGTGAGATTCCAGATAGAGACATGCTTTTATCACCAGGCACAGGCGACAGCCACAAATGATAGGGACCCAAGACATTTCGAGCAGCTTCAACCAAGCAAAGAGCCAAACAAATTACGTTACCCCGACAGTGTCGCTCTTTCTATAGATAGACAGTCTCCGTATAATTGTATGGGCAAGCCACTTAAATCAGCGTGACAGTCAGCGAAGGAACAAGTGTATATGTTTGTTAGCTACTGGTGCTGGATTAGGTGCCAGGGGTACCAAAGCAGGGGGCAAGGATGAGTCCGGGAAGAATTCCAAGAAGATTAAGACTTAGCTGTTGCCCTCTGGAACATAAGATCCTCTCTTTAAAAGGGCATACTCTAAAATGTTAAAACTCGTGTCTCCAAGTGGTGGGATTATGGGTAATTTTTCATTTCTTCTTTATATTTTTCCCTATTTTCTGTTTTTCCTATAATGACCACACATTACTTTCATAATCTATAAAAGCAGTAATCCTGACTTCTTTCTTTTTATAGTATTAAGATCCAGGTCAAAACCAACACCACAAAACAATGACAAGACTCTGTAGGGGGCTTAAACAGAGGTGTTGCCTTAGGTCAGTGCTGAGCCCTTTGAGGGAGCCAGAAAGTGTCCAGGACTAGTGTGGCGGGGGGAGAGGTCTTGAGCTTGAATCCTAGCGATGGCACCGATGGGGTGCTCCCACAGCAACCCCAAGAACACAGCACTGTAACTAACACCCCCAGCTGACCCAGGAGGAAGCTGAAGTCTGGGGAAGTTGAGTAGGTTTCCTAATTCACATGCTAATAAGTTTTATAGCTCAAGTTTTGGCCTGAGAGCCAAAACTCTTAATCAGTTCACCGGAGGATCCATTTTAGCTGCTGGGTGGAAGGAATAGCATTACGAGAATGGAATCGACTGACGGAGGTCGCAGGCCTCACCATGCTTAATGTGTCAAGCTGGACCAAAGCAGTGGGAGGAGGAGGAGGCCAGGAGGAGGAGGCCAGGCAGGTGGGAGGGGTCGTAATTATTCACTTATTTTCCTCGGGTTTGTTCAATCAGTTCATTTTTGCATGTTTCTAAGTCTATAGTTAACACCAGCTCGATTTTATCTTTGTATCCTGGGCCTTTTCCCACAGTGAAATGGAGACTCTGGGATGGCTGCTAGCCTTTAACCAGGGGGTCTGCTTTGTGTCACATGCATTTCTCTGCAAAAAAAAAATTTATCTTTATGTTTGGAATGGTGACATAAATTCATAATGTATTTGCATAACACTTCAGAGTATGAACTGATCTTTCATATGTAAGATCTAGTGATTTTGTATGCAATCCTGTGAGATACGCTGAACTTAAAAAGATATTATGAGGCCGGTGAGATAGCTCAGCGGCATAAGCGTCTGCCCGGCAAGCGCGAGGTCCTGAGTTCAACTCCTGGAACCCACATAAAGGAAAACAAGGCTCAGTGATATTGCTCAGTGGCACAAGTGCTTGCCTGGCAAGCGCGAGGTCCTGAGGTCGACTCCTGGTACCCACATTAAAAAAAAAAAAAAAAAAAGATATTACGCCCCATTTCACAGGTAAGAAAATAAGGCAGGAAGCATTTAGTGTCTTAAACAAGACCATGTGACCAGTAAGTAGCAGGTCTTAGATTCAAACCCAAGTTACTTGCTGCCTAGAAAATCCATTGCAAACTTTAGTCAGCCCTTTAACTTTCTGCAGGGTTTTGGTTAATATACAGCTGGTTCTAATAATTCAGTTATGTTCTATAAAGCTGTCACAGACACTGGATTCACAAATTCTGAACTGCTGCTCCTAGAGTAAACACCTGATTAGGTGCCTGTGAGGATCTACTGAGAGCATTTTTGTCAACCATTCAGAACGTGAGCTTGTTTCATGTGTGTTTCTGTTGAAAGACCTTTTCATTAACATGTATTTTGGGCATATGTGCATTGAATTCATGGCGCGCCAACCAGCAGCTTGGGCACCGTTGTACCCAAATGGACTTGGCCTAACACTAGTGTTACATCTCAGGGACACCAACAGTACTTCTGCCTGGTGCTCAGGAGCTGTTAGAGAAAGATCACAAACAAAACCACAAAAATGGGAGACATGGTACCGAAGAAATCACAAAAATGTAAGAGTGAAAGCAAGAATTCTGAGTGTCACCTTGTTCAGCTCCCACTGAGATCAAATGTCTGGGACCAGGCAGATCTTTTTCCTGCAAATGATTGTGAAAATGCTGCAGGTACTGGTACTGGGGTTGCTTTAGCAAGCAGGCACGCTCCCCAATCCGGAACCAGTGATTAATGAAGACCGACTGTATCTGGACTGTTTTGGCAAGGTAGCGCTTACAAATTTCACATGTTCTGGAACATGTATGGTCGTGGGCCCCCCTGGCTGTATCACGTGGTTAAAGTGGTTTCATAGTGAGTGTCTGGAAGGAAAAGTGCACAGCTGTGGCTGGTCACCCATAAAAACTAACTTGAGAAGTTTTTAAATTAAAAATCTAAGGCTACTTTGCATTCCTATTTTGAATGACGCGATAGTTCATCCAGCTCAGCATCTCTGACACTAAAGGATAAGAACCACAAAGACTGGGCAGAATTGCGTCACTGCCCATTTCCCTTCTTCCCACTGAGGGAGGTTGGAGAAGAGGACCCTGGAGGAGGAAGAGTACTTCCTTCGCCTCCTCTGCCAGCATTACCTCCAGCCTCTTACCCACTTACTGTTCATTCGTTCATTCATTCATTCATTGCACAGATGTTTTTGAGCACCTGCTGTTTCAGATCCTGTGTTGGGCACTGAGGATATGAAGGTGACTAAGATGTTCGGAGAACAGTAATTGCAGTTCAGTGTCGCCTGGTTGGAGGGTGAAGCATGAAGTTCAATGACCTAGTGTCAAGTTTTCCTGGGGAGAGAGGGGCACCCTTCCCATCTGCCCAAGATCTGTCTCCCTGTTACGTTGGGGAGGGGAGGTGGGGAGAGGGGCATCCCAGGGAGCATGGCGGGGGAGGGACAGAGTGCCGCCGGGTGGGAAAGGCTGGTCAGGTAGAGACAGGAGGGCTCCAGGCCTGCATCAATGGTACTACAGGTTTTTTCTGAGGGCAGTGGTGAGACACAGAATTACTTTAAATAGATGATTGCTTTGGTCAAAATTGCATTGTAGAAAGCACTTTGCTGTGAATGGGTAATCAGTTGGTGAAAACAAGTACCTGCTTTGCTTGTCTCCCAGTAAAAAGTGTGGGAGAAGCAGGAAAGGATTCTCACTTCGGAGTGATTAACCAGCCAGCTGTTTCCCCCCGGACTTGGAGTTTCTCCCACTGGTCTCCATTCTGCTCCACCCAAGGCCCACACTCGGGACAGTACGGCAGAATTATGCGGTATCAGTTTGACCCACGAGGGTCTCCGTGTCGTTCCCTGTGCAGCACGCTCCGTTATTTCATGCCATGGAGCCTGGGGCAGCCGTCCTCTCTGACTGAACATCCTACGCTTCGGTCCTTCTACCCAGCTGCTATTTATGATGATAAATAATAACCCTCACTGTGATTTACTGAACACTTTTTTTGTGCTCGTTACCTCCAATCTCAGAGCAGCCCTGATGAGAAATACTGTTCTCCTCGTTTTGATTATTTTTTGACTCGCATCAGATCTGCTGCTTCTTGCCTATTCATAACCTCCTTGCAATGGAGGAAGGGTCAGAGCTTTCTTTCAGTTTACTGAGGGAGAAATGGGAGTTAATGGGCCGGTGTTACCTCAGATTTTTCTGTGCATTGAGCATGGATTTTATGGATGTGGAGAAAATGTAGCCATACTTTAAGCTGAATGCTGACCTCAAAATAGTCTTATGATATATTAGCATATGGAAAAGGTTAAAGACTACGCAGGTCATATGTAATTACTTGCGTTTCTTTCCGCTTTTTCCAGTTGAACCTGTTAAAGAATAGGCTAAAAAGGTGCTCAGGTATTGACTGGGATCCTAGGTTTTCCCTTCGGTCCTCCTGGTTGCGGTCAGTGTGGTCCACTGTGAGAACACAGGGGAGAGCTGAGGTCTTGTCCAGTCTGAGCGACAGTGAGAAGCTGGGTGCCAGACTCTGCCCAGCCGAGAAGGACAGGCTGTCTCCAGTGGGATCTGATTTGGTAGCGACAAGTGGTTGTGAAGTCAGCCTCACCGGGAGCCTCTGTGAGAGGCTGCAGTTGAAAAGGACCTCAGGAGTCCATAAAGCCAGGCTCCTGGTTTTATAGACAGAGAAACCGAGTCCAGAGGAGTAAATTGACCTTTTAAAGGGTGCGTAATGTAATAATGTTAGGGCTGAGACATCTTCACGACAGCTTCAGGAACGTGTCATCTAACTTCTTAGAATCCACCAGCAGCCTCCTGGGAAGAACAGTATTAGAACCACTTCGGGCTAATGTGAAGTTTCACCGTTTGAATGGGCTTTTTACAGAATTTATCGCTGTCGCTGTAAAATGTTCAGAGAGGTCTGCAGAGTGTCAGTGCACACAGGGATCTGTGAGGGTACCTAATGGAACAGTTCATTGGAATTGGTTTGCTAGGGTCATCAGAAGGGGTGCTGGCTCCTCAAAAGGTAACAGTGTACGAAAATTAGAGAGGGGAAGATGATCTTCTAGTCACTGAATTAAGTTACACATTTCTATGTCATTGAATAAACCCATTTGTATGATTAAAAGGTGTATGTAACTTGCTACAGTTCTTGAAATGCTCTTAGAGTTATAATTAAGAACTATCTGATAGTCTTCTCCTCAATTTCTGGTGAATTTTAGAATGCATTATCGTCTTTAGTCTTTCCTGCATGATTTTTTTCTGATTTTACTGAGCATACAGATTCCTAACCACATTCTCACAAGTTTGTGTGTCGAATGTGCCAATGCCAGATATTCTTATGAGAATAAAAATCATTTTAAATTTTTTCAAGCAACTATAACAGCTGCCTTTAGCAGTGATGCTTACCTTGAGGAAATTATGGAAGTGGTTATACTTTTTAATTAGCATAAATGTTGCTATGTCTCTTGTGTCGTGTGGTCATGCAGAGCGGTGGCTCAGTATTTCACAGCTGCGGAAGAGGCTTACCCTGCTATTACCTCTAGGCACAAAGGCTTCTCTCAGTGCAGTTACAGAAATGGCCCAGTGCACATATACTCAGTAAAATTTAATCCACAGTTCAGCCAAATTTATGGTATAAGGAAGTATTCAACTGTAAGACTTTTATATTCTTCATGAGGTAAAAACTATTCTTTGGTCATTGAAAATACAAAGATAGGGCCAGTGATATCACTCAGCGGCATAAGCGCCTGCCTGGCAAGTGCGAGGTCCTGAGTTCAACTCCCAGTACCCGCAGATAAAAAAAAAAAAAAAAAGATATAAAAACACATCAGAAAAGTTGTCTCTGGCTGTGTCTTATTATGCACCCCTTTAATGAACAATTTCTACCACTGTTTAAGTTTTTTGGCTTTGTATTAGTCACTTCTCTATTGCTGGGACAAATTACTTGACACCTGCAGTTTAAAGGAGGGGAAGTTTATTTTGGCTCATGGTTTCTGAGGATTCAGTCCATGGTTAGCTGGCTCCAAGGCAGAAGTGGCCATGATGGAGGAAAGCTTCTCACGCCATTGCAGCTAGGAAGGAGAGGGGAGGGATGAGTGGGGACAAGAATACACCCTTCCAGGTCACAGCCCAAGCAACCTTCTCCCTCCAGGGCCCATCCCTGAACATGAAACTCTGGGGGAACATTTTAGATCTAAAGCATAACAACTTTCTTAAGTGAAAGGGAAAAGAGACTGAGAGAAAAAGTCTTCCGTGTGTGATTTAGTCTTTCTGTTTTGGTATTCATCTCTACTTTAGTTTTTCCCACAACAGTTGTGTTCTAAACTATTGACTCAGAATGTGAAATTTAGATCATTTTTCCGGCATCCGCATCAAAGGTAATTCTCTCTTGCTGATCCTAAGTTCTCTCTGTGAGTCTTCATGTTTGGGTGAGAAGACCTAGTCGTCTCAGCCTAGAACTGAGTATTTGAATTAGGGTGGAGACTGGTTTTATAACAAGCTTTCAAACTTACAACAGAAAGCTAGAGAAATGAAGGAAATGACCTTGGAAGTCATCCTACCATAAATGGAGAGCATTATTAACATGAAAGATGAAAAAATGGGCTGTAATTTTTTCTTCTAGACAAAGAAGAGCACTCACGATACACATGTGTCACCTTAGGTGTGGAGAAAGAGAGAACTGCCACTGTCTCCCCATCGTAGACTCTACCTGAGGGAGGGAGGGAGGTGCTCGGCCCTGGGCTCCCACGTTTGGGGGAGTTGCTCCACGAGGTTCTCTTTATGACTTAAGATATCAGAGTTTGTGTGAATTCACTATGTCCATTCTGTTAAGAATCTTCTCACCCTCCCTCACAAAAAGGGCTGTCAGTAATTGTTTTGTTTGTTTGCTTTTACCCCACTTGTATTCCTAGGCATTACACTCAAATTCTAGGCTTTTGCACCTAAAGCCAACATCTCCCTCACTAAAGGGTCTTAGTATGTTTTTGCGGCTAAAGAACCTAAAGTCTGATGACCCACATTCAAGACCACAGCCGTGGGCCGGTGAGATAGCTCAGCGGCTTAAGCGCCTGCCTTGCAAGCGCGACAGCCCGAGTTCGACTCCTGGATCCCACATATGAGAAAAGGGCCGGTGATATCGCTCAGCGGCACGGGTGCCTGTTGGCGCACGAGGTCCTGAGGTCGACCCCCCGGTACCCACAAAAAAAAAAAAAAGACCACAGCCATGTGTATAACTTTGTACTAAACTCTCAGTGGCATATTCTCTCCACTTAACAATATTCATAATGATAGGTGCTTTATTTTTTTCTTAAGATATGAAAGGGAGATGACATGAAAATGTTTTATAAAGTCTTATTGAAACGTGTAGTATTGTTGTTCTTATGTTGCCATTTAAAAAGTATTAATAACAGTGATCACATTTCCTGGACCACCAGTTCCCTTCAGATAGATTAATACTTATCAGAGAGGCAAACAGTAAATGAATAAAAATGAAATCAGACAACTGCGAAGCCACAGCCGGCCATCAGTAGCCCTGCAGGCTCTCCTCTATCCCACGGTTTCTCTGGATCCACCGCTTGGGAGCCTGGAGGGACGTCCTACTGATGCATGAACAGGATGGCCAGGTGCCTGTGGTGGCATTTACTTCCGAGCCACCATGTCGCTGTGCTGCGGCATGCTGGATGATCCTATACAACAAACCAGGGACACTTTATTTAATTACGATGTTTGAATACTACTAGAAGACATATCACTAGCCCTAGAAACCTGTTATGACAAGTAGCTGTGTGCATGTTTTTGAAAGTTGGGTGGAAATTATTAAGTGAGGATGGAGCAGCTGATACTTAGACGTGGCCATAATCATGTAGGGGTCTCTATTTTTTCTTTTTTTTTGGCACTGGGAATCGAACTCAGGACCTCGTGCTTGCCAGGCAGGCACTGTGCCACTGAGCTATCTCCCTGGCCATGTAGGGGTCTCTTGAGGTTGGCCTCAGAGTAACGCAGTGGGATTTGGTGCAGGGAAGGACCTCTGGGTGCTGCTAGCCCTAGTTGATGAGCTTAGAGGACACAGCCAGGCATCCAGAGTGTGACCGCTCACTGTCCAAATGGGACAACGATGGGGTTCACTGGGGTGGGGACCCTGTATTCCTTTGGGTAGTGCTCCATTCTGAAAAATACTCTTTATTTCCTTATTTACCATTTGGAGGAACTGTGGGGGCTGGAAGATTCAGTCCCTTTCTTATGCCAACCTTTAACCAACTGTTTGTCAGATCTGAGCAAGTTATCCAAGAAGTTTTATTCCCCTAAACAATTTCTTTTATAGGACACAATAATGGAGTCAAGTTCGACAGCTCATGAAACCAGCTGTTTAAGATTTTGTTTAGAGATTTTTCTTTTTGCTTTCATTTCTCCAGCAACTTTTGATATTATGTAAGCAAGAAAACTAAGGTCCCAAGCATTTAGGTATGGATGGAGAGATGTTTATGCACTACCTCCCCAGCTCGGGCAGATGCCTTTGAACTTCCTCTGGGCCACTCCAGTTTCCTCTAGGTTCTGCTGAAACGCACACCCTTTCTCTCCTCCACTTCATTTTCCCTGATTTTTTCTCAGCCCAGTTGCATCCGTCCCAGCATTCTACTCTTGATTCTGTGACCATTCCCGAGACTGTCCCCAGAGCCACATGACTAGGCCTTGTGGGAAATTTCCTTGCCAGTGAAACTTGTTAGCATAATGGGGTGGGTGTCCTTGCTCTTCGTGAAAACGCTTTCTAGAGTTTGACAAATGGAAGGTGGGTGGTAACTTGCACTATTGTAGTCAGTGATCTGTGCTCAGAGGATGTGGGAGTTATCTGTCTGCAAAGCTAATGTAATCAATTTGATTTAAAAGCATCACTAGGACTTCTTATTGTCATCCTACGGATAGTGGCCACATCTTGACTATGCTTTGTTGCAATGGAAATATTCTAAAACAATTTCCTACAGTTGTGAGCCTGCCTCCTTCCTCATTTGTTTCATTTAAAATCCTATGCATAAAATCCAGTCAAGAGATAAGGAGCAGAGTACCGGAGGAAACCTTTGCAATAATATGACAGAAATCAAATTTATTTAAGATCTACGGAGCTCTTCAAATGACTAAAAAGATGAGAAACCCAAAAGAAAAATGGCTGAAGACATAACCCTGAGGAAAAATTGAAAACAGCTAGCAAACATGGAAGGTGCTCCCCTTCCTGTGTCACTAGACAAGAACTGAAACAAATTGCCCACTTCTCTCTGCCAGCTGAGTTGAAATCAAGAAGTCTGAAAAACTCTAGTGTTAAAGAGTAGAAAATACAGCATGTTGCTAGAATTATGAATTGTGCAACTTGCTGAATGATGATTTAGCAAATATTTATGGAAATGTGAAATGCACACACACGCTTTGATCAGGAAAGTGCACAAATATGCAGGGATGTATAACATAATAGTCTTTACAGTGTTATTTGTAAATAGCTTCCACAGAAAGCAGCCTTACTGACCCTCAGGGGAGTTTAATACCATGACACCGAGCCAGTGGAGTAGCATGCAGGCATGAAAAAGATGTGTTCGTTCATATGGAAAAAGTGGGGAAATAAAACATAAAAGACTGTGAATAATACGAGCTCATTTGTATTTTACAAAAGGAAGAGGGATAAAAGGATGAGACATATCCTTGTACATGAATAAAAGTTCTTTGCAAAAATGCACCAGCAACAGTCAGCACTCAGTTCTGGCCAGAGAACTGGACAGCAGAGGTCTAGAGGGGAGAGGGAAAGACAGAGGACTTGAATGACTTAAAAGTGTGTAATTCTGAATTTTGTTACAACAACCCTGGGGGATAAATATTAGTGATTAAGCTGCTCTCAGAAACAATGATTACAATGATCTAGTTGGTGTCACTTCCATTTCTCTCCTCCAGCCCACACACTTTCCTTGGGGGCTGCTTTTTGGTTTTCTTTGTTTTGGTGGTGGTGCTGGGGATCAAACCCAGGGCCTCCTGCATACGAGGCAAGCACTGTACCCTGAGCTACGTCCCCACCCCTTCGGGGGCTGCTTTTGAAGTCCCCAGAGGAAAAGCAAAGACTTTGCCAAGTTCCAGAAAGGAAAGACAATGTGCTAAAAATCAAATTGGCTGGCTCAATTAGCCTTTTTAAAATAACTCAGATAAAAGCAATGAAATTTGTGTTGGACTGATTACCCTAGCTGCCTATCGCACCCGTAAGAGAATGAATAGAAGTTATTCATTTTCTCTCAAGCTCTTTTCCTTTTAGCCGGGGAACGTGATGTGCTCGCCTCCCAGCCCACTTTGACGACCTTCTCTAAAGTGGATTTTGCCTCTTTTAAGTAGCACCGGGTCTGGCTGGGCTGCACGGGTCTCCAGGGAGTGCGTTTGCATAGCTGGTTTGAGTTAGGGAAAGCATCTTATTTTTACTCCTCAGCATTTAAAATGTGTCCAATAGCATTTTCTTTAATATTTTTTTAATACTTAGAAAGTTATTTAAAAGTTTGAAGTACTTCAGTTTTTTGTTTTTTTTTTTTTTTTTTTTGTTTTTTAGTACTTCAGTTTTTATGTCAGATAACTGTCCTACTATGTCATTTTAACATGTAGCATACACTTTAGTTTTTAATCCCCTCCCCCTGACTTCTAGTATCACAGACTTGTCATTCATTTTGCCCTTGAGGTCCTCTCCTAGACTCTGGGGGTCTGGGATTCCCATCCAGAGGTGCCCCAAGGCCAGGTGACAGTTTTCCTATCAGCTTCTGTGTGTGGTTGATTAGGGATTTTTTTTTTTTTTTTTAATTTCATTTCTGTGTTTTGCTGCCACCGAAGTTCTCCCTCTGCATTTTTTTCCCTTCTTCTAGTCTAACCTTCCTGGGAGTGACTGGCCTTTTCTTGCAGATGGAGACTACTTCACCTTCACGAGACACGAGCCCATCGGCGTGTGCGGACAGATCATCCCGGTGAGTGAGCCGCTCAAGCCCCGGCTGTGTTTTCCTGAAGACACGTGAAGCAGGGTCCTGGGTGATGTGTGTTTTCCATTACTGGGGAGAAAAAAAAGGAGCTCGTGTTGTTGACATATCTTCAACAGCCGCCCTCCACGTGCTTATTTGAACAGGTTGACAGGGGTTCGGCGCCGTTACCGGGAGTTCAGCTCTTGAGTTGTGGAATTCTGACTCAAATAAGCAAAGCCGAGCGCGGCGTATTAATAGCCTGCCCTTGGTTATGGATGCCTCTCCTGCTCATGGAAAGTCGATGCTTTGTTATATTTGCTTGTTTATTTTTTAGAACTGTGACTCACCATCTTTCCAGGCATATTATTTTACATGGTCCTTCAATTCTTCTCTTTCCCACCGTGTCTTTTCACAAGATTCTCCGTAGAAGACGCTACAAAAGACACAGCAGTACGATTAACGTCACGGTCATAACTGAAATCATGCCGGGCTGTTGTCTGCCTTGTGAAGGGAAATAGATGTCGTTCTTAGTGTTTGGGTTGGAACATTAGACATTGTCCTTTGCTCTCTCCCTCATACACACCCTTGGCACAATATAAAACATCAGCGAATCTGCTAATGGTACGAGCTAATAGTTCCGGTGGAGATTTCAAGGACAGGCTCAAATTAAACTTACAGCAGACACAAGATGATTTCTCTTTTCAAAATACAGGAGAATAGCTGGAGACAATCTTTGGCTTGGGAGCTAAAGATTTGAAGGAGTTATTGATATTTATTCAAATGACCAATAAGCCCCAGGCGACTATGAAATTTTTAGAGATTGGAAAGGGAAATGAGAAGCTTGGTTGTTGGAGTCCTTCTGCTCCTAACCCCCAGGGGAACCCTCTTGGAGCTGCCTGGGGTAAGATCTGTCACCTCATTGGGGACCCAGACCTGCTCCTCCTGCCCTTCCCCAGGCTTGGAGCTGCGGCTTCTCTGACAGGATGAAGCCAGCTCTGGCTCAATTACCGCACTCCAAGATTTATATACTGCAGATGGAATTGAAACATCACCAAGGACTCTCAAGTTTATAAACAACCAAAGGGAAAAGAAATTGGGTGTTTGGTGAAGGCAAGACACTTGTATATTTTTGCAAGCTTGCCAGAGCTAGTGGAAACCCTTCAGGGCTTGCAGCTGAGATGCGTCAGGCAGAACTCGGCGCTCGGGGACGAGGATTGCTGCTTTCCTTCTTATGAAATTATCATTGACACCTGATAGCAATGAGGCTCATGCCTGAGTTTATGACAATGCAAGCTCAATGTCCTGCTCAAGTCAGTTTAAACCATTGTAGACCCTGAATTCATACACTCATGTAAATATATTTTAGTTTCGTTACCTTGTTTCGCAGTAGGAAGGAGACAGATTAAAAATTTTGCGTACTTGTCCATCGATATCTATTTTTTGGAATAATGTGGGTTTTGTGACCGTATGTATAAGAAAAGGTGCCCCAGTACCCTGGGGTACACATCGAAATAAATATAATATACAGCTAGAATCTTCTTTCTCATTTCTACCACAGTCGAACAGCTTTTACGCCAAATAGGAAAAATCCTGCTGTACAAAGCCCAAATTCAAGAAAAAATTTTCACATGCAAGAACTTAATGGAAACTGATTTTAAAAATAATAGAATACAAGAATAATGAAGGGCCGGTGAGATAGCTCAGCGGCACAGGCGCCTGCTGGCAAGTGCAAGGTCCTGAGGTTGACTCCCGGTACCCACAAAAAAAAAAAAAAAAAAAAAAAAAAGAGAAACACCAAGACAATACAAAGGAAAAACAAAACTTCCCTTTTCATCATGAGATTTCTTTGGGGGGGGGCGTTGTTGGAATAAAGTAATTTGTCGTACACAGAGGAAGGAGGGATTGTTTTTCAAAGTCAATGCCATTATATTTTCAATGAAATAATTAGAAACTTAATCGGCTAACTTGCGGTGGGCAAGATTTATGTTGAGGATGAGTCTGAGAACTCAGTTTGAGGACAGTGGCGCGGGAGTGTTTCCCACCTGTGCACCCCGTGGCTCTTTCTCAGTGGAACTTCCCCCTGCTGATGTTTGCCTGGAAGATCGCGCCGGCTCTGTGCTGCGGGAACACGGTGGTCATCAAGCCTGCGGAGCAGACACCGCTCAGCGCGCTCTACATGGGAGCCCTGATCAAGGAGGTGGGACGGCGACCTCAGCAGCCCTGCTCCCCTTCCCCGCGAGCCTGAGCGCGTCCCTTCCTATGGAAGTGTCAGCGTTCGCGAGACATGGCCTCTCCCATTCTGAATTTTTTTTTTTTTTTTTTTTTTTAGGCTGGCTTTCCACCTGGAGTGATCAATATCCTGCCAGGATATGGGCCGACAGCTGGCGCAGCGATTGCTTCTCACGATGGCATAGATAAGATCGCGTTCACAGGCTCCACGGAGGTAGGCACCGAGGAACTGGGGGCTGAACCGGCCAAGGAGAATGCAGAAAATCTCCCCCTCTGCCAGACACCAGCAGGGCAGGGAGGGCCAGCTTCCCTGGAGGATCAGGGGTGGCACAGGAGAATGCAAAAGCCAAACACACAGTGACCTTCGGATGCCACCAGATGCCTGGGCATTTCTGTGATGCCATCTGTGAAGAAACTGTCCTGGGAGCTGGGGTTCTAGGCACTTTTATGAGTCAAGAATATATAGCAAAAGCAGGTTAAGTAGTTTTTAATTCAAACTAGCCTCTGGCAGAGAGGAGAATGGAGACACAGCCTTCCCTTTTCATCATTTTCCCAGGTCCTGTAGATGCAGCTGGTGGCTAACTGTGCCCAGGAGCCAATAAGGGATGATAGGGCAGCCAGGGAGCTCTCGGCCAATGGCCTGGCAGGAAATGTTGCAGACTTCGCAGGCACTGTGTTCTCTGCTGCTGCCAATCAACTATGCCCTCTGGCGCTGAGCGGTCCTAGATAATCCACAAACTGAACGTGGCTGTGTGCCAATAAAACTTTATTGATAGACACTGAAATTGAATTGAGGGTAATGTTTACACATCGAAAACTATTACTCTTTTTATTTTTTTTCCAGCTATTTAAAAATGTGAAAATTGTTTTTAGCTCATAGGCCGTACCAAAGTGGGCATCAGTCTGCGGGTCCCTGACACAGAGTCTCAAGTCTGCTTAGGGGAAGTTGTAAACCGGTGCTCCAGGGTCTTGGATTCAGGTAGCAGTGATAAAAGAGAGAGTTTGACCTGTTGTTTTGAGCAGAGCCTCACGGATGGCAGCACTGCCGAGTGAAAGATGTCTACGGTCCACACAGTGCTACCAACAGGAAGAGAACGAGAGCAATATCTGCCATTTAAATAAGCTAGTAGCCACATTTTTAATAAAAGAAATGAGTGAAATCAATTTTAACAGCATGCTTAATTTAATCCTGTATTTTAAAAATCTTATTTAAACATAATTAACATAGAAATTGTTAGCACAGTATGTTGCATTCTCTCGCTTGTATGAAATCTCTGGTGTCTGGCGTGTATGTTACGTTTACATCCACGTCTCGAGTGTCCCATAGCCACATGTACCCAGCGGCCACCACGTTGGACAGTGCAGGTCTGGAAACTTATGATGTCCATTGATACCGAGTTAATGATACTGGGTTAAACTCACTCATGCTCATTTCATTAAAAAGCTCATAAAACATTGATTAATAGACGTGAACATTAATTTACAGTTGGAGATTATTGAACTTTATATTTGCCAAGAGTTAATCCTGTTTCTAGAACTTTTATCATAGTCATTGTCACAGCAATGTTACATTTTAATTTTATAAACCAAAATGTGAGTACAACGGGCATTACCTGCATAAACTAAGGTCAATGCTTCAAACATATTTGCTAAAGGCTGGATGCTTGAAAGAACTGCATCCTGCTAGGAGAGGATGTAAAAGATTGGGGGAAAAATACAAATCTAAGTAGAGTGTTGCCTGTATTTCTTTGTACGAATTTTTATTCCCTGCACCACTTGAAGAAACTGAAACAAGAAATCTGAAGCTGTATTTTAGAGGTGGGCTTTTTCTTTTTTCTAAAAAGGACAGAGGGACCTATAATTAAAGTCCTTGATTCTATATCAAAAGACTGGAGAATGAATATATATATTTTTCAAATTTAAATGAAATATTTAAGGTGTCTTCCCCTCTTTTAACCTTCTTTTTTCTATTAACTTCTCAGTGGTCCTGATTGAGTCAGGTAAAAGGCTTCTACTCTTTCTTAATTAAAAATATTTCACTAAAACTGACAGCACCAGCAAGCGCGAGGTCCTGAGTTCGACTTCCGGTAACCACATATGAAAAAAAAGGGCCGGTGATATCGCTCAGCAGCACGGGCGCCTGCTGACACGCGAGGTCCTGAGTTCCACCCCCGGTACCCACCAAAAAAAAAAAAAAAATTGACAGCACATCATATAAAATGAGGTATAACAGTGTCGTGTCAGTACTCTAGAGCGCCTTCATTCCTCTTAATAGCTACATAGGATACTCTTGTATCAGTAGATCATACTTTAATCCTCCATTAAGTAAAGTTTGGGCTTGCTTTCTCTCTTTTTTTCTTTCTTTCTTTCTCTTTCTTTCCTTCCCTCTTTCTTTCCCTTTTTCTTTCTTTTTCTTTTTCTCTTTTTCTTTCTCTCTTTCCCTTTTTCTTTCTTTCTCTTCTTTTTCTCTTTCTTTTTCTTTCTCTTTCTCTTTCTTTTTCTTTCTCTCTTTCCCTCCCTCCCTCCCTTCCTCCCCCCCTCCTTTCTTTCTTTTTCTTTCTCTCTTTCCCTCCCTTCCTCCCTCTCCTTCCCCCCCCTCTCTCTTTCTTTCTCTCTTTCTTCCTACTACAGAGACTACTGAAATGAAAACTTTTGGGGATCTAAGGAAATTTTATTGTTAGGTATGTTTCTATAAATGGAATTACAAAATAAAAGGACGTTTATATTTTAACTTGTTAATCAAGAATGCGTTGGAGTGATGTCATTTCATTTACAAGATCTCTTTGCGTGTTAATTACATTAATCTTAAGTTTGTTGTAGAACTTAAAAATATTATTATCAGTTTATTCTTTGCTTTTTAATGTTTTAAAAGAGTTGTTTTCTGGGCACAGGTTTTAAGCGTGTGTGCAGTTATGTCCCTGCGTATGTAATGCGATAACCATACCATTTTTTCCATTCTTCATCAAGTTTGTTCTACCCTTGTCCTGTAAATTACTTTTATATATGTTATATGCCCATAACATATTTCTACTATTACTGTTTTAAAATTCAATTATCATTTAAAAAATTTTTTAAGAAAAAATTATTTAACAGTTACGTACTCGCCCTCTTTTGGAGTACAGGCCCTATTTCCTTTGTTATCATTTTCTCTATCTGTAAAAATCTTTAACGTTTCTTACAGTATAGGTCAACTAGTGGTGAATTCTCTTAGTTTCTCTTTGTCTGAAAATGTCTAAATTGTCTTCAGTCTCTTAATGACCATTTTTCTGGATATAGAATGGTAATTTGACAGCTTTTGTTTGACTTTATTTTTAAGAAATGAAAGCTGTCCTGTATTCTGACTTGCTCTGTTGCTGATGAGATTCCTACGGTCACTCTTATCTTTGCTTCACGGCACACAATGTTTCTTTTTCTCTCTGCTTTTGAGATCCTCTCTTTTTACTGGTTTTCAGAAATTTTGTTTTTTTTTTGTAATTGTTTTCTCCTGCTTTTTTGAGGTTTATTAAAATGTGGGGATCTGTGAATTTATGGTTACCAAGTTTGGAAACTTTTTTTTTTTAGTGGGTACCAGGGGTCGACCTCAGGACCTCGCGCGCCAACAGGCGCCCGTGCCGCTGAGCGATATCACCGGCCCTTTTTTCGTATGTGGGATCCGGGAGTCGAACTCGGGCCCTCGCGCTTGCCAGGCAGGCGCTTACGCCACTGAGCCATCTCACCGGCCCAAGTTTGGAAACATTTTGACCTTTATTTCTTCAAATATATTTTTGTGTTTACTTCCCGCTGCCAGTTACGTATATTTTAAATCGCTTGACATTGTCTCAAAGTCACCGGGCCTTTTTCATTTCTTCCGTCTTCTCTTCATGCTTCAGTCTAGATGGATTTGTTGTCTCAGAGTTCACGGATGTTCTGTATCGCTTAATCTGCCCCAGATGTTATATTTTTAAATTCTAGAAATTCTGTGAATTCTTTTTTATATCTTAGATTTCCTTCCTCATTCTACCCTTGTTTTCCTGTTACTTTGTGAGCATATTTCTAGTACCTGTTCTAATGTCCTTTTCTGTTAATTTTAATATTTGTGTCATATCTGGATCTATGTCTATTGACTGATTTTTTTTCCTGCTTATGCTTTTCTTCATTTCTGTTCATTTTTGGCTGGATGCTGGACACTGGGACTGTTACACTGGGGACATGTTGGTTTCTTGACTGGTCGTTAAGCCATTTGATGTGCAGCTTAATTCTCCCAAGTCTTATTTTCAAGCTTTCTTAGAACTAGTTTCTCTTCATTACTAACTTGAGGTCTTTCTGGGTTTGCACTTATTACCTGCAGGGTTTCACAAAGTCTTTCCGCTCTAGTCAGAACTGAGAGTCTCCCAGCCCTGTATGAGTTCTGGGAATTATTTAGCAGACAAATTACATGATAGTTTTTCTTTTCCAGGTCTCACGAAATCTTATTCTATATACTCCCAGCGTAGCATTCATTCAGGGACTCAAAACGACCCCACACAATTTTTGAGCTTTATTTTCTCTCCCCTGGTACCCGTCCCCTCCCGGCGTAGCTGCCCTGGCCTCTGCGGGCTCTGAGCTCCATTTCATCGACTCAGCGAGCCCGTCATGTTCTGCTTTGGTCTCCTCGCCACACGCTGGGATCTAGAAAGTCTTTTGGCAGAAAGGACTTCCCTTGTTTGTTTCCCTTCACTCTAGAATCACAATCCCTCACTGCCTTTGATTTTCTTTCCCAAGGTTTCATGTGGTTTAGATCGCCCTTAATCATAGTTTATCATTGCCTCACATTGGATATATTACAGCCAGAGAGGTTACAGCTTCGTTTACTTTAGTTGATGTAACTAAAGTCTTAAGAGTACAACCTTAAGGACATTTGGATTCAGAAAAGTCCTTGGTTTGTTTGGTGCAGAATATTGAAGAAATACTTTAGTCTCATAAGCAACTTTGTTTTTTTTTTTTTTTTTTTTGTGGGTACCGGGGGGACGACCTCAGGACCTCGCGCGCCAACAGGCGCCCATGTCGCTGAGCGATATCACCGGCCCCTTTTTCGTATGTGGGTTCCGGGAGTCGAACTCGGGCCTTCGCGCTTGCAAGGCAGGCGCTTACGCCGCTGAGCCATCTCACCGGCCCGCAACTTTGTTTTTTTAAGCTAACGTGCTTGCTAGTTTAGTGTTGATTTTATAAGTTTAGTTTTAGAAGATGGCAGCTCTACAGTAAATGCACTCTAGATACCATATGTATTTGTCAGCTATGTGAAGGAAATAAGACTGCATGTGATAAGTAGAGGCTTAATCTTACAGTGAGAAGGCAACGTATCAACAGAGCTGGAAGATTAGGGCTCACCGTATTTTACTTTGTAGCTGTACGGTTAGGGACCAGCCACTTAATTCCATACAAAATTGGCTTACTAATAGTGGGCATACCAGTTTCTAAGGCTCATAGGGATTAAATGCAATATGAGTTTAGAGAACTGCAAGCTGTAAGCAAATGTTAGTTTGTAATATGACATTGGCACCCCAAGGAGGGAGAGCGCTCTGTGTGGTCTGTCCAAGCTTCAGGAGAAAGGGCTTTGATATAGTCTTGTAGCGCATGGGTAGTAGAGTAAATTGTGGGGGAAAGCGGCAGAAATAGACTAGAGGTTGGCAGAGGTTGTGGGGGGGATTATGGGAGCAATTGCCCTTGGACATGAGGTTTCTTTGGGGGATGATGAAGTACCCTGCATCTGATGGTTGCATAGCTCTGATAATACACTGAATCGCGCACACCCAAAGGGTAGGTTTTATGGCATCAAATTTTACCTCAATAAGGCTGTTGAAATGGGTACTTGCTTTAACGCTGATAACCAACCCTGATGGAGCACTTCCTTTTTGCCCACGCCTGCTTGCTAAGTGCTCTGTGCGCATCATCCCACCGCCTCACCGCAGCCCTTGGAGCCGCATGGCAGCCAGGTTAGGCTGGGAAGTCAGATAACTGCTGCGGGCAGGCTGGCGAGCTGTGAGGCCGAGAGCCTCTCTGGCTGAAGGGCTGCACTCCACTCCTTGGAAAGCACCATCCGTTAAAATCCGGATGGGACTTAGGAAAGATAATGTCTCAGAGGAACATGTTTTGTTGGAGGAATAGCCAAAATGTTTAATTCTGACAGGTCATAGACACTATTCTCACTCAACCTCTCCCCGTTTAAAGTTCACTTTAGAATAGCATCTTCGCCTCTTTAAACGTCATTGGACCCACCATAGGGTTTCTCTCTGCTAGAAGACTTACAAGTTTTAAACCCAAGCTATCTTGAGTCAGTGCCACTGACGTTTATCAAGCACTGTTATCCTGTGAGACACAGTGGTGAATTCTAGGTGTCTGCAACTGTCCAGCTCTGAGTGTGGTGTACAAGAAAGCATGGAGGGAGAGAAGAATTCTGCACCATTTTCCTTTAAAATTTCTGATTTTCAAGATGCTTTGGAACAAGGCTAGAACCATAACTCAAATGTTTCCAAATACGCCTGGACATCTGGGGGAAATGTCATGATTTTGAGATATTTGCATTTGAATGAAAAGTTATTTCATTCGAAGATAACATTTTAAGGAAAAGATAACTTCACATCTTAACTCCGCATCTGCTAATATTCACAACTGGGAAGAATTTAGGTCTGTCTGCTTTTCCTCTTAGCACTGATCTCTCCTGGAGAAGATGCAATTGTAGCAGTGTGGAAGCTAAAGTGTAAGAAGAGCGAGAAGGGAAGGAGTGACGCTGTGGGGACCCTGATGACTGGCGGGTGGTCAACAAATACTGGCATCATTCGGTTCTCAAAATCGTTTCCCCTGCCAGTCATGATGGACCAGCACTGTCACAAAGCTCAATGTATATTTTTCTGGAATGGAGGACGAGAGATTAGGCTGCGCCGGCTCCTTTTTGATACAAATGTAGGTTTTGTTTTTATACCATTCTAGGAGTTCTACTCCTAACAGGCATTTAAACTCTAGAGCTACAGATCGGGTACTTCAGTGTCTGTCCTTAGCAGTCTCTTTAACAGGATGTGAAAAGCCTAGTTGAGTAGAGGGTGGGGAAAGCCCAGCCCCAAGAACCTACATTGTACCGTGGGTGTGGTCGGGGGTAGTGTGCGCCTGACCGCCAGGCCCCCAAGCCGACCTCCAGGGCTGCTACACAAGTCACTGCAATGCTGTGCAGTATTGGAAAATACTTAGCACTTAAGGAATATAAAAGTGTGTAAAAATTAGAAGGAAATACTAAGTTTTCCTCCACAGCTATTTCCCATACACCATCTTTTTATTCTTCAGATTATATTCCTCTCAACCACCTTCAGGCCAAGTTCATTCCCGTCTACAAAACTATCTGTACCAGTGGCTTATGATAAAGAAAGATAAATTCTGAGCTGAACCGTTAATGATCATGCTGACCAGCCTAATAGTCAACAAAGACCACGTCAGATAATACTGAAGTTTAGGAAATTTAGAGCTTTCGTGTAGTTCCGCTTGGGCTAATTTTTCTCCATCCTTTATTTAGAGTATCCTAAAGGACAATCAAGTATTCCTCAGCACTTTGCTGAAATGAAACTTGAAAGAAGGCTGTATCCCCGGCATTGTGCTTCACCCCCTCTTTAAAAAAGTAGAGGAGATCACACTTCTTCAATAAGAAATTCTAAACACAGCCTTCGAATTGTACTAAAGCAATCAGGATTATTTCAGAATCATATCAGGAAACGAGACCTAATTTAAACGTCTAGTGTGGTTGTGTCGATTTGTTCACAGTACATGTTATTATTTAATCTCTCCAGACCTCGGATTTCTTGCTAGAGATTAGGGATGATTTTATCTACTCCATGAATGGTGAGAATGAACTAAAATAATACATTTGAAGTGTTCATTAGAGAGTCCGGTTCTTCCTGCTGTGCGACCTTTGGCAAATTATTTTAGTCTCTCCTTTCATTTCTTTGTCTATTAAGAGGGTCTGTGAATAATTCCCTGCACTCTTATTTGCGGGTTGAGATAATGTATTTGAAAGTTCCAGTCAGATTGCTGGGCATGTTGTAAAATTTCAGTATTAGTTGAACCTGAAACTTCTATTTGCAAATAATGTTTTTGAAGACCGATTCTTGCTCTCCTCTGGCTAGTAGAGTGTGTGGCAATATCATTGGCCCCTTTTTTCTTTTATGCGGGTACCAGGAGTCGAACTCAGGACCTCAAGCTTGCCAGGCAGGCGCTTATGCCGCTGAGCTATCTCACCGGCCCTTGTTTGCTTTTTATTGTCGAATTTTAAAAGTTCTTTGTATATTCTGGATACAAGTCCTTTGAGCTTTGCGGTATTTTCTCCCAGCTTGTTGCCTGCCTTTTCATTCTCTTAGCAGTGACTTTTGAAGAGCAGACATTAATTTTGGTGATATCTGTTCATCAGTATTTTATTTTATGATCAAGCTTTTGGTGTTGTGTCTAAGAAATCTTTGTCTAACTCAAGCATACAAAGTTTTTCTCCTGTATTTCCTTTTAGGAATTTTATAGTTTTTGCTTTATATTTAGGTCTATGGTTTACGTTGAGGTGGTTTTTGGGTATGTTATGAGGTAAGATTGACGTTCTATTTGGGGGATGCCTAAAGCGCAGGACCATTTCCTGAAAACACTGTCCTGTCACCTTGGTGCTGTTTGCAGGCTGTTTCCCGCCTCTGCTAAGCTTCTCCGATCTGCATGTCTGCCCATTCCGATTCTGTGGCTTTCTGAGAACCCAGGAATTCTTGAACATCACGGGAACAATGTTAACTAAGTATGTCCTCCCTGGAGGTGGAGATAACTGATGCGGAGCTGAAAGACTGAGTGGGGCAGGAATGACAGAGAAGGGGTAGAAGGTGACCCTGTGAAGTGTCGGGCTGTTAGGAATCCTCAGTGAGGTTGACACTGTGCGTGGGGCAGGTGTCAGGTACTTTTTCCCAGTGGAATCCGCACTTGACATTTCTCTGTAGAGAGGCTTACAGTCTTCTGGCTTTTGAGGTATCTCCTCGTTTCTTTCTTGGAACGACATTAATGGTAGGTGCTAGAGGACCTCACTGAGAAACATTTACCTCAAATATGAACAGCAACTCATAATTATCCTACAATACGAAAACTAATTCACAGTTGTCTACGTTAATGGTGGTGGCCGGAGGGTTTGCACAGGCCAGGCACGCGAGCTCACCCACGGGCCCCCTCTTAGCTTGCGGTTCTTTACTTCGCTGACCTCCTGTTCTGTTCTAACTCTGTAGGCTACTTCGGCAATTAGAGACCCTTGCAGATTGAACGTATCACTTACACGTGGATCTCTGCGTGGGCCTGTCACGCGCTCCCTGGGGCTGTGGGTCCGTCACAGAATGTCTGCAACAGTCAGCAATAGGAAGCTTATCTGGGATGGCTGCTTTCCATTTGACTTTAGCAAAAGGCCTTCACAAAACAGAGTTACTCAGATTAAAGATGGAATTAATTTATCCGTATGCAGCTAAATACATAAGCGATACATGTAAATATTTAATAAGTGAATATGAAAGGGCTGTTAGACACACAGAGTCAATAAACAACCTCAGTAAAGTACAAGAAAACAGTTTGCATTCTGCTTGGTGTAGTGTTTTCTTTATTCGGTTAGATGAACAAACTATGATTTCATCATTAGGAAACAAGATAGAGAGAGACCATCAAAGCAAGCTGCGGGAGAGTCGAGATTGAGTCAGGCCAGACTGATGTGTGCAGCTCGCAGCTGTATTAGCACTGGTCCCGCCTTGAGCAGCCGGGGTTCCTCTCTCGTTTTCAGCAAGATGAGTGTCACGTGGCAGGACGCGCCCACCTGTGCGGCTTGGGCTGGACTCGGCCCAGCTGTGCTCCGTCTGCCTCTCTCCTCTTCGCAGGCAGGGGCAGCTGCTCCAGATCCTTTCAGCTGTTTTTGTAAAACAACAAATAGACCTTTTCCTAAGGTTGTGTGAATCTACTTGTAAATCATCTGGCATTTTAATCAAAACTACCAGCTTGATATGACAGAACTTATAGATGTACAGGCTTCAAATTATTAGCTTTCTTTCCTTTTTTCATACTTCAGTCAAAATACAAATACTGAAGAATAAGAAAATAATATGCTCGTCTCTGTCTGCTGGCTGGGCTTCTTGATTAACTCCCTCAGTGTGCTAAACCCAGGGTCCTACAGTAGAATTCTCTCCTCCACGCTCAGGTGGAGTTGGAGCAGGTCCTGCGATGCTGTCCCCAGCCTTTGCCTGGTGAGCTGGACGTTGATGTCTTCGACTTTAACACTCCAGGTTTCTTCTTACCAAAGCAGGCCAAGAGATCAAAATTTTGATGTTTAAAAATATTTAGCTGAACTAGAAAGAGAGAGTCTTATGTAACAAAAGTATGGCTAAGTAGAGGGCCTTGGATGTAGAGTGAGGTAGTCATAGGTAGGGTCTAATTCTCAGAATCCTGCTGGTAGCTGAAGGGACGGAATCCCCCGAAGGCCTGGAGAAGAGGAGGGACCGCAGAGCGAGGCTATGGTGGAGGATGGAGCCCCAAGGCCTTCTGGGTCCAGGCCTGGCTCTGCTTTCCGTGGGGACCGTCACGGAGTCCTATCTTGAGCCACCCAACTTGGTTGTTGTTTTTTTTCCCCAAACTATGAAATTGAATAATACTTCCTGCCTCCCAGGATATTTGTGAAGATTAAACAAAATGTGTATGAAAGCCAGAAGCATGGAATAGGGGTTGGTCAACAAGAACAGCCAGTCGGGAGACTGATCTCTCATCGAGGAGAGGTCGGAGACACGCATGAGAAATGTGCCTCTGAAGATCTTTTTGACACTGTGGTTCTTAGCACTACAGGGCACATTTGAATGTTTCTGGGAACTTTTGAAAAATAACCATGCCTGTGTACTCTGCTCCAAACTAAAATGACCAGAATCTCCGAATGTAGAGCCCAGACTTAGAAAAAGATGTTAAATGCCCTTGGAATTCCTGTGTGCAGCCAGGGTTTGAACCATGGTGCCATCCTCGGTACTGGAGATGAGGAAATGAAAGCCACAGCTAAAGCAGATGAAAGCCCAGGGCACTCCTGCCACTGTCAGCAAAGCCCAGCCTGGCTGGGCTGGCAGCGGGTGCTGTGCTGTCTCTGCTTCGTATTTCCAGAGACCCCGGGGGCAGGTGTGCTGCTCTGGCTCACGGACTCAACAGTGACGATCTCCCGTGGTCCATGGGCACGGGGCACAGAAGCGAGGTGGTGTCTGTCCCCCGAGGAGTCCAGGACGGTGAGGAAGACCGACAGCTAGTGAACAAGAGTGGGGCTCAAGTCGTGCCAGCACTGCGGGATCCGAGGAGGAGGCAAACCCAGGGGAGGCACCAAGAGTGGGGTGTGGAAGGAGTTTATGAAGTTATCCAGGGAGGGTGGGCATGTCCGGCCACTCCAGGGCTCACAGGAGTGTCCCAAGGTGGGAAGGTGGCCTCCTGTGGCTGGAGTGGTGGGCGGACGTGGTCATTCAGGAAGGAAGGTTGGATGACGTTGGTTTTCCTAATCATCATTTCACAGATAACATTTTGAATTTGCTGTTATTGCTGACATAACGGAACTGTTATTCCTTAAGGGCCCCTTGATCCTGTTACCTTTTGGTGGAAATCAGAACAGATTAATGTGGCCAATTTGTAAGTATTTCAGAAAGACAAGAGATTCCCACTTCAGGTATATTTGGCATTTTTATTTTCATCATAGTTGGAACCAGGAAGCATGAAAATTTGGAAAGAAAAGACAAGAACTGGAGTCAGTCAATTTGGGATTTAGTTTAGGAAATGAATATCTACTGCAGAAAGCAGGCATCTTCCATCAGTTTACTGTGATCACTACTAGAGATTTATTTTTATTTTTCTGTTTATGAAAAGTTTATCATATCGCTGAGAAGGAATGCACCGTAATTTGGATAATTAGTAAAAAGAAAAATTATACCCCATTTTAGAAACTGCACTCAGGGAGCAACTTCTCTGAACAGGAAGGCATGAAAGGCCTTTTGTGTTTGTTTTTGTCTCGTATAACAAATGATTTTCCTTGCAAAGGGCCAAATTGCGCTACTGCATGGTGGTGGAACACGAGCCCAGGACCTGGCGGCTCTTCCAGGGATATTCCTGATATCAATCTTGCAGCGCATTCAAAGGAGAGCGGGCGGCAGAGCTGGTCTGTGCCAGCCTCCCTGCTGAGAATTAGCCCAGTTTCCTTCTGCGTGGGGGAGCCCCTCACTCACCACCCTTGCCTGTTCGGGTGCGCAGACAGTATGGAGTGCAGAGTCAAGAAAGCACGGCAGGGGAACGGAGCACAGTCCCTTGCTCTGGCAAGGAGCCCTGCGTGGGGAAGCTACAAACAGACCAGGGTTCCTGCCATTCTGGGCAGCTGTGGGGCTCTTGTGAAAAACTCCATCGCGTCAAGCGAAGAAAAGAGAATTGTGGACAGACTCTCAGAGCGAGCAGGGGCCCAGGAGCCCCGTCTGTCATTTTTTAATGCCTCCAATTAGCCAGAATGCTAAGGGGAAAACTTGCTTGGCCTGAATTCTTCAGAGGAAGCTACTGAGACCCCGGGCTAAGGGCTTTTCCAAGTTGAAGTCCACGGGGAGCCGAGCCGGAGTTCGGAGGACCCAGGTCTTCTGAGTTCTCTGGGTCCCAGTGTAGACCGTAAGGCTACGTGTGGTTATAATGAGCCATGGCCCGGAAGGAATCATAGGAGTGCTTTGGGAAACCATTTCTGACTGAAAAAAAAGATGATAAACTCAAAACTGGGCCTCTGCGCCTTTATCTTCCACTCTATGTCATTTACGGGATTTAGTCTTTCAAACGGTATGCTCATCTGTTTTGCCTTACAGATCTGTTTTATCAGAATAAGCAGCAGCTCATGTTTGTCGCTGTCTGCGTGGCCTGTAGGCCTCCCTTACCACGCCCTCCTACCTCCTGCTCATGTAGGAAGCGCTAAACGGGACCGGTGATCACGTCTCCAAGGAGCCACACTTAAACTTTTCCGTCAGCGAAGAGTTGATCAAGTCCAGCCCTTAGTTTTATAACGCGTTCTTAGGTTTTGTCATCCCGTTGATTTTGACTTTGGACACCCTTGCATGGGGTCCGTGTAATGTGTTAGCTTTCTACTGTGTTTTCCTAACAAGTTTGTCAGAACTAGTTCTTCTTGAATGCTTTGCTTTTAAACATGTTAAGACCCTCCTGGTTTGGGGCAGCATCTATCTCCCCTTCAGTAATGATAAGGAGGACTGCTTCCTGTTTAGAGCCACTTCACCTCCCTCCCTCTCAGGGAGGATTCACGAGTAGTTATATAGTTACATTCACGAGAGTTTTCCAAAGAGAGTTTGGCCTGGAAACCAAGAGTCTCAGGAGGAGATATGGGACGTGTGACCCTGTGGTTGCAGTGGGTGGTTGCGTTCTGCTCCATTTCTACAGGTGAGGGTCAGGATGGTTGGACTCTGAGTTATAGCAAAGAACGACAGAACTAGAATTTAATCTGTTCAGATCTAATATATTTTTTTTAATTTTAAAGAGAAAAAATAGAACAAAATTTCAAAAACAACATAATAGGAGGGTAACAATGGTTAATACATTGTGTATTGTTATCTTTAGTTACTCAGAGTACGAGATATAGCATTCAATTGTCCAAATAATATTAGCACAAACCTTTCTTTTCAATGAACTAAGAGAAATTAGTAGTGTATCTATCTTAACTTTTATATATATATATATATATATATTTTTTTTTTTGCTTTTCCCTTCGTTCTTTTCTCCATTCCCCCATCCCAGTTTCTCTTTCCTTTTGAACAGTTTCTTCCTGTTTTACAATATCTATTGTACGTTTTGGATCTTATTTACTCTTTCAGCTTCTCACACTAGGGAGACAATACGATGTTAACACATGTGCATCTGGTTTATTTCACTTATGAGTATGGTCTCGACTTGTATCTATTTACCTATAAAAGTCTCCAGTTTATCCTTCTTTATGGCTGAGTAATACTCCATTGTATAAAAATACCTCATCTTTCTTATCCATTCCCATCAGTGTGGAGATTCCTCAAAAAACTAAGATTGGAGGTCCCGTTTGACCCAGGTATTCCCCTTCTAGGTATCTTCCTAGATGGATAAAAAACATCGTACCCAGCGATATATGTGCACCCATGTTTATAGCAGCACGATTTGTAATAGCCAGATTTTGGAAACAACCGAAATGCCCATCAACCGAGGAATGGATAAAAAACAGATCTAATGTTAAATTAGAACCAGTTTTTTTCTAAGTGAACTGCAAAGCCGGCTCAACTGCAAAGCTTGTTGACAACCTGCCGGGGTTGCATGGAAGTCCTGTTGGCTGTGAGTCCCTTGTCAGCAAGGGACTAAGCTCAGCACTCTACCTGGCACATTGAGGAACTTCAGGTAGTGTTGAGTGGAGGAGACTGGCGAAGACTGGGGTTTTCACGTGTGTCTCCATCCTGAAGCCAGTCCACCAGGAAGCAGTTGTCCCTCCACCGAACACTCAGGATGAGCAGCAGTTTCACTTCCGGAGACGAAGGGAAAGGTGTTACTCGGCTGACATTTGCCTTACAGTGTTTAGCATTAATTTGGCTTCTAAGGAAAGACTGGCAAAGCACTGATGCAGGAAAAGTTATTCTTAGGTATTCTTGTCTGATAAGCACAGACGAAGCGGGACTTTTGTACAGTTACTGTAGCCATGAAAATAAATCACAGAACAACACTGCTCGTGGTAAAGAATGTCAGCCTGTAGCATGGTGTGGTGTGTGTCAGGGAGCAGGGCTGACAGAACTGTGGGCTGGCTCTACCCACCCCAAATGTTTATAATCAGCAGCCTACTATGCATAAAACAAGTATACCTTGTTTCTTAAATGTAAATCTGAAGGCATAATACAAGTTTGGTAACTGAAATTTTGTGACAATGATTAGTGCGGAAAATAGGTGATATTCTTACTGTTTCAAATCACTTTGGAGCACAGCAAGAAGATTTGGTGGTGTGTGACTCACCTTAGGGCAGAATGCAGGGAGGAGGGGAGGGGAGGAGGGGTGACCTCCCATGGCGGCATGCAGACCGCCATGCCTTGGCCGGCCACAGGGGGCGTGCGGGAAAACACGCAGTCCCTCAGGGGAGTCCAAGCAGGGCTGTAGGGCCAGGGTCTTTACACCACTGCCCCTGGCAGTGGGTCGTGTGGGAGCCCCAGGGAGGGCCTCCCCTTACCGAGCTCTTTTCAACTGAAGCTGAGCCTGAGGGAGCCAGCAGCTGTGGGCGTCTCCTGGCAGTGCTCGCCACTACAGAGGCAGTGTGTCACATCCCTGTGTCCATCTCCACACTCAGCTTGCTCACCAATATGAGTCCACTCCATGGCAGGTGCTTTCTCCAGACCCACCTCCTTGTTTAATTGACTTTTGTAGAGACAGGAATGTGCACTATGGCACAAATACAGACAGGTTCTCGGCTATCTAGAGTCCTTTCTCGGCAACCTCAGGCCAAGGTGAAGGTGTGACATTGACAGTCTCTTTGGACCATGTGAGGACGCCCACCCACTGCCATTTTGGAGCTACATGGACACTTACCATGTCATTCAAGTGGAGCTGGTTGGCTGTTTTTCGGAGGCCAGTGTTCCAAGCTAAAGGCCACGCGCAGTGACGGAAAATCTCCACTCACTTTTTGTTTGCCCTTTATCTTTCGGGAAATCTTTTGGTGATAGAGATTCCAAACTTAACTCCCATTGCCTTGGGCCTTCCACCAGGAAACTAATGTGTCCTCCAGGTCACTCCATTGTGGACATTCAGCTGCCTGATGCCTTGGCCACCCACACTGGCCACACAAGCGGTCCCTGTGGCGTTCAGTGGGGTCTTTGCCTTTTAGGATCAGTGATTGCTCCATCCCATTGTGGCTCAGAGCTGGCTTTGGCCACCGGCTGTCTCAACTGCAAGGTGTGCTAACCTCTCTTCACTTCTTTCCTTGCAGGTTGGAAAGCTTATCCAAGAGGCAGCTGGAAGAAGTAATTTGAAGAGAGTAACTCTGGAACTTGGAGGAAAAAGTCCCAATATTATTTTTGCAGATGCAGATTGTAAGTCAGACATAGATCTTGCATATATCCAAGCACACTACCCTTTGCTGCTTTTTTTTTTTTTTGACCCAGGGTCTCACTATATAGTTCAGTCTGACCTTGAACTCACTGTGTAGCCCAGGCCGGCCTGGAACTCACAGCCTCCTGAAGGCTGGGATTATTGCTGCTCTCTTTTGTATCTACACTTGTTTTTTGATTTTTTTTTTTTTTTTGAGACCGGTCTCACTATGTAGCCCAGGCCAACCTTGAACCTGCTATCCTCCTGCCTCAGCCTCTTGAATGTTGGTATGTCCCCACTCTTGATAAGACACTAAGATCTTTGATAATAAGGGCAATCAAGATATCTTTCTGAGAGAAAATAATCTAGTATTGGGGAAAGGGCCTTTATTCACTGACTACTACACGGTTTGTTTTAGACACTGACAAGCCATTTTGATTCCGTGATGCTATAGAGTAGGATAGAAGAGGTCAAGCCTCAGTCAGTGGATATAGTGGAAGGAGCAGTATTCTAAGCCTGCAGATACCTGAGGTAGGGTCTTTCTGCCTAGATTCAAGAAGTCTAAATTCTTTTTTTTTTTTATGTGGGTACCAGGAGTCAAACTCAGGACCTCGCGCTTGCCAGCAGGTGCTTGTGCCACTGAGCGATATCACTGGTCCTTTTTTTTCCTTTATGTGGGTACTGGGAGTCGAACTCAGGACCTCGCACTTGCCAGGCAGGCAGGCGCTTATGCCGCTGAGCCATATCACCGGCCCAAGAAGTCTAAATTCGTGACTGGGCCTGGTAGCTGTAGATCACTACACATACATCCGACTCACCAGCCCTGCCAACGCTTTCACAAACCCAGCTGTCCCAGCCCTTCCTGCTGCTCGTGGGACCTCCAGCAAGGACGACAGCATGCGCAGGTCCGTTCTGTGGGGATGGACCTCACCAGGAGGGCTTTACGGAAGCTCAGGGCAGCAACCTAGGAAACCCACACCTCCAGGAAGGAGGCCACCTAGTGAGTGCTGCACAGGTGTGGCTTTCTGTTTCAGAAAGCTCTTCAGGGAATGAAATTCCAAACTCTCATCCAGTCGTTCCTTTCCTTCTTCACATCCTCTTCCGGGCAGAGCTGCTTTCCCAGTTCCACCAATGCAGAGATCAGAAAACAGAAAGCAGATGGCTTGAATCGCAGCCCCAGCTTGGAATTTGCAGAGCTCAGCTTTAGCTTCACACTGGTTGTCAAGATCAGGCTTCCTAAACCTGTTCCTCTGGAGGAACGGGCACTGATGCCGTCAGCCAGCCGTGCAGCACTGGCACAACCACGCTCACAGAGATGATTTTAAGTATAAAACATAAGAGGTGAATGTGAAAAAATTATCATTGCTCTCGTGCAATTCCATCTCAATACAGAGGACATGTAGAGTCTCCGGAGAGCCTTTGCTGATATAGCTTAACCACCAAAACACTAATTAGCCACACAAGAACCCACAGGCCGGGGCTGTAAATTGGCAGCCCACAGGCCAAATGTACTTAGATACATGTTGACCTGTCTAAACATTGCACCATGGTGAAAAACAAAAGCGTGCATTAATATATTGATTTCTGTTTTGTTTTTAAATTAGAAAGATCTGGCAAGATCTCAGCTTGTATTCCCGCAGGCAAAGAGCCAAATGTCATGGCTTCCCTTCTCGGTCTCTCCATCACGGTGCCTGGTTACCGGGCAGATGTGAACTTTTACACTATCTGTCTGGCCATTTCGCATAGTGACTTTTGAGACTGCTACTAGGGGTGACAGAGTATCAGTCCCTGTATTTACAGCACAAGAAAGGGACTCAAAGAAGTGAAATTGTTCCCTGTTTGCATCGCAAGTAATGTCAGGGTCTGTTAGAACTAGAACTGAGTCGGGATCTGAGCTGAGTGCTGTCTGTCCACTGCTGCACCCTGGGGTGACAGAAGGCGACACCGGGGCTGTGGGGAGGGAGGCAGCTCCAGGGCTAGAGCCGCCAGGCCAAGCACGTCGAGAACGTGGCCGTCCCTCTTGCAGTGGACGAGGCCGTGGAGCAGGCGCACCAGGGCGTGTTCTTCAACCAAGGCCAGTGCTGCACCGCGGGCTCGCGCATCTTCGTGGAGGAATCCATCTACGAGGAGTTCGTGAGGAGGAGCGTGGAGCGGGCCAAGAGGCGCATAGTGGGGAGTCCCTTTGACCCCACCACCGAGCAGGGGCCTCAGGTAGAGAAATGCCCAGCACCCCTCTGTCCACCTCATCTCCGGCCAGCACAGACTCTGGGCATCTCCCCTTTCCTGCTGCCTCCTTCCTGGCTGGAAGCGTTGCCCCAGACATACCGCTTACTTCTTGCTTCCTTTTCCTTTTCTAAATGTTATCTCTGAGCCACTGTGGATCTAGGGTTGATGTAGGGCTGTTTGGAACTTAAGGGAATGATTTGGAGCCTGATAAGATGGTTCTTGACACAAGAACCCAGTCCTAATCCTTCCAACCCCTGGGTTCCAGACACACCCACAGGTGCCACAGTGTGGAAGGTGACCCTGTCCCCTTCCGGTCCTTCTGTTCTTCACCACACTGCCGTAGTCTAAAGAGAGTCCGTGCTGCCTGTAAATGTGGTCAGGCAGGGCTGCCCGACTTCCCGCAGCTCTGTGGTTCTCTCTTACTCTGGCCACACTGCGGCGGGGTCTTTCCTCTCGGGGCTCAGGCTGTGGCTCACCATAACCATGGTGATACATTTCCAAGTGAAATAGGAGTCTGAACATCTGTAAAGGGATATGTGAGACAGCTCTCGTCTGGGTCCCTACAGCGTGATTCTTCCTGTGCAGGATTATGTCTGCTCAGTTCTGGAAAACGTATTCTAGCTGAGCACTCAAAACTTGGAGGTGCACGTAGGTTTCTGTATTATTTACCATAATAATTGAATGAATGCTAACTCTTAGTTTGGGGCAGGGAAGAAACTGTCTTTCTATTTTGGACTAGGAAGCTTGTCCTTCCTCTGTAAGCTTCATCATCTCTAAAGGAATTACTTTAAAAATAAACCCCACAGGATTCATTGTGTGGCACTATCAAAAAAAGGACGTGTGTTAACTTACATATTTTTTTCATTATGACTTGCTAAATTATTCATTTGCTTATAGAAGTTGGAGTTTCCTCGTATAAGCTAGGAATAATAAATTAGCCAGTGTCGCCATCATTTTGAAACGTTTCCTAAATCTTCATCTCTGTGATTAGGCACAATCATCGAGCAGTACTTTTACTGGGAGCCTCCCTATATCAAATTAAACCATTGAAAATTGCCATTTTTGTAGGTGATCAATTGATAAATAACAGTTTCTTAAGATTTAACTGGATATGATGAAATTTTCCAAAAAAAAGTCATAATGGAGAGGGTGTTGAGAGTGTGTTTGTTTCCACCTTCAGAGAAGGATTTGCTTGTCGCACGCTTCCTTCTGCAGATCGATAAGGAACAGTACAACCGGGTCCTGGAGCTCATCCAGAGCGGTGTGGCTGAGGGAGCCAAGCTGGAATGTGGAGGCAAAGGACTGGGCCGGAAGGGGTTTTTCATTGAACCCACCGTGTTTTCCAACGTCACGGACGACATGAGGATTGCCAAGGAGGAGGTATCAGATATGGCATTCTTACAAAAGCCGCATCTTTCTTGGGATGGCTTCCAGAGCGTGTCTAGTAAACAACATCAAAACTTTAGCTGGTAGTATTTTACATGCGTTCCCTTTGCCATAGCAATAAACATGGCTATGGCTACAGCAATCCCAGTTTCAAGAAAAAAGTTAAACTAAAACACAAGCAAACCAGGGGAGACGAGAAGAGGGGACACGCTGTGTGACTGGGATTGCTGTTAACCAACAGAACAACCAGAATGGCCAGTCAGGGCCTCAGTAATGCACTGGCAACAGCAGTGCTGGAAAATATGGGCCACTAGGTAGTTGACTAGGAAATAGAACACGCATGCATCCTTGTGTCTGTGCATGTGAGGGACAGGAGCGCATTTACCAGCAGTCCCGAGCAGTGTTCGGGGGTCAGGGAGAAAGCCACTTTCTCTTCTGTACCTGAAGAACTCACCCTCAGTACACACAGGGGGTCAAGTGATGCTGGAGAAGTTGAGCTGTGCGAATGCTAAACTCTAGGTCCGACACATAATCTTACTCTGGGGAAGTTCTGAATATTTTACACTTTGGTGCTCCTAACCTTAAATGCCAACTAAATAATCAAGGCCAAGTAAACTTGCTTTAAAATGGGGAAAGCAGATAAAGAAATGGCAGAGCAGCCATACGGAGTCAAACTGTTCTGTTGCAGATCTTTGGTCCCGTTCAGGAAATCCTGAGGTTTAAGACTATGGATGAAGTCATTGAAAGAGCCAATAACTCGGATTTTGGACTTGTAGCAGCTGTCTTTACTAACGATATCAACAAGGCCCTCACAGTGTCCTCCGCAATGCAGGCTGGGACTGTATGGTAAGATCAGAAGCATCCTCGTTGTCCTGGCCCTGACAAACTCCACTGGTGGCAGAGAGCCTTGCGTTAGTCCATTTTCCATTCCTGTGACGGGTTACCAGAGGTAGGATAAGTTTATTTTGAAAAAGTTTATTCAGCTTACAGTTTTGGAGGCTGTGAGCCCAAACAGGGAGGGCCCCATGGCTCTGTCACTTAGTGGCGGATAGAATGGCTGAGACACACGGGAGAGGAAGCAATGGCATCATCAAGCACAAGGCCAGAGAGAGAAATTCAGGGCTTGGGCTCGCTCAAACAGCTTACTGTTTTAAGAGCTTTGGAGCCCGTGGGTGAGATCTTAAACCCCTGAGGGCAGCTGTCCCAGTGACCTGAGGACTCCTGCTATGGTCCACGCTGTCACCCAACGCTGCCACCCAGGACTAGGCTTGTAACACCTGAACCTTGGAGGACAAAGCGCATCCAAACTACAGCAGGGCTTTATAGTTCTTAGGACCCAGGGTCAGTAAATACACCCTCTAAGGATGAGGAAGACCTAAGTCTCCCAGACTTGGGTACACTTCTTATTGGCTAGACCAGGTAATCACAGCAGGTTTTAACCTACAATTTTCTCATTCAGAGAAAAGAAACGAAAAGTAAACCTGAAAAGAAATATCATGCTAATTTGATTATTTCTGTGCAGGTGGAATTGGTACTAACAAAACGGTATGTTTTCTTCTTTCAGGATCAATTGTTACAATGCCTTAAATGCCCAGAGCCCCTTTGGGGGGTTCAAGATGTCTGGAAACGGGAGAGAAATGTAAGTGTCACCGTTGCTAATGTCTGCAGAGAAATAGCGACTGCAAATATCACAGAAGCGCTCGGTTCTCTTACATCCACTTATTAAAGTCACGTTTTGATGAGCACATGCTACTATAAGCTAATAGTAGCCATGAGTAAAACATACTCCCTAACTCTAAGAGGAAGCAGAGAAAAATTAATGTACCAGTAACTTCATTGTAATAAGAGTCACTGAGGGAGGTAGATCAAAAATCTTGTAAATATAGAGGAGAAATCTATCAATTTTGCCTGATGGGGTCAGAGAAGGCATCATAGAGAAAACACCATTCCAAGTTTTAAGAGGAGGAATCCACACACTGCCAGCCCAAGGGCCAGGTGTGGCCCCTAGGAACCTTTTATCTCACAGCATTTTGAGATCTTTACCTAAGACTCCAAAATGAAGAGGCTTCCCATAAAATCTAGAGGGTTTTTTGCTTATTTTCACTCCCCCACAACAAAATCACCAGCTGTGAGCTCTGCACTTTGCCCACCAGTCCTGAGCCTCCCGGGCCTCAGCGCTTGCTGCCATTCCTGCCGAACCTGCTCAGCGCACCCCCTTATGGATCACCAGCTCAGACCCGGAGAGCTCTTTTGAGATTGAGACTGCAGAGTTAGGGCCTAGGATCAGCGGAGGGACTTCTTGGAGATGTGGGTGGAAAGGTTGGCTTAAGTCACATCTCAAAGACAGCAGCTGGCACCCTTGGAAGGCTTGCTGGACGCTGCTGGAGTCTGCATTCTTAATTCTAACTTAACCCTCGCAGCAATCCTCTAAGGTACCCGAGGTATTGTAAATGTTACTGTCGTACAGATGAGAACACTGAGGCTCTGGGAGATTGAGTAATTTGTCCAAGGTTGCACAGGTGGTAAGTGCGAGAGCCAGGATTCATATCTGAGCAGTGTGATTCTCCAAACTGCTGTGAGCCTCGAAGCTCTCCCTGCTTAATGGTCTAACGCTAGGGGCTAGAAAAGACCAGCTAAGGTATCTGAAACAACAGGCTCGCTGCAGATTCCCCAAACACCATCCTTACTTCTCCCACAATGCCTTTCTTCATCTTCCCTCACCGCAACTGTAAGTCACCCTCCAACCTTGAAAAACTATTCCTCCTTCTCCTTCTACTCAAGGGCTCCTCTGTTGGAAAGGCTGGTCCGAGTCCCTGTCCGGGGAGCCCGGGGCTGTCCCCTGAGCACCGTGACAAGGGTGGCCACCTGCAGGTTGCCTGATGGGCCGGCCCCTCCTTCTGAGCTCGGAGACCTGAGCCCCGCTTTTTGCAGCTCTGCCTGCCCAGCCACTGCTTCTCTCTTGCTGCCCTTTCCCATGTCAGTGCCCTGAGGTGACAGGTGGCAAAGCACAAGCTGGACAGAACCTGTCACCAACAGGGATGGGGGAAGCTGCAACCTTAGCATTTTAGAAACGAAGGACGCAGGGTTTGTGCACGGGAGCATGATGGGGGTACGCTAACATATCTGAAGAGGTGTGTGTGTGTGTGTGTGTGTGTGTGTGTGTGTGTGTGTGTGCATGTGTGTGCAGCCTGGGGGTTGGGGCTGTTAAGCGCGCTCATCTGGGGACCCCCTCTCGGAGATCCTGACTTAGTAGAGTTGGGCTAGGGCTCAGGATCTGCATTTTTAACAAGCTTCTGGAATGATTCTGATGCAGGTGGTTTGGGGACCTCATTCTGAAAAGTGCTGCTGTAAGCCAAATAAAAGTGCAGGGAAATATATTCCCTAAACAGAAACCCTTGTTTGCTTTACGGGTGAGTGTGAGTGATTCCTAAGATGGCTCGCTGGGAGCTACTAAAACCCAGTATTTCCCTTACCCCTGGGTGTGCCATGCTTGGTTTATCTTAGGGAACAGCCTATTCTTCTGAGAAGCAGGCAGGCCGGCTTCTGAATGTCCCTGTGCCCTGTGGCATTGCGTATCTGTAAAAGGGACCACACACAGAGACAAGCGCTTCCGTGACAGGCTGCTGGCCTTCATGCGGCAGAGTTTCCCTGTTAACTGTGAGCTGCACATGCCTCAGAACTGGGGTAAACAGATTGAAGAGAGAACTGGAATGGATCCACACTGCTGGGCTTCCGAGCCTTTGAGGAGAGCTTCTCCAAGTGTGTTGCGGGTGCCCCTCACCTGTCTCCTGGTCCCTCCCTGGACCTACTGAGATGGGGTCTCTGGTAGAGGGAAGACAAAACCCTACAGTTTAATCGGGTGGTGCTGAGCTTCAGGACTGGGTGGCCTCGCTGGAATCTTCAGCCAGCTGACGGCGGAGCCCCTGGCTGCTGGTCCGGCCCCAGGCTGCTCCTCTGCGCCTTGCTTGCCGGTCACACTGCTCCAAGGCTTCTCCCTGGCACCCTGGCTGCCCCAGCACGTGGGCAGTGCTCCCGTGCCTCGGAACAGGCCATGTGAGCTCCCTGCCTGGGACCCAGGCCAGGAACCCGAGCCAGCATGGTCCCCACTGCTTCCCGCACGGAGACTGCGGGATCCACCGTGCTGCAGCACCGACCCCGCCGTGCGGCCTGCGCGCCTGCAGACGCTCTCACATTTCCCACAGCCCGGAGATCCAAGTGGGAGGCAAGTGGGAGCCAGGGTGTGCCCCAGTCCGTGCACAAGCCAGGAAATGAGGAGGGAGTAACCCTGCCTCAGACAGAGGTTCTCGGAGCAGCACAGTCAGACTTGCCTGAGGACAGGAAGACATCTGGGGCGGCCAGGGCTGAGCTGGTCATTAGGAGCTGCAAGCTGCTGGGATGGAGTTAACGAGGGCGCCTGTAAGGACGGGTGCACCTCTCACTCTGAGCGGGGTGACCTGCACAGGCCAGATGACACCATGCCTGCCATCCTGCCTTGGGCCTCTGATGTCCCCTGGGCCTTGTCAACTCAGAGGAAACCTGGCAAAGTGACGGAGCCTTTAAGGAAATAGGACATGCTTGATTTTATGATGAGATGGGAGAAAGAAAAAAGCAACTGGAATGAGACGAAGGGAGGATACAAAAGCAAGGCGGAAGGAAAGGAGTGCCACGGCGAGCAGGCTGGGCCACAGGCAGCCCCCTTCAGGAGGGTGTGCAGGGGTGGAAGTGGCCACCAGAGAGCCCACCCCCCAGCCAGTCCCAGCTACTGCAAGCTCTGAAGAGGCTGGGGCTGGTCAGCTAGCTTCACTTTTCCTGAGCCCAGCACAGTCCCTGCCCCATAGAGATAGCTCAGTGTTTGTTGACCGAATGAGTGACAATCCTTGATCCATGACAAATCCCAGAGAGGAAGTGGCCAGAGGAAGTCCTGGGGAGAACTTACTAACAGTTCCCAGTTCCTTTCCAGTCAGCTCTTTTTATTTCCTAAGTCTTTCCCCTGACTCCGTAGGGATGTGGACAACACCACTCAGGACTGATTGCTAGGGGCCGAGCCTGGGAACCCACCCATTCCTCCAGTAGCAGCAGCCAGCTCCAGACAGAACCATCCAGGAAGGGCACAGAGCACGAGCTGGGGCCTCAAGGGTGGCTGCCTCGGTCCTTGGAACCAGTGCCAGCTGTGGGTGGGGACGGTGACCGAGGTGCTGGGACACCCAGTCCTGGCCATCCCTGGGCACCCTCTGGCCCGGCTCACCCAGGCTGGCGCTCTGGTAGCTGGGAGAGTCTGGCTTTCCGTGCAGCGGTGTGAGGACATGCCGTCCTTTACTGTAAGGAGTGGTGGCCGCTCCTGGAATGGTGAAAGAAGGCCTGTCGTAGGCGGTTTTGCACGGCTCCCCAAGACCTGCAGTTTCCTGGTGATGCCCTGCACCTCTCCTAGGACTCCCGCGTGGCTCAGGCCTGGTTGCCGGGGCCTCGGGTGTCCGATCTGCCTGTCCCTGTGTTTCAGGGGAGAGCTCGGCTTGCGGGAGTACTCAGAAGTCAAGACGGTCACTGTGAAGATCCCACAGAAGAACTCCTGAGGAGGCCGCGGAGGAAGGTGAGGGCGGCCTGTGCGCTCCCCTCTGCTTTCTCTGTGGGGCCTGCTCTTGGGAGACACAGTGGACCTGTGGCCCTCTTTACAGGTTGAGATGATGACACAGGACAGGCAGGCCACTCAGCTGACACTGACCAGGGGGCAGCGTTTCAGGCTCCTCTGGAAAGGGTCACCTTCATGACCTCGAATATGGGGGAGGAGCTGCAGCAAGGGGAGGAAGGAGAAAGGGGGTCATTCAGTGCATTTGTCACTAAGAACTGCCCTCTCCAGGAAAGGTGGCCTTCGAGCTGTCCTCATTCTCTTCCTTCCAGTTTCTCCCTGATCACCAGCCCTCCTTCTCCTCCAAGGAAATCTCGGCAGAGCTCATTTGGGACAGATGTTTGGGCCAGGAACAATTTTCCAAGGTTTTGCAGCCAAATTACCATTTCATGTTATCCATTTCTTCAAAGCAAAACATGAAATGGTTTTAGTTAGAGCCAGACCAGACTGAATCTGCCAGGAGCTGGTACCCTGCAGATGTTCTAAGCAGTAAGAACTTGGGATGTTCCTTATCCACTCTGGTTTCCTTGAATCTATAAATAATGCAAGTGAAAGAGCAAGAAAATGGAGAGCAGCGGTCATCATGCAAGGGTGATAGCTTCTGAGCTTGCAGCAGAGTTTTGACCGTGTGCGTGAACACGCATGCGCGCTTTTCTGGAGGGATGGTTGTCTTTCATAAATGGATAAGATCTTTTGCAAGCTTACTTTAAACTAACCAAAAAACAATCTAGGTAGACTTGAGAAGGTGGTGAGGCTGTGTGTTTTGCAAAAATCATCCCGTTTCCAACGCTGGCTGCCAGTTCTTATGCAGTGAATCACTGCCGCAGCTGGAACCCAACCGCGTCCTCCGCGCCCCAGCCCTGCCGCACTGGCACCCACCACACCCAGGGCTGCGGTGTGAGTCTGCCCCATCATGCCCAAGTAACGTGCCTGAAACTCACTGGCAGTAACCTTGGAAAGTCCGGCCCAGCCCGAGGGTTTCCTTCTCCACTCGCAGAGTTCTGTGTGCCACAAGTGCCAGCGCCCCACCGGAGCGCCTCTGTGTTTCCCACCCAGCTGGCCCTTTCCCCAGCCGGCCGCAGCCTGCAGAGGGAGAGGCATGCAGCAGGCCTCCTCCCTTTCCTCCCAAACTCACTGTCCTCCCCTCTCTCCACCGAGTCCCCCAGCTTGGTGGAGAAAGCATTAGCTCCCTTTTCTCCTCTTTGCGGCTGCCAGATCCAAGCCAGTGTCTAACCTAGACGAAGATCATTATTTAAAAGTACCAAACATAACCTAGTGAATGTGGAACACATATATAGCCTTCGGTGTTTAACAGTTTCTGCTTTCTAACCATACCGTTTTTCTGTTTATAACCCTCATTTATCCGTGATGTTTTGAAGAAATCTCCCCTTGCTGTTATTTACAAACAACAGTGCGGTCCGCAACCTGATGCCCGGACAAAAGCCGGCTTTCTGAGTCCTTCCATCGGATGCCCTGCTCTTCTCCCGTAGTGCAACCAATCGAACACGCCCATTAACCAACTAGTTACCTTTGAACTGCAATAGAGAATGTGAAAATGAAGATTTATTTCTTTTAATTTACTTAAGAAGAAACCTGTGCTAGCAATAAAGCATTTATATTGTGTACCCGTTGGGGTCCTTCGGCTGTGTTTGTAACTCTGTGCTACGCTAAGATGACCTGGGTCCTTCCCTCAGCTGCTGGGTTTTCCAGCTCTGCTGCTCTCTTGGGCTACTGAGAGATATTTTGGGTTACTAAGAGGGTATTTTTATAGAATGAATTAAGGTAAACAAAACCTTGTTTCCTGGCACTATTTAAAATCCCTGTGTGCACATAGTTTTGTGTGACAGAGAAATAAAACAAACAAAAAAATGAAATATAACCAAATATATGAATGGCGTTTCGCCTAAAACACGCCTATGTTGAGGATGCGGCGTGGAGAAGCTTGTAGGGCCTGTTCTCATCAACCTGAGCTCCACACAGCTGTGGGCATTTCACAGTAGTTAATTTTTATTTACCAAAGTGAAATGAAGACAGAGGCTGACAACTTGATAAGATATTTTAGCAATCATGAAAAAGAAAGCTGTAAATGGGGACCGTACCACAGCGAAGAGCAGTGATGGCGAACCTTTTAGAGCATTCAGTGATAACCAACAGCCCGATCCGGCACATGTGCCATAGGTTCGCCACCACTGGCCTAGAGCTTATGGGCTCTGTGTTTTCATTTTGGGCTTTGGGAGAGTGGCTCCCACCTTTCGGACCTGCACACACTCCACTTGTAACCCTTGGCCTCTCTGTTCAAGTTCTAGTCAAGTGAGACAAAAATAAACCTGGTAATTTAGCTCGGAGTCAATCCAACCTTGGGGAGGAGACCCATTTTCCTGGGTTGGGGTGTGGTGCTCTGGTCATGGGTCCCTGGAAGGAAGAAAGGAGACCCGGAGAATGCGGCCCCTGGGGCACAGGGCAGAACTCTGATGGAAGATAGGGCTCCCTGTGAACCGACCTTCTGTCGGGGCCTCGAGCCATCGGCAGGAAATGAGAAGACAGGCCCGGCGCGAGCCTTCGGTCTGAACAGTGCTGTCCGATGCGTGTGGACGGCGGTGACCTGAAGAAGGCAGATGCAAGACAGCGAGCGCTCTGGGCGAAAGGAAGGCCTTCAGAGGTGGCGGGAGGCCGCGCCCACGAGGAGCGGGCAGGAGAGAGCGGGCACAGGCGCCGGGGCTGCTCAGCCAGGGGTGCCTCACGGAGAGGCAGCGGGAAACGGGGAGTTGCTGGTGGCTCCGAGTGGGGAGTGACAGCAGTGGGACAAGCACACAGGTCTAGAGCAAAGTGGACGGAAGGAGTTTTCAGACTCAGTGACCAGGGAATGGCAGTGCCAGTGCCCTGAAAGCTGAAACCTTGAACAGAGTTTGGGGGCAAGATCTTAACCTCTGACTTCGGGGTGTGGATGGCGGGGTGCAGAGACACCCGGGTGGAAATCCCCAGCGAGCAGCTGGAGCTCGGTGCAGGTGACGAGTGTGGCATACACGTAAGCGGGATGGCTGCAGGCACAGGAGACAGAATGAAGCAGTACTGGGGCCGGGGAGCACGGCCAGCGGAGGCAGCTGTGGTCGCACGGCCTGCCCCTCCCTCCCTCACTCCCAGATGTCTGTCATGCCCAGCTCGGACAGGTGCTGGGGACACAAAGCCAGCCAGCGTGGCTGCTCCTGGGACATCTGCGGAGCAGAGGGGGCTTCCTCTACTGTCTCTCCAACCTCCTTCTAGGCACACACACCCAGCTCCCAGAAGGGCAGAGCGGCGCCTTCCCGGTGCGCTCGGGGCCTGGCCACAGTGACAGCTCTGCCCACGGCAGCGCTGATGAGCTGAGCAGCATGGCAGAGTGGGAAGCACGGTGCCGCAGAGGGTCACAGGAGATGAGAATCCCTCAGGCGGAGTCACTTCCCTTCCACAGGCCCCTGTCCCTCACTGTGCGACCTCTCCGCCCGCTTCTCAGAGGCGTGTGAGAATTAGGCACCCTGTGGATGATGTATAACTTCAGGGCTCCCGAGACATCATGCTGCGCGCGCGCGCGCACACACACACACACACACACACACACACAGCTGCAGCAAGCAAAACCCTCTGTCACCTTGTGGGTCAGTCTGCGGGGCATCAGCACTCGTCACTTCTCACCCCGCTTTGAGGCCATCCAGTAGACCCTAGCTCTCCGGGACAGTTCCTGCAGGAAGCCTCAGAGGGGGGCTCTGAATATCTCCAGCCCGCCGGGGAAAGGGGACGAATGTGACTCCGACATTCCCCCAGGTCAGTCACTGTGCAATTAGACCTGTAGGCCCAGGCCAGCCTCTCCGTGCTACCCCGAATGTCCTCCACATCCCCTGCTCGCCAGCAGAGACCAGCTGGGAATGACAGCGTGGGAAGTCCACTGTGGTGCCGTGGAAAGCCCTCTTCTCAGATGTGTCCCCTGTCTGATTCCTGCTTGCTTACTGGCCAGATTGAGAGGGAAATCAGGCTGTCACTTAGCCTTTGACGTGAAATTGCTTTGGCCAACTATCTGTGCAGCAAGGAGGAACCTGGAGCCAGCCTGGCCAGGCCCCACTTTTGCAAAAGCAGGGGCAGGGGCAAAGGCTCTGTGGCTTCAGTGGCTTGGGCCTGGCTGCTTGATTTGTTTCTCCAGAGCCGCCCCGTTCTTCCTCTCTTCATGAAGTCAGTTATTCACCAAGGAGGCTTGAGTTGCCTCATTTCTTTGACAACGTGGTTTCCCCAGCCTGTTTTCAGATGTGCAGCTGGTATCATGTTTTATATTCTGGGTGGCATAAAAAGTACACCAGCTCGAGCTCTCCTGAGCTGGAGAGAACGGAGACGCCTCTAGTTCCTCCCCGGGCTGCAGGGGAATGCAGGGACTGCGGGGGCCTGGGAAGACCTGTCTTTCCAGCTCCAGACAAGCGCATTCATCCTATGGTCTTACGCAGCACTTTCCCCAGTGCCTCCTGGTTAGTCGCTTTGACGGCCCTCAAGGCTGCCACGGAGGTAGCTGAGCAGCAAGGAAAAAGAACCCATAGCGCTGGCAAAGCCAAGCAGAGGATCTGTTTGTCAACATCTGAAGCCCAGGCTCCCGAGTTAGGTTCGTTCATAAACAACACAGGTTTCATGTAAAACGGAATAAAATCCAGATGCCACTTGTTAGTACAATTAGCTCACACTCCCTGTTTCCCCGAGGGAGTTGTGATGCCCACCACACCCTCAGAGCTTGAAACACTGCTCTCAGCCTGCTCCCACCTGGAAATGCTGTGCTAGAAGACACGCTATGCCTGCAGGGGAGGGGACGGGCTCCCTGGCTGGGGTGGGGGTCCTCACATGTCCCGCGTCCACTCCCTGAAGTCCAGACCTGACAACACTAATTCCAGAAAGAAGAGCTTTCCAATGGGCCAAGGGACGGAATTCCCTAGAGCACTCCACCACTCTAGCTGTGTGCCCTTGAAAACATGACCATTCGGACCTTGGTTTCCTCACCTGTAAAGTGGGGTGCAAAGAGCATGCGCATAAAGTGCTCAGCCCCCATAGTGAGAGCCCAAGCAAATGGTAACAATGAAAAAAAAACAAGAATCAGTATTCCCTACAGCTGTTGTCCTGAGAAAGTTGTACATCTCCTCTTTCCCAGGGACGGTTCCTATGCAGAAGCCGGGGAGGACGCCGGGATCAAGGCAGACTTAGAACGTGAGATTGCAGCCAGTAACTGGGGAGCAGTCGTGTACGGGAAGGATAATGACCATCTAAAAATAGCTTGTCTCTGCCCAGTCCATCCAGCTCTACCTGCTGAGTCCCCGAGATCCAGAGTTTCTAATGCACAAGGTGTTCCTGGCCTCCACCTATCTAAAAGGCTAGGCAGCAGGAAGGGGCCAAAGTTAAACTGGTGAGAGAGGGCAGCCTAAACCCACAGAAGGGCTTTGCTGCCTGGTGCTGAACATTATCTGGGGTGAGGTTACAATTACTAGACCATTGTCGTTGTTATCAGGGTCCCCAAAGTAGAGGAACATGGTAGCTTTTTGCCTGGGAGTAGAAATGACTCATCTGGTTCAAAAATTCGCATTCAACACTGGCAGTCCTGGGGCAAGTGATGGCGCCACCCCTCGCAGAGAAACATTCTGTAAAAGCAGCTGCCCTCCCTAAGGCCACAAAGCGCGACCCTCTAGGAGAGGCAGGGGCTGCCGGGTGTGGAAAACAGGACCTTCTTCAGCACAGAGGGCAACATCAGCTCAGCTTAAAGGGAAACAGACAGGAAAACTGAAAGATGCCCAGGCCAGTTCTGCTGCTTGTTTGGTTTCATTCCCAAAAGAAACTGCTATTCTTGCAAATTAGATGAAACACTTGCCCCCGGGAGGAATTGATAACCTTACAAAACCAGGGAAAAATAAACTCAGGACAGAACTCGCTCAAGCTGAGGGCGTGGCCTTGGGGCACGATGACCCAGGATTCTCATTTGGCATTTTTTGCCTCCTTTTCCCTGTCAAAGATAACAGATAAATTAATGCCAAAGCCACATGCATATTGGAAACACCTGTCATTTTTTTCCACTTACCCTCAGTGATATCAAGGGCTTTGTAATAAATAGGCTTGTCAGGAATTCTTTTTCAGGAAACGAAGCCACAGTTTTAGTCTTGTCTACTCAACACATTGTTCAGAAATGTTTTGCTAACCTTTAAGCTCAATTCCAGAGGAGAGGTTCCCATAGCCTCCAGTTAAATTGTTTCCTATTTTGAAGGTCATTAAGACTTTGGGAGATGTGCTTATTCACATGGGATTGAGTTACTGTATCCCTGTCCTCAGCTGAGAGGGCAGGAAGGTACAGCATTTGAAAGGAGAAAGTGTTCCTCGGTGCCCAAGCTGTGCTGGGAAGAAGGGGGAAGCAGGAGAGATGGCCACAGCTGCCCCTAGGAGTGTGGGGTTCTCAGCCTGCTGGGAGTGTGTGGACAGGTCTACAGCGATGAAGGCAGCGGGCCAACCCATGGGAGACTGTGGAAACCCTGCAGTTAAGGAGTTTGTCCTTAATGCCACAACCTGCCAACACTGGTCCTCCCACCTGTCATGGCGGGGCCTCCAACAGATGTGTTCGTCCACATCCACAGCAGCTGCCAAAGATGGAAGCAGCCCAGGGTCCACCAAAGGGTTGGTGGATAAGCAAAATGTGCCATGTATGGATATACACTTTTTCCGTTCATATTTCTTCTCTTGTAGTGAATCCCAAACTACTCTTTCTTCTGATCAAGACTAAAATTGCATGGAATGGTCCCCTTTACCACTCACCTAATCCTGCAGCGGCTAAAGCCAAACTCTTCAGGCTCAGAGCTACTTACATACAATTACATAGTAACATACAGTATTTTAATGTATATTATTCTTCAAAAAAGAAGAAAAACTGGATGCATGCTAAACCATGAAAGAAACTTAAAGGTATTATATGAAGTGAACTAAGCCAATCAGCAAAAAACAAAAACAAAAACAAGTATGAGAGTTCTCAAGTTCCTGAAGACAGAAAGCAGAATGGCGGCTGTGAGGGACAAGTGGGAGGGAGGGATGAGCGTCAGCATTTAATGGGAGTGGAGTTTATATGGGGAAGGTGAAAAAGTTCTGGAGATGGTAATGACGGTCATACGACAATGCGAAAGTACCAGATGTCACTGAACTGTGCATTTACCACGGCTAAATGGTAAATTCCTGTTGTGTATGTATTATATTACCACAATACAGTTTTTTAAAAGATCTGGCAAATTCACACATGCTCAGGGTGTGTGACCGATTAGACCTAAAGTATCACTCTTTGAGGAACACCTGCATTCAAGCACGAGGGAAGCCTTAAATCAAAGCTCCACGTGGTCCAGGGGAGGCTGCAAGGGGAGAAAAACTAGAGAGCCTCTCTAGATGCCTCCCTCTGCTCCTGCTGCAGGAGAGGAGTCTGTAGCGACCACGCATGTTGGTGATAAAATACGGCTTTCCAGGCGGCTGCTCTGCTTTTCATTCATCTGGTCAGGACTGAAGTTGTCCTGAATGGACCCCTTGCCGCTCACCCCATCCTGGAGTGGCTCAGACCACACTCCTGGGGTTCAGGGCTGCAAACGTTTCAGTGGTTTCAGAAACTGTTTTCCAAAGGGCAATGGGATCGTCCAGTGCCCACACTTAAAACATGGACTGAAACAGAAAAAGATCAATTTAGGCAACGGTTATATAATAGGATTTCACAAGTAAAGAGGACCTTTGAGATTATTCAGTCTAATGCCCTCACGTTTCAGATGTAGAAAATGAGCCAAAAAAAAAAAGTGGCTTCCACAGAGTAAACCCTCAAACCTGGGTCCTGTGACTTCAGTCCAGTGCCTTTCTCCTCTGACTCCTAGGACAGAATTTTGGGGAAAGTGATGTCCCGCTGAATCCCCCATATAACTTCACAGAAGAAAAACACTGTGATTTTTTTTGTTTTTGTTTTTGGTTTTTTTGCAGATGTTTCCAGAAAGCTCCATGCAATGCTCGTTGAACCATTAGTGCCCACTTAAGCACATCATCACTTTCCCAGGTCAGCTTGAAGTAAGTAAGGGTTTTGAAGGGGAAAGCACCTGGGACAAGCAAAGTCCTTTTTGTGTAGAGAAGTAGCACTGGGAGAGAAAGGTGCCGGGGCTGTGGGGAAGTGAGGAAAATAGATCCCAGGATCCAGAAACCCAGATTCTACTGCCTTTCCTTTCTAAACACCTCTGTGACGGCCCTGGCCAATACCTCTCAGAGCTCGGTTCTCTTATCTGTAAAACAGCGTCTTCTGTGGAGAGGGAAGGGTTGCCCTGCAGGTCAGTAGCTCTTGACCCTGGAATCAGATCCACTTCAGAGAACTGGCTAAAAACAGCTGCCCTGTCTCCTTTGGGTATTCTGATTCAGTGGGACTAGAGTAGCATCCTGACATCTATATTTGCTCTTCATCTTATTTTAAATGTGAATTGTTTTGGTTAGTATTGAATAGTTAATTGCATGCATTGGATTCAAACTTCAAAAGGAAGAAAAAAGTACGTGTATATTGTAAGATTCCTCCCAGGGCTTTGTCCTTGTCCCTTAGAACTCTCCCCAGAAGAAAACCCAGTATCATTTCTTGGGATCTGTCCAAAAATGTCCACTGCGGCTGTGACATACAGCCAAGTGCTGGCCCTGGAGCTGCTCCCCGGGCAGGCCGGGGTGGCTCTGAGTCTACTCAGTGTGTTGGAAGCGTGCCAGCCATGGATGGGTGCTTAGCTCTGTGCTCCGCATGCCTGTGAGCCTCCCCCACGTGGATTTGTGTGCCTTACTGAAGCTCAGTGTTGTTCAGTCCCTGGACGGCTCAACCATGTGCACCCCAGAGCACGGGGGGGGGGTTTCTCCCACGGGGAAAGCTTGGTTCTCCCTCTGGCATAGAACCAAGCAGGCAGGGCTCTTCCTGCTCAGAGTCTGGCAGAGGCTTCCAGGTCACCGGATGGACTATGGGGACCCAAGAGCTCCTGACGGAAACCAACTGAGGTAGAAACTGCCCCTCCTGGTGCTCCTGTGGGAAAATGCAAGTGCTGCCCTGTGTGTGGCACCTCTGCCTTCTCCTCTCATCCACTGTGACATTGAAAACTGGAGTGCAGAGACTGTTCCCCAAAGATGACTGATTGCGTATCTGCAAAACCAGCCCAGAAAAGGAGCTCGAAGTCTGGGGAGGAAAGGCCCTTCATTCCTGCTATTTGCACCACGAATGGCCTTCCAGATCGTCTGTTATTGTCCCAACACCCTGCGTTTCCACATACTCCTGCCTTTAGCTAATAAATAACACAGCGAAGCTTCACCAGGGGTCTGGTTTTGGACAAATTATCTTTTCAGCACTTGGATCAGTTTACTTCCTAGCTTAGTTGTTTCCTGTGTGTCTCAGCATCCAACTGGCTTGCCTCGGCACTGGACATGAGTATGGGCTTTGTGTGTGAGAGGGTGCAGGAAGAACTCTTTCGAACTGCTGGAAATCTGGTTCCAAGCTCCCTGGGGACAGCCCAATGCTGTGGGAGGGATCCTTGACTAGGAATTGGGGTACCTGGGTTCCGGTCCCAGCTGTGCTCTGACTCCACAGAGGAGGTCTAATCCTCAAAGCTGGCTTCCTCTTCTCAACATGCATCCCTCTAATTCACTCCGGTTCTTCATGTTACACTGCTATACTTAAACCTCTCCACTCCCCTGGGAGAGGGGTATGAGTAATCCCATTTTATTGATGGCGAATAAGATGTGAGAGGACATCAGAAGCATTGTGTGGGAACAGGAATCCTGTGTTCACCCCCTGAGCCTCGGAATGAAGCATCAGTGGAGGAGATAGAGCCCCCAACCCCAAGCCTCTGCCAGGTCACTCCCCACTCCACAGCTCTCTCCTCCAACCCGAACGTACTCACCTGGCACCCTTCCTACCCACTGGCATCTACTTCCTCCCATGGAACCCGTGCCCACTTCCCTCCACCTCTTTCTTCTGGTCATCCCGTCCTTCACACATTCAACACGAATGAGTCACCTGGCACTGGGCGCTACACTGAGTGCAGCTACTAAAGTGAATGAGAAGCCTGGTCCTCAGGAGCTCCCTGTCTAACATGGGGGACAGAAAAATAAATAAATCACAGTTATATGCTCGATTAAGTGCTGTGTTAGAAAGAAAAAAATTGCGGTGGGAAGGCAGAGGAAGAAAGTGATAAATTCTGACAAGGGAGCAGAGGGAGTTTGGGGGGCAGATTTTACAGAGAAGGTGACATTTGAATTATTTAATACTTCCTTGCTCCCAAAAAGGATTTTAGAAGGACGAATGCAGGTCAGAGATCAGAGAGTGAGAACATTATGATTTACTAGGCAGCCGACCAGGTATCAGGCAGTTTTTATTTGCCCAGTGGCACACAGGTAGAAGACGCAAAGGCATATCCAAAGTCCTGACTCTCTCTGGAACTGTGGTTTCTCCAAAATTTTAAAAAGTAGAGGTAAGCTATGAAAGAAAACCCAAAGAATATGGAATCAAATTTAAGGGCAAAGTATTTATCCATCAGCCAGGGGTAAGGAAAGCCATGAGGTGTTGGTGGCATCTTGATGATTGATTCCGACAGCCTGGGAGGGAGACAGAATCTCTTGTGCCAACAAGTGGGAGAGATGCCTGTGTGCCCTGCTCTGAAATTGGAAGAAGGTGGGTGGAGGATGATCCAAAGAGGGGCCCTTGAGGGAAAGCTCACTGCCATGATCTGTGATCAAAAGACCCTGATTTCCATCAAGCTCCTCTGGTGTACCAGGCTGGCCCTGGACTGAAGCCTGCTCTGTTGGAACCCAGGAGGACCAGGGAAGCCAGTACAGGGCAGGTTAGGTTACAGGATGGAGCCAACAGCACTCAGCTCAAGGTCCAGGGGCACACATGGTAGTGGGGACAGTGGTGGAAAGATATTCCCGGAGGCGCTGAAGAACACAAATACCCCATTGGGCACCAACACTAGGAGAGGAGAACTCTGCCTCCTGAGACAGGACCCCCCCACCTCACTGACTCCTGGCGCATCCACGGCCAGGCCTGCGGGAGCTCTACAGAGCACTGTGAGCATCTTGGCTCCGGCCTCCAAGAGAGTTGTGGCATGCTTTATACTCCCTAGGCCTGCTGCACATTGCCACAACAAATGACATTCATAGAGTACACGGAGAACTTACTGGGTTGAATAAAGAAATTTATTCTCGTGCTCTATTACAAAATGACCTCAGATTGAAAAACAAAACAAAACAAAACCTTGCATTTGACCAACTGGGGACATTAGAATAGAAAGAGGTCAAGAGTGGTACTAAGGCCGGGTCTGGAGGCAGCCAGGCTTCCAGTCCAGGCTCTGTGTGTGAGACTTGGGGTGACCCCCACTCTTCTCCTGCAAAGTGAGCAAGAGCATAGCATGTGAGGTGCAGTGCTATGGGGATGGCTGACAACACACGGCAAAGCGCAGCGCACAGTAACCATTCGGTAAAGATATTTCTAAAGGTATGCACACAGCAGACTAGGAGAAAGTCCCTGCAATATGTGTAGCGACAAATTATCAGTGTCTGGAACAAAGACTTCCCAGCAATCCATGAAGACAACCTAACATGAAACTGAACCAAGAATAGAAACAGATAATTCACAGAAAAGTGAATATAAAGGGTCAGTTAGCACATGACAGTCAGATTCTCGTCCTTACCGGTAATCACAGCAAAGCACGCTGACAGTCACGAGACGCCGTCAATGCTGATTGATACAGTTCTGTACAGCTCTACCGTAGAAAAGCTGCACTTGCTTCCTTCCCTGTGGCACAGAAAGAGGGGGTGTTTTAAACATACTGTTCAGTGAAGCAAGCTTGGTGCAGAAAAAATACATAGAGTAAGACACCACGTAGGCTAAGACTGTGTGCAAACACACGGTACATATGCACAGTGCACGGGCATCACTGTAAATGTGTAGAGAAAGACTTGCAAAGTTTCATGCCGGGTGGCTTGGTTACCTCTAGGGAATGGCTTGGCAGGGGAGTGAGGTGATCCAAGAACACTTAACTTTACCAGGGAAGTTTCAGTTCCTTAGAAGAGCATGTTCACAGACTAGCTTAAACGGGCAAGTTAAATGGACAAATGAGCATGCGTGTGCACACGCGCGCGCACACACACACACACACACACACACACACACAGAGTTTGCCTCAGCATGAAGCATAATTAGAACTTCTGGCTCTGAGGCCAGACTGCTGGGTGCGCCGCCCTGCTGCTCCTGTTCTCTCTCTGCGGCTTAGCCAAGCCATCTCACCTCTCTCTGCCTTAATTTCCCCATCCTTCATACGAATGTAATGGTATTTGCGAAGGAGAGCTGTGAGAGGCATGAACTAAACCATGCTGACAGCTGCGTGCACGGAGTGTGGGAGACTCTAGTAACGGCGTTTACGACCCCTTCCTGCCACAGGTCAGCCAAAGTCATTCCATTCAGGAATTGGAAAGGTCTCCATTTATCCCACTGTCCTGCAAATGATGAGGAAACGAAGGCCAGAGAGTCTGATGCCCTGTCCAATGGGCACAGTTGGAGCACTTTAGATCCCAAGTCCAGGCTCTGGTTCCCAAGTCTTAGTGCTCTAATAATACAAAGTGAAGTTCTCCAAGTTATAAAAATAGCCATACCATGCTTCATTTCTGCAGAAGGCTACTAATGTCTCTTCCTTTACATACATTTCACTAGAATTCACCCGGAGAAGGACAGTCCAATAAAAAGCTTTACTCCCGGCAGGAATATTTTGCTTTGGAGAAGAGAGAAAATCAATCTTGGGTTGGCGATTCTCTTGTTCCCAGCCAGTGGTCCGAGGACATAAATCACTAACAACAGACACTTGTATTTCAAAGCACTTTCACATATTATCTCACTGGCCCCCAAGACATGGTGGGGGAGGTCTCATTTATTATCTCAAACTTACAGAGGAAGAAGTCGAGATTCAGAGTTTAAGGAATTTGCCCAGGAGTTGGAGAAAGAATTTCGTTTCCCACTAAGTTAAATGTCAACTTTTTACATTCATTTTTAAAAATAAGCAATTTTAAAAGTTTGGAATATTCTTTTTGCAGGGTTGGAATAAAGGCAGGTCCCAACATGTTTTATGAGAACACACATGTGGTCGAGCACACATTTCAAATATTCTTTAACAGAGTCACTTTCAGATATGTCGTCTTACTGACAGAATATCCACCCTGATGCTTGTTTCAGAAAAGTTACCATCCTTTTGTAAAAAATTTTTTTTTTTTTTTTTTTTTTGTGGGTACCGGGGGGACGACCTCAGGACCTCGCGCGCCAACAGGCACCCGTGCCGCTGAGCGATATCACCGGCCCCTTTTTCGTATGTGGGTTCCGGGAGTCGAACTCGGGCCCTCGCGCTTGCAAGGCAGGCGCTTATGCCGCTGAGCCATCTCACCGGCCCTGTAAAAATGTTTTTATATAAGATACGTTAAAGGCTAAAAGTGACTTACTGCTTAATACTAGTTTTTGGTGGCAGATAAATGTAACTTGATAAATATAGCTAAGCTATCTTTGAAGAAAAGTTCGAAAAACTCATCCAAACATCCCAAGAACTATGCGCAGACCCCCTTCATGGGGTGCCCATCTGCAGCTATATCCAGAAGGAGCTGGAGATGACACAGAAACATTAAAGGCAAATACTCCTCTCTATGGGAGGCAGCGCTCATTCCTCAAGAAAGAGGCGTCTGGGAACAAAAATGCAGCTCTCAAATGCCGGGCGCAAGTTTGCATAGATGTGTGGGTTTATCTCACTCTGCCTGCTTGGATCGAGGTCCTTCTGCAGGTTTATGGGAATAGAGTCGAGCATTTAACACTCTCTAATGCGCAAAGTGAAAGCAAGAGAGGCTTCGTAGAGGGGCACAGGTGTGTCCAAGCAGGTGTGCGTGATCAGGTGTAAACCGGAAGAGGAAAAAGCTCTGAAAACGAACGAAGAGCTTCAGACTAGAAAGTTCTTAGGTCTGGAAGAGAAAGTTCCGCCTGGAGCTTCCCCCATGCAAGACGTGGGAGGCGAGTCCTGTGGGGAAAGGGAATCCGCTCTTCTGAGAAGGACTGCCCTGCCTGGCAGGAGAGCATTCTGATGAACTTCTACCTTTGGGTACAGCAAGTGGTAAAGTGCAAAATGCAAACAGTGCAACAAAGAAATGCAAATGGCACGTCTGTTGGTGCAGTGCAGCCCAGCCCTCCCCCAGAGTCCCCCCTCTGGACCGCTTTGAAGGTGATGGATGGAGGTGGGCTCCCTGCTCAGCGGCTTCAGACTCCCAGCTGCCTCCTGGAGGACTCCGGGTGACCAGATTCTCACAACTGCCTCTGAGCACTGTTGTTCTTCAACAGACCCGTCACCTCCTGAAGACAGCTGGGAGAGTGTCCGGAGCGAGTCTTCCTTCCTCAGTGTCTGCGGGCTTGCAGCATGGACGAGAGCACCCACTGCTACACAGGGTTTCCTTCCACATCTCTCGCCCATCTCAGTGCTTTATTGGTGAGGTCAGTGGTGTACATCTGTATGCCAAAAGGTGTTCTGTTTTGTTGGCACTACTGAGGACTGAACCCAAGGCCTTCATGCTGAACTACATCCTCAGCCTTTATATTTTTTATTTTGAGACAGGGTCTCACTAAGTTGCTCAGGCTGGGGAATCCTCCTGCTTCAGCCTTCGCAGAGTGCTGGAATCACAGCCATGTACCACTATGTCTGACTGCCAAAAGATTTTTAAAAAATCTTTGCCATAACAAATAAGCTGGATAATAAAATAATAAAAATCAAGTGCCACCAACACAAATAAATCTTTTAGAAGCTTGTTCGTGAGATGAATTCTCTTTGGGGCTGAGAGAGAACCCATACGTTGTTGTCATGGCTTAGATTCCAACACCAGCATAATGCCTGCCCATTACAGCAGCCTTCACAAAAGAAATTGCTAAGAAAGACTGTGCCAAAATCATCAGAGGAAAAACGTGCTTATGCAGCTGCAAGACAAATCACAATTCCTTAAGGAAATAGGAAATACACTGGTAGCACAGTGCTTGCAAAGTTAGCGGTAAAAACTACAACTTCCCCAGAAAATAAATCCAGGTGGCAAGGTCTCCTGCTGGTGGAAGATGATCTACAAAAGTGCTTGATACAAAGGTGAAGAGAGGGATGCAAAGAAATCCTCCAGCTGCCTACATATGGCATGGGACGCCTTCAACGTACCCAAAATGTCGGACACCTGGGGCTGAGAGCGAGTTACAAGAGAGAGAAGGAAAGAAGGGAGGATGGTAGAATGATGGAGGGAAGCAAGAGAGAAAGGGAGTTTGGATGTTGAAAGGCCCGTGTGTTACAGTTTTGGACGCCAGGGTATGATGATTGAGAGGCGGTGGACTCCGGAGACCATGGGACCTAGTGGAACGCCCACGGTTCATTGGGGGCATCCCTTGGTGGGTTCTGTGGGACCTTGCCCCTTCCTCTCCCTCTTTTGCATCCCAGTGAAGAGGTAAACAGTTTCCTCTGCCATGTCCTCCCTGCCACTGCCATCTTCACAGCCACCAGAGGCCCAAAAGTGGAGTCCACCCCAATGATGGACAGGAACCTCTAAAACCATGAGCAAAACATAAAATTATCTCAGGTATGTTGTTATATTGATGGAGAGCTGAGTTACACAGGAGTGAGGGAGACAGAATATGGGAGGTCTCCTCATTGCAAAACGATGGAAATATTCTCCCTGCAGGAAGAACTAGTCTAAGCTGATAGATTAGTGGAGCACAGATGGTGACATGGTAGAGGGAAGAAATCTTCACAGACATTGTTCTTGGCATCTGCCAAAGAAAAGACAGTACTTGAGCTGCTACCTGGAGACTTTCTCAGCCTTGAACATGGTGTAAGGAAAGAGCTGCTTCTCAAATGGCTCAATTCTGAGACTGGGAGAGACCTGGAGACCCTGAAAGGGGACACGCACAGTGACCGTGTTCGCTGTCAGGATTAAGGAAGCACGTGTCAGGTGTGCAGCACTCTACTCCAGTCGGGAGTTGCAATCCCTTGTGCCAGGTTTAACCTGCACAGTCGAGGAGGAAGGCCACGGCACGGGTGCGCCATAGCGGTCCAGCTCCGAGAGTCAGCTCAGCCACGGACACCTCTACTATGGGAGACAGGACCAGCATCCCCGGGGGGTGGAACCTCCTCTGCAAACACAGGCCCGGAAGCAGGGCTCGCTAAGCTTCATTTCCATCTGGAAGAAGCCACAACCCTAAACCTAGTAACCATCCGGGCCAAGGGTGAAGCAGCTCAGGTTTGGAAATGGTCTTCGCCACCTCTGCAAACCTCTTAACCCTGCATTCCTTCTTCAACAGGAGCTGCTTTGTCTGAGAGCACCTTAGTCTGTTGTTTTTCCTCTGGAACAATTCATTTTATAACAAGAAATCAAAGAACATAAAAAAGCAAAAATCCATCTCTCTCTACCTATTCTAACAAAAACGTAAAAGGAAGACGAAATGGAAGATTCGGTTACTATTTCCAAAGGTGAGCTTCCCTTCCCCAGATGGGAGTCCTACATTTGGTTTGAGTGATTGTTTTAAATTGGTGTTTTTCTTTTCCTAAGATAAATTCGCAAATTTAAAAATATGCGGTCTCCAGGCTCCTCCCAACACACTAGTCAGATCCTCTACTATGGTCGAAGCCTGGGATATCGCTCTTGAAAATCTTCTAAGATCCATATGCCACTACCCGCCCTAAGTTCCAGGTTCATATTTGGGAACTGCTGACCTGATAGTCGTTTGCAGGTAGTAACTTCCCAGAAAACAAATTAGTTTCATCTAGAACTCACGCTAAGACTAACAAACATTTCTAAAGAGAGCCTTTCTGTGGAAGTTATTCATTTTAACTTGGCTGAACTTGCTGCAGTTGCTCTTAACCACACGCGACTCAATCCTCATTTGTAATCAGACTAGTAAAAATTAAACTTGTTGCTATTTTGAGGTTATTATATATGCTAGTCAATAGGGAAAATTCAGAACAGAATAGAGAAATCAATGAATACTGGTCCACTGGAACAATTAAAATGTGTGTCATTTTGGCCTTGAGGTCTGTATACCTTGTATAATGTGTCTCCAAAATAGCTGTGGTTAACCCACTAAACTGAAGTGGGTTTTCATGAAAAAATAACAGAATTATGCCTGTACTTGCCTTTGAAGAATAAACTTTCTTTTGGCAGGATGGAAGAAGGCTGGACCGGGAAGAGACTAGAAGCAGGCTGCAGAGATCTACGACACAGCCATCTTTGACAAACTCTGAGTGGTGACGCAGGGGAAAGAACAGGGGCCAGATGTGAAAGCTATTGGGAGACGCACTCATGAGAATTTGATAGGATGGAGATGACAAAGCAGACATCAGCCTTCATTTCCAGAAAGAAATAAGGCAAGTAGCTGCCCTTACCATCATGTGCCCTTGTTTTCTTAGATCCTTTTCTTCCCGTCTTGTCCCTACCTCTTTTTTATAATTTTCTATACCCACTAAGAACTGAAATATCACCACCACTGTCCACATGGGCTCCACTCCCACAGGCTGTGAGATCTGGCCACAGACAGAAGTTGGGACATTACAGGTCCCGGGTGCTTATCACTTCTTAATCATAAAAATACCAACAGAGCACTGGTACACTGCTTCACATGGCCGGGATTCGCACATCTGCATTTCACTGCATTCTTGCGACCGCCCCTGTCTGCAGGAAAGAGAGACTGGTCCACAGCGCATTCTTAGGGAAGCAGGGCATAGTGGCCCCGCAAGTCTGTCTCTACCACCCCAGACTGGTTTCTCACCCGCTGCCCCGGGGCTGCACTCAGACCCTGACGTTGGTTCTACCTTTAAAATGGAGCCCATTAAGTACCTGCCTCCAGGGACCTTTATGCTGGCTGAAAGAAATAATGTACAGCAGATGCTTGGCCTTGACTAGGTGAAGCCTCAGTGAGTGTTAGCTGCTGCTTTTACAGGTCGCCAAGCCCAAAGTCCTGGCTTACCCTTCTGTATCACGGCGTCCCCTGCTGCCGGACAGGAGATGTTTTTTGGAAGGCCGTATTCACCTTACGGGCTACTGATGAATTTCTACTTGTTGACGAAAGAAAAATGCCAAATTCAAACAGAAACACTTCTGTTTTGGTGGGCCTGCACGTCATTTGGTAGCCAGAAGCGATGCCCTGAAGTTACTGAAAATGCAAAGTGGGAAGTGTCCACAGGGATGCTGGTGTCTTAGGACCTTCTCCCACACTCGGTGGAGCCTCCTGTACTTACTTGGAGGAAGTGTACGTTTGACGAGTGAAACGTTAACATGTCCATGTGTCTTACAAGAGGCCCAGCTCGTAGGCTGAAGGCTTTTTGGCTTGTACTGGTTGGCAGTTAAGTAGAAACTACAGAGCCATCGGGATGTCCTGAGATCCTGGTGACACTGGCATCCGTATTGCTGACAAGGGTATGGGGCCACGCGGTGTGTCCTCCAAGCAGCCACCAAGCAGATGGGTAAATACAAGTCTACAGCTCCCCATCGGCCTCTCCTTCCACCGCCATGGCTGCTTTTGCACTGCCGAGCCACAGGGAATGATGTAAAGGTGGCAGGGTGGGGAGGGGATAGGAGCCCTGGCACATTATTTTGGGGCATGATGGGGAAAGATATCTTAAGGAAAACATTTCAAAAAGAAAGGAAGAGGCCATTGTGCCGGGCTGGATGGAATAAATGCTTGAGCAGCATTCTGTCCAGCTGGGGAAAGGCCAAGACTAATTTAACCTTTGGTCAAATGGTTGGGAGTTAGCTAGTTTCCTTTTTCCTCTGACATCACTCCCAGAGAGTCAGACAAAAATAACATGGTCCCGATTACATGACATTATGGGCTCTGAAAATACACCAGGGAGGATGGTGTTGAAACCCCTCGGAGGCAAATTAATCCTAGCAAAGCAACAGCTGTAAGACTGATACAAACAGGAGAAGCAACAGCATATTGGTTCCAGGCTTGTTTGAAAGTTGATTTTAATCCAAGCAATTAAAAAAGGGTTAAAGGCACTAATTTGGAAGGGTTTCTGTTGCCTTAAGATGGTGCTTTATGAAATATTCATCCATCCTCTGCATGCTGTGGTTTGCTGTTAGACACACTTTGGGATTTAATTCCTAAATTCTGGTTTCTATCTTTATTGTTTAAAATTGAGATAAATGTCATGGTGAAAGAGAGCTTGCCCCTCTGGAATCAGGGCTTCCGCATCAGGTCTCTAGCTGGGAAGCTCTGGTCTATGATCTGCTTCTACCCTGGGCTGCTTGCCCGAGCCGGGCAGGCAGGAGCTGGGCACCTGCCCCTCCTCCCTGAGTCTGTTCAGAGCAGACACTTGAGCTTTTCCTGAAAGCACAGCCTGTAGCCCCTGGAGGACAATTTGCAGAACTTGTATGCACCATTTACACTCAAAAATCAAAATATTTCCTCTCCCCGGGACACAGCAGCCCTCTCTCCACACCCACCTGCTTTGCAATTGGGCATTACTTGGAGACCCAATATGAACCCTAGAATAGAAATCTCCCAGCTGGACCAGAAGTTAGCTGAAAGGAACACACTCTTAGAACAAGAGGAAATCTAGAGTCATGGTGTCTGTACTCACCACTGCCTGGATCCCAACCCAGCTCAGCCCACCGCTGCTGGTGTGAACTTGGAGAAGTCCTCTTCGTGCCTTAGTGGCCTCGTTTGGGAAATGGAGAGAAGAACAGTGCCTGCATTGCAAAGTGGTCAGGAAGATGAGAAGAGCTCCTCTCAGGCCCAACAAATAGTAACAAATAGCTGTTCACAGGACCATGGTCACCTTGGAGGTCTTGGCAAACTTATTTCCATTACTGGGTAGTGGCTGGTGCCCCAAAGTAATCTTCAGGACTGGGCTGATTTCCATGTATTTAACGATAAAAGCAAAGACTACCAGGATAACAGCTATGGAATCAGTGAAAAAGAAAAAAAAAAAAAAATCACTCCCATGTCTGATGAGCAAGCAGAACAGATCTGTCTTTCCCTGGGAAACAGGGAAAATGGTTTGGGCACTGTTAGGATTGGAGGGAGAGTTAATTTCTGGGGAAGAGAGAGCAACTGCATCAAAAACATAAGACATAGATGGTCCCTCTGAGGGAATGCTGAAACCTGGGAACCGTGGCTCCACCCGCCCATCTACCCATCCACTCACTCAATGCGTCCTCTTTAATCTGTACTTGGAAGGTTCTGTGCTGCTCTCTATTCACGCAAAGTGCAACTTATAGCAGAAACACGTGTTAAAGCATAATCATACAGATATTTCGTTTACCATTGTGTAACCTGTATAGGCTATTTCAAAAATAGGGTGGCATGATGGGAAATGACGCAGTCTACTTTAGTGGGGGCCCAGCGGATGCTTTGTTGAGGAAAGGACAGAAGTGAGGTGGGCACATGAACAGCTGGAGACTTGAACTTATGCCTCACATTGTTCCCTGAACAGGTCAGCACCCTCATGCCACCAGCTATGGCCCATCTTGGCATTGGCCTTGTGAGCTGTCACCACTTACGCTTCTACCATGACACCACGGTTCCTCTCTGGAGTAGGAATTAGACTCGTACACAGCTTTTATTCTCTGCATTCAAAATTGGGCCCAGGCTGGGTGGAGCTGTTTCTTGCCCATGTCACACAGCAGCTTGGGACTGCAGTAGGAATCCTGAGTTGCGGTTAGCACTCCTCCCCTATGCCCTGTGACTCGGAGCTCATACTCTAAGCCCTATTACTGGACTTCACAAAGAAATAATGAGGAGATGCAAATGTCCCTTAGAGAAATGTCTCCTGGAGAAATTCTTTTTTGAGGCAGCCCTACTTTTAGGGGAAAATGAGTCCTTCCTTGGAGATCCCCAATCTACTCTGAAGTAACTCTAGGGTCACACCATTAAAAATATAAAAATAAAATAAAAATTCAAAAATATGTTTGCCATGGCTGTTTGCCAGGTTGAAATTTGACTGACCTGGCTTCCTCAGAGAAACATACTTCTGAACATTTCAGACACATTACAGATCTTCTGTTAACACAGCACATAACTACAGGACTCCAACCCAGACTGTGTGACTCTCAGCCCACTGCTTTTCAACTCCAGCATGAGAAGTTAGGAACAAATTCTGCTTGGGGTGCACGAAGGTTACAGAAATGGTGAATGTCTCAAACGGTGATTTCCCAGGAGCAGATGGAGCAAGGCAGATGGTCACTAATTTGTTTAACAAACATTCACTGGATGCCAACAAGCTAAGCCTTGCAGATCTCCTGGTGAATAAGACTAATACAAGTCCCACTCTCATGGAACTAATAATTGTCCATAAAATTCATATACTAAACACAGATTACCCAGATAAATTATTAACTACAACAGTGCTGCCTATAGGACACACTTATAGAGGGAGACCTGGACTAGGGAGAAGGGCAAGATAGAACTTACCACGTGCCCTCCCAAACCAGGTCCTAGCTCGGTCCTATGCACCTCAGAGAACCCCATCCCCAGTCCCACAGGTGCGGAGGCCGAAATCCAGGGAATCCTCACACTCTTCATTCTCTATTGCCCATACCTCAACAAACCCCTTCGATTTTGCTCCAAAATTCTTCCAAAGCTTTGCACCTCTCTCCCTTCCCACTGCTGCTGTCTCTATGAGCACTGTCACCTTTTGATTAGGCTACTGCTGTGCTCCTGCAGGTCTGCTCTCACTCTCCGTGGGCCCTGCAATCCACTCTGTTCACTGCAGCCTCAGATTCTGAATGGAGAGCCTGGTTGTGCCACCCTCTCCCCTCACCCTCTACTCCCTTCTGCCTCAACATCCCCATTTCACCCCACACGCACAGCCTCAGTGTCTGCTCTCTGCTCTTAGAATTTAAACAAATCTGGAGCACATCCTGTAAAGTCCTGGGTATGCACCCCTCCCTTTCTCTCTCCCCGAACTCTTTCTGCCAACCAGGCTGCACACTCTCCGGCTGCTTCAGCCCTCTTTCCATCTCTAATATGTGCTTGCCACCTTTCCATGGGGCGTTCTGCTTTAAATGCTCATATATCTCTCAATTGCACAAAGAGGTTTTCTCTGACTTCTCTAGGTCCCAGTTCCACAATTAGGGTTCTCCGTAACATGGGTATCTTGCATACCCAGAGCTCACCAACTCTGCTGTCTGCTTCCCTCAACCCTGCCCAGACCATAAGTTCTGTAAGGATAGGGCCATATTTATTCAGACGCATCATTGTGTCCCCAGCATTGCTCCAGGACATGGTTCAATGTCTGAGGAATGAATAAATGAAAAGAGAAAGGAAGAGAGGGAGAGAAGAGGAGGAGGAGAAAGGGGAGGAGTGGGGAGAGAAAGGAGGGAGGAGGGAAAGAAGGAGAAAGAACTCCCTGAGGAAGTTTGAGATGGCCAGCAGCATTAGTTAGATAAAGGGACCAGAAGAAAGGAATATTCTAGTCTGAAGGAAACAGATGCCCTTGGAAAGGGGAACTGACATTGACACCCCCATACTTTCCAGAGAGAAACTACGTAAAAGTAGAGTCCTCCATCCTAAATGGGCTGTCAGTGTGGGAATGGAGGTTAAGATGAGGAGCTCTCTGTAATGAACATAATTTAAGAAGGAGGTAAACATACATATACATAAAAAGGCCAATTATTTCACAAAATCAGAGTTATATAAACAGAAAAGAAATGAACTTTCTTCATAAACTACACTGTGGCATACTCAGAGAAAAATTAAATTTACACAGTGGCGTGTGCCTCTAGATAATTCAAGAGGAGAGCTGGTTACACTGAGGCAGAGCTGCCCACTGCTCCGCAGGAGGAGCGGGGAACAGTCCACTGGCATCTGTCAGATTCTAAGTGGGGGGCAGAGAAGCAGGGGCGGGGCTCTGGTTTCTGGTTGTGCTGAGAAATGGGGACTGGGCTTTCGGGAGATAGCAAGGTTTGGAGTAGGTGGTCATCCACTCAAAAACCAGGGCGAAGCTGCAACCCTGACCATACCAGTCGCCTTTCCATTTCTGGGACAAGATGCCTGACATAAACAATTTAAGGGAAGAAATATTTATTTTGGCTCCGTTTCAGTGGTTTCAGATAATGGTCAGCTGGTTCCATTCGTTTAGACCTACGGTGAGGCAGAATCATGGTGGCAATACATGGTGGAAAAAAGCAGCTGACCTCACGGCTGTGAGAAAGAAGAGAGGGAGGGAAAGAACCAGAGAGGAAAAGGCTGGGGACCAGGTGTACCTTCAAAGTCCTGCTGCGAGGGACCTAGTTTGCCTAACTAAGCCCCATCTCCTATGAATTCATCAATGGATTAATCTGTTGATGAAGTCAGAACCCTCATGACTGAGTCACTTCGCTAGGTCCCACTTCTGAACATTGCTATATCGGGGATCGACCTGTTAATACATGAGTCTTTGGGGGACATTTCATCTTTAAACCATAACACCACCCAAAAGGCAAAGATGGTCTGATGAGTCAGAGCTCTCCGTTCCACTCAGTACAACTGGGAAGCTCCCTTGAACCTTTATGAAAACAATCACTTACAACTATCTGGAAGGTAATACGTGTTTGGTCAATGGGAAACATGTTATGATATTAGAAGTCAGGAAATAATGGGGCTACTGGGAGTTTCCAAGGACCCTTGATTTCCTGATGTGATCACCTTGTGTTACACCCATCCTGCAATTGCTAGTAAGGCCAGACTTTCAACAGCAGAGAGCTCTAGAAACCCTGGAGTCTAAATGGCCCTTTCCTCTAAGCCCTGGAGTCTAAATGGCCATTTCTACTGTCTCAGCAGGTTCCAAGGAGAATCCTTGTCCCACAGGAAGGAGGAATTCCAGAACAGGTTACAAGTGCTAAAACCATACGGCAAAAAGAAAGTGTGTGTCCATGGGGTAAAAAAGGGAAGGTGCTCCATAGTGCAGGGGGAGAATTGCAGCGAAAGGAATATTACAGAGGATGTTGTACCGATACTCAACCTGTTGGACTCCAGTTAAGGCAATGAGAAGCTGGGAGGCAAGCTCTAATCAGTGAGATGCCACAATGAGTTTGCATCATCCCAGGTATGGGATGAAGAATGGATGAGAGGGAGTAAGAATGGATGCAAAATGCTATTGGGAAGACACTGTGGTACCCCTAAATGAAGGGTGAGCGGGAACCATGGCCTGTACTGGGTGATGATGCAGGAGACGAGCAGGCAGAAAGTGGCTTCCAGACATGAGATGAATGACAACGAAACAGTAGAGAAGGTTCCGATCTGCACACACTGGGCCCTGGTGGCACTCTTATCTGGCTAGGAGACATGGGAGAATCCGATTTGAGCGCGGATGCTGCTGGGCCCCACATTCTTTGGAGGAAACTATTTATGTGACTCTTCCATCAAGAAAATCCCACAAGCTGCTTCTGGGTGGCAGTGGTCCCGCTGATCTCTGGGACTCTCCTCTGCAGCCCTGTGTGGAAGCGGGTGCCTGTGGGATTTGGGCTTTGTTCTTCTGGCTTGTGAAATGACTGCTCCTCATTTCCTCTTCCGCATGCTCTCTGAAGTTTGGGAATGTTACGTAATGGTCTTTCCTCACCCCTCTCATATTCATCTTTGCCTGTGGGTTGCCCTCTCCAACAGGATGGGTAAACCCATTGAATTCAACAAGATACATTTGCCAAGTACCCGATTTGGGCGCCGAGGCTAGGCTTCATTTTCTCCAGTTGTTCGAAATCCAACAGAAGCCTTTGGGATGAAAGAATCTTCCTTTCTTAAAAAGTTTTGGTCTCTGCAGCGCCTTCCCGGCCCTCTGGTTAGTATAAAGACTATGCTAAAGAATGACAAAGGAAAAATAATTAAGAACTTTATATAAAACTTGTCTAACAAATGCCAGATGTGTGCCAGCTAACTTTGCTGTGTGTCTTTGACTCAGAGCCCAAGCACACTCTACATTTTCCTACAGTCAAGTTGTACTTTTCTCTCAGGCCTCATCCTCGTAAGGCGCAGCTGTGTCTGCGCCTTCTCTCCGGAAGTCTTCTGTTTCCTGTGGTCGGACTTCCGGTCTCCCGAGTTCCGGTGTCTGGCGTTGCTGTCTCGGGACTTCCGGTTCCACACAGTCGTGTTTCCCCAGCCCCAGCCCCAGCCCCTCCAAGTGCCTTCTCCTGCTTTTTTTTTTCTCTCCTTGTCACCATTTGTTCTCTATCACCCTCCTCTCTGGCTGGCTGGTGCTGGAAACATTTCAAGAATTTTTAATTGAAAATACCATGAGAACTGTTATCACCTCGGTTGCACTGGGCAGGGAGAGTTTAATATCTCACCAGGTTGACTGGGCTGCTGCTCTGGGAATCCAGCCCCGGGTGGAATGTGAGAAATGAAGAGCAGTCTGACAGGAAAGAGGGTGTGCTGGATAACCAAAAATTCCTATAAAGTCTGAGGAGGAGGGAGAGATGGACAAGAATGAGGGATCAGTTAAATAAAACAACCAGGAATTCTATCACCCTTCACTCTCCCTCTCCAACTGCCCACCATAAAAGTGACTGTGAGGGAAAGCAGGTACCACCTGGAACTCAGAGGACCCGAGCCTCTGTCCTCCCTGCCTGGAGCAGTCGGGCCTCCCCTCTGTTCTCACAGCTGTCCTGGCCTTCGGGTCAGATGAGCTCAGCCTTCTTTGATCTCCTCCCCTGTGAGGTCACCAGCCTCCCCCACCCTGGTCTTCTCCCAGGTTCCAGGGTAGCCTTCACATCTCTCAAGGCTTCAGAAACAGGGAGGCTGAGGAGGAAGGCCCCATGGGCCCCAGCAGGGGATAGGCTGGCCCAGTTCTTCCATAATGCCACACCAGAGTCAAGGGATCCTGCTTTCAATCAGTTCCTGTGTAATAGGGGATGCTGCAGGGATGGTAGGGTAACAGGGAGAGAAGCTGATGCTATGACAGCATTATCAATTGGAACCAGGAGCTATGACCACCAGACCTGGGAAGAACCAGAACTGCCCACCCCTCCATCCTCAGCAGGGGGACCTGGACATGTGTGGGTAAACAAGCCCTGCAACTCCCAGTCAGACAGGGCAGCTCAATTTTTGTCTGTCTCCTAGAATAGGTCCTATGTAGGATTATGAGGAAAAGATTCCACTGCTGAAAACATAAAACAGGTACGACTTTAAAATCCAAGCATCTAGGGCCGGTGAGATGGCTCAGCGGCTTAAGCGCCTGCCCGGCAAGCGCGAGGGCCCGAGTTCGACTCCCGGATCCCACATACGAAAAAGGGGCCGGTGATATCGCTCAGCGGCACGGGCGCCTGCTGGCGCGCGAGGTCCTGAGGTCGACCCCCTGGTACCCAAAAAAAAAAAAAAAAAAAAAAAAAAATCCAAGCATCTAGACCAAGGCCTCATGCTTTTTTGTGAATAAATTTAGCGCCTGAAGAAGTTAAGGGGTGAACTGAAACAGTCCAGCAGTGACTGTACAGCCGGCCCTACCTCAGGTTTCCTACCCTCTTCTGAGCATTCCTGTGATTGAAGAATCACCAGGGGAGGGGGGAAAATTTGCTCATCTCTGTCCTTCCAGTTTATTCTCGAAGGTGTAGTCATTCAAGGGGAATGTGAGGCCCAAAAGGTCACTTTAATTTCCCAAAAGCATAAATGTGTGCTTTTCCAAGTCTAGCACAGAGTGACAGCTTCTGAGGTAAAGCATCGTTCATATTCACTTTTGAACTGTTCTAGTTGACAAAGCCGTTTATACCGTCTTCCAGATAGAGCTACCAGCTGAGCTCTCTTATCTCCAGAGCTAAAAATCCAGGCGGTCATTTGAAAAAATAGGAAGGAGGGAAGGAAGGAAGGAAGGGAGGGAGGAAGGAACCGAGGGAGAAAACATTTGCCTGCTAGGAAATCTGACCCTCTTATTCCTGAAGAGCAGCCTGGGAAGTGTGAGGTGAAGAACCCGTTCCTACCATATGTCCAAGCTAAATACTGTGTTCTTTGTAGTGCATTTTTTGCTCTCATAATTTTCTAAAAGAAAAAGTAATGGAAATGGAAACCCAGGAAGAAGACCAAGCTGAGAGGGTGGCTGGAAGGGGAAGCTGGGAAGGGCCACCATCTGGGAAAAGAGGTGGTGTTGGTAAGAGCGCTGCCAGTGTGCGAGCAGAGAGGAAGAGCACTTCTCCAGGGGCCGGGGCCAACTCAGGGCAGCCCTCACCTCCCTCTTCCCCAGATGGTCCTTACTGGCCCAAGCATGAGCAACTGGACTAGCACATGTTGTTTTCTTTTTCCTGAAATAAAATATCATCACCTGATCTTAGCTAAGTAACTGTGAACTTGTAAAAGTCTGTTTGGTGTTCCCCACAGACCCATTCAAGTGGTTTTTCAGATGAATCGCTCATGCAAACACTTTGCAGTGTTTCTGTAATTGTTTCTCACAGGCCCGTTGTGAGGGATAATTACTGCAGCTCCCTTACTCAACCCTGTTGCAGGTGAGTAAATTGCAGCTCATAAAATGGGGTGACGTGAGAGGCAAAAACCTCCCCTGACTCATCCTTCCAATCCTCGGATGCTCTCGGGCAGATTCCAAGTCTAGAACACTTACAAAACTCACAGCTAGACCCATGCTGTCAGGCCCAGGCATCTGTTTGGTTTGGCTGGGAAAGCATCCTGTTGATAGCCACTAAGTACTTTTACAGCTTGTCAGGAGCTTGCGCAGTTCAGTTTTGATAATTGGTTCAAGAGCCTAAAGCCAACGAGGAAGCGTTCTAAGGAATTCTTAAAAGAAAACCATTTGGAGAAATACATTTTAAATTTCATGTTCTTTCTTCTAAATAATGAACTATATCTCTCAGGCTGCTTTATCATCCCGGCGGATGATAACACAACATACAGGGATGTGTTAACTATTAGTCAGCCAGTTAATATTAATTATAATAACATTTTATTATCTGATATATAATACAATACAAGTTGAGCATCCCTTATCTGAAATGCTTGAGACCAAAACTGTTTCTTATTTCAGATATTTTTCAGATTTTGGAATATTTGCATTTGTATCTTGGGGATGGGACCCAAGTCTACACACATAATTCATTAATGTTTCACATACATTTTATATGCATAGCCTGAAGTTCACACATTTAATATTTTAATGTTTTATTGCATGAAGCAAAGTCTCATGGCATGGAATTTTCACTTTCATCATGTTGACACCCCAAATGTTTTAGATTTTGGAGAATTTTTGGATTTTTCAATTATGAGTGTTTGACTTGTAATACTATTATATAATATTATGTATCATATAATGTGTTATAATCATCTATGTGTTGTATCAGTACATTTAGAAATACAGTATAAATATATTAACAAATATCATAATATATGAGAATTATATTTCTAATGCATTATAAACATAACATTTATGTAACATAATGAATTATAATATTGATTATACTGAGTGTTAAGCAAATATCTAGTACTACCTGCAAAGCACTACTCCTGGGAAGGGTGCCATGAGAGACTGGGGAAGGGACGGACTCACGGGGGATGGAAGACTGGAGATCCAGGGCACTGACTGGGCCATTTTGATTCTGCCTCTGTCTGGCTGTGTGATGTGGGAAAAACCACTTCTTCCTGGAGTTGACGTTCTCTTCGATGAAATGTAAAATCATATTCCTAGAAAACTGGGTTCTCTCCTGCCCTAGGCTCTGATATTCTCTTTGGACCTGGAAAGAATGGGAGATGATTCCTCATTTCACATCTGTGGGTCTCTATTTACACATCTGGAAAATCAGAGTATCCATCTCCAAGCTTTTAGTGGACATTTTAATGACTTTTAGAAAAAATAGAATTTTCCTGATTGAAATGGTGGCGAAGGCTCAGAGTCCTCTCTACGTTAGGTGCCCTTGCTATGCTTTACATCCAAAAATTCATGTCGAAGTGTGGTTGCCTTTGTGGTGTTGGGAGGGAATGGACCACGAGGGTCCACTGTCATGGAAAGGATCAGTGCATGATAGAATGGCAAGCAAACCCCCTTTTGCCTTTTGCTCTCCTGCTCTTCTGCTATGTGAGGACTCTGAGTGTTCAAGGCACCATCTTGGAAGCAGACACTGGGCTTTCCCATAGGCCAAATGCCAACACTTTGTTCTTGGACTTGGCCTCCAGAACCATGAGCCATTGAGTTCTCTTCACTATAAATTATCCAATCTTGGGTATTCTGTTAGAGTGGCATAAAATGGACTAGTCTATTCTCAATCTTAACAAAAGAGCCAAGGTATGTAATAGTTTGAAAAGCCTGTGACAAAACTGAATTTTCTGGGCTTATGACTTGGGTGAATCATTGAATCATTTAATTTCTCTTGAGTATCCTCCTCATCTGTAATATGAGGATGTGAATTCCTGTTCCAAAGATCTCATTGGTAATTAGGGGAAAATGAGACAAGATGTGATGTCTTAGCCAATTTTCTGTTCCTATAACAAGATACCTGATGCTGGGTTTTATGTAAAGAAAATAAGTTTACTAAGCTCAGAGTCTTAGAGGCTGAAGTTCCAAGAGCAGGTGGCCCACTTGCTTGGCTCTAGTGAGGACCTCACAATGGCAGCAGTGCACACAGAGGAGATCATGTAGTGGACATGAAGCCAGAGAGATTCGGGGGCCAGGCTGTCTTTTTTAATCCACTCTTGCAGGAACTAACTAGGGTTCCCCAAAGAACTACAGTAGTCCCTTCCAAAGACATTGCTACCAGTGACATAATTACCTTGCACTAGACCCCACATTTTAAATGTACCACCACATTAACACCAGGACCCTGGTGACCAAGCTTCGAGTCCATTAACTGAGGACTCAAGCCCTATTCATGTAGCACACATGAAAGGGCTTTGCAAACTCAAAGTGCTATGCAAATGTATAGTCATATTCAGGCCTGTTATCAATCCCTTTATCAGCTTTGGTCCAGAGAGCAAGTCTTCGCAAAAACAATCTCAAAGCTCATGACTCTGGAATGAACATGAGGAAAAAAAAAAAAATAGCAGTATCTCACTTCTTTGTCCATTTTGCTCCGGGCAAAGCTTCCTATGTGGCAGTGTCTTAGTGACTTTCTTGTTGCTGGGACACAATACCTGATACCCACAATTTAAGGAGGAAAGGTTTATTTAGCTCACGGTTTGTAGAGGTTTCAGTCCACGGTCTGCTGGCTGCAAGGTAGGATGGCATGGTACAGGGGCATGTTGGAGGGCAGCTGAAGAGCACTGCTCGCGGCATGGTGGTGGGGAAGCAGAGTGGAAATGAGGAGGAGGAGGGAGAGAGACCCTTCCAGGCCATGCTCACGGTGACCCACCTCCTCCTCCAACCAGACTCTACCTCCCAACATCACATTTAGCTATAAACTCATCGGTGGACTAATCCACCGATGGAGACCTTGCACCCATGATCTGATCGTCTCCCCAAAGCCCCACCTATGAGTGCATGAGGCTTTCAGGGGACATCTAGATATAAGCCCTAACAGGCAGGTAGCCCCAGAAGCCAGAGGCAGCACCTGTCAGGTCAGCAGATGGAATCTAGAGCAGCCATATTCCGGGTTACACAAGGAGAGAGGACAAGGATCTGCTACCCACACACTTGACCATGGAGGGGTCAGCAAGACTCTCCTTGAGAGGAAGAGGTGAGCAAACTTCAAAAAGGAGGTAAGGTGACAGCGTCTTGCTTTAAAATGTTTTCTTGGCTCTTTGACGAGCACTTTACTTTGTGATTCCTGTGTCCCTGACCCCACATCCCATCAACTTACCCTGGTGATTACTGACAGCTCTGCTCCGGGAAAGTTTCCAAAAGAAAAGCAAAGACTCCCCAGGGTCAGCCTCCTCCCTCTCTCACTTACCTTTCTGGTGCCCCGGGGTCTTTTACCCACAATGCCTTTGTGCTGCCCTTCCTCATCATGGTTGTGATTGTGAATGAGATCAAGTCTGTAAGACCCTCCAGGTTGGCTTCTAGCAGGAGGAGGTGGGTTTGGCTTAGCCTACTCTTTGCTGCTGTCACTCTTTTGCTCCTTGCCTTCAAACAGGCTCCTGCTGGCTTTAATTAAGCCTGTGGAGCCTCCCCCTGGGCTGGCCCTCAAGGAATGAGGTGACCCAGCTCACCAGGGCTGCTCCCCAGAGGCCCGGCAGCTCCAGGCTTATCACAACAATTTCTGCCTCACATTTTCCACAGAACATTCTAACCTGAACCGGAAAACATCACCTCAAGTGCAGAAGCCAGGCTGGGCACGAGGCTCAGATGCACTCGTTGCCCAAACAGTTTAGTCTTTGGAGAGATGGCCAGTGAGGAATTTAGCTTTTCAACAACAAGAAAAATGGCTCCAGGGCAGAACCAAAAGGACCGAGTGACAGAGTCACCATAGCTCTGCAGTTGGGTCACTGCCCTCCATGGCTCTTCAAGATAGTCCTAGATATCCAGCTATACGGGAGTCCCAATCATTAAGTAAGTACTCAGTGCCACTCTACTGCCACGCCTGGGATTCAAGACCCTTACCAACTTCTTTCCCTCTTCTGTTCTGGTGTTACAACCAAAAACTCTTACACGGATCCTTAGGTCTTAGAAAAGGAAACGAAGAGAAATCATGGTATGGGTTACATCAGTCAGAACAGGATGTGTTACGCTGTAATAACAAACAGCCCCACAGGCTCACTGGGTTACAGTGTAAGACTTTACGTTCCATCCCTGCTTCTTATCCCACGTAGCTGAGTGGGGGCGCTATTCCACACAGGTGTTCAGGAGCTCGGGCTGACAAGTGCTTCACTGTTCAGTGGTGGAGCCATGTGGGACCCACTCTCCACAGTCATCTTAAAAGTGGAAAGACTGAGAATGAGATGCATGAAGGTCACCATCTTTGCCATGATGGTTAAGAGTACAAGCTTTGGATAAAGGTAGAATTGGACTCAAATGCCAATTTTGCTACTCACTAGTGGTCAACTTGTTTGATTTTTCAAAAAAAATTAACATAAGATAGATTAATGTACACACAGTAAATTAATGCTGTATAATACACAGTTCTGTAAGTTTGAAACAAATATGTACCATTGGGTAACTACATCACAATTTGGATATACAATAATTTCTTCCATCCAAATATCCTCTTTGCCTTCTTCTAATCAACTCTCCCTCAACCTTGGCAACTACTGTCTGTTTCCTGTTCTTATTTGCATTTACGGACTATCATATTAGAAGAATCGTACAACTTGTAACAATTTGGGGTTGGTATGATGCAGCTGGGGTCCACCTGTATTGCAGTATATGTTGGTAGTGTGTTCCTTTGTACTAAGCGGTGTTCCTTTGAACGTCTGTACCTCAGCGAGTGGACTCATGCACTGGCTAGAGGACTTTTGGTCCCAGTGTCTGCCACTTATACAGGAAGCTGCTATAAACATTCGTATATAGATTATTGTGTGAACATTAGCTATCGTTTCTTCTGGGTAGATATCCAGGTAAATATCAAGGGAAAAGAGATTGTTCAGTAGCACAAGTACGTGTTTAACATTTTAAGAAATCACCAAACTGTTTCTAAAGTGGTCAGACCATTTTACATTCCTATAAAGAACGTATGAACATCACAGATTCTCACCATCCTCGACAGAACTTGTTATTTATGGTTTTGTCACTTTTGTTAGCCTTGCTAGTAGGCAGCAAAGGTATCACATTGTGGTTTTGGTTTTCATTTTCTGAGTGATTAATGATACTGAGGGTTTTTTATCTACTTATTATTACCTGAATATCTTGTTAGTGAAATGTCTGTTCCAGTCTCCCTCGATAATTTTTATTATGTTTGTTTTATTATTAACTTGTGAATGTTCTTTATAATTGTGAAATCAAATCTTTAATCAGAGATATGATTTGCAAATACGCCCTCCCAATTTGTGCCTTGTATTTTTATTCTTCTGACAGTGTCTGTCAAAGAGCGAAGTTCTTAATTTTGATGAAGTCCAAGTTATCAATTTTTCATGAGCTAGATCATGCTTTTTGGTATTGTATCTAGGAAATTCAAGTCAGTAAATATTTTCCCTTAAATGTTTTATAGTTTTAGATGTCATACCAGTCTATCACCAATTTTGAGTTAATTTTTGTATATAAGATATGGATTTAGCTTTATATTTTCAATATAGCCACCTAGGTCATTATTATTTATTTGAAACATTAAGTTGCTTTGCACTTTTAATAAAAAATAATGGCATCAATGTGTGGGTCTATTTACAGTGTCTCTGTTCAGTTCATCAACCTATATATATTTCTTCACCAATACCATACTGTCTTGGTGATTATAGATTTTTGAAAATTTTGTTCTTTTTAAAATCATTTTAGCCATTTTAGTTCCTTTGCCTTTCATAAAAATTTGAGTTAATTTGTCTATTTGAAAAAAAAATTTTTTGCTAAGGTAGATTTTTATTAGAAAAGCATTTAACCTATAGATCTATCTGGAGGAAATTAACACAGTAAAATCTTGGTTTGTGAGAATAATTCATTCCAGTCATAATACAAAACACTTCTATATCAAAGCGGTGAAAAGGAGAGAGAAGAACCAGTTGTGATCATGTGGCATTGAGGGTGATATATGACTGATATTACAAGACATTTCTCATTTATCAAGTTAAAAATTTCTTTAAAATGTTTGCTTATTTTGCAAAACACTTACAGACCAGTTATGCACGATCCCAGGTTTGACTGTTTTTATAATACTGACTCTTCTAATCCATGAACATGGTATAACTCTCCATTTATTTCGGTCCTCCTTGATTTCCTTGATCAGTGCTTTATACTTTTTTGTATATTTTGTAGCTTTTTGTTTGTACATACACATATTTTTCATGTTTTGTGAAGCTTATGTATCTCATGTATTTTAGGCTATTATAAGCTCCCTAGTTTTCCAGACTTTAAAAATTTCCTTAGCATCTTCTAAGTAAGTTACTGTTGTCTGAAAATAAAGTTTCCTATGGAGATGCCTTTTATTTCTTCTCCTATTGGTCCTCCAAGTAAATTACTGTTGTCTGAAAATAAAGTTTCCTATGGAGATGCCTTTTATTTCTTCTCCTATTGGTCCTCCAAAGCAATTTGATTGGGAGTATTGAATGCATACATACGTATCTCTTCCTAGTGTCGGATGAAAACATTCAGGCTTTCACCATTAAGTATGCTATTAGCTGTTTATTTTTCCCCACCTTTATTAGATGGAGGAAGTTACCTTCAATTACAGTTCACTGGTAGTTTTTAACTATAAATGAATGTTGTGTTTTGCCAATTTGAGAAATGATTGCATGATTTTTAGTTTTTTACTCTGTTAATATGGTTAAATACATTGACTTTAAAATTTTAAACCCACCTTGCATTCCTGGGGTGATTCTCAATTTTACACACTATATACTACCCTTTGTATATATTTTGTATTTGACTTGTTAAATTTTTCTCTAAGGTTTTACATCTATGTTCATGAAAACTTGCTGTGTTTTATTCTTTTTATAGTTTTCATATCAGAATAATGTTGGTCCCATAGATTGAACTAGGATATGTTTCCTCCTCTTCAATTTTCACATTGTATGGAATTTGTATTATTTCTTCATTAAACGTTTAGGGGATTCACAGTGAATACATCTAAACCTTGAGGTGTTTACATGGTGGAAAGGCTTAAAACTACAAATTCTTTTCTTTTACATGTATAGATTTTCAAGTTTTCCATGTCTTTTGAGTGAACTCTGGTTATTGTGTTCTCCAGGAATTTTTCCATTTCATTAAAGTTGCCAAATGTGTTAGCATGAATTTCTTTCAAATATTTTTATTGTCCTTTTAATATCTTTAAGACCTATGGTAATGATGTCTCCTACATTCCTGATAATCGTGATTTTGTAGTATCACTTTTTCTTTTAATCAGACTTGGTAGAAGTTTATTAATTTTATTGTTCTTCTGAAAGAACCAATCTTTATTTCATGAATTTTACTCTATAATTTTTCTCCCTTAAATTTTATTTATTTATTTATTTATTGGCCTTATCTGTATTATTACTCCCTCCCTCCCCATGGCTTCATTTTTTTTTTTTTTTTTTTTTTTTTTTTTTTTTTTTTTTTTTTGAGACAGGTTCTCACTATGTAGTTCAGGCTGGCTTTGAGTTCATTACGTAGCCTAGGCTGGCCTCTAACTTGCAGCAATCTTCCTGCCTCAGCCTCCAAGTGCTGGGATTACAGGCATGCACCACTATGCCCAGCTTCCCCATGGTTTCCTAATGTAAAAGCTTAGGTCACTTATTTGAGCTCTTTCCTTTAATATATACATAATAACTTAAAATATTTACATATAAGTAGTTAAGCACTGATTTAATTACTTCTCACAACTTTGATGTGATGTGTTTTATCTTCACTTGACTCAAATTCTAATTTTCCTTTTAATTTCTTTTTTGATCTATGGATCCATGGGTTTTTCAAAAGTGCATTAGTATCCAGATATTTGAGGATTTTCCCAGTTATCTAGCACCATTTCTTCTTAATTTCATTATAAGCGAACAAATTTTATAGGATTTCAACTCTTTTAAGTTTATTGAAATTCATTTAATGGCCTAGAATATGGTCTTTCTTGGTAAATGTTCCATGCATATTTTAAAAGAATATCTGGGGCAATTTTAATGACATGTAAGTGGACAGAAAAATGTCCAGATAAATGTCCAGATTTATGTGTCATAATCTTAAGTAATAAAATAGTGGGAGAATTTTCCAAACTGTAATTATAAAGTATGAATGTCCAGCTCTTTGTTATATAATCAGAAAAGAAGCATGAGTGGGCGTGGCCACTATTACCCAAGAATAGTCTATGGCCAGACGATTGTCTCAGAGGTCGCTCTTCTCTAGCCATCCATGTTCAAGGTCACTCCAAAGACCTTGTCCTCTCCCAGAACTGTTCCACCCCAAGATCGTGAACCTTAGGGTCCCGGACCACTGCCTCCTCCCCTCCACACCTCCGCGTCTTCACTTTCTTCATGACATCCGCCTCCTCCATTTCTCCCTATCAGTTTCTTCCTGGCTCTATTTCTTCCTCTCTCAGTCCAGACCCTTGTACAAGTAACTGCAACTTCTGTTCCCTTGCGTCTGTCCTTCTTCCTGAAAACCTCCCCGTCTGGGTTGTTCCAACCAGCCTGGAACCCCCATTTTTCAACCTGGGCTTCTAAGTGAGGCTAGAAAAATTCCGTGACCTTGAGTGGCAAGCACTATTTATTTACTGCTTCTCGGCGGCACAAGACTTTCTCTCTGCTCAGCAAACCTTCTTATCTCTAAGGTAACACTCTCTCCCACTCCCGCAGCAGACACTGGAAATGCTTTCCTGGCTACTCTCCTCCAACCCCTATCAGCCCCTGCCTCTCTCACTCAGAAGATGACTTTTACCCCGGTTATCAGCTAGGACTGCCGCCTAGAAGGTGCGGGCATCCACCACCACCTTTCGCTCCCTTCCCCGTCTTCTGATGTCCAGGGCCGGTTCCTTTGCCTGAGTTGGTCCTGAAAACCTTCTTCTCTCCACCAGGCTGTTGCACCCGACTCACTGCTTCTACACTCTAACCTTCCACTCAAGTCTCAGTAGTTTGATGACATAGAAAGAAGATAATTCTTAGAGGGTTAAGATCTGGTTTCTGGTTTCACAAGCCTGGTTCAAAGTCATAGGACCTCTAGACATTGCTGTAAAATCTCGTCTTCAGCTTCTTCATCCATGAAATAAAGCTTTTAGTTTGTACAAGGCCCTGATCTAAGAGCTCCCATACGTATTAATTCATTTAATCCTCTTAGGGACTCCAAGGCATTTTTATTATTCTCACCTTACTCTGAAGCATAAAGAGGTTGGATGACCTGCCCGTGACCACACAGCTTGTAAATTCAGAAACGTATTTCAAATCCATGAACCCAGCTTTGGTAATCATAGTCCCAACCTCTCTCCTTGATGACTACAACAAGATTTTCTTTAGCTTATCCAGTAAGAACTGGAATAGGGACTCAGAATCGACCCTGGAATCCGGGAGCAAGTCCTGCAAGGTGACGAGTGTTTCCCTCACCCCCAACAAACACCGCTTTTTCTCCTTCAACAATCCAGGTGGCGCCCCGGGGATTCGCCACCTCGGAAGGTGTTCAAGTTCCCTGCCACTTAGCATATTTCCCTCCAAGCATGCACTGAAGATAGCCCATTGCACCGATAGAGACTACATGCAAGGGCTATCGACCAGGGTTGGTTTTTGTTTTAAAATAATTTTTTTGCTCCTAAGTAGAAAACTTTGTGGAAATAGAATGGCTCAACCTTGAAACAAACAGCCTCTGGGGTTTGTGTAACATTTGTGCCTAGAATATTCCAAGATAAAGAATGCAATCTTTAGCAGCTAAGCATTGCGCTGTCTGAAGCCAGGACCTTCTGGGGTCCCTCTCCGTACAAGACACTCAGCTCAGAGAACAAGGGCTGGGAACAGGACATGGCATCAGGGAAACCATGTCCGCACCTGTCCAGTCTGGGCCTGGCCTGGTAAAAGCTGAGACCACAGAGGAGAAGTCAGGAAATGTCTTGAAGTTTTCTTATTTTCTATCCATTTTGTGTCCTGATTTCACAAACAGAGTCTGAGAAGTCAGGAAGAGCCCTGGCTTCATGAACTGTTTTCCTCCCTCCCTTGCCCACATCGTACAAACTCTATCCTCCTTGCACTTTCTAGTTTCTTACCCCATGGCCTCTGGTACTGTAAAATCTTGGCAGACCCCGGAGCCCAGTTTTTTAGCGTTGAAAAAAGTTTATGAGGTTTTATTTTCTTGTTTCTGCTCTGAGTTTGAGGAAGGGGACCTACGATGTCTAGCTGGCCCCTTGCAAAGCCATGACATAATTCTGCTATGCCCAGGGAAGGTTCTTATGAATAACTCTTATTTACAATACATCATCAAGATGGTGAGGAAAACCAGAAGTTCATTTCATACAAGGAAGGGGAGAAAATGGAATGTGATGAGCCCGAGAGCCAAGTTTGAAGGTGAATATTATCTCTCCTTTGGCCCAACCAGTTTTCTTTGGAGCAGCCACCTGGGACTAGATCCTTTGTCCCTTTTACTAAACAGAAAAGCTGCTTTTGAAATGATCTTTTTGACCATGATTCATCATTGCAGCCAGGTGATAAGACCCATAATTAATTTCTCTTAAAACCCCTACCAGGGAAAGGACTTAGGAGGTATCTACCTCTGGGTAAATACCTGTCTGTCAGTCATTTTTGGCTTTTAATCATAAAATTAAGATAATTTAAAAATTAATAGTGTTCTTTCATCGAAGACTCAAAGGATTAAGGATGCTTGCAGAGATGACCCCATCTACGAGTCCCCAGCTGTACACTAGGACACGAGCAGCCCTTGTGAGTAAATAGATCCTAGGTGGCTGTGTTTCTCTTTGAAAGTTTTTAATGATGGAGTGAAAAGTAATGAAGGAAGCTTACGTGAGCTGGTGGTGTGTGTGTGTGTGTGCACGTTTGTGAGTATGGATATATCAGTAGCTCCATGGATAGCAGGCTTATCCACTCCCCAAATTAACAATCCCCAAGTCACACAGGATCAGAGGTGCAGTAATGGGGAAAATAAGATAATCCACGTGCCTTCTTGTCACCTCTCTAAAACACACACAACTACCACCTCATGACAAAGAAACCATCCAAGAAAGGAGATGTAATATCTAAGGTGAAGTTTTTTTTCTTCAATAAGGAAAAATTTTTCTTTGATTCTTGCCAGTTTCTAACAACGCACACTGGCCAGGGGATTTTTAGTTAAACTAATCTGCTGTAAAGCTCTTGTATTCCAGTTCTGTCTTCAAGGGAGGGTTTGAGTACCTGTTTTCCAAATATTTATATTACACTAGATCATGGATTATACATAGAAGACCCACAGGCCAAAATTTAGTACCAGTTACAAAACTGATTTTCAAGGGTAAAGCTGTACTGGTTAAACTGCTTTTAACCGGTGGAGGGAGAAAGTGAAGAGGCCACAGCCAGTGTTATAGTTTGAGCTCTTACACAAACTAATGGACTGACAAGAACTTTGGGCCTCAATTAATGTCCTCAGTGAAAGAGAGAAAGAGAGATGACAAGACAGAGATAGATTTGAAATGGATAATCTCCAAGGTATCCTCCTCTTCCAGGTTCCAGAAAATGTTCAGTGTTCAGAACTCTTATCCCCTCCATTGTCATTCTATTGGTTTGATCTCCACAGCCTTTTGAAAGTGTTTTAAAAGTTCTCTCATCTACTTGGCTGAGAAAAGAGACAAATGACATCCTCCTTCTACCCTCTGCTCCAATTTTAGTCCCATCTGCCCCAAGAGCATTCTGTAGAAACCTCTATTAATGTCTCCTAGATGATGTTCAATAATAATGATGGTAATGATAATGATAATATAATTATCCCAGTTTATTGATATCAAGTGCATGTTGATTACAAATGGAACAGGAAGTATTTACTTGCCTCCTGCTTCTCCAAGCTGGTTGTAAAATCAGAGGCGGGCTTCGGAGCAAGCATGAAGCCTGCACCTTTCATAATTGTAATGGGATCCAGATGTGACTCGGCCCCACGAAGGCAAGCGATGAAAGCAGCAAATGGGTCCCATGCACATAGGCTCTGCCCAGGTGGGGTCCACTCCCAGCTCTCTCTGAGCCAATACTGTTCTGCATTTCCTCCAATTAACTCTGATGATGTGAAAAAGCTGAAATGCATCCCCTACGGCAGCTTGCGCATAGTAGGTGACATTCGTTGATTTACATCAGTGATGGCCGAGCATCTCCAGGAAAGTGATCCCAAGGCAGCTGAACATGTGGGGCTCATGGGGCGATGCTGGGAGAGGTGGAGATTTATGAAAAGGAGAATGAGGCATCAGTGGGAAACAGACACCCCAGTGAAGGGGGTGTCTGGGGCAGAAACGTCAGTGGAGTGCTAAGGACCGAGTCCAGGGAGTTGTGCAAAGAATAGAACTTGAGTCTGATGAGCTGCAGGATCAAAGAATGCCATGTCCTGGAGAGAGAGTGAAGAAACGCAGGGTGCGCTGGGCTCCATGCTCAAAGGAGCCCTCCTCTCCCGTCGCATTCTGTTCTCCGCTGGGAGTCGAGGGCGATGGCCCTTCTCTGTTTCCTTGTTCTATTTTTCTCAGTAGTCACCATTCCTTCCTCCTCTCCCCATTTAACCCCCCCCCCAATTTTGGAGGGTATTTCTGCACTGTCTACTTATAGTTGTAAAAGAAGAAATTGTTTCCTAAGCTGAATGGAATAAGAAAGAATGTGTTTTACTGAGCTTAACGGAGGCAGATGTTCATCAAATCTTTATGAACATACCCACCTCGTGTAATAACAAAGACAAGTGGACAATCTTAACACAGTGTGGGGATAAAACATTCCTAGAGAGTAATTTACAAATTACACATTTAAGGAATCTTTTTATGTATTTGTTTATGAAAGAAACCCAGTGGTTTTACTTTATAGGGACATGATTCGAAAGCAATTCTCTGTCATCTGCCTTTTAAAAAATTGTGATTTTCATTTTTGCTCTCCTGTTCTAGGCTGTTTAAACATCATATATATAAACCAGGCAGGTTTCTTTCTTCAGAAATTCTGCATTTTAGAGATAAATTACAATGTGTAGATTATTACCAGGAAATAAAATAATTCATTCAGCTAAATATCCTGAATAATTGAAGCTGATTTGGACAAGGGCCAAATTTTCTTTTTAACCTTAACGAAAGCTTTCTCCCCATTAAACAAACACACATTTTCCCTGTGCAACACATAGAAGATGGAGATACTGTAAGTCAAAAAGAAGAAAATAAAAACAAATCCAGGGGCCGGTGAGATGGCTCAGCGGCGTAAGTGCCTGCCTGGCAAGCGCCAGGGCCCGAGTTCGACTCCCGGATCCCACATACAAAAAAGGGGCCGGTGATATCGCTCAGCGGCACAGGCGCCTGCTGGCATGCGAGGTCCTGAGGTCGACCCCCGGTACCCACACACACAAAAAAAAAAAAAAAAAAAAAAAAATCCGTAACCCTATTATTGGTAGTAATGGAGCAACACACAAAGGAAAGGAATGTTAAGGAATTGGTCCCAGAACAATACGTACAAATGCTGTTACCCTGGGAGAATTGGCACACACGATCATCTCATTTATCAAACACCTAGTATGCTCTAAAATTGTGGTCAGTGCCAGGCTAACTGCAGTGAGCAAAAAAGACAAAAGTCCTTGCTTATAAGCTTACATTCCGGTGTACACATTACCCACAGTTAGTGAGGGTCATGGGTACCTCTAGTCATGCATATGGGTTCTTTTTTTTTTTTTCTTTCGTAAGTAAAACATTGTGTTTTTATTATTTTAATGAACATCCTTTCTATTGTGCTATCTGCCCTCCTAAGTTCCTTACAGAGACCCTGTTATCGCTGTGTCTAGATGTCCCCCCAAAGCCTCCTGCGCTCATAAGTGGGGCTTTTCGGAAGCGGCTGGATTTATAGTGGGTGATGCTGGGATCAAGGATGTGATGCTGGGATTGACTCACAGTGTGACGCTAGGATTAAGAGTGTGAGCACTACCCTCCCCAAGGGCAGGTAGCCTGGATAAAATATAAAAGACAGAAAGAGTGCTGCTGCTGTCACTGCTTGCTGCTTGCTTGCTGCCTTCTGCCTGCCCTGCCCTGCCATGGACTGTTTCTCCTCTGTGATGCCACCCTGCCTTGGAGCCAGACAACTATGGACTGAAATCTCTACAAACTGTGAGCCAGAACAAACCTTTCCTCCTCTAGCTTGTGGGTGTCGGGTATTTTGTCTCAGCAATGAGAGAAGTAGTGCAGACAGGTCCGCAGCATCGTTTTACATTTTCTAAGACACAACACAGTGTGCTTGGAAGTCAAGGGAACCAGTAGGTCACACAGTCTCCTGCTGCTCTGCTGCCACCAGTCACCGAGCTCTGACCTGAGGATCTCTCCCTTCCGTCTCAGCTTCTTCATCTGCAAACATCTGGGTCCAGATATTTTCTAAAGTACCTTGATGTTTCAAAACTGGTGACATTCTACTTCCATGATTTCCTTCTACTAATGCATGCAAATTTGGGTAAGTGGATAAGATCTTGTGATTTTTTTCTGACAAAAGTAGAAAGACAAAATGTTCTGCATTAAGAGGTTCTTAGTGATGACTGTAATTATTACATGGTGGACATGCTAATATTTTGAATATATAATATATTGGGGAAAGTAGCTCTCAAAATGTTTGTGGACTGCTTTAAAGAAAATATATTTCTTAAAGTATTGAATAGGCCAGTGTTTTAGGAAAAGTGGCCATCAGTACCAGAGGATTACATCCCTGAACGCTGAGGACAGACAGGGCTCGGAGATGCCAGGTGATCACTCACACACAGTTTTGGCTGGGATGCTAGAGAACAGCTTTCTTTCTTCTGAGGCTTTGGAAAGGAGAGTAAAGTTTCGTGTTCTGTTCGTTTGTCCATGGTTTCACTCTATTAATCTTATATTGGCAAAAATGGGGAGATAATGAATTCCATAGTTTGGCAGAGGAGAGCTCCATTTATGCCATTAAAAATAATTTAAAATACTTTCAAAGAATGTATTTAGAATTATTTGCCACTAGACTTTCCTTTAAATGTAGCGAAACTGACTTTTATAATAATATATATTTTACAGTTCTAAATTAAATGTATATTACATGTCTAAAGAACAGTCAAAATAACCAAATGCATATATTTCAATATTCTTCAAAATCATATTGTCCATCAAAAGCGAAATTATGTAAACCGATTTCCTAAAGACTAAGTATCCACTTTTTGGGAAATACTACAGTTTTGCATGGTTCTCAGCCAGCTCTATAATGTGTTTATCAAGCATCAGTTTATAGCCAGCCATCCAGGTGTCGGGAATGATTGTCTAGTGTGGGGCTGACTGGCATGGCCGATGCTCAGGCATGAAGGGCAGCGGTGTGGAGCAAAGGCAGAATTTGGCTTTTTTTGGTTAAAAAGGAGAAGGAAGGAGATGGATAACGGATGAGCTCAACCTTGGAATGAATGGACAGAGGCTGCAGGCTGCGGGACTTCTAGAACCAGCCCCAGCATGGCCAGGATGGAGGTGGGACGGGGGAGTCCAGAGAGAGCAGGATGTAAATACCAGGAGAACCTTGTAATCCTTTTCGGAAGCTCTGTGATTTCTCCATGCTCATTATTCCTGTTACCGCCCCTGTTCGTGGCCTTGTAATGGTGAGATGAAGGACCTGCAAAAGGAGCAAGCATGCGTGTTTATTTTGAAGATCAGCAAAAGGAAGTCAGGGATAGGAGGACTCTGGGGAACTTTGCCCTGAGTTTGGGAGGCAGCATCGGTGAGAGGAGAGAAGAGAAGGAACGCGGATTTGAGGACTTGGGCATGGGGCGGGCGAGGTAAGAGAGCAGAGCCCCAGCTCTGTGCAGGAGAGGACAGGAAGGGGAGCGCAGCCTCCTCTCTTGCCAGAGCAACTACAGGAGGCCACTTACATCTGAATTTCAGACAGACAACCACAGGATTTCAGTATAAGCCTGCCCCATACAACATTTGGGACAACACGTACTAAGAAATAATTCGTTGTTTATCTGAAATTCAAATATAATAAAGCATCGTGCATCTTTATCTGCCAAATCTGACAACACCGCTTTTTGGTGAGGGTGAATGGGCCAGGAAAGCAGCCAGCCGGACTGAAATGAACTTCCAGCCAAAGGGCAGCGGGCCTCGGGCCGTTTAGGCAAGGAAGCGCCGTTCAGGAGGAAGAGTGATTCCAAACTTGAATTAGATACTGTCCCAGCTCACCTTAGTTTTGTGATCTTGGGGAAGTTATGTGTTATTTTTGAGGCACTTACATGGTTTTCTTAGCTGTAAAATGGAGCAAATGATGCTTCTCACTTTGCAAATGTTAAGTGAGCTACTGTATATGACATTCCTATCACGGTGCCAAGATAAATTGCTTGAGAAAATGGTGGAGATGGTTCCTAGAGCTCTGTTCGTAGGATGCACTTAGTAAACACGTTCCTGCAGCTAATGCCCAGCTAAGGAAAATCAGTGCTAGTCCTTCCACTGGACGTAGCCAATAGCTGTAGGCCAGTCGTATTCCTCTAAAGATGCTGGAGCTCTGTTACCAGAAAGAGTATGAGGGAGAGACACAAACCATCACATTGTCTGAAGGCTGTAACACCTCAGAAAAATGAGTGCTGACTCGTGGTTAAATCTAACTCTGAGCTGGGAAAGCAGGTACCCTGCTTCCTCCCCACATTCCTTTAATAAACTCAGATTCCCCCAAATTAAGTGTGTTGCCAAGGAATTTCAAGGCATACAAAGGTGAAGCTTGGTATTTGCAAAGGAAAAATTACTTTTAGCTTGTTTTACTAAAAAGGGTTTTTTGGTTATTTTGCTTAAATTTATTCATATTTGTCTGAACCACTGTGTCACAAAAATATAAAAATTATCAGAGTTTCAGCTACATTTCTTTGGATCTGATTTTAGTGGGTGAAAATTAAAAGACACTGGAAGTTGAGGGCACTCGGACTTAGATGGGTGATGCTTAAATTTGTGTTCTTGGGTTCCATCCACGGCACTCAGAGGAAACACAGGCTACAGAAATCTTTCTTCCTCTCTTAATGAGGGGAGTTTCTAGGGTGACCATAAAAAATGCAGGCAGAACAGAAGCTTGATAATACTAACACTTCATTTCTCTCTAGAAGGTTCTGTCCTAGAGTAGTAGTGTTGTAGACGGTGGTCCTGTGAGGTCTGTTCCTGACTTGGCCCCCTGAGACTTTGAGGAAGTCAAAGACTTTCAGAGCTTCTCACCGCTCATCTGTAAATGAGACCCCAGTAATCTGTGCTCCGTTGACCACACCGGTCACAAACGAGACAATGTATGTGAAGCGCTGATGTGCCCGGGACCCCATCCTCAAACTCCCTTTTCTTGATCTCCCACCCGTAGATGTCAATTGTCACCACCACAAAGAATAGACCGCAAAAGGATGGGACAGGTGACAGTATTGTCCACTGCCTATTGGCTTTTCCAGGTATCCTATGACCTATAAAGTGAAAACACTTAGATCTGTCACTCATGCCTGGGACACATCGAGGGTGCACTCCCCATCAGTGGGTCTTGAGTAGACAGGTTCCTCCAGTTCCTCCAGTTCCCGTGGGCACTCTTCCACACTGGACCTCTCCGGGATCCCCAGGAGGAACCTGGACATTCATTGCCTTAACAACATGCAGGGTCCTTCAAGTAATGCTTGGACTTGGAAACTTCATCTCTTGTTTCATGAAAGTAAAAAGGCTCTGGGTTCAAGTATAAGCCCCAAATTCTGACCCCCAACTGGCTGAGTGACACTGCATTTGTTCTACTCTCGTATCTCGCTTCCCATGTGAGACAAGGCGTGGGTGCAGACATGGCAGTCTCTAGACCCTTGGGGTCTGACTAGCTGGGGGGCAGCGCCAGCTGGAAATCATAAGCTGCTTGAGCAGGGACTGCTCAGTTCCTTGCTGACTTCCTGGTATCTAAAGCAATGCCAAGAACATGGTAAGAAGTCACCGTGTATTTTGAATGGATAGATGAAGAAGAGCACTACGTCCACAGGCAACAATGCGGATCTGATGTTTACAAATGTTCCCTTCCTTCTTGCACTCTTGGCAGAGCTCCTGGAATTCTCAGGGGCTGCACGACTATTTCACCCACTTCACAAATTACTCTCAAACTCCCACATAAACTCCAGTTTCATTGGTTCTTATTTTTTAATTTTAATGTAATGCAAATAGATATTTTTTTTTTTTTTTTTTTGGTGGGTACCGGGGGGTCGACCTCAGGACCTCGCGCGCCAGCAGGCGCCTGTGCCGCTGAGCGATATCACCGGCCCCTTTTTTGTATGTGGGATCCGGGAGTCGAACTCGGGCCCTCGCGCTTGCCAGGCAGGCACTTAAGCCGCTGAGCCATCTCACCGGCCCGCAAATAGATATTAATAAAGAAAATATTTTAAAAACTCTTACATTTTTCAAAAAAATTAGAGAATAACGATGGTTAATAGACCGTGTATCATGATTTTTTTTTTAAGAGTAGGAAGAATGTATTAAGAGAAAGAAAGATTCTGTCTGAAAGGGGCAGAAGGGGGCCTGGAAAGTGGGTAACCCGGCATGATCTTAAAAGAAGGGACAGGGCCGGTGAGATGGCTCAGCGGCATAAGCGCCTGCCTGGCAAGCACGAGGTCCTGAGTTCAACTCTGGGGACCCAAATGTGAAAAAAAGGGCCGGTGATATCACTCAGCTGCACGGGCGCCTGCTGGCGCGCGAAGTCCTGAGGTCGACCCCCGGTACCCACACACACACAAAAAAAAAAAAAAGGGACAAAATGTTACTCAAAGTACAAGTCATAAACAAAGAGTCTCTCCTACAAAGAAGAAATAAATGAAAAGACAAACCTTTGTTTTAATGAACAAAAGAAACTGTAGTATAAACTAAACAAATCAATATTTATTGTAAAATATTTTTGAAAAAACAGAATAAATAATTTGGGGAGAAAATGTGGTATTCATGCACAATGGAGTACTACTCTGCCATAAAGGATAAACTTGAGACATTCATGGGCAAATGGATGCAATTTGAGAACATAATGTTAAGTGAAATAAGTCAGACACAAGCTTAAATATGGCATGGTTTCTCTTATATGAGAAGCTAAATATATATATATGTATATATATATATGTGTATATGTATATGAAATAAGAAGATGTTCAAATAACTCTGATTTCTGTTGCTGGATTGTTTCAAGGTTAAGATTCCCCCATTACAAACCATATAGTTTTTATGACTTAACCTTTACTTTCTGTGTTTTACGTAGAGCTATTTCGCAGATAAGGATTACCAGTTATTCTTTTCAGCCCCTGCTGCAGTTGCCACTAATTCAGTGCACAATCTTCGCACTAAGGCAGGCAGTTCTTCTTATTAATGCAGTGTTACCAGATGATCACAGCGCACCTTGCGAGCTGCGGCCATTTAACTGGTATTTATTGGGTTCTAGCTATATGCCAGGCATTAGAGTTTTGCAGTGCCTAAAACAGGCAAAAATTTCTATCCTCCTAGAATTTACACTGCTGTGGAACAGGGCCAGTGATCAAAACAAATAAGTAAAATGCGTGCTGTATTAGATAGGAATAAGTGCAGCAGAAAAACAGAGGATGAAAGGGGACGGGAGATTGTTGGGAAGAGGGGGTACGCTATAGAGTGGGGTGGCCAATTGTATCCCAGAATTTAGTGGCTTAAACTCACACTGCTATTTGCAGGTTCTTCGGGTGGTGAGCGAGGGAGCACCGTGGCTGGGTGGTTCTGGCTCAGAGACCCTCACGGAGTTGAGGTCAGGATGCAGCGCTGTGGTTCGGAGGCCCGGATGCCACTGGAGGACCTATTTCGGAAGGCATCTTCCTACCGTGGTATCCGAGGGGACCTCATTTCTTTGCACATTACTCTCTCCTTAGAGATGCTTGTGTCTGTGCAGGGCATGGCAGCTGGCTTCCCCAGAGCAAAAAAGTCAAAAGGGTGAGGTGGAGATGAGAATATCTGCGACCTAGCCTCCGAAGTCACTTCCTGTCATCTCCACCTTCTCTTACCTGCTGCAAGTGCAAGAGGAAGCAGTGCTTGATGCCCAGAGGTGGCTGTCATCAGAGTCACCTTGGAGGTGGGCAGTCACACTAGGGAAAGCAGAAGAGAAGGGGTTGGATGTAACTGGAGGCAGAAACCTCTAGGCAGCAAAAAGAGCGCCTGGGTGTGGGTAGGACAGTGGCAGGAGATGCAGCCCGAGTCAACAAAGAGCAAATCACAGGAGATCTTGTAGCTACTGTAAGCATTGGGTTTCAACCCAGTGATCCAGTTATCTGCATCACAAACCACCCCAAAACTTACTGACATAAAACAATCATTTGTTGATGCTCATGGAGTCTGTGGGTCAGGGATTCAAACAGGACATGGTTAAGGACATCCCTCCCATGCTCCATGGAGTTCCACAATGGCTAAGGGTCCTGGGCTGAAGTCTGAATTTTCTGGAGCCATCTTCCCTCACTGGTCTGCCATTGACTCTGGCTGCTGACAGGAAATACAAACTCCACTTGTCTAAAATCGTATTATAAGAAGACCACGTAGAGGAGAAAGCACTGTTGCCGCCATCTTTGGAAAACGTACCTGCCGCACTCTCTGCAGTGGGACAGAGTTGTATTATTTTGAGCAAGGCCGTGGCATAATCTACTCATGTTTAAACTGGATATTTCCAGTTGCTGTGCTGAGGACAGACTGAAAAGGGAGAAGGACAAAAACATGCAAACTAATTAAGACTAAGCCAGTCAAGTAGTGACGAGAGCTCACATATGGGAGTCTCTGCGTGGCGTGCAAGGCGACATGGGCTGGGCGTAGGCTAGTCACATTTTGTTGGGGGTTTGCTGAGCTTCAACATGAGTTCAGTTTTATATATATGAAGTTTGAATGCCAGTTGATATTAGAGTCCTGAATTCTAGGAAGAAATACAGGTCAATGATATAAATGTTAAAATATGGATATTGAAAACTGAAATTGGATGAGATCATCACAAGACTATAGATACACATGAGAGGAATCCTAAGAAACGAGCCCACAGACATTCCAATTTGGGGAGGTCAGGGAGATGAGGAGGTACCAGCCCAGAGACTGGGGAGGAGTGGTCAGTGGGGTCAGTGGAGGTGGCAGCCTGGTAGCCAATGGAGAGAGTTTTACAAGGAGTTAGGAGTGACTAACTTGTTGGCTATTGGCTCATCAAGGAAGATAGGAACTGAGAATTCCCATCAGGCCTATCAACATGGAGGCCATTGGCTACTGGTGCTGGGTGAACCCTTGATTGAAGGGAATTCATGAGAAATAGCAGTTGAGACATTGGAAAAGGGAAATATAATCATGTTATTTGAGAAACCTGAGGAATTTTGCAGCAAAAGGAGGAGGTAACACAAGATTTTCACTCATACAAGAGTGGAAGTGCAGAAAGGGTTCAGGGGAACAGGCTTTGGACTTAGATTGCCTCATTCTGAAACCCAGCTTTGTATCTTACTACCTGTGGGAACTTGGCCACGTCAACCTATCCGTGCCCCTGTTGTTTCTTCACGTGCATGTGAGGGTAAAATAAGAACTCATCATATGGTAAAAAGGTAGTTGCCAGACGTAGTGTTTGGAGCAGTTCTTGTCACATGGTGAGCCCTCAAGTGAGTAGTTGCCATGTTCACCACGGACATGGCGGTGACAGTGGACCCAGTCACACTTCCATTCCTCCCAGGAGAACCTGGAGCAAGGAGAGAGAAAGAGAAGTGTAAGATTCTATTGAAATGTGAGCTGCCAATCCAGTCATGGTCCCCACACTGTATGGGTTTGACCTAGAGATGGGCTGGAAACAGAGTGACAATGAGCCAGAAAGAGAGGTGAGGCTGAGTGGCAGGGGTTCGCAACTCTGTAGGTCTCCACTCACTGCTGAGGACATACACAAATTTTTTTAAAATCAGGCTTTGCTCAAGGGACAATAGTTTTGTGGCAGAACATTTTGTTTATATTTCCTTGTTTCCTGAGGATCCTCCCTGGAACAAGGGATTTGATTCTTTTCTTGTTTGTCTTAGCTGGCCTGGTAGATGCTCATTGTAAGATTCAAAAACAATTCTGACTTTTAAAAAGTATCCAGCTACAATGTTATCTGATGGCCTTTAGCAAGTATGGATTCCTCAAGTGAAGGGGCACGGAGGCAGAGAAGAGTCAACAATCTCCATCAAAAAGTCTTGGAAACTGCCTGAGAGGTTTTTAAAATTATTGTTGGATTCCTACTGAATTCATATTAGAAAGTTTTGCAAGTGGTGCAATGCTATTTTTAAACAAATTTTTCTCCTACTTCCATTTCCTCCATAGACGGTGGCCATATTATTTATCACCCAAAATGAGAACTTTCTCATTAAAAGGAGATATTTGTAATAATTATCCTGGGACAATAGATGCAAATTGGGTTTGTCCTGAGGCACCCAGGACATGTCCACTAATAATTTCCTATTTCTACACAGCCACGTTATGGTTTAGATGAAAACCAATGAAGCCTCGTGCACTCACAGGCAGGGCTTGTGGCAGGTGATGGGATCGTGGGGCGCTGTACTCATCGGTGGAATCATCTACTGGTGATTTCAGCAGCTGAGTGTGCCGTCAGAAGGAAGGTGGGGCCTGCTGGAAGAGGTGGGTCATGGGGTGACCTGGAAGGCTATGTATCTTCCTGGTTCCTCATTTTTCTCCCTGCTTCTTAGCTGCCATGATGTGAGCAGCTTTCCTCTTCCCAGGCCCTTCTGCAATGCCATTTCTGTGGTTTAACTTGCCAAAAATGGACTGAAACTTCTAAAGCTGTGAGCCAAAATAAACCTCTCCTGACTTTCATGTGTTGGGTATTTGTGCCAGCGATGAGGAAAGTGATTGAGACAGATTTTGGTACCAAGAGTGGTGCTATTGCTGTGACTACCTGACCATGTTTTTCAGAAGCTTTTGGTACTGGTTCATGGGAGGAGTTCGGAAAGTCTTGGAGATGCTGGTTAGAGATGCCATAGAATGCTGTAGGTTGAGCTGGATGAAAGATTCTGGTCAGAGCTACGAAGACCAGAATGCTGACAGTAATGCTTTTTTCAGCGAGTGCAGGCTCAGGAGGTTTGAGTTGGAAACACGGACTCCATTGACAATTGGACTCCAGACCATGTGGGTTTTTCTGTCACAGAAAATCTACCTACGTTTTGCTTGTGTCCTGAGACTTTGGGAAAGACTAAGATTAAGAGAGGCAGACAAAGTAACCTGGCAGAGGAAATATCGAGGCAGCTCAATATTCAGGCTGTAGTATGGGTACAAATGGCAGACTTTAGCCAGGTTTATAATGAAAATCAAGAGCAAACATCATGGCTGAATGATTTAAAAAGTTTTAAGCTTGCCCAGAAAGGAAGCACTTGTAAACTAGTGCCTTGGAGTGTGAGGTTAATGAAAAGATTAGCACTTTGCATCAAGACAACAGGATATATGCCTTAAGGACATCTCAGGAACCAGCAAGACCCCAAGCTTCACAGGCTCGGGGATGCAAAAGTGAAAGACTTTGCTCTGAGAATAGAGCTCCAGGGCACCCCGCTAAAGAAAGGCCTCCAAGGAAATGGATTTCCTGAGATTTGATTCACACAGTGCGCAACCATCTAGGCAGTCAGACACCATGGCTGCCATGATTTGAGGGAGCTCAGCTACTGCTTGAGTTTGCAGCAGACCTCAGCATCATCCACATGGTGCTTGTTTAAGAGGTATGCAGAATGTAAGGACTGTGGAGTCAGGGAGGCTTCTACTCAGATTCAGAGGAAGGCCTGCAAGGCCAGGCTGTGTACCCCTGAGAGGGCACTGTGAAGCTGTGAGAGTGAAAGAAAGTGCAGTGGAGACCCCAGGAAGCTGAAAAAGCCTGGAATGTGCAATGTCTAAGGAAAGTGATGGGCAGTGAGCAAAGTCGCAGGCAGTGAGCAGTCACCCCGAGAGAGAGGCCATGAGGGTTGCAACCAGCAGTGCAGTAGGGGCGGGGCCACCCAAGCCATTTGGAGCAGGACATGCAACTGCAGGATTTAATGTTAGCCCTGCTGGGTTTCAGCATTGCTTTGCTCCCACTCTTTTCTGTCCCCCTATTTTTCCCTTTTGGAATGGGAGTGTTTATGCTGTGCCGCTGTATGCCAGCAGTCTTTAACTATCTTTTTGAGTTTTATAGGAGCTCACAGATAAGAGTTTGCCTTGAGTCTCAGAGATTTTGGACTTGGACTTTTTGGCACTGTTGAAACTGTTAAGATGCTGGTGACTCTTAGAGACGGACTAAATGCATTTTGTATAACGAAATGTGTATGGGTTTTTTGCATACCAGGGGTGGAATGTCATGGTTTAGATTGAGAATGTGCCACCAAAGCTTTATGAACTCACAGGCAGGCTTGTTGAAGGTGATGGGATCATGGGGCGCTGTACTTACCAGGGGATCAGTTCAGCAGCTGAGTGTGCTATTGAAAAATGAGGCCTGGCCAGAAGTGGCCAGTCATGGGAGGCATAGCCCCAAAGGGAGCATCTTCCTTCCTAACTCCCCACTTCTCTCTCTGCTTCCTCACCACCATGACGTAAGCAGCTTTCCTTCTCTATGCCTCCCCACCATGCTGTTTCTGCCCAAGAGCTGGCCAACCGTAGACTAATCATGAGCTAAAATAAACCTTTCTTCCTCTAAGTTATTGAGTCAAGTATCGTGTCCCAGTGATAAGAAAGTGACTAATACAGCCAGCTTTCAGTAGGCAGAAGGGCTCCACAGAGAGGAACTGAATATTGAATTGAACTCAACAAAACTAGGGTTTGAATGACTTGAGACCTGAAGATCATTCAAAACTCCTTCCAGAAATTGTCAAAAAGACCTTCTACTAAAGTTCACCATCCTGACCTTGCCCTGAGAGCCTTGAATACCGTTCAGACACCAGATGTTTTGGACGAGAATGAGTCGTCCATCATTTGGTAGTGGACTCCTCACAGAACTGGTCGCCAGAACCCATGTCCCTCTCACCATGAGCGATGTCTTCACTCTGGGCCTGACTTCAGAGCTGCCCATAACCACATAGAGACTAACTAGAGGAGAATGGGTGACTAGGACCTCGTCCTCTTCTGGGGTCTAGGTGTTCCTCCTCAATAAGGAGAAGACAGAGATGCTTCCCCTCTGGAGCCCTCTTGACTTCAATGTGTTCACTGTTGAGCTTGGCTATTCCCTCTATCTGATTTCCAACCTCCTGGAACAACCCAGCAAAACATGGATCACAGTGAACTTATGGAAGAATAAACAACCTTTTTCTGATCAAAGGTGGCTTTCCCCATGTTGCCTTTATAATGCCATTTAACTAGTGAAATGACCCCACTGTGTATGGAAAGACAGATGCAGGAAACCTAATCTATCTTCATGTCACTGTGATTTACTCAGAGGGCCTGGCTGCTCCTAAGCCTGCTCTAGACCGTTGGGATGGACCGAGTTAGTATTTCTTTTCAGATCAACATCAAGAAACCTGGTTTGGGAGCTCAGGGACAGAGATGTCCATGTGGATGGGTGGACGAGTAGTGACATTGGAACGGGAAGCTCCATGACAGTTGCAGCTGTTCACTAATTTCTGGAGCTCACTAGACACTGCATGGTTCATTATCTGCTTCTTTGCTGACAGCCAACACGGGTAAGATCTTCAGGAAGGGAAACGAATTCTCCTGGTCTTTGTTAAGGCTCAAACATTTCATCTACCGAAAACTTTCTCAAATCTTTGCTGATTCAAATCTACTTTGACTTAGCCCATGCAGAAAAGAATTTCCAGCCCTGTTCTTCAAAGCTGTGGTTCATGAATTACTGATGCAGACTCTCCCGGGCTACACATTTCAACATGTGAAGTCCAGGATCCTACTGAATCAGTCTTTGGCAGTGGTGCTCAGAAGTAGATTTCAAACACACTTTCTAAATGATTCTTATGCAATTACACTGAATGATCAATAACCCCAAGCTATTACAGTGGTTCTCAACCTTGGCCACACGTTAAGGTCACCTGGAAGACTTCTAAAATTCCCTAATGCCCAGGCTGCTGCCTAGCCCACTCCAGTCATGCCTGGGGTAGAATCTGTCTTAAAGCCTTTCCGGTGACCCCATGTGTAGTCAAGGCTGGGAACCATTGCTATGGACTCATCGTTCTCCTGAGATGGTGAGGCTTCGCTTTCACCGGAGGTTGGCATCTAGGAGCTTCACTGCAGCCAAGAGCAACTCCCCTGACCTTGGAAACTGGGTGAGGTCTAGTCCAGTGTGTTTTACAGACTGCTTTCATTACTGACCTGCAAGGAATTTATGCCATCATAAGAAACAACCACACCATGAAGGATCTTTCTAGAGAAACTTTCCTTATGAAGTAAAGAGAACGTCAGTGTATATTCTGATGCAAGTTCCTTATCTCTACCTGTATCAGTAACAAACAGCTGTCAATGGCACTTTGAGCAGCCTTGTCCTGGGCCAGTTTACCAGGTTGGGGCAGGGATCTCACTCCAAGGGTCCCCACAGTAGTAGCATCTAGCCACTGACTCCTGGAGCAGCAATGGCCAACCTGGAAACTCAGCCCTCATCAGGGAGCACACAACTATCTTAGAAAGCAGAGGCACTGCCCACAGGACAATGTGCTGAGCCCCGAGAATGGCTCAGTGGGAACTTTCAGGAAGCCCAACATGAGGGGACAGCCATCATGAAAACCCTATGTTGTGGCTTGTGTCTAGTGTCCTCCAAAGCCTCATGTGCTCATAGGTGGGGCTTTTGAAGCTGGTTGGGTCTAGGATGTGTGAATGTGGATTAAGGGTAAGTGAATATGGGTTAAATTAGTCAACTGATTGGTTTAGCATAGTTCTGGATGTGGATGATAGGAAGTCCCACCCTGGGTGTGGGTGGCACCACTCAAAAGGCTTGTAGCTTGGATGGGATAAAAGGGAAAAGGAGGCTCAATGCTGCCGCTTTCTTCCTGCCATGCCATGGACTGTTTCTCCTCTGCCATGCCCCTCAGCCATGCCACCCTGTCTTGCAGCCAGCCGACTCTGGACTGAAATCTCTACAAACTGTGAGCCAAAATAAACCTCTCCTCCTTTAACTTGTGGGTGTCAGGTATTTTGTCCTGGCAACAAAGAAGTAACTAAGACACCCTGTGATCCCAGACTTGGTGCCTCCTTGCTCACCATCCAGCATAGACCAAGGCCCAGAGTACCTACAGATGGCTCCCGGGCTTCAGTGCATAGAGGGCAGAAGATGAACCTCATCACACTTCAAACAGAAAGAAATGTTAGCTCATGTCTGGCTTTTCCCAGTTAGTGACAAATATGATCATGGGCAGCAGCAGCCTGACATCCCTTACTTTAGCAATGCAGCTGAATGCCAGCCTTCTTCCCCATGGTGACAGCAAGGACAAGGACTGACCCACCTTGAGCCAAACTGGGCCATGTCCCCACCTCTAAACCAGTCACTGCAATTCTGATTAGACATACCTTCGCCATGTAACCAACACTAGATGAGAGGTGTGAGCCCCACCTGAAACCCACTGACTGAGACAGTGGAGGTGGAGCCAGCCAAGGAATGCAGATGGGTTCCCTGTGACAGTAAGAGGAGTGGCTGTGGGGCAAGTGACAATATTGCCCGCTCTGAGAGCTGCTCAGAACCACCAGCTCTGCCTGCCATTAGGAGGCCTGAGCCCAGGTCACCCAGCACCATCAGGCACTGTGCAGGGACCGTGTCAGTTTGTTCAGACATACAGAGGTATCCCAGTCACAACCAACTCGGGGAATCGTGACACACACCTGTGTCCTCCATTTGATTTGGAGACATCTTCCTAAATAGATTTTTTTAAAGGATTTATTTTCCAATACTAAGTAAAATAATCTCATTTCCTTTTGTTCATTCTCTCATCCACTCATGTTTCAGTCAGCACTGAGTACTGACGGCGTTAGGAGTAGGAGATACCCAGATAGAGAAGCCACACCGCCCTCTTTCGAAAGGCGCTGCCTTAGTAATTCCTGTGGCTGTCATTTCATTTCCTTCTGAGTTCCCTCTCCACCCCAGGTCTGGAGAAAAACCAGAAGAAAGAGGTAAATGCTTCATGTGGGGTCTCTTTGTTAAGAATGAGAAAAATCCTGGCAAAAGATCCTCTTCAGCCAAAAATGAGATAATGCTCTTAAAGAAAATCCCTTTTACATGCTCTCCAGGGAAATGTGACCTGGGTCCGGACAGCAGGACTCTCTCGAGACTGCTCGGCCAACCGAGACTTCCACGGCCGCCTCCTAAAAGACATCTCAGGAGCTGCCCTGAGAAAGGTCCACGTTCTTGACAAACTGTAACATTTTAAAGTGTAGACTCACGGGGGATTTGGGAACAAAGATTCCATCGCCGACCCTCGAAGGCCTGTATTTGACTTGCGATGCCACACGAGAGCAGCAGAGTCACTCACCAAGTGAAGTGGGGCCACCTCCCCCAGCTGCAGTGGGTGGACCAAGGAAGAGGGCACAGGAGGGCAGGCAGAGGGTGAGGCGCGCTGGCTGCTGCGGAAGGTGCGGCAAGGCATTGCTAGAACCAGAAACCGCTCCTTTCTGTTTGCGAGTCTGGCGATGGGCAGGGAACCGCGGTGGAAAATGGAATGGCAACACTGGGCCTCAGCACATCCCTTTCCACAGCCACACAGCTGCAAATCGCTTTTGTCAAAACCTGTGCCCTAAGCAACAGGCAAATTGCTAACCCCTTCAGATAGGGTGCTCATTGGTCCCCGCTTACCCAGGACAGCTTCCGTTGCTGCCTGCCACCTTGTCATAATTGCTAATGGCTCTTTTTACCTTCAGAAGACCCTCCATTTGGGAAGACTCAGCAGTCGGTCCTGGGTCTCCTGTCTTAGCAGCTCCAACACGAACTTCCTCGGCACAGGCAACACGGCGAGGACGCACCTGCGTGGAACCCAGCATCGAGCACCCAGCCTGCCACAGCCAGGCACTCAGGAAGTGTGGGTTGGAGAAATAAGTGAATGCATGAGTTAGTTTAGAATGTGGTAATTCGCAAAGAAATGGAAGTCACTGCGCCACTTGCCTGCTCACTGAAGCTGCATATTCGGGGGTTCTGTTTGCCACCTCTGTCTGTCCTTTAAACTTTCCTGCGGTTCCAGGAAACCTGGACAGTGTATGTGGGGAGATGGGCTGGCACTCAAGGAAGCAGCACGGGCTGAGCCAGGCTGGATGTGGACAGGCAGGAAGGGCCATGACAGCATGCTGGCTGCCGCCTCGAGGTGCAGCCCCTTCAGCTGGTGGACCCCTGCAATGGAGGAATACACAGTGGCTCCTAGAGGAGGTTCTTTTGTAAAGAGTGTGTATGTGTGGGAAGTGGGAGGGAGGAGGTTGTGCAGATATGAGGGAAAATCCAAAAGAAAATGACTGTAGAGAACATTTTTGTTAAGTGGCAAAAGCTGCAGCTGGACCAGATTAGCTGTTCCCTTCCCTTCCCTATTTTTGGACTTGGAAAGAAAATGTGCAAAATAATTCCTGTTTTGGAGAAAAGTAGAGAGGCAGGTTGGGAGGGAGGCTCGGGGGCAAGTGGGGCTGAGGACCAGGATAGAAAAGCTGAGGAAAGTGAGGGCCTGCAGGCTGGGGCTCTACTCCTCCCCCAGCGGATGCAGGAACGCAAAATGCTGCTCTCTTCCGCCCCAGGGAAGATGGGGGACCAGATCTCTGCTCAGTGGCTGAACAAAACCTGGGGGCAAACACCAAACCTGTGACCTGACAGCAGAGGGTTAACCTCAAGACTTGCCTCGGTGTCAGTGACGGAAGAGAAGACTCCTGCACCCCGGATCCAGGTGCATATCTGCGGGGATGGGGCAGATGGGAAAGCACTTGGAGGTCACAGGATCTGGAAACCCCTACACTTCTGGTGGGCAAGAAAGTCAGCACGGACACGTGAGAAGGCTGTTGGCAATATTTCTTAAGCACCCAGCAGTTCCAGTCCTGGTTATACGTCAAAGACACAAGTGTGTATATGATTGCCAAATAGCCAGAGTAACTTTCTTTAAAATAGTCACAAGTTGGAAAAAAAACAAATGCTCACCAGTAGTAGATTGGATACACACGAAATATATATTGGCAGCAGCAACAATATGGCTGTGTCTTGCAAACACATTGATGGGACAAAAAAGCTACATAGGAAAAAGGATACGAATGTGTGATTCCACACATGTGGACATAAAACAGGTTACACCAGTGCTGTCATGAGAAGCTGGAATAATGGTTCCCCGGGAAAGGACTTTCTGTGGAGCTGGTGGGAACCTCCATGGCAGTTCTGCAGCTGTGTGGACTTCGTAAAGTCTGAAGGCCTGTGCATTTATACAAGGATCTTCTGAGTATTTGTTATATTTCAATTTTTAAAAGCTTGCAGGGGGCCGGTGAGATGGCTCAGCGGCATAAGCGCCTGCCTGGCAAGCGTGAGGTCCTGAGTTCAACTCCCGGAACCCACATACGAAAAAAAGGGCCGGTGATATTGCTCAGCGGCATGGGCACCTGCTGGCGCACGAGTTCCTGAGGTCGACTCCCGGTACCCACACACACAAAAAAGCTTGCAGGCCTCCAAACATATGTGCAGGTGTACTGCACGAGTAGCTGGGCCCCAGCTGGGAAGTTGGCTCCTATAGTGAGCTGAATAGGATTGCAATCTGGGACACACACAGACACACACACACACGGTGGCCTCCAGTATGCCCAGAGAACAAAGGGAAGGCTGGAGGTTTTAGTAAGACAGAGAAATCTATGTCGATTATTTTAAAAGAAAGTTCACCGGCACATCCAGTGCCTGCCGGAGCCGGAGCTCTGTGGTCGGGCGGTGGCAGTTACCACGTGAGTCTTCAGGCCATCGTTGGCAGTGGCCAGCCATTGTCAGCTGCTAAGTAAAGACAGTCTTAGCAGGAGGGCAGGCTATTTTGCTGTGTGGGTTCTACGGAATCGTTCCCAGAGCAGGTGGTCTGTGATCTGCGGTGTCCTCTTTCCTCGACTCTCTTAACTCCATTTTAGGGGTGGGACAGGAATGACTTCTTGTACACCGAGTTTTCACACCTCCTTTCTCTGACCCGCTGGAGGGGACCCAGTCTCTGTTCTAGAACTGCCAGATGTAGAGATGACTCCCCTGTGGGAGAGGCTTGGCTGATTCTCCCTGGCTGCTCAGAGCTTCTGTTGGTTGGTTTTCAGTCCCTGGGTTTCTCACTCGGAAAGTGCTACAGCCCTCACCCCTCTGCTGGAGGGGGACACCTTGACCAGTTGAGACTCCTGGAGCTGTCTGCATTCCTTTGAGCAAAGGAAACCCTGGAGGGGCTGGCGTATCTTCCGCAGCCAACCCATAACCCACTCGGATTCATGGGAAACGAGCTTAGACCAGCAGTCAGTGCTTCCCCTGGGACAGCACTGTCTTCCCTCATTAAAACCATTGAAGGCCAGCGCAGCCCAGTTTCTCACAGACTCACGCAACATCATTTCTGGACCAGAAGTGACTTTTCACAGGAAGGGCATGCAGAGCTCAGTGTGACCACCCTGAGGTCTGGGACACAGCCACACTTGCTTAAGGCCTTGGCTTCCCAGAAAAAGGGAAACTCATTAATGCCTTGGGGAGGGCCAGCCAAGTCTTCAGTGCCCAAAAGGGATCTGACCAAAAGTCTGCTGGAGTGGGCTCCACTGCCACCATCTTGGTTTTCCTCTGCTGGAAATCCAAACTGGAAAGATTTGATTTGACTTCTGAAGTAATAAGAAAGCTGATGTCTCGTGGCTAGTGCTGCTTATTGGCACAGCCACAAAGTCACTTAAAAAAATTTTATGAGGAAGACGGGGAACCTTTTTTTAAAAGACCGAACAGCCTATTTATTCAGAACTCTACATAGAAAAAGAAGGAAAATACAGCTCTGGCATGTCAATAAAAAGATACTTTCCCAGTCACAGAAGATAGGGCCCCTGAGTAGAAACCCCCTTCTCTGACTCTAGACTGTGATGGATTTTGTTATAGAACCACAGCTGACTGGGGCTGGAGAAGAACAACCACTAATCTCAGTGACCACGAACAGCGGAAATCCAGGATCCTGGTCTCAAAGGTCACTGATTTTAACACTGGGTGAGCACAGGATGAAAGCAAGCTGGAGCTCCGGCCATTGTGCAGGTGTGTCCAGCCCTGGAAGCTGGTGTGGGGGGCGGGAAGCCTGTGTGTGTGGTCACCGATGCCAGTGGTTACACAATATACAGGGACTGCCGACGTACAGGAGAAGGGAAGGAAAAAGGGAAGAGAGATGAAAGCAAAAAACTAACAGTGTCATTATTTGCAGATATTATGACATAGCTGGGAAAAAAAGGGGGGTAAAGAGGAGAATAGAGCTAATGGAAATTTAGGAGAGTTAGTATTTGCGGATACAACGTTCCAACTGGAAGAACACATGCTAGGCGTAAGTCCTGGGAGAGCCTGCACAGGCCACCGGACACAGGTCCAGCCAGTGCTGGGGGAGTGCGTCCCTGGGTCCAAGGAGTAGGTGCTGCCCGCCCTGTGCAGTGATCCCCAGGCAAAGGGCGGAGCCCCAGAGAACAGAGGGCTGAAAGGGGAGGGAGCTGCCCTCCCTCAGGCAGGTGAAGGCTCTGCATAGGGGAAACAGAGGCAGAAACCTCCTGGGAATGTCTTGCTCAGGGTAATTTAAAAAGGGAGCGCGGGGAGCACAGGGACTGGATCTTGACATTGGGTGGAAAGAGATGTGAAGCCCATTCAAGTCTGGAGTTTTAACTGTTAATAAGTAAGGCTGTAGGGCTAGGAAGCTGGGCATTCATCCCGGGTGGGACCCTTGTCTGCTCTCTGAATGTGCACAAATCCCTTAACTTCTGCAAGCCAGGGATTTAACATGATTCTCACGATAACCTCTACCTGCCAAAACCATGGGGACAAACCAGCACTGAGCCCCGCGATCGCTGCATGTGGGTTGTCTTCACAAAGCCTCTTTGTTTTTCTGCGCACTTCTTTAAATACGTTCTGTGGAGCGGGTTCTCTTCTGCGCCCGGATCATATTCAGGGCAAGTCTCTTGGGTTTTATGATCCCTTTCAAGTAATAAAAGCAGCCGCATCTCAATAATTCGTATTTATGTCCAGTGGACGAAGTGAACGTGACACTCAGTCCGCAGTCGTGGCTTCGGTGTACTCACAGCCCGGATCTGGAGCTGGGCAGCTGCCACGGTGGCCCTGGGGCTCGATGGCTCTCAGTTCTTGGGCTCTGATTCAGCCTCCCCAGTCTTGTTGCTCATGGTTTCTGATGCTTCCGGAGAGAAGTGTGGGAGGCAGCAGGGAAAGGCAACAGGAAGGGTCTCAGCTGACGCACCCTGCTGTGGCACGGTCGTAGGGCTCCTCGGTCTCAGAGGTTCCTCCGGGCACAGGTGCAACTCTTCCCTCCCGCCTGTCCCAGAAAAGGCACCTCAGGTTGCCCCATGAAGTGTGATGAGTGCTGTGCAGTTTTATATTTTACCTTTATTAGATTAAGGCCGCTCTCTCTCTACTCTGGCTTCTAAGTGTGCTAATCATAGATAAATGCTTTTTCTAATAGCTTTCTAATAACACGGCAGCTTAATTTATTAGTGAGATAAATTGCGCTGATAGAATTTTTGATGCTAAGCCATCCTAAGATTTTTGGATAAACTATTTAATCAAGATGCAATTTTTTTTCAAAATTCAGTATCTCTTCCACAAAAGCAAGATTTTGTTTTTTCACATTTGTATTAATAAGTGAAATGGGCTTATAATTTATCTTGTATTGTTTATCAATGGGTTCCAGTAACTTCATAAAATAAATGGCCATATTTTTCTTTCTTTGTTCTCCGGCATAACTTTTTGTATCTTTTAAATCCCAGTATTTAAAAATTATTATTATATCAGTATATATTTACATAATGTAATAATTATCACAATTAAATTAATTAAAATAGTTACTGTTAGTAAACAATTTGCTTGAGATTAGAATTAGGCTGGGGATATAGCTCAGTGGCACAGCGCCTGCCTCGCAAGCACAAGGTCCTGAGTTCAATTTCTGGTACCAAAAAAAAAATTAGAATTAACTGTTTCTTGAGAGTTTGGTAGAATTCACCTGTAAAACCACATGGGCCTGCAATTTCTGGGGGAAGAGAGATGTTTACCTCCTATTTTAATCTCTTTAGTACTGGCATTTAGGCAATGCCAGCCTTCAATTCTTACTGGTGCTGATTTTGGCATTTTGTATTTTCTTGTGGTTTGCTTTATTACTTAGCAAATGCATGAGCACATAGCTTTTCGTGATACCTTTAAAAAAATTACTAAAATATAATTCACATACCATAATATCCACCCTTCCTAAGTGTGCATGCCAGTGGGCTGTTCACAGAACCGCATTGCCAACCCCTCTACATACTGTCAGAACATTTCCTCCTCCCAGGAGGAAATCCCATGCCATTAACAGTCCCCCCCCATTTTCTCCTGCACACCTGGCTTTCATTCACTTTCTGTCTATGGATTTGCCCGCCCCAGTCACATTGTATGCATAGAATCGCACACCATGTGACGTTTTGTACCTCGCTTCTCATACTTACCATCTATTTTGAAGGACCGTCCATGTTGCACCATCCATTGCTACCCCATTCTTTTATATGGTTGTGTAATATTCCACCCTTTAGACACTTCATGTTTTGTTTACCCATTTATCAGTTGATGAAAGCTTGATTTGTCTCCATTTTTGCCTATTATGAGTAAAACTGCACTGGACACAGTGGTTGGTGAGCAATTACTATCCTGAGCTTCCTGGATGCACACCCCCTCCCCGCCTTAGGTGCTGTCCCTAAGATACTCACGTCCACACACACACACTCACAGTCTTTTGGACACACAACTAAGAGGTCAATGCCAGGCAGGGTGGAGGACTCCTGCGTCCTGACCGGAAAGGGGCCAGGCTGTCCTGGCTGGTCAGTATTTTAAATGTCAGCCTGAGGTCTTTCCACGCAAGATATCATTTGAAAAATCTCCACAGTATACAAGACTTAGAAAATCATTAATAATCCATTCCTTTATTTAAGGAAACTGAGATCTGGAAGAGTTAAGTCGTTGGTTCAAAACCATACACGTCTCTGAGGCCTTTCATCTGTAAAAGCCAGTTTTCTCCATTTTCTCTGTGTGTGTTTGGAGTTAAAGTCTAGGGCATCTGGAGCCGTTTTCTAGCAATTTGTGCCTGACAGTTTTCTTCCTAATGGTAGTATTGGTTAGAGTGAAAATAAGTTATCTGCTAGGGAAGGTACATAATCTCCTTGTGAGCATCAGAATTTATTTTTTCAGGTGGCATGAAAAATTGCACTTGATAACTGTACTTATGGTTACATCAAACTTAGTTTTGCCACGAAATTTCCAACATCACTTCTTTCTCCCTGTTAGTACTCCTTACTAGGTAGAAAGGTGTATTTTCACTAGCACCTAATTGTACTGAAACTGTTCAACAAGACCCTATGTTAGGTTAGGTAAAGGAAAGGAACAGCACTTAATGTATTTTAAAATATCAGGTATTGATGTTAGAACCCTGGTTTTGTGGCTGGAATTTCATTAGTTAAATGTCAAATATGAAATGTTCACAGCTGCATTAGATCTACTGATGTTAAGGTAGAATTTTAAATTCTATTTTCAGAGAAAGTCTTATTTTGCCACAGCTTTTCATGAATATATTGTTTTACATCCTTATTTTTGAAAAATTAAGCAAACTTAAAACTCTCCTTTGGGATGTGTAGCAATTGCCATCTGTTTAAGAAATTTGTATTTTCAGAAGTGAGTCTTATTTTAATTTTTTAAATATTTAAATGAATAATAAATTATATTTGCTTAACAAGAAAAAAAAAAAAAAAACAAAACAAAAAAAAACCATACACGTAATTGTTCAAATGAGTGACACCTAATGAGCGACAAACCTGGTCCTGGAAACGATTTCTTCCTCCCTCTTCTCCTGGGCAGCCCCCTTGACTCAGATCAGTCGCATCAAAAGGAAAGACTGTCAGCAGAACCAACCATTATTTCCCTCTGATTTATGCCACAGTTGGGCACATTAGAGTCTGCGGGGCTTTCTTTCCTGGAAAGATAAAACATAAAACAGGACTGGAGACGTACATACTATCGAAGGTCTTATGGTACGAGAAGTAGGTTTAAAAACACACTAAAGAGTCCCTGCCACGGTCCTGCATCACACAGCTCCGCCGTCCTCATCCCCGGAAAGCCGGGCAGATGCCGTCCGGGCTGCCAGCTGCATCCTGTGAGAGCCAGGGCGTCCGCGTGGAGCAGTGCTTTCTGCAGGGTTTCTCCGAGCGCAGCTATTGTTTCCCTCACATCTGCATGCCGTGTTTCTGCCTCTGCCAAGGGGGCCTCGCTCTGTGGTCTTGACACTAAGATCCTCCTCCTCGCCTGCCGCACCTGCTGAAGACTGTGTTTTCATTGCACTTTTTCACATGGATGGCCCAGCGCCAGGCAGGCTGGAGGACGTCATGTGGAGCAGAAAGTAGGCAGGGGTGCTCTAGCAGGCCTGGAGCTGAAAGCTGAGAAGCCTCCCTGGACGCCACCTGGACAGAGGTGCTCCTTCCTGCCTCTGCCTTTTGCCTGCCTCTCCCTTTCTGGGAGATTCTGCCTTTTCCAGCTGCTGGAAGGCCCTGAACACGCATTCACTCAGCCATAGTGCCAGCTCCTCGGCAGCCGGCAGCTGAGCTGCAACCACCCAGCCAGCCAGGCCGGGCAGTGGGGCTGGCTTCCTGCGGTCACACCTCAGGTCCCAAGGCAAGCTGCGATGGGCTGACAGGGCCATGGGTGAAAGCCTACATCTTGGAATTTTCTTCCAAACAAAGAGGCAGGCTTGGAGGAATTAAGAATCTTGTTATGTAAAATATAGATCTTTTGTTCAATGGGACATTATACAAGCAAAAGGGATTGCATTTTATGTTTCAAGTTTGAGAATTGAACTCGGGGCCTTGTGCATGCTAGGCAAGTATTCTGTCAACTGAATTACATCCTTAGCCCTTTTGAAAGTTTTATTGTGAAGCAGGGTCTTGTTGAGTTCCCCAGGCTGGCCTCAAACCTGATCCTCCTGCCTCAGCTTCCTGAGTAGCTGATGATAGCCATGAACCACTGTGTCCAGTGGAGTTGCTTTTTGGATGAATTTTAGTGATATGGGAAAATGCTTACAATATAATATAAGGTGAAAAAGTCGAATAAGAATAGTACAGACACTACCTCCTCTAGTGTGTACAATGTGTAACATAAATACTTTACATTTTCTCTCTCTATAGGGCCTCAGAGAAAAATATCTAGAAGAGAAAACACCAAAACATTCACATTGAAATTCTTTTTTTCTGACTTATGAAATTATGGCTCTTTTCCTTCTTTCCTTGTGCCTTTTGGGATATTCCACCTATTCTATAATGAACATTTCTTATAATCTGAAGGTTATTTTAGAATGATGCAATCAAGACCAAAGGAATATGAGAGCTGAAGTATTTATAGAGATCATGAATCTAATCTCGTATTCCGAGGAGTGAAGGCAGAGGGACCATGCTGACTGAAAGAGCTTGCTCTATAGCCTGACCTGGGGAGCCAGGCTGTCCACAGAGTGGCTGCCTTTGTCCCATTTCTTTGTCCCATCCCTCATGATGAGCAGATTCACACATTCCACAGATTTTCACACATAAATATTCCCAGCTCTAGAATCTAACGTGCTTCTTTCTTGAGGGCCCATGCTCTGTTTTCTTCAAGTGTGTACCTTAGATTCTGCCTAATAAACCTCTTCATGCCTCTTAAGTAAAATAAAAAATATCTCAGATTTTCATAGACCCTTTTGCCAAGGGCTTTCAATATCATTTCACTAATTATCACACCCCAGCTATGACGCTAAATGCTATGGGTTGAATTATGTCTCTCCCACCCCCAAAACAAATTTGTATGTTGAAGTGTGTCTTGGTTACTTTTCTTATTGCTGAGACAAACATCCACAAGTTAAAGGAGGAAAGGTTTATTTAGCTCACAATTTGTAGAGGTTTCAGTCCATAATTGGGTGGCTACAAAGCAGGGTAGCATGGCAGAGGGGCATCGCAGAGGAGAAACAGTCCATGGCAGGGTAGCAAGAAGCAGCAAGCAGCAAGCAGTGAGCCTCTCTTTCCCTTTTATTCCATCCAGGCTATAAGACTTTTTGGGTGGTGTCACTCACACACAGGGTGTGGCTTCTGTCTTCAGTAAATCTATTCAGCCTCACCCAGAACTGTGCTAATTCCAATCAGTGGACTAATTTAGTACCATGCATCCTTAATCCCAATATCATATACCCTAGATCCAGCCACCTCTGAAAAGCCCCACCTATGAGCACATGAGGCTTTGGGGGAACATTTAGATACAAGCCATAGTGAAGTACTTACCCTCAAGTACCTGAGAACATGAGGTTCTTTTTGATCTTACAGGTTCATTTTGAAAGTAATCAAGTTAAAGTGAAGTCATCAGAGTGGGCCCTAATCCACATAACCAGTGTCCTTATAGAAAGAGGGAAAGTTGGACCCTGAGACCCCAGGGAGGAGAATCTGAGGGGCCCTCTCTCCGGGTTTTTCACCCACAGCATTGTAAGGCAATCAGTTTCCATGTTCGAGCCTCATCTGTGTTCACAGCCTAGAACACTTGTACAGTAAGGAAGTCGGTTTCAGGACTTCCCTTGTACTGCGGGGAACACAAGTCTCAGAGATGTTACAGGACCAAGTGCCACAGAGGGTCACAGCCAGGACTTCACATCAAGGACTTTGTCTGCCTTGTCAAGATGCCCTTTCCTGGCTTTTAAGTTTTTTAATTAAAATTCTTGTCTTGAGAGTTTTAGATTTCCCTACAGATATAAGAAATAATATATATTTATTTCATGTACTCTTTACTCAGTTTCCCTAATGGAAATGCCTTACTAAACTACAGTATAATTTCTCAACCAGGATATGGACATAGGTAGAGGGGACAGAGAATTTCTGCCTCTACAAGGGTCCCTCCTGTATCCTCCTGTCATGGCTTGTTATGGCCTTATGCAGTCATAGGTGGGGCTTTTCAGAGGTGGCTGGATCTAGAGTGTGTGATGCTGGAATTAAGGGTGTGATGCTGGGAGTAAGGGTGTGTGATTACTAAATTCGTCCACTGATTGATTTGGCATAGTTCTGGGTGTGGATAAGAAGCCCCGCTGGGTGCGAGTGCTACCCACCCTTAGGGTGTGTAGCTTGGATAGAATATAAGGGACGGAAAGAGGGCTGCTGCTGTTGCTTGCTGTGTTTGCTGCCTTCTACCTGCCATGGACTCTGTGGGGCCACCTTGCCTTGGAGCCAGCCGATTATGGACTGCAGCCTCTACGAACTGTGAGCTAAATAAACCTTTCCTTCTTTAACTTTGGGTGTCAGGTATTTTGTCTCAGCAATGAGGAAGTAATTAAGATATCATTTTATGGCCAGATGCTTCCCTCCTACCCCCTCCTCTTCAACCCTCCAGCAGTTCACTATTTGTTCTCCATCTCTGTAATATTGTTATCTCAAGTTTGCTGTATAAACTGGGTCATACTGTGTGTGACCTTTGGGAACTGGCTTTCCTCACACAATATAATTCTCTGGGGTTTTGCTCAGGGTACCTGTGTATCGATAGTCCGTTGCCTCCTAATGCCCACAACGCTCACCAGTTAGCCGTCTCTGCTGCTTTCAGCTTCTGGCTGTGAAGAATAAAGTGGCTGTGACCATTTCTGTACAGGAGTTTTAGGGTTTCATTTTTCTGCAATAAACGTTCAACGGAGTAATTGCCAAGTTGTATGATACTTACATGATTTTCCTTTCTTTTTCTTATTTAAAGAAACTGCCAAACTTTTCCAGAGTGATGACACCGTTTCACACTCCTACCAGCAAAGCATGTGTGAGTCCTTTTCCTTCAGCCTCTCCAGAATGTCGATATTTCCACAATTTTTATCTTTGCCATTCTGATAGGAATGTAGTAGTATCTTACTGTGATTTAAATTGCATTCTTCACATAGTTAATGGTGTTCAACATTTTTTCATGGTACACCCTCTTCAGGAAAATGTCTTGTAATATCTTTTGCCCTTTTCTTAATTAGGTTAATTTGTTTTGTTGAGTTTTAAAAGTCTTTTCTTAACATACTCTAAATACTGTTCCTGTATTGGATATGTCACAAATATTCTCTCCCAGTCCATAGCTTGGCTTTTTACAGGCTCTTTCACAGAGCAGAAGCTTTCACTTCGAAGCCCAATCTATCAATTTTTCCTTTTATGGACTGCACATTTGACATCAAGTCTAAGAATTCATTACCTCGCCCTAGATGACAAAGATTCCCTCCTATGCTTTTTTCCTAAAAGTTTAATATTGTCGTCAAAAAGTTTATAGTATAATGTAAATATAAACTAAAAACTTTGAAACATAAAAACTTTTTTGAAAGAGCATAGGAAAAAATCTTCGGTAGCTAGGGTGAGGTAAGGAATTTCGATAGGAATTTCCCTGATCCCGTATATGAACTTGGGGAGTATGGACACCTTTACTATGCTGAGTATTCCAACCCATGAACATGTTATGTCTCTCTATTTATTAGTTAAGTCACGAAGCAGGATTCCAGGGTAGGGACACAGTGTCCTCAGGTTCCCATTCACTGCTGTAGGAGAAGGACAGTGGACAGAACAGAGCTGGGTGAGGCAGATCTTCCCAGGAAACGGTCCCAGCTGACACCTGGGACTTGGCGTTGGGACTTGTATACCTCGGTACCTCTTGCCGTGGAGATACGACCCTGCGGTGGTCACTGCCTTCTCACAGTGGTGCAAGCCCTGGTCGCTGTGCTAGCAGCTCTCATTCTGGTTCTGGTTGGGGACCGTCTGGTGATTCTTGATTTGGGTTTTGATTTTGATCTTGACGACTTCTGCTACACTGCTGCCTCCTAAAGATGCCACTGAACTTACTCAAAGCTCAGGGTAACCGTCGGCCTTTTTGGATATGTTTTATAGCATTTTGTCACGTTTAGAAGTCTGTACGTGTTTTAATAGACTTACACCTAAATTTTTTTTTGTCCACGTGTTCATTGCTACTATCTAAAAAGCAATTCATCTTTCTATGTTGATTTTGGATCCTGTAACTTACTTGAACTCATTACTGTGAGTCTTTTGGTTTTGTAGATTTCTTGGGATTTTCTACATAAGCAACTGTCAGTGACACATAAGAACAATTTTATTTCATCTGATTCGTATATAATTTTCTTCCTCTTCTTGCCTTATTGCACTGGCTAGAATCTTTAGTACTATACTGAAGAAAAGTGGTAAAGTTGACATCTTTGCTTTGCTGTGATCTTTGGGGAAAGTCATTCAGCCTTTCACCATTAAATATAAAGTTCATGGTAAGTCTTTTATAGATACTGCTTACTTTACTGAGGCACTCCCTTCTATTTCTATTTTCTGATAGTTTTACCCATATTGAGTTTTGTCAAATGCTTTCGTTATATGATCTCTACTTTATTGTAAGAGATTAAAATGATTGACTCTTGTGGTAGATTAACTAATGGTCAACTTGTAACACCCAGCTGAACTGAATCAGCGTGGTGTTGGGTGAGGAGGACCCACCTGAGGATTATTGCCAAGAGCATACAAGGAAAACTGGAAGAGAAGATGGTGTGCTGTTGATTCTCCTGGAGAAGTTTGTCATGCTGGTTTTTCTGATGTGAACTTGGCTGTTCTCAGTGTCAGAGGAGATCAGGTCCTCACTGTTGCTGAGGACGGCTGCAGTTCTATTTGGGGGAGCTCTGGTCCTTACCTTGAGCATCACTTCCTGGCTCCAGTGCAGCTCCCTCAGCTGCTGGCACAGATCCTTCACCCCACTGGCGCAGACTTTCTAGCTTCCACCACTGACCTTTGGGCCTTCCCAGTGCAGATCCTGGATACAGACTTGCGTGAGACATTACCACAGGCTCTCGGTCTCCAGCTGGACTCATGCAGGACATTGCCGTGGTATCCAGGCCCTCAGCTGGATTCTTTGGGTCTCTAGTGTGTGGCCAGATTTCCTGCACTCTTTTGCATTTGACTCTTTGGGTGAATAATATAAAATAATCTTATAAATTATGTGTCCTGTATTAAATCTTTTCCCTTGTAAACCCTGACTAAAATGACCCTCCAGTATTGAGCCATTCTTTGTGAAATAAACTTCACCTGGCATATAATTCTTTCCCTATATTGTTCAGTTCTATTTGCTAAAATTTTGTTAAGGATTTTGTGCCTATATTCCTGAGAGAGATTGGTCTCCAGTTTCCTTTTCTGAAGTATCATGGTCTGGTTTTGGTATCAGGGTAGTAATGGCCGCATGAATCAATTGGGAAATGTTGCTTTCTCTTTTACTTTTTGGAAGAGATTGTGTAGAACTGTTTTTTATTCTTATTTAAATATTTAGCAAAATTCTCCAGTACGAACGTCTGGACCTAGTGATTTCTTGGGGGGGGGAGTTACAATTACGAATTCCGTCTCCCTGATTGTTATAGGGTTATAGCTTGGCTTTTCTTCCTTTTTATGCAAATAGGAACAATTTTACTTCTGAATATGGTTATTCAGATTAGCTATTTACTATTGTGTGAATTGTGGTAGTTTATATTTTCTTAGAATTGTTCAGTATTTTCTAATTTTGTCAAATAAATGTGTACAGAGTTGTTGGCAGTTTTCTCTTATTATCTTTTTGTGAGCACAAGATCTGTAATGAAAACCTCTGTTTCACTCCTGATATTGGTAATTTCATCTTCTTTCCTCTTTTCTTTGTCAATTTTGGTGGAGGATTTTCAATGTTATTAATCTTTTCTGAGAACTGATCTTTGTTGAATTGATTTTTCTCTGTTGCTTTTTTTTTTTTTTTTTTCAATTTCACTTATTTCTCTTCTTCGTCATTACCTTCCTTCTCCTTGTTTTGGGTTCATTTTGCTCTTTTTTTCTAGGTTCTTAAGATGAGAATGTAGATTACAGAGATTTTTATCTGTTCACATGTAGGAGTTTATTGTTACAGATTTCTCTCTCAGCACTGCTTTAGCTGTGTCCCACAAATTTGGATCTGTTGTAGGTTTTATTTTATTTAGATCAATGTATTTTTTCCTTCCCTGAAGATTTCCTATTTCAACCGTGGAGTATTTAGCAGTGTGTTGTTTAGTGTCTAAGAGTTTGCAGATTTTTCTTTTATTTTTCAGTTTTTGACTTCTAGTTCAACTCCAATGTGGTCAGAGAACATATATTATATGATTTTAATTCTTTTAAATTTGTTGAGATTGGCTGATAGCCAGAACATGGTCTATCTTCACATATGTCCCACATGCACTTGGAAAGAAGGTATATTTTGCTTTTTTGGGGTGGAGTGTTCTCTTAAGTGTCAATTAGATCCCATCACTGATGGTCTCACTGAGTTCTTCTATATTCTTGTCAATTTTATATCTAGTCATTCTATTAATTGCTCTGGGAAGCATTTTGAAGTATTCAACTATAATGTTAAGAGTTTGTTAGTTTTTTCTTTCTGTTCCAATGTTCGACAGCTCTGTTTTCAGTGCATAAACACTTAAACCTGCTGTATCTTCTTGGTGAATTCATGCTTTTATCATTATACAATGTCCCTGTCTCATAATTTTCTTTGTTATGAAGTCTGACATTAATATAGCCACTCTTCTTTCTTTTGATTTATGTTTGAATAATATGTATATATTTTTCCTTTCAACCTACCTACCTTTGAAATGAGCTTCTTATAGATAGCACATAATTTGGTTGTATTTCTCTCTCTCTCTTTTTTTTTTTTCTGTTCTTTTTTGGCACTAGGAGTAGAGCTTCGAGGCACTCTTACCACTGAGCTACATCCCCAGCCCTTTTTGTTTTTTATTGTGAAACAGGGGCTTGCTAAATTGCCTAGGTGGGCCTCAAACTTTTGGTCCTCCTGCCTCAGCCTCCCTCTGCCCCCCAGTGTCTAGTGAGCAGGGCTGGGTGTGGGGCCCTTGAGTTTGCATTTGTAGCAAGTCCCCAGGCAGTGATGCCGTTGTTTAGGGGACCACACTTTGAGAAGTCTTATGCTACAACGGAGGCTCCCACGTTTGCAGTTTTCTTCTGAATACGTTCAATAGGTCCGGGCTTGCTAATAAAACAACACGCAATTGCCAGGCTTCTCTTTAGTTTGCTAAGCCTCAGATGAAACCAACACTGAAAAGGTTTCTTGTTGATCTGTCTTTTCAGGGCCTTCATCAAGTACACATAATTCACAGCTCAATAAAAGGAATATGGAGTATGCAGCATGCCGGAACTAACCTGACCATAGAACACCGCTTTCCATTGCTCTTTCGAGGAAATGGGACAAAGTGTACCAAAGGGGCATATGTTCTGTCAGCCACACTTTGGGAAACATTGGGTCAGACTAGAACTTCCTTGAGTTGCATCTTAGACCCAAGTGCACACTCTGGTCACAATGAAAAATTAACTATTTCTCATGCTCCCTTGTTAATTCTTTCATGCCAGCCGAACAGATTTATCCAATTCTCACTGCATCCCAAACACTGGGACAGGGATTGGGCTACAAAGAGGCACGAGGCAGACTTTGAGGGCTGGGGGGGCAGGCTGCAGGCGGGGGGGCGCTAAGGGAGCAGTGCTACATCCACCACTCCTGTGTGCACAGGAAGCAGAGCACCGGGGCCCACCCTGACCGGAAAAGGAAGTGCGGAGACTTCCTGGAGGAAGAACCCTGGGGAGGTCCTAGAGCAGCGAACCTCGGCCAGTGTGCTGGCTGCGGAAAGAGCTTCGGTGGTGCTGAGCTGGGTAGGAGTGAGGTGGTGGCTGGGAAGGGCGAGCAAGGCTCCTAAGCTTCCTGCCCTATGCTAGAGTGGGTCCCTCTGGGACTGCGCCCAGGCTGTAGTGGGCCGCAAAAGGGCACTGCACCCATCCCATCCCGGCAGGCTCACCCCTCCTTGCACTCCCTGGGGCTTCCAGACACCTGTGTGGGGGATGTGGGCATCGCAGCTTCCACCTAGACCCCAGGCAGGCCTGGCGGGAGCCGCTCTGGGTCTCCTCACTGGCTAGCGAGGGACAGACAGAGGAAAAGTGGATGAAAAGGATTTTATAGAACCTGTGAGTTCCCTTTACAGCCTTGACCTCAAAGACCATCAGATGCATGTTTTCACTGTTTTGTTTTGTTTTTTTCTTTCTTGTTTGTTTTCCCAAATAGTCTTGGAAACTCTTCACCCATTTTGATTTTTGAAACCACATTTAGCAACTGCATTTCACAGTACATCGGCAATATAAACAGTCGTAGTGGACTTCATGCAAAGCAACTCTCCAAATAGCCCAGCTCTCCTTGGAGCCCTATGGGCCCTGTGGGAGGGGACGGAGGGGTGGGGGGCTCTTTTGTGTCCTGTGCTGGTGCTTGGCTAAAAATGATACATCGCACAGCTTAAGTCTGGCATCCATGCAAAGTTAACCTAACATTAACTTTTATTTGTGGAACGTTTGATAGATTTTTATCTTTCTAGAATCCATGCACCAAATGGACTTCCTGAAAGTTTGAAATTGGCAGCTTTCTTTACTTTTCATACTGTCCGGTCAGCATTTTTAAAAAGAGAGAAAGGAGAGGAAGAACCAGGAGAGACAAGATTAAATCCCTGGCTTTAAATAAATGGCACAGCTTTATTGCTTCCCCTGGTTGTCTCTGTAATAACCTCGAGAGATAGAAGCTCTTAGGGATTCACGGGGCGTGGAGCATACACCATCCCACGGCCTCTCAGACGACTGCGGGAAGATGGCTGTACTGATCAATCTCTCCCCTATTTCCAAATGTGTCTAAATGAGAGAGAGGAGGCAGAGCCTTTTAGTTAGCCGTGGAGTTATGATGATATCTGTATTCCGTCAAAGCGAAGACTCTGTTAGCCCAGTGATGGCGTGGCGTGGGGTGGTTATACGAGTCCTCCGTGGCTCTGGGGGGGTTTCCCAGACTGGGGTCTCTCAGTCCACATCTGGTGGTAGGAAATTTATAGAGTCCGGATTCTATATTTATAAGGGTTCCATTACCTGTTTTAACTAGGTGTTAACTTGATAAAGAACTTCACTGATAGTTAGGATTGTCTTTTTCTCACTTTTATGAACTGCTAAAAATATTTCCAAGAGTCAAAACGTGGAAGATGTTTTGTTCTTTTCTTCTTTCCTTTTTAGATTATGGAGCCGGATTTTTCTGGATTCACGTTTTGTCATTTTTTCCTCCAAGTGTAATGAGGTGTTTAACATAGTTTTAAATTTTTTAGCGGAAAGAGCAAATGGCTAGCAGTAACAAAACAGACCACCTCTTCCTTCTGCAGAAGCCCAACTCAAGACCCAGCACTGCTCCAAATGAGTTTTATTAACTGAAGCAACTTATTTAACCTCTTTGAGATTGGTTCCTTGTTTGTAAAGTTGGGATGATAAATACCTGTCTTCATAGGCCTCACAGGATGTTTGAGTATTTAGTAAAATGTTCTATGTAAATGTCTAGCTTTGTTTTGTTTTGTTTTGTTTGCGGTACTGAGGATTAAGCCCAGTGCCTTTGTACCAAGCTACATCCCCAGCCCTGTTTAAAAATTTTTCATTTTCAGACGAGGTCTTGCTAAGTCACTGATTTTCTCAGGCTGGAGTCCTCCTGCCTCAGCCTCCCAGAGTGCCAGAATTACAGGCATGTGCTGTTACACCCAGCCGCGAATGCCTTTTATAAAATGCAGTTTATATTATAATTTCAAGCAAGCTACCCAAGCATTAGTTATAAAATTACCCTCTTTAGGTTAATTCTTGCTACAGGATAGGCATATACTAATTCTGTCTGATTATATATGTTACCCTATACGTGGATATGTGTAACAAATTGCTTGCTACCCCAATATCTCATTCTTATCTTCAACTCTTGCGCCAGGGCCATGAGTTGCGTTACTCAATTTGGCCACTAGAGGGAGCAAAGCCTTTTAATTTCCTTTGCCTATAGTCAAGAGCGTTAATTCTGCTTGAGCCTTTAGACAGAGCCCTTGCGGCAGGGGACCCGAGGAAGAAATAAGCAGATGTGCAGAATGACAAGGAAGCGGGTGACCCATCATCTGTGCCTCTTTGGAAAACGTCTAAGAAGAGGACGAAAAACGTATTTCTCCTTAACTCCTTAAAACCAAGTAAAATGTGTAAATGTGTATGTGCTCATCCGTACCTGCATTTCCTAATTCTCTTCCCCGATAAGACCTAGAAATCACGACACCTCCATAGAGGAAAGCACGCCTGGCACCAGATCTTGGTTTCTAAGCACCGCTCTCCGTTTCTTAAAAGCCAGGATTCCTTGGAGAAGTGGTCGATTCCACAACTAGAGTAGGAGAAAAGACAAGATGAGCTGGAAACATCCTAAGTACGTATGTCCTTTGACAAATGGGGGTTGCATGTTGAAAGAATACTGGGTCCCACCTGAAAAGACCTCAATGGCCAGGGCTGTCGAACCCATGAGTTACATAACAATGGTAATGAAATAAGATCAATAATCATGAATCCAACTAAATAGAGGCAGAAAATAGCTCACATGAGAGTATAGCTCTAATTAATAGATACAGAGGGAATGATAGAAATAAAAATCACCACCAGGCAAACACCGCAGTAGTATTTACTGCTGAGAATACTTCAAGGGCTGTGAAAACGAGTGAGCAGGTTTTTGATTAGAAACAGGAGAGATGCAGTTTCAAAGTCTCTCCTCTAAAATGTTCATTAACTTTAAAGAAATATTTTAACTTTAAAGAATATAGTGGAAAAATTTGGATTCTGCCTTAATCAAGTAATCAAAGTTAGGATCGCTAGTCTGTGGTGATTTGCCAAATATACGTAACCTTGACCTAAATCCCGAGGAATCGTAAGAGTAATACAAATGAAAGGATACTGTGAGAAATATTCTTCAAAGTGACACTAAGGTCAGGAGAAGGGCTACATGTCAGAAGGAATTAAAGACACAGGACCCTACATGCAATGTCAGATTCTGGACTGAATCTAAAAAGGGGATGTTAGTAGGAAAACTGGTGAAATTTAAATAAGACTGAGGATTATTCAGTAGTTTTGCATTAACCAATAAGTAGTGTTACGTTCCTTAGTTCAATCATTACATTGTGGTTATTAAGATGTTGGCATTGGGGGAAGCCTAGGGAACAGTCTATGGGAACTCATTTCAAAATGAAAGTGTAGAAGTTGACTTGAAATTAAGAACTAGGAAATTCTTAAACAGCACCATATGCCTGGAACTCTTTTAAGTACTTTAAATATATTATCTCGTCTAATCCTTACAATCAGTTTATGAGACAGGTACTTCATTTTCTCTACTTTTTGGATGGGGACATTAAGGCAAAGAGTTAAGCCCATTACCTTGAAAGGTCATGTAACTCCTAAAAGGAAGAATAAGAATTTGGCTGTAAGCGTCTCCTCCTGGCCCCAGACTCCCTGCTCTTCACCTAACATTGGGCAGCCCCTGCAGAAAGCACTGTGTCCACAGCTGTTCAGCATGGAGGTATTTGCTGAGTGTTTGCGGGGCGAGATGATGTGCAAATGCTGGTCTGCAAAGATGAGCAGGACAAGGCCTTCAACCCAGGGATGGGGCGTGACCACCAACTGTAAAACCCGGCTCTAAGCACCTGTTGTGTGCTTTATGTATACAGTATAGTATTCCATTTTGATAGTAAAAACAAAAAAGTACCTCACAGAGATTCTATGCTCTGTCAAGGACACAGAGTCAGTAAGTGGCAAAGCCAACATTTAAATCAAGGTCTGCATAGCATACACTTATTGAGCACCACTGTGTGCAGCGGAGACTCAGACGATGAGGAACCTGCCCTGGTGCCCCTGGCTTGGATTCTGTCTGCACCTCTACTCCTGCAGCTGCATCCAGCTTCCTAGTGCAGGAAGCTGCATCCACTGCACAGAAAGCAAATCTGGTGAGCTGCTGAAGGTCTTTTTCTAACCATTCCTGTCTGCCATCTTTCCAGCTCTGAGAAAAATTACTGATTCCTGAGTAATGCCTTTAATCTATCCCATAATTTATGGGAGCATCAGTGGTTGCTGCTAACACCGTAGTGGAAACACACTAGTGTTGGATTAGCTGTGCGTTTCTGGGATGAAACCTACTTGGTCGTGGTATATTATTCTCTTAAATAATCCACGTGGTTAAATTTGCTGTCAATTTACTTAGGATTTTTAGAAATTGATCATCCGTGAAGTTGTTTATATGATCGATTCTGTTTGATATTTCTTGAATCTCCTCCTGTTTTAGACTCAGCACCCCCACAAAGCAAAGAGCTGTCTTTTGCAATGATTGAGCCAGCCACCCTGAGCAAGAAGAGAGCAGGAGGGCCAGGGATAGAGCTCCGCATCGCAGTGCCTGCCTGGCAAGCACAAAGTCCTGAGTTCAATTCCTGGTCCCCCCTCAAAAAAAGCAAGAAGAGAGCAGGAGCATGTTGGGGCGAAGGCCCATCTGCGGAAGCCTCGTTTCCCTTGCTGCTGTACCTACCCTGCCTTCGTGCCCACTCGCCTGCACACAGCGTCCTCCTCCTGCAGCTCTCTGATGGCACTGTTGCCATTTTTCTTCTGCTAGTAACATTATTCCACCTTCATTATTGCCTAGAAATCCAATTGCTGGAGGTACAGTTTCTATCTTCCAGCATATTTTTACTTTATTTTTTCTTTCATTTCAAGGGAACTGTTGAAATAGAAAGGACTTAGAACTCAGTCTGTCATCTTGTGCTAGAGGTCCAGCCCAAGTTTCCATACAAGCTCACCTCAGCGAGCTTTACCTACTTTTCCTCGTCCTGTCCTATGCAAAGCTTTGCATCGTTCAAAGGATTGTGTCTTTGCCGCACCTTCTCTTTCATCACTGTTCTAGAGTATTATCCAGAAGATGCTTCTCGCTGTGCAGCTCCTCACATGGGGCACTGATTTTCATAAAATCAGTGCTGGCCCATTCTGCAAACGCTTCCTGGAGACCTGTGTAATGGACCCTGCTGAGGGCTAACACTCAGCTCTAAGAGACAGCTTCGAGCCAAGCCTAACTTCCTGGTTAACAAATAACACAAAGATGTTAAATTATTCCTCAAAGGGACCGTCACAGAGACATAGGGCACTTTTCAAGGTCTGCATCACACAGGAGGGCCACATCTGCAGCAAGATGAAAGGCTGTCACGGATGCTGGCATAGAAATGATCGAAAGTTAGTGACTGCTGAAAAACACAGGGTTTACTGTCCTACATCAGTAAAAATTCTCCCCATGGACAAAGAAAAAGTACAAAAGCTGCCTGAGTCTTGAGAGCAGCTTCAGAAGATAGTGATTCCTGGCCAGGGAGGGGGGTGGGGGGGTGGGGTGGGGGTGGGGGATGAAGCGTGTTACTCGTCTTAGGCCTTAGTTGATTATCTCTGAACAAAGGGCTAAGAGCTGCTACTGACATCACCACCTGTCAGCCTCTGGGAAATTGTTCTCAGGTTCTTGGACAGAGGTGTCTGAAGTCCTGGGTGTCCTCTGGGCCTCGAGAGCTCTCTAACCTGTTCATGGGTTGGCCGTCTTTGTTAGGGAGAGTGCTAAATCTCTTGGAGAAGGTGTGTGTTTGGCAGAACACCTCCAGCGGGAGAGAGGGGCGGCGAAGACAGTTGGGGGAAACTGCACTAGAAAAGAAGAAAATGTTTTGAAGCCACAAGCATCTATTTAACATTTCAAAGACTTCCTTCATGAGAGTGACATCCTCAGCCATGAAATGGAAGAAGAATCGAGCACTCTCCCGTTCCAAGTTTTTTGCAAATTTAGAACTGGTGTCAAGAAAAGGGATTCCCTGTCATCCATCATTTAACCTTGCATCCCATATTCTCCTCCACCTCCCAAAGGCTGGGTTTACCATGCTGTCATTCACCAAAGCCTTAACTATTTTAAATAAACCTTGCCAAAGAAAGGTTACGAAATGGAAAACACTAAAGATGTTTGCCCTGAACTTGGAATAAACAATGTGGACAACTAAATTGGGGTATGGCACACCCCCAAATAAAGTCTTTCATGTATTAGCCAAGTATTTTGTTGAAACCCAATCAAAATCGTAATTCATTATCCGAGGGAATGCATTTCTAAGCACACAGGGTTAGTTATGGTGACTATTATCATTATCGCTGTTATTTTCTATGCTTTTCTTTGTGTGGAGCTGGGGATTGAACCCAGGCCCTCACACATGCTAGGCAAGTGCTCTACTGGTGAGATACATCCAAGCCCGGTTATGGTGACTTTAAAAGGACCAGATGAGCCCCAAGTGGCACAGGGAAGGACTCTGCTGTGACTGGGATGGACTCCATATGGGCTGCACTTCTTTTTTGCATCCACAGAATTGGGCAAGTGTATTCTCAGAAATCAGAGCACAAAATAAAGATCCCCAAAGGAAACAGGAGACCTGGCACTCACGGGAAACCGTGCTGGGGAGAGAATAGTGGGGCGTGGTGGCTGCTCAGACCTGAAGGGATTCAGGCGTGATTCCTCCAGCCCCTTCTGGGTGAGTGCAAGACTGAACACCGGAAACGTTTGTGCTCAAATTTCTAGTTCCTCTGGTTAAAGACAAAAGGAAATCATTAACTCTTCTAAAGCAGGCAACTTTGTTTTCAATGTTTCTAATATAATTCATCCATAGAAGGCAGATATTTTTCATACAAAAACATTTATTTTTAGTATTTGCTAGTACTAAAAGTACAGTACTTTAGTATTTTGACAATAGCCCCAGGGTGGGGTTTGATGGGTATTGAACCTTGATTGACAAAATGGGAAAGAATCAGTAGCTACTCGACTCCCACTTTACTTCAGAAAGCATCCAAAGTACGCAGGGACTTTGGCGTTTGTGTTAGTTGCGTTCTCATTGCTGGGACGCGATACCTGACACCCACAACCCAAGGTGGGAGAGGTTTATTTGGCCTCACAGGTTCAGAAGTTTCAATCCATGCTCATCAGGCTTAAACACAGAAGCTGAATGGTGAAAGGGCCTGGGCGGAGGAGAGCTGCTCACTTCATGGTAGGCAGGAAATGGAAAGGGAAGGGAGGAGCTGGGAAGGGAGGTGCACACTTTCAGCTCCTGCCCACAGTGATCCGCTCTAACTGAGCCCCATCTCCTAACAGCAAGTCAGCTCTAGCCCCCAAGATCCTACCGCCTTCTGAAAGTCATGGCTTTTGAGCACATAAGGCTTTGGGGGACATTGCTGATTTAACCATAATAGTAGTCTGACAACTGGTGATTTAAACACCACCTTGGCTCAGTGAGGGCCAATTCCATCATGCTCTGTTGAGTGCCTACTGTGTGTTAGGCTCTGTTCTGAGAGCAGGCTAAAGAGAAGATCTATAGCAATGATCAACACAGGCCCTGTCTTCGTGATTCACAAGCGCTCCTTTTTTATCACTGGCATGCACTGCTTTAGTACCGTGGTGGGTGTGGGGGTAAGAGAGCCCCTACCCAGGCCTGGCTCGGCTCCCCTCCACCTCACCCCTGCTCGCAGAGCAAGGACCCCACCCCTTGTGGGCTTCACTTCCGGTGCCCCAGCACTGCTTCCTGTGGATGCAGCCCCAGTGTCCAGGGATGGCCTCCCGCCAGAGCTACCTCTCCCTGTCCCACCTCGTTCCAGCGGAGAACTCTCAGAGCTTAGAACTGTAAATTCCAGCCCGGCCTTCCCCATTGCTGTGGGGTTAGATTTGTCAAGGTGGGAGGATAGAACATCTTTTGATTTAAAGTTTTTTGGTTTGATTTATGACTTTTAAATGTTTAGACATATGCTCTGTGGGCTCTGCCGATGGGAGCGGTGGGGGCTGCGGCCCAGGGTGCCGTCCTTACGCCTCTCGCCCAGGGTTTTCCCAAGCGTGCTTTGCTGCACCCCATCCTCCTCCCGCCCTAGAGACCGGTCAGCATTTCTGAGGGTGGCCGCAACGCCCCAGCAGAGCTCCCAGGCGGCTAAGGCAGCAGGCTCGGTTTCTGGGCTCATTTTCCATCGCTCTAGGGAAGTGCGTGAGGCAGGTCCAGCAGCTGCCTCGCTAAGCCTCGCATTGCGCGTTTCTGTGTGGACCGGGCGGGGCACAGGTGTGCTGCGCGGCACGGGGTGAAGGCCACAGGCTGGGGTGGTGCTGGGCTCTGCCAGGCACTGGGGCATTTGGACAACTTCATGTCACCCAACATTAATTTTCTCCTTCGTAAATACTCAAACGATATTTAAATGACCTAATACAAGCCTTAGCCCAGTGCCGAAGAGCAAAAGAGAACCTCAACGTAGCTGCTTTTGTTATGATAATGACACTACCACTGAGGACCAGAACTGTGCTGTGTAACAATGTGAACAAACGTGTCGCCTGATTTTGGAGGCCTCGTTGTGCCTAAGAAGGGCAAGAAGGAAAAATGGGTGAGAAAAGTTTCAGAACAAAGGTATCCCTTGATCTGGGCCAGGAAGGGTGAGAGCTTTGCCAGGCAGTAGGCAAAGGAGGCTCGATTTTGTGACGATGTGGGCGACTTCACATCTGCCAGTGTCCCTGGCAGTGGTCATGGGGCTGGAGGACAGGCGGGGAGACGCAGGAGGACCCAAGGTCTAAGCAGATAGAGCCAGTTCCCCGCTAACGTGATGCTAGTAGTATTTGCTAGAAGCAATTCCACAGACAGAAGGGCAGGCCAGGGTCGCACATGTGAACCCCACATACAAGGCCAGCTTTGGAAAGCACCTGGTCGCCAGGGTTACACCGCTGGCCACACACAAGTGACCGTGACCCCTAAGAAAACGTGCAGTCAGGGCTACAGAATGCGAGTTAATCCTAATTCAAAGGACCCACTCATTTGCAAGAAAACACACCTCTTAATGGTGAATTTAAAAAAAAAAAAACTTTCTAAAGGTCCTAGTGGGTTAGCAAGTGGCCTCAGCATCCGTAAGCACAAATGTGGAGTGTACAAAAGCATCTCAATAAGTAAATAAGTAAATACTTGGAAATTTTTTCCGAGAAGGCCTTTGATTAGTGGGAGGTTGGATTTTTTTTTTTCTTCTCCCATTTTGCAGCTGCAGCAGAATAAGATTTTTTTAAAAAGAAAGAAAGAAAGAAAAAGATACCACAGCCAGCCAATTTCCTTTCCACACATTTGGTCCTGCGCAGCCCCTGCGATGAACAGTCAAGTGCAACAGATGTAGAGGAATGTGGTGACCCACTTGCTTTATTTCTCTGAAATTACTGCTGATTGCAGGCTTGGGGGAGGGGACACGTGGGAGAAATCCCTGCCCCATGACGTCTGGTCCAGGAATGCGTTTCCAGGAAGTTCCACCTTTCCTTGCTAAGCAGCCCACCCAGGGCTGCCTTGTCCTGGAGTTTGATGGTTGGAAGAAATCCTTGTGACATATTTCTGCTCTTTTGTAACGACAGCAATCCCATATCACGGGCAGCAGGCCAGGGGATCTTCACCCAGAGCAAAAACACAGACTAGAGGCAGTCCTGGAATCACCATCATTTTTTTAATCAGTTTTTATGAGTGATTTAGAAATTAAGCAGTAATGCTGAGAAAATGTAGTATATGGTACAAATTTTAAAAAGTAATGAAGTAAGATCTATATGTACTGACAGAAGGATGTTTGAGGTATACTCTGAAAAAATGAAAGTGCTGAAGAATATATGTATATATACATATATATAGCGTGACCTCGATTTTATGGTTCACAAGAGAAGCAATAAACTTTAAGTTTGGTTAGGCAAAAAGATGTCTGGAGTGATAGATAGCATATTATAGACCAACCTCTTTATAGTGGTTATTTTTCTAGCAAGTAGGATGGGAGAGGAAAAAAAGAGAAGACCTGCACTGCTGTTTTTGTATTAAGAAGTATTTCTTTCATAATTTAAAAAATAAAGGACAAAATACAAGGAAGTCAGGAAATTTCATACTATCGTGATCCAGTAGTATGGGAGGCTGCTCTGCGGCGGGCTCTTAGTCGGCAGCACACCACAGGCCTCGTTTTCCACCTCCTGTGGTCGGGCGTCGGGCGACGGTGCCCAGAACACCTCAGGAGAAGCCGAACAACTCAGCCTCACGGGTGGGGGCTGGGCTGGAGCTCTCACTTTGATCCTTTGTCACCTTGACACCCATCCTGCTGTGGCCACAGCCTGTTGTCATTCTGGTACCAGGATGGTGAGCAGACACATCTGGCCTCTGGGGTGTGCAGCCAACTCTCGCTAATTGAAATAAATGAACAAATAAGAACGAAGTCCTAATCAGCTGTTTGCTATAACAAATTACTATACGCAAGGTAATTTAAACAGCAAACATTTATTTCTCGAAGTTCTGGAGTACAAGGTCAAGCTACTGACAGAGTCGGTGTCAGGGGGAGGTGGTTTGCAGGTGGCCACCTCCTTCTTGCTGTATCTGTATATGAGACAGAAGAAGAAGAGGAAGGACGAAGAGGAGGAGAAGAAGAAAGGGCGACAGTGCAGAGAGATCATCTCTGTCTTGTCTCCTATAAGGGCACTAATCCCACTCATGGGGGCTCCACCCTCATGCACTAACTGCCTCCCAAAGCCCCACTTCCCAATACCACCTCATTAGACATTAGGTTTTCAACATACGAACTTTGGAGAACCAAACCTTCAATCTATAGCAGAAATTCATGAGAACAACACAAAAATAAATAAATAAATAAATAAATAAATAAAACCAAGCTAACAGGCTTTGAAAAGGAAAGCGGTCCGAACTGCTCTGGGGATCCCGGTACTTGTTCTGCTCTGGATCTTAAATGTCTCTTAAAGGCCCATATGCTAAGGCTTGGCTCCATCTTGTGGTACTGGTGGGAGGTGGTGGACAACTCAGGAGGCAGGGCCTGGTGGAAGGAAATGAGATCCCTGGGGATGTGTCTTAAAGGGGACAACAGGACCCTGGTCTTTCCTCTCTGTCATGGGTGAAGAGCTTTGTTCCATGACATGCTCTCCACCAACATATCAAGTACTCTGGGAGGCTGAGGCAGGAGGATTCCAAGTGTGAGCCCAGCCTGGGCAATTTAGTGACTGAGTGAGGTCCTGTCTCAAAAAAGAATTTTTAAAGGGTAGGGATCTAGCTCAGTGTGAAGGCCTTGAATTTAATCCCCAGTATCACACACACACACACCCTCCAGACATCCTTAGACGTCCCTTTGGGGGATGGAGTTGCTCCTTGTTGAGAACCCTTGTTTTACACCAAGATAAGATGTTCTAACGCATATCACCAGCCCTGGGGACTTCAAGGTCCCGCAAGACGCTGCCTTGCCCAGAGCTGAACCTGCTGCCATCTCATCCCGGACACCCTTGATCCTCACCATCGCTGTAACTTCTTCAAGCCTAGTGCGTCTGGTTGCTGCTGGAGAGCTCAACCATCCTGCCACAAAGTGTCCTCCTCCGAGGAAAGGACCAGGGCCAGCAGGACAATGGGAGGTCGTGGCTGGCTTGGGAAGAGATCAGAAGCGGCAGGCTGTCCTTGAACACAGGAGGAAGGGGACACAGCCTGTGATCCAGGGTGACAGAGGTACTTAGATGTGTGCAGCCTCGTTCGATGCAGAATTGGTTATGAGAAATGTTGTCAAACCCTCTGTCGGCCTGGTTGCCCTTGCTTGAAGACTTGGATGAAATCATTTAAAACTTCCCTCAAACCCAAGGTAAAGTATTCGCTTCTGTTCAAATAATGAATCCATTTTGTGTTGGAAAGTATCTGGCTCATGGGCCTTGACAAATGTTCTGCAACTGGAGGACAGAACCGGGCAAAGCATTCGGTGGCATCTCACCACCTCCATTCACACCCACCCAAGGAAATATCCCTGCCGAGGCATGAACCAGGGAACCCTGCCTTCCCACCCTGATCTGTCTTCTTAATGAACTCAATCAGTGCAGATGTGGCTTCGCCTTATCTAGCACTGGGAGTCAGATGGGGCTGTGGTCAATTTCACCTCCCAGCATTCCCCTGGCTCTGCAGGGCGCACCCCTGCCTCTCTGCAGCCTCCCCTTCCTCCAGTGGTTGGATAAGACCAGTTGAAGGTAGAACTTAATCCTTTAATCCCGCAAAGGACATTTTCAGTTAGACTTTTGTTTTACCCTTGCTATATCGTTTCCACATGGTCCACAACAGACAAAAGGAGATTATTTAGGGTGGAAAACATTTAAATCTCACTTGCACAAAGTGTGGCTTTCTAACACAATCAGCAGACATGGGGATGTTAGCAAAGCTTTTCGGCAGAGCGGCAGGGGAGTCTCGAGGACTCTGGGTATAGCTTCTAAGTTGATTGACAGCCTTAAGCTTCCAAAGTAAATTTCAAAAACCCAAGTAACTTTTTTTGCAGACATGTGAAACTTCAGAAATCCAATGGGAAAAAAAGGCTTTATTTTTAAAATAAACTTTTAAGTTTGAAAACAAAACCAGACAAGCAGTGTAGAAAGAATTGCTCTAAATTGGATTTCAAAGTGTGCCCAGGGCCTCTCCTGACTCTCAGGCATGGCCCGAATTCTGGTCCCCATTTCTACTGTGATGGTGACCTTGTGGTTGCTCTGTCCACATTTGTCAGTGTCATCTTCTGGGGTCCACATTATAAGCTGCTGCCTGAAGCCCCCTGCAGAGCATGCCACTTGCCCTTCTGCCCAAAACCTTCACTGTCATCACTGCATACAGGAAAAACAATTTGAAAATTTTGCATACAAAGCAAACCTCAATTCCTGGCTGTGGTATTCAAGGCTTCATAGGATCTGGTTCCAACTTTTTTTCTAGATTTTTCTGTCTTGTGCCCGATGTTCAAGATGAACAATATTCATCAACTGTCCCTAAACCAAAAATGGACATTTCTGCTTCTATGCCTTTGCCAAGGCCGGCTTAGACACAGGTCGTTTGCGTGGTCACACAGGGACCCATGCTCGGAATGATCTTGAGCTGATGGTCCCATCTTTAAATTCTGCGTAACTTTGGTTTTGAATTGTGTTTAGGAAATGAACCCTGAGGGGGCAGCAGAACATGCACCAGGGAGGAGAAGACACACTGATAAGTCTTTACCCCATTTTCCTATCATGCTGTGAGACCCACGGGCTCAGACTTTGGGGCCCCACCATCAGCGAGACCCCAATACGTACAAGGACAGGATGTCACCTCTGCGACCAGTGAGCCGGGCAGGGGACTGTGGCCCCCACAGTCAGCTTTCTGTTTGAACCAGAACTTGTTTCAAACCCAGAAAGGAAACAGCGGTGTCTAAAGAAACACAAATAACCCAGGGATCCTATCAGATCCTTTCTTGCTCATATTACTGCCTTAGACCATCACCCCCCCCCCAGTCATGATTTTGACTTCCAAAGTTTCAGTCATCTGTGGTCAACCACGGTCCAAAGATATTAGTACGTGGAAAATTCCACGTACAGCAGGTCACAGGTTTTAAATAACTTCCCTTATTATGCTTCCTGCTATATTGTCATGATTGTTCTATTTTATTATTAGTTATTATTGTTAATCTCTCACTGTGCCTAATTTATAAATTAAAACTTATCATGGGTACATATGTTTAGGGAAGAACATGCTATATGCCATGTTTCCCCCGAAATAAGACCTAGCTGGAAAATAATCAGCCTGAAAAACTAGAGATCAAAAGTGCCAGCCCCAATCAGCTTGTCCTCACCTTACCTGCCTTACAGAGAGCCACTGAGCAAGAGCGTAGCCATACGTATACATACGGCTCAAGGCCGTTGAGAATCCATGGGATGTGCTGGAGTGTATTCCCAGGGATAAGGGGGCTCTACTGCATCAGCCAACCACTGATACAGAAAATGATGACAGAGAAGGACAGGAAGAGCTAGGGCTGTCCACCATTCCTTTTCCTTTCAGTCTTTCCTTCCTCATCCGTAAGCCAGAGTGTAACAAGCGTTGATAGAAAGTGCACTTGTCGCGAAGCAAAATATAAGAAGCTGAGTGAATTTTATGCAGTGCTTCTGCTGCTCTGGTAAGAATGAGACACATACATCTGTGCAAACCATGAAATAGAAATAGAGGGCCGGTGAGACGGCTCAGCGGATTAAGCGCCTGCCTTGCAAGCGCAAAGGCCCGAGTTCGACTCCCGGAACCCACATACGAAATAGGGGCCGGTGATATCGCTCAGCGGCACAGGTGCCTGTTGGCGCGTGAGGTCCTGAGGTCGTCCCCCCGGTACCCACAAAAAAAAAAAAAAAAAAAGAAATAGAAATTATAATTTTGATGCCTCCATATATGAGTTCAATGCTCATATGTTTGCATTTAAAATTGGCATTGTACAACATGAAGATGATTGCTAAAATTCAAGCTAATAACTTACGATTTTAATTTTTTTCACCTAGAATGACTTTGAGTAGCTCATGAATAAACACCACAAGTGAAAACAGAAACCATGGAAGAGGAGATGTTTCATATTTAGTACCTTGTCTCAATGTCTTTTAGTCCCCCAGTTAGGTTTCTCTTTGACTCTTCCCAGGTTGTTTCAATACAATTAAATTTTGGTTTTGTTTTTCTGTACTAGGGGAAATCCTCGTTAGGAAATTCCAAGATATGAAGGTTCTGTTTCCACCAAAATTCTAAGTGTTCTACTACTGTGGACTGAATGGCATCCTCTCAAATTTCAATGTTGAAGCCATAACCCTCAGAGTGACTGTATTTGGAGCTAGGGTCCTTAGGGGTGTGTTATGGCTTGTATCTACACGTCCCCCCAAAGCCTCATGCACTCGTAGGTGAGGCTTTTGGGAGGTAGTGTGATACTGGGGTGTGTGATACTCTGATTAAGGGTGTGAGATACTGGATTAGCCCACTAATTGGTTGAGCATAGTTCTGGGTGTGGATGAATAGATTTACTGAAAACAGAAGCCCCACTCTGGGCGTGGGTGGCACCAAACAGTAGGTTTGTAGCCTGAATGGAATCAAAGGGAAAGGGAGGCCTAATACTGCTACTTCACTGCCTCCTGTCTGCCCTGCCATGGACTGTTTCTCCTCTGTGATGCCCCTCTGCCATGCCACCGCGCCTTGGAGCTAGTTGACTGTAGACTAAAACCTCTACAAACTGTGAGCTAAAATAAATCTTTCCTCTTTTAACTTGGGTGTTGGGGGTTTTGTCTCAGCAATGAGAAAGTAACTAAAACAGGGTGACTGAGGTTAAATGAAGTCATGGGATGGGCTGATATGACAGGATTAGTGTCCCCATATGAAGAGACACTGGAGAGTTCACCCTCTCTCCCTCAGCCACCCGAGGGCACGGTGTGAAGGTAACCACTCCAAGCCAAGAAGCAGGTTCTCATTAGAGAGCTATCTACCAGCACCTTTGTCTTGTTCTTCTCAGCCTCCAGAACCCTGAGAAGTAAATTTCTATTGCTTATGCCACCAAGGACAGTATTTTCTATGGTACCCTGAGCAAACAAATACCACCAACACTGTTCCACGGTGTAGAGTACAAACCCAGTGACATTGAAAAAGGATCTTTCCAGGTGAAGCCAGCTGTGGCAGGAAGTTTCCTCAGAGGACATATACAAGGAGAAGACTCGACTTTTGTCACTGTGTAAATAATTGTAGTTATAAGTTAGGAATAGCCGTGTTTCTCCATGTGTTCCTCCCGGGCCGCCAGCGTACTGCTGGAGTGCCTGGCAGCGAGGTCCCCACCTCACAGGAAGCTCTGTCTCAGGCCCTGAGCAGATGCAGCCAACATCTGGGTAGAAAGGCTGAGTTCTTGGCCACATTGTAATTGAGTAAGAAACGAACACCAGAGCAAGAGACATGTAACCAAAGCAGGGTGTGAGTCAGCAAATCATGAAGACATCGACAATAGGGAAGGAGGAGTGGAGGCTGGAGGGGAAGAAATGCTCTCCCACCCCTCCTCTGTGGGGTCTCACCAATAATCCAACAGGAGACTGGAGACCCCCTGGAATCATGCTCAGTGGGGCTGTGGACCCCGTGGGGAGACACAAGTGACCAATGTGTAGAGTATGACTTATACTTTCCCACTCTGTGTCCTTTTTTCTTTTTAACTTATGATGTCCAGACTTAAAAGACCCACACGGAATTTATTTTTTAATCACTGTGCACCTGGTGGCTCTGGCTTCCCTCTGTGATCTTGACTCAGAGCTCCAAATAGGCCAAGTGCATCCTAACTCGTGGGCCGACTCCTTTCACTGTGTCTCCCAGAGGCTTGATGGTGTCGCTTCCACTCTGGGGTGGGCACAGTCCCAGGCACTGGGGACACACAGGCGAATCCAATGCCATCCCTGCCCCAGAGCAGGGGAGGCAGAATAGGAGGGAAAGCCCCTTCCCAAGGACAAGGGTCTTCCCACACGATGCCCAGTGTGGGATGGGCAGCTACAGCGACCCTCGAATGGGCCAGGCACACCCACCTGCCGTTTTCCCATTAAACACACACGTATTGAGACATAAGGCCAAGCCCCAGGCTAACAGACACAGGTGGGCACGGTCCCTCTTCTCTGCAGCCCAGCCCCAAGCCAGGAAAAATCAACCAACTTAAAGTCTTCTGAGAGAGTGACTCCTAAGCCAAGCACAAAGACTGACACGTCACATACAATTTCAAAAATTTAGATAAAAATATAGATTTGGGGAGGAAAAAACAAAAAAAAATCACTCTGAAACTACAAGATTTCTCCATCTACTTTAAATTGAAGTACGTTTCTATGTCCTGTGATTTTATTAGATTCATTTGGTAAGTTGTAGGCTTCCATGGAACAAGAATCTCTGTTTTACTCAGTAGGAGTTTGCCTGAAAGCGTGGTGGGAAAGCAAACCTAGTAATTTGTATTAAATTGGGTGACCTGCTTATGTTTAACAAGTTTCTCTTCCTCCTCCTCCTCCTCCTCCTCCTCCTCTTCCTCCTTCTCCTCATTTTTCCCCTCTTCTGCCTCCTCCTTCTCCTCTTTTTCCTTTTCCTATTCTTCTTCTTCCTCCTCCTCCTATTGCTCTTTTGCTTCCTCTTCCTCCTCCTCCTCTACCTTCTTTTTCCTCTACTTCTTGCGTGTAGTATGAAAGCAGTTGAGATTCAGACTTTAGCTTTGCCATTTTGGCTGCATTTCCTACTTAAACGCTGTTAAAATTGCATGACAGGGCCAGTGAGATGGCTCAGCAGCATAAGCGCCTGTCTGGTAAGCACAAGGTCCTGAGTTCGACTCCCAGTACCCACATAAAGGACAAAAAGGGCCGGTGATATTGCTCAGCAGCACCAGCGCCTGCTGGCAAGCGTGAGGTCCTGAGTTCGAATCCCAGTACCCACACTAAAAATAATAATAATAAAAAATAAAATTGCATGACAAGAAAAAGATCCCACTGAGGCAACAGCTATCAGTGAGCCTGCTAGTGACGGTGAAATTCATCCTACACGATAACCTCCTTTCGTCTCCCTCACACTAGCCACGAAGGTTTTCAAAGGTGAATACAGGTTAATTGGTTTGTTTTTCTTTATATTTTGTATTTTCTTTGTTATTTTGCATTATATTTTGTATTCTTTTGTACTGCAATCATATCTATATGGATATTTTTGGGTAGTGGAACAAATCATCTGCATTTTCACTATTTCTTATAGGGAAATTCGCTTCGATATACAAGTGTTTTGGATGACAAGCGCATTTCCAGAGCCAATTATGCTTGCACCAGGTTTTCCTGCACCTTTATCTGAGAGAGACACTCTGAGAGCAAAGCAAGGGTGGCCAGAAGAGTGTACTGTGGTACGTACAGAGACACCATCTTCACGCGGGGGACCACCTCCCAGAGCGCGGCCTGCCCACCTTCTCCTGACCCCTTGCAGGCAGTGCTCCGGCTGCACGAGAAGTGGGGCCTGACCAGAGCCCGTGTGCGTGCCCAGCGGGTCCCCTTCACACATCCAGCACTTACCCGGGCAGGCTAATATTTTCAGGGGCCTGCTTTGCACTTTGCTAGTTACCTGACACAAGACGAGGTGAACTGATAGAAAATGGTCAGCGGGCAGGATCTCCCTCGCCACCCTGGGTGGAGAGAAGGCCCTGTTCTCCCTGGCGAATGGCACCTCGGTCCCACCCATGGTGCATTTAAAGGTGGACAGTGAGGTCAGGACACGGGGGAAAGCAAAGACCACTGCACAGCCTGTGATTACAGAAAGCCATGTAACCCACAATCCGGTCTAGAGCAACTGTGAAAGTAAAAGATGACTCTACTCCTCCAGGACACCAGCCACCAACTGGGTTTTATGATGACCTCAACCTTAGAAGGTGCTGAACAGGAACATTTTTGTGCCGTCACTCGAGTTTTTCTGGGAGGATGGGTAGTACCTTTCCATCGCACTCGGAGGTCTGCAGCTCGGGGAGGCTGACGGCCAGCAGAGTCGGTGGCATAGCACAGTCACAGGGGTAAAGTCTTTGTTCCAGATTTAAATGTTTGTAAGCTCCAGCAAGTGACCTATCTCTTCCAGCTTCAGTTTACTCATTTAGGAAAATGAGGATAATAGCTACTTTGTAGGCATATGTGTGTGTATGTATATATATATATATATATATATATATATATATATATGGCATAGATACCTATATAGGCATATATGAAGTCTATCTTCAACTGGTGTTTAAATTTATATATAACTAATGTACAAATATTATTTTCCCCATTGCTCTCTTCCCTCTAGTTTTTCCCCTGATTTTTGTGCATTGTTAAAATAATTACATAATGATTATATACAGTATATGCCTTGTTATTAGAAATTAAGGCACCTGTTTAAATTGGAAAATGTATTACAGAAAAAGGTGCATGGCCATTAATCCTCCTCAGAACACTCTGCCTTACCTCGAACACGCGTTCCTTCATTCTTGCCACTTTCTAACACAGTCCTGGAGGCCTCTGCTGTGTCTTTAGTTGCCCTGCAGTGGCTGCTTCAGTGTGCAGAATCCATTCAAAACGTTGGCTTTTCATGGTCTTTTTGGCCATGGAGAAAAGCTGGAAGCTGCATGGTACCAGACCCAGAGCATAGGGTGGAAGAGGACATACGTAATGTTTTTACGAGCCCACCTTTCCATGGGATGCACTCGGCCCCAACCTTCAGTGCATCTTCTATCACGCCTCATAAAGACACCGAAGAGGACTTCCAGAACTGCTTCCAAAAGTGGCAAGAAGGATGGGATAAGTGTGCTCAAAGTGAGGGGGAATATTTTGAGGGGGATTGATGGCAATGTGTCTTTTACTGCAATAAATTTTTAAAAATTTAAACATTCATTGGATATTTATATATACAACTCATACATGTATTATATAATTTAATAATTTATAATGCATTTATTTGTATGTGTATAAATATAGGTACATATATTATCTAATTTATATCATATATAATTATATTTGTATGGTTTAAAGTATATATAATTACTTACCAATTATACATACAATAAAAGTATACAGTGAATATTTATTTATAATTTCATCACTCTAATGTATTCTTTTCCTTCCTAGCTTCTATTTTTTAATAATTTAATAATCCATCTATATACAACTTTTCTTTCAGCATATATTTCCCATTTGAGAGAGAAATCAGATATTTTTCCTTATTTTCATAAGATCACAATATCATAGGTTTGGTGTTCTGTGATGTATCTGTTTTGTACAACATATTCCAATGCGTTATTTTCATGAAAACCACAAAGACATTTTCATTGTTCTTTTCCCTTTGAATAATTTCTTTAGAAGCATATCTCAATGTGCGATCAGAGTTTTCAAAACATATGAATATTATTATTATTCTTTATGAGTGGGTTCAAATTTCTTTTACAGAGTATTTGATTAATTTATGTGGCCCTGGCCCTTTATAAATGTAATTAACTTCACTTTCACCTGTCAATTTTTTTTTTTGTGGGTACCGGGAGTCGAACTCAGGACCTTGTGCTTGCCAGCAAGCACTTGTGCCGCTGAGCGATATCACCGGCCCTTTTTTCGTATGTGAGTACTGGGAGTTGAACTCAGGACCTCGCACTTGCCAGGCAGGCGCTTATGCCGCTGAGCTATCTCACTGGCCCTCTCACCTGTTCAATATTAGAAATTATTTTAAGTTTTTAAATTTAATTTTAGTCATAAATTGGTGGCTTGATTTGACTTGCGTTTATTTTTATTACTGGCAAAATTAAATAGGAATGACTTTCAATATATGCAGCTTTAATGTTCCTTTCAGTAAATTGTGTTGTCCTTTTCCTACTTATCTATTGTTTCTGATCCTTTTCTAAATATGGGGTTTTCACAGACATTTGTCATTGGTCTTATTTTTTTTCCTTTTCTCCTTTTTATTCCTGATCATAAAACTAACACTTCTTAGTTATAAAAATAAATATTTGTGTTAAAAACGTTGAAAAGTGAAGAGAGTCCACTACTCTTCACTACTTCAGATCTAATGTCTTCGTCTCTTCTTTCTTTGCTGAAGTCGCTCTGTGTGTTCAGGCCATCTGGTTGCAATGGTGATGAGTACTTCACACAGTTCCCCACCCTAAGGGTTGCTGGGTTGTTTGTTTCTCTGTTATTGATGTTCTGGTTGTTCTCCATGATTTTTCTAGCTCTGGGATTGATCCTAGAGCCTTTCCACAGAGCTACATTTCCAACCCTTTTTAAACCTTTTTTATTTTGAGATAGGGTCTCAGTAAGTCACTAAGTTGCCCAGGCTGGACCTGAACTTGCAATCCTGCTGCCTCAGCCTTCCAGTGTGCATTGTGCTCAGTGGTCTCAACTTTCTACTACTGCGTTCTTGGATGTAAGTGAGGATGGGGGTGTTAGAAGTAGATTCGTGTGACAGAGAACAGAAATATTTTAAGATTATGGCTATATGTTGTCCATTTGCTTTCCAGCAAGGTAAGGACTATTGGAGTTAAGCTATCTCTAAAAAGTTTCCCTTCAGTGAGTACAATTTTTTTTTAAAACATGGCAATTGATAAATTACAAATGGTATCCCACTGTTGGACTTTGTATTTCTTGGATTAAAAGTGAGGTTCAAAATATTTTCATGATCTTGTTATACTTATAGTAGTGGTTTTTTTAAAAAATGTCTTTAGATCCTTTTCATTTGGGACTTTGATTTTCTTCTTTTAAGAGGTTTTTATGAATTAAGGACATTAATCCTTTGTCATTTGCTGCAAATATTTTCCTCCAGTTTTTGTTTTAGTTTATTTACTTTTACATACTGAGTTTTGACTTTTTATGTAATAAATTATTTCTAATCCTAAAGTAAGTTATTTTACATTACTTTTGGGTTTAAAAATCTCCCAACCACATATAAATAATTGCCTGTATTTTTCTGGTTTTGCTTTCTGACTTTGTTTTTTAATGTTTAATTTTTTAACTTATTAAGCATCTAATTTGGTGGGAGGGAAAAATTCAAAAATTCTCAAGTAGCTCATCAATTTTAATAACACCACACATTGGTATTTCCTTCCTCCACTGACTTGCCATATTGTCTTTAGCATCCCACATAATATAAGGTCTCTTGGGCCGGTGAGATGGCTCAGCGGCTTAAGTGCCTGCCCTGCAAGCGCGAGGGCCCGAGTTTGACTCCCAGAACCCACATACGAAAAAGGGGCCGGTGATATCGCTCAGCGGCACAGGCGCCTCCTGGTGTGTGAGGTCCTGAGGTCGACCCCCGGTACCCACAAAAAAAGAAAATAATAATAATAATAATATAAGGTCTCTTGATAAGCTATTAATTCTGTTCCATTAATTTTCTTATTCTTGAGCTAGAATTACACCATTTATAAATAAATAACTTTAACACTTACTGGGCAAATACCCTCTGTTTTTCAAAACTTTTGTATGTATGTGTTTTGTGGTTGTTGTTCAGCTTTTCAAAACCCATTTATCCAAATTTAAAATTTATTTCTTAGAATTTCACTTCTTAAACCCTTTCCCCAACTCTCCTGGGACCATGCTGACCTCTGTGTCACTGGTCATGGCCCTCACGGATGGAGCAAGGACCTCTCCAGGCCCTGACAGGAAGGCACACCCTCAAGATTTCTTGAGTCCCCTTAGAGGTCTGGAGGATTCCTGGCTCTCTGCTCAAGAGGCTCACATCAGACCCCAAAGAGAGGAGAACACAGTCTATCTGTCTGTCTGTCTGTCTGCCTGCCTGCCTACCTGATTCTGGTAAGACCCCTGGGAGCACCCCAGTGAGTCTGTCTGTCAGTCCTGCTCAGCTCAAGCAGATGGGGAGTCTGATCGACTCCTATTAGTCAGGACTAACCTCAAGGGAAGGAAGCTGGAATGTTTAACCTTTGAGTGCCTGCTGAATGACTGTGTGAGTGAGCAGAATGGACGGTCTGCTCTGCCTGTGCACCAAGACTGGGAAACACTGGTCGCGGTGGCTGATTGGGCCCTCGCCTGCGGTTCCATGGCAATTGACATATAGCGTAACAGAGGCCTCACACCCTCCTTAGCAAAGTCACACCTAAGTCCCCGCGAGGGGTATAGCCAGGTGGGCATCTGAATGGTCTCTCTCTGAGGGGCACCCACACTTTGTTGTGCTATCATTCAAGGGTATACAACACACACATAGGAAGTCAGAGATGGGAATTAGTCAAAACTCACAGTCCCTGACCGCAGGAAAAAGGGCTTTTCTGAGATTACGGAGTTAGAAAGGAAACCAACCACTCAAAGAAAAAAAAAAAAAAAGGGAAAAGAGAGGCCCTTTCTTCCTGAGAATTCTGCCTTGGCACACTCGTCAGCCGCCACAGTTGCTTCCAACACCTATAGCTTCACTCCCTGCTCCCGACTCGTCTACTTCCAACCAATTGAACTGGTTCCAGCTAGCCACTGCCTGCATTTTGCCCACAGAGGCCCTGCCCTTGGACCTTCTGCTTCACAGCTATGCCTAACCTGGTCAGATGGCATCATCTAATGCCCACCCAAGATGACTGTCAGAGTTCCTTCTGAGTTCCACATTTTGACTGAGGAAAAATTGGACTGTCAGCCCTGATGAATGAGTTGCCATGGTCTTTCCCAAAGGTCGTCCGGCCTGGAAACCTAAAATCTGTTGAGCACTTCTCAAAGACATCAAAAATGGGGGCAAAAAGCCCATCAACCACTGTTACCCAGAAACCTGATAAAAGCATCTGATGTCCATAAGAAAATCCAGTCTGATAGATGACCATACCCTCTGGCTATGAGTTATAAGGATAATGAACACTTTTTAAAAAAATGCCCATTCAGATTAAAAAATAAGAACTCTCAAAAGCATCAACCTGGATCGGATCACAACACTTTTACTGGTCTGACAGGCTTAGACTAGGCCAGACTGGGCTTCTTCAGCTGTGCCACCGGGAACCCCTAGTACCATCACCAGGGCCCCTTCTGCCAGGCACAAGCTTGCAGCCTGGGAGGGCGTCTCCTGTGCAAGCCAGCCCCATCCCGCTTCCGGAAAGGGAGCTCTTCTTCAAGTTAGAAGCAACTGTCTTCTCTCCACCAAGCCAGTCAGCCTCCCTCTTGTTTAAACCTGTGCTTTCAACTTTGACTGTTCCCCGAGAGGAAGACAACACCTGCATCAGCCTGAGAAGATACCCACAATCCAGAAATTCTGAAAACTTTCCTCTCAGAGGTATGAACTAAAGACTTGCCTCCGGGCCTGGCCATCAACCGTGCCGCCTCACCGCAACCCCCCCCATTGCTGTCAGATGTCACAGGAAACACAAACAGGCATCCAGCCACACATCAGCCTGATAGACTGTTAATCACCTTGAACAGTTCAAGATCTCTCAGCTGCCAATGCCACCACAGTTGCCCTCTGTATACATTGCCTCTGTCTTCTGCCACCCACAGCCTGCTGGTACACCTGCCTAGACCTAAGAATGCTTTTTTTTCTGCCTTCAATTGGCTCCTGTCAGCCAGCCCCTCTTCACAACTGACCTGGACTCAACCTCCCAGAGGTTCAAAAACTTGTTTACCCTCTTTGGAGAAGCCTTCACAGCTGACCTCGCCAGTTTCCCAGAATGACACCCAAGCTGCCTGCTGGAAAGACACGAAAGCTCTGCTACAGTATCTGGCAGTTTCTTTCCCAAGAAACTTTCTTTCCCAAGAAAGAAACTCCACAAATTTCTTGGAGCTGCTGGCTTCTATAGACTTTGGCTCCTTGAGTTCACAGAAACAATGATGCTTCTCAGACTGTCAGCCCCCAGGAACACCAGTGGCCTACCTGTGCAAATGCTTGGATCCAGTTGCTAAGGGCTGCCTCCCCCCTTTGCGTTCACATTCTAATAGCCACTGTTCTTCAGATCAAGAAAGCTGACAAGCTCACCTTAGGCCAAGACCATCCAGGTGCCATGTGCTGTGCTGTGCTGTACCTCACCCAGTACCATGGCTTCCTGGCACTGACTGATGAACTGATCTAACCTTCTGACAGACACTGAGTACACCCTATTTATGGATGGAAGTAGCTCTGCTAGGAATAGAGTCTGACAGGCTAGATATGCTCTGGTCACATTGGACAGAGCTATTTTGGCCAAACCTGCACTCAAACAATATGGTCCAGAGGCCTAAGCCTCTTCCAGGGATCCGATTGACTGAAACATCAACCCCATCCAGAAAAACTTTATCCAGTACTCTAGGAAGACCCATCTTAATCAGAGCCAGATCTGCCCCCCCTTGAGCCTATTCCACAAGCTCAAGCCACAGTGCTGGCACCTGTACCCCTGTAGCCAGCTCAGGCTTCAGCATCTGTGTCACTGGCCCTGACCTCCATCCTTTACCTGCCCTGAGAAGAAGTTTATAGGGTCCTGCTATGAAAATCATCCCTAGATATGGCCTACCCTTGACATACAGCATACAAGTCATAAGAAATATAACCCTACAGAAACAGCTTGTAACTAGCTCCACAAAAGTTTAGATACAAGATCAGCCATACCTGTAGGTGTTCCTGCACACACATATAACCCAGACACATACTAACTACCTCTACAAGTGTCAGAAATCCAGCCTGAGATCTGCTGGACAATCTATGTGGACCAGAAAGCTCACTCTGAAGAAACAATGCACTCAAAGCTCTGCTCTGGTCACTCCGGATGTTGACCCGTTCTGGTCACTCCGGATGTTGACCCGTCTATGCATGGCTGAAACCTGAGGACCTATTCACGGGATTGTTCTATACCTCAATGCATTACTCCCCTTGATTTTTGTGGCTTTTCAGGCTACTTACCCCAGTCCTTGCTTTGCCTTAGCTCTATGGATGATTGCTCTGAGAGAATAGAAATTAACCAGTAAGGCCCTTACTAATGATAAAGATTTGATGAGCATCCAAGGCACATTGGGCAACTCTCCTAGATCAGATTAACTCCTTCACTCCCTTGCCAGAGTAGTGTTACAGGACTGCTTCTAGTTGGGCCTTGTCTCAGAAGATCACATGTAACATGCCCAGCAAAGATTTGCTGGGGAAACTAAAAGAGGGGAAATGTAGCAGAAGATGCCCCTCCCTCCCAGTATACTTCAATTTGTTAGTTGCCCAGGTAACAGTTCCAGTTACAGTCCCTGTTACTTTTGTTTCTTAGAAACGGCTGGTCACTGTGATGCATATTGTAAGAACCAATCCCCAATTAACAAGCCATTCTGCCTCTGTACTTCCTGCTTGCTTATCCCATATAAGCCCTAGACCACCAGAGTCAGGGCCTGATATTTTGGGAATGATCCCAATCAGTGACCTTCAATGTAAAATAAATCTGCTTCCAAATCCTGGGTGTTGTTTCGGTGTTTCTGCTTGCCATAGCAATATAATATTATAATTTACTTTGCACAAGTATTACATTTTTTTTGCTAAGACCATTCTTAGTTATCTTATATGTCTGTGACTATTATAAGTAAGTTTTTTCTCTTCTATTTTTCTAACTACTTATTTTAGGTTAGGAAAGCTATTGATTTTTTTCTTGTTCATCTTATATCCAGACAACTCATTGAGCTTGCTTATTAATTATAAAGTGATTTTTACCAAACTTGCCTGTACATTAGAGTCACCTATGGATATTTAAAAATTTCAAAGTCCAGGACATGCCCCAGGTCAATTAAGTCACAAAGAGGCTCTGGTATGAGGAGTGTTTTTAATATTCTCAATGGGGATTCCAATGTGCAGGTAAATCTGGGAACCACCATTCTAAGGATTTTCAGTTGGTTCTCTTAGATATTGGAGAACTATTATCTTATCATTTCCAAATAAACATAGTTTATCTTTCCATTTATAATCATATCTTTTATTTGTATTTTGTGTTTAGTATCACATACAATTTTTAAGCAATGTCAGGTAACAATAAAAACAAACATCCATATTTTTGCTTAATTTTAATGGGAAAAACTAATTGCACTACTACACACAATGTTATAAATGTTGCTTATATTGAAGATAAATTTTCTTTATTTTGTCAAGGAAGAATTTTCTTTTTTTTTTTTTTTTTGTGGGTACTGGGGGTCGACCTCAGGACCTCATGCACCAACAGGCGCTCATGCCACTGAGCGATATCACCAGCCATTTTTTTGTATGTGGGTTCCGGGAGTCGAACTCGGGCCCTTGTGCTTGCCAGGCAGGCGCTTACACTGCTGAGTCATCTTGTGGGCCCCAAGGAAGAATTTTCTATGTATTACATTAAGACTGTTTTTTTAGGTTCCACTTTAGTTTTATGCTATTAGGTAGATGCTCTTAGCTTACCTATGGGGAGTTTGCAACTGTTTTCTTTCAAATTTATTCCATTCTTCAAAACTTAGAAAGTTGCCATACTTCCTACTATCAAATATTCTCTTGTATCTTCAGCTTTTTATTTTTAAGTTTGTATTGGCCAGCTCTACTATCGATGGGACAAAATATAATTAACTAAAACTTAAAGGAGGAGAGGTTTATTTGGCTCATGGTTTCAGAGGATTCAGTCCATGAACTACTGGCTCCAGGGCAGAAACAGCACGGCAGAAGGGCTTGATGGAGCAAAGCTGCTCATGTCATGGCAACCAGAAAGCAAAGCAGGGCAACAGGCCAGAAAGGAAGGGGCCAAGGGACAGATATGGTCCATGACTCACCCAGACACACTCAAAAGTGTGGTTTACTAATCCCCTGGGCAGCTCTAAAGCCAATCAAGTTGACAATCCTGACCAACTGTCACAAAGTGTAACCCTTTATGTTTATTCAGATTGTAAACAGTAAGTCCTTGTCATATGCTTTACATTCCTGTGCTGGTCAGTTATGCTGTTAACCTACAGGATCACAAATCATTGATCTGGTATAGATAGAAAAAGTCCTCAAGCATGTGTGGCACACTGACATCCTTATTAATCTCCATCCCCTGTCTGCCTGGCCACTGCTAGTCTTATAGGCATGGCAGGTGAAAGCTGTGTCTCTCTGGTGGCTTGCTTAAAGTCTGGCAGCCCTGCATCCCATGGCTTCAGTCCTACACACAGACCCCTCTGAGTTCCCACCATGCACTTCAACTAGCTCTGCTGCAGTCTTCTCCCTATGAAGGACCCCAGGCATGACTGCTGGCTTCCAATCCTACTCCCATCCTTCTGGGTCCTTCCCTGAGGGATCAGAGGAGATCTGAGGCTGTTCAGGACAGAGAAGAACCTGGAGAAAGACTCCTTCCCTCTCTAGCACAACGCTGGCCCAGGGTTCCCACCCCTTATGTTGTTGAAGGTGTCATCTGTAACTGGCTGCCCTGAGAGGCCTAAATAAGAGGCACCAGTGCCTCTTCAAAACTCCAGGAAGACCAAAGCAGGAATGCATAGCTCTTATCTTCTACCCTTTGGAGCTGTTTTCCCCTTCCTTCTTCCTCTGCACACTTGAGTTGGATAATGTGAGCTCTTTCTTCTCCTCTATCCTATGCCCCCTCCACCAAAGAACATCAGCCTCGTGACCAAGAAGTCAACCTGAGTAGAACTCTGTACACAGTCGTTCAGGCTGGGCTCCCAATATGTCAAAATGAAAGTGACACAACCGCTTGAAACGTATATATTGGTATAAAAGTCAAGTACCTGCATTTTAGTTTGGGAGTTGGAGGGCTGTGAGAGGAATACAATTCAAGGGGAAAATAAAATCTGTTTATTTAATATTTTCAAAAATATTTTCTCTACATCTAATAGAATTTGTTCTTTGGAATAGATATGTCATCACCTCCTTGGGGAAATAGCTGTCTGGTATTATTTAAATGGTTTGAATTTTTAATGTTTAATTTAATCAATTAGGGAGCATAAAGATAAGACACTATTTTATTACATTTTCTTTTGTGAAAACCTATATTTCTATAAGTAGACCATGATATACACATCTCTTAGTGAATTCTGTTTGCTACTTTCCTAATTCAAAGAAGGTTGGTCTTTAGTTTTCTTTGTTCTTGCTAGTTTAAAATTTTTTATTTTCTTCACTGTCCTTTCCAAGTTTGGGATGAAGCCATAGAAATCAGGCAGTTCTACATATTTCTATTCTCTGGAAAGTTTTACATAACAGGGGAATTATCTATTGTTTAAATGTCTGGAAGTATTCAAGAGCAAACCTCTGGTCTAGGTTCGTTTTGGGGAATATTCTTTGACACCTTCAATTACTTCCATAGACATCAATTTTTTTCAGGATTTCTACTTTTGGCTAATTTTTTTAGAAAAATCATTTTACTGGAATATTTACACTTATTAATGCATCTTTTATGGAGTTAATTTGTGCTCTTTAAATGAGTTGGTCCTTTTCTAATTTTTATGTGTTGTGTATGCTTTTTGTCTTGGATTTCCTAAAGAATCTTATTTTGCCAGGTTTGCAAACAAGAAAATCTGGCATTTAATTATTAATATTCTTGTTTTTCTGCTTACCTAGTTCATTTTTACATTTAGATTCACCGCAACATTCTCTCTTTTTCTTTCCTTCAGGAATTGAATGCACCCCCTATGTCTTAGTCATCAATTCCATTGTTCTATTTTCCAAAAAGAAGCAGAATGGAATATTTTTAGTGTTTTTTTTTTTTTAAAGAAAAACTTTGAAGCACGAATTCAATGAAAATGCTTGGTTAATAGACTAGAAATTTAAAATATCAATAGGGCATTAATACTCTATTGACCAAGAGTCTCTTGATCTATTGATCAATGTAGATTATTATTATATAGCCATAGAAAATCTCTTAAAGTTTTAAATGTCGAGCTTCTTTTCATATGTAATTTTAATCCTCTTGAATATACATGTACACTGCGAGGCATGCTGGAAATGGGAATCCAGGAAAGATGGAGCAATAGAGCACTGAACTTGGATCCGAAAGGCCCAGATCTGTCACAGGTTAGCTGCCATGTGAGCTTCTTGTGGGCTTAAACTGTGTCACATTCCTCATTACATCTTCCACTGTGCTCGACACTGTGATCTGATAAGCAAATGGAAATGGTTGGGTGGATGAGTAAATATTCTTTGGGATGAGTGCGTCGACATATTTAAATTTCTGCAAGACTGGTAAGAACATTTCTGGATATCTGTGCTGCTATTGTTTTGGTTTTAAATATCTCCCAACAGCCTGGTCGCAGGGTTGGGTGCCTTTGGGAGAAAGGGAAACCTTTGGCAGGCGGGGCTTCATGGGAGGTCCTTAGGTCATTGGGGGTGTGGCTTTGAGGGGGTTGTAGGACCCCAGCTCCTTCCTTTTCCTCTCTTTTGTTTTCTGGCCTTGAAGGCAGTGGTTTGGTTTCACTACATGCTTCCATCAAAATGTGTTAACTGGCCACAGGCCCAAAACCAACAGGGCCATTGATCATGGACCAGAAGCTTCACAACTCTAAGCCAACACCACACTGTTCACAAATAAGTTATTATCTGTTATTTAGTCATAGGGATATAAAGCTAACTAATATATATGTGAAACAGAAGGAGGAATAGTCAACTGGATTCAAGGACGATTAGGAGAATTCATAAAGGGTTGAATGTCAGTAGAAAATGGATAGAAGCCAAACTGGGGCAAGTGTTGTTTTGTTATTATTTTAAACAAATGTCATGCATAAAGATACAGAAGTGAATGTACAGGTCCCACAAAATTGGAGAAGCAAACAAATACGGGAGATGGTAGAAATAAGTTTTTGACAAACATCTTGGCAGGCTGTGGAAAAGGGCAAATTTAAAATGAAGTTCTCTAGAGTTAAGTGTAGATTCTATATTCGGGCCCACAAAGTAGCCTCCCAAGGTTATGAAAAAAGAACAATAGCTTAGTATCTTCATCTGTAAAATAGACTGGGCTTTCATTTTAAAGTCGATTCAGATTTAGTGATATTATTTGCACTGCCAGTCAAATCACAACTAAAGTGTTTCTATTTCAATTTATGTGCCATATTTTCATAAAGATATAGACAAACTGGTGAAAATGCAAAGGAGAACAACTGGAGGTTGGAGAAGGAATTTGAAGCCATGTGCTCTAGAGACGTGCAGGACTGGTAAGGCTGACGACAACTGGCCAGAGGTGAGAATGTTCTAAGAAAATAAAGCAGTCACTTGTAAATACAATCTTTCTTAATGCCAAAGATTGCAAATGCTAGAAAGTCTGACTGGCTAAATACAGTATGAGAAGAGTCAGATTAAGCAGGCGTAATCCCAGCGTCGTTACTAACATGCTGTAGGACTGGACATGAGGTACCTACCCTTTTCTGCATCTCTAGTTTCTCCACTGTAAAATAGAAATAGTACTATCATTTGGGCTGTATACTTGTGAAACACTGAACACAAAATTTAATGCGAAGAATTCACTATTGAGAGTTGTGAATTATGAAGTTGCTAAAAGATGGAAAAGGACATAGTTAGCTCCCTGTCTCCGGGTTTGGTGACCAGGAGCTGGGTGACAAGCCGTGTATGTTAGGAAGCGAGGCAGGATGGGAGTGAAGTGCCAAATACAGTAGATTCTTGACCGGAGGATGTTAAGGTAAATTCCAAAGCTATGGCTTACCTGAAACACACTTTCACACAAGGCCCTTTGATACAACAAAAGAGCAAAGGATTTGGAGTTGGTTTCTCCTTGTTTATACCCTATTGAGTGTGGGACCATGAACGACTCACCTTATCTCTCTAAACCCTAACATCTTTATCTCCAAAAAGTGTGGTGTCTGAGCTGGGTAGTAGCTCGGAGCTCTGTTTGTGAGTCAAATACAACACAATCAGATAACACTGTGAGAACTCTAAGCCCTATGTTAGTATAAGATAGTGTCATTATTATGATAATTATAAATTTACTTTTCTTTTTTTGTTAACTTTTCTACCTTTTCCGACAGAAAGTTGTATTATGAATCAGTCCTGGACATAGGCAGGAAATGAAACATAGGTGCCATTGTGTATTCCAAAGGGACACTCTGAACCCTAGAAATGCTCCCATTTCCCTTCCTGTTCTAGGAACAAGTACCATCAGAATCAGATTTGTGGCAGCCATGCAGGACAGTGTGTGGGTTGCCTATGAGAGCACTTTGTCACTGGGCTGTGGGCAGAGGGTCAGAGTAGGCATCACCAGGAAGAGGCCGCCGGGACCAAATCTCAAAGGATGAGGAAGGCATTAAGCAGGCAGATGAAGGAAGCAGAAGGCCTGCGTACAGAATAGCCTGAGCAAGGGGGTTGGAGGAAGAGAAAGATGGGGAGCAGTCCTCCTGCCGGGGGTGAATATTCAGGTCAAACACTTAGAGGGAAAACAGGAGCCTACAATGGGGGGACAAATATACACCTTATCCTGAAGACAAAGAAATGTGTAAGAAAATTTATTTAAAATACATTTAGGGCCAGTGAGATGGCTCAGCAGCATAAGTGCCTGCCTGGCAAGCGCGAGGGCCTGAGTTCGACTCCAGGAACCCACATACGAGAAAAGGGCCGGCGATATCGCTCAGCAGCACAGGCGCCTACTGGCACGCGAGGTCCTGAGTTTGACCCCCAGTACCCACAAAAAAATAAATAAATAAAATAAAATACATTTAAAGTGTTCTGAATGAATACTTGCCTTTTGTAGATAATATGAAAAAAAAAAACCTACAAAGAAGAAGGGGGGAAATCCTCTAGTGTCCAGCTATCTGAAGAAAACTCCTTTTAGCATCCTATCCCATTGAAGGATTGCAACCAATGTTACACACAAGGACTGGTTTGTTCCTGCTTGCAACATGGAGAATAGACTGAAGGGGAATTGAGCATAAAGTAATTGTCTCAAATGCTTCTTTTTAATGCTGAAAGTCTGAGTGACTGTTTGTTGTGAACAGAATTCCTGGCTGGGCCTTTCTGGCTGTCGGAGATATCAGCCCCTTTATCTCCTACACAACTGTTTTGTCATCTCCCCAATTAATCACAACCATCAAGCCATGCCTTGGGGACAACCCAGGCCTCTGGCCCTGTGTCCCCAGATATCATTTCCATCCCTCCCCAAACAGCTGAACCAACATCTCTGGAGGCGACCAAATGGTGGGCCCATCACTGGCACACCCAATGTCTACACTTGGGTTTCAGCAACTTCTCCTGACGGATTCCTTCAGAGCTCTGAAGGGGCCTTATTCACATGCTGGCCTGAAAGGCTGCCGGGTGACAAGCCCACCACCCACCTAGGAGAACATCTGGAGGAATGGGACAAAGGGCATCTCGACCCTCCTCTACGACCAGACCACCAGCGGGTTCAGAGCGTTCAGTCTGGCTTGGGCTGTTCGATTCCTGGGTGAGGGAAAGGTTCAGCAACCCCACCCCTAAAGTCACTGGAGCGCATTAGCTTAGTTTCACATGGGGAAATGACTTCCACCCTCCCTACCTTACAAGGGCTTTAGTGGAGGAGCAGTGAACTTAGTGCCTTGAAAATATACTAAATGCTGTAACGATGGAGAAAACTAGCTCCTTTTGCACAAGATAGCTATAGAAATATAAGTTACAAATGCTATAGGAGTAGCCCTGAATAAAGGAGCACATAAACATAGATAGATAAGTAGATAGATAGATATAGATAGATAGATAGATAGATAGATAGATAGATAGATAGATAGATAGATAGATAGATATAGATAATAGATAGCTGATAGATAGATTTATATACGGGTGTATGTGTATAAAATACCTATATATCTGGGTTCATATTTATCTATAAAATCCTAGTTGGGGTAGTCAGAGTGCGAATGGCATTTTTAGCTCCTAGAGTGCCTTTCTTTTGCCTTCTTAACACACCACAATCTCCCCTCCTCACCTCACACACTGTCATTTCTCCCTCAGCGTTCTGGGTGGTATTTCTTTGGGGGAAAATGAGCTGGAAGAAGACTCCTGAATCAGGACTCGAGGTAAACAACAACAGAGGGGCTGAAGGGACTTTATCCAAACAGATGAGGCTTTGGGGCTCCGAGGCAGGCCATTTGGTGGCTGCCATATGCAACATCCATTCAAAATCCCATGAGTGACCTTAGCAAGAAGGGGTGGGAGTGAGGGTGTTACCTGCATCTATCTCAAAACAAACCAAGTATTGGATCAAAGTTTGTTGCAGCTCTTTGATATTTTCAGGGTTTATTTGTACTCTTCTAGACAACCCATTTACTCTAGATGAAGAAAGATTGCATTCATTTTGTTATACACATCATTTTAGTATACCACAATTCAGGCCATTGGATGAGAGGTGCAATAAATGTGGAGAAAACATGCTACATTTCCTAATTATAGGATCAATTAATATTATATGACTAGGCCTGTGCTAGATACTAGAAACACCAAAATAAATGATATGTCTGGTGCTAATATTCTAGTGATACTTGTTGCATCACTGAAAGGGTGTTTTGTTTTGTTTTGTTTTGTACAAATGAGCCTCCTGAGTGCTCTTAAAATTTATCTATCTCTTAGAATTCATCCTTACTTTTGGGTTCCATTTCCAAAAGTCTCCCTAAAAATGTTGAGATTTTTCAATATTCAGCTTGTTGTAGGAAATTCTTTGTCAGAAATTCGTATGAGGCAGGTGGAAAAGAGCAACTGGTGACTTCTCAGGGGTGACACTGCTTCGTAAAGGATGGGGTGGGGATTTGGATTCTGGTCTCCTGACTCCGAGTCCTGTCTGCCTCAGCCTGGCAAACAGCAGCCAACGCAAGTCATCAAGTCTGGTTGGATGATGACAGCAATCGAAGGGATAGAGAATTAATCCGGTAACTAGTCTAGGGTTGTTTCTTAGCCTTGGTCCGGCCTGATCCTGGAGAAATGTTCCGTGTCAGGGACAGTTGAGGAAAAGCTGGCCCAGCTCGTGCATTACAGTCGCAGCCATTTGTCTTGTTAACCTCATGTGAACATTACAAATGTGTGACAGAGCAGGGCCACCTCCTTCTAGAGATTAGCGATTTCTTGAGCCCAGATGGCCCCTTCACCTTGACCTTCAAAGGAAAAAGCAAGGTCCTCTTCAGATGGCAGCAACTCGGTGGCTCTCGCTTTGAACTCACGGGGCTCGGGTGTCAATGCCAACTGGTTGGACCTGCTGCATGTTAGCATCTGTCCCTGTCTCTCTCTCTCCGTTATGAATTGCTGGTGTCCTTCTTTTAAATATTCTTTAAGTGAAAATGCCTGTGGAAGAGCCTTGTGAGGGAAAGCTTCCCACGGGTGAGCTCAAACAAGTGAACTCGTGTTTTTATAGCAACTGGGCGTGTGTCAAGAAGAGCTTGTTTTAAACGAGAACAGCCAGGAAAGAGTCTAACACTGGTAGTTAAAAAGTCTGAATCTGGGGGTCTACACAGCTCCATTTTACCATGCAACAGACACCCACCAAAACTGCAGCCCCTCCGCACCCCCACTCCCCTGCAGTCACAGGGACTCTCATCGTTTCAGGGTCCGTCACGTGGAGCTAGAGCTGTGCCTCCCCTTTCTATCTGTGCGCTCAATTTGTGCACTAGAATGCTCTTTACAAAGCTAAAAACAGAAAAACCAGCTTTGAGATACAGTTGAAAGTCAAATGAGCCCACGATAGCATATCTAGTTACTGTTGGAGCTTTTCCCCTGGAAAGGGGGACCTTGTGACAAATAACAAACACATGGATGTCTCTCTGCCCTTATTTAATTAAAATTGGGGAATGTATAGGTTGTTACAGGCTTGAGTTCCACAGTTTTTATCAGCTGGTGGAAGGACTTCTTCCCCTCCAGCTAAAGCATGCAGAAGAGTAGATCAGCGCAAGTTAAAAGGACACCTGCTCGGGTTTGTACAACCAGTGCTTTAACTACTATTGCTTTTTTAAGATTTAAGAGGGGCAGTCCCTGTCCTTACTTCCCTCCTTTAGACCATACAGTGACAGCCTCCTTGCTCATTCTTCCACATAACTTGTAGAATCTTTTAGGGAAATTTTAAGAAAATTTCTGCTGGCATTGCAGTACATTTGCAACTTATTTTAAAAGAACAGAAAGCTTCACTCTATTCCTTCTATTCAAGAGCATGATGTATCTGTCTCTCCATTTATACAACATTAATCACCACTCTCGTAACATTTTGCAATTTCTCCATGTACATCACAAGTCTATCTCATTTGAATTATTGGTGGTTAGAGTAGGGGAGAGATGGCACTGTCTACATCACAGGTGGAAATGTACACTAGCACAAAAATTCTAGGAAGGCAATTTGGCAGGATACATCAAACATTTGGGATACTTTCCCAGGAATTCAACTGAAATTAACCACCTGAGCTGTGAAAATGGATTTAGGGATAAAAATATCAATGCAATATTATTTATAGTAGCCAAAATGGAAAGCTCTTAATCGTCTAACTGTGAAGGTGAAATTATGGTACATAATTTTAGTGGACTACTATGCAGTCCTTAAAATTCATGTGTGACAGAGTATGATAAGAGATATTATTCATGGCACATGCTCAACTGAAGAAACCAAGCTTCAAAATAGTGTACTACAAGGTCCTAATTTAGTAAGGAAAACATACCATATTTCCTTGAAAATAAGACCAGGTCTTATATTAATTTTTGCTCCAAAAGATGCAATAGGGCTTATTTTCAAGGGATGCCTGTTTTTTCATGTACAATCTACATTTATTCATGTGCAACAATCTACATTTAATCGCTTATTCATATACAAAAACCTACATTTATTCATGTAATTACATGTAATACCACTTGAGTATTTACAAATACTTAATTATAATTTATATCATCATGTATTTTAAATATTGATGTCAATAATATTATTGCTTATATTTAATTATATAATATTATTATTATTGTTTTATAAGTCAGTATGTCTGTCGTGTGTTGCCATGGATGACATACTAAATGTGTTGGTCTGGCTGAGGATCTTAACTGGGGCTTACTTTGGGTGTAGGGCTTATATTATGAGCATTCTGAGAAATCACGCTATGGCTTATTTTCCAGTTAGGTCTTATATTCAGGAAAATGCAGTATCTGTACATAATAATAATGAGAAATTATTTCAATATTGAGAAGTTACCCCGGAAGAGAAGTTTATAAAAGGTTTTTGTTCCTTTTGTTGTGACTTTTGAGGAAAGGTTTTTGTTCCTTTTGTTGTGACTTTTGAGGAAAGGTTTTTGTTCCTTTTGCTGTGACTTTTGAGACTTTCCCAACAAATTTTATGTAATGAACAAATATTCCTTTGGCAGAAAAGAGAAAACTTTGGTGTGTCCTAGACTGTGCTCCTAGGTGACTCATATTCTGGTGGCTTGGGGGTGGAAATGATTTCAACTTGCTTTCTACCAGAAATGCATTGGTGTGAAATGCACACTCTTTAAAATAAACGAAGGCCCCTCTGCTCCTACTTTGTGTAATATTTCTCTTAAGAGCAGTGCTGTCTCTTCTCGAAAGGCTTGCTAGACGGGTGAGGTGGTCTCATTTGCCCTGCCCACCCTGTTGCTCTACCACATTATACAAGTGGTCTTTGGTGCAGCTGCTAATAACAGATTCTTCCGCAAGGTGCTCACCCGCCCTGTGCCTCAGTTTCCCTTTCTATAGAATAACACCTCATCGGGGTGTTGTGAGGATTCAAAGATCACTGTCCAAAGCACTCAGGCCAGCCTACTCAGACATGGAAGTACTTCTGCACCCGCTTACATTATTATCATTACCGACGTTGTCATGATTAATTTATTCAATATCTTCACACATTCTGCTGTTTTGTGTTTTGTTGATAAATATTCCTAAGTGACCTTGCTCTGTAGTTTTTCTTTCTTCCTCTTTTTAGCGATATTTCAAACCACCAAGGCCTTGTGTGCTGTGTGTTACAAGCTGGGGAGTAACCCAAATTTTGCTATCTTCCGGAACAATTTATATCACAATTTATATCATTTTCCAAAAATGGAAATGCACCAATCAGTCATACAAAATGAATAGCAGGCCAAGCCCTAGAATACAGTGCAGCTGCGGATCACACCCGTGTTTCCAGGTATATTACAATGTGCAAGTTATTTAATTGTATCATTTTCAATTTAATTCCATAGACATTTATGAGATATATTGCTCAATGAGAAAAAGATCTTACATAGCAGCCTTTGAAATACAATCAAGCCTTTTCTTTACAATTCACGTGTATTTTATGATGCATACTCGGGGGCCTGTTTGTGCTTGTGTGTGTGTAGTGTGTGTGTGTGTGTGCATGCATGCGTGCATGCACTCCAAACGATAAATTTTTTTTTTTTTTTGTGGGTACCGGGGGGTCGACCTCAGGACCTCGCGCACCAGCAGGCACCCGTGCCGCTGAGCGATATCACCGGCCCCTTTTTCGTATGTGGGTTCCGGGAGTCGAACTCGGGCCCTCGCGCTTGCAAGGCAGGCGCTTATGCCGCTGAGCCATCTCACCGGCCCCAAACGATAAATTTTAATTGAGAAGGAGGACTAGTAATGAAGGTAATTTTTAAATTGTTTTTCTCTTTTTGCTTTCCTGTTTTTTTACACTGAGTATATATTAGTTATGAAATTTAAAAACCAAGAAGATATTTAAAACTTCTCCACACTTTTATGATTATCTCTGCAGGACACACAATATTCTTGACCTGGTGCGGGATGGAAAAGATCCCTGGGATCCCATTCCTGAGCTCAGGAAGTCTGTAACCTACCTCTAAATAAAGTGGAAACAGACCGCTACGATATTTTCTGCAGAGCTACAGGAAAAGGGCTGGAAGCAGGGTGGCCAAGCTCTGTGGTTTGCCCAGCACTGATGGTTTTCTGGGGAGTGGTGACTTTCCAGTGCTAAAACACAGATGACCCCAGGACTCCTGGAGCAGCAGGTCACCTGCTGCAGGCGCCTACAGCAAAGCAGTGCTCACTAAGTACCCCGGCATGTCCCCCGCTTCCCCATGCTGTGCCCTGATCGTGTCCTCAGCACTCGGAATGTGACTGGCGGGGACGATGGCTTCAGCCTTAAGGCACTGAGAAGGAGAAGCAGATGACTCTGAGGTGGCAGAGGTGATAGATGGAAGCAGCCAGTTCCCTGAGTCACCATTTCAGGAGAGCTATAAAGACAGCTTGACTCACGGCGGTGATGTGAGTGGGAAACCACTGTGTCGAGTCCCTGAGATTTCAGGGGTTTTTTGTTAAGGCAGCAGAGCATGATGGTACACTGACTTACACACAGCCAAACGCAGCGGATCGGGAAAGTTTTCACGGGAGAAGTGCCATTTAGAGTAAGCATGAAGGCTTGGTGATACCATGAAGAAGTACCTGGGGAAGGTCAGGCATGTGGAAGCAGAGCCAGGTAGGCAGGAAAGGGTAGGAAATAATTTAAGTACGAGGGGTAATAGTTTGTTAGGATACAAGGCTGGAAAGGTTGGTCTCACTAGATTAAGGCGGGCCTTAAACTCTTCTGAGAAGTTTGAGCTTTAGTCCAGAGCAGCAGCCAGCAATTGCACCTTTGAGCAAGGGTGCATCATGGGCAGGATATGTAAAGGAACGGCGGGGCTGAGGTGGGACCCATGCAGAGTGGTGGCCGTCATCGGGAATCCAAGCAGGCGAGATGGGAGCTTGAGGGGAGCCAAGGTCAGAGGTGACTTTCAGGAAGCAGAGTTTGCCAGACCTGGCCATCCCTAATCAGAAGCTCTCATAGGTTGAGAGAGAAGAGGAAGATGGTGGTGCAGTTCCCAGCCTTTGCATCAGAGAGGACACGATGTTCTTCAGAAACAGGGGACCAGGAAAGAGAAGCAAGTGTAGGAGAGAAAGTAGCAGGGCATTCCCTGTCATAGAGGAGGAAAAAAGAGAGTGGAGGATTCCAAGAAAGAAAAGTCAGGGGGGCTGGGGGAGGGAAAAAGAGCACAAAAGTCTAAAACTCAAAGGAGACGAGAATTACAAAAAAAGGAAAAATTGGACAAGATAATCCAGGCATCCACAAACAATATGGATTATTCTTTTTCACTTATAAAACTATGGCATTTTTTTATTCAACATAATGATTTTTATATATATCCGTATTGACACACATAGATCTAATTCACTCCTATAAATAGTATATATTCTATCAAGTAAATAAATAGAAGGGAATAAAAACATTTTATTTATCCATCCCCTATTGATAAAGTGTAGATAGCTGCTAATTCTTCAATGCGGCCACACACATTCTTTCCATATCCTGTCCGCACATATTGGAGAAATATCGTCCATTTCCGTGTCTGTATCTGAGAGACGATTTGACAGCCCCACTCCTTTTCTCATGCAACAATGCGTCAGGACCACTGCAAAAGCCTCCAGCTCTTCTCCACTCAAGTATTGAGTCAGCTGAAAAATAAAACTGAACATTGATGGAAGCCAACAGGTCACCACATGGCTGATGACATCCAGGCCGTAGGGTGACACCATGGAGAGTCATCAGGGCTGCAAAGGAAGTCGTGGTGGACACAGGCAGCTAGGGACAAGGCAGGCTTCCCTTCCCGGGCGCCCAGCCACAAATGGGGTCGGAGAATTTCCCCAACATCACCACAGGCCATCGGTCAGCCCCAGTTCACTTGGCGGGAAGAGCCCATCCCGGTCTAATGGAGTGTGGGCAGGGAAGGTGGCTCTCTAAGACAGTGCCTGCACTGGACAGTGCCTGCACAGGACGCCGATGCCTGCACTGGGAATGTGGGTCAGGTGCCCCCTCAGCAGGGACAGTGAGCAGGAAGGTCTGACAACTAAGCATCCGCATCATGTGCTCCTGATTTGCCCATTTCAGGCAAAAGCCGTAGTAAATGTCCAATGAACACTTGTTTGATTTAAATAATTTTAAAATGACCTGTACAGGTGTGGCATTGCCCCAACCCCGACTCCCGTCTCCACTTTCCACCTCAGAAACAAGGCAGAGATATATGATCCTAGCTGCTGACAGTTGAAGACTAAGCACAAGGACACACCAATGTCCGTTTATTGAGCACCTACTATGTGCCAGACATTTTACCAAGTGTAGGAGGAAGGCATCATTCAGCCCATTTTGAAGATGAGGAAACTGAGACCCAGGTTCACTAATTTTTCCTAGAACCAGGAGTAGTGGAAAAGAGGAAAAATCAAGAATGGAAATGAGAAATAAGGAAAGGAGGACAACTTGAGCCACAGCATGAGAAGTTTCAGTGGGATTCGGAGGAGCCAGGGGCCCAACACTAGTGGTCCTGACTCCACAGACAGTCCACAGCTGGCGTCATTCTGTCCTCTCTACAGTTCACCTGTCATGATCCAAGTTTTTTCAGAGTGTTTCAGTTAATATCTGGATTCTTTCTGGATAGTAATTTCACACTTCACTTGGACAGGCCAGAAAGAGACTGTCACTGGGCTAAACCGAAGCAGAGGGTGTGGAGATGATGAGTTTGCCCGGGATGGACATTTTGAAGGTGGATTCTGGTATCAGAAAAAAATCAGTTCCAGGTACATTTCAGAAACAATTTGGGATCATTCAACAATTAATCAAAAATGGACCCATATTCCTTAAAATCTCTCAAAATTGATGTAAACGTATGGATACATACCACTGTATAAATTTTGAGAAATGTAGAAATGCATGAAAGAGAAAATAGCAATTACTTACAAGGCCGCACCAAGAGATGGCTCCTTCTAAAATCCTACCTCCTGTGTTCCTCTCCTATATTTGCCTGTGTGTGCGTGCATGCAGTTAGGTATTTTAATAAAATGATATCATATTGAATATCCATTTTGAATCTTTTTTTCACTTAAAATATACCATGAACACTTTGAGTGATGAAAATGGCTACAGCTAATCTTTGTGGAGTGCTTACTGCACACTTTACACGGATTATCTCATTTCATCCTAACAGAACTCCAACGGGTAGGTTCTATGGTTATCCTAGTCTCCCGCATGGTGCTATAGTTTGGATAAGTATCCCCAAAGCCCCAGGTGTTAAAGGCTGTATTACAAGGGGGTGGAAGCTTTAAGGGGTGTGGCCTGGCAGGAGAAAGTTAGGTTATTGGCAGCATGGCCTTGATGAGAATATTGGGACTCAGGCCCTGCTCCCCACCCCCAATTTTCTAGATGTCTCACCTTCATGAGGTAAACAAGCCTCAGCCTTCCTTTACTGTGCAGTCCCTCCCACCATAATGTACTCCCAAAGCAATGAAGCCAAGTGACCATGGACTGAAACCTCTGAAACCATGAGCCAAAATAAACCTTTTTTTTATTAAGTTGATTACCTTGGTATTTTGTCACAGTAACAGAAAGGTGGCTAACATAAATGGAGAGACTGAGGTTGTCAGAGAGGTGGTAAAGTTTTTGTTACTGAGATTTAATTTTTTATATGTTTACTAACCATTTCCATCTTATTTTTCAGTTGATAAATTCATCTTTTTCTGTTGATTATAGGAACTTTACATATTAAGGATCTTAATCTTTAAGCAGTCAATGAGAAAATATTTTCTCCTTTTGATAATTTTTTGATGTTTTATTAATTTTGGCATACAGAAGTTTTCAACTTTCAGATATTCAAATTATCAATTTTCCTTAATGGTTTCTTTCTTTTTATTCTTAGAAAAGTCTTTCTCGCAAAAATATCAAATAACATATTCATTTTGGTTTACTCTGGTATATATTACAATAATGTAGAAAATATATTCTAGTAATTATGAATATTTTTAGGGTTTCGTAATATATATTTTAACATAGTACATCTGGAAGTAATTTTATTGTGTAATATGAAGATAAAGATATAACCAATATCTTTGATTATAGCTCTGTTCATTGCCTGTAATTTCCTCACTGATTTGAAATGTCATATTTATCACATAATAAATTCTGACATATCATGTGATCTACTTCTGGACATGCCCATCTGGTGTTATGGCTGACTTTCCAGGCTGTTCACTATCCTTTATTTATTATTTTTTAAAGACCTTCCGGACACACAACGAGATTACACTTCCCAGACTGTCTTGCAGTTTGTCATAGTTCTGGGACCAAGTTCTGTAAGGGAAATCCATGTCCATGGCCTCAGTGTGGCCTCTGGAGAAAGAACTTTACTACACACTTCTGTATGCTCTTTTCCCATTCCACGGGTCTGGGATTGAGAAGACCCCAGACAGCTTTGGAAGTCATGTGTTGAGACGGAAGAGCCACAAGCTGGAAGGCGCCTGGGTCCGTAATCCCTCTCTTTAGAACAGTTGCTTGCTCATCTGAAATGCCCATCTTGGACTTTATGTGAATAAGAAAAACTTCTATTATGTTTGGCATCATCAATGTGAGTCTGTTTATCTGTTAGTTGATTATTTTTCTTACAATTCTTGAACATTAAAAATCATTTTGCTCCTCCTCAAAATTGCACTTTTTATTGAAATTCCACTAAACTTATAATATGGGAAGAACCGTCATTTATATGACATTCAGTGCACGCTGTGAAGCATATTTACTGACATATTTTTATATCCTTCATTAAAATTGAGTGATTTTCTTCACTTGAGGCCTTTGTTTATTATGTATGGCTAGATATTTTTATGGGATTTAAAAAATATTATACAACAAATATTATTAGTGTACTATACAGCTTCTTTGTTATATTTTTATATCTGAACACCTAAGTGGTTTCGTAGTTGAGTTTTTGCAATACTTTAGATCAGGGGCCAGCAGTTTTTTCTATAAAGTGTCAGATAGTAAATGTTTTAGACTGTGATTTACATGGTCTCTACCAGAGCTACTCAATTCTGCAATTGTCGTGTAAAAACATAAATATAGGCAATACATATAGACAATGCATAAATGAAGAGCCCTAGCTGTGTTCCAATAAAGCTTTATTTACAAAAGCAGTCCACTAACTGGCCCTTGGACCATACTTCATCAATCCCTGGTCTTGATTTTTAAAGATCATGTTATTTGCAAATATCAATGCTTACTCTCTTGTTTTTAAATTTAGTGTTGCCTAGAACTTTCATAATGTTATAGGTATAAAAACAGTAGTGATGATGTCTTTCTTCTTTTAGTGAGAATGTCTTCAGTGTTTCATGATTAAAAATGATATTGCATGGGCTACTGGTTTGGAGACGTGTGTGTGTGTATGTGTGTGTGTGTGTGTGTGTGTGTGTGTGTGTAAGAGAGAGGAGAGAGAAATTTAAAGGTTGTATCATGTTTCATTATACACCAAGTCAATGGAAAGTTTTAAACGGGTAGGATTTTTAATCTTTTACCTTTGGTTGTATATTGAGATACTAATATGACTACATCGTTCCCATATTACCCAGTTGCAAACCGTTGATGAATTATTGGATAACACAATATTCTAGTAGTATTTTGCATGCTTATTAATATGTGAGATTGGGGTAGTTTTTTTATATTATGTTTGTCAAATGTTGACATTAGTATTATATTGATTTTATTTTTAATTAATTTTTATTTTAATCACACATTTTTGGAGTACAATGTAATTTTGTACACATATACAAAGTGTAATTTTGCTGCTTTTAAAATGAGTTTTCAAATATTTGCATTTTTCGTCCTTTTTCTGGAAGAATGATACAACAGGGTGATATTTCTGGTCCTTACAAATCTAGAAATTGGAACTAATATATTTTGAGGAGGTGAGGATTAGGCAATATTTTTCAATTTCTTCTATGGTTTTTGATGTATTAATGTTTCCCACTTATAGGCTGGGTAAATATATTGAAAGATGTTATCAGTATGTAAATCTGGAGCTAAGAGAAAAAATAGTAAAATAAATATTTTAGGAAATGCTTGAAATATAAGAACATTTTTATAAATCCAAGATATAAGAAACAAGTATCTTTTTGCAAGTAGCTCTGTTTCCTTACTTTTTTTTTTTTTTGTCTCAGATCAGGGCTTCCACAATCCCATTTGTTCTGAGTGGCTTCAAATGATTCATATCTGTCAAATGGCCAATTTCCATAAACTGGCCTCCCTGGTGGTAGCAACTGAGGTGCCTTATTGTAAAACCACATCCATTTTATGGGCAAAAGGACCAAACATCATGGTGACCCCACTAGGGTCTCCCCCTCCAAGCAAGGACTGCACCCTGGCTGAGTTTTCCTTCCTATCCAGGCATCAAGCTTCTGTATTCAAATTTTCCTCCTACCCGTTGCTTAAATTTCACACAGTGCACTATCTCTTCAGCGTCCCTTAAGAGGAGGTCAGACAGGAAGTTTCTTTTCATCTGACTCTGCTGGTTCATCTGTCCGGAGGTGACTTCACTGCCATACAGTTGGAGGACTTTTACCAGTGGCTACATGCAAATGCCAAATGGAATCTGGTCTTTCACCTGCTTGGTTAAACTTATTCCTAAGTATTATACTCTTTTTGATCCTATTGTAAAAGAAATTAATTTTTTTTTCTTTTTCACATAGTTCATTGCATAGAAATGCAAGCAATTGTTGCATATAGATTTTGTATTCTATGACTTTACAGAATCTATTTACTAGTTCTAAGCATTTCTTGGTGGGGTCTTTAAGACTTTCTATTAAGATCTATGGAAAGAATTTAACATCATCCTTTCTGATTTCGATGACTTTTATTTCTTTTTCTCAATAACTGCTCTGGCTAGGACTTCTAGTAAAATGTTGAATAGAAGTGGTGAGAGTTGGCATCCTTGTCTTATTCCTGATCTTAAAGGAGAGACATTCAGCTTTTCGTCATGGAGTATGATCTTAGCTGTGGGCTTTCATATATGGATTCATTATGTTGAGCTTCTAGACCTAAGTTTTGAGGTTTTTGTCATGAAAGAAAGTTGAATTTTGCTAAATGCTTTTTCTACATCCATTGAGATGATATATATGATCTTTATCCTTCATTATTTATCACACTTAGTGATATGCATATCACTTATATCCCAGGGATAGGTCTTACTTGATCATGGCATACAATCCCTTCAATGTGCTGTTGTATTTGGTTCCTAATATTTTTTAGTATTTTTGCATGTATGTTCAGCAGGAATATTGCCCTGTAATTTTCTTTTCTCATAATATCCTTATCTGATTTTGGTATGAGTATAATACTGGCTTTGTAAAATGAGTTTAGAAGTGTGCTTTTATTCTTCCACTTTTCAGAACAGTATGAGAATTGTTGATGTTAACTACTCTCTAAATGCTTGGTAGAATGCACCAAGTGAAGTTATTGAGTGCTGAGATTTCCTTTATTGGGAGGTTTTTGATTACTGATTTAATCTCTTACTCATTATTGGTCTGTTCATACTTTCTATTTCGCCATAAGCCAGTATTGGAACAAATTTAACCAAGGAGGTGAAATAGCCATACACTGAAAACTATAAGATATGGATGATAGAAATTGAAGGAGACACAAATAAATTGAATTTTATCCCATATTCATGGATTGGAAGAATTTAATTTGTTAAAATGTCCATACTGTCTGAAGCAATCTATAGAGTCAATGCAACCACTGTCATAATTTTTATGGCACATTTCACAGAAGTGGGAAACAATTCTAAAAATCATGGAACCAGAAGAATAACCCAAGAGAAAGAAAAACAAAGCTGCAGGCATCATACTCCCTGAATTCAAATTATATTACAAAGCTATAATAATGAAAATAGTATGGTACTGGCAAAGAAAAGAAGGAAGGAAGAGAGGGAGAAGGAAAGGAAGGAGGGAGGGAGGGAGGAACATATAGACCAATGGAACAGAATACAAAATCCAGAAATAAACTCCTGCATATGTGGTTAGCTAATCTTTGACCAGAGGGTCAAGAATATACAACTGGGAAAGAATAGCGCTTTAATAAATGATGTTGAGAAAACTGTAATTCCATATGCAAAAGAATGAAATTGGCTTCTTGTCCTATACCATACACAGAAATTAACTTGAAATAGATTGTGGTTAAATGTAAGACTTAAAGCCATAAAACTCTTAGAAAAAAACATAGGGCAAATTCTCCTTAACATTGGTCTTGGCAATGATTTCTTTTTAGATTTGATACTAAAAGTACAAACAGGAAAAGCAATAAATAAACAAACAAGTGGGAATACATCACACTGAAAGGCTTATGCACAGTTAAGGAAACAACAAAATGAAAAGACAACCTACAGAATGGGAGAAAATATTTATAAACCATATATATGATACAGAGTTAATATCCAAAATATATAAGAATCTCATACAACTCCATGGCATAAATAAATAAATCCCAATTTTAAAATGGGCAAGTGATATGAATAGACGTTGTATTTGTCAGCTTTACCATTGCTGAGGCAAAATACCCACCACCCACAGCTAAAAGGAGAGATTCCTTTGGCTCATGGTTTCAAAGGTTTCAGTCCATGGTTGACTGGTCACAGGGCAGCAACATCATGGCAGAAGGGTGCGGTGGAGAAAAGCTGCTCACTCCTTGGCTGCTGGGAAGCAGAGCACAGAGAAAAGCTCTAGCAACAGGCGTACCTCCCAAAGACATGCCCCCAGCGACCCACCTCCACTGGGCCCACCTCCCAACAGCACACTCAGCCCTGAACATCAGTGGACCGATCCACTGATGAGCACAGAATTCCCACGATCCAGTCACCCATCCAGGACCAAGCTCAACAGACACAGACATCTTTCCAAAAGATACACAAACGACCAACAGGTACATGATTTTCACAGGACTAATCATCACGGAAGCACAAATCACAGCCACAGTGGGCTCTCACCTCTCACCTAGGAGGATGGTTACCATGCAAATGGCAAGAGATAAGCTGCGGCAAGGATATGAGGAACAGGGAACATTTGTACACTGCTGGTGGGATTGTAAATTAGTCTAGTCATTCTGGAAAACAGTATGGAATGTCCTCAAAATAAAAAATGGAACTACTGTATGATCTAGCAGTCCCGCTTCTGGGCGTATATTCAAAGGACAAGAAATCAGCATCTTGAAGAGATTTCTGAGTCCCCATCTTCACTGCAGCACTATTCTCATTAGCTAAGATATGGAAACATTCTAAATATCTATCAACAGATGAATGGGTTGAAAAGTGATTTGTGGGTAGACACATGCACAAATGGAATATTATTCAGTCAAGAAAAAAGGAATGAAATCTTATGATTTGGGACAACATGGATGAACCTGAAGGACATTATAGTAAGTGAAATAAGCCAGACATGGAAGGACAAATACCGTATTGTCACACTTGTATTTGGAATCTAAAAAGCTGAACTCATAGGAGCAGAGATTTGTGGTTGCCAAGAGCTGGGGTTTGGAGAAAGAGTGAGATTTGGTCAAAGGGTACAATAGGTAAAATGATTACCTCTGGAAATCTAATGTAGGACAGTGTCTACAGCAAATTATAATATACTGTTTACTTCAATTTTGATAAGAGAATCAAGGTTCAGCGTCCGCACTGCACATACACACAAATGGTAAGTATGGAGGGTGACAGTGTGTATGTATATCGAATCATCACATTCTACACCTTAAATACCTATAATTCTATTGGTAAATTATACCTCAACAAAGCTAGAAGAAAAAATGGAATCCAACACTAGTAGAAAAGCAAAATGAGATGGAAAAATATATGACTAAAGAGCTCAATTTTCACCAAAAGAAGTTGTGTTCTTTTTACTAAAGATTTTTGTATAAAAATACTCACCACTGCATTGCTTATCAAACTTTACAAAGATAAGCTAATGTGAAGCAAAAAGGCATTAAAAATATTTGGAAAAGTCACATAATCAAATATTACACCAATCAATACAAATCAGGATTTAGAAAAATATATACCAACAAGGAAACTAAGTCTACTATATTAAGTGAAAAAAAATCAGATTATAAAATGGTGATATATGCCAGGTGTGGTGGCATGTGCCTGTGATCCCATCACTTAGGAGGCTGAAGCAGGAGCATCACCTTAACTTTGAGGCCAGCCTGGGCTACATTGTGAGTTCAAGGCCAGGCTAGACTGTCTCAAAAAATAAAACAAAAAATCACACAAAAAGATCACAAGCAGAATATTGGCTAAGGATTTTTCTGTGTGTTCCTGTATTTTGAATGTTTATGAAAATAAGCAAACATCTGTTACTTTAACATGCGGAGGAAAAATAAACCCAATTTATTTATCCATTTGGATAAGGAATTTGCAAGAAAGACCAGTAAATATGGTTCTCTGGTAATCTTTAAAAATCACACGAGTCCTTGGCAGTCAAGGTGGTCCGGGTTGGTGGAAGATGTTAGATGACTTGGCCCATTATTCTTAGCCCGGCCTTTCTGGGTTCCTTTGAATTTATGCCACTCACCAACCTGTGCATATTAAAGCAAATGAATGGGGAGAAGGATATTGCTGAAAGTTCTGAATTACTGGTAGAGATGTTGAAGGAAAGGTTTCCGGTAAGACTACAACCAAACCCTAGTCTTGTGTGGCATCACCGTAATGTCTTTCTGAAGGCATCCACGAGACCAGCTGCCCCACTTGACAGTCATCGGCCCTAGTACCCACTAGGGCAGTTTCATAAGCACTCAGGCATGGTATTCTCACCATTGTCTGCTAGCCAGGGTACTTTAGGCTCTTGGAATGAGACAGCAAAGCCATTATAAGGAGAAGCTATGAAGCCAAGTACCAACTACCGCTTGACTATTGACTGTGTGATCACTATGTCTTGCGTGTATTTGTTCTGTCTTCCAACTGCATGCAAATATTGGTAAGGCCAAAAGTGCAAATGTAATTTTCAGTGTAAATGAACTCGTAGTAGTTTTTTCATTAAGTGTTTCTCAGTGAATGGATTCTAAATACAAATATTCAATAACACACATGTAGGTGTCTTTGTGCTAGACTATCTTGGGAATTACTGCCTCAATTATTTGATTTTCAACTCAAACTCTGAGTTCTTCAGAAAGTTTTATTTACTCCAACTGACAATGATCACCTCTCCTCTGAAATCCTCTTTATTGTCCACTGTTCTAACTTGTTCTTTTTGTCGCTGTTGGGATCTTCTTCCCTCAAGTAGATGAGAAACTCCCTGTGGACCAGCGCTTCTTTGTCTCTCCCCAAAGTACTCCGTCCAGTGGCCAGCTTCCATTTCTGCAGGCTTCTTTCACTCACATCATTACAGAAGCCCTCAACTTACAGAAACTTTCCATTCTAAATTTTTAGTGCTTTCCCTAAGGCAATTTTTGCAAGTCTAAAATTAATGCCTCATTTGGGTAGCTTATTCATTTACAAGCAAACATAAATCCCATCTGTTTTGTTGGGCAAAATTGCCCTACATTGCTGTGGATGAAGAATGGTTTTTTTTGCGGGGGGGCGTTGTTTTTTTTTTTTTTTTCATGAAAGTTGGTAAGTTTGTAAGTAGAGAAGCTTCTCTATACCTTCACTAGATTGTATAGACACATTTTGCTTTTGCCTGAATCGTGACTGCAGTTTCATTATTTCACTTCAAACTGCTTTCTCCTGCCATATGCTCTCTGGAAATTATTTTTCTCATTGTTCATAAGTCCCAAGTTTGTTTACTCTAGAATCCAGAAAAAGCAAAAATAGCATGTTAGGAGGCTATGTGGGCAGCGAATGCCTGGGCTGAATTTTTTCTGGGGAGTGATAAATGGAGCTGGTTCCCCATGGGTTAGAGGGCACCCAACTTCAAATAACTACAGCATCCGATAACAAAGTTTTTCTCCATCATTTGCAATCCAAACACTAGGAACACAGCCCTGTGGACCCCTCATCCTTCATGTTCAATTGTAAATCCTGATTAAATAGCTTGCAGGTGTCAGGATTAAAGTGTATGCGGTGGGAGCCTGAACAGAGGCCAGCTGGGTTCCTCATTTGCCAGTCGCAGTTTCTTCTTTGTTTGGAAACTGTTGACAGTACAACTGAAAATGTTCCTCCGGGCCCAGACTGAGTTAAATAACAAGCAGGATGAGTAAGAGAACAGCTGTAGATATTTTTCTGTGTTTAACATACCTGCCTTGTTGATTTATAGGAAGCCCCCCATATAATGTACATTTTGTAATCCAAAACATTTAACCTCCGCAGCCACGTCTGTGATAGAGACATCAGAGATGGGAAAGGTCTTGACGGGCCTTGGGTTCCAAATGGTTCTTCCCCTCAAAGGAAAAGTGAATGATGGAATAACTAGATCTTATTATTCAAATGACTGGTGCTGTTGTGTAGGCCTCATTTGATACTCACAGTTAAACAGAGTGCTGGGAGGCCCAGCCGGGACAAGGCATCCGGAAGCCTCTTGGAGGAGGAAGCCAGCTCAGTACTAGCTGGCGTCCCCTGTCCTTGGGGACAGACATGGACAAGAGCCTCCACAGGCTTGACAAACCACAGCGTGGGGCTCTGGACCATTTCTGCAGCACCAAGGAGCGTCATGAATTTAGAGACGCTGTGGATTCTGCGATTGGTCCATACTTGTGTTAAGCTAGATGAGTGTGGTAGGGAACCTCAGAGCAGTAGCCCTAAACAAGTTTGAATAGTGAAACCTAACTCTTTTATGCTACTGCTGTCAACTGTATTAAAAAGCTGTTGTCTTTCTGGCATGGGGACAGATGCCAATGTGTGGCTGACACTGTGAAATAGTGCCTGTGTCTACAGGGGGGACATGGCTTCCCTATCCAGCATGCTCCATTCCAATGGACTCATCAAGCCAGTTAGGGTCATTCTGTTACTCTTGCTAGGGACTGGTTTGGGAATGGGCATGGAACAGAAACCTGGCTAATAACGTATGAGGAAAACAGCCAGTTCTCAGGTCTAAAAATATGGACAGAAGAAAGACATCATTTTCCTTCCTCTGCACATTGTCTTATCCAGATGAGAGGGGTCAATGAGAAGGCAGAGCCGATACACCGCATGGGGCACCTGGAGCCCACCCCACTTCTAAGCTTCTTTTTGTATGACGAAGTGCCTTTGCAAATTGTTTGAACCAGTACAGCATTCACCTTTTCTGTGACTCTCAATAGAAGCTCTCTGAGTAATACAACTGCCACTTAAACACGCTGCCTTCTAGAAGCAACCAAGTAGAACGAGATGTTAGGGGGCCTCAAAGCAGCAGTGGGAGCAAAGAAATTTGAACATAGAGACTAAATCTTTTATTGGGGGGACAAAAAAATTAGAGAGACTAAGATTGAAAAGTTGACTCCAACAAAAAACTCCACTAAAAAATTGCTAGATTTAATAAGCAAATTCAGTAGTGTAGCTGGATACAAAGTCAATACTCAAAAATCAATAGCCTTCCTGTACACCAATAACAAACTCACTGAGAGAGAAATTAGGGAAACAACACCTTTCACAATCACATCTAAAAAAATGAAATTCCTAGGAATCAGTCTCACAAAGGAAGTAAAAGACCTCTACACTGAAAACTACAGTACTCTGAAAAAGGAGATTGAAGAGGATATCAGAAAATGGAAAGATATCCCTTGCTCCTGGATAGGAAGAACCAATATAGTGAAAATGACCATACTTCCAAAACTGTTATACAGATTTAATGCAATTCCCATCAAAATTCCAACAACATATCTCACAGAATTAGAGAAAACAATCCTAAAATTCATCTGGAACCAGAAGAGACCTAGAATAGCAAAGGCAATTCTGGGCAACAAAAGCAAGGCAGGGGGCATCACAATCCCTGATTTGAAATTATACTATAAAGCTACTGTGATAAAAACTGTGTGGTATTGGCAAAAAAACAGACCTGAAGATCAATGGAATAGAATAGAAGACGCAGAAACAACCCCAAACATACTAAGCCACCTTATCTTTGACAAAGGTGCCAAACACATTCACTGGAAGAAAGATAGCCTCTTTAATAAATGGTGCTGGAAAAATTGGCTCTACACATGCCAAAGATTAAAATTAGACCCATATCTTTCACCGTGCACTAAACTAAATTCAAAATGGATAAAAGAACTAAATATTAAAACAGAAACATTAAATCTCCTGGAAAATAGAATAGGTAAAACTCTTGAAGACATTGGTGTAGGCAAAGACTTTATGAATAAAACCCCCATCGCACAAGAAGTATCACAAAGAATCAACAACTGGGATCTCATCTTATTAAAAAGCTTTTGCACAGCAAGAGAAACCACCAATAGAGTGAAGAGACAACCCACAACGTGGGAAAAACTGTTTGCCAGCTGTTCCTCAGACAAAGGATAACTATTGAGAACATACAAAGAACTCAAAAAAATCAGACCTCCCAAATTTAAAGACCCAATCCAAAAATGGGCATCTGAGATGAATAAACACTTCTCAGATGAAGAAATACAAATGGCAAATAGATATATGAAAAAATGTTCAACATCACTAGTCATCCGAGAGATGCAAATGAAAACAACACTGAGATTCCATCTCACCCCAGAAAGAATGGCTGTTATCAAGAAGTCAACTAATAACAAATGCTGGAGGGGCTGTGGGGAAAAGGGACCCTTCTCCACTGTTGGTGGGAGTGTCGACTGGTGCAGCCACTGTGGAAATCAGTGTGGAGATTCCTCGAAAAACTGGGATTGGAGGTCCCATTTGACCCAGCTATTCCCCTTCTGGGCATCTTCCCAGAAGAATTAAAAACATCGTACCACAGCGATATATGTGCACCCATGTTTATAGCAGCACAATTTGTAATAGCTAGGTCGTGGAAACAACCCAAATGTCCATTAACCGAGGAATGGATAAAAAAGATGTGGTATTTCTATACAATGGAGTACTACTCAGCCATAAAGAAAGATAAACTGGAAACTTTTATAGGTAAATGGATGCAACTCGAGAAAATACTCACAAGCGAAATAAACCGGATGCACATTTGTAAACATCGTATTGTCTCCCTAGTATGAAAATGCAATTTCACTGTGACTATTCCATTCCTTAGTCTTCTATTTTTACCTAGCTTTTACATGGCTTAATCTTATACTGAGTCATATTTTTCTCCAAAAGGTATTTGTACATTCTCTAATGCTTGAGTTTGTTAATACATGAGAATGTTTACTTGTTGTCTTTAAAAAATAAATAAATAAATAGATACTGGAAAAAAAAAAAAAACAAGCACACTGACTTTATTTACGTATTCCAATGCGGAACTTGATGGACACATTTGCACCGGAGGTTTTAAATTGCTTGGGCCCCCTGAGGGGTCCCTGATATCCGGGTGCTCACGAGGTAGATGACACCTCTGCTTTGGCCCCGCCCAGCCCAGGTCCATCTCAGATGGGAGGAACCACAGAGGCCAAAACTGACCAAAGGAGTCAGAAACATGAGCACCTACCAGGGTCCTGAGTCGGGACCTTGGCTTCGATGGGCGAGAATGTAGTTCACTCTTGAAATGATGGAGGGCTCACTTCCTACCCAAGGTCAACCCTGGGACCACTGCTGGGACACCTAGCGGCCCTCCTTCTTGGCAGGCATCATGGTAGTGTCATGAGGTGCTGTGAAAACAACTCCTAAGAAACTGACCTTGGAAAGGACGATGCTTTTGCGCTGGTGAGGCACTTGATTAGAACTACGTACTCTTAACCATTCACTTGTGGTAGCACCTCACTGTTTTGCTAGGGACTGTGAAATGCATACTAAGAAAAGTGGGAGATGGCCCGCCAGGGGCCTAAAGTGTCCATAGGCCCAGGCACAGGCCTACACATATGCTGTGAGCCAGCCAGAGGCTTCTGGTCTACCACTGAAGCCCACACTTCACTGAGTCTTTCCAAGGGATCCCGAGCCATCTAACATCATCTTTGGAAATGTCTGAAGGATTAAAAAACACAGCGAGTAGCCACTGCTTGATGAGCACTTGGCAGATATTATCTGATTTAATATAGCCTTCTGTGAGGTCTGCATTGTTGTTATTCCCAGTTTACAGATGAGGAATTTGCTCATCACGTAGGTACAAAGGCAGACTTAGAACCTAGAGCCAGTGTGGCCGAAGTCAAATGTCGCTGTCACTACTCTGCCCAACCCCTCTCCAGGGCTGCGTGCCCTAATCCTGCCTCAGACAAACCCTCTGGATTCCCTGAGGAATTCAAGGGATGGGTCAACTTTTTTATTTACTTGAGCACATTTTTCACTTGTAACGTGGTGAGGTAGAAAGGGCAAGGTGTGGGTGCACTGCCCATCATGACTGTGCTAATCAGTGCCCACGCTCCTTACCCACAGGTCAACTAGAGTCTGAAAATACTAAATGGAAAATTCCAGAAATAAACATTTCCTAAGTTTTACATTGCACACCATTCTGAGTAGAATGATAAACGCTCACGCTTTCCTGAACCTTCCCATCTGGGACAGGAAGCATCTCTTGGTCCAGCGTGTACTTGCTATATAGACGACCTGTATTGATCCACCTTCTATTGCTAAGAACACAATACCACGGACTGGGTACGTTAGAGAAAAAAGATGTTTATTTTGTCTCACAGTTCTGGAGGAGTAAAATTGGGGTTAAATCTCCACACAGGAAGTTTGGGAGGGGACACACTCACCGTAGTCAAGCCACAGTGCCACCTGTTAGTCACTCAGCAACCCTCTCAGGCACCTGATGAACTGCTGTGGTAGTGGTATATTGTTATCATTGTTCTACTTTGTTTTTAGCTGCTGTTGATCTGTCACCAAGCCTGCTTTGTAAATTTCAATTTGCCAGAGTTTTGTGTGCATAGGAAAAAGAGTACAGAGCAGTTCTGATACTAAGTTTTCAGGCATCTGCTAGGGTTGTGGAACATACCCCGTGGCCAGGAGGACACTCCTATGCCTAATTTCTCTGTGTCTCAGTTATGTGTTTCCCTCATGGTTGGGGAGTTGCTCACTAGTGTGAATCTCCATATCTTTGTGACATAGAAAGAAAATCATTGGTGATTACAATACTCCAGATAAAACCCAATCAAGGAAAGTCTCCTGAATTTATTTTATTATGATTTGCCTCTTAAGAAGAAAAACTCGAAGGCAAGAAAATAAATCCAGAGAATCAATATCCTTGTTAAATTAAATTACAGTTGGGAGCCTTTTCCTCACTGGCTAACCTTCCTGAAAATGGCATTTTTTTATGGCCACAGTTGTCTCACTTTCAATCTCGGTAACATGTGCGTCAGTTCCCAGGGTCACCTTCCCTTATTGTGTCTGAGAACTGTCGGTTCTGAGTTTGTTGTTATTGCTGTTATCCCAGGTAACTATATGATGATTATAGATAGATAGTTAATAGATAAATATAGATAGATGATAGATAGAGGATGGATGGATAGATGGATGGATGAATGGATGGATGGACAGACAAATAATACTTTACAGATTAAAACTCTGCAGCACAGTGAATCCTCATGTGAAATGCTGCAGTAAACATTATTATCCACATTTTATAAGTGAGAAAGCTGAGGTTCCAGTTTCATGTGATAGAGCCAGGAACCAAGCTTAGCCTGTTAGTCTGTCTGTCTCTCTCTCTCTCTAGTCTGCTCTTTCTCTCTTTTCTTTCTCTCTCTTTCTTTCTTTTCTTTCTTTCCACCCTCCCTTCCTCCCTCTCCTCCCCCCTTCCCTCCCTCCTTCCTTCCCCTATGCATTAAGCATGCATTGATCTAGCCCCAGCTGAAGGGCAGTTAGGTACTAGAACACCAGGTCGAATCCAGCAGAGCCCTAGCTGATCCGACTCCAGACCCAGCACCCTTTTCTCGGTGCACCACAGCCTCCCGTCATGGGTCAGCCTTGAGCCCTGTGCTGGGCTCTGACCACACCTTCCAGACCAGAGCCCCTGCCTGGACAACCTTGCCACTGCTTCAGGATGTCTCCCTTCACCCACTGCTGGACTCAGGTCCCCACCACGGAAAGCCGCACTGGCTGGAGACAGCCTGTGTCCACCGAGCCACAGCCCTGGAAGCCCCAGTAGAAAGGAGGTGACTCCCGCACACGGGGTGCCCGCAGCAGAGGTGGAGCCTGATGCCTGAGCTGCATCCACAGCCTTGACTGCATTTGATTCCCAAACCCCCGGAGGTAGATGAGGTCCCATCTTACAGACAGGGAGGCTGAGGTTCAAAGAAGTGACCAACACACACACGAGGTCGCACAGTTACTGGTGAACACGCCGGGAGAGAACTTAGATCTACTCTCACCCCAAAGCTTGAGTTCTTGTCCCTAAGTAATGAAATATAAAGGTGAATACAAATCACGCATGAAGGCCTTCCCAGGACTGCTCCTTGGCCTCCACTACCTCTGAAAAGGGAGCGCTGACCCTTTGAGTTGGAAAGGAAACTTCTAGATGAAGCGATCCAAAGCCCCCACTACCTAGTTTGTGAAATTACTACAGGATGGCCTAGCATTTGACGGGTCACCAGCCAGGTGGTGGCAGATTCCCAGGCCAACTAGAAATTGCCTGCCTCACTGGAGCTGAATGAGTTGTCTCCTCAGTTAAGAAACATTCACAGCAAAAGTTTGCTTTCTTGGTGGAATATTTACTTCTTTGAATCAGTCACCTCGACAAGGCCTCTCTCCTAAGACATTTCCCAGTCCTTGGCATTATTGCCTGAGAGTCTTCCATGTTCCAGCAGCCACCAGAGCCCCCAGGAGCCATGAGTGTCCCCATTTGGGTGACGACAACTATGTCCCAGGTGCCTGGGCGGAGGCCACAGGAAGCTCCTGCACCACCGAGCTTGGCCCTCCTATGTGACCGGCATTCCCAGAATCGCTTTACAGCAGGGGCCAAAGATCAAAAATTTTATGGGCACTTTGGGATTCCTCCCACCCATCTGCCCTTTCATCTGCACACCCACTGCCCAGAATAGCAAACAGCTCCCCACTTCGGAGCTGTTTCTCCAAAGACAGCACAGCAGGAAAACAGAGGCTAGAAATATTTCAAAAGCTTGGCCACAGCTGTCTGCAGCCCATGGAAAGCTTTCGTGCAGAAAATCCCCCTTTAAAGCGCCAGCCACCACTTTTGCTCTGCTTAGAAAATGGCTGTGTCGGGCCGGTGAGATGGCTCAGCGGTGTAAGCGCCTGCCTGGCAAGCGCGAGGGCCCGAGTTCGACTCCCAGAACCCACATACAAAAAAAGGGCCGGTGATATCGCTCAGCGGCACGGGCGCCTGCTGGTGCGCGAGGTCCTGAGATCGACCCCCCGGTACCCACAAAAAAAAAAAAAAAGAAAATGGCTGTGTCGCCATCGGCCTTGGGCCTCCTGCCCACCTGGGTCTGTCCAAGGCAAGGTCAAAGCACCCCTGCTTATTGGCCAGGTCACATTAAAGGGAAGAAGCTTCTAGACCTCCGTGACCAAGCCCTTGTCTGAACGGGATTCCCACCCTGCCCGATGGGAGCGTTGCCTGTGGCTTCTCATTCTTCTCCCACGGAGTAAAGTGTACGTGGGCTGTGGGGACCTGGAGTCCACACCTCCCTCTCTGGGTGATGTTGGGGCGCAGCTGGGATGTGCAAGGCCTTTCAAGGCGGAAGGCAGAGCCAGGGGAGGAAGAGAGACCCGCGAGCCAAAGCTGCAGGTCTGGAGTCAGCCTGGTACCAGGGCCGACTACACAAAAACATCCAGGTTAGGAAGGCATCTATGTCAGGCAGGAGAATCCAAACTATTTTATGAAACCGTTTTTTTTTTTTTTTAGCTTGCTTTAGATTTGCAACATGATTTGTGGGATTTCTTTCTCTTCTTGCACAGCTGTTAGGAGTGGGCTCCAATCTGGATTCGTCCCAGAATAAACAAGGAGCGAGTTCACCCGTTCCTTCACTTAGCTATAAATTACTTAACTCCTGGCATACGCTAAGCCTTGTGCTGGGCCCTGGGTACACCTGATGGGGCGGTGACGGTCAGCGAATGAAGAAACTGCGTAGGTGAAAGAAGGTTGCTCCGCGAGCCGGATAGGCTGGGGCGCACTGATTGTTCAGCAGGTGAGTAGTAAAACCTGACTCCATCTTCGGATCAGCTTGGACTAATAATAACTCCAAGAGGCCTAAGTCTAGCAAGTAAATGCTTTGAAGAGATCACGTGGTCTAGTTAGCCGGTGTGGTAGTCAGCTTTAGGAGGCCGGAGAAGCAGGCCCTCCCTTGATTCCATTTCACCGGGAGAGGTACACGGGTGCGTGGGGACTGTGCAGGGGAAGCTCGGGCCACGAAGTCCGAGTTTGGGAATGTGGAAGGGAATGTTGTCAAGCCTTCTAGGTGGTCAGGGATGGCTTTGTACTGGCCATAACTTTCAACTGAGTTGTCAGGGAAAAGTAGAACTTACAAAAACACCCCAGAAACCTGGAGTGACATTTCTGGGTGGAAGGAGTTGGGGCCATGGCACAGAGGCCGCGAATGCTAGCCAACCACTCGTGACCAGCACGGCCTCTGCAGTGGATGGGCGAGCAGGTCGCCAGGTCTTGCCTCCTGGGCTGAGCAGTCTGATGTTTCAAAGCGGGAAACATCTGAAGACGGTCATTCTGATGACAGTCCCTGGAGACACGAGAAGAAACTGAAGGCAAGGAGACCAAAGGAGGACCATTTGAATAATCGAGGCAAGAGGATCTGAGGTAGGAAAACAAGATTTGTTCATAAGAAATGTAGATTTGGACTTGGCAGTTCTGAACATTAAATGCAAAAGTGATCATTTGTGTCCAGCTCTTTCTGCCTGGCTGCCTTGGAATCCTCGAGGGTCATTGTGTGCAGGGAACCGTCAGGCTAACCAAGCAGAGCTGGCATTCGTGGGAGGCCACACAGCAGCTCGCAGAAGCTGAGGGAAGCCAGAGGGCAACCACGGTAAGAGTCCCTGCTCCAACCATGTCCCCCCCAGTATTCTCGTCACTGTCCTCATGACTTAAATTTTGGGGTGAGTGCACCTGATGGTGTAGCGGGGGGCACTGTCCTTGCCCTTTGCCAGGGGGAGGCAGTCACTCTGGTGGGCAGCCCCATGCTGCTTTCCAGTTGGGAGGCATTGCACAGACACCTACGCCTCAAGGGCAGGGACTCGGGGTCTTGTTCACCAAGCGCTCCCAGGGCCTAGACAGGGGCTGGTGTCGAGAGTGTGCATGGTAAATGTCTACTGACTGCACAAGGTCACATAGCCAGGTGTCCCTGCCACAGTCACCGACTCCTCCTGCACACGGCTGACATCTCTGGGACACTGAGGGAGTCAGAACACAGAGCGCCCCGTCCCCAGATGTTTGGGGAATCTTTCAGTTCATCCTCACCCCCTCCTCCTCCAAGTGACGTCCTCAGGCCGATCATCGTTCAGCTGCCCTGAGCACTCTCCATGGAATTTGTGAAAGCTGATTATAATTTCCTGTTGGAAGGGATGTTTGAGATGCTTGGCTTTATTTTTCTTTAACTACTGTTTCTATTTAAAATGTGAGTTCATTTCTTCCAGAAGTTATTCTTCATCATCTTCTCCCGCCCCGGGTTCTGGCACCAAGGGCCTCCCTGCCTTCCTGGTTTTGGCCCTATAAATACTTCATTCCTGGAGAGCGGCTGGGGAGTGGGAGAGGGGGGTGATCACTTAACTTGTTGGGTTTTGAGGCCTTTTCCCATCCCAGACACTGGGCAAGGCATCCGCACTGGGCTGTGTTCCCTCCCACATGAGACGCCTTTCTGAGGTCAAGGCCACCGTCAGCTCTGTCTGTCCCCAGCCTTTAGGACATGAGCTCCCCTGGACCTGCAGAGTCACTGACCTCCGGGGCAGAGCTGGTTCCCTTGATCCAGACATTAGATTTAAGCATGTGTGCAAGAAAACAAGGGAAGGGAAGAGAAGGGAAGAAGGAAAGAAGGAAGGAAGAAAAAATTAAAAATTTACCATTTGGCATAAAGTTGCTAATCAATCTGGCCCAGCCCTGTTTATGGGTGAACATCGATATTAACTCATCATAAAATTGAAGGTTTATGGTCTCTAAAAGAAACACTGAAAAACTGCATGCATCCCATAACTCCCAAACTATGCTGACTGGATTTTTTCCATGTGGGTAACAGAGAGGTTTTGCAGCAGTGACAGGCTGGGCTGTCTATGTGACGAGCAGCTACGGGGAAACTTTGTCCAGCTTCCTCTGAGAGGCTTGGGTCGTTGGAGCCCTTTACGGTGGAACCCTGCTCCCCACCATAGGCTCAGAGCCTCTTACATATTCTCATTGCTCCCAGAGTCAAATTCAAACCAGATCCTGGGCTGCCGGGCATTGCTGGCCACACACTCGGCCACACCGGCGCCCTTCTCTTCTCCCAGCTTGGTCCAGCACGAGGTCACCTATGGCTGCTGTCCCGGCCTTGTATTCTCCCCTTTGCTCCTTCCTCAAATGATCCTCCTGCCTCAGCTTGCAGAGTACCTGGCAATACAGGCGTGCTCAGCTTTTTAGCCCAGGAGTGTAGAGCATTTTCAGTCCAGCCCTCCCCTGCTCCGTTTCTGGAGAATGTGGCAGGCGCGGAACCGCTGTCCCCGCTGCTCCACACCAGCCCAACCTCAGCCCTGCCCCGGCCTGCACTGCATTCCCCCCACGGAAAGCTCGGTCAGTTTTTATTTTCTTTCCCCCCATAGACATTTCGAGAAGGCCCAAAGACTCTCTGTTCTTCAGAGAGGGAGAGGAAATCGCTAAGTGAGAAAGAGTCAAGGTTCTTGAGGGAAAAACTTCAGCTGCCAAAGGCACCCGGCTCACAGGAGCACAGCTGGGCGGGGGTCGACAGCCGCTCACACCGCTGTCCCTGCAGGCCTGGCGCAGCGTGTCTGGGTATTAGCTCAGGGCCTTGGACAAGTCATGCGAGCCCCTGGGCCTCAGCTGTTTCATGTGTGACACAGGCACCACCACACGACCCTGCCCATGTGCCGCGTGGTGGGAGACTTGCCCGGGGGCAGACTCTTGCGGGTGGCCGTCCCTGGGAAGAGTGGCTGGTGGATGGGCTGTGCTTGGGGCAGGGCGCCCGGCCCTCCCTACCAGCGCCGCGTCCTCGAGACTCCTTTCTAGGACAGCAGAAAACAAAACTTGACCGCGAAGGGGACCTCAGCCGGCAAACGTATGACTCTTTTTTAACTTTTATGAGTAATTTGGGTAAGATACACATAACAAAATTTACAATGTTAAATCCTTAAGCGGCATTAGCCACATTCACACTGTTGTGCAGCCATTGCCAAGATATGTCTCCAGAATCGTTTCCATTTTGCAAGACTGAAATTCTATGGCTGTGAAATAATAACTCCCATTTGTATTTTCCCTGGGTCTCTGCGCCACCATTCTACCTGCTGTCTCTATGAATGTTGTTACTCGAGGGACATCATACACATGGAATCGTACACCATTTGTTCCCTGTGGCTGGTTCGTCTCACTCAGCACAGTGTCCCCGAGGCTCGCCAATGTTGCAGCATGTGTGAGGATTCCCTTCCTCCTAATATTCTATTGCCTACAATACACCACCATTTCTATATCTTCCGGTTGATCCGTGGTTCTTTGGGCTGCGTCTGCGTGTTGGCTATCGTGGACAAGTGCTGCTACGAACACAGGTGCACGGAAATCTCTTTGGGACCTTTCAGTTCCTTTGGGGATATACTCAGAAATGAAGTTACTGGGTTGTATGGTATTTCTGTTTTGAGGAATGATGTACTGTTTTCTAAAGCAACAGCATCATTCTACATTCCCACCACGAGTATGCAAGGGTTCCAATTTCTCCACATCCTCACCAATGCTTGTTATTTTCTATTTTTGTTTTTCTGGTGCTGGGGATCGAACCCAGAGCCTGATGCCTGCTTTCTATTTTCTTGAGAGCAACCATACTAATGGGCATGTGCATTTCCCTAATAATTCATGATATTAAGGGTCTTTTCACATGCTCACTGATATAGTCTGCCAACGGTAGATTTCTTACTCATTACTCTCAAAATGGTTATTCACTAGTGTTTACGTCAGAGACAAAGGGTAACCCCCAAATTCCTCAACCCAGTTCATCTGATACAGAGCACCTGAGCTTCCTGTGTCTTAGCCCAAAATCCTCTTTACTTTTCTAGCAAATCAACACTAAGAATAAATGATCCTGGACTTTCCCGATGCGTGTCATCACAAACAACTGGGGAAACAAATGAAGTATTGAAGTTGTGGGTTTCCCTCTAGAAGGGGGCAGCCAGCCCCAAGTGCAGGGTCCAAGGGTGTAGGAGGGGATTCTGTCCCTCTGAATGAGAGGGTCGCTCTTCAGAACAGCTGTGACCACCAGCCACAAACACATCCAGAGAAAAGATAGTGCAGAGAAACCAGCTCCATATCTGACCCCATGGGATTTGGCAGAATGCAGCTTTTATCCACTGACAAGAAGAAAAACTGTCGGTGGTCTTCCAGGTGTACACCTTTATGCCCAGTGGCCAAAGAACAGGAAACTTATGTTTCAAAGTATTATCTTGAGGAAGGACAAGATGTGGGGATTTTGATAAACCTCTTAAATGAAGGCGGAGATTGGCAAACCACCCCACCAGCTGAATAAATTTTACTGTGACAGAGCCATGCTTGTTTGTTTACATATTGGTTATGGCTACTTTGGGGGAAGCCTAAATTATTTTTTTTCTGACACTCTACAACAAAATGGTTTGCCAACTCCGGGGTGCAGGGGATAAGAGGTAGCTCAGTAGGAATTATGGCAGAAGCCCAGGCCTGCAGGGCACGCCCGGCCCTCTGGGATGCTGGGGTCCTCCGGGGCTGGACCATGACCCTTGGCCACATGACAAGGGGATGAATGACAGCCTTAGGAATGTGCTAGCTGTCCTAGGCTCTCCCACTGCTTCCTGAGGTCCAGCTCAGAACAGATCTTGCTTCTAAGCTCTTGCAATTGTTGTGAAGTCACTGAGCATGAAGAAGTTAAGCGCCCCATGGATGCCAGACCGCAGCCCTACCAGGTCCACAGGAACTCTCTGGAGACACGACCAGGTTTCCAGTCTACAGACAAACTGACGACTTAGCAGTAGGGCTCCGGCCACCCCGAATGGAGCACGCATTGGTGCTTCATGTTGTCATTATTTTTAGCTTCCTTACACGTCATTAATCATGCATTACTCTCTAAATGGCTATTCAGTAGTTTCTACTTCAATGAGGTTAAAGGTAACCCCCAGATTTCTCAACCTGGTCCAATAGAAAGTGACCCAGAAGACAAAGGTCCAAAGGAATCTCACTTGTGCCTGGGGGAAGTGACCCATTTCCACTCAATTTCACGACCTCCTCCATAAAGCAGAATGGTCCCAAAGTTTATTTTGAACATTCATTACAACAATGGGCACAAAGCTGCCGGGGTGTTCCACGAGGGCTGGCTTCTCTCCTCTGTCTGCCTGGCTCCACACGCCCCCTGCAGTTTTTCCTCTAGAGGCTGAGCCTCTGCAGTCAGGCTTGTCAGTCTTTCCCTCTGCACCCCTCATCCCCGGACAGCTCTGGCATGAGCAGCAGACCCCAGGGGGCCCCAAACATGAACAGACCGCTGTGCTGACATTTAGGGGACTCACGAGGAACAACCACAGTTATCTTGCTCTTCAGGTAAAATATGTTCTTTGGAAGACACTGTATGTTTAACCACTGGAGACGCTCAGTTCCAGGAAGTATGTCCTAGTTTTAGGTCATCCCCACCCCTAGTGATCCCTGGAGATCAGGTCCAGTCCAACACCTCTCAGCGCTTCTCCAACGCTGACGCAGCGCACAGCTGGGCCTCAGCGCTCACTGTGTCTTCCCGAGGCTCAGAGACGGACTCGGAGAGCTCCCGGTGCCAGCGCCCCAGCGCCTGCCTCTGGCCCCATCCTCGCCAGCCACGGGCCACTTCTGCCCGTCCACGTGCTGAGGCCTCCAGGCAAGTCCAAGGGACATTTACGCCAGTGTTATCTATTAGAAGGAATATCGGACATTCAGACCTAGGCCAGATAAGTCTGTCGTGCTACTATGCAACTATTAAAATGTGTAGTACACCAGCTGCAGTGAAATGAAGGTATTTGCCACATGTTGAAGTCAAACATATGTAAGTAAACTAAGCAAGTTTATGTTGACATCTACAAAACACAAATATTTACTCAGCTGCATAGGTGTAGGGAAAAGGGTGAAAATGTAGTGAGTTTAGGGTAGTTTCCTCTGGCGGTATCATATATAAGTTTTATTGTTTCTTTTGTGTACTTGTGAATTTTCTTATGGGTGCATTCTTGCTATTTCAGAATTTCCTGAAATCTACAACGTTATTTCCCATTTGAGAAAATTACAAAAAAACCAAAACCCCCAAAGACAGGGAGGTCTCTCTATCCAATGCAGACACGTAAATAAAGACAGCAGACCCTGCCCTGAGGGAACCGCTTTGTCACTCTCCCAGAGGGACAGCGAAAGATGACCTGAGTCTTGGTCATTCTCTTCTCTGTGTCAAAAACTGCAGTTCGGAGACTCTTGCAAGTGGGACATCTGAAGCGGAAGTCCAGCAGAGCCCAGCAGAGACCATAAGCGCTTGTTTCTGGAGGTCTAGAGCCGCGTGTGGCTCGCTGAGGTCTCAAAGCCGGCGTAGGACCCGTCTTCGTGCTCTTGGTTATGTCCTCTGTCCCAGTCTTCCTAACGTCCTCTACCAAGGACTCTGACTTTGACCAGCCCCTCTTTCCCCTCAGCTCTTACTAGACCAAATTCCTGTCACCAGCCACACCCTAGATGACAAATGTGTGTGGGGGCCCTGGTGCAAAGGGGACACTTTGTTACCAACTGGAAAGGAGGCTTCCCGGGGACTAGGGAGACCCATGATGTCCTCTGTGGTCTGACCCTCCCTGCTGGCCTAAAGTCCACCAGCCCAGCTTGTTCATAACAGCGGTCAACAAAAGCCGTTCAATCTGACAAGACCATGGTGCGCAGCCAACCAAATAATATCATCATATTTCCAGAAAATCACATTGTATGAACGTGAGGTATGTTGCCTATGGCTATTTAACGATGCTTCTGCTCAAAATGGTCCAACATATTGGCTTTTTGGGTTCTTTTTACCAAAAACAAGCAACTCCAGCCAGATGCTGGATAATGCCATGAGAACAATCAACGAGCTTGAAGAGTAGCAGGTGTGGCCAAGGGAAAGAAAAGCGACCATCAACACAAGTCACGTGGTGTCTTCGCTCTGTAAACGTCCTTAAAGCAATCTTTGCCTTGATGAAGGGGTGGAGTACTTTGTGACGTAAACTAGTATTCTCAGAGTGATAACAGTGGTTTCTCGGCATCTCTGCTATGACTTTCATCACTCTCTTTCTGGTGTTACGCTACAGTACATATAAACAAGACCAGTGCCTTCCGCCAAGTGAGAAAGCAGAGATTAATCGTTGGGACACCTGTGACAAGTCATAGCTGAGGAATTAAGACAGAATCAGGCATCAAAGGAGGCTTTCTAGCCTGACATGGTGGTGGACACCTTTAATCCCAGCACTCTAGGAGAGCGAGGGAAGAAGGTTGTGAGTTCGAGTCCAGCTTGGGTAACTTGACTTAGCCAGACCCTGTCTCAAAAGAAAATAAAGTAAAATGTAAAAAGGGCTGGGGAGGTAGCTCAGCGCAATGGTCCTGAGTTCAATACCCAGAACAGCATCAGGAGGAGGAGGAGGAGGAAAAGGAGAGGGGGAGGAGAAGAAGGATCCCAAGCTATGGGTTAGACGGAGCCGCACAAGGAAGAAAATTTAGAGGACCCAGAATTCAGATATTTCACTGAAGCTTCCTAAATCTCAAAGTCTGGGGCAAATTCTAGAAGGAGCAAACAACATCAAGTGCAGCCCATGGAGCCCAGCGACCCTGGAGAGCCATATTTTACGGGCTTCTCACCGCAACAGCGTTCATTTCCGATCCACCTTGACGTAAGCCCCGCCTCACCTATGAGATCAGTGTGGACCAGAACGACGTTGGAACGGTTTCTCCTGCAGAAACAAGAAGTTCAGCTGAGAGCTGCCTCACAGACCCAGCTCCTGCCACCTCCGGGTGGACCTTGCCTGCCCTGACTGGAAGAAGTGCCCCTGGTGAATGGGCTGCCTTTCTTCTGCTTCCCAGTTCTGAGTGGATCCGGCGGCCCTCAGCCACGATCCATTGTCCAAACTCAAAGCCCACGGCCATGATTAATGCTGTGTGGGACTTGCCAGCCAGTCAGAGCCAGGGCTGGGCAGACTCCGGGGAGGACGTGTTACCCAGGAGGGGTGCTCTCTGTGGTCACAGATGGGTGAGATCCACGCTGGGTCTTCAGGAGTGGACCCCGTCCCACCCAGCCCACCCCACACAAGGCCCCCCTGTTGAAAGAAAGCAAAGGGGCAGAAAGAGCCAAAGAGTGGAATTTGTACTCACAACCTAAAACCTTCCCGACAGCCCTGGATAACTGCGCTCTCACCAACTCCTTCTGCAGCCGTAGGTGGACATGTGGATTGCCAGGGTGGGCGAGGGCAGTGTACAGAGACCAGCAGCCCCGGCGGGAGCCCTTCTCCTCAACCCACCTGAGCCTCAGTTTCCTCAGCTTCAACAGGACAGAAATAATACATCGAAGGACAGTCACAAGGACCAAGACGAGGCATTTAACCTAACACAGAGCCTGACACAAAGCAAGCCTGCCACATATGGCAGTTATTATCATTCTCATAAAATTATAAGTTGCTAGGGAATTCTGCCAATAAATTATTGACTACTAAGATTATGGATTTTTTAAGTTAGAGTTCTACCCTCTGTTCTTTAAAACCACCTTTGATGTCAACAGGAAGCCTTGCAATTTGGAAGTCAGGTACCCAGTTAAATCAGCAACACACTCGCCAAGCCCACGTTCTCATTTTATGTTTTAAAAGGTCCACCCCCCAACAAACCCACAAAACCACCTCCACAACAAACCTCTCTCCTTACCTCGGAAACAAAGCTTAAGATTATTTTTATTAAAAAGTGATGCCATTTGTGTTCAGGACACAGGACATCCCAGCCGGCCTCCCTGCAGAAAACCTCATTTGCAGTTACTGGATTGGACCGACTGATGCCGTCACGGAGGCCGGAGAGGCCACTGCAGTCTTGCGGTTTGGCTAAACGATGATCAGATGAAATATCGCTGGTTGGGTTTTACTGAGGATGTCTTCACATTAGAGCTATTTGCAAAAAAAAAAAAAAAAAAAAAAAAAAAAAAAGGCAAAGCAACACACAGGCAGCAGAGCGTGGTGTTTTTTCTCAAGCCTGTTTTTCATTTTGATATTATATCATGAACAGCTGTAAGGATAATGTTAATTGTCCCTTCTGGAAACATTAATCACAAGGGTTTATTTATTATTTGGTTTAAGTATTTAAAAGTTAAAGCATTTCCAAGCTGTCACCATTGAAATATTTGTAATATTGCAGAAGGACAATCATTTCAGAGAGGCTGTTCTTGAGAGTTTCACTGAGCAAAGAAAACAACCAATGTTCCATGGGTTTGTTTGATGCCACTGAAAGGCACACCAAGAATGGTTCTTTTTTGTGTCAAGGACCAAAAATGTCAGCATATCAAAATGGAGCTGGGAATTCTGGGAATTCTGGATGATTGACTTGGGGGGTGTGGGTATGACAGAGAACCTGTGATTTCTTTTTTTTTTTTTTTTTGTGGGTACCGGGGGGGTCGACCTCAGGACCTCGTGCGCCAACCGGCACCCGTGCTGCTGAGCGATATCACCGGCCCCTTTTTCGTACGTGGGTTCCGGGAGTCGAACTCGGGCCTTCGCGCTTGCAAGGCAGGCGCTTATGCCGCTGAGCCATCTCACCGGCCCAGAACCTGTGATTTCTTCAGTGCTAGAAACAAAAGAAAACCCCATCTAGTAGTCACATGGAACTTTGCAACGTGTTTTACTGTCATGCCTCAACTTCACGATTGTCCTATAAATTAGGCACTTGTAATACTACACATTCATGGATGAGGAAACTGAATGGGGAAGCTTATGCAAGGCCAGCTAGATAATTTATTCAAAATAATTAATGTTCAAGGCACCTTGCTGTGAACTTCCAGTGTGTGTTAGGAGGAGAAGGCAGGCCCAGCCCGCGTGGTTGGCGGGCCAGGCACACCTTTGCACCCTCAGCACCTCACGCCTACCGGGGCCAGGCAGCGCTGTGAGGGGCAAGAAGACCTAGGAGGCTGGACGTGGCTTGGGGACACAGCCATGGCCCAAACAGGGCTCAGTCTTAGCCTTCAGTGCTATCAATTACCTAGGTAACAAAAGTCATAAAGAACACAAACATTTTGGGGGACCATCGCCAATGCATTCTCTCTTATTCTGTGCCCCTTTATTTATTTTTTTTTTTTCCGATTTTGCATTGAAATTATAGTTTCTCCACTACGGTGCAGTTAATGAAGCCTGAGTACACAGCGCTGCCAGCGGCTCCTGGGTAGGGGGGGCCTTCACCCATTGAAAACGCACCCTGAAATTTGACTCCACATTTCTCGGATCTCTGCCCATCCTGTGTGGACAGAAAAAGAGATTATTTAATGTGAATCTTAACACAGATGTGGCAAAAGAGCCGATTGTGAAATCTGTCACTACAGAGCAACACTTTTAGAAAATGGCATATTTTTTAAGGGCCGTTTGAATGGACTTGGCGAATTATTTTCGGAATGTTTGGAAGTAGGATTCCTGCATGTTGAAAGGTTAGGATTTTCCCTAGAGATGTAGTACTGAGGAAATGTAAGAATGCTGAAGGAATCTGAAGCATGGCTTTGTAGGAACTGGGCTGGGACCATCTGAAAGGACAACAAAGGGCATTCTGTACCCCACGCAGGAGGACTGTGCTTCTCCTAGTGTGAGCCCTTTGAAGTTCAAATAGGGAGTTGTCCCTGGCGGAGCTCCATCGCGTGTGCCATTTCCCCGGCTCTGATCACAAGGACAGAGCTGTTTGTTCCCCTGCAGCCTGGCAAGAAAGGCGCCCTTGCTCAGATGGTACCCCATTCTTTGATCTGCAGCAGGGTCAGGGAACCCTCGCGAGACAAGGTGGCCTACCAATCTGGGTTGCCGAGCTGCAGAGACGCCATTTGGCAGGCGTTTCCGTGTGCCTGCTACCTGGAGCTCCTCCAGCTCGTCCGCCCTGGGGTGCCTCATGTCTGTACCTCGCATGTGGCCACCAAGTAGGGGAGGTGAACGGTCTTGATAAGCGGCCACTGAGTCCAATTCCAGTGTCTTCACTGTGCCCTAAATGGTTTGGCAGCTGGTCCCATGGACAGCAAGGTGTAAAGACAAGAACTGGAAGAGCAAAGCCAGCCTGACTCACCACTCCCAGGCTCAGAGGAGATGCCACAGCCCTGCACCTGTGTTTCCTCATCTGCACAAGGGGGAAAAGATCTATCTGTGAAAGAAAGAGAGGACCACAGGAAGGGAGGGAGGGAGAAAGGAAGGAGAAGGAAAGGATGGAAGGAAGGAAGGAAGGAAGGAAGGAGAGAAGGAAGGTGAGAGAGAAAGAGAAGGGAGAAAAAAGGGAGGAAGGGAGGGTGGAAAAGCAAAGCAGAACAAAGCTGCCTGTATTGTTCTTACAGGTTCTAAGAGAGATCACTCTCTCCCACTTCATCACAGAGTCATGATTATTGACATCTCGGCTCTTGTGATTTTTCTAGAACCTAGGGCTGATCTCCATCACGGGACACAGGCCTCCCCATCTGCTACTTCAGTCTCCCCACTGTGGACACCAGTGCCCCTCCGTGGGGTTAGACAGGAGCATGGCTGGGGGTGGCAGGTGTGCGCAGTGTGACAGGCATGACCAGGAACGCAGGGTGGCCTAGGACTTCTCACTCCTCTTCCTGTGCCCCTTATCTTTTTCCAAGTCTTCTACCCCCAGATCCCGTGCTTTGGTCTTTTGTTTTTGATTTTCAGAGCTGGAAATGGGTTTGTGTGTGCTGGTTTAGGGTTGTGGCCATGCAAGGGTGTGTTCAGGAGTGTGTGGTGGGGACAGAGCTTCCCCCTCGTCCCTGCAGCCCGAAGTCCTGAGGAGGGGTGCAAGCACTGTCGTGCTGGAGTGGAGATGGTGCTGGGCACAGATGGGGCGGGGACAATTACTTCTCCGACTCCACCTCTACTCCTCCAGGCAGAAATGGGGCTCACGCTCAGCTTCCTTGGTTGTTTGTCTACTTTTCTTCCTTGCAACTCTTCACCCTTAACCTTTTCCTGGGTCCTTCCTACGCCGTGTCCTCTACAGGCTTCAGCTTTGCCTTCGCCCCTGCTCCAACCCCTTATGCAACTGCAAAATCAAAGTTCCAATCCCTTCAGACTCGGAGGGGGAGAAGGAGGTGCAGTCCTGAGATCCAGGGAAATTAGGGGGACCTTTTGTGGTCCAAGAAAATGCCATTGGCCTAGCTTAAAACAGGCTAGGTCTCCTGGCTCCCCCTTTTCTTGCCCTCAGCACCATCAGTTAGAAGCACTGTTGAGTGAAATACCACTGTTCAGGGGACAAACCTTTCTAACTGGAAATCATTAGCTTTTTACTTTTTTTTCAATAAATTATGGTCTAAATAACCAAATAATGAATCTCTCACTAAGCAGCATAATCAATCTTCATAATGCACGGAAATACTCTCTGGAAAGATTGTGTTTTACTGCTGTTGAAAACCTTAGTTTCATCAAATAAAGGGACAAATTGCCATTCAGGAAATTATTCTTGGGCTAAAATATGCAATCAACACTTAGCTTCCCACCTGCACAGTCCTGGAATGGGCACGGGGTAATTACATTTGACATGGGGCTTGTTATACTCCTGACCCGGGAGAAGGGTTTTCATATTTTCAGTTTGTAACGTCTGGCAAGATTCCTGAAGTAATTTTCAATTAAAGTCCCTGGTACTTGTCAAATGTGAGGACATTGCCCAAAAGATGGAGCGAGTTCAGTAGTAGAAACCTCGTTCCCTTGGTCAAGTCTTTCAGCTGAGTGCGCAGCTATTGCGCTCTTTCACTGAGTAAACTTTGTAACGCAACAAAGCACTCATTTTCTGTGTCTTATCCTCTAAGTGAACACAAAATTAGGAAGAGAGGAGTGTCAGGTTCATAACCTGAGCAGCGCTACCCCTCCCAGCCTTTTGGAGGGGGGTGCTCTTTCTTCTGTATTTTCACCATATTTGTTCATTCCCATAGCTGACTCTATTTCCCCAGATGGCCAAGGGTAGGCTCAGCCATTGGAGCGCTCCAGGATGTTTCACATTGGACTTGGGAAGAAGCTCTTTCCTCTCTGTCTCATTGCTGCTGGGATTGGTCTTGAACTTCCCTGGGAGAGCCCATGGGAGGGAATAAGGCCAGCGTGTGGGAAACCCAAAGGCCAGCTCTGGAGGGATGGCGCCAGCCCTTTCGTATCCCTGGGGCCACCTCCCTTCGACTCTTGCACCGCCTGTTCCACGGCAGGCCAGGGAACCCATCCTCGCCTCTTGTTTCATTTAAGTCCGCACCAGGAGAATTTCTGCACTGGGCACAGAGTCCTGACTGACACACAAGTGGTAAAGATACAAAGACATCAGTATGATTAATAATGTTAAAAACTTTCCCTAAGTATTTTTCTTGCTTATTTATTGATTCGATCAACAATGTAGTACGTGTCTGCTGTGGACCAGGCATTTGAGATACACAGATAATAAAGAAAATAAAATATGGGTGCAGGGTTTGAGCGACTCACAGACTAGTAAGGACTGTGGAAGGACAGAGGCTGTGACAGATGTGTGCAGTGTGTATCACATATGAATAATTCGCCACTCCAGGACATCTGAGACGGCTTCCCAGAGGAAAGCGTGTTCTTGCTGGGTCTTGAAGGACAACCTGGATACAGTGCTAACTCACTTAAGTTTTCTCAGACATAAACTGAAAAAGCCAGAAAACCTCCTCCTCAATCTCCTTCCTGATCACAGTCCATGAATCCAAAGACAGAACATGAGCAAGACAGAGCCGATTAAGTCTAAAAGTCAAAAGCACGTGGTTGAGCAGGTGACCTCAGTGAGTTGCCGACTCAAGGTCCCTGCGACCTTGCGGCACACAGGACTACCCTACAGGAAAGGGCACTTGGGTTTGGGAACAATATGGTACCATTTTCCTAGGAGCCCTCTTCACAGAAGTCAGCCTTCACTTTCTTTATTGTAAAGAACCACTCTGCATACACGACAGAGCCCCACTCAATAACACACTTTGGGGTGACTGACTGTTCCCATGGGGAAACATGGAATGAAACCCATACCCACGCCAAACACAAACCATCTCCAGATGGACCAGGACTTCAGTGGGAAAAGTAAAACTTTTAGAATTAAGTATAGCATATCTTTATAACCTTAGGACAGGGATAGGCAGTAAAATTTTATTTTAAAATAATTTTAGACTTACAGAGGAGTAGTGGAAATGGCACAAAGAGTTCCTTTGTAGCTGTCACCCAACTTCTTTTGAAGTTAACATGTTTCATAAGCATGGTACAATTATGAAAATGAAGAATTTAACATTGGCCCAAACTACTAACTCTATTTGAATTCAGGAGGGACTTTTTAAAAGACACACAAACTCTAAACATGAAAGACTAATAAATTCGATCTCATTAAAATTAAGAACTTCCATTCATCAAAGGACGCCATAAAGAAAAGTAAAAGAGAAGCAAATTGGGACCAATATTTGCAATACATATAACCAATGAGAGATTTGAATTAGAAGACAAGAAGGATAAGAAGAGCGTCCACAAATTAGTAATGGAAGGCAAACTACCTAAAGAAAAATAGGGAAAAGATTTCACAGAAGAGATATATGTGAATGGCCAATAAACACAGAAAAGACTGCACCATCTAATTAAAAATCAGAGAAATGCAAATGGAGACCTCAATCATCAATAGCGAGTTGTTGAGAAGATACGTATCGACGTACATCGCTGGTGGGGATGTAAACTGGTGCGGTCACTTCAGAAGGCGACATAGTACCACTGGATTAAGCTGGTTACCCATGCCCCAGAGCTTTGTCACTAAAACTATGGGCTGTCCCCTCAGAGGAAAGACGCTTGCCTGCATGTGGCAGATGTATAGGAGCCTGAGCTCCTGGAGGGTGACCCACACTGGGACAGTCTGCAGAACACACCGACACATCAGCTGGAAGAGGGTGTGACAAAATGGCTAGGGTGTCCCCGGGAATAACACACCCTTTTTGCAATAGCTATTCTATACCAGAGTTTCTCCGTGGTGGCACTACTGCACTGGAGTCAGGTCACTCGTCACTACGGGGACCATCCTGTGCACTGCAGGATGTTTAGCAGCGTCTCTGAGCTAGTGCCCGCTAGCTGGGACAACCCCAAATGGCTCAGGACATTGACGGATGATCCCTGATAAGCAAATTTGTTGCCAAACAGATATCCAACTGGTAACATTGTTGAAAACCCCAGCAGACCAGTTCATCTTTAGGCTTGTTTTTTTTTTTTTTTTTTTTTTTGAGACAGGGTCTTCCTAAGTTGCTCAGGCTGCCCTCAAACTTGCAATCCTCCTGCCTCAGCCTCCCACATAGCTGAGGTTACAGGCATGCACCACCACATTCAGCCAGATGTGATTTTCTTGCACCCTTTCACACTTTGTTTTGAGGGCTAGGGAAGCAGGGAAAGGGGATGAAAAGCACAGCAGCTCACCAGGCAGGTGAGTCCCAGCTCCAAAGCTCCAGGCGCTTCCTCCTTTTTCCTCCCAATCTCTACCCGAGGCTTGGGGGAGAAGGCGCTGCTGGATGGTGGCGCGGGTGGTGGCGTGGTCTTTCTTGGTAAGCCTGGGAGGGCAGTTTAACCCCAGTTACTGGGGACTTTTTTTCAAATGAGAGGTAGTAATACCTCTTCACCTCCAGCCAGGTGATCGTTTCCGAAGAAATAAGGAAAGTGCCTCTCCACATCCTGGCTCCAAGGTAATTTTTATTTTTTTATTTTTTTTTTTTTTTGTGGGTGCCGGGGGGTCGACCTCAGGACCTCGCGCGCCAGCAGGCGCCCGCGCCGCTGAGCGATATCACCGGCCCCTTTTTCGTATGTGGGTTCCGGGAGTCGAACTCGGGCCCTCACGCTTGCCGGGCAGGCGCTTAAGCCGCTGAGCCATCTCACCAGCCCCTCCAAGGTAATTTTTAAAGCTGTGCTCACGGTCCTTGCACCAGGCACTGCACGCATTAGCCTGATGTATTAACCTGTCCGCAAAGGAGCCGGTGTGCTTCTAGTTGTGGTAAAATAAACACAGGACTCTGCGTGTGGAGGAGGCTGGGCTTTGTCAGGACGCAGGCCAATCTTGCCCACGCTGCCCTCACCCCATGAAAAATGAGCAGGGGGCCTAGAATATGAAACTTTGCCTTCCATGGGGACGAAGAAAAGACAGTAAAATCTGAATTTGAAGACTTTTCACAAATTGAATAGCAAAAAAGCCAGGAGCCCTGGCCTCTAATGGCTTCCATTTACACACACATCCACAGGTGAAGCGACCCCAGCAATGGGACAGTAGGAAAGCCGGGTAGGGAGGACGAGGCCGGCGAGCCCGAGAGCCTGGTACTGGACCTGGGTGAGGTGTGAGATGGGCCCCGTGGGGTGGGTAGGAGCCGAAAGGAAGAGGAGAGCAAGGAAGGCATTCCAGGGGAGGCTGCAGGAACCTCAATTCCTCAATTGTTCCCAAAATATCCATTGTAGCTTGTTGGATTTTTTTTTTTTTTTGATCCGAGATCCAATTAGAAGTACACATTGTAGTTGGTTCTCACAGCTCTTAGTTCTCCCCTCATCGAGACCAGCCTCGATCATTTTACAGATGAAGCAACTAAAGCTTGTGGAGATAACATGACCTGTATATCATCGCAAGCCTGTACAGAGGGCAGAGCCAAATCAAAACCCCACGTCTCCTCGGTCGGCACTGGGTCTCCTGACTCCTGTCCCAGACTCCGTGTACTTTCTAGAGCACACGCTGGATTGCATCCTGCAGCAGATGAGGAATGTATCCCAAGCTCAGTTTCCAGGCTGAGCAAGACAGCCAAAGTGACAGAGGAAACGCTGTCCCTTCGGGGCAAAGTTTGGGGCAGACAAAGGCTCCCACGAGGACGGAGGGCTGAGCCAGGAAAGCTGCCAGAGGTGTCCCACGTACCAGGCCACGGACACACAGCCCGCGGTTTCCACTGGCTGGCTGCACAACTCCACGTCACTGATCACTGACTTTGGACAGAGATTTCCATGGATTTTTTTTTCTTGCCCAGAAAGGCGATCACATCCCAGGGAAAGAAGAGCTCTGGTCAGCTGCAGACTATACAATCCTTTTTGACCTCAACGAAAAGGACATTCCTGAGAAATGGCCATCACTAGGAGCCAGGCCATCCAGTGTTACAAGGCAGTTTTTCGAACTGGCTTCCTTTTCCTAGGTGCTGCCCCCAGCCAATACGGCCCACAACCTCTCCAAGGCAAGGCCAAAGCTAAAAGAGGATTTCTCACTTTTCTCCACTCACGTGCCTGTTTCCTCAATTTTCTGCTCTCCGAATTGTTCCAGAGAGAGGTGCTGTACACTAATTCGGGGTAAACAACTAGCTGGGTGATTTGCACTCTTGCAGAAAAACCCAAAGGACTTTAAACTAAAAGATGTTTGAGACATGATCCAGAGCAGAGCCTTTCCAGAACGGCTCTGGGAGGCTCTGGGTTCCACTAAGACAGCTCCCCGCTGGGAGGGCTGGAGGGTAGACAGGAAGCTCCTCCCAGCTTCCAGCCCCGGCCTCTGCTGCCGTTTGGGCTGTGTGTGGAGGGTCACCCATGGGTTCTCTTCAGTCTGCTTTTCCAAGGACAGTTGTCCTAACCGAATGAACCTAGAGACCATGATGCTAAGTGAAGAAGGTAGACTCAGTAGACTGAATGACACGATTCCACTCAAGGGAAATGCCTGGAACAGGAGATCCCCCAACACGGAAAGTAGACTGGTGGCTGCCAGCAGCTGGGGGCAGTGAAGAATTGGGAGAGACCGGTCATAGGTCCACGGCCTCTTCCAGGAACGGAGAAAAGGTGCTGCGGTTAGTGACGATGCTTTGCACCACCTTATGAATGGAGTAAAACGCTGAGCCCTACGCGTCAAAGAGGGTGAATTTTATGCTACATAAATTACACCTCAGTCTTTAAAGACGCAGTGACCTGATCTTTTCATTTTGCAACTGAGAAAGCCGAGATCGAAGAAAACACAGAGAACCACTAAGGACACACCCGACCCGAAAGGGGCACGCCCCAAAGTTAAAAGCAGGTCACTAGCCAAACCCTTGTGCTCACGGGAGAACGGCAAGTGCATAAGGAAGCGACAGAGCAGCCGTGCGGACAGAAGGGTGGCTCCCACCAGTGCCCCTTCTGTGATTTTACTCATGTAGAGGAAACATCGCTACAGTGAAAAGAGAAGAGGACCAAACCCCCCACGTGCCCACGAAAGCTTCTGGCCAGCTGCAGAGCAAGTGGGGCCACCGGTCCACTGCCAGCCGGGTCCCGCTAGAGACCCTCACCCACCTGACCTCGCGGCCCTGGCCCCCAGCTCCTGTGCTTCATAACCACAAGCAAATCTGTTCGCCCCACAGCTCCTTCCTACATGATGCAGTTGAAAATAATAATAATAATGCAGTGCAGGGATTGTTTTTGTTACCATACAAAGATGCTTCAAATAGGCCTCAATGTCTGGGGGCTGTGTTCTGTTTTTGCAGTGACAACCTCTCAGGTAAAGACTCAGAATTGCATGTTGAAAATGCTACTGTAAAAGAGAAAAGGCTGGGGAAGGGAGAACTTCCATTGAAGAACAAAGCTTGCTTTATGTTATAAAAGAGTTACATTTTCAAGAGTCACAGGGAATCGCTGTTCCTCCCTCTTTAATCCTTAATTTTTTTGGGCTATGGCAAAAGGACTGAGAAAAAAATTTTTCTGACAAGGTCCGCACTGCAGATGAACCTGAGGTCCGAGGACAGTGTGTGGACAGAGGTGGGGCACCCTCACCCCGGCTCCCCTGGCAGGCAGATGTGCCTGGTGCCGAGGGGTCCCCAGCCTCCCGATCCAAGCAGCACCAGGGAGCTGAGAGCGCTGAGCCAGGCCAAGCCGGCCCCACTCTGCAGCCCAGCTGGGACCTCTCCATGCAGCGGGAGCACAGCCATGCCTAACTCTCGGGGACAGCAGAGAGTGGAGTCTGCAGAGTGCAGCCCGAGGGACAGTGAGCCTCGCCCTGACCGACACAGGGACCTTGGGAGCGGAAAGTACTGGACATGCGAGTGGGACTGCAAGGTGAGGGAGGGTTACAAGAGATGGATTTTTCTTTTCTTTTCTCAAGGAAGTAGGGCCTGGAAGTTAATCTGAAGGAGGTTGTTGGACCTCTTCCACATTTGTGGCCTGGAAAGTGATAGCAGATGTGCCCTCCACCTCCCAAATTCATAAGCTGGAAGCAAACGCTGAGAGGTGGGACCGTTCCACCCTCCCGAGTGGATTAATGCCACGATGGCAGGAACAGGTTAGTTATCACAGGAGTGGGCTCCTGATGAAAGGATAAGTTCTGTCCCCTTTTTCTGTCCCACAACCTCGCTCACCCTCCTAACTCTCACCGTGCAATGGCACAGCTCGAAGGCCCTCACCAGAGGCAGGCACCATGTGCTTGGCCAAATAAGCGTCTATTGTTTATACATTACCCAGTTGGCGGTATCCTGTTATAGCAACACAAAGCAGACTAAGACTTCGTCAGTCATCACATTTTGGTTAGAACTGCAAGGCACGAGGCAAACAGGAGAACCAGTTGCTGCAGGAAGGCTCCAAGAAAGTGGTGATGCTTCTGCTGTCTTTGGAAAGATGGGAAGACGTGCTCCACAAAGAGAAATGCCAGGGAAATGTCTAGTGGCGGAAAACGCATGCTGCTCGGCTGGGCAGAGAGGAGACTGCAGGGTTCTTGAGTTGGCGGATGGTGATGGAAAAAAACAGTGATGAATGTGACCTTCCCTGTGTCACCTCCATGGCCAGGGGTCTGAAATGTCCTCCCAGAGGGAACAGACACTGAGAGAAGTGGAAGTCCCTACTAAATTCTTACCTTAAGGCCCCAGAAACCTGCCCCAGTGGGAAGAAAATGATCTCCATTCAAATCCACACAGTAAAACCTACGGTTCTAGAAATCAGTTCCGTGGAGTCATTCATACCAGGATGGGGCCTCCAGGAAGATCCACTGGGACTAAGGAATTATCCCTAGGGAAATGTGGATTTAAAGGACAGAGCAAGGAATTCTCAGTAACGGCACACACGTCCAAGCTGATTTTCTGGTGAATGTGAAAAGTGGGACAAAAGGAAAGATTAACAGCATTTTCAGACCACGTGTACATGGTTTTTGAACAAACAGTGGGAAGGAATCAGGCTCAGCCTCCACTGACACCGTGACACCACAGATTAAGTCCTCACGGTAGGAGCCGCTCCTGTGACACTAAATATGCCACTTAGGCTTCGTTAGCTGAAAATAGAAGACTCTTGTGAAAGGAAACCCAGGCCCCTATGTGGGAGTTGGGGATGTGCAGAATATCTGCCCCAGGCACCCCAGCTGTCATTTAGTAAGATTCATATTTTGGTAATTTGGTGGCAATTTACACTCATTTATAAAAGTCAACCTCCTAAGTCTAGTCAACCCTTAACCCTAAGCCTAACCTTAACTCTCCACAATTTATGTGACACACTAATCCATGAAGTTCCAGAGAGAAAATGCTTATTCCTGCACTGGAGTGGACAATCAAGGCAGTGAGAGGGGAGAATAGAACTGAGAAGTCCGCCCAGGCCCACAAGGCCAAGGTCAAGGCCATGACTGCAGGACCACAGGTGGCAGCCAAGCCCAGGAAGGGGGCTGCTACTCCCAGGCTGGACCTCCAGGCCTGGCAGGTGTCTGACTCCTAAAAGTACTCAGCGAATCCCCTGGCCAAATTCACCAGTGAACACGGGGTTGTCCTGCAGGTAATAGATCCCTATGGTGGGCCACAGAGAGAGAAATAAAGTCACATATTGTATTACATACAAGTCACTCGGAGAGTATAAGTGGTAGTACCTACCCCTCTGTGGAGGGGACGAACATCAGTTTCCTTCATTTTTAGCTGTCAGCTTGACTGCTTCAACATGGAGCTAAAACTTTCCCAGCCAGAAATTAGCACCTCTGGTGTTGAGAACTGACAACAGGCTAAACCTTGCTGAGACGCCCTTGAGACATTGCCACTTTGGGACAGAGAAGGTCATGGAAGCTGGGTGCTGTGTGGAACCCACACTCCACTCCATGCTGAGTTAGACCTGGGCTACTTAGTAACCCGATGGTGTTGGCGAGACAGAAGCAGCACCTCACTGTCCCCTTTCTCCTGTGACTCCTGAGGGCAGCATGGTTCAGGGACAGCAGTCCCCCACCCCTCCCCTTCACTCTCCTTCAGTCCCCACAGTTCCCTGAAGAGGGACTGGACAGCCTGCTCTGTGTCCCACCCCTGCCACCCCTAGTGTTACCTTGTGGTCAGTCTCAACCCATAGTCCCCTATCCTGATCTCTCCCCCTTCTTCATCTCTGAAGCAGCAGCAGGGACATCTTCCCTGATGTGGTGCTGTCCCTGATGTTGTGAACATCCCAGAGTGACCAGGTCTGTTATTAACACTCTGACCTCTCCCAACCCTAAAGAGCTGTGAAGAAATACTCAATATCATTATCCGGCACTCCTGGAGGTTGCTGGGTTCTGTGCCCCCAACCTCCACTGTGACAGCTGCACTGTCTTGGACACCCCACCTCCTCAGGGAGTGTCCACCCTGGCTGCTGTGGGCTTGAATTTGGACCTAGCCGAAGGGTTGAATTGGGACCAATCAACAGGCTTGAATAGGAAGATTTGCATTTAGCCCAATTTGGGCCAATTAGCAGGCTTGAATTTAGACCAATCAGCAACCTCAAATATGGGCCAATCACAAGCTCAAATTCAGACCCATCAGCAGGTTTGAATATGGACCAATCACAGGCCCTCAGCTGCTATATAAGGAGCGCTTCTCAATTGGTTGGTGGCAGGGAGAGCGCTCTTGTGTTTGCAAAGTTCGTAGTACGGGACACTCTTCAAATAAAGCGTGAACAACACAACAGTCCTGTAAATGTGTGTGCACTCATGTTTTATTTTTGGGATAGTGCAGAGGTCACAAGATTCTGTAAACCTACGTGGGATTCTTAGTCCTGATAGAGCCCCAGAGACCGGCAACTGGCAGCTTAACTCTAGGCACTAAGGGGCATTGGCCTCAATGTCCAGAGAGCCTTGATTGCTGCTTTCCATGCAAATCAAGTGGAAATACTCTCCGACTGATGGAAAGCTCTTCAGCTGTGCTGCGTTAGCTCTGTGTACCTTGTACGGTCAAGGTCATGGAGACAGGGCACTGTGAGAAGCCCCATACTCCACCCTTTGCTGAATTAGTCCTGCGCTATGAAATGGGGCCTCGCCGTATGTGTGACTGAGTACTCGAAATGTGGCACGTGGAGGTGTACTATATACACATAAAATACTCAGTATCAAATGTAAAATATCAAAGTTTTACATTGATGGTGTGTTGAGAAAAGTTTGGATCTATTAGGTTAAAGAATAAGTTTTTGGGCTGGTGATATAGCTCAGCAGCATAAGCGCCTGCCTGGCAAGTGTGAGGTCCTGAGTTCGACTCCTGGTACCCACATATAAAAAAAAAAAAGAATAAATTTTGAGGTAATTTCTGTTGTTTGTTTTTGTTTTGTTTTATTTTTTTAACTAAAATTTTTAAAAATGTGATTCACAATGGCCAAAAGGCGGAAGCAATCCAAATATCCATTGATAGTTGAATAAACAAACAAACCCAGATATACACACACAATGGAATTGTACTCGACCTTCAGAAAGAAGGAAATCCTGATCGATGATACAACATGGATGCTGAAAGACTTTATGCTAAGTAAAATACGCCAATCACAAAAGAACAAATGCCGTATGATTCTACTCCTGTGAGGCACGAGGTCAAATTCAGAGAGACAGGGAGAGGGTAGTTGCCAGAAACTGGAGGGCATGGGGAGTTCCTCTGTAACGGATAAACATTTCAGTTGGAAAGATGAAAACATCTGGAGCAGAATGGCGGTGAGGATTGTGTGACAGTGTAAATGTATGTAATGCCACCGAACTATACACTCAAAAATGGCTAAAATGCTAAATTTTACCATCACTAAAACATAAAATGCAACTAACCCAAAGGATTTTTAGTCAATTCAAAAATGAAAATTTTTATTTCATTGGATTTTTGGTTTCCACATCAATAAAAATGTCACCTCATCACTTTTTGATTGGCAAATTGAGATCATTCACATTGATAGTTATAATTGAGAGGTACTGACTTATTCCTGTTATTGTATTATTTACCTGTTGCTCTTTTGCTTTCTTTCCCTTCTACTTGGTAGCCCCACCTGATGCATTCATTCTACTGGACCTTTTGGCATTGCTAGCTTCATTGTGTCTTTCTAGGATATACTTAAGAATTTTGGGGGCAGTGTTGGCTTGGTGGTCATGAATTTCTTTAGGTGCTCTTTATCATGGAGATATCTTATTTTTCTATCAATTTTGAGGGGAGATAGGGTTTTACTATATAACTCATGCTAGCCTTGAACTCACTATGTAGCCCAGGGTGGCCTCGAACTCACAGCGATCCTCCTGCCTCAGCCTCTCAAGTTCTGAGATTACAGGCATTTGCCACCATGCCTGGTCATTTTCCCATCAATTTTGAAAGGTAAATTTACAGGATGTATCAGTTGGAAATTGTTTTCTTGTTGGGCTTGAAACCCTTTATTCTAAACCCTTCTTGCCTGTAAGGTTTGTATTTAGAGCTCTGTTATAATTCTGATGGGCTTTCCTTTATAGGTGAGTCATTGCTTTTCTCTAACAGCTTTTAAGATTCTGTTCTTGTGTTGGCTTTCTGATATTTTAATTATGATGTGGCATAGATTGTTTCTTCCCCCTGATCATGCCTCTTTGGGGTTCTGTGTGCCTCGCTTATCTGTATGTTAAATTCTTTTTCCATGTCTGGAAAGTTTTCTGCTATTACTTCTTTTTTTTTTTTTTTTGTGGGTACCGGGGCGTCGACCTCAGGACCTCGCATGCCAACAGGCACCCGTGCCGCTGAGTGATATCACCGGCCCCTTTTTCGTATGTGGGATCCAGGAGTCGAACTCAGGCCCTTGCGCTTGCAAGGCAGGCGCTTATGCCACTGAGCCATCTCATAAGCCCTGCTATTACTTCTGTAGACAAGTTTATGTCCTTTGTGCTCTCTTCTGATTTTTCATTAATTCCAATTACTCTTATATTAGTCTTCTTTGAGTGATCTAGCAGGTGTTGGATCCATTTTCCATGTTCTCTTACAGTTTTCAAGGGATCTGTCATTCACTAGTGACTAACCACAGCCCTGCCTTCTATATCAAACACTCTGGCCTCACACTGGTCACTTCTGCTACCCATATTTTCAATCATAATTTTAATCTCCTGGATTTCAGTTTGAACCTGTTTTATGGACTCCCATTATTTTCTATGCTGGACATTCATGTTTTGCTTCTCTTTCTTTAGTGCCATTAGATTTTTTTTTTTTTTTTGTGGGTACCGGGGATCGACCTCAGGACCTCGCGTGCTAGCAGGCGCCTGTGCCGCTGAGCAATATCACCGGCCCTTTTTTCGTATGTGGGTTCCGGGAGTCGAACTCGGGCCTTCGCACTTGCCAGGCAGGCGCGTATGCCGCTGAGCCATCTCACCGGCCCTAGATTTTTTTATTAATGTCTTCTCTAGACTCATTGATCATTTGTTTCACTGGGGTCAATATCTACTTAGTCATATCTTTTTTGAATTCACCAAGTACCTTACTGAACTGTTTTCTTACCCCCCTTGATACCCTTTCAGACATTTCTGCTGGGTGACGTATGATTTCCTCCTCCTCAATGGCCCCTAGATCAGCTTTGGAGGAGTTGGGAGTTTTTGGAAGCATTCTGTTGCCTTGTCGTCTCATGTTTCTATCGTTCTGTATGTTTTCTGTGCTGGGGTTTCCAGGTTCTGTGGCCCATTGCTTGTTTCTTGGGGGGAATGGGCCATAGTATTGTTTATGACCCCCAGGCAATCCAGATATTGGCATGCAGAGAAAACCAATGACAGAACCAGCCATGCCACTTTGGCTATAACAGTAAAGTTAGTGACAAAAATAACATTAAAATAGAAACAATACTGACAAACCCTAAGAACCACTCATGAACCAATTTTAACCAAAGCAAAGAGGGCTGTGATTTTAGTATGAACCCTCAGGGGACCCAGATATTGACCTGTAGTAAATGAGATCACTAATTTCTGCTGGAAGTAGGCAAGAGCTCAAGCAGACCATGGACCAATACCATCTCCTTCAGCTCTGCCCCTCTGAAGGTCGCACACACCTAACCTGGCCCCCCACCACAGAAATCAGGCCCCCTAATCTTCCTGGCCTGTGCTTGAGCTTCTCAGGGCTCTCCGGAGAGCTCCGTCTGGCTTCCAACCTCTCCATGCCTGTCTCCCAAGGCAGTCTTTCACCGCGTCTCCGTGATAGGGGAACACTCCAGTCTGAGAATGAAACTCTCTTCCAGGGTGTTGGTCTTGTCCTTAATCGGATTGGTCTTTTGGTTGACACCTCTGCCACCCTGTGCTGAGAAGCAAAGTGCAGAGCTGGCCAGGAGGTGGGAGTGGCCGCTGTCCTCCTCTCCTGCGTGGGGCGTGAGGCAGCAGGTGGCCTTGGAGTGGGTGAGGCAGGACCGCTCTCCTCCTCCTCATGTGGGGCATGTGACTTGCTTTTGATACCTCAAGAATTTAAGGGACTCCCTCACTCTACTGCAGAATTTTCTAGATCACACAAGCGGAAATTCTGAGATTTGCCGGTTCTGGTGCGGAGAGGCTCTCTGGTGTGACTGGGTCTGTGTAAACCTGAGTGGAGACTTCTGATTTGAAGCTGAGGAAGGAGAGCTGCATTACTGTTTACAGAGTTTTCGAGAAGAAAGGAGAGCAACAAGAGCAAGGCAGCCTGTCATATGGGTCATACCCTACCAGGTCTCCTGGGACTCCAGAAGGAGAAGGAAGGAAAAAGAGGCTACTGTCAAGGGGAACGGTGCAAGGATGGGCAAAGCAGGGGCACTTTGGGGCCAGGTGACAAACATAGCACAGAGGAAGGAGTGTCTCCCTTGAGGGTAGCTGTTGGGCAAAATCCACCAGGCTCAGAGAGTGGCACTGCCACCAGCAGAGAGGGGACATGGGAGACAAGCCACACAGTGACCACAGAGGGCAGGCCCTGGGCAGTGCCCTGAGGGTAGGCTTCTCTTTGCAAAGTCACAGAAATATTCAGAGACAATTTGTAGGGGGCTGGAGACTCCTATGAGTACGGGGAAGAATGAGAGCCAGGACTCAGTTATTACTGCCATTAATGTGACGTAATGGGGACTCAGACTGGCGACTCTGGAGAAAGGTTACATCATGCTGCACGGGTGCCCCAGCTTGCTCTAGAGGGAAGGGACCCCATAAATGCCAGACAATGGTCAATTTAATCTCCTTGAAGCAAAAATCCATGGCAGGATGATTTGCTCCAGTTTGAAAGAACTATGATGAATAACAAGGAAGAAGTCCTGGTCCAAAAGGGATTCGTTTAAAAAATGGCTCCAAAGCAACAAGTCAGGAGACTTTTTCCTGGCAAGAGAACTCTCAAGAAGGAAGGTGGTGAGCTCTATATTATCTAAAGCAGGTGTACATGGCCCACACCCCTGGCCTAAGCCAGCGGGACCAAAGATGCTCACCCTGCCCAGCACTAGGGCAGCTGACTCAGGGGCCAAACTCACAAATGTGGTCCAACTTGAAAAGCTATCAGGAGCAATCATATTGCAATCAATGCAAATAAATAGCAATAAAAATAAAATAAAATAAAATAAGCCCCTGAGCAGGGTTGTGAAAGCAGAAGGACATATTTGAGAGCCCCAAGATGATGAAAGAGAGGGGCCTCCGTCTCCCTCCCCAGAGTCTCCTCACTTCTGCCCAGAGAAAGATATACAAATCTGCTTGAGTCAGACTCTAGAATGCTGACTGGGCCACATCTCCCAGGGGACCCCATGCCCCTGACTTGGCCCATCTCCTGCACCCAGGGCCTTCCCGAGAACAGAAAGAGAGCTCTGTTTAATCTTTCTCTACTCTGCTTGGAACATTTCTACCTGTTCAGTCTCCAATCTCTGCATCTAATAGCTTACTTTAATGTATACAAATTCTTCTGAATTATAAAAAGTGAGAAATAAATACAAAGTTTGATGGCTGCCACTGTTCACGGTCATTCTTACCCACTTTACGCTGGTCATTACGGTCTTTCACAGAAGTGCACTGCAAGTCCTGGAATAGAATTTTTGCTTCATGAGGTATTAAACAGGAGAAGTCCATCAAGATGATCAGAAGGAACAGGACATTTTGTTCTTTCTAGACAAGGATGAAAACCAAGAGTTCTGTGTATTGTCAATACCCGCTGCTGCCTCTTCTGTTGATTCTGCAAACTCTCCAGGGGCTTCTAAATTGCCAGACAAGGCTTAGACTGTTCTAGTTTGTGCATTTAGTGCTAAGTGTGTTTCCTTGTATTTGAATTCTTTGTAAACTTCTGATCTGCTTGTGGTAACTTAGCTACTGGTGAAATATGCACTCCATTGGCCAACCAAGCCACAAACGCTTTGATGTGGACCCAACCACCTCAGCTCTTGTGTCCAGCTCTTGAGCCCATCCTGTGCTGGTTCTCGCTGCCCCACCACAGATCCAATGGTGGCTTCTCCTAACAGCCTTCAGCAACGTGCAAATTAAGTCAGAGCAAAACCTTTTCCATGGGTCTTTCTGATGTAAGCTAAAGCCTTTGGGAGAAATTAGGGTAATGGCATGTGGGGTTCTCCAGGTGGAGCTCACGGCCCAGCAGCTCCAGGCTCTGTACCTGCCCCCTGCCTGGACTCACCTGGATGCTGGACAAGAGCACACGATTACAGCCACCCTCCACAGGAATCTGTTATTTAAACTTTCTTTCATTATTCTAACTTTTCTATTTGAAATAATTTAGATTTACCAAAAAAGTATGAAGAATTCCCATACACCCTTCATCTGGAGTCCCCAAAGTTTAACATCTTACATAACCCCAGTACAATGAATGAAAGTCAGAACGTTGCCATGGGGACAGTATTTATCTGAACTGCAGACCTTACTCAGGTGTCACCACTCATCCTACACATGGTCTCTTTCTGGTCTAGGCTCCAGTACTGGGTCAGATTTTCCAAGGAATTGCCACGTGTCCTTATGTCTGTTGGAGCCCATGGGGCGTCAAGGTCAGGAGCGTTCTTCCTGCTTCAGGGCCGGGAGGAGATGTGCTCTCAGTGTCCCATGGGGAAGGGACCTCAGTCGCCAGTGAGTATTCAGGTCCACCAGGGTTCTCTGCAGAACCAAAGAGAAGGTTGGTCTCCATTGCCCAATACCTCTCAGCACAAGGACAACAGAATATCCGTCAGAGGTGCTTTAGAGTTGCTGGATTTGAGGAGAAATTTGAGGATATTCATTCTCCTTTCAGAGTTCTTATAGACTGTGTTGTTACTTTGGGAGGCGGTCAAATAAGTTGGTTTTTCCACAGAGAGGAAATGATTTAGGGGTTCTTCATCTAGGTATGTTTTCTCGAGTGTAGAGTTGTATTTGCGTTTGATGATATTCTAGAGGCTATCTCTTTAGATTAAGAATTTCAGGCTCAGAGGATATGATAGACAAAGATGTCTACATCCATTCTAACCCACAGACACTGGAAATATACTACTTTATATGCAATAACATTGCAGATATGATTAAATTAAGGGTCTTGAGATGTAGAGCTATTTAAACTAATTACACTTCCGTAAAATTCATAAGTTGAAGCCCAGACCCCCAAGGTGACTGTGTTTGGGGATAATTAAGGTTAAGTGAGGCCATAAGGGTGGTGCCCTAATCCAATATGACTGGAGTCCTAAGAAGAGGGACAGAAACCAGAGCACTTGTGCGCACCAAGCAAAGGCCAGGTGAGGGCACAGCAAGAAGCTGGCCTTTTCAAGTGTAGGAGAGAGGTCTCAGGAGAAACCAAACTAGCAAGCACCTTGATCTCCAACTCCCAGCTTTCCAGGACCATGAGAATGTCAGTTTCTGTTGTCTAAGCCACCAAGTCCATGGGGTTCTGTTATGGCAGCCCTGGCAGACTGAGCTAGGAGATTATCCTGATTATCTGGGTGGACCCAATGGAATGCACGATCCCTTTAAGAGGGAGACACGGGGGTCACCATAGAAAGGAGATTTGTAGATGCCGCCCTACTGGCTTGAGGACACAGAAAGGAGTAAGAGCAGCCCATAAACCCTAGGGAAGGCAAGAAACAAACTCTCCCCAAGAGGCTCGGAGGGGATGCAGCCCTTGACTTTAGCACTTATAGGACCAGTTTCAGACTTCTGACTTCCAAACTGGAAGATAATAAATTTGTTACTTTTAGCCACTCGGATCGTGGTGAGTTGCTACAGCAACAATAAGAAATTAATACAGAAAAGCAGTGACTTGGCATAGGTCCTACAAGTATTTAACCCCAGAATCAAGAAGGAAATTCAGGTTATCAGGAGTCTTTTAAAGAAAATAGAATCAAAGGAGTTTATAGAAAGCTGCAGGTAGAGAATAAAGGTTAATACGACGTTCAAGCTTAGTTTTCTACTCTATGTGGATGCCTAATTCATCTATTTTTTTTTTTTTTTTTGAGACATGGTCTTGCTATGTAGTTCAGGCTAGCCTTGAACTCACTATGTAGCCCAGGCTGGGCTCAAATTCATGGCTATCCTCCTGCCTCAGCCTCCCAAGTGCTGGGATTACAGGTGTGCACCTCCACGCCCAGCACTTCATTCATCTTATAGCTCCAGATGAACCAATATTCTCGTCCTTTGGCAATGTCATTTAACCAATTTTCTTCTATGAATTGCTCAAACACAATCAAAACAAACGTCAAAATCACACTTGCCCAACACACGTACACAACCTCCTGGATGCATTTAAGTCAGTTTTCACCGTTGCTAGTCGGCACCATGACACGGGAGTTAAGAATCCAATCCTGGACCCCCCTGGCTGAGCTCAAATCCCAGCATTGTGCCTTAGGTGCTGTGTGACACGGTTCCTCAGTTCTCGGAGAAAATAGTAGCGCACGTCATGTGTGCCTGCTGGAAGTGGGACATCTTGACAAAGCATTTAAAACAGTCCAGTATTTGTTAAATACATTTAAAACAATAAAGATGCCGGTGAGACTACTGTAACCAATTAGCACCCTTGGTAGTAACATGGTATTGGATGTAAGTCCTCCTAAATGCAAACTGATCACTCGCTTCTATCCTTAAAGCTGTTTGATGCTGGCGCTCGTCTACAACTGCCAATCCTAGAGTGGGATCCAGTTTGCAGATGTGGGCCCTACACACCTATGTTCTGTGCACACATTTTTTTATTTGTTATTGGGCCCAAATTTAGAATGAGAAACTTTGCAAAAAGTGAATTTCTGAGATTTCTGAGATTTCTCAAACCACATGGGGCTTATGTCCCCCATAACCAGCGGCTTCACTGGTCAGCAGAAGCTGACCCTCAGAGCAGGGTCTGGGGGATGCTGCCAGCTCCAGCCCCTGTCCCTCCCCGTAGTCTCGGGCTCCGGGGGCCAGAGTCTGTCCCCATATACGAACCCACAAGGGCTGTCATTTTCTTATAGCAAAGAAATATTCCTCTCTGCCACTGTCAAGAGTGGAACACACAGAATTTATGAGGACCATGTTTAAAGAAATAAGAAAACACATGGTTCTTTGTTATTATGAAATTTTCCCTACACATAGTATGAGGAAATTGTGTCCAACTTTAAAAAGTACAATAGAAAAGATTCCATTTCGTATTCTGGACCCCATGTTCACTGTTGCTTTATCTGCGCAGCCTGCTCATAAGCATTTGAGTTTGTGACCCCAAGTCCACAGAATAAAGCACCAATATTTGCCCTACAATTTGAGGCCCTACATGATCTCATCCCTGCGGGCCACCTCACATTTACTCCCCACTGCCCACCCCCCCCATATCGAGCAATTTTACACTATTTCTTGTAACATGACTCCCTGTCTTTTGTTTTTTTGTTCATGTCTTACAAAAATGAACATCGAGCTACAACACAGAAATCTTAGTCCGTTACTCGAGCTTAAATCACTAGTAGTCATCAGCATGATACATTCCATAACATCCATGAAAAAAAGAAGATAACTTTTGGTTTAATCATGTAACCAAAGTCATCTTGATGGCCCAGCTTTGATTTACCATCAAAACCAAAAATGTCCACAAATCTTCAAGCACAATTCACCCTGACTGCAAAACCATGCATAAGGAGTCAAAATATAATCCCATGTGCGGTGCAGCAATTTAGGAAACTGCCACATATTATTAGGAATTGGGAAACATATGTGAAAGTATGTATTTTGAATAGTATTAGTGACATGCTGATATTTCCTCCTGGAGATTCAGACTGTATATGTATTACCAGAATCATCTCAGGCCAAACAAAATTGATCCCAGTTTAGGAAAGATCTTTGCTTGGTTGAAAGTTCAGAGTAAATGGAGAGGGTGCTGAGAAGAATTTTTCATTTCATGGATATCTGTGGGAACAAGAGGACGATTACTAACCATGTTATGCACATGTCAGATCCTTCAGGCAGAGGGAGAGCCCCGGGTTGGGGAGGGGTAGAAGGAAGAAGGGAAGAGGGATCTTTTCCTGGTCCCTGACAGCTTAGCAAGATGGTGAAGGCAGGTAAGGAAGGGAGCTCCTATAGGTTCCTGAAAGATATAAGATCAAGGAAAACATCTTCTATTCAAATTTGTACATGTAGTAATGTACAAATATCACTTTTAATGTGCTCGCTTTGGCAGCACATATACATGCATCGTTTTTAAGTTCTCTGTTTTTCAGATGAGGAACCCAAGTCTCCGAGAGCTTCACTTTGTAGAGCATACACAGCTCAGAAAAGCCCAGATATGTAAACTTTGATAACCATTCCGTCCTTTCCCTTCACACTGCAATGAAACATTTCAAACTTTCCAAATTTTGCTAATTTTTCTCTTGTTTTAAAAATAATCTCAATGTTCAGTGTCCATGAGCCCTTCATCCTTAGATGACTGGTGAAACAGAGCTCAAAGGTCCATTTCTAATAAGTAATGATACAGCTCACCTATATAAAAAATTCCCACCACTAAGTAAGCACCTACTATGTGCCAGGCACTGTACATGTGTTGTCTCATTTTCTTGCCACCCTAATAGCCTGATGTGGGGTAGGTAGAAGCATCCCCATTTATGGATAGGAAAACAGATACTTTACATCATCAGTAGCAAGCCAGGAATTGTCAGATTTATCTAACCCATCTGTCCAACTGTACCCTTTTCTCTGCACTTACCTGCCTCCCCGAGTAACTTAGCATAATAATTATAATTCTTAACTGACAGTTTCAGGCCAGGCCCTGGACCAGATGCTTCAGTCAGGCTCCCAGATGATTGTTACCACATCACCGAGAAACACAGTGTGCCCCATTTGCAGCCACAGAGCAGACCTCACGGGAGAGGCTGGCTTGCCATGGTCACCAGGTCCCTGTGGGAATGAAGGTCTTCCAGGACACAAAGCGCTGATTAAGCTCTAGAAGTGCTCACTGCCTTCCGTGCGATGTTCTAGGGATAGTGGGTCAGCAGTCCTCATGAGTGGTTCTCAAACCTTCCTGTGCCTAGAATCTGCTGGGCACTTTTTAGAGTTCCCTTGTCCATGCTGTTTAATGAGTACAGTTTTTTCCAGAAAGTTCTGAAAAATGGATAGTGGTAACAACTGTACAATGTTGTGGATGTACTTAGTGCCACGGGATGATACACCTAAAAATGGTTAAAAAGATGTTAACTACTAATCATATTTTACCATACCAAAATAAAGAAAAATAACACCATTGTTCTATTAGTCAGATCTTCACCACTCTGACCAAATACCTCACAAAACACAAAGGAGAAAAGGATTTCAGCTCACAGTTTCAGATGTTCCAGTCCATGGTCAGCTGTCTCCAAGGCAGAAAGAGCATGGGGAGGACAGGTGTTCACCTCTTAGCAGCCAGGAAACAGACAGATGGAGAAGACCCAGAGACAAAAGGTCAGGGACCAGATATAGTCCCTAAGGTTATACCCTCGACCCACCCAGAAGTGTGTTGTACTAATCTAGGCACCTCTCAAGCCAAGGAAGTTGACAATGAAGATGAATCATCATGATTTCCCAGGCTTTAACCCCAGAACCACCAGGAAGGCATCTAGGTGTCAGTATTTTCAAAGTTCCCCAGCTGACTTCACTGTCCAGCCAAGTTGGAGAACAGGTAGCTTCCATAGACAGGGGCTCCTCGAACTTAAACCTGTGCACGTGAACCACCTACAGGATTTGTGAACCACCTACAGGACTTGTGAACATAGACTTTGACTGAGTGTGTCCAAGGCGGAGCTTGCAATTCTCCATTTCCAACAAGTGCCCAGCAATGCCAGTGCTGTCAGCCATGGAGTCGCAGGGCTTCAACCTGCCTGTTTGGTAGAACTACCTGGAGACCATTTCCAGCTCTGTAGACTCTGCTTCCCTGGGGCACTCAGAGTTTCATGCCATCGAAAAATACATTGTATACACAAATAAATCTGAGAGGCACTGGATTAAACTAAACTAAGTGAGTGTCTTCTAGATGCTTGTTATGCGCACACAGTGTGACTAGATGATAGGGAGATACCATCGCTAGAATGAAGCATTTCCCAGGTGCCCTTTGCAGAGCAGAGCAGGACTGAGAGAGGCTGCCTCTACTCCCCCACCAGCTCCCAGCTCCCCCAGTCCTGCCCCTGCACAAGCACCCCAAGCTCCAGCCAGGGACCCATGTGCCCACCCCACTCCATGGTGCAGTTACCACACTCTACTATAACCCCAACCCCTGATTTTTCCTGCCCCTGAACTTGGGGGCAGAACCTGAAGCTGCTTCACAGAGGGGTGCAGTGCCGGGACAGAGAAGGAACTCCGCACAGACCTGCTGAGCTGTTCAGACTCTGCATACCCAGCCCTCGGGGGGGCATGGTAGAGGGCCTGCCGACCCCAGGCTGGTTGGCTGTCCCCGAGCACTGGCCCATCACATCCCCAGCAAGTTCCGCAGGGAAAGGAAGGGCAACGGTGGCATCCAGGTGAGGACACATTGGCAGGGGACGGTGTCTGCTCACAGCTGGCCTCAGAAGAGCATAACCCTCCCTGCCCAACTCCCTCAGGGTCAGAGCTGCCCAAAGCCCGAGTTTACACTCCTTACCCGGATCTTCATCTGCTGCTGCTGCTCTAGCAGAAAGCCGCAAACTGGGCAGCTTGTAACTAACACACACTCGTTTCTCACCGCTCCGGAGACCGGAAGCCCAAGATCGAGGGCACTGGTATTTGGTGTCTAGTGAAGGCCGCATCCTCCGGAGGGGACCCCTTGTCCTCCCGGGGCAGAGGAATAAGACTCTTCCACAACACCTGAAGCTTCTTTTATAGGGCCCTTAACCCCATTCATGAGGGAGGTGCCCAAGGGCCGATCACCTCCTAAAGCCCCCATCTGTCTGTCTCTTCACACTGGGGGACACATTCAACCCACAGCACCCTACATCAGACCCCTACCTGGCCCCAACACCACCTCCGTCTCCTCCCGTCACTCCCCACAGTCCAGCGGGAGGATGGCTCGGCTTTCTCCACCCATCCCCGAGTTCCACCTTCCCACCCGCAGCTCACTCTCCTGCCTCAGCCCAGAATTACTTTTACAGGCAACCTCTGGGGTTCATCTTGCCAGGAGGAACCGTACCTCCTCCCCGCATGCTCTCCTGTCAGGGTATCCCTTGCTACCATGTTCGCAGTTCTCTATTTGCGTCTCCTCCTAGACGCTTCATGGGAGACGCTGAGGCTTCGCAGCACAGAGCCTCGGACACTGAAGGCTTTCAGGTAAACATCGGATCACATTATTCATTAGGTCAGCAAGCTACACAGCAAGGGTGGACTTTGAAAAGGAAGCAAAGAATAAAAACCACAATAACCAGCCTGCCTCTGTTTGTGGTGCCTTTAACCTGTACACGGCGTATTCGTCTTCACCAACATCAGCCCAGGACTTCGTGACTGTCTCTGGGGTGGCAGAATAAACTCTTCAATTTGCAGGCTGCAGATGAGTCTGCAGGGAGCTGCAGGGGTTGCTCAGGACCCCACAACCAGCCAGGGGAAGGGCTGGGACCCGAATCATGTCTTCTCATTCCAGACCTGTCCCTGCTCCCCGAAACCACACTGTACACATAACATTCTGGTCCACTCTTGCCTTTTCAGTAGGAAGTCTCCAAGAAGTGTGAAGGTTGCTAGCGGCGATTTCTGACCCACAGGAGCAGGAAGGAGGCTGGAGGTGGCCCAGCAGAAATGTTTAAATGCTATTTCCAGCACTAGGCATGGCTCAGCATTTCCCCCACTGCTGGGCCTGCCCACCCAGGCCTGGGCCACCACACAGCCACCAGCTGGTCACTGTCCAGTGCGGGGCAAGGTCAGCCCTCTGTCCCCACTTCTGCTGCCTCTGACAGGGTTTAGCACTGTCTTATGTTCTTCATTCTACTTTTTAAAAAGTTTTGACCTAGCTTAATACTAATCCTGGAAATGGAAACACATACTTTCGTTTTGATTTCCTACCAAAAATGCTGTAGGGTTTTAAATCTGCTGGACCCTGCCAGTCACCTAGCACTGCCTCAATTGTATGATCCTCGGCACAGGGCCTGCAGCCCTGGCTCCCAGGCCCTGTGCGTTCCCTGAGCTCAGTTCTGCCAGTACCGCGGCTTCCTCACAGGGAGCCTGCTGCCTCCTCCAAGGGCACCTACGTCCTTCTGAGCAACAGGGGGCAACATGGCCATCTGTGAGCCCACGACGCCCCTCTCTGCTGTACAGGAAGCTGTGGTGCACCGTTCCCAGGATAGGACCAGGACAGGGTGAGTGAAACGTAAGGAGGCATAAAAAGCCCTGTAAGCGAAGTATGTAATGTGTAAATGCAACACCGAGAAAAAAACACTAATGTGAAACAATCCATGATGAACCAAAGATGAAACTCTGAAACAAAGACAGGACTAGAATTGCTGATTTCCTTTGCCTTGGCTCTGCATGGCACTGTGACTAATCTTATTTTTATAGACGGTTTCATCTTTGGTTCAGTGTGGATTTTGTGCATTGCTTTTGACTTTTTAAAATATTGGGTTAAAATATTTATTTTGACGGGTGAGTTTTTCAGGATCCCCCCTTTATGTTTACTGAAGTAGACAAAAACTACACTTGCCCCCTCGGATCCTGGCTCTGGCCTTTTCTGTGAAAGACTAAGTGGCTTTCAGGGCCAGAAACCTCACCACACCCCGAGCTGAAGGCTCTGACGGTGACAGAAGGTAAATACAGAGCCCAGGAATTAACCTGGCTTGAGGGAAAGTGCTGCGATAAAATTTACTATTCCTGGAGACTTCAAGGGGTTTATAAGTACAGACACCCACACCTTAGCAGTATTGCCCCAGCCCACATGGTATCCGGGACAGGCAGGCACAGAGGAGCCCGCTGACTTGATGAATGTCACACATGAAGCCCCAGGTTCTGTCCACATCAGAATAGCTCTGGGTCACAGACTCACATCATCCTTTTTATTCTGAAAGAAAATTCTGTCTCGTTCTTGACCTCGTGCAGTCATCTGTGGTAGCAATCAGAGGGTTAATCGAATGCAATAAAAGATATATCTGAGTAGATAGCAGTAAGTTAAGTTAGGGGGAAACATTCCCACGGTTTTTATTTACTTCACAGGAAGAAGCAAAATATTGGCCATCTTCTATTATTTCACTCTTGCCTGGAGGCTAACTGTGAAATAAACTTCAGAAAAATTTTTAAAAGCTGCTATGATCCCCAGCCCTCTCAGGGATGATGTTTTCATTACAGAGAATAAAAGGTTGTCTTTAAATGCAAAAGCACTCTTTCTAACTCTCTCAAGAATCTACAGGTAGTCTGAGGCCAGAATGTAACACAAGTTTGATTCTCAGATTTAGGAGAGAATTGTAAAGGGAAGAATTGATTTTTTTTTAAATTGGAAAAGTTGTTTTCAAAGCAATCTGCTTCCAGGGTGGGAGCCCGGATGTTTACTGTGCTGCTGACATCTACCGAGAGACCGCGAAATAGCGTTCCCAGAAGCCCAGGAGGCCGGAGCCCCTCTGAGACAGCTGTGTCTCGGACAGACGATGCCATTCGCCGCACATCGTGGACCGTGACTTCCACGGGAGCTCGGGATCCTGGAATGCTCAGGCAGCCAGGCAGGAAAGCGGGATGGGGCTGTGGCAGGGTGGGGACCGTGGTTCCAGCCGCAGAGCTTTCTACGGAGGAGAAAAAAACCATTTGTGGGTGCTGCCTGCAGGCAAGTGCTAGAAACCCCACTGCACAGATGGGAAACCGTCTGTGAAATTCACAAGTGTCCTGAGACTCCTCTGAAGCTACTCAGCCAGCAGCAGCAGAAAAGAATGGGACACTGAACAGCCTGGCTCTGTCCCTGTGTCTTCCCCACAGTTCCTGTCCCCAGAGAGCAGCGCTGTGAATCTACCAGCACTCTCTGCGGCCCTAGGAAATGCAGCAGCTCTACTTCCTTCCCAGGAGACCTCTGTGGATCCATGGAAGCAAATGAGGTAGTCACCAAGGAATTTAAACTCTGAGGTGAAATCATTTCCTCCAAACTATTATTTATTTAATGACAAAGTTATGCCACTAAGAAATGGACTGTGCACTCTGACCTTCGAGAAGATCCGAGTCAGACGGCAATTATATTTGGAATATTAAGGGATTATAGAGGCCAGTTTCCCTTCACCCTCATTTCCTTCTCCTCCGTGACATTTTTAGAAAGTCACGTTCATTTACTTTATCATTAACCATGTGCCTTACCCAGGTCTTCAGCGCAGGAACAGACTCTGGGTCCGACCATCTGTAAATATGTTTGTCCCTCTGCGAGTGGACCCCAAATAACTGACACACCGCCTTCCCACACTTGGAGGCACCTATTTGCAAATACTGCAGCCATTGGCCTAAATGCAAAACTGCATTTGGTTGAGATTTGTCAACCTGTGGGGCCTTTTTCTGTGCTGCAACTGCTAAAACAAGAGCGGAATGGGTAGAGTTTTGACGGATTTGGCCTCTTTATTAGAAAGCATGGCACTGGTGAGCTCTGTTGGATGTTTGGCCAGTGGACTGGAAAGAAGCCAGGCATGAGAATGCTTATGTCTGTATGCTGGTCTGGTAAGTTCTGTTCTGTTTTAGAAAGTTGGGCTCCCAAGGATGGCACAGAACAGGCAGGGCTCAGGGAGCAGTTATTGTTTTCAGACTGGTTTTAACTAATTTCTTCAACTGGTGGTGCAGGTATATTTGTATAAATTTTTAAAGACTTTGCCGTAGAAGTCATGTCCCCTCCTCTGCTGGACCTCAGTCATGTGGCTCATGTCCTCTGATGTGGCCTTGCTGGGCCTATCCATCCTTCTAGAGGAATTATACACATACGCGGAGTTGTCCTTTCCAGTTTTCATCGAAGACTAGCGTTCCATGCAGCCCACTCTACACCTTGCCCGTTCATCTTAATGACACTTCCTAAAGATCCTCCTGTCGATACATAGAATTTAAAAGCCGGTGGGCCGATCCATCATGCTCCAAGGTCACCTGGAGCATTACAAACCTTCAGAAGTGGCTGTCAAAATGCATGTTACTCCTGGAGATTTACAGAAATCTTTTTTGCTTTTGACGGACCACCAACCAACCTATGCTCAGAAATGCTTCGGGATTTTTCTGTTCCATGGTTTCTAATTCTACCCTTGTGTATGAATGTACTACTTTGTGTGCCTGTCCATTTAAATTTCTTTTTTAGTGAACTGAAGAAGTGAGCAGCATCTTGATTTGAGAACTCAAATTTGAAGTTGAGCTCAACGTACAATTGTGTGGGGATTAACATAAATGCCTGGGCTGCTTCTGGATGGAGCTGGTACCATGGGAAGAGCCCCGAGAAGAGACCAGGCATGGGGACCATGCTACAGGAGGTGCTGCCAGTGTCCTGCCTGGCCCTCCAAAAGCCTAGGGAATCTATGTTAGGGAGTTATATTGGCATTTTATTCATTCCTGTGAAAAAATGAAAATATGTGGTGTGTGTGTAAATGGCATGCCGCATTTCTCATCAGGGAAACTGAGTGTGTTCCAGACCCAGCTGGTTTGTAAATGGGGACACTCAGCCCTCCTAGACAATGCCCTAACTCGCTCTGCGACCTTAGGGAGGTCGCAGAACTTCCAGGTCTCAGCTTGCCCACACTTCCTCACACAGAATTGTTCTACCACCCTGCGATCTCTCCTGCCCATCTGCAATCAGGTCCAAGTCCACACAGCAATCTGCTCTCTAGGGCCAGCTGGGCCTGCCCGTTTGAGAATGGCCGTTCCAGGAACACAGCCTTCAGCTTCTCCCTCCACTCAGATCCAGAAAGGTTGAAGGCGCCTTGGAAGGACTCCTCAGCCCTCTACCCACACAGCACTTTGCTTCTTTGTGTCCCAGAATACCCAGTGGAGGAGACACCTCCCAGCACCTGTCCTTGATCCCACCCATGTCTGACTACAGCAGATGCCACACTGGCTGTTGAGATCACAGGTGAACAGGGACCCTACCTAGTGGTCCTGTGGGTGAGATGCACACAGGTTTCCCAGCAGACAAATAGAGCGCTCTTGGAGGGATATTAAAATATGTTGCCTGATCCCAAAAACACTCTCCCAAAGGATCATTTCAAACTGGCCTTGTGTTCCATGAAGACCAGGGCAACTCAGATTAGCATCGACATTTCACAGAGTCTAATAACAAAATGCTCCACAAAAAAATGTTGTCTATCAAAAGTACATGAAACAAAGACTTTCCAATATTAAGACCAGATGTCAGAAATACTGGAGAAAGGATTTGCTATCCTTGTACCAAGTGAAGTACAGGGAAATGTATGCAGTGTCAAATGAATACAGCTTTTGTGGGATTTTTCTCCCACAAATATTGACCAGTAACAAAGCAATGTGTGCCTAAAGATATAATCCAAAACTAGAGGTTTCTTTAGGTTCTTGGCAGGAACGCCTTTTAGCACTAAGCCATAATGGCTCAATAAATAAACAAAGTCACCTCTCATTGTCCTCAAGTGCTAGAGGAGGGCAAATAGTTCACCTCCTCTCAAGTGCCCATCGATTTAAATTATAATTACTCCCCTGGTGACAGCGGGGATTGGGGGGTATGGAGACCAGCAAGCAGGACAATCCCCAGCCAGAAATGCTTCTGTCTCCCTTAAAGGAGGATTCTGTTAAAAGAGGCTGACCCAGGACTGAGCAGTTGGGATTCTCTTTGGGGAGTTGATTACCGTCCCCACCAACACTCAAAAGGCAAAGTATGGGGGATGTCCTTACAAATGCCAGATCAATATGGGGAGGCACAGAGTGGCCCACGCACGTTTCCCACTGAGAAGCTCTGCTTCCACTCACAGAACCTCAGAGGCTGCCCCACCACACCCAAAGCAGGGCAGCCGCTCTAGCGGAGGAGTGCACAGCCCCATGCTCCAAATTTCCTGGCTATTGTCAATTTGTCCAGCAAACCCTGTGTTATTTACACTTACGAGACTATTAATTTCCTTTCTTAATAACAAAAATCTGTCCGAGGTGGTTATAAAATGTGTATTTATTTACCTCTGGGACTCGGGCTAAGGGCAGCAGGAATGGACTTCGGGTTAGGGAGGAGGAAAGGGATGAGAAGAACTTCTGGTTTTCTTTTGCGTAAATGTCTCCAGCCCCCTGGGGCCAGTCCTCCCTGCTCTGGCGGATCTCAGGAACAGAGCTGTCAGGCACCCCCGATCACTCACTCACCTGAGGGTCCCAGGCCACCTAATACTCCCTGAGGCTGACCCAGGCCAAGCCAGGAAGTCATCTGCCTCTGGCAGGGAATCCGAGGATGCATGTGGCCTACCACATGCTTGTGGAAAGGGAATTTTATTGAAACACGAGCAGTACCAGGGCAGAGCCGGGTAGCTGGAGCCAAGTTGTAGGGTCATGGCCCATAATGCTTGGAGTGTCCCATCTGGCCCATCACAGAAAGTATTTGGACTCCTGGTCAGCGACAGTGTGAACATCATTTACAAGTAGGAGGTTGTTCTCATGGTCTGAGGAGTGTCTGCATGTTAAACACTGCTAGTTTCATCCTTCCAGAGAGCCTCCCCTGCTTGAAGGAAGGACGGTATATGCAGAGAGGAAGGTGATAAAGAAATGTACCTAAGGGCCTCTGTTCTACTTGTGATCCAAGCCCAGAAGAGAACAAGAGATCACAGGAGCCAGGGCACCAGGTCATGGGAGCAGAGCTGGGTGTAAAAATCAGGCAGGAGCCACATAATCAGAAAAGCCAGTGTGTTTCAGGTAAGGGTGAAGTTGCTGGAGAGAAAGGTGATTCCTCGGGGCCTACGAGGAGGCCTCAGAAGAAGCTTGGAAGCAATAGAAAAGCGTCATGATAATAGCAGCTTTTACTCCATGCTTAGTATAATTTTTGCCTATATTAACTCATTCAGTCCTTACAACATTATCCCCATTTTACTAATGAAAAAACTTGAGGCACAGCGTGATTTACTATCTCACTAAAGGTCATAGAACAATTTAGCACCAGAGCTCAGATCCTAACAGAGAGCCTGACACCCAAAACCCATATATTGACCCCAGTGCTGAAATGAGGCTACAGAAATAGGACAGGGCACAGGTGAGTTTCTTCCTGGAGAACTGGAGTCACCGGGTGAGAGTGGCATTTGAGGGAAAGTTGCTGGTGAAGGACAGAGAGAGGCTCAAGCCAAGGAGACAGCAGAACCAGCCGCAGTAGTCCCATAGGACCACAGGAGAGGAGCCTGAACCAAGATGGCGGCGGTGGCAAGAGGCGGGAAGGCGGGAAGGCAGGCAGGAAGGCAGGCAGGAAGGCGGGAAGGAAGGCGGGAAGGCGGGCGGGAAGGCAGGCGGGAAGGAAGGCGGGAAGGAAGGCGGGAAGGAAGGCGGGAAGGCGGGAAGGCGGGAAGGCGGGAAGGCGGGCGGGAAGGCGGGAAGGCCGGAAGGCGGGAAGGCGGGCGGGAAGGCGGGAAGGCCGGAAGGCGGGAAGGCGGGCGGGAAGGCGGGAAGGCCGGAAGGCCGGAAGGGGGGAAGGCGGGCGGGAAGGAAGGCGGGAAGGAAGGCGGGAAGGAGGGCGGGAAGGCGGGCGGGAAGGAAGGCGGGAAGGAAGGCGGGAAGGCGGGAAGGCGGGAAGGCGGGCGGGAGGGCGGGAAGGCCGGAAGGCGGGAAGGCGGGCGGGAAGGCCGGAAGGCGGGAAGGCGGAAGGCGGGCGGGAAGGAGGGCGGGCGGGCGGGAAGGAGGGCGGGCGGGCGGAAAGGCGGGGCCGGCCGCGACTGAGACCTCACCGGGACGGGCTGTGGATGCCGCGTACCTGGCTCCTCGCGCGCGTCTCCCCTCTTCCGCTTGCTGGGAAGTGTTCGCGCGACTCCCGGCTTTAGAGCGAGGCCTTGACATCTCCTCCTCTCCACCCTCCGCCCAGCCGGGACGCCGCCCTCCGCAGGCCGCCCGCGGGGAACTCTGGGAAGCCGGAGCCGCGTGGCGCCCACGGTGGAGGGCGTGGGCTGCCGGCTGCAGGAGAGGAGACGTCCTGTCAGCGGGGGGAACGGCAGTCCGGGGCACAGGAAAGGCTCGCGGCTGGAAAGGTCATCGGCGAAGAGGCGCTAATGACAGCATGAGAATAGACGAGCTCCCCGGGAGGGGCCTGCGGGCGAGCGGCGACGAGGGCTCAAAGCCGCTCATTGTTGGGCCACAGCGGCGGGCAGGAAAGAGGAGAAGAGCCGCGCGGCTGCGGGGCTGACGGACGGACACCCTTATCAGCTGCGCAGGAACTCTCGCAGCCGGCCCCACCGCTCCCGAGGGCTTTCTGCGGAAAGCGATCCCCTTGGGAGGAGGAGAGGCACTCGGGCAGCCTGGGGGGAACTCCAGCGAGGTTCCCCTGCCTGAGGATGCCTCAGTTTCCCCACCGAACCTTCTTTCCGAAGCTCGGGATTTGGACCTTGTGAGGACAGGTCACCCCTCCCAGGAAGAGCACTATCACTTGGGTACACCGGGAGTGGACAAAGGCGCTGTATACGGGTTTCGGTACAGGGTCCAAGGGCTAGAGTCAGGTCACCCAACTCACAAAAGCACAACAGGACAAGCATGTTGGGTAATTTTGCCAAAAGGCAAATCACGTCGTGGGTGATAGGCCTCATGGTGGTGTTTATTCCCTGACCAGCTGACCAACAGGCCAACCGTGAACCCCATGTGAACTCTGTAGGCCCAATGGGCAGTCCACACAGGGCTACGCTGCCTTCCTTAACCACTGAGCAGGGCACGGACTGGGCCCGTGGCCAGCATGCACTTTCCTGACATGCAGTGTCCAGGGTTGGGAGTTGTAGGAGAAGGGGGAGTGTGCACAGATGAGCCTTCAGGCGGAGGTGACACTGTGTAGGTGACCCTGGGGCTAGGGCACAAGATCCTGAGGAGCCTGGAGGAGGAGCCATTTGGGTCACCCCGGGGGGATGCAGAGGTCTTCAGCAGAGGTGGGACAAGGGCCTCTAGGGGGGGGGCATGGAGGAAGCAGCGGGGGAAGGAGGAGAAGACTGGACTGGCTGGTTCCTGGCTGCTGGGCAGACAAGAGAGAGAGCTCTGGGTGGGCTGGAAGCTAACCCCGAAGATGTCCAGTTGAAAGCCAGAAAAGAAGTGCTTGTGCCCCTTGCAAAAGCTGCAATAAAAGGAGACTACAAAGCAGACTTTGAATCCCAGCTCTGCCACTGAGGAGCCTTGGCCTCGGGACATTGCTTAGCCTTCGTAAATCTCAGTTTCCTCATCTACAAAGTCAGGGTGGCCGCTTTCTGAGTGCTTAGCAGGGTGCTCCTTACACACTGATTACACACTCCTTACTTCACCTGAGTTACTGAAATGCCTATTTGTAGGAATATTAGAGAGGTGGAGTCTCCCTAGGAACTGACCCCACTGGGCCCTGACCCAGGGACACTAAACTGAGAATCTGCTGACAAAATAAATCCTTCCTCTGCTCTCCGTGAGCCAGCGACTGGGCTGATTCAGCCACAGCTGCAGGAACCAGACAGTTCAGGGGGTCAGGAAGCCCAAGGACAAGCTGAAGGGTGCAGTGGGGACCTGTGACGGACAGGGGTCAGTAGAGAGCCAGAAGACTGGGCCCAGACCCCAGGCCGGGTTCTGAGTAGGGAAGAGCCCGCACAGGTAGCCACCCTAATGGAAAAACCAGCAAGACCTCCTCCACTGGGGAGTGGTCAGGCAGTGACATGGGTGCTTCTCTCTCCCCTGGCAAGCAGAAGTTCAGTGAGGGCAGAGGCCGCTCTGCCTGGCTCCTACGGTATCCCCAAGGGCTGCCCCCAGCAAGGGCTGAGGGGACCTGCCTCTGGTGCCTTTTACCACCTTTCAAGCTCTGGCTGCCAAGGGCAACCAAGGCCACCTTCCCCTTCACCTGGCCTAGCCTTGGCAGCCTCCTGTGGCAGCATTAGGTCAAGGTCCGGGGCAGAAATGCAAAGGTAAGTGTTGGGGCACTGTCCCCTGCTCTCGCTTCCATAAGAACTGACCTGTGTCCCAATAGGCACCAGGCACTGCTGCAAGGGCCGTGTGAACATCAATCGCGTTGTCGGATCTGAACAAAACCAATTTTACAGGTAAGAACACTGAGGCACAGAAATGCTGAGAGACTTGCCCCAGGTCATCCGGCCAGCAAACACCAAATGGGGGCCAGATGATTGGAGGCCAGTGGTCCTGTAGAGGAGGGGGCCCTGGGCTTGGGGCTGCTGGGCAAACTGGCAGGCAAGGGAGCCCCCACACAGCAGCACCGTGCCCAGGAGGAAGGCCGGGCAGGTGGGGGCAACTCGGGCAGTGGGTTGCCTGCACCAACTTCCTCCTCACATCTTTGTTCTGGACCTGCCATGGAGGTTGATACCGCCAGGAGGGAGTGCAGACTGGGATCGGATGGAGATCCTTGCAAATCTACCTGCTTTTTAGTGGAAATTTTTCCACTATTGGAGAATCTCAGGGCTAAGATTCAAAATGCTAAGCGCCCAAGGACAATTTGTAAGATGAAAAAAAAAAAAAAAAAAAAAAAAACTGTTTTGGGGTTTCAGTGGCTGAGATTTAGAGATGAAACCTAAAATATATTTTGTCCACAGAGAATTGGGAGCATCCTGGCCAAAGATTACAAAAGTCAACCATTTGTAAAACTCTACTCCTATATTATTTTAACCTGCTTTCCCCCCTCAGTTATGTAAAAGACCTAGAAGAAAACAACTTGGAGATTTTCTTGACTAACATTTTGTATTCTGCCCCTCTTCCCTGTGAATATGGTAATACCTTGATCAAAGGGTTAAGTCCAGGGGGAAAATAGCCGCCTCTGTAGCAATTAATATGAGTGACCAGGTAAGTCTATTTCCAACATTTCCTATAGAAAGAAAACGGCTCAGGTATTCTCGATGTCCAACTGAATACTTTTGGTTTTCCTCTTAAGATGGCCCTCTATTTCCGGTTTCAACTTTACCATCAAATGTCCCACAGAGCACCCTGGGCATTTGGTTCGCTGGTCAGAACCCCAACTCGCACGGGGCCTCCCTGAACTTCACATACCATGCTTGGTTTTATCGGAAATGACATCAGCATGGAGGTGAACATACATATGCTTTCAATATGTCATCAATCCATGTTACATTTGGGGAACATTTAGCAACAACAACAAAATTGGAACCTTGAATTCTGGAGAAAATTAAACTACGGGAAAATGTTTTCAGTCAGGGCTCACTAAGCCACACTCTCCAGTCATCCATAAACTGACCTTCAGAACAGAGCTGAGAGGTTTGCAGGTCCAAAAGAGGGGCCAAGGACACTAATTTGAGCATTTCTCACTCTTGCACAAAGGAAATGTTCAAAGAAAAGCAGACATGTCATTCTCTGCTACAAAAAGCCTGAGAGTCCCTCACACCACTGCGATTCTTAGAGAATTAGGGTTTTTCTTCCCCACAGGATGTGAAAGTGGAAATGAGCGGAAATTTTCTCAGTTTATCCTTGTTCCATCAGAAACAGTAATGGAGAGCCTCTTTGATTGCTGTAATATTTCAAAATGCCTAAAGAAATGGTGCATCAGTTTACGACGTCCTTTGGGCTACGATTGTATCAACTCTGAGTGCACAGAGATGATTAGAGATTAATAAGGAGAGCTGATAGTTCATACTTTTGGGGGGTTAATTACTACCAAGCAAACAAAGTTTGTTTCTGAGGAAAACCTTTTAAATTATGGGGTCTGTGAGGGGAAACTGAGTAACAGAGCCATTACAGATGAAGATTCAAGCCAGACCACTATTTCTGGTTTCAGGTGGGCCAGCACCAACATAAGCAGGGTCCAGCCCTCAACGTAGAGGAAACAGATTTCTCACTGCTTTCAGATTAACTTGTGTTTTGATGATGTTTTGAGTGCATTTTATGTTTCCAAACCTTGCTCAAAGGCTGTGCATAACATGGCTTGTTTTGCCATCTGGATGCTTAGAGAAAACAGAGAAGTAGATTTGGAAGTAAAAGATATTTAATTGAATTGGCTTTTGTTTTGACAGATGTTTTATACAGTACTTTGTCTGTTCAGGGCAAGATGTTCCAATAAATATTGGATAAGTGGGAGAGAAAATTTACTATGAGGCCATAAATCAATTGGCAAGAGGTCGTAAACTGCAAGATTGGTACTCAAAGCATTTATTAGATTATCAGAATCTAAGATTGATCTGTAGCTTTATCTACCTTCCCTTATCCATCATTTTTATGGGACATGAAAAAGACTTACAAGGGATTAATTGCATTTAAAAAAAATTAAAGTATGGGTTTCAGACAAAGCAGTATGGCACAGTATGGAGCCAGATTAAAATACTGTAAGTGATAAACCAAGAAAGAGATCCAAAATAGAAACATTATTGTCTTTTCATAAGAGAGAATTTCCAGTTTAATAGAAAATTAAATACATAGAGAAATCCTGGCAGCCTTACAATACAGAGCGGTCACAGAGGCAGCTTCATCTACCCCTCTCCTTTGTCCTACCCCGATCTGAAGAGTTAAGGGCCTCCTCCACACCTCAGCCAGGCCAGGTACTTGCGACCCTCTTCCCACCAAAAATGATGTGGAAGACTTCTGTGGTTTTTTTTGCTTTTTGAAGAAATATTTTTATTAACAGAGCGGTATATAATTTTAACTTATGATGCTCACATTTCATAAACTCCTTGGGAACAGGAGTCAGGTCTCATTTTTGGTACCTTTTTCTAAGCACCAATAAACATTTGTCTGCAGACTTCAGAAAGTTCCAGAGACTTCTGTGTGTCTCAAGTGTGTGACACACACACCCGACCTCGTGTATCTGCAGTGTGCCAGGCCTCTGCATCCACGTGCTGCAGATGAGGCAAAGTAAGAAAACCAGGCATTGGAGGATGGGAAGACACCTGCCTTGTGGGAGGTCCAGGCTTGTTTTCTCTGGGGCTGCATCCACAGGAGGCAGAGCCAGGCCAGGTTGTGGAGCCACCCGAGGGTGCATGGTTTGAGGAGGCACTTGCTCTCGGGCTACCAGAATCACTGGAAGAGGGAGGAGATTTGCCGGAGGAGTGGATGCCCAAGGAGGATAAGAGAAGAGAGGGCAATGAGGACACAATGATCCAACCTGCAACTCCTATGTGCGCTCAATGAATGGCAGCAGGGGCCTGGGGACACACGGGGCCCGGAGACAGGCTGGCCCCACACGCAAGTTTGACTGACCCCAAGTGTGGTGCAGACTGAGGCTCTGAGAATAAGGCATCTAGGTAGAATGCAGGGCACTGTTTAATTTGAATTTCAGAATCAACAACTAAGTTCTTAGCAGAAGTATGTCACAAATAATACATGGGACATTATGTTTGAAAGGTATTTGTTGTTTTTCTGAAATTCAAATCTAACTGCCCTGTGTCTTTGTTTGCTAATTCTGGCAACTTCATCTGAACAGAGCCAACAAAAGAGTGAACGGGGACAGAAGGGATGGAGAGCTACTGAGGAAGGTGTCAAGGGAGATTCAGAGAGAGTCAGACTGCCTCACGCAGAGTGATCATCTGTACTCAGAGGAAAGGGATGGAAAGACTCAAGGAGCCCAGGAAAATTCCGAGCAGTGGCTCTCAATGCACGACACACATCGGAGCCTCCCAGAGGAGCTGTTGAAATGTACAGTGCCTGGAGCCCCAGCTCAGAGAGGTTGACCAAACTGGTTGCCATGTGGCCTAGGTATTAGCATTTGTTAACGCTCCCTGTGTGGTTCTCATGTCAGACAGTTACAAACCTCTGCTTGAGTGGCTCCAAAATCCAGTCCTCCAAGGCAGAGGATCAGGCAGATCTGGGCTTGAGATTCAACTCTATCATTTCCTAGCTGTGTCCCTGAACTGTGTCTATGTCACCTTCTGTAAAACAGAGATACGCATATTTCTACACTATAAGGTTGTTGTACAGATTGCTTCAGACTTCCAGTTAAACACTGAAGAGTAAATGCAAGCATGTAAATCCATTCTACCCCGACTCCCTCTGAAATGATAGTGCAAGGATAAAAACACTCCCCTCAGGCATTTGCTCCTTAGAGAAGGCTGATATGAAACTACCCAAAGAGGGAAGGAGCCAAAAACCTGCAAATTTACGCCACTGAGCCCCAATAAGGTACAGAAATGGAGGCAATGGAACTCAGCATCAGCCTGAGAGATGGGCTAGAAACCAGAGGATCCGTTGACGCCTGCACAGGGAGTAGAGAGACCCCTGGCACTTTCCCAACCCCTGCATTTGGGGATCCCCCTGGAGAGGGAGATGGGGGCCTCAGGACATTCAGTAGGACTCAAGGATGCTCCATGAAGGAGCGCAGAGGCAGCTGATTAAAAGTAGGGGCTTGAGGAGAGACTGCAGCCCAGACTATGTCCTGAATGCTGGCCGCCAGGCACACACACCAAAGGCAGAAGACTTTCTGAAAGACTGAGGCTGACGCTTGGGGAATGTCCCAAAGACTGGGGTGCCGCCTTCACGAGACCTGCTAGTAGGGCCCCCTTGACTGTGTGTAGCTCACTGGACAGCAAGGGTAGAGATGAGCAGAAAGCCTCCAACGTGAGAGTAAGCAAAAACAAATGGAGGTAGGTGTGCGTGTGTGTACACGTGTGTGCGCGCGTGTGCACGTGAAAGAAACAGATGATGCAAAGAAAAAACAAAATGAAAAAATCTAGTGAATATGAATTAAAATATTTACAATAATCTTCCAGAAGAAGGATCTGGAGTCAGAATGGCATTGGATTTCTTAATAGCTAGAAGCTAAGAGTATGATCACCGAAGCCTTCCAAATCCTGAGGGATGGTGACTTCCTACTTTGAATTTTATACCCAGCCAAGCAAGAAGCCCTCTTTCCCTGAAAATAAGACCTAGCCAGAAAATAATCAGCCTTGAAAACTAGAGATCAAAAGTGCCAGCCCCAATCAGCCTGTCCTCGCCTCACCCACCTTACACAGTAGCCACTGAGCAAGAGAATGGTGATGACGGGTGAAGCAAGGATGGGCTGGCTGGGGCTGGCGCTTTTGATCTCTAGTTTACAAGGCTGGTTATTTTCCTGCTAGGTCTTATTTTAGGGGAAACAGAATTAGGAGTAAAGGCAGGAGAAAACTACCAGACAGAGACATAAGGTATTAAAACCCTCATGTCCTGTGCCGCTCTGTTGCTGCTGCTACATTTGGTGGAAGACTGTGCCATCAACACTTTCAAGAAAACCAAGGAGGACCAAGACATGGACATGGAAATCAGAACAGACACAGGAGAGAAGCAGAGAGAAGCCCCAGGCTGAGAGTGGAGAGGTCTCAGAGTGACAGTGTGTGGCAGACTAAGACACAGAGGGCCTTGGGGGGATGGCTTCAAGTCAGGGGGCCAAGTGACAGTTTGTTTGACTTCTATGGAGAGGAGCCTTATGCTTTTGTGAGAAAGTCTGAGACTTCAGTTTCTATGCACATGGAGAATTAATCAAATAAATAAAGTGACTGTGGATTCCGAAGCAAACCGAAGTCTTTTTTTATTTTTTATTTTTTGGTAGCTGGAGTCGAACTCAGGACCTTGTGCTTGCCGGGCAGGTGCTGTGCCACTGAGCTATATCCCCTGCAAACCGATATCTTATACAGAAGGAAATGTAATCTTCTGAAACTGAAATATTGTCAATGAAGAATTTGTTTATAGCCATTATAATGTAAGCACTGAATAATTAATCAGAAATTGGGAGGGTGAGGTAAGAAAAGTGTGAGAGGTTGTGTGGGATGTAGGACTAAACCACATTCTTCAGTCAGTAGGTAATGTCTACTTTACAACTGAAATAATACCACTATAAACATATTATTTAGAAATCTGGAAATAAATAATGAAGAAACAAAATAGTTGCCTTAGGGATGAGACAGAGTTGCAAGAAGGATTACTGTTTTTCATTATAAATCTGCCAGTTTTGTTTGACTTTTTAATATTATACACATGTATTTCTTCACGGTAGGTCTTAATACAATGCTTTGAATTTAGTAAGAGCTTGATGAGTGGTGGCTACTATTACAGGTTGAATATCCCTTATCAAAATGCTTGAAATCAGAAGTGTATAGAATTTTGGGATTTTTGCGGGGTTGGAGAATATTTGCATATATATGATGAGATATCTTGGGTATGGGACCCAGTCTAAATTATGTTTCATATACAGAGGCTGAATGTATTTTTACACAAAAATATTTGTAAAGAGCTTGTGCAGAAAGTGAAGTTTTATTTTATAGAATTTTTCACTTGTAGCGTCGTGTCAGATTGCAGATTTTTGGATTAGGGATGCTTGACCTGTATCAAGTCCTACATCTGAAATGGGACTGATGAAGACATTGTGAATTCCCCAATGCTTCCTCCTCCCAAAACTATCAGCAGCAGAACCAGGCTTTCTTTACTCAAGGCATTTAAAAAGGGTGCCTGGGTCATCCTAGTCCATGAGCTTGCACCCTGGCTGGGACTTGAAGAACAAGTGTGTACATCACCACACTTCCGTGAGGACCAGGCAGTGAGGTCCCAACAGTTATCAAACCTGCTTCTGACCGAGATGTCCCTCCTGTGTCACACCGTCAATGCCAAAGTGGGTCATAAATATTGTTAATTTTTAACGCACACATGTTTAGACTCTCCAGATGTAACAAATACATTTCAACACATTTCCCTTTTTTATTTTCAACTTTTAGGGTACAGCCTGTATTCGTATGTAAATTCCTAACAGCTGTCAACAGGATCACTCAAAGAACTGCGGTCACCGCTGCTTAGCTATCTTTACTTCTGTCGAGTTTTCCATAGAGTTGCATCACCTCCCTTCGGTGCTTTCCTGAATAACTGATGGCCACACTGCTCTCGACAACCAGTTTAGTGAGCAGAGCTGGGAAGTAGGTCTTCTGCCTTTACTGCCACTGGCATCCCTAGCTGGGGTCAGCCACGCTGAAGAAGTTCATGGGATTACAGTGCTGTGGGCTGCTAAAGGGTCCTTTCTGAAAATAAAATAATGAAAAATTAAGCTCAGCTGGATTCTGATTTAATAGTAACTGGCAAGCTAACTATATTATTTTTGAACACACAGACATAAACTTGATATGAATAATAAAACTGAAGTAGAACATGGACAAAGGAAATATAAAATTCACCTAATCTTCAAAAGAAATTCTATACTTGAATAATTAACTAGGCTCTATTTATAAAACTAGAATAATTGAAAACAGGATTTTCAGTTGATTCATATAGCCTCTGAAATATTTATTATTGCAAGTCGAAAAGATCTGTCTGGGGTTTGTCACTGAAAATGTCTAAACTCGGTGTCCAGATGTTTATTTAAGTTGCTCCCACCGAGTTCCAATGTCAATACCAGGGGTTATCAGAGAGCATCGCTGTGTATCTTCCTTGACAAATATTCTCATTTCTTCTTCATCTTTGATGTTTCCTTTCATTAAAATTCCTGGCCCATAGCCACAGAAATCTGCTGGGCTTGCACAAAAAATTAGTCTACAGATCTGACATCTGATGATGTCTTACGTCTCCACAAAGATAATATTTATCAGCAGCTATCACTTAGGGATTACAATCAGCAGCTGAGAGTCAGTTTAAGAGAATAAAAAAGAATACAGAATCTAGATTTTAGAATGCCTAACTTGCAGATGCTGACTTCATGCCTAGTCTTTCTCCTTATTGATACGTAAGGCGAAGTTAGAGGGGGCAGTGGGACGTCCCACCCACGCCCACGGCATTCTATCCCCTCCTGCGCCCTCACGCACTCCGTCTTCTTTTGAAAACCTTATGTAAAATGACTTTAAAATAAAGAAAACCAGGCTTTCTGTCAAAACTCACTTCCCAAAGTTTCTGCAGAATAAGGCTCCAGGGAGAACGCTTTAAAGATGTATTACACGATGTCCTCCTCCTTTGTGTGAAACAGCAAAAGATAAAATTAGTGTATTTCTGAACCGAACAGACGGGATTTTTTTTTTAATCAGCTGCACAAAAAAAACACACTCCAAAAATTCCTCTTTCCCAAAGCAAGCTGAATTTTACCCAAGTTGTTAAACACCTAAAACCCAGGGAAAGGGGACGAGAGCAAATGAAGTTTGAGTGAATTTTCCGAAGAGCCATGTGGCTCAGAAGCTGGTCCAGGGGCCGGTGATATCGCTCAGTGGCATAAGTGCCTGCCTGGCAAGCGCAAGGTCCTGAGTTCAACCCCTGGTACCCACATTAAAAAAAAAAAAAAAAAAAGGAAGCCTGGTCCAGTCCTCCCAGCTGGGATCAGACGGGGGCTAGGATCAGCAGGAGCTGAGCACTCATCACCCTCTGCTGCTCGTCCCGATCACTACGAAAAATTAAATCTCATTTAAACCCCCATACAGAGTGAAGGAAAAGTCTGGCACCAACGTCACAGACCGGCCATGACACTGCATAATGCCCTCCAGAAGGAAATCACTCCTAGGAGCTGTGGGTGGACTCATGAGGAGGTGTCACCTCCAGGAAAATCCCCTTGATTAAAAACCAAGATTCATAACCTCATGTGTACAGCCTGAGAGGTAACTTCCTAGCACAAAGTAGTTGTTCAATAAATGTATATTGGTTTTTCAATGAACTAGATCTAATCCAGCATTTCTCTATTAACAGTTATAACATAAAATTGGGTCTCCAGGTAAATACATTTGGGAAACATTGGTTTAAATGGGCTGTTTACCCAGGACCTCTTAAAATCTCTGATCTGTTAAAGTGATTTTGAATTTCCAAGGGAGAGAGAGTAAAGGGGGCAGAGATTATGCTGTATTTCCCCCCAAAAATTTGGTTTTACCACTAAATTCCATTTTTCTCAGGACTTCTGCTTTAAGAGACATGTTTTGGGACATGTCCAACTCCTTCATGTTAGAAAATAGACAATTCAAACCCCAAGAATTTAAGCCAAGCACTCAGCTTGTTATAGCATGGCAAGAACTCTGTCATCTTCCCACCTCTTCTCTGCCACACAAATTATCTTTATTCCCAGCCCCAACACTTCTGTTGCTCTCACGTTAAAAGACTTATCTTTATTTCAAGTTGAACCCAAAGGAAACACACTTTTAAACTGCCCCCTTGCCATGACGCAGCTTTACCTGTGGCATGCGGTAACGATTCCCGTGCTGTGTGCTCTCTGTTGAATATGGAAGAACGCGAGAAAGAGTTAACACTTGACAGGGAGTAGGGGTGAGTAGAATCCACATTCCCACAGCACCCTTCCACTATGCTTCCGCAGTCATAATTACTAGCATTCCCTACTGGACTGTTATTTTAAGAGGCCAGGGAATCAGCCCTACAGTCTGGCATATGCTAAGGAACAGATGTCAGCAGCCACCGTGGAAATGAATGGACGACCAATCAAAAAACCTACAGGCTGTATCTTGCTGTAAAGTACTTCTCAGCTCTTTGGAGGAAAGAATAGCTAAAGACCCCACAGCTGCCTATGGCTCCAGAACACCCAAGGGGGAAATGATTTCTGTTTCCAACAAAGATCCAGGCTGAGGCACTGGGGCCAGGCTGAGGACCACGGACAGGGCAATGGTCCAGCTCCTCCCGGGGCATAGCGCTGACTTTGGTGGTTTCATAAAAGAATGTCAAAAATAGAAATGCACACGTCTGTCGTCCCAGCATTCGGGAGGCTGAGGCAGGAGGGTTGCAAAAAGTTCGAGGCCAGCCTGGGCTACATAATGAGATCAAGGCCAGCCTGAACTACACAGCAAGACCTTGTCTCAAAAAAAAAGAAAAGAAAAGAAAAGAAACGGTGGGGTCCAAAACCAGTTAGATAAAAGTTTGCACACTGGATTGTTTCTTTAATGGTCATACTTTCTAAATATAGAACTGAGTTGAGGACAGAGACATGCACCAGGGATAGGTCTCTAAAGTCAACCTTGTTAGGAAGCTAACTTTGTGTGAAAATCTGGAAACGGTTAACTGTACTTGGGAGGAACATTTGATGCATAACTTAGGCCCAGCCCCCTAGTGGTGAAAGTTGACAGCATTTCTCAAGTGTTCTCTGGGTAGAAAGTGTTTGGTGCCCTTGGAAATTTCTGGATGGGCACTGTCCCTTCCTGGTCAATGTGAATTTTAACTAATGTAGAAAATTCCTTTTAACCTTAATAACCTGCATAATGCTTCCATGTGCAAATTATTCTGGAAAGAAATGTGTCAAATCTGTTTGGACTCTGGATTTCTTCCCACGCCAAAAAATTCTTAAAAAATAGATGTGGTTAAGAGCACTTGAAGAACCTGTGTAACACTAGTGTTATTCTCAATTAAGTGAATATTTTCTAAGGGTGAGAAATTTATTTTTCTTTCTTTTTAAGGATGAGCATCATGCCCGAGCAGCAGTCACACACACACACCCACGAACTCAGCCCAGGTGTGGGCCCTGGGATCGGGCAAGTGGGCAGCTCTGTGGGAGGAATGTGGCGGGACCTCCGGATGAGAAAATCCATCTGGGAGTTGAGAAATCTGGATTCAATTCTTGGCTCCATCTCTAGCTCACCGCATAAAGAAGGGGGCACCCTGGCTAATCTCTCTGTCCTTCACTCCATCCTCTTTATGACGATCGTATCTGGCCTCTCCCTGCCTCTCAGGAATGCCATGTCAGCAGATGCAGGACACGGAGCCCATTAGCTGTAGGCAGCAGAGAGCTGTGCCCGGCCCCCCTGCCCCCTGCCCCAGCCTGTCTCACAAATTAATGTCTCTGGTCACCCGAGGTCTGTCGGAGACAGTGCAGATCAATTTCAGACAAGTCAAAGCTCCTGCCTGTGATGATGAGGCAAAATCACATTTCTTCAGTGAAGCACGAGTTTTGTCTCACTGAGTAAAAACATGAACATGAAAAGAAGTATCATGAAAAGAAGACGCATGCAGGGAGGAGACCTATCACAGAAGACACGCCAGAGAGTCAGGAAGCTTGCTTGGGTCTGTCCTGGTTCTGGCACCTTTGAGAACTAGGACACAATCCCTAGGATAGCAGCTACCGTGTACTGGGGCCTCCAGTGTGCTGGGCCCCAGGTAAGTAAGAAGGAACTCATGGATGGGTGCTGGTGCAGACAGAGTCGGTACTCGGTAAATGTTAGCTGTTGATTAATAACTATACGAGATAGGTCTCCTTATTTGCATCACGCAGATGAGAAAACCAGGGACGGAGAAGAGGCTGCCCTACTGTGCTACTGTGCCCCCCAACCCTTCCGGCCTCCCCAGCTGCTGTTAAGCGCTGCCAGACCAGGCCTCACCCGCCACTCTCTCTGGGGTCTGCTTCTGGCCGGCCGAGCCCACCATTCCTTATGGGGCAGCCCCCATCCAGTGACTGATCAGACACAGGGAAAAGGCCTGGCTTCTTCTATTCCCTTCCCTGGGCTGCTGTAACAAATTACCACAAACCGGCTGGCTCAGAACAGTTTTATTCCCTCACAGTTGTGGGGCTGGAAGTCTGAAATCAAAGCGTCCAGGTTGGTCCTTCCCCATCCACGTCCTGGGTGTTCCTCAGTTCCCAGATGCCTTACTCCATCCTCGGCCCTGTCTTCACCACCCGACTCCCCACAAGTCTGGGTGTCTGTCGGTCTCCCTCCTTTCTGAGGACCACAGCCACTGGATTCAGGACTTGCTCTACAGACAGGGCAACCTTATCTTGAAATTCTTCATTTAATTACATTTGCAAAGACCTTATTTGCAAGCAGGGTCACATTCACAGGGATGAAGGGTTAGGACTCAGTCATTTTTGGGGGGCCATTATTCACCCTTTACAGCCCTAGAAGTGTCCGAGCTCCAGAGCTCTCTGAGGGCGCCTGAGCCCCTGGTGCGACTTCGTCACAGCCCACAGTCTCCACTTCCAGTTCTGCCTCCTTCCCTGCCTCCCCGGTGCTTCCCCTGCACGACTCATCTGCCCCGCAGTGTCTGCAACCTTAGTACACATTTCACAGTCCCTGAGATGTCACTCTGTGCTCCATATATATTCTTTTAAAAGCATCTGAATTCTAACCCAGCTCTGCCCTTACTCTGAGTACCTCTGACCCACATACCCAACTTCTCCATTTCCCGGATGTGCAAATTGCCCCGCCTCTTCCTTTGCTGCTGCTGCCTCTTACCATCCCCCATCCCCTCCCTCCACACCCTCTGAGGTCCAAAGCCCACTTCAAACCCCTTCATTCCTGGAAGCTCCTTGGCCCCGATGGCTGACCGAGGTGCTTAGTCCTCTCTTCAGGGCTGCACTCTGTCTGCTTTGGACGGAAATGACATGGTGAGGCAGGACTGCAGCGCAGCCTGAGTCTGCTGTGTGGCAGGCCAGCCCCGCTCACCTGCATTTTGTCGACTGCTGCATCAATGCAGCTCCTCTGTGCTCCCCAGCATAGCTAACCAATGAGCTGCAGCCGCCTCCTCTGTGCAGGTGCCTCGGCCTCCATCTTGTCACGCATGCCCTTCTCCCAAGCTCAGTTTTTCCTTCCCCAGGTCGCCCAGACCTGGATGCATGTTGCCCGGCTGACCCCCAAGGCCCAGGTGCAAAGTCAAGTGCAAACGTCATCCTCCCGTCAAGACTCTTCTCTCCCCTAAGCTCACTTCCTCCTACCTGGCTCCTTCAGGAGCCCCCGTGCTGCAGCGGCCCCTTGCACTGTGACTGAACGCCCAGGTCGACGCGTCACAGGTGCTGCTTCTCTGACGCATGACGTGAAGCCACTCCCTAGTGCGCCATACAGATGGTCAAGCTGACTCTCCTGTTCGCCTCTCTAACATGATGACGACGACGATGAGAGTTGGGACAGAAAGAATCAGGAGGGAGCCTGGCTCAGGGAAACAGGCTGGTGAGGGGAGGTGCGAAGTCACAGTGGTCGTCCCCACAGGCCTGCTCAGGGGATACTATGAGCGCTCTCCATTTTGCAGCCAAGAGCAGTCAAGTCTTTCACCCAACAGAACCCAGTGAGCTGAGCCAGGTGCCACAGAGTCTGCGGGCAAGGAGTGGCTGTGGAAGGCAGGATCGCGGAACCACCAGGAAGAGTGAGGGAAAGAGGGGACACCCATCCTGTCCCCTGTTCTTCCTGTCGCTGAGCCATGCAGGCCACAGTCTGTCAGAGCACTGCTGTCGGGCCGAGGGGTGAGGTCCACCCGCACCAGCCCCTCAGCGGATGTCCAGCCGGGACTGGAAACAGGAGAGGCAGGGTGGGAAGCTGAAGAGGGGCCGCTTACAGGAAAACAGGTGCAAGTGACCTTGACAGGGTCCCTTGCTCCGGCCCTCCAGGTTCCCTCCCTGGAGAACGCAGGGACAGGGGCGAGAGCGAAGGAGGCCCCAGGTGCTGAGTCACTCCCCCAGCTAGGGGCTGCTCCAGACCGGAAGTGAGGGGTGCAGCCTCCTCTCCCTCTGCGTTCCTCCTCTCATTCCATTTATCTGTGCCTCCAGTCACCCAAACCTTCCTGAGTGCCTACTATGTGTCTAGCACTATTCCAGGCTGGGGATACGATACACAAATAAAATCCCTGCACTCTGTTTTAGTAGGGGAAGTCAGGCAAAACAAGAAAACATGCGAGTCTACGAAGAAAAGTAAAGCAGCCAAGGGGGGGTTATTCTGTAGTCTCCGGCACCCACCCTAAGGTGCATCTGACCGGACCTGCGGGAGGAGGGCACACATGAGGCAGAGGGAGCCGCTGTGCACCCGCCTCGAGGTAGGAGGGGCTCTCTCCTGTCACCGTAGTGACAATGGGGCCCAGCGGCTGGGATGCCAGGCAGGTCTGTGGAGTTTTGGGGGTCCTCTCGCAGACTTCAGCTTTTACTCTATGTTGGACAGGAGCCACTAGGGGCTTCGGGCAGGGCCTTGTGATTTTCTTTGAAGAGACATTCTGAGAGGTACGGACCATGTCCAATTCCTCACCTTAGAAAACAGTACACTCAATTCCCAATAAGTGACACAGCCAGTAACATTCAGTGTGCTAATACCATGTTTCCCCAAAAATAAGACCTAGCTGGAATCAGCCTTGAAAACTAGAGATCAAAAATGCCAGCCCCGATCAGCCTACCCTTGCCCCATCTACCATAACAGAGTAGCCACCAAGCAAGAGAATAGTGAGGTCACGCCTTCTGTGTGACACTGGCCATCACCATGGTAACGACCAGCTAGGGCTTATTTTTCAATTAGACCTTATTTTTGGAGAAATGCCGTACCAAAGTGAGAACTCTGCCATCATTGCCCCCTGCCACCATCATGGTACATCCTGGTCCCTGCCCAAGAGCCCTGACTCTCCTCCGGGCAGTCTTGCTGCAGCCGAGTTGAGAAGTCAGCATGAGTAGTCGGCATTTAAATCCTGGGGGCTGCCCTGGTCACTGAGGGAAACAGAGAGTGAGCGCAGATGGAGAGCGCCCTGTTCAGTCACTGGGAAGATGAGAAGGGCTCTGCAGAGGACACTAAGAGGGAGCAGCCACTGAGCACCTGCAGGCAAGAGCGGTGCTCCAGAACCGGGAAAGTGTTTCCGGAATGAGCGATCAGCTACGCTAGGCACTGCTGAGAGACCGTGAAAAAACGAGCACTGGGAATCAGCTCTTGACTTTAGCAGCCTGGTCAGTGGTGACCTCAACAAAGCTTTTTTTTTTTTAATGGGGGCTGGCAGATGTTGGGATAAAGCACGAGTGAAGACAGTGCGACAGATAACGCTTTAGCGTGGAGCATCCCGCACTTCCTGGCTGCTTCCTCTCCTTGTCCTCCTTTGCTTTCCACTTCCCCTCTTCTCTCCCACCTTTCCATTTCCCATTCCTTTAAGGCCTACTTGCCTGCAGAGAAAAAAGCCATCTAATAAACTGATACACACTGAGCAATTAAAAGGCCTGGTCATACTAACTAGCAAGCAAAATACGTTGTGATCCCAAGCCCCTGGCACCCTTGGAGGGGTGCTGGGTGAGACGTCAGAGGTCGGGTGAGATGTCTGGGCAAGCTCGGGGGAGGAGAAGGGGCTCCGGAGGCGGGCGCATCCAAAACAGACCAAGTCAGGCAGCGAAAAGGAAAAACAGGGCCGCGTTTATAAATAACAAGACGCATGCTATCTACCCCTCCCAAATCAGAGTAACAGAACCTACTTGCAATAATTAAGACTCTCTAGAGAAATCAAACTTTTACATAGTTTCAGAATTAGAAAATAGATGTTGGGTGCTGTACTCTTTTCTGTAATTGTGCAAAACGTGTTAAGGAATTAATTTTAAGACAACAGCACAGAGAAGCAAAGGCCACTGGGCTAGGAAGGGAGTGGGCCTTGTCAGAGCCTGCTGCAGAATCATAGGCAAGTCTCCATGCTACCCATTTACAGTGGGTGGAATGAATTCTAAGCTCTCTTCCCTAAGAACTAAAGAATGATAATTCAAGATAAGATTTACCTTCCACTGCCAGCTATGTTTTTCCTAATGGTGCTTCAGTTTGAAAAGCAGCTAGAGGAGGTGAAAATCTTTTTGTTAAAAATCTAAGTGGAAGATATGCTTTCATTTTTACAAACAAGCACCAGCAGTGGTATATAATACAAGTATATGTGGTACTAATTAAGAAAACGGATGTATTTCTTAGGAATATTTTCAGACAATTTATAAGCTGAGTCTCTGCCTCTTAAATTTAAGGTACATTTCTGTGTGCCTTAAATAAGGCCTTGATTTACAACTTCTTTGTTTTAATAATGTGGAACTTTTGCGTACAAAGCTGGGGCTCTCCTTAGCTCAATGTCCTAACTTTCCCTTGTCAAAACAGTTAAGGAGTCTTTATTCTTCTGGGTTAATTTTAACACTAAATTAAAAGTTTCGTATGGTGGTGATTTTAAAACATTTCACTTCATATGGCAACACTGCTTCCCCTAAACCTGCTTCGTCATAATTGTTACCATCATTACGAGGTTCTTATATAAAATCTTTTAGCCCTCATGGGCCACACTTACGAAATTATGTTCAAAACATAGCCGGTACATTAGATAAGGGGCCACTGACCTCACCAAACAGACTTACTAGCCATGGGAATCTGTAACTTCCCTGGAGTCAAAGGAAACGGAGGCATTTAAGTTCTAAATCTCATAATCTAATGCTATTCCAGGGGCTCACCCTTGCTTTTAGCCTTCTTTTTTATCCCAAGTTTCTAAAGTCGCCTGGGTAGTAAAAAAAATATGGCGGATGTGTAAGAAGCAGGCAGAAACTCTCAACAAGTTGCAGTCCGGCCCCCGGGATATAGTGCGCAGAGCGCAGGAGGAAGGGAGGTGGCTCCCCTGGACCCAGGAAGGTTCTGAGGCGCAGTTCGGGCCCCACGGAGCGAGTGAAGAGTGGTTTCGAGGAAGAGGAAGGAGGAGACCGCGGCGCCTTCTCCCTGTGCCAGGAACCGCGGCGCGACAGAAGCGCAAATCTGCGGACACGCGGTGACAGCCGGCGCCCCGGGGCCCCGCGGAGGATCGCGAGACAGCGGCGGGCAGGGAGCGGCGGAGGATGCGCTGGCTGCGGTGAGCGCCTCTGAGGCCCAGCCGTCCCGCGCCGAGAGCGACTGGCCGGGCGCCATCGTGCGGGGTGCGGCGAAACAGCGCAGCGCCAGAGCACAGCGCTCGGGACTCAGGCCCGGCAAGTGCGCCGAGGGCGGCGGGCGGAGGAGACCGGTCTCCGGCTGAGCGTGCAGGCCTCTGCTCACCGCCCGCCAGACGGCCGCTCCGGGCTCGCTGGGACGGACCTGCGCGGGACAGGACTCTGTCACCCAGAGTCAACACCTGGAACTGACTCTTTTCTTTTTTCTTTTTCTCTCAGTCGTTTTTTTATTCTGGTGAAGGTGTTCTTTTTGGGGGGGGGCGGTTGTTTGTTTCTTTGCTTGTTTTGTTGTTTTTATCTTCGTTTTTCTTTTTGTTTGTCTGTTTGCTCTTTCCTTCTTTATTCTACCTGGTTTTTATATGAGTGTAAACAGAGCCTCTAACCTCCTTGTGATTGTGCTTCTGATCTGTTCTTCCTTTTATCAAGTCCTTCTCTTTTTCCCACCAGTCCTCTACACCAGTTTTCCAATGTCAACGGGATCCCTCTTGGTCCTCCAGCCTTACATCTAATTCCTTCCTCTTCTCCCAATTCTCTATTTCCTCCTTAACTCATTTTAAATTTAAACTCCTGAGGGCAAAATTGACATATTAAGGACTTCTATACTGCATATAATCGTTCTGGTGTGTATTAGATTTTGTTATATAACCACAACTCTATATGGTTAAAAATGGCAAATAACTGGTTAGCTCAGACTGTAATTTTCTAGGCTGTGTTTGATGCTTTAGGTACCATTATACCCAAAAGTGACATAATTGTTCTAAACAGCTGTTCTTCCTGGTATTCCATGACTGAGATTGACTAAGGGTCACAGAAAATACAGTGGCACAGTACCAAAGACGGAAGCACTGGGCCAAACAGGCAACAACTTCTCACACCCAACAAATTGAAGAGGTAGGATCTTGCAGCAGGCTCAAAATCCAAAAATAAACTACACCTGGAAGATACCACAGAGTAGTAATTACCTCCTAAGGATTTTAAACACTAGCCATAAAGCAACCTACCATAGGTAATTCACAAACATCACCCCAGGAATTAAACTAAAGAAAGAAAAGAAAATGAGATGACACTTAAACAAGATGCAACCCCACACATCCAGTTCACCAAAGGCAAACCCAGGAGGCAATGAGGTGCGAAAAACCGAAAGCCACCCACCTGACATCTCTGAAGTGGTAACAACAAAGCAGTTGAATGAGGCTCTGGAAATTTTAAATCAGAAGTAATTTCTCAGGTAACTGCAGAGATAATGTCCACAATGAAGACCATGCTTAAGGACGCTAGAGCAGACACAGACAAAAAAATAGACGAGCTTAAGAAAATGATGGAAACCATGAATGCTCAGCACAGGAAAGAAATGCAATCCATGAGGCAGATTCAAGCAGATATCCAGGAGAACAAAAATTCCATTGAAACTATCTGTAGCAGAATAAGCCAATGTGAGGACAGGATCTCAGATATAGAAGACAGGCTTGCGATTAGTGATCATGAAAAGAAAGAATTCTTAAAAATAACAAGGGACCATGAAAAATCAATCCAGCAGCTGCTAGATGACACAAAGAGAAATAACTTAAGATTAATTGGAATCAATGAAAAAGCAGGAGATAGCATAAAGGACATCAGGACGCTGTTCACAGACATTACAATAGAAAATTTCCCTGGTAGAGAAAAAGAATTTGATCTTCATATAAATGAGGCTTATAGAACTCTAAATAGCAAGGATCAAAAAAAAATCTTCAGCCAGACATATCATAGTTGAGATCCCAGAAATTCAACAGAAGAGCAGAATCTTAAAAGCTATTAGGGAAAAGAGACAAATCACCTATAATGGAAAGCCCATCAGAATCACAGCGGACTTTTCAGCACAAACTCTCAAGTCAAGAAGAGCTTGGAATAACGTATTTCAAGCTCTAAAGGAAAATAACTTTAAACCCAGATTGATGTACCCTGCAAAACTATCTTTCAAAATTGATGGGAAAATAAAATACTTCCAGGACAAAGAACGTCTCAGAAAATTTATGACCACCAAACCAGCACTCCAAAATGTTATGAAGGACATTCTAGAAGGAGATAACAAGGACTTCAACTCCAGGAACCCCAACAGAAGGAATCCACCTGGCAGGGCAGATAACTAAACAGAGAGAGGGGGAAAAAAAAAGGGGGAACCAACAACAGGAAAATAACATGACAGGTATAAGTCAATACATATCAGTTTTAACCATCAATGTTAGTGGTCTCAATTCACCAATCAAAAGGCACAGACTGGCAAAATGGATCAAGAAGCAAGATCCAACAATATGCTGTATACAAGAAACACATTTAATTCAGAAAGAAATTCATAGACTGAAAGTAAAAGGATGGAAAACAATACTCCATGCAACAGGAACCCAGAAAAAAGCAGAGGTAGCTATTCTTTTTGTAGACAAAGTGAATTTCAAGGCAAGAATGAGTCAGAGATAAAGACGGTCATTACATCCTTGTAAAGGGAACAATCCAAGAGGAAGAGATAATGATCATAAATATATATGCAACAAATACCAGTGCACCCAACTATATAAAACAAGTATTAAAAGTCATGAAAAATCAAATAAGCACTAATACAATTATATTGGGGGATCTCAATACTCCACTGTCACAAAAAGACAGATCAACTAGACAAAAAATCAATAATGAAATATTAGAACTGAACCAAACTTTTGAACAAATGGACTTAGTAGATGTCTACAGAGTGTTCCACCCCACAACACCAGAATACACATTCTTCTCAGCTGCACATGGGACGTTCTCCAAAATAGACCACATACTAGCTCATAAAACCTGCTTAAGTAAATGCAAAGGAATTGAAATTATCCCATGTATGTTATCGGACCATAATGCAATGAAGTTAGAAATCAATGGCAAAAGAAATCACAAAAACTTCCTAAACACATGGAAATTAAACAGCACCCTCCTGAACAACCAATGGTCACAGATGAAATTAAAGAAATTAAAGAAGAAATTAGACACTTTCTACAAATGAATGATAATGACAGTACAACATATTGGAACTTATGGGATACAATGAAAGCAGTCCTAAGAGGGAAATTTATAGCATTAAATTCCTATATCAGGAAAATAGAGCAAGTGCAAATGAACAACTGAATGGTGAACCTCAAACTTCTAGAAAAAGAAGAGCAGGCTAACCCAAAAGCTAGTACAAGGGAGGAAATTATAAAGATCAGAGCAGAAATTAATGTTTTGGAGACTAAAAAAACAACACAAAGAATCAATGAATCAAAGAGTTGGTTCTTTGAAAGAATAAATAAAATTGACAAACCCTTATCCAACCTTAATTAAAAAAAGAAAAGACTCAAATCCATGCAATTGAAAATGAAAAGGGTGATATCACAACAGACCCTGCAGAAATCCAGAAGATCATCTATACCTATTTTGAAAATTTGTATTCTAAGATGGAAAATGCAGAAGAAATGGACAGATTCCTAGATACATATGAATTACTAAAACTGAATCAAGAAGATATAGAAATCCTAAATAAACCAATATCAACCAATGAAATCAAAGATGTAATTAAAAACCTCCCAACAAAGAAAAGCCCAGGCCCTGATGGATTCACTGCCGAATTCTACAAGAAATTTACAGAAGACCTAAAACCAATACTTCTCAAACTTTTTGATGAAATCGAAAGGGAAGCAATACTCCCAAATTCTTTCCTGAAAGCAAGCGTTACCCTGATACCAAAACCAGAGAAGGACCCAACTAAGAAAGAGAAATACAGGCCAAACTCCCTAATGAACACACATGCAAAAATCCTCAATAAGATACTGGCAAAGAGAATCCAGTAAATCATCAAGAAGATTATACACCATGACCAAGTTGGATTCATCCCAGGGATGCAGGGATGGTTCCATATACATAAATCAATAAATGTAATACACCATATTAACAGAACCAAAAACAAAAATCATATGATCATCTCAATAGATGCAGAAAAAGCTTTTGACAAAGTCCAGCATCTATTCATGATAAAAACCTTACAGAAAATTGGATAGATGGTCTTTATCTCAACCTGATAAAAGCTATCTATGACAAACCAACAGCCAATATCATACTAAATGGACAAAAACTGAAAACTTTCTCTCTAAAATCAGGAACAAGACAAGGATGTCCACTGTCCCCACTCTTGTTCAACATAGTCCTGGAAACATTAGCCAGAGCAATTAGACAAGAGAAAGAAATAAAAGGAATAATGATTGGAAAGGAAGAAGTTAAATTATCATTATTTGCAGATGACATGATACTCTACGTAGAAGACCCCAAAAACTCCACTAAAAAATTGCTCGATTTAATAAGCAAATTCAGTAGTGTAGCTGGATACAAAGTCAATTTTCAAATATCAATAGACTTCCTGTACACCAATAACAAAATTACTGAAAGAGAAATTAGGGAAACAATACCTTTCCCAATAACATCCAAAAAAAATGAAATACCTAGGAATCAACCTCACAAAGGATGTAAAAGACCTATACACTGAAAACTACAGTACTCTGAAAAAGGAGATTGAAGAGGATATCAGAAAATGGAAAGATATCCCTTGCTCCTGGATAGGAAGAACCAACATAGTGAAAATGGCCATACTTCCAAAATTGTTATACAGATTTAATGCAATTCCAATCAAAATTCCAACAGCATATCTCACAGAATTAGAGAAAACAATCCTAGAATTCATTTGGAATCAGAAGAGACCTAGAATAGCAAAGGCAATTCTGGGCAACAAAGGCAAGGCAGGGGCATCACAATCCCTGACTTGAAATTATACTATAAAGCTACTGTCATAAAAACAGTGTGGTATTGGCAAAAAAACAGACCTGAAGATCAATGGAACAGATTAGAAGATGCTGAAACAACTCCAGACATAGTAAGCCACCTTATCTTTGACAAAGGTGCCAAACACATCCACTGGAAGAAAGATAGCCTCTTTAATAAATGGTACTGGAAAAACTGGCTCTGCACATGCCGAAGATTAAAACTAGACCCATATCTTTCACCATGCACTAAACTAAATTCAAAATGGATCAAAGATCTAAATATTAAAACAGAAACATTAAATCTGCTGGAAGGTAGGATAGGTAAAACTCTTGAAGACACTGGTGTAGGCAAAGACTTTATGAATAAAACACTAATGGCATAGGAAGTATCACAAAGAATCAACAACTGGGACCTCATCTTATTAAAAAGCTTTTGCACAGCAAGAGAAACCATCTACAGAGTGAAGAGACAACCCACAACGTGGGAAAAAATGTTTGCCAGCTGTTCCTCAGACAAAGGATTACTATCGAGAACATACAAAGAATTCAAAAAAATCAGACCTCCCAAATTTAAAGACCCAATCCAAAAATGGGCATCTGAGATGAATACACACTTCTCAAATGAAGAAATACAAACGGCAAATAAATATACGAAAAAATGTGCAACATCACTAGTCATTCGAGAGATGCAAATTAAAACAACACTGAGATTCCACCTCACCCCAGAAAGAATGGCTATTGTCAAGAAATCAACTAATAAATGCCGGAGGGGCTGTGGGGAAAAAGGAACATCTCTCCACTGTTGGTGGGAGTGTTGTCCGGTACAGCCACTGTGGAAATCAGTGTGGAGATTCCTCAAAAAACTAGGATTGGAGGTCCCATTTGACCCAGCTATTCCCCTTCTGGGTATCTTCCTAGAAGAATTAAAAACATCATACCACAGCGATATATGTGCATTATGTTCATAGCAGCACAATTTGTAGTAGCCAGATCTTGGAAACAACCCAAATGCCCATCAACCAAGGAATGGATAAAAAAGATATGGTATTTTTATACAATGGAGTACTATTGAGCCATAAAGAAGGATAAACTGGAGACTTTTATAGGTAAATGGATGCAACTTGAGAAAATACTCATAAGCGAAATAAGCCGGACGCATATGTGTAAACATCGTATTGTCTCCCTAGTGTGAGAAACTGCAAGAGTAAATAAGATCCAAAATGTACAATGGATATGGTGAATCAGAAAGAAACTGGTCAAAAGGAAAGAGAGACTAGGGTGGGGGAATGGGGATAAGAAAGAAGGGAAAAGAAAAAAATTGTATATATATATATAAGATAAGATAGATACACTACTAATTTTGCTTAGTTCATTGAGGAGAAAGGTTTGTGCCAGTAATGTTTGGACAATTGAATGCTGATATCTTGTACCCTGAGTAACTCATTTAAAGATAACCATAAGTAATGTATTAACCATTGTTACCTTCCTATTATGTTGTTCTGAAAGTTTATTCATTTTTTTCTTTTTTTTCCTGCTCTTTAAAATAAAAATTAAATAAAATAAATAAAATTCAGCCTTTTTATAAAAAATGCTAAGGGCCCAAAAGACCCAAACCATCTTGAAGAGCAACATGGCAGCCGTGCTACAAAGCTATCATAAATAAGGCAGTGCATTATTAGCACAAGTAACTTAACACATTCTTGCCGGCCTAAAACACCAGAGGTTCACGCACAACTGTCCCATCAGACAGCCTGTATCACTGGTGGTACAAATGGATCTAACCACTTTTATCGATTTTACTAATAAAATAAAGACTATAAATGGACCGAATCTAGTTAGTTGCTTAAATATGGATAATTACTGCCCAAATATAAATATTAATACTACTTATACCAATTAATAATTATTACAATAGTCAACAAATTTATTTCATTAAATGAAATTAATTTATATTTGTGAATAGTTTATTAACAGTTAATTCTCTCAATTTTTTTTTTTTTTTTTTGTGGGTACTGGGGGGTCGACCTCAGGACCTCGCGCGCCAGCAGGCGCCCATGCCACTGAGCGATATCACCGGCCCCTTTTTCGTATGTGGGTTCCGGGAGTCGAACTCGGGCCCTCGTGCTTGCCGGGCAGGCGCTTAAGCCGCTGAGCCATCTCACTGGCCCCAATTCTCTCAATTTTAACATGGAAATTTTGTGAGTACCCCATTGCCGGTATATATAATACGTATTTATAACTGCTGTACCATAATTTAGCTGTATTACAATTTTTATACCATTTTCATGTTTTCCTTAAAGAACTGTAATAGGACAACATATGGTGTGCTACATCGCTTTTCTTTGCATTAGTGTCATCAAAGACCCCCTGAGAGGTGGTACAAGCCACCCAATGGGACAGTCACGTATGTACCACAGGCGACTCAAGCTGGTGGGAATGATCGAATTCAAATCAGAGCTGCCTGGCAGTGAGCTGTAATCATGGCCCAGTCACGAATGTGTTAATGGAACTGGAGAGAGAACCCTGAAAGTGGCGCAGGCATAGACAGACGTGACAGATGTGTACAGGGGGCACCTGTGACCACACCTGCACTCCACAGCAGAGGCCCCTACCTCACCAGCAAGAAATACATCCCAGCTGGAGTTGAAGGACAAAGTACCAAGCACTTTCTAACTGTAAAGATTTTCAAGGGTAAGAATACATCTTCGTGACTTCTGGATAGGTAATTCCTTAAAACAAGACACAAAGAACACCAAACATGAAAGTGATAGATTTGCCACTAAAATTAAGAATTTTCATTATCAATACAGCATGAAGCCGATGAAAAGTCAACTCTAGAAGGGGAGAAGATAGAAGCACAACCAACCAAACACCAAATTCTTTCTTTAAATACCACAGATCAGCATCCAGAATATATTCTACAAACCACAGGAAAAGGAAACAGCTAACACAATACAACAAAAAAGGATGAGATTCAAATGGGCACTTTTCAGAAAAAATCCAGCGGCCAATAAGCATCCAATAATGCTCAATGCCATTCCTCATTAGGGAAATGCAGAGTAAAACCAGCATGAATGCCTGCTAATAAATATCGCACTGGCTGAAACTGAGGTCTGGTAATACCATAACTCTGACACACAGAAGAGGGTGTGGGAACATGAAAAGTTAACGATGTACGTTAACGATGTGGAACCGCCTAACCCAGCAATTCCACACCCGGGTATATATCCTACAGAAACATACTTATGGGTGCAAAGGTGCTCATCACAGTACTGCTTATCACAGCCAAAACCTAAAAACATCACAGAATAAAAACACAGTGGTACTGAAGAACACGACATTATACAGCAATGAAAATGAACCATGTGACATGAATTTTCTAAGCAATATTGAGTTAAGGACACCAGACACAACATACAGAATGATTCAATCTTTATAGGAGACAAAAGTAGGCAAAACAAGCTATACTGTCACATAATAACTGATAGAAAAATTTTTTTAAAGAATGGAGGGGGGCTGGTGAGATGGCTCAGTGGCATAAGTGCCTGCCTAGCAAGCGCAAGGTCCTGAGTTTGACTTCCAGAACCCACATATGAAAAAAGGGCCGGTGATATAGCTCAGTGGCACGGGCGCCTGCTGGCATGCGAGGTCCTGAGGTCAATGCCCGGTACTCACAAAAAAAAAAAAAAAAAAAAAAGAATGGAGGGAAGAGACTTACTGGAAAGTCAGGACAGTCATGGCCTCTGGGGACAGAGGGCAGTGGTGGTGGTCACCAGGGGACATGGAGATTCTGAGTGCCAGCAACAACTTCTCTGCCTTGCGGTGCGCTTAGTTGTTGGTTTATCCATTAAAGGGCACATCTGTTTAATACATTTTTCTGTGGAATATATTTCACAAAATTTCCAAGAAAAAGGGGGGACTCGCCGTACCAAATATAACAGCAATTAAAACCAGGATGGTTGATAACGTGGAAAAAAATCAGAAGGCCCAGAAATAAACCAAAGATGTAAAAGATACATAAAAATTTAATATTCTATAAATAGAGCATTACAAGGAAAATACTGGCTTACAATACTGAAGCAATTGACAAATTCTTTGCAAAGATTAACCTTAAATCCCTACCTCACACAGTATCTCCAAATACGCTCGAGATTGACCAAAATTTCTTTTTCATCCATTATGTAGATCAAATGAATTATGTGTATAAACACAATAAAATTACTATTGAAGAGTACTGTAAAAAGGAAATAAAAAAGCAACAAAATCCCCAAACAAAACCAAAACTAGTATATTTATCCATACTTGGGTTAAGATAAGCATGCTCAAGCAGACATGTAAACTTCTAAACAAAACTATGCTGAAATACCATAAGCTATACAAAAAGGCAAATAACATGGTAAAATGTTGTATGACAAAGGATGGACATTCTTAATTTATAAATTCAAACAAAGAAAAAGGGAAAGCTCTTCAAAACAGTAAAAGGACAAAAACACAGAATAAGCAAATCTCAAAAGAATGAATAGAAATGGAAATAAACACCAAAAAAAACCCTTCGCTAAGCTTTTTCTGTAATTAATTTGCAAATACATTAAACAGTAATTTTAAATTCTGGGTAACTGATATATTGCTAAAGGAAATATGAGTGGACACACTGACATGAGTGATAGAGCAAGGTCCTCAAAAACTTACACACCTTTCTTCTAGCCATTTCACTTCTTAAAACACGCCTCTAGAAATAAACATGTGTTTTTTTCTGTTTTCTGGGGGTTTTTTATGCCAGGAATTGAACCCAGAGCCTTTGCACTAAGCTGCATTCCTAGCCCCCTGCCCTTTAAATTTTGAGAGGGGCTCACTAAGTCACCACATTGCCCAGGCTGGGCTCCAGCTTGTGACCCTTCCGCCTCAGCGTCCCAGACTGCTGGGATTACGGGTGTGCACCACCACGCCTGCTAGGTGTGAGTATCTTTAGGGTATTGGGCAAATCACTGTTGAGACCACATAAGAAACAACTTTTACACAACAGGAAATTATTTTAAAAGTTATGGTACATCCATGAAAAATATTCTGCAGCTAAAATGCAAAATATTTCATAAAAAAGTTTATAATATTCAAAGCAGTCTATGAAACAATATATGGTATGACTGCACTTTCAAAATACAATGTACAGCTATGCAGAGAAAACGGAGTGGCAGCATGAACTCACAGGCTGCAGGCTGCAGTCTGGCGGGTGTCTTCAGACTGTGCACATACAGAGCACCTCCGCCTCCAGCTTTGCAGAAATGACGTGGCGTTTCGTTCTATAAAGAATATCAAATCACTCTGTTTCGAAACCAGCTATGAGTTTTAAAAACTAAAAACAACGCTGTCAGCTCAGCGTACTTTCATGTGCACTTTTTCCAGGAAGAGGGAAGATGGAAAGCAGCTCCTACCAGGAAGCAGGGCAGGCCGCCGCGCCTTCCTGTCACAGGGCCTCGGGCCCACGTGTGCTTCTCAGCAAATTTCACACATGAACGGCCTCTTTTTAACGAAGCAAAATTTAGATACTAGTAAAATGTCACCATTAGCATTTGAAGTTGCTCTAATATTTTATTTTTTTCTTTCAGTATTTTAAGGCTCCACATATTAGGCAAAGAATTTTTTGCCAACGTAACTGTTAACTCCTCTGGAGACAATATACAATCATTTAAAATGGGGGAACATGTATATATGAGATTGAGATTTCTAAGGCCTATATATCACTTTTCTGGGGGGGAAAAAAACCCAATGCATTGACAACTCAATTGTAACTTTTAAAATCTGGTTTCCTTACCAGACACGTACGTCCCACACATGGACCTATCACCCGTGAGCTCACGGAACCCATCAGGCGCCACCCAAGAGCAGCGCCTCCTTTCACCGAGCTCAGCCCACATGGACTCCTCCTGCACCAAGTCACTCCCCGCAAATGTGACCTTCGAGTAAGACCCTCCCCCTCCAGCACCCCCTCAAAGCATTCCTGTTCCTAAGGAGAAGAAAAGGAACAGCTTCCTAATGGAAGACAGGAGAAGGAAACAAACGCCTCCTAATGTTTTCCTGAGTGTTCTCCTAGATATCTCCCCTCCAGCAGCTCAGGAACTCCACGCAGGCTGCACGGACGTCTCAAGACGGCTCTCGTCGTTACTCAGGAAAGGAGGGAACGCCTAACTCACTTCAGCGGTCCAGGACAACTACGTACTTCACTGAAAGATGTGACAAACAGCATTTGATAGAGGTAAGATTAAGAAAAAAGCAAAGCCATCTGATTTCATTTGCCTTAAAGAAAAAAACTGTGCTCTACCACATACTAAAATATCAGATCAATGCACGACAAACCGCAAAACTTTAATACGATATGGTTAAACACGATACTCAAATAGTAAACGTTTCAAACACATGAAGATCACCATCTGAAAGACGAACTGGGCTTTTTCTTGTAGCTTCTTTTGTGTGATATAAAATGCTTCCCTCAACTATGTCTGACACTGATCTTGATACTTGTCAGAAAGTCTGATGTAAGGTAACGACATCGTGACCGTCGGAGACTTAGGAGGTCACCCCAATGCCCATCTTCAGCATTCATCGTCAGAGGACAGAGCGTCATCTTCGTCCCTTACTTCTCGGTACTTCCCTGCAGACTCCCCTTCTGGATTATAACTCTGCATTTTAATATTCAGTCTTTCTGCTAGTTTTTGTGCTGCGAGCTTCGCCTGCATTTCCTTTAAAGCAAAGAACAAAGCAAAAAGTTACACACTCGCATCTTTTCCTTACAATTTTTCAGTGGGAAGTGACACAGGAAGTGACCGGATCGATTAAATGTCAAAAATCACAAATTGTGTTTATTTCTCAGGTGACAGAACCTTCTTCTGCAGATTAAATCATGGCTTCTAGGCTGAGAATTACATTTCAATGACACAGGAAAATTAGGTATTGATTCTAATACCAAACAAAGTCCTACAGAAATCACACTCAACAAAAGTCCAAGTGAGTTCAGCCAGGCGGTGCGCTCTCACACGCCGAGGACGTTCCTGCGAACAGGGCAGGTCGGCTCCCCGCTCTGTGGCCCCCTGGATTTCTCCATGCCCCGCCCCCAGGGCCACGAGAACTATGAGCAGGTAGATGTGGAAGCTACAACTACTACTCTGCCAAAGAAACTGATTTCAGGCCAAAGGGGTAAATTAAACCTAAAACTGTCTGAAGACAGGCATTTTAGATCCCACAATTTAAAAACATTTCCTCAATGCTGAAGTCATAACTAGTAGCAATTTTAATACACCAAGAAGAAAAATGATAAAACGCTGTCTTGAAAATGCCAAACCATGTTAACTGAGCATTTATGAAAGGCCTAGACAGACTAACAGGGTAGTTTTCCATGAGTCGGTGCATGGTACCTGACTCGAATCCAGCTAAGCAGTACCTACAAAGTAGCTCGAGATGCCGTTTTCCAGGTGGCCCAAATTGCTACTAACCAAGAATATCTACTTTCAGTTCCCTCTGTGGTCCTCACACTTACTTTCTCCTATCCCGTTAAGCTACACACAAACTATGCAGACTACAAGAATCTTTGGAGAAAGTGCTATAGGTTGATTTAGATGACGAAAGTAGGAGACTCTTTCTCTTCACTTGGACCTGACACCTGATGTCTGCTGGCAACACAACACCCTCCCCACTCCTTCGGTGTTGTCCGGTATCAGAGAGGCAAGACTGGGAACCACATTTCCCAGTGATCTTAGCAGGCCTGCGCTGCATCCCACAAGTGAGGAGCCATCAATGGGTTTCACAGGAAGAAGACAGAGTAGCAGTGCTACTGCTACCCCAAGGCAGCAGGCCACGCTGGGCCTGCACACCTGACACCGCAGTCCTCTCCCTGGAAATCCCACTTGGATACTGAAGAGGCTGGGACTGTCGTCAGCTGTGGCCCGACTCACCCCTGACAGGTAATGGCTGCCTCAGCATCATACTTCCTATCCTATCATTCCTCTTGAACTCCCCAAGGTAAGTTCTGACGAACACAAGGAGCATCCAACCACAGACGAGAACAACCTGGTACCCAAAATACCTCATAACTCTGCTTCTGCTGTCGCTGAAGTGCCAAAGATTCTTCTATGGTCAGCAGCTGCGCGGGCAGATGGTGCAGCGGCAGGAGCCGTGCTGCTGTGATGTCATCGAGGTGCTGCTTGTCCCTGCGCCTCCGCTCCTCTGAGGAGACAGGAGACTCTCCGCTCTGACAGTGACCAGGGGAGCCACTGTGCTGTGACGGTAACCTGAAGAAGGCAGACTTCCATTACAAGATCACACAGGCATCTCTCTACAGACGCAACCAAAACATTTACACACATACACACACACGCAGAGCCTTTAACCCCAGTTTACCCACACTCCCACTCCAGAAAAGGGGTATGTGCATACACAGATACGGGTTCTTTGCCTTTCCTTTCCCTTTTCACACCTTATACTCAAACTGAGGTAACTTTTTCATTTATTCACTCAAAAATACATTTGCAAAGGCGCTTATCATAAACAAGGGAACAGTTTCAGTGCAACGTAATATCAAGAGTACTAAGAGATCTGTTCTAGGAGAAAGAGCAGTTATCAGAAAAGCTTCAAGATAATATATGAACACGCTGGGCCTAGGTGTTTACCACGTGAATGCAGGGAGAAGAGCACCCAGCGCCAGTGAGGGGAAAGCAGATGGCCAGGAGGCTGGGCCCAGGCTGCAGTGCAACAGTGTAACAGTGTAACAGGTTCAGACTTGTATTTTACAAATTCCACTCTGGCAGCAAGGGCCAGCAGCTAAGACTAGTCGGCAACAGCCCACAATTACAGCCCGAGAGAGATGAGAACCTTTGACAGACGAGAGAATAAAGACAAGGAAATGCATCATGGAGGTGGAGTTGGAGGCGAGGAAAAAGACACCTGGGTAAAATAATCAAGGTGGTGGTAGCACTGCTAACTTGAAACTATGGCAGTATGTCTGGGAAGACACCGGAGTTCCACTTTGTACATGACGGACCTGAGGCGTCATGAATGCTCAAAGGGCCGTTTCATAGCTGACTGGCAGTACAAATCCAAAGTTTCTGGGAAGCGTGGGACACAGATCAAAGGCAGCCCCCGCTATCCAGGTGGAGTGAGTACACAAAGCCAGAACATGTAGAGGGCCAAAGGAAGAGCAGAAGAGCCAAAGTACAGGTCAGGTACAAAGCCGGCTAGCCTGCATGAGGGCCTGGGTTCCATAGCCAGCACCATAAAAGCAAAGAGCCACAGAGCATGAATTCGCCCTACTGTCCACCCGCCAAGCCACTATCCACCCACAGAAGCCCAACGCTTGCCAGTCTGTGCCTACTGACTCCTGCAGGCTCAGCCTGCCTGGCTCTCCTCTACTGCACAGGATACTCCCTCGCTCTGACACATCCCTGACCCTCAGGAGCCCTCACTGCCATCCCCTTATCTCCAACTTCCAGCTAAATGATCACAATACAGAACTGCGACCAACTAATACTCTTTTGCATTTGTTAACTGAATGATGCTTCTGGTTTTCTAAAATGGCCTCCTAGAAATGAAGAGATATCTCACTGCACACAGGACAAGAATACTTGATCAAGGATTACTTTTCATCCCTAGCAAGAAATGCAAAACAATATTGCTTTTCCATAGAGCAGCAATGTTTTGAGGTTAAAAAAAAAAATCGGGCCGGTGAGATGGCTCAGTGGCGTAAGCACCTGCCTGGCAAGCGCAAGGGCCCGAGTTCGACTCCCAGAACCCACATACGAAAAAGGGGCCGGTGATATCGCTCAGCGGCACGGGCGCCTGCTGGCGGGCGAGGTCCTGAGGTCGACCCCCGGTACCCACACACACACAAAAAAAAAAAGTCATAAATCACAGGGTAGCATTACACTTTAAAGTCCCTTTGTTACAACAAAAACATGTTTTAGGTATTTCTAAAGATGGGATTTTCCGTTTTTCAAAGAAAGGTATAACAGTGTCTTGTATCGTATGTTAACATCCTTATAAGTACACTTAAGTATTACATGTGCAATCCATAAAGAACAATTCTTTCCTTTTCAAAGGACTTTTATTTCTCTGGAAATATCAGAAACAAAACTACAGCAAGGAACTCAGAAGCAAGAATCAAGTTTTAATTTTTTAGCTCTTCTCACCTGCCTTTCCTCAGACCCCAGAAACTGTTATTATTATATAAATTTTCCCCCAAGAGTATGAAGTTGGCCCTGATCTAGGTCCTGAATTCTCTGAGGAACCGAAACTTTACTTCACTGCACCCCCAGAGCAATGCTGCTTATATACAGCGAGCATGCGCTGTGTATGCATGCAGGGCCATCAGCTCCTGCACCTGCTTCTCCCTTCGCTTACTGGTTTATCAAAGGGGAGCTGCACACCAGAAAATGGTACTGGAAAGAAAAAAAGCCATAATAAATTGTCTCTCCAGTTCTGTGTTTATTATGAAATATTGGCTAAGCATCCTGAAATTTGATATTCAGCATCTGCTACTTAAAACCTTTTAAATTATTTGGCTTTAAAACCAAAGTATTTTTCAACAGAAATGCTCCGCCCTGCCAAGCTGGTCTTGCTGTTTCCACACTGTTCATTCCTACCAATAAGTATGCTCACATACGGCCCGCTGAACCTAAAAGCGCTCATCCCACCTTTTGAGTTTCACATACGTTATGTCTTATGATAGGACTGTTCCCAAAGATACTTACACATTGGTTTTAAATTTATGTGGTGGGGACACTGGGTTCTTGGCCCGCATTTCTAGCACTTCCATGTAATGAGGCCTCTTAGGAAGCCCGCTACAGACGCTCGTCACGGTCTCGGCACTGCTGCTTGTGCCTGAGTGGTGTTCACCTTGGTCTGCAATCGTGATCCTCTGCAACCTGTCGGTAAACAGGTTGTTCAAGCTGCTGGAAACATCTTCTGTGTGACCCGAAGTACAGTGCTGCAGGAGATGCTCCGCAGCCTCGGTTGGGGAAAGCGTCCCAGCCCTGCTGTTGGAAGCTGGGCGCTGGTTCACCATGGACTCGGCCTGTGGAGTCTCTTCATGGTCTTCGTGAGTAGGATGCACAAGTCCCTGCCTGTCTGAAGTTGTTTTGGATGACTTGATTTTATCTACAGGGGAACAGCCAGGAACTAGTGATGAAGTATCAAGTATCTGTTCAGAATTCTGGGTCCTACCTATGTCTGCACCAACTCCTGCAACTGCCTTTTGCCTTAGCTCAAAGTCTAAACTAACAGGATAAAACAGTTCACTTCTTCCTCTCTCCTCTTCACGCTCAGCAATGGCGGCTTGCAGTTTGGCAACGGTGTCTGACATCTTTTTACCTTTGTCGGGCAATTTCCAAATAAATTTTCTGTCAAATGGAAAAAATATGTACACATTACAATCATGTTTCTAAGCTCGAGACGTAACACTTAAAAGGTAAAACATTACACTCAAAGGGAGAAAAAATGATTTTTAAGTCGAAAATATGATTTCTAAATGGCTCAAAGCAGGAATGAAACAACTCAGACAATTATTCAAATGCCCCCCAAAATGAGAAACAACAGGAAGAATAGGGGAATATATGACTCATTTATCTCTTCTAGTTAAAACTTTAGCAAAAGTGTGTTAAAAACACAGCTTGAACATTCCCAATCTGAAAAATCTGCAATGTGAAATGCTCCAAAATCTGAAACTTTTTAAGCTCTAATATCATTCTACCAGTGGGAAATACCACACCTGACCACCTGTAACAGGTTGCAGTCAAAACATAGGCACACCAAAAAATACTGTTTTTAGGCTATGTGCGTAAGAAATATAAATGAACTGCACGCACAGTCTTGGGTCCCAGACCCAAAGTATCTCATTATGTATGTATAAATATCCCAACAGAATCTCAGATTCAAAAAATTTCTGGTCACAAGCATTTAAGATAACACATACTCAATGTAGATAACTATCACTTAAAACTTTTTTTTTTAATCAGTAGTTTTAAAGTATGAGCTCCAAGACCTACAGGTGTGGAGATGGGTCCATAGGTCAAAACTATTTTCGTAATGCCAAGACGTCATCTGCTATTTCGCTCTCACTCAGTCCTGCGGGTACAGTGCAGAGACGGTATCACTGTTCTGGAATGGAACATGTGCTTGTGTATCTTGTTTGAAAGACCTCTCAGTTGTTTCCAATAAATCAGTAAGCACTGCTATATCTAACACATAAGGAACAAGAGCTCTTTGGGATGTTCAATAATTATTAAAGAGTATAAAGGGATCCTGAGGCCAAGAAGTCAGTTCACTGCTATGCGGTAAAACCCATTCTCACCAAGTAAAATCATCCATCTCTACTAGAAGGCTTCCCTCCACTCAACCAACAAGTGATTATTTGTCCCTTTTGCTGTGTGACAGCAGAAATTCTTTTTCTGGTTCTTTTTTCTTTAAGAGAAAGGTTAGGTCTCAGGCGCTCCATGCTTCGAGTACACATTAACGCCTCTCTGCAGGTTTCATGTTCCCAGCATTCTTCTCTCCCTCCAGCTTTTAACCCTACGGTTTTTAATTAACCAAATATCTGTCATGCTCTCCGTTAACCCAGCACACACTAAGTGAAATCGACCTCGAGTCCATTTCTCTCCCCGCGATTTTCCTATTTTTGCTAGTGGCTTTCCACACAGACTGGAAACTTGGGCCATCTCTGTCAACTACAAATCCAGCTGAAGAAGTTTCTCAAGCCCAGAGCCACCTTTCCAGGCCACCCTCACACGACCTCCTCGCTGGAAGCCTCTCTGAAGACATCCTCCCGGCGTCTTCCGCCTCTCGCTCCTTCACACCGACCCGCACCAAGTTCACAAACCTTCACAGCCCCAGCGCCCTATCCCCGTCCCGCTGAGACCCGCTGGGTCTCCCCGCTCCGCGCCGGTCCCGGGCTCCCGCCATCCGGAGGAGGAACGGGGCCGCCCGGGCGCGCGAGGAGGGACGCGGCTCCCCACGCGGACGCGCCCGCACTCGCATGGCGCCGGCGCAGGGGGCACTCGGCTCGCCGCTGCAGGCCGTCGCCGGCGCCGGACGCGGCCGGACCTGACCGGGACGAGGTCACCTTCGCGGGACGGGGCACGGGTGGCGCCCGGCGGGGACCACGGCGACCCAGCTTACTCGTTGCGCAAAAGTCTCTCCTGGCGCCTCAGCATCTCCCGCAGCTCCGCCGAACTCCGCCGCCCCCAGGCCTGGGGAGCTTGGGGCGCGAGGCCGCGGGGCGGCGAGGACATGCTGCGGGGGCTGCGGCGGGACGAGCGGCGGGCAGTCGGCTCCCTCGACGGGCCCCGCGGCGGGCGCCGGATCCGCGGCCGACGGCGACTCCGCGGCGCGGACGGGGTCCGCCATTTCCCCGGAAGAGCGGGCTTCTTCGAATCCAATCGAGCTTTATTGAAACGCCGGAAACGAACACGGACCCAGGGCAGGGGGCGTTACGGGTCCGCGGAGGGGCGGAAGTGACGTATGACGCGCGCAACGGGGTTTGGCTCCCTTTCTCGGTTCGTGTACTTGTTCTGAAAGCAAGCGGCGGGCCTAAGTGACGGGGACTCGTGAGCTGCAGCTGGGAGATTTACGGAGTGGAGGAGGAGATGTGAAACACATACAAAACCGTGTACTGCGGCGGTCGGAGGGGACGGCGGACGGGTGTTCGGGAAGGGAAAACAAGCGCGAGGGAGCGCTGGGGAGGCCCGTGCCGCCCGGCGACGTCCAGAGCGTCCTTGGGCGCCCGCCAGCGCCCTGCACGGCCTCCGTGGCGTTCTGGAGCGGGACGTTCGGTGTCTCTGGCTGCTTTCTGTCCGCTGCTTGCTGTGGCGCACCCAAGTCATTAACAGTTCAAAACCTCCCTCTCGTAGGGCCCGGGAGGTGCCGGACAAGCGGTTGAGCTCTTGTCTTTCCCAAGTCCCTGTTTTGTCAGGTAAAAATGATTGACAGCGGATTGCAGAGCCTAATGCCTAGCTGCTTTTTCCACCACAGCGATTTGAAAATTCCCCTCTTCACATTAGACCTATTTCCAAATGTATACCATTGTTGAAAAGATTTACTCTCTGGCTGTTAAGAAGACAATAACTTTGTTTTTATAGTTTAGAAAGCTGCATCGCAAAGGACAGAACAAGAGGCGTGCGCAGTCACAGCGTATATCATCTGGGAGAGTCCCAACAGATACCACCCTATGTCCTCCAACCCTGCCCCAGTTCTTTGATACAGGAAATTGAAGCTTTTTTCAGTCCTGTGTAAGATGCTATGTAAACACAAGCAACTGCCTCCCGACAACGCGTACACCCTGAAGCTACTCCAGGGAACCAAATTATGGCCATTTTTCTCAGTAAAACCATTGCTTTCAGGGACTGAAATCATCTGCTCCAACTCTTCAGAATTTTGGCCCCTTCTGTTTTCGAGTGTTGGAAGACTGTCCCTTTTCTCCTTAATACTGGTTCTTCTCACCTCCTCGCTGGTTACCTAGATTGTTCAAAACCAAATTGCCCTTTCTTTTGAGCATAACTATGGTGCTTAGAGTTGGATCCCCGCTCATGCGTATTATACTTCTGTAAGTGTGTTAAACGTGATGATTTCTTTCTTCTAACAAAATTATGAAGTCTTTCAGAAAACTGTTTCTGTCTTTACTAACAATAGCAGGTACTAATTTAATCTTTCATAATTTTGTCTCAATTCTTTACCTACGTTCTTTTTTCTTTAAATGAAATGTTTCTTACATATGTACAAATCTTAAGCTTTTTATGTAAATATTAACCATAAGTACTGTGAAGGTATTTTCAGGTGTATGAGAGTGAATCTTTTATAGTATGTGGTTTAGGGCTTCAAAAGGTCATAATACAAATCTGAGCTCCTACCAATACCCATGCACAAACTGTGATTCTCTAGTCAGTAACCAAGAGACAAGTGAAGTTCCCCTTCAGCAAAAGCAGAATTTTTGCACAAAGTGAAGAAAGGCAAAGTATTCTTTTGTAATGCATTAAGCAAATAAAAGTATCTGGAACACAAATTTTCACAGGAGTGTCCATGGAAAAAAATATAAAATGGAAACTTTTAGTAATGGAGAAGTAAAGAACAAAACAAGAATCAACATTCACAGGTTTTACCTGTTTGCTGCTGAACCGGGCAAACACTTGAGAAGAAATAGAGCCCACAAACCACAGGGAGTTGATCTGTGTTGAAGAATTCCAGTTGCATATCAGAGTCCATTTGTTATAAAAATGAATCTGGGCAAGTATTTTTGGGTTTTGTTTGTTTTTGTTACCCAGTGTTCATTTTTTAAAACTCTAAACCACTTTTCTAATGGTACTTGGATTAATTTCCTGTATATTGCCTTCAGACTAAATTAATGAACTTGGCTGTGCTATAAAGGAAGAAAAAAACCAAAAAATGAAAGGCAAGGAAAATTTCATCAGTTACAAGAAGTACTGTCAGGATGACATAGCCACCCAATTACCACCAAGCTGTACAAGAACACTGAACATGATTAAAAACAACCAGGGAATGATTTCCATTCATCTTTGTACAGTTTAAGCTAAAAGTTGATACTTCTGAAATTAATAAACATTAATCTTTAGAATTTCCAAGCTGCTCACCTATTTTCTTACATTGTCAGTGTTGGGCATGAATGGCACAAAACTGACCATAATATACCTGGAGGCAGCTAAAGTGGCAACAGTTCCTGTCTGGTCTGGTTGATAGGGATTGAGTTGTTCTGTAAGGGCTCATGTGTTGGAAGTCTGCCACCGGTGTGATGATGAGAGGTAGTGTGGAACCTTTAAGGAGTGAGCCCTAGGGAGAAATAATTAGATCATTGGGGGCACTGCCCTCAGAAGGAATTGATGTAGTTCTTGTGAGAGATTGTTAAGAAGAGCAAACCTGAGCCTTAACTCTGGTGGAGCCAAACCCTTGAACCTTCAGAACTGAGCTAAGTACATGAATCTCTACACATTACCCACAAACAAGTATTTTGTTGTAGTAAAAGAAAACGGACTAATTCATTACCCTATATGTTGTTACTACATGAACGTAACACTCCTTTTAGCAAGAAATAGGATTAGCTGGGCATGGTAATGCATACCTCTAATCTGACCAATCTGGGAGGCTGAGATAAGATCACAAGTTCAAGCCCAGCATGAGGAACTTAGCAAAATTCTGTCCCAACTAGGGCCAGTGAATGCAGCTCAACAGGGCGGGGGGGGGGGGGACGGAAAATGAAAGAGGTTAGGTTAGTCATACCATCTGCTTTAATCTGGCCATACTTAGGACTAGAGCAAAAGTGATTTTCCTAGTGTGGATGACTAAAGATAATATAACTTCTGCCAAATTTTCTTGGGGTGCTTAATCTTGGAACCCAGCCAGCAAACTGTGAAGAGGCCTAAGATTGTGTAGGTGTTCTGGCTGACAACCTAAGATAGCTTCTTCTGGTGGCAGTATCAACCACTGGACACATAAATTAACAAGCCTTTAAATAATTCCTTCCCGCAAGTGGCAAGTCACTTCCTGCCTTTAAGACTTCCAAGCTCAGACTTCAGACATTGTGAGGCATCTTAGCTGTGCCTTTTCTGAATTCCTTCCCTCAGAATTTGGGGCATAAAAAAATGGTTGCTGTCTCTTACGTTTAGGTTTGGGATAGTTTATTAAACAGTTATAACAGGAATATAATGCTAAGTTCATCACTCCCACAATGGGCTGGAGCCCATCTTTTCTTGGCTCTTTGGAGATCTCATTCATTTGTGTTTACTGAGTGCTTATCACATGCAAAACACTATTCCAGGCTTTAGAGGATATAGTGATGAATGAGGCAAAACCAATTCCTTCCATATTAAAACTTGTTAGATAGTTTTAACTACTACATAGAGTATTACTATAGGGTGATGTGTACCTGAGTGATTGATTGAGGTTGATTTCTTTGCAGAGGTAGTTTACAAGCTGAGGCCTGAATGACGAAGAAACCATGGGAAAATCTGATAGGGAAGACATCATCAAGGGATGAGAAAAAAAATTTTTTCTAAAGGCCAGGTGGAAGACTGGGGCAAGATCTTGTAGAGTTTTGTAGGCCAGAATATGAAGTTTGAATCTGAGCCATTGAGAAATAGGAAGCCATCTGTGGCGGGAGCCTTGTAGGAGGGTTCCCAATGGTTCCACTTTAGTAAAATCCCTCCCCATTGAGTGTGGCCTAGACTTACTCACTTTTTTAATGAATAGAATGTGGCAGAAGTAGTGGGGTATCACTTCTAGGATTAGGTTATAAAATGTTTAGATAGGCATTTCACCAGAGAAGATGAATAGATGAAAAATAAGCACATTTTTAAAATGACCTGTGGTTTAGCCATGAGAAAAATGCACATTAAAAATACAGTGAGAAATTAGCCATGGTGCACACGCTTGTAATCTCAGAATTCTGGGAGGCTAAGGTATAAGGATTGTGAGTTCAAGCCCAGCTTGAGAAACTTATCAAGACCTTGTCTCAAAATTTAAAAAAGGGTTGGGGGAAGTGGCTCAGTGCAAAGGCCCTGGATTCAATATCCACTACCACAAAACAAAATATACCAATGGAATGGAATAGAGAACAACAAAACAAAAGAAATATTACTCCATACCTTTCAGAATGTTGGAAATTAGAAAGACTGATCATACCAAGGGTTGAAATGGATGAAAACCAATGGGAACTCATACATCACTAATGGGAATGTAAAATAGTACAGTCACTTTGGAAAACAATTTGGTAATGTCTTAAAACCTACTATATGCCCTGGCAATTCTTCTGCTCGGTATAGACTTAAGAGAGATGAAAGCATATATCCATACAAAAGCTTGTATATAAATGTTCATAACAGCTTTATTTGAAATAGCCCAAAACTGGAAGTAACCCAATGTCCGTAAAAAGGTGAATGGATAAACAAATTATGGTATGTCCATACAATTGAATAGTATGGTACATGTAACAACTCTAATGAATTCCAGTTACACTGAAAAAAATCCAGGAAAAAGTACATACTATAGGATTCCACTTATATGAAATTTTAAAAACATAAACCTATAGTGACAGGATGACGTGAGGTGACAGGAAGAGGCTAGGGGAGGGATGACAAAGCAACAGGAGGAAATGTAAAGGTGACCGATATGCTCATTACCTTGATTGTGGTGATAGTTATATTCATATGAGAAGTCCAAGCATCACACTGTAGACTTCCAGTATGTCCAGTGTACAGCATGTCATTTATGTCCCATTAAAGCTCTTAGTTTCTCTACCTTCCCACACCCCTTCTTTTAGAGAGAAGTTTTCTAAAAGGATTGTCTGTTCTCTGCGACTCCATTTCTTCTGCATTCATGCCAAGGTCACAAATCGCCTCCTGGCTCTCAGATTCGGGGAACACATTTTAGTGTTTCTCCTTCTCACTGCATCTGACCCTATTCATTACTTCATCCTCCTTAAAACTCCTACTGTAGACTTCAAGGGTCCAGTCTTGAAATTTCAAATCGCCCCAGGCTTTTTAGCCCAAGAATCTTTCGGGTTTTTGCTCTGGAACTAGAATGAGAATCAGGGTAAAAGCCTTCCACCTGGATTTCTCAGTGGTCTCTGAGGCCCGGCTTGTCCAAAACTGAACTAATATTTCCCGCTCCCACCCAGTCTCCTGTTGTAAATTCCCATTTTTTAAATGACATTGCCATCCACCTAGTTGCCCAAGCCAGAAACTAAGCATTTGTACCTGGCTATTTTTTACCCTCAACCCAGCTGCTCATGAAATCTTACAATTGAAATATGCCTTTCCCTTTTCTGTACACACTTCCTCATCCTGCCCCCTTCAGCCTCTTTCTGTCACATACCCATCACTTCTGCTATTGTTCTTGTTTAAGTCACTGAGTGAACCATTGCAGTAGTCCCCTATGGTCTCCCCACCTATAGCCTATGCTGTTTTTCCCCCTCTCTGAACTGCTAACAGCATTTTCCTCTAAGAAATCTAATTTTGCTTCCTTCACTTGGTTTGCTGATGCAGGAAAAATCATTGTCAATATAGCAAAGACTAAAAATGTTTACATTCCTGTTGGGCCTCCCAGGATATAGAGATGGCCTTGTCCCCATGTGTGATTCCTGGAGGGTAGGGGGCTTGAGAGTGCCACAGAGGGACATGCAGAAACATGTCTGGCCTGTGCCCAGCCATGGTCATAATGGCAGTGGGCCAAGGGGCCAGAACTTGAGCAGTGAGTGATGATTGAACGGCCTTGATATGACAAGAGGACTGAGAGCCAGAGATGTTGACCAGACGAGGTCACTGTGATAATGACCACCAGCAATGGAGCCCAACAACATCATACTGTTAGGAAACCAAGACTTGCTTGGTGGCCAGAATTTAGGGTTAAAGAGCTCCTGGAGGAGGGGGAAACCTAGCTGTTTTACCCCTACTGTGTACTGGACCTTTTAATTACATTTTATTAATTACATATAATTTTCATAACACATACAGTGGATGCTTGCATTATGACCAGCATTACGTAGGAACAGCTTCGGTTATGACTGGAACTTTAGGTTTAATGTAAGACCAAAGTCTTGAGTTACAACCCAAACACCAGGCACTTGCACAGTTGTAAACAAAGACTCACAATGCCAGAAAAGCATATGTAAGTGTACGTAAGCATCAGTCTGAGCCCTGAGGTGCATGTTTTTGGACTTGATTTTGATCAATCGCTACATCTACTGCTATCAAAATGGTCCCAAAAAAGCTAGAAAAGAAGCTAAGAAAGGAAGGGAAGGGAAAGAAAGCAATCACAATTGAAAAAAATGAGGAAATTGTGGAGAAATGTGAGAGGGGTGTTTGTGTTACCGATCTCGCTAATATGTACAGCATGTTGAAATCCTCCATCTCGACGATCTCACAGAGAAAAGATTTGTATAAGGAAGCTAATGTCGCTAAAGCTGTTACTCAAATGAGTAAGTCACGATCAACAGTGTAGTTGAGGTAGAAAGGCTATTATTAGTGTGGGTAAAAAAAAAGGCAGATGGCAGGTTATAGCCTGAGTCTATAATTTGTGAAAAAGCTAGGGCTATAAATGCAGAACTCATAAAGGATAATCCATCAATGAGTGATAATACTGAAACATTTCATGCCAGTAAGGGTTGGTTTCATGGTTTTAAAGTGAGAACTGGGGTCCATAGTGTAACTAGGCCTGGTGAAGCAGCCAGTGCTGATAAAAGGGCTGCTGAAAATTACATGCATCACTTTGAAATGATGACACAGAGAAATGGCTTTTGTCCTCATCAAGTTTTTTTTTTTTTTTTTTTTGTGGGTACCGGGGGGTCGACCTCAGGACCTCGCGTGCCAGCAGGCACCCGTGCCGCTGAGTGATATCACCGGCCCCTTTTTCGTATGTGGGTTCTGGGAGTCGAACTCGGGCCCTTGCGCTTGCAAGGCAGGTGCTTAAGCCGCTGAGCCATCTCACCGGCCCCCTCATCAAGTTTTTGACTGTGATAAAACTGGCCTTTTCTGGAAGAAAATGCCCAGGAGAACATACATTACCCAGGAAGAGAAGAAAATGCCAGGCCACAAGCCTATGAAGGATAAGCTAACCTTATTGCTATGCGCCAATGTGAGTGGTGACTTCAAGGTAAATCCTGTCTCGGTTTATCACTCTGAGACCCCTGGAGTGTTCAGAAAATATAAAGTCATGAAGAATAGCCTAGGGGTCATGTGGAGATGTAATGCAAAAGCCTGGGTAACGAGTACTTTTTCTTGAGTGGATCAGGGAGGCTTTCTGTCCTACTGTTAAGACATATCTAGAGGACAAAGGTTTAGCACTCAAGGCTGTCCTCATGGACAATGCTCCGGCTCACCCACGAGATTTGGAAGAAGAATTGGCTGAAGAATTCCCATGGCTCTCAGTCGAGTTCCTCCACCTAATACAACTCCTCTACTGCAGCCTATGGACTGGCAGGTTATAGCTGACTTTAAGAAGCTACACACCAAGGAACTGCTCCTGAAGAGCTTCCAGATGGTCTCAGACACAGATTTAACCCTTAAAGAGTTCTGGGAGGAGCATTACAACATCCTTTCCTGCGTGGGGTTCATTGAGAAATCCTGGGCCAATGTCTCTCTAAGGACACTGAGAGCTGCCTGGAAGAAAGTGTGGACTAAAATTACACAGGAGAGAGACTCTGAAGGCTGTGTAGAGGAGCCCGAGCCTTCAATTGATCCTTTGGTTGATGACATTGTGACTACAGCAGAGTCCATAAGCTTGCAGGCGATGTTGAGGAACAGGAGGAGGAACATTCAGTAACTGTCTACTGAGGAACTTCAACAGCTTCTGGCTGAGCAGCAGAGAATGGCAGCTGAGGCGCTTTCTGAAGAGGAGGGGGAGTATCAACAGTCAGTGCAGCAAAGTTCTTCTTCGGAAATAAAGGAAATACTGGAAAAACGGACCAAGCTACAAACATCTGTAGAGAAGACCCACCCAGACAGAGAAAAGACCAATCGTTGCATTCACCTGCTTAACGACAATGTCATGTCGTACTACAGAACAGCGTTAAAGACAGAAACAGACAACCTTAGACAAGTTTTAGTTCTGAAAATGTTGAGGCCTAGTGACCCAGAAGCAGGTCCTAGTGGGCTACAGACCCTCAAGGAGAGAAAGGACACCGGAGAGCCGGATTCCTGATGTTCTTATGGAAGGGGACTCTCCTTCCGAACCATAATCACCTTGCATCTCACCCTCCCTTCCTGCAAGCCAAAGAGTTCAACTTGAATGGTGACTGCAGTATGAAAGTGTTGTTTATGGTAACCTAGGAACATTTTAAAATGTAGCAGAAAATGCCTCCACCCAGCTAGTCAGTTTCGGTTGGTAGGTGACAGTTCCTGTTACAGTTCCTATTACTTCTGTCTCTGAGAAACGGCTGTCACTGTGATGCATAGCCGGCCACTATGATGCGTGTTGTAAGAACCAACCAAAGACAGCCAAGTACTCTGCCTCTGTACTTCCCCTTGCAGACCCCCTAAAAACCTCTCTCCTCGAGCCTTTGGGGCCTGACCTTTTTATAAGGATTGATTCCTTGTCAGTGCCTGTCTGATGTTAAATAAATCTGCCCCTAAATCCTGGGTGTTGTTTTCGTGTTTCTATTGCCATAGTAATAACTTTTTGGTGAATACACTCAGAAAATGATTGGTGTTTCTGGTAAATTACACACATAATACAACCCTTTTTTTATTATGAAAAGGTCAGTTAAGGGTGTTTTGGGAGGTTCAGAACATATTATGGGTATTTCCATTATTATGGGAAAAATAGTCTTGACTTACAACCAACTTAAGTTACAACCAGCCCTCGTGATCAAATTGAGTTTGTAAGTCAAGGATCCAACATACACCAGTGGAACAAAATAGAGAACATCAAAATAGACCCATGCACATGTGAAAACTTGATATTAGAATTGAGATTTAAGATTTATGAGGAAAGAGTGAGTTTTTATAAATAATTCTAGGGGCATTGGTGCACTGCATAGAGAAAAGAATGGTGTTCCACTTCCAATACATGTGAGAATTAATTCTAGGTAGATTAGCAAACTACTGTTTAAAACTGAAAAAAAAAGGCATATGGGAAAATATTGTAATATTTTAGGAAAGATTCTTTAAGACATAAACTCCATAGTAAATAACTTGTATATCCAAATGCGTTAGGATAGAAACTTCATAGTACAAAAGAGAAAAAGCTACTGTAGGTATAATCAGCAAAGTATTATCCTGAATATAAAAAAAACTTACAAATCAATAAGCAAAACAAGTGGGCACAAAATAGAGCAAGAATATACAAAAGTCAGAGGAAGTTAGAAAAGCTGGAAAACATAAAAACAAACCCTCAACATCAGTTAAGTGGAAAGTAAAACAAAAATCTTACAATTTTTAGTTTTCTGATTAGAGAAATGAGAATATAAATCTCCTAGATGGGGCAGTGAGCTGGTAATAACACTTTGGAAAAGAATCTGGCCAAATCTAGTAAGTTTGAAGAGGTGCCCACCTTATAGTCCAACACAAGGCATCAACATATGTGGCACTCCTAAAGATTCTCTGCATGTACTGAAGAAGCGGGGTCAAAACAGCCACTGCTCCAGTGTGTGTAGCAGTAGTGCGAATGGGAAACTGCATGAACTGAAGTGAAGGAAATAATACATAGGTATCAGGAAGGTTGAATATCCAAAGCTTAAGCTTGAGTAAAAAAAGGGGGGACAAGTTGCAGAATAATACCATTTATTTTAAAACGAATAGTATACAAAATACTGTACATTAGTGCTTTTTAAAGAGTCATTGAAATGTAATTTACATATAGTAAAATTCACCCTTTTTAGCGTAAAAGTCTGAGTTTTGACAAACGTGTAGCAGTCCTGAGATGACGTCCACAGTTAAGACGTAGAGCAGTTCCACCATCCCTCAAAATGTAGTCGCCTACTCCGCTCACCCCAGCCTCGCAACTGTCGGCTGTCCCTAGAGTTTTGCCTTTTCTGGAATATCATCTAAATGGAATCATACAGTAGCCTTTTGCATCTTGCTTTGTTCATGTTCAGCATGATGTCTTTAGATTCATCTGTGCCCTTGTGCATATCAGTGATTTCTTCCTTCTTACTGCTATGTATTATTTCATTGTGTGGGTTTCTTTATGCATGTCACAGTAGAAAGATATTTGAGTTGTTTTCGGTTATTGGTTATGAATCAAACTGCTATAAATATTTATGTGTAGGTTTTTGTGTAACCATAAGCTTTCATTTCTCTTGGGAGTGGGACTATTAGGTCATATGGTAAATGAATGTTTAACTTTGTAAAAAAAAAACTGCCAAATTATTTCCAAGGTGTCTGCACCATTTTTCACCCCACAGGCAATGTCTGAGAGTTCCAGTTGTTCCACATCTTCATTGTCACTTGGTTTTAGTTTTGTTTTGTTTTCTTAAATTTTAGCCACCATCCTTCTTGCCCAAGAGCACTGCCTTAGACATTTAAGAAAAATGACAGCACTTTCACCAAACATTTTTACGGTATCAATTATGTTTTTAAAGGGATATGAAGAACATTTTCACCATGAGCTAATGACAAGAGCCATGATAGTGGAAAGGGAAGTGCTGGGACCAAAGCAACCAAAGGTCATAAAACAGTATGAGGCAAATTCTATTTTCTTTCATGATTTTTTTTTTCAAAGAATCCATTTGGGAATGGAACATGCTGAATTTTCAAACAAACCAAAACAGTCATAGCTAATGAAAAATTAATTAACAGTGGTACACCTATGACTTTATTGAAGAATATTGGCTGACATCTGTGTACCATTTTATAAAACCTCTTCTCCCAGTCAGTTTCCCAGGCTGCTGTCTCTGAGTTTATGTGGGGAAAGACAAGTGCCAGGACCTCCTCACTTCTCCTGTGGGCCACTGTCACTCGGATGTTGGTGTGCCGCTCTGCACAGAGCTTCACACGCAACTGACAAAAGCCTGTCTGTAGGAAAGAGAAAGTAAGGAAAGGAATAGAAAACTGTAATTGGGGTCTGAGAAAAACAGAATGAAAATAGGAAAGAGAAAGGAACTGGAAGAGAGGGAGACAAAAATGTAGAAGGGACAGTAGGAGAAATACCATTTTTCTGCACAAAAATCAGAAACATAAATCTCCATAAATCCCTAGGAATTTACAGATAGATTCTACATTTCCCCTTCAGCTCTAAAATCCTATACTTTTACAGAATGTCACATTTCCCCATCATATGCCATTGTAATCCCACTGCAGCAAAAGGTTTTCCCCAACCACCCAAGGGCTTAGGTTGTAAAGTGCATGCACTCCACACTGAAAGTACATTCTTGCATTAGTTATCCAAATTGTTTGAAATGAGGAACCCAATTTTCAGCTCCTATCTCCCTTTTTATCAGCAAATAGTAATTTAAAGCCATTTGCCAGGGCTATGGTTCCCAGGTGACAGACTGTAGCCTATTAAAATTAATCCTGACAGAAGATCCTCCTGCTCGCTCCAGTCCCGCTTGGGCCTTGGTTTATGAACAGGATGAACGGGCGGCCCTTTCCACAGGGGCCTAGGGAGGAAACGCGTTAAAATGGCTGCCTGCGTCTTTGTTTGCTCAGCTGCCTGGGAAAACCAGGACTAAGGGAAATGGGATTAATCAAGGGGACAGTTGCCCATAGGAAAAAACAAATACAGACTCTGGTGAGAAAATCCCAGCCCAAAAAGAGTTCAAGTTAAAGGAAAAAAACTTTCTCTTCAGACCTACACAGGGTTGAATGTTGTTTAGTGACAAATCTCCCATTTCAGGTCACCGCTGTGTGTTGTAATCTTGATAGTGTGGGAAGAGATCATTTAGAAAAAAAAATTACCTCGCTTCTTAGTTTAAGATATAAAATATCCTCCCCTCTTATCAGTTTATTTTATTTCCTCTTTACATTGCTGGCTGAAATTCCACCAATAAAAAGATTGTTTAGTTAGCAGAAGTTTTCTTTTGAGGCCATAGATACTTCTAGAAGGTGGTGGTCTATCAGTCATTTACATATGGATATGTATTAGTTCCAAATGTTTTGTTCATAAAAGCCCAGCTGAAGTAACACCCACAGTAGAAGAGTAGAATTTAATAGGAGGAAAGGTGAGAAAATTGGAGAATTTTGAACAGTGTTCTTAGGAACAAACCAGAGAGAATATTATAGCAGGGAGTTTAGAGTAGTAGGAAGACCACAGAGGGCCACATGTCTAGGATGTGGAGAATACTTAGGGCAAAAGGGAACTTACAGAATTCCTTGGAGCAGCTGGATTTTGTAGGATGTGGATACCTGGGTTTGCTGAAAAGGCAAGGCCACTCTGTGATAGCTGAAGAAACCCACAGCAGAAAGAGAGGTAATTAATTGGACTTTAGAAGAAACTGAAGCCTTCAAACAGATCAAGAGGGCTTTAGTGTCAGCTCTGCCCTTAGGAATCCCAGATGTTACCCGCCCCCTCAACCTGTTCATTGATGAAAGACAGCACATTGCTTCAGGAGTCCTAACTCAAACGGTGGCACCCTGGGAAAGGCCAGTTGCTTATCTGTCTATGACTTGGGATTCAGTAGAAAAAGATGGCCTCCCTGTTTGCAGGCTCTTGCTGCTACCACCCTGTTGGTTAAGGAGGCAGACAAATTGACCTTGGGACAGAACTTGACTGTTCAGGTGCCACATGCTGTTCTTGAGCCCCTTAACAGCCAGGAACACTGTTGGCTCTCAAATAGCCACATCACCTAGTGCCAGGGACAGCTTGTCGGAAATCTCTGACTCACTTTCCAGTGAGTTAAAGCTCTGAACCCAGCCACCTGTTTGTCCACAGAGCTTGGACAGCCAGACCATGACTGCCTTATGCTGACAGATGAGCTCTTTGCCAGTTGGTCTGATCTTAAAATGGAGCCTTTAACAGATGCTGAGTACACCATGTTCACAGTTGAAAGTGTGGCTGTCATTGCAAGGGACATCAAAAGGTAAAAGACACGATCACCCTTGGAAAGCAGAAGGTTTCCAAACTGGCTGGTTTGCCAAACTGGCTGCTGAAGGCTCAACATGGGGAGACAATGATTTGGTTCAAAACTTAGAGGCATAACACGAGATCCCCCCAAAGACTGTCCTCAGCCTGCATTGAGGTCCCCTCCACTATACTGAAGAAGAAATAAAATGGGCATGGCAGGAAGGAGCAAATGTAGATCCAAATGGAGTCTGGGCTCTGCTGGATGATCAAGTGAGCATACCAAAGGAGTTAGCTTACTCCTGGGTAAAATGCCATCGTGACCTCACCCATGGAGGTAAGACTGCTATGGCCCAGCTTCTGAGCTGCTACTATTATATCACAAAATTGACATCAGTTTGTGCAGCCATCAGCCAAAGATGCCAGATTTGTGCAAGGACTGAGGCCTTAACGAGCCCACAACCACCACCTGGAATTCAACATGTGGGACTCTCTGCTTTTGAGGACCTCCAAGTGAACTTTACTGAAGTTAAGCCGTATCGGGGATATAAGTACTTATTGGTCCTTGTTTGTACTTATTCTGGGTGGCCAGAGGCAGTCTCCACTAGAACTGAAAAGGCCTCTGAAGTATTCAGAGTGCTGTTAAGAGAAATTATTCCCAGATATGGACTGCCCTTGACTATAGGCAGTGACAGTGGGCCATCATTTGTAGCAGAAATGACTCAAAAACTAGCCAAGGAACTGAAAATCAAATGGAACCTTCACACTGCCTATAGGCCTCAAGGTTCTGATAAAGTGGTATGGATGAACTGGACCCTAAAGACAATACTAACTAAATATCACCAAGAGACTCAGGCACCATGGATAGATTTGTTACCCCGGCCCTCCTGAAGGTCAGAACATCACCTGGACCCACTGGATACACCCCTTTTGAAGTCCTGTTTGGGAGACCCCTCACCTTTAATAAAGGGCCTCCAGGGAGATTTAGCCAGTTGGGAAATATCACCTTGTAGAAGCAACTTATTCAGCTAGGAAAAGCTTTCTTTCAGGTATGTAAAAACATAGCAGTAAGAGCACCTCTTCCCACTGATACTCTGGCTCATAAACATAGCCCGGGTGACATGGTGTTGGTTAAAGATTGGAAAAAAAAAAACCCTATCTCCTGGGTAGAGGGGCCTATATCTAATTATTTTGACAACTCCCACAGCAGTAAAAATAACAGAGATCCATCCCTGCATTCATCATTCCAGGATCATGAGGGCCCAACTGGGCAATTGCTGGAAGGCCCACCTGGATGAGTCAGCCCCCCTTGAAGATGACCCTGAAGAGACAATGCACTCAAAGCCCTGCTCTTATCACCCCTGGAAGCTCACGAGTCAATGCATGGCTGAAGATTGAAGGGACATTGTACACTGGAATACCTGTAGCCTCAATGAACTGTTATTCTGTTAATTCTTAGTCTTCTTCCTTCCATTAGTCTTGATATTTGCTGCTATATTTTGGACTGTGTCTCCAGAGGATTGGGGAATTCCACAAAAGTTTATCTTTGTTCTTTTCTATCCTGCTGTAGTTATTGGACTAAGTACCCTTAACTGTTTAAAATGAGTCTCCTATGGATAATATGCCTAAACATCCTAGGAATATATGGCAATTCAGGACATTGGGAATTCAAAATACAAATTTATGGTTTGAGCCCTGTCATAACTCTTAATCAGACAAAATGGGACCCCTCTCAGCCTAAACTATATCTTTATCTTGATGCATGCCCAGTTCAGGCTGACACCCCCGATTGGGAAAACCAACACTACTCCTCAGAATGTGGAGGATTAAATTGGGAATGAGAATATCACTCTAATAATAAGTATGTCTGTCCAGAATGGTGACAAACCCAGAAGTTCTGTAAACCCCTTTCTCATCTATGTTCTGTCCGAGATGGGACTGTGTCATAGACTGGGGAAGATCTAAAAACAGCCTTCTAACTCAGCTCCCCTCTAGTCCAACCTGTCTATGGGGAACTGTAACCCCTTACAGTATGCTATTCCAGATCCTTCCCGTGGAGACTGGTCATCAGGTCGCTGGGTAAGAGTCCAGGTGGATGGGTGGGCACAAAACCCATGGCTTGTTTGTTTTTTGTTTTGATTTTGTTTTTGTTTTTTAACCAGGAATCAAACTCAGGACCTTGCACTTGCCAGGCAGGCACTGTGCCACTGAGCTATATCTCCAGCCCCAATGGATTGTTTTAAAAATCATAAAAGTCTGGGTACCCCCATCACCCCCATCCTGTATTAAAATTCCTTCCCCAAAACCACCACTGTTCCCATTGGCTCCTGCACCCATTACAAATCACACAGGACCTCTGACTCCTGACCTCCTGTGCCTGGTTAACGGCACCCATCAGGTCCTCTAAGCTGTAAACCCAGAGTTGGCTCTGTGTTCCCCATCAGTCCTTTCCTATGGAGCTCTAGGTCTAACCTGGAATGATCCTAAACTCAATTCTATTGGTGCCCCAGACCGCTTACTCCAGTCTCATCCCACCTTAGTGTGGGGAAGCACGTCTTGCTTCCTGGGTATCCCTAAGGGCCACAATGTCTCTGCTGACTGTATGTTTTAACTGTTACTTCAGGGTCCCTGGTGGCTCCCCATGGAACTTTCTTTCTTTGTTTTGATGGGGCTCACCAAGCATTTGATAGTGCCACATTGGGTCTGTGTGCACTTGCCTTTCTGGTACCTGACTTCTCTGTTTACCCAGGCCAATGAGGCCCTGCACATGCCCACCAGTCACGTCCAAAGCATGACCCCATAGTAGTGCCCATTCTAACTGGCATAACAATAGCAGGATGTTTAACCCTCAGTGCCATGGCCATGCATATAGGCCAACAGCAATACTCACAGTTAGGTGACCAGATAGCAGGAGATTTTGCCAACATACAAACCTCAATAGACATACTACAGGACCAAATAGAGTCTTTGGCTGTGGTTGTTCTCCAAAATTGCAGAGCTTTAGATCTCCAGACAGCCCAATATGGGGGCACTTGTCTTTTCCTGGAAGAAGAATGCTGTTACTATGCCAACAAGTCAGGGATAGTAATAGAAAACTCCCATCAGCTGTGGGAGCACCTCAAACACAGGACTCAATATACTATGGGAGGCTCCTCCTGGTGGGGATCCCTGGGTTTTCTCCCCTTGTGGGCAGGAGCATTGCTCGGGCCAATAATAGCCCTCCTGTCAGTTCTTCTTTTAGGCCCATGTGTGACTCAATGTCTGACTTGCTTTCTGTCTAAATGATTTGAGGCCATACATCACCAGCTTCTTTTTTTTTTTCTTTTGGTACCAGGAATCAAACTCAGGACCTTGCACTTGCCAGGCAGGCACTAGTGCCACTGAGCTGTATCCCTGGCCCACAAGCTTCTTTTAAAAGACACCCCCTCCTATAAGCTTCTTAAAACTGGGGAAGAGGAGTCTTCCCTATAAGAAAAGGGGGAATGTAAAGAAGATTGTAAACGTAAAGGAAATCTTAAAACTTTTAAAACTTATAGGTCTGCCACTGTATTCAAGGATGGAAAAGACAGACACAGACTGCTCCCATAATTAGAAAGTGGCAAAACTTAGCTAGCCTTGATATTCCAACACCAGCTGAAGCATATAAGATAAATGTAGCTTAAACAGAGTGCATCTTGTTGTGTTAACCCGTTCCAAGGTTTCAGGGAGTTATCACTCTGAGACAGCTAGGCTCAGCCTAAGACAGTGATTGATTCTTGCTGCTCACCCTAGCCTTGACCTCCCTGTTAATAGGATGAAAAGCCCCCAATTAACTTGCCTAAACCAAACCTACCTAGCAACATATGACAAGACAATATGACTATATAACTATAGAATATCCTGTTATCAGCCTTTTGTATTTACTGCTAATAACCTGTATAAGTGACTGTTTAACACCAAGACAAGGCTGGTGATTTGGACCTCAGTGTCCCCCAGCCCACCAGTGTAAATAAAGCTTGCCTTCTAAGTTCCTTGGTGCTAAGTATCTTCCACCTGGCTGGGTCCCGCTTTTTTCCACAACAATAGAGGTAATTTGCAGAGTCACTGTACTATGAGATTCCATAATACCCATTCCTTTCAGGCTTTATTGGGAAAGAGCTGTCCCATTAGTGGAGGGAAAGAAGAAGCAGGTCTCCACAACACAGTTGCACACCACCTTAGTTACTCGTTGGGGTCTGACATACATCAGAGGCCACGAGCTAAAGAAATGGGTGATCCACAACAGGCTAGGGTAGGAGAAAACTGACTACAGCTGGCCTCTCACCAGACCTGGCCCGGATGAAGTGTCTGGTCACCTTTAATTTCTGTCTTGCATGAAAAAGAATACCTGTGATCAACCAGAGGCAGAAGGAGGGGAGGAGTAAGGGATGCCCATGGAATGGACACACAGGAGAATTATTCAGGAAAAAAAATCCTCCTTGATTATCTTTTCCCCAAATTTGGAGGAAACACTGTTTAATCATAGTATATAGGACAGTAAATGTCATCCAGAGTAAGGAGAGAAAGTAGTGGTAGTGAAACTTGTCACCCCCAACTATGTTTTTAGGGGAGAATATTCACACAGCACTAACTTTATGATACATGAACAAACTTCCCAGGGCCTCAGTTTCCTCCTGTTGAAAATGAAGCTATTGAACCAGACAGACTCCTAGAAGCCTTTCAACACTTAAATGATCCAATTCTGAGATGATTAATGTTATAATACATTCTTGGGCAACATCTGCATCTATTTAAACTCATAAATGTTGAGAAGAAATATTTGGTATGCGGTAAACCCAGGAAGCAGGTGGCTTCCTTTAAGTAAATACTCATCTAGCACTGAAGTTCCAGGTGTATCAGCCTTCACCCTAGTCCCTCAGTTGCCTATATCTATGAGACTGGATAAAGTTTTCCATGAGCTAGAATTCTTGGACTTAATTTACTTTTTATATCTAAGGAATGACAGCTCTGAGTACTTTAAAATTGTTTATAAGGTTTAAAAGAACTCCCTGAATTTGTCAAAAAAGCAGAAGACAAGCCAGCTATAATAAATGATGTGGGAAACATGCCACTTCAAGCAGACTGAAGAAAAAGGTAGCTTGAAGGAATATTTTCTTGATAACACATAGAAAGAAAAATATTAGATAATACAAGCCAAGGGTTGCAAAGGTGGGTCTTGGGCCATAGCCAGTCTCCAGATAGATTTCTTTGGCAGTAGAGTGTTTTTCAAAAGTATGAATTTGAGTGATGTACGATGGACAATTACTCAAAGCCAGTGGACCTTCTTCCTTGCCCCCACAAGCCACTCTCCCCCATTGTCCTGCCTGCTCTGCTTTTGGGCACACTTCCTGGTGTAAATAAAAATTTGGGCCCAACCCTTCTTTTCTGAGAAGCTACAACTAATACTAATATGGAAATTTCTTGATCACCAGTACAAGATTTATTCTTATTACAGGAAAATGCTCTTTACCTCACAAGTTTCTTAGATAATTCATGGAATTAATATTCCTCCAGATTTATCAAGATTACAATGTCAAAACTGAATTTTAATTCACTTTCTACCATAGCAGGACCATTTGTAAGTAAAGACTCAGACTTCTGTGGGGAGAACCAGTCCCTTGGTTTTGTAAATCAGACTAATAACTGCTCTGCTCAAAAGATGTAATCCTGCCATTTTGACAATTCCTAAAGAATTGTTTGCAACCAGCTCAAGGCACATATAGACATTATTTACAAAGATTTATTAAACATTTTTGTCTATAACCAAAGTCATTTTTAAAAGGTCAAAGAAAATTATGAATCTTTATGATCACTGTGGAAACATTAGCATCTTTACAACTGCATTTTATACTTTAAATTTCATACTAGGGATTTTGTAACAAAGAAAAGGTCAATTTGAGAAAGCCCTAATTTCCTTCTCTCCAGCCCTCCAAAAAATGTTTAAATAAATCTGTGGGCACCATAAAGATATTTTATTTTAGGTTTAGCCTGCAAAGTGACCACTGTAAGTTCTTTTCAGCCTGAGTGTGTTTTGTTTAGGAGGTGACAAATTAAGAGGAAAGAGGAGAATTAAAATATTTGCGAGATGTCATTAATCTCCAGCAAGAGCCTAGAGTTGGGCCTCCCCCCACCTTCATTTCAGAACTAATCCAGCTTTCTGTTATTTGGCTCAGAAAAGTCTTAAATCTGTAACAAGAGAGTAACTTCCTGTTCTCAAGAGCATGCCTGCCAAAGAAAACATTTACAAGAAAAGTCCCAGGGCCAAAAATTGCCTACTAATTATTTCAACCCCCCCTCCCACCCAATTCAGGAAGGTGAATGCTGCAAACGCTGTATGTTAAAACCCTAAAGTATGTGTTGAAAAATTTAGAGAAAACCCTCAAGAACTGTTTGCCATTTGTATATATTTTATTGCATTTAAATTACATCAGTTTTATAACTCTTGGGCACAAATGAATGTTTCTTAAAATATTTTGCTCAGAATTCCACAAAGACTATCCTATAGCATTATCAAAATACATTATGGAAGTTTTTACTTTGTACTTTTCCAACTGAAAAAGAGAAACACAGACCCTGGCATCTGTAGCCGATCTAGCATTCCAACTAGACATGGTGTGGCACCGAGCTGGCCCAACAACTAGCGAGGTCTGGGTATTCTCCTTGGTGATGTAGCTATTCAATATAATCCCAGTCAGAATCCCAACAGGCCTTTTTAGAAACTGACAGACTATAACATTCATATGGAAAGACCAAGAAGACCTAGAATAGCCAAAAAATTTTGAAAAAGAAGAACAAAATTGGAGAGCCTGTGCAACCTGATTTCATGGCCTATGACAAAGCTGCTGCCACCAGGACAGTGTGATGCTGAGGCCAGGCAGGCAAGCAGGCCAACATCACAGAACTGAGAGCATAGAAATAGTCTTCTGATTTTCAACAATAATGCAAAGGCAAGTCAGTGAAAAATGGGTAGTTTTTTCAACAGTGGTGCTAAGACAATTGGGTATCCACAGGCAAAAAAAAAAAAAAAAAGAAAAAAGAAAGAAAAGAAGAAAACCTACTTTGATGTATTCATCATATAATAATTAAACCTGCCTAATAACTCACCCCAGACTTTAGGGTGGTCCCGCTGATCCCTTTGGTCTCTCTCTGATCTCTCTTTCTAGAAACACATCTCCAGCCTCCCTTTTGCTTTTTCCTTCCCTGACAAAGCCCAAAGGGTATTCTCAAATTTGCATGGGTGAAAAGAAGGCACCTTATTAATCAGCCATTTATCTAGCCACCCCCCCTCCATAGTCTAGATGTGATTTGTTCCCCAAAGGTTCACGTGCCGGAAGCTTGGCCCCAGGGTGGCAATGTTTCAGAGGAGGGGCCTAGTGGAAGATGGTTAAGTCACTGAGGGTACCAAGTATAGAAGGCTTAACATTATTCTTGAGAGAATCTGGTTAGTTCCTACAAGAGCAGATTGTCATGCAAAGAGTGAGTGTGGCTCCTGAATCTCTCTGGCTTCCTGTCTCATCATGTGATCTCGCCCTCACACAATCTCATAATTCCATTTACCATGTTGTCATGTAGCCAGGATGGTCCCTGTCAGAGGCCAAACAGGGTTGCCATCTTGGATTTTTAACTTCCAAAACTTACAAATGAAGTAAATCTCATATCTTTCCAAAGTACCCAGCATCTGATATTCTGTTGTAGTGTTAGAAAATTGACTGATACTCTTCTTATTTTCCTTCTGTATAGTCTCATTTGCTAGTACTCTCTGGGTCTCTGTGACAGTTAATCTTGATTGTCAGTTTGATTGGCTTGAGATCCTCCTAGGGGATTAGTAAAGCACGACTTTGGTGGATCACAAAGGCATGCCTTCAGGAATTATACCTGGTCCTCGCTCCCTTCCTCTCTGGCACTCTTCCTCTGTGCTCTGCTTCCTCACATACATGTAGTGAGCAGCTTTGGTCTATCATTCCCTACCACCTTGATATTTCTGTCTCTGGGCCAGCTGTTCATGGACTAAACTCTCTGAAACCATGAGCCAAATAAAGCTCTCTTCCTTTAAGTTGTGAATGTCAAGTGTTTTGTCCTGGCAATGGAAAAGCTGATTGATACAGTCTCTAATATGTGTCCTTCAAGAGGAAATCCATGGGTTTGCAAATATCTGTGATTCATCACCTTCTTCCCATAACTACTAATAACAATAGCTAATATCAGTTATTGGCATTTCTCTGATGCAGTGTCAGAAAATTTGTCCATGCTATCATGTAATCAGAAGAGCAAGTGTTTATGGGGGTGCAGTTCCATTTCCTTCATAATCAAGCTACATACTGGGGTGCAAATTCTTAGAGAGTCATAGTCACCTGAACAAGGGCAGTTTAATGGCAGACCTGGGACTGACTTTCACCCTCCCACTGTGTTCTGAAATCAGATGGGCCTGGCTGATTTGGGACAATTTCACATATCCTTGAATTTCAGTTTTCTCATTGACAAAATAGAAATGATAATGTTTTCCAAGCAGGACTGTTATGAAGACTGTGTACGTATACCTCGCCTCACTCAGTAACTCCGGGTCTTCACCTCCCCCATTCAAGGCTCTTTCTGGAATACTATGCTTTTCATTTGTAGACTTCTCCATGCTTACCAGGGTTTGAAATGGATTCCCTCCAAATGACAGATGTGTCCTCTATGGGAAACTGCCCTAAGCAGCTTACACCACTGGAGAAACAAAAAATGGATGTGACGACCAGTCATTCAATGTAAGGCTGAAGAGTGGGCCAAGAAAAGTGGCCATGGGACTCAGAGACAGGAAAGATCAGGAAAAGCTGGCAAAGATCTTGGAGAGGATGAGAGTGTTAAGCCACATGCCTTTGTCATCCCGGCACCTGGCATCCTCTCACCAAGCTGACGAGGGCCTCTGAGCCCAGGTGTCACAGAGAGCAACGTGGCCCAGTGTGGCCTGAGCCAGGCAGGAGAGTCCTACACCTCCGGTTGCACTCATCCTGGTCCTGGTGGCCACCCCTCGAGTGCCTGGAGCAGGTGGCACTCAGAGTGACACTTAGACCAGCTCAGGGTTTGGCCTCAGTTGTGGTTAAGGTCTAGAATGTCCCCCTGAAGCCTCGTGTGTTCAGAGGTGGGGCTTTTGGAAGGTGATAGGATCACATGGCACTGTGCTCTCAGTGGATTCATCTACCGTGAGCTCAGCAGCTGAGTGTACTGTTAGAAGGTGGGGTGTAGCTGGACATGGGTCACCGGGGGTATGACCTGGAAGGGTATATCTCCTCCCCAGCTCCTGCTTTTTCTCTCTGCTTCTTAGGTGCCATAATATGAGTGACTTTCCTCCACCATGCCCCTCTGCCATGCTGTTTCTGCTTTGGTGCCAGCTGACCATGGACTGCAATGTGAGCCCAAATGACCCTCTCTTCCATTAAGCCGTAGATATCTCAATAATGAGGAAAGTGACTGAGGCAGTGCTCCCTTCAGCGGGTGGACCTTGTCACATCCCCCAGCTGCAAACATTTCCCAGACCCTGGTCCTCTTTCCCAGGCTGGCCCTGAAATCTTCCCTCTGAGGCGTGCCCCACCTGAGTCTTTTCTGTCCCTGGGAGTGACTCTTGATTCTGGATCACTGAGCAGCTGCCCTCTCTGATTCCTGGATTCTGAGGGACACCTGCTCCTCTGAGTCCTGTTGTTTCCTCCTCGCTTCCCAGACACTCTTGGGCCCCGGGGGACAGCTCCAGGCAGGCAGAGCACACCTGCACATTCCTGCGTTCAGGTATCCGAAGGCAATATCCTGGAGGAACCTTCTCCCGGACTATTTTGGGGGATAGGTTTGCCTCAAACAAGCAGTTTTTCATATTCTCCATTTCTCATTCTCAACGTTGGGCAAGGCCTCAGGAAATCACCTTCTCATCCTGTTGACGTTTGAATGGACACAAATTTCCGTAAGACAAATTGGACCGTGTGCACCAAAAGGCTTAACATTCACATAACTTTGGGGGCTGGAAGTTACTCTTCTAGGATTTTATCCTGAGGGTAAAAACAGGAGAATGTACAAAGAAGTGCACAAGACAGTTCATCAGAGGACTGCTTTTAAAGGACTTAAAAAGGCACAGCACTCCGGAGGCTGAGGCAGAAGGATCGCTGCGAGTTCAAGGCGAGCCTGGGCTACAAAGTGAGTCCAAGGCCAGCCTAAACTGCATAGCGAAACCCTGTCTCAAAAAGACAAAAAAAAAAGGGGTGGGGAGAAAACCTCCAAAATTCCAACTATAAGAAATAATGGTATGGACTTTATATATAAATATATATGTGTACACATAAAATGATTATAAAAGCCAAAGAGTGGTTATGAAAGTATGTAGCGATGAGGTAGCATTTATTAAGTGCTTACTATGTAACAAGCACTAGTTTAAGAGCTGCCCAAGGACTAACTCATTTATTCCTCACAGCAACTTCATTAGGAAGAAACTGTCACCATTCCCATTTTACAGGGCTCAGGTGAGCTCTGTGAGCGACCCAGGCACACACTAGTGACAAAGCTCAGACATGGAGACTGCAGAGCCCATATTCTTGAGATCCACACCATTATGCTTCTCGACAGAGGTTCATATTTATTTTTTAAGTGAAACAATAAAGTGTGTGTGTGTGTGTGTGTGTGTGTGTGCGTGTGCGCGTGTGCTTAAGAAAGTCTAGAGGGACTGGAATGATAATAATTTGAAGCACTATTATAGGAGGCTTCATTTTTAAAAATCCTTTTACATACACTGCTGTTCTTCATTTTAGTGAGATAAATTTACTATGTAAAATACCTGAATTCTACATAATACACATTGTTGCAGTTTAGATCTAAAGCAACCTCAAAAGCCTCACGTGTTCAGAGGTGGGAATTTTAGTCTGGATCATGAGGGCTCTGTCCTCACCAGTGGACTGACCCATTGATGAGATCATGACTTGATGGCATTATTGGGAGATGACAGAAATGCAGGAGGTGCAGCCTAGTTGAAGAGAGTGGGTCATGGGCATGTTACCTATATATTATCCCTGGTTCCTTCTTCTCTATTTTTCCCCTCTGCTTGCTGGCTACCGCAAGCAGCTTTGCTGTACTACACTCTTCCGTCATGATGTCCTGCCTCAGCTCAGGTTCGCAGCAATGGAGCCTGTCAACCATGGACTGAAATCTCTGAAACCGTGAGCCAAAATAAATCTTTCCTCCTTTAAATTCTTTTTCTCAGGTATTTGGTCACAGTGACAAGAAGCTGGCTAACATTTGTGCTCATGAAGGGGTTGGTAGGTGTAACTCTTTCAGACTGAGAGTCAGGATCACTAGAGGTAATTTTGACAAAGGGTCTAAAAGGATTCTCAGTTTCTTTCAGTTTCTGTCTGTGGGACACAGTGTGGGAACTCTCTTCAATAGTCTTCCTGGATAGTTCAAATAACGTTTAAAAGTCTCCACATGTTGAAGATACAGATATTCCTCATTTAATGACCTACTTGGTTAACAACTTTTCAGACTTACAACTGAGGCGCACTGTTCGGATTTATGACCTGCATTCTGACCACACAGCACAGCCTTGAGGTGGCTTCCTCTACAGCGCTGTAACCTTTGCTGATTGTACTATACAGTACAGTACTGTACTTTTATGTTGTACATTACAGTGCTGCATGGAAGAGTTACGTAAATAAAAGCAAAGTCATCAAGTTGGAGTTTCCTATGACCATTTCTTTGTTGCGAATATTGCAGGGCGCACACTCCGTACAAGTCCTCATTTAGCGACCAATTCATTTAACAACCTAGTCACAGGAACAGAACTCAGTTGTTACACCAGGAGTGTTCGTACACTTAAAAATACAAAGGGCCTGATTGTAGAATGATCTCTGGAATTCTTTAAATTTAAAATTCTAAATTTTTCCTTTTTATTTTTATTTTTTCTCTTGCATGTTTTAAGAAAGACAGAAAGGAGGGCATGTGGGAATGTTTTTGGAACCATTTTCACGTCTCAGCTTTGGTCTCATGAAAGCCATTCTTTAAATCAGTGCACTTCATTTAGAAACTGCTTGCAGACCAGTTTCCAGGGCCTGGGGCTCGGGGACCCTCTGCTCCTCTCTGAGTCCAGCATCCTTCTCTCCTGCTTCTCCTTAGTGATCTCAACACCTCTACTGCCAGGGGCACCCAGGAGCCAGCAACGCAGTACACAAACCTCCGAGTGGCAGTGGCTGCTCCTGGATGCCAGCACAGCGGCAGACCCCGGGTGAAATTACCTCCTTTGCCCCTCACGTCAGCTGCCAGGTGGGTGTGATGGCCTCAATTTTAGGGGATGAAACTATATTCCGAGAGCTTTGATGACTTGCCCAAAGTCCCAAGCCAGAGTTTAAGGAAAAATTTGGTTCCAAAATGCCCGTTTTCCTCTTATGCTATCCCCCCTCACAATGATTTAGTCAACCCAGTTGCTTCGCTTGTTTGCTTTTTCCAAAACCGGGGAAGTAAGGGGAAGCTGGGAAAAGGGAAGGGGATTTTAGTTACTTGTTTATTTTTAACTGTAACTCTTTTCTTCTTTCTCAAATATTTATTTTTATTAGTCCAGTTTGCAATACACAATGGGGAGGGTATTTGTAATTAGGAAAAACTACTTTTGCATTTTGATCATGAATGCATCTTCTTTTCAGAAGGTGTGTTAACATATTTCAGGAATTAAAAAAGAAACACACACACACACACAGAACCCTGTGGCTTATACCTGCTTCTGCATCAGGTCATATATCAGATCATACTGACTGATGATCGCTGTCATTCCGGAGCCTGATCTGCTGTCCTGTACATGGGCATGGATGAAACACAGAAAAACATTCGTAGAACAAAATATAGGGCATTTATTAAACATATGTGACGTAGGTTATGACAATATCAAAGTACAGCTTGGATGAACAGATTACTCATTCATTTAACAGGAATACCAATTGACATTGAAAACATTAAATGATTAAATCTCCACAACATACAAAATTGTCTTTAAGTTAGTGAGAAAGAAAAAAAAAATCACAGGTTGAATAAATACAGTGATTTCAGCTGGCCCAACAAAGGCGTAAGGCACAAATTAAAACAAGGGAGAAGCACACCAGAAGGAAGCTCGTCTGGCCCATACAAGTCTTGAACCACAGCTCCCCCAGCCCTGCACAGACCGAGGACCAAGGAGAGGGCACACTGCATGCTGGAACCCTTCCTTCCGGGCACAGGGGTCCCTGGGTACCCATGGTTCTCAGGGATAGGCCTCTCTGTGCCAGAGAAACACTGCCTCTAATACTTTTATGGATAAACAAAACCAAAACTGTAACTATCCTGAATAGTGTGAACTTTCAAATGAATGCCCCTTTCCTTCCCAACCAAAGTCTAGCAAAACAGAAAATACTGTGAAATCCAATGAGGACTTCAACGTCTACCAGCAAACACAGTGATGTCGACAGCAGGATAGGTTGGTTGGGTGCCTGAAATGCGACCTCGTAGGCCTCTTCCTTGCCTGACCCTCCACCTTCCCAGTCCTTCCTTTCTTAGAAATAGATCATAGCCTCAACGATTCCCATACTGGCTTACTCTGTGTATGTGAGGAAGTGACAGTCACCCTTTCCTGACTTCAAGATGCAGGGTTCCTGGGCCTTTGTCTATTTATTAGAAAGTGCACGTGTCCCATGTAGCCATGTGCTTAGGTCAGTGTCTTCTTCGTGGCCAACTCCAGGACTCTCGTGTATGGGGTGTAGCTCCGGGAAGGCATCGAGATTTCTCGGGTCCTGCCTGGCTGGCTGGGAAAGAAGAGGCAGATGAGGAAGATAAAACAAAACTCTCATATTCTTTACAGGCTAAGACAACTCTAAGAAATGGCCTTTCAGCCCTTAAAAAAAGGTAATAATGTACTTTAAGATTTAATTTAAACCTTTAAAAAGGGACCTCCAATGTGCTAAATGTTTTAGTCCCTCCCTCATCTCCAAATCATATGCTAAATCCTAACACCTAAGATCATGGCATTAGGAGTGAGGTCATGGCATGAGAGGTGATTAGGACATGACGATACAACCCTTATGAGTGGACTAGTGTCCTTATAAAACTAACCCCAGAGAGGTCCACCATCCCATTTGTCATGGGTGGGCACAAGAAAATGCCTTTTAGGAACCACAAAACAGAGCCTCACCAGATGCCAAATCTGCTAGTGCTGTACTTTGGCCTTGGATTTCCTGATCTCCAGAATAGTGGCAAATAAAATTTCTGCTGTTATAAGCTTCCTAGTTTATGATGTTTTTGTTATAGCAGCCCAAACAGACTATCATTTTTAGCAACTTTTAAAGGTTGTACTAGGCATCAATGGTTCAGAAAAATGTGTAAGACTCAAGAAGCTCATAGTTTGTAATAATTTTAATATCATGTGTTAAGTACCACACTACAGACAGGAAGAGCTGTGTGGCACATCCTCAGCTCACCCTGCTGTCCCTCCTTTCCACCCGGCTCATGCTCCGGGAAGCTGACCCACAGGTCACACCAGTGGCCCCTTGCCCTTTACACCATCTCACTCTGATCAACTAGGAGATGGAAGCAGGGAGCCAGAATAGGTGGCAGAGCAGTCAGGACATCTGTCCTCTCCCAGCCAGGCTGCTGCTGGTAGTAGCTAACCCTACATTCCTCTTCCAAAGCTGCAGTACAGCTGTGCCCTGGCTCTCTTTTGCTAGCCTTCCCCCCAGTGGCTAAGTGTGGCCCTCAAAGTTGGAAGCTTGCAAATCTGTGTGGCGGTGTTGAGGTGGTGGAGCCCTTAAGAAGTGGAGCCCAGGCAGAAAGTGATCAGGTGCTGGGTTAAAGCTTTCGGTGGGAGTAGTCAGGTCTCATAGGCGTACAGTTGTTCCTGAGAGCAAGCTGGTATAAAGAGAGTGAGTCTCGCCCATCTTCAGCCTCTTGCTTCTGGCCTCAACATGCGACCTATTTCTGTTCCATATGCCTGTCCATCACTGTGACACCATCAGCGCCTCTAGGACAAGGTGCACCAGCTTCCACAGCTAGGACAAGGTGCACCAGCTTCCACAGCTGCTAGTTCCAGAGCACACCACTGGCCCTCAGTGGTTTCCCTTACACTTGTCAACAGCCCCTTCATTAAGAGCTCTTCCTTCTTCCCTTCCAGCCAGGACTATGAGCAACACAAGAACGGACGCGCGAAGGGTGGGCAGAGGAAGAGCAATTCAACATCACCAAGAAATTCACATCTGGGACCTCGCGCAGGGGAGGGGAACCCTGGGGGACGCCGGGAACTCATCAGTGGGAAACGGGGATCCGGGAAGAAGGGATGCTGTGTGCGGACGTGGAACAGACAGGGTTTATAACAGAGAGCGGCAGAGATGGAAATGGGGAACCGTTATGGGTTTTTAAGGAAGTGTGATACGCTCCTATTTTTATTCTGGCAAGATTCTTCTGCTACCACTGACGGTTGTCTATGGAAAGGTTGGTCTGAAGGTAGAAGATTAGAAAATCCTTGCCAGTTAGGAGTTAGGATTAGAAAATCCTTGCTAGTTAAGAGAGATCATGAGAATTCTAACAGGATCACTGGAGCTGAAGTAGCAGGAAGGTATTTGGGAGGTAGAATTTATAGGATTTGGTGACTAAGATGGAGACTTATCCCTTGGGTTTTTTTCTCCTAACACATAACTACATTTCCCAGCCTCCCTTGCAGTTAGGTGGGCCATATGACCACATTACTTCCGTTTTAGCTTGTAGGGACCTTCTACCGAATCCTCCATGTTTGCTCTCTCCCCATTCAGGCAGAGGGCAAAGCGAAGGATTCAGGAAGCTTACAAGGCCCAGGGGTCACTAGACAGAAGACTCTGGGTCCCGAGTGACCGTGTGGAGTAAGCCCGTCCCACGCTGCCTCGGACGATGAGTGTGAGAGGTTAGTCCTTACAGTGCGAAGCCACTAGGGTTTGTAGGTTGTTCCTTCCCACAGCTACTCCTTATTCCAGCTAATACAATAACAAAAAGCACGCGAGAGAGGAGAGTCAACTCCCTTCCTCCTAACTTCTCACGTCCAGTCATCAACAAAGTGGTACAGGGGGCATCGGAAACGGGCGGAGGGGAGGCGTTAAACATCACACGCACCCGGAGGGGAGTCTGTGCCTCTCACCCCCACAGGCCCTTGGAAATGACCACTCTACAGCATTCGGATGGTCGACAGGAAGCATCTCTCACTGCGCCCGTTGTTCCTGCACTCATTTCCGTTGCTGGGGATAATTTCTACGAGGGTGAAAAATCGCGTCTCAGTCACCTCATGACCCCGGCAGCTCACACAGGCTGGACACAGAGCTATCGCTCCACATACGGGTGACAACGAAAACCAGAGGTTGAGGGAGTTGTGAAGAGTGAGCGGTCACAGTGTCACCTGCCACAGAAATTAATGAATCCATGGGACCTGGCACCTCAGGAGTCCCTGGCGACCTGACCGGGCATTATAGGGGAACAAGAGAGGCAGAAGCCAGATGGCAATTTGTGCCAACTCCTGTGAAAATTCCACATAATGGAAATGGTCTCTGGTGACACTATCCTAAAAGCCCACAAAATGCAGAAATATTTATAAAGGTGAACCTCTGGGTTTCAAAAACAGGCACTCATATCCCAACCCTTTCAGAAAAGAAGGGGGCTATTTTACGAAGCTGATCACTAGGAAATAACAGGACTTCAAGAGCACAAATAATTCCAACCACGGAACTGAAATTCACCCATTTTCTGTAACATATTCAGGTTACTTTTAACATTTTATTAATCCACAAAGAGGCAGGATCCCCTGGGGGAGGCAATAGCAGAATCAGAAAAGAAAGCTTTGAGAAAACACTGCTTTGTGTTCTGATCTCTACAACAAAATTAAGAAAACGCAAGCATTTCAAGGCACTGTGTGCCAGGCATTTTTGACTGTGTGGAATATTTTTCATCAAATTGCACCTTAAGACATGATTGATGAATTTACTGGAAACCACATTTCAGTTCACTACGGGGCAGAAGAAAGAAAAGTGTCTTTTCTTTTGGACTTTTACTTTTTTCTGTAAATGAAGTCTATATGACCTGAAATTGTTCTCAGTGGCTCTAATCAACATGTACCATACTTTTCCAACCAAACTCTTCAGTCTTTAAAAATAAAATCGGTGTTTCAAAGCCCCTGCCCTCACAGTGAGCTGCTGCCCTCTCTGCGCGCTCTGAGATCCTTACTCGCTGGAAAAGTGTGGAACCCTAAACTTGGATGCTGGGGGTGCAGAGGTCAAGGAGGGGGAAGTGGGGGCAGAAGGTGACCCTGAAGAGATGTGACAGGGACAGACCGGCCTCAGACAGGCTGGCGGCAGTGGGAAAGGGGAGGTCTAAGGCAAGTCATGAAGGAAAAGGACAGCACAGAAGGAGCGACGAGTCTCAGAGCAAAATAGTCCTCTGTCTCAGAAGTGACTTTGGGACACGGAGCTGGGGTAACTGTGGGCAGCAGCATCCACAGAAATAGGAACACGGGCACAGCACTGGACTCCACCCTTGTTACCTCGCCGGGTCCTCCCAGCCTACTTCTGAGAGGATCCCCGCCACATCTTCCTTTCACGGGGAAGAAGCTGAAGCTCTCAGAGGTTGGGAAGGAAGCAGGAGGCGGCTCTAGGGCTCAGCTCCATCTCTAACTTCTAAGTCAGTACCCTTAACCGCTTCATGGAAACGGTGAGCAGGCGGATCGAGCGGACAGCAGGTGACAGAGACGGGAACTGTGTTCGAGAGCAGTTCATACTGCCGTGTGGGCCACCCCTGGTAAAGCTACAAAACCAGACGCAAACATCTGTGACCAAGACAAAAGCCATGAGGAGATCCTGTGGTGGGGACCCTGGAGGAGAAAGAGGCACCATGAGAGACAATGGAGGAGGACAGTTCAGGGAGGCGGGAACAAACCAGGAGAGACAAGTCCCACACGTGCCAGGGACAGGGACTTAGGAAAAGCTACCGAGTGCTACGGGGAGACGGCTCAAATGACAAATCCCGACCAGGAACTGACCCTGTACCGGGCAGTGCTCTAGGTGGGTCCCAGGCTGAGTGCAGCTGGTGATATGGACAGAAATCCCGGCCTTCACGGGGCTTGCATCCCAGTGAGCAGTGACAATAAACACACAGAGGCAAACATAAGCAAGAATCGCTTCTTCTACGGCCTTCACTAGATAAATAATACACTGCAGATCTGCTGCCTCAGCCCCCGCTGGGAGACACGCATTCGTCCCGTAAGTGTGTACTGGGCGTGCGCTGCAGCCAGGTGCCGTGGTTTGGCGCAGTATGTAAACGGCGTGCTCTCCACAACAGCACACGCGGGGTCCTAAGCTTGCAAACCACTGGGCGTTCAGCGAACAGCCGGTGCTGCCGAAGGATTACGCGCTCAATTAGACTATCAACTCCCGTAACATGCACCAGTTACCACCAGGAAAATTAAGTGAATGACGTCATCTACGCATGCCCACCTTCACTTATACTTGATACAGTATTCTACACGGAAAATCAGTGTTTGGGCTTAGTTAATAGCCATCAGAGTTGATTTTTATTAAGCGCTAACTTTGGTCCAGTTATCACGCTAAATGCTTTATACATGTTTTCATTTAGTCCTCATAGTGACCCAGTGACCTGAACTATCATCTTCGTTCCCATTTTAAGCATGAAAGAGCACAAGTTTCGGGGAGGGGAAGTAACTTGCCCAAGGCTGGGGTCAGGAGGCAGCTGGCTGGGCAGGGAACCCCCTGCTGAGCTCTTCATGGGAGAAGAGCGAGGAGTAAGAACCAGGTACTTTATGTAATTGAGGCTTAATCGGGACTTTTATTGATCAAAAATATTCTGTAGGAGGTTATTTAAAAAATATTCTAGAAAGCACCTTTTAATCTTTTATTACTCAGGTGCAAGTATGAAGTCCAAGTAAGAAGCGGGACTTTCGTTAGAACGTACAAAATTCAGTAACTCTCTTTATTGAGTATTTTCCAGTTCAGATAGATGTACTCCACCAAGACACAGAGGCCTGATCCCTATGCTGGGGAGGCACTTTCTCTCCCTGGCCTCAGTTTTTACATCTGTAGGATGTGGGGATTCAACTACACCAGGGAGTTCTGATCTGTTTGTGATCATCAACATGTAAAGCAAACTAAACGCTGAGCTTCTGGGGCTACTGTGGAGAGGGAGGAGGTCCCCCAGGCCACCCTCCTCAGCTGCAGGCACAAGGCCTCTCCCGGAGCCCAGCTCAGCACCAGACAGTTCCATGAGGCCCAGGGGGCCGGGGGACCACTGACCCCTGCCCAGGTATCTCAAAAGCTCTTGTCTCCTCGCTGTTGGGACCTCCCCGTGCCTTTCACCTGGTGGACACTTCATGAATAACTGTGAGGAAGCCAACAGAAGGTCCCCCAGCCCTGGTGGAAGTGCGGAAGTGTAGGCCTAATTTCCCCCACTGACTGACCCAGGCAGTGAAAGTGCTAAGAGGGCTCCTGGGGGAAACCAAAGGTTACCTTTATGGAAAAGCTGCTTTTAGACCCTGGGGTGGCTTCCAAGTTCACCGTGGCCATAAGTTAAGGGTCTGTCAGCACTTCCATTATGAAAACCGCTTTGTGGTTTCATAACTTCGCCATAAAAGTTTACCTCGGGCTGTACTTGGGCATACAAATTGAAAAGCTAGTTTTAAGCCAAAATTCAGGAATTAGAAAACAAACAATTTATTGGTTTCAGACATAGTTTTGTACCCGTCTTAGCCAAGCAAAATTTATTATGTGGGCAATTAAAAGTGGACTAAGCCACTTGGTTCTTGAAAAATAAAAAGGAGAAGTGGCCAAAGTATTTATATTTTAAAACAAGCCACTGAACACAATTGATTATTCTTTTTGATTATATTTGTATCATGCATGTTGTACCACATTTTGATGAGAGCCAGAGTTTATATATTCCTTTCTTTTTTAAAAAACTTTTTCTGTTAATTGTATCAGAATGATAAAATTGCCTTTTTTTTTACTAGAAGATGAGCAACATAAATGAGTATTGTCAAAGAAAGAGAGTGGTGCTGCTTTGGGTAATTCTTTGAGAACACCAAGTGTTCAACAGCAACAAAAAAAATATCAGTAATGAATTAAAAAGGTAAAGTCGGAAAATGAGGTCTTAGCGTTAGAAACGGTAGGGACCTCAGAAGTCACTTGGTCACATCACTGACTTTACAGATCAGTTAAGAATGACCTCCTGATGGGGCGGACCAGAGTCAAATATATTCCACATCTCAGCGTGGCAATGCGCTCAACGCTCCCCTCCAGATGGAACCACTCAAGGTTCCAGGATTTGTTTTTCTAGACCACTCATATCTAGCAGAGCACCCACGTATGCCCCTGCCTACAGAAAAGTCCCCTTCCGCCCACAAGACACACAGGCATTTTGTGACCCCAGTCACCTAAATTGCAAGTCATGTGTAATTAGCACCCTTGTAGTAAGCTTTATGATCCCTAAGCCACGCACACTGCATGCACCTAGAAACAGAGAGTGAGTCTCCAAAGGCAGGTTCCTCGACCCTGGCTCACATCTCAGGAGGGACCCAAGCCTAAACCAGGAATAGAACTGAGGGAACCGGGTGTCGCAGTCACATGTGTGTGGGCGACGGAAACACATCACTTATGTATGAACCAGACCCCGGCTCCCCAGGACTCCACTACAGCTCTGGGGACTGATGAATTTTGCCCCAGATTTAGACCCTGCCTCTGCTGTACCATGAAGGCGCCTCATATGCCCTCTCACACAGTTGTCACATGTCTGTCTGTCCCTCCAGACCCTGCTGTGGGGAGGACCCATGGATCTCAGTAGCATAACTATTGGGGACAGGAAGGTGGTTATGACCATTTGCTGAGTAAATGACTGAATGAACAATGCATGCACTCACTGATGCGGTCAGTGTCCCTCTGGAGTGGCCTTGCCTGGTCCCTCCTTCCCTCTCCCTCCCCCCGCCCAATGCATCTGTTCCCACAGAAACCAATCCAAGCCCTCAGCAGCCACCCTTAGATCTGCAGAAATACTGTTGGGAGAAAGAATGCAATTCTGTTAATAACACCCCAGTAAGATATTTTCTTAAGTCAAAGAAGAACTCGAGTAAGAAAAACAGGAAATTCCTAAATACCTGGGTAGAAGATCACAGCCCACTCCAATCTCTCTGGTTTCTACTTCAGTCTTTGGCTGGGTTTCTGTTAAATAGTCCAACCTGCTTTGAAGTTCATTATTCTGGAGAGGAGGGAAAAAGTACTGTTAGTAAAACAAATATGTTCCCCCACAAATATGCATGATACGATTTATACATATTATCGAATTTCCCGCATGACTCCACTACATGTAACTCCTTACTCAAACAAAATAATGTATTTGTTAAGTATCTCATACAGCAGAAGTTGAAGAAATATACCAATTGAATCCTTACAGTTTTCTGTACGTATATTTACGTGTATATTCAACTTTCCATAAGTGAAATTTTATATAAATGAAAACAACATATCCTAGTACATACACTATACGTACGTATTCTAGTGCACATACTATAATGTGCTTTTTTCTTTGGTCAACAATTTATTGTAAATATCTTTCTAGTTTATTAGTTTTCTTTTTACATCAACATACTATTTTAACTGGTTCATAGCATTCCATTGCATAAATCTTATTGATAGGAATTTAGATATTTATCGCTTTTTTTGCCATTATAAACAAGGTACAGTTCAACTTTTAACACTCTCTCATTAAAACTATAAAATGAGTGAGTCTATTAATTTAATTTAGTGGGAAATACCTCTATAACTTAATAATTAGTATTTCATAGGTGTGGAAAATTCAGAATCTCAAACATATAAAATAGAACAGGCTCCTTGGGACTAAAATTAGTATTCTGAATAGTTTTCTTTTTTTCAGGCGAGAGCCAAACATTACATAGGTGGATGATTAGATGCTCGGGAGTTGGAAATTTGCCCCATGGGGAAAATGAGCAACAAAGCAGCAAGAAAGTTGAGGATACTGAAATAAAAATAGATGAAGTGATGGTATCTTAAACATACAGGGCAAGAAAGCTTGCAGGAAGAAGGTAACAATGGTTACCTTTCTGTATTAAGATTTTCAGATGCCTTTTTGAAAAAAAATACACACACATACACATAGTGATATCTATGAATAATACATATATATTAATTTTTCAAGAGGCATTGACCATATCTATCTTCCTGGCTGAATTCTTAAAGCATGACATGTAGCAGATACAAGATAAAATTTATCTAATAAATAAATGCTTAAGTACTTTTACAATGAGCATGTCATTTGTATAACTAGAAAACATAAAAGCATTTGCTTTTTCTTCCTTCTAGGTTGGAGTTAAAGCTGAGGCACTCGTCCAAGACACTCCATAGAGCGTAGAAAAGTAGAAGTTCTATGGAAACAGTAGCTCAAACTTTGAGAGAGAGAATGTGGCTTACAACTCAGTGGCTCCCCCTCTGAATGAGTGATGCCAAGAAGCAAAGCAGTAATCTCCAACAAACCTGTATTCTGTGGGACTGAAGGTCCGTGGATCACTTCTGATAAACAGGAAGTAGCATAAAAACTAGGATCCATTCTGATAGCCAGGAAGTGGTGCGAGAGAATGCATTCCAGACTCCCGAGAAGCAAACAAGTTCAGAGCTTTGGGCTCTGGTCAACTGCCCTATTCTCGGTATAGATGCATAGTGCTGATTTACTGCAGGAAAACGTTACCATTCACGCTCATACACACACACACACACACACACACAGAGGCGCACACACAGCTTGCCTGGAAATATCTGTGCTTTCCCACTCACAAGGAGAGAGCAAGGCAGAGGAAGTCTGCCCTTGCTGGAAACTCTAGCAACCCCATAGCGCATCACTTCTCAGCGTAAGGACTTCAGTCATGAGGAGCTCATAGACCACGGTGCCCAGGACCTACTGCGCCGGGGCATGAGAGGTGAAGTTAGCAAACACGCCCCAGCTGGAACACAGTGAATAGTGGACAGGTAGCCCCAAATCCTTTCTTCTTTTTCATGGGAACGCTGTCTGAACATCAGCCACCCACGGAAGCACAGCAATTTAAAAAAAGTATATCCTTGATAATTTAATGCGGTCAACAAAAAACTAGGTATCAGGCAGCATGTGAAATTAGATGAAAAGAGATAAGTTAAAGAGAACACTGCTGAACAATGAGTAAATCAAAGAAAAATCTCATAGGAATTAGAAAATATTTTGGGGCCGCTGAGATGGCTCAGCAATGTAAGCGCCTGCTTGGGAAGCTCAAGGGCCTGAGTTGGACTCCCGGAACCCACATACGAAAAAAGGGCCGGTGATATCGCTCAGCGGCACGGGCACCTGCTGGCGCGCGAGGTCCTGAGGTCGACCCCCGCTACCCACACAAAAAAAAGAAAATATTTTGAACTGGATGTTAATGAAAATACAAAATATCAAAGCTCTGCAATGCAGCTGAAGGAGAATTTAGGCTCTAAAAAAGACATTTATGGCTCTGAAAAAGACAAAAAGTCTAACATCAATTACCTAAGGTTCTATCTCAATAGGCTAGAACAAAAAGAACAAAGTAATCCCAAAATAATTAGAAAGAATACCTTAGCAAATCTCAGTAAAACAGAAAACAGACAGGCACAATAGAAAAAAACAACAAAGCCAAAAGCTACTTTAATTTCTTAAAGAAAATCAGTGAACTAGAAAACACCCTAGGTAGGCTGATCAGAAAAGAGGGAAGAGGAGAAGAAAATGGAGAGAAAACGAGAGAGGGAGAGGGGCGCAGAAAGGAAAAGGAGAAAGAAAGAAGTTCACATCAAATTCTTAGAGGAAATGACAGGAGCAGATCTGTGCGAACTTGCAGTAGGCAAAGAGCTCTCAGAACACAAAAAACATAAATCATAAAAGAAAAAAATGATTAATTGAGCTTTCTCAAAAATAAAACCCAAAATTAAAAATCCCTTCAATATTTACCAAGAAAATGAAAGAAAAGCAAGTCTGCGGAATGAAGAAATGTTCATAGTACATATATCTGACAAAGGACTGGATCCCAAATACATAAAGAATTATTGCTGTGCATGGTGGCATGTGCCTGTAATCTCAGCACCCGGGAGGCTGAGGCAGGAGGATCGCTGTGTGTGAGGCCAGCTTGGGCTACATAGTGAGTTCAAGGACAGCCTGAACTACACAGCGAGACCCTGCTTCAAAAAAAAATTCTTACAATCAGTAAGAATTAAATAAAATAAAATAGTACAATAAAGGGCTAAAGATTTGAACAGATACTTCAAAAATAAGACCTATCAATGGCCAATAATCATATCAAAAGATGCTCAGTAAGAAAAGATGCTGAATATCACTAGTTACCAAAGAAATGCAAATTAAAACCACAATGAGATACCACTACGCACACACTAGAAAGGCTACATTTTCCAAAAGTAGGTGAGGATGCGGAGAAACTGGTACCTCAAACTGCTAGCAGGAATCTAAAATGCTACACCCACTTTGAAAAACTGTTTGACAGCTCTCTTAAAAAGAAAAACCTGGGGCTGGTGAGATGGCTCAGTGGTGTAAGCGCCTGCTGGCAAGCGTGAGGTCCTGAGTTCAGGACCCACATTAAAAAAGAAAAAGAAAAACCTACACCTACCCTATCTCTCAGCTATTGCAGTAGTAGGAATCTATCCAAGAGGGATTAAGACATACATATACACAATGACTTGTGCAGTAATGTTCCTAGCAGCTTTATTCCCCAGAATAACTCAAATGGATATCAATGAGCGAATGGACAAACCGACACATTCAGGGGGCGATCACTACTCTGCACTGAAAAGGACGGCACATGAATCAGACGTGTCAAGTCATTACACTGAATAAAAGGAGCTATGCACAAAGAAGTGACACTGTATGATCCCATTTATATAAAATGCCAACAGATCTGCAGTGACAAAAAGTGACACCATAGGGGATGCCTGGTAGGTATGAATGAAGAGACAGATTACAAAGAGAAACTGAGAATCTTTGTGTGTGATAGACACGTTCTGTATCTCGAGTGTGGTGGGTGTTCACAGGTGCTACTACACATCTCTAACCCAAAAATCCTGGGCTGGCTGTGGTGGCTCAGTACTCGGGAGGCTGAGGCAGGAAGATTGCTGAGAGTTCAAGGCCAGCCTGGGCTACAAAGTGAGTTCAAGGCGAGCTTGAACTATATAGTGAAACCCTGTCTCAAGAAGACAAAAACAAAACAAAAATCCTAAATCCAGAATGCTTAAAAATCTGAAACTTCTCAGCACTGCCATGATGCTGAAAAAGTTTCAGATTCTGGAACATTCCAATTTTGGATTTTTGAATAGGGATGCTCAACCAGTAAATTCTACACAAATATTCAAAAAAAAAAAAAAATCTAGGACCTAAATACTTCTGGTCCCACAAGTTTTGGATACAGGATACTTGCCCTGCATACACTTTTAACAGATGCAGTTTATTTGTATAAACTATGCACAACAAAGTTGCTAAGGAAAAAACTAGAAGAGAATAGAGACCGAACCCTGGTAGCTGGGGAATGTTAGAGAGGGAGGAACGGGGGAGGGCATACTTTAAAAATCAAGTCAATAGGACTTGACACAGTAAAGCGAAGACCACCTGCTTCCCAGTCTTGCAGACCACTGTGAAGTGGCGGAGACCACACAGAGGATACCCCCAGGACTGAGCACCAAACCGTAGCCCTTCCTGCCTTCAAATGTCACCACCTTGTGTCTGCATGTATAACAGATACTGCCCGTGGCCTGGGAGGCTTTTATACCTCCCTGGAAGGGAGAACCTGGTATGGCTGCTTTGGACATGTCCAGGAAATGTCACAAATGTATGGCAGTCCCCTCCACCTCCAGCGCTCCTTTGGCTCAGGGGAGCAAGTGGCCAGGAGCCGTAGTACACATTAAATAAAAATTGTGAGCAATAAAATGTATATGGGAGTACCGGTGCCTGGTGCTGCAGCCCAGTGTCACACAGGAAGATCGGCGACAGCCCCAGTCCACACCAGGGACACGCTGAGAGGTTTACGTGCCTCACAGCACACGTTATGTGCAGGGTGAATAAAACCAAGACATGCGCCTCCTTGCCTCTGTCGTGGACTTCGCTGTGAGTTGAGGGTTTGCAGCACAGAAAAATGGAATGGAATGGGCTTCAGAGAGCTGATCAACCTCGTGAAGACATATGGTGGTCATTTTATTTTAGAAATATTTTTTAGTATCAGAAATAGGGAAATTTCTTCTCCAGAGGGTGAGTAAATGAAAACATTGTTTAAAAAAAAAAAAAGAATGGGCATATTTTTGTTACCAGGAAGACTGTAAATCAGTTGATGAAAATGGAATCTGACAGGGCCAAGCAAGAGCAAGTGGTTAGGAATGTAGTGCGTGTTTTTGGTGTGCATGCATGTGTGTGTGTGTGCGTGTGTGTGTGTGTGTATTCGTGCGTAAAGTCTGATGACTTTAAACATGGGTAAGGGGCTATGTAGCTCAGAGGTAGAATGATTGCCCAGCACGCACAAGGCCCTGGGCTCCATCCTCAGAACCACAAAAATAAAAAACCCAACAACAAAACCATAGGTAAGAGTCAATGATAAATCCAACGAATGAGTTAATCCACATTCTCTCTTTTAAAAGAAAATAAGGGTCTTCGACTGCCAGCCATGACCTAGGGAAGAGCCAGGCCTTTTATGGTGTTATTTGCCTACTGTTATGGCTGTGTCTAGATGTCCCCCCAAAGCCTCATGTGGTCATAGGTGGGGCTTTTCAGAGGTGGCTGCAACTAGGGTGTGTGACGCTGGGATTGATTCATGGGGTGATGCTAGGATTAAGGCTGCCCACCCTGGGTTGAGCTCTAAGTGTGGGGAGCCTGCTTGTTGCTTTCTGCTCTGCTGCCTTCTGCCTGCCATGAACTGTTTCTCCTCTGCAATGCCCCTCTGCCACGCCACCCTGCCTTGAAGCCAGCTAACTATGGACTGAAACCTCTACAAACTGTGAGCTAAATAAACCTTTCTTCCTTTAACTTTGGATGTCGGGTATTTTGTTTTAGCAACGAGAAAAGTAACTGAGACACTCAGCATCCTGTATGGAAAATGGCAGAATGTAGCTAAGAATCTAAGTCTCCAAAATGCCAAGAAATCAAGAAAGAATTAACATTTGTCAATTTTTCACACTGCGTCAAGCACTGCTCGAAGTGTTTTGCATACATTACTTCATTTACTATTCGTAAAACTCTTCCCGAGTGGTGTGATTATATCCATTTCACAAACGCTGAAACTGAGGCTCTGAGAGGTAAAAGTCCTATGACTGAAGCAGGAGTCAGGACCTAAACCTAGAACCCTTAGATAAAACTATGGGATCAAGTGAATGGCAATGCCAGTGCGTTTTTAACGACAGGATGTCCCAGGGAAAGCCCCGATGGATGGAGAGTGTGAGTCCCGTGTGCGCAGATGCCCTCCACAGCTAATTTCAGTCTACCGGTCAGGCAGAAGTGGCTCAGTGACTGGGGACCCTCTGTGCAGTCCTGGAATCCGTGGCTCTGGAAGGAGCAGGCCACACCATTCTGGGGCGCAGGGGGTCAGTGTGAGAGAAGCAGGCGCTACAGTCCAGAGCTGAGCCTGCTGAGGGGCCCAGCCTGAGGGGCGCTGGCTCTGCCGCGCCTGTGGACATCTCTCTCCTCTCCTCTCCCAGACGCTTGGGCCCTGGCCAGGACAGCACTCCGGAGGAGCGAGCGCGATCCCCACCACTCATTCCTAAGACTGGTGCTGGGCCCAAGGAGCGCAAAGTGCAGCAGAGCAGTGGGTGCCGGAAAACCCCCAGCTTCCAGACACAGACACTCTTGGGCCTTGAACCTGATACCTATGGGCCATGAGGGGCTTCTGGTCACGACTGTTGCCAAGGGCAGAGTAAGTGAAGACCTAGCAAACGAGGCAGCTAAGGGCTGTGGCTCTAGATCCAGGCTTACCCATCTCTACCGTCATCTTGGGCACATCCTAATGTCCCTGAACCTCAGTTTCCCTGTTTATAAAATGGGAATGTACTAGAAGGTAGAGGACGTTCCTTTTAATAAACAGAGAACAGCAACATTCAGTTAAAAATCGAGCACTTAGTATGTGCCAACCACCTTGTAGGCATTTGCATGCTATGGTCTCAAACACAGGGGTGCAGCGAGGGCGCCCATATTACGATTATAAGGCGCATTCTGCAGCATCACTCAACCACTAAGCAGCAGACCCACGTCCACACCCGGGTAAGTCTGATCCCACCCTGAACGTCTGCCCCACACAGAACACACGGGAAGTAACTAGCAATGCCCCTCCGTGCGCTAAGCACTTCATAAACGTCTTTTCCTCCTTTCTCCCTGCTGCACTGCTGTCTCCAGGACCCCTTGCTGGGGAGGGGCGCCATGAGGGACAGAGAGAAGGACAGGCACTTGGCAGACCAGCTTTTCACACTGTCTCAAAGGGAAGAGGCTCAAGGCCAAGATATTAATAAAAAGCCTTCAGAGCAAATAGATTTTGGCTTCTCCTTCTATGAATCCCTAACCTTCTAAGGTTCTTCCAAACCCATAATTTCCATCTCTGGAACCTGTGCAAAATCTCTAAATGACTTTCAAAAAGCCAGAGAGTCAAGAACACTAAGCATCCTAAAGTCTTAGGAGAAATTAAGTCAGTTCTAAAAGTGTTCACTCAGTGTACAGAAGAGCACTGTATTAAGAGTCCATCTTTCAGCTGGGCTCCTGCACTTCCTAAGCAGACGACCCTGGGCAAGACCAGCTTCTCTCTGCCTCAGTTGCTCATCTGGAGGTAATAATCCTGTCTTGCCTCTCTTAAAGTCACTGGGAAAAGTGCATAAAGAATGTACATGAAAATACTTCACAAACTGCAAAGCACCACACAAAGGTGGGCAATTGGCAATAGTGCTTATCGGATTTGCTGAGAAAATTCTTCACCAAGACAAAGTAGAGCCAAAAAGCAGAATCGAGCACCAACCTTGAAGGAGGAGAGTGAGAGGGCGAAGCAAAAGGATCAACCAGAGCCACAGAGCTGGCAGTTAATCTTCGATCAATTTTACAAGGCCGGGTAAGTGTTATACTCTTAATTGTCAGGTGGCCGGCTCTGCCCCATAAAACGCAGCGGCAGAGTAGACACCGACGACAGAGTCACCGTTCTTACCTCTCCTTCTAGGAAAGATATCTTCTCTAAAAGCTGCAGGATCAAGAGCTGCTTCTGTTGCAATTTTTTCTTTAATGATTCAATCTAGAAAGAAACAAATGAAAAACTGTTAATAAAGAATGTAGACTTGTGCGAGGACAAGTTAGTCACAGGGAGAGGGGCCTGTAGTCGTCATTGGAACGGAACCTGCACACAGGTTCTCTGCGATTCTTGCAGCCACGCTGATCGGAGATGCACTGGGAAAGGGGACTTCTGTGACCGAGGAGGACTGAAAATCCGATGCGGTTTCAGAGCCCATCCTGTTAGGATCGTTGAGCCCAGCATCTCCACGCGGAGGATGCTCTGTGACCCTTAATAATGTTTCAGAGACAACCCATGCTTTGAGAAATGCAAATACAACTCCACAAAAAATAATTATTTGGCTTGAATTTATCAGGCAGCCTGCATTCCAAACATCAGTTCTGTTCCTCCTGTTGGTGCATTCATATCTGCCCAACCGGGGTCAAAAGGCGTCGGTTGGGGAAAGGATCCTGCAAGTGTTAATGAAATTCAGAGGGCCGCGGACTCAGGAGCCCTGAAGTAAGGGACACAGCTGCCTGCAGACCCGCCCTGGGCCACTGCTTTCGACTGTACACTGTGCTCTATCCTGGACTCCTCTTGCCTTTCCCTTCATGTGTCATGTTTTCCTCGATGAACCAGAGGTTCTCTGAAGGTCAGAACCAGGTCCTTGGTACCAGGTCATGTCTTAGAACAACAGTGAGAACAGCACTGACTTTCCAACAACCTTGTATATCTGCAATAAGCATCTGCACAGCAGAAAGGCACAATTCCTATAGAAGGGAACCTCACAATAGCTAGAAAAATTATGTATGCGTTTACTCTTTGACTTAGCAATCCCATTTCTAGGAACACATCACAAAGATACACTGGCCAAAACAAAAAATGACTTGGACACAGAGGTTTTGTGTTTTAGAAAACACAAAACAATACAAAACTCTGTGAGTTAAGTGGCTGGTTCAGTGGGCACGTGCTAAGAGTGGGGTCTCAGACACTGAGGTAGCATACATAAGCTGACATATGTGTAGTACGCTAGGTTTGCTGTAAAGCAGGTGGGGCTTATAAATGCATGTGTATTTGCATAGGAAACACTATAAAGACAAAACCATGATTAGTAATAGTTACCAACAGGGAGAAGGAGGAACTTAGGTGGAGGAGAGAGACCAGATGAAAGACTTATAACTTGTAATTATAACTTATAATAATAACTTATTATATAGGTTTGACTTTGAAAGCATATTTTACAGATCAAAAAGATAAAAGTAAACAAAAAGAGAAAACTATAAATCCTAAGACTTGATGACAAGCTGAAATGAGGCAACTTAACTATAATATCAAATTGGTGAAAAGTACTCAAGTGTTGCTACCACAAGGTAATTTGATATGTTTAGCAAAGTATATTCTAAGGATAAATAAAGCTGCAAGGAAATCTCTCCTCCAGTAGGAAAATTATGAGTAGTGACATTGTTATTTTGAAATTATTTGATATCTACTGTAATGTAATCATGTTTGAAACCAACATTTTTAGTGTAAGAGAAAGAAATACAAGTAGAAAATCAAAGAAGTAAAAGATGTTAAATTTGAAATACTATGAATTAGAAATCTTTTATTTATTCATGAAATATGTGTTCCTACTCAGCCCACTGAGAGAAAGAATGTAGCAATGACAATAACATGACATATCTGGATTGTGGTAGGCGTGTATCACTTTCCACTTACACACACACACACAGAGGACATCTTTGAAGACTGGCACACTTACACACACACACACAGAGGACATCTTTGAAGACTGGCACATTCTGGGACAAAAAATAAACTAAATGAATCGGAGAGCCCTGTTAATGTCAGAAAACAAGGATAGGCAAGATCTCCCCTTGGGCCAAAGGTAGGACAATTTGAGCACCAAAAATAATGAATGCAACTGAGTAAAACACATGGAATACGTAACTGTTGAAGAACATGAGTATTTCATAGTTCATAAACAAGAAAAAAAAGCAACAAGTCATTGGATACCACTGGAATTGACAAAGTATCAGCAATTTGAAGAAAAAAATAAAGCGTTCACATTGCCTTTCTTGTACAGACTGCATTGTGAGACCATAACAATCCCTAGTTCATGAGGGAAAACTTTTACTTTACTGAAGAATTCCAGTTAATCAATGGGAGAGAATGACAGAGTCAGAAAATTATGATCTTGCACTCTCTATAAAACACTGACTCAACCACCACCATCACAGATGAAATGGTGACGGTGGGAGCTGGTGAGGGGCATCACAGCTACGCCCTGGGTTGTCACCACCTGCTCCATTCATCATCGGCGTCACCCAAAGGGGAACAAGCAGCCAGGACCTGCTCCAAAGCGACTCAAATTGAAGCGCACACCACCACCCATGAGGTGTTCCTGCCCTCCCCCAAATAGAGCTTGCTGTAATGAAGTTTCTAGAACCAATAAAGAAACAAAACGTCAACTCCAGAACACGAGAGGTCTACAGCCATACCACCCCGGACACGCCCGCTGTTGTCAGGATATGCGAAGTTTTTCAGGATAACTGATTCAGTTCCTACAATCAATGTCCCCATAGGGGTAAAGCAGAGTGGGGGCAACAGGGGTGGCATGTCCTAGATTAAGACACTTCAGAATTTAACAAGCAGATGTCATCATCGTGTGTGCTGACAGGAATAAAGCATCAAAAAAGACACTGGTAGTACAGACTGGTATTAAATAATACCAAAGAATCATCATTAGTTTTAAGTGTGATGATGGTATTATGTAATTACGTAAAAGTTTATGTTTTAGAGATGATAGTGAAGCATACGGGAAACACAGGCAGAATGTCTGCGTTTTGCCTTAAAATGCTACACAGAAGAAAGAAAAGAGGAAAAAGAAATCAGTAAGTAAAGCTAATATGGCACAATCTTGCTGTTTTTTGCACCTGGGTAGAGTCAACTGGAGTTCTTTGATTATTCTTTCTGTTCTGAGGGCATGTGACATTTTCATTCTAAAATATTTTCAAATTCCATGTGGTATCAAAAAATATAATCCTCCGATTAAAAAAAAATCAAACCACACAGAATAGAATATAAGAAAAACACTTATAAAAAAAAGGTTAGTGTTGATTATAATTAAAGAAATTACCAATAAAAACATTAACGAGTTGCTCTTTAATACCTACTAAACTTGCCCCAAACTAGAGACTAGGAGAGGCCAGGGCCGGGCTGGAGGGAGGGACACACCACAGCGTTGCAGGTGGGACTGTAAATTAGAATGACCCTTAAGGCGATTTAGCAATAAATATTAGGAGCCATAAAGCTGCTCAGACCTTTGACTCGCTAATCCCACTCCTGGGAATTTATCCTAAGGATATAATTCAAACATAAGAAAAAAGCTGTCTATATAAAGATGTTCTTGCTCCCATTATTTATAATCAAGAGAAAATGGAAATAACCTTAATGCCCAGCACTAAAGGAATGAGCAATAAATTGTGAAGTATGAATCTGACGGAGTATAGAACATAAACACCAAAAAAAAAAAAAATAGATTGCATGATGGAAAAGTGTTTACCAAAAAGCCTCAAGGGAGAGAAAAACAGAAGTTTACAAGGGTGAAAGTAAAAGCTGGAAGAGAAGTTAGATAAATGAAATAGTTCTGGGTTGAAATAGGACTACAGAAGAAAAAAAAAGAGTTTGTGTAAATTTTTGTACAGTTTTATAGGAATAATTTTCAAATGCTCTTTTTCCTTTCCTTGCTACAGTATTAAGATTCTCTCTCTCTCTCTCTCTCTCTCTCTTTCTCTCTCTCTCTCTCCCTCTCTCTCTTTTTTTTTTGGTACCAGAAATCAAACTCATGACCTCGCACTTGCCAGGCAGGTACTGTGCCACTGAGCTGTATCCCCTGCCCAAGATTTTCTTAATTGACTTTTAAAATCTTTAAATGACAGCCACAATAGGCACTGAAATTCACTAAAAGTTTCCAAGATAACGAGGGGTGATATTTAAACAAATAACAGAAAAGGTGTTTTCAATGCATGGGTTTCACGACTGCTGAAGGACACAGGCCTTTGTGCGTCAGAGAAAGCAGGCGCACAGGCATGAACTCCTCGTAGGAGGACACCAACAGAATGCTGCTCATCATTGGGCCCTAGATTTTAGCTTAAAAATACAGTCAGCCCTAAAATACAGTGGGTCGTGCATTCTTGGATTCAAACAAACAGCTGATCTAAAATATCCAAATTAAAAACTAAGTCTGCACCGAAATATACACACTATTTTCCTGTCATTATTCCCTAAACATACGGTGTAACAATGATTCATGTGGCATTGACACTAGGTATTGTAAGTGATCTACAGATGACTTAAAATACACAGGATACACATAGGCTATGTGCTAGCACTGTGCCATTTTATAGAAGGAATGCAGATTTGGCCCCCATGGGGGGTCCTAGAGCCAGAACTCCCCCACACACAAAAGGAAGGGCTGTAAATCCATAAAATCAGGGCCAGTGAGATGGCTCAGCAGCGTACGCGCCTGCCTGGCAAGCGCGAGGGCCCGAGTTCGACTCCCGGAACCCACATACGAAAAAAGGGCCGGTGATATCGCTCAGCGGCACGGGCACCTGCTGGTGCGCGAGGTCCTGAGGTGGACCCCCAGTACCCACAAAAAAAAAAAAATCCCTAAAATCAAAGACACCATCAGAAAGAGCTGATGACGCCAGCAGCTCTTCTGACAGAGCAGAACACACTGGTAAGGCCTCTGGTTTTGGGGGGAAAGAAGAGGCCAGGCTCTGGCAACAACATCATGGTTTCCAGAAATGATGCTTCCCAAGGTGCCTGTGCTCTTGCGATAAATGTCCCCGCGGTCATTCCCATCCTTGAACGTTTCTTACCAAGGCGTCTCATCTCTCAGATTCTGTGACCAGGATGGACTTGCTCAGATTGGAGGGAAACTGTGCCCTCCAAAGGGGCCGAGTCTGGATCCCCACGTCCACTCCCAGCGGTGTGCCCCGGAGCATATCCCATGCCTTCTCCCCTGTGAGGCACCGGTTTCCAAAACAGCACACTTTGGGTTTGATGGCATGCCAGTGATAGCAAGCCGACTCCCAACTCCACTTCCCTTTACAGTGTCAAAACCACATATCAGTATGGAAAACAGTGTTATTTCTGACTACTCTAAAAAGTCTTGAAATATTGCCTTTTGTAGCACCAAGCACCCGAGAAGTGCTCAAAAGTTAGCTACGGTTACATGACTATAAATATTCCTCATTTAGCAATCTATCTGTTTGAGTTTTGGACTGAGCCGTGGCGTTCGGATTTATGATTTGCATTCAGACTTACAATGCAGGAAGGTGAGTGACAGCACACTGTAAGGTGGCTTCTTCTCTAGCACTGTAATTTTTGCTGATTGTGCTATACAGTACAGTTCTGCAGTTTTATGTTCTGTTATATATTACAGTACTGCATGGAAGAGTGATGCAAATAAAAGCAAAGGCATCAGGTTGGAGATTCCTTTGACCATTTCTTTGTTCTGAATATTGTAATGTACATACTAAACACAAGTCCTTGCTTAGCGACCAATTCATTAGGAATTGAACTCGGTCATTAAACGAGGAATGCTATTGGCATTTCTCCCTCCTTAGACGTGACCTCCTAAGAGTGAAGACCTTGTTCATCTTTATATCATTAGACAACAAATAAATCAGTGAGTTCAACTGTCCATCCTTACAGAATCCATCCCTTAGACAGCAGGACCAAAATGGTGTGGAACAGGCTCTTGGAGTCCCAGCTGAACCAAGATGGCCTTGCTGACCCTGTGTCCCCAAAACACTCTCAGATCGGAGGCCACTTCAAGATCCAGGGTTCTGCCCAGCTAAGATGCAAATGAAATCCCTTAGGCACCTTCGCTGTCCCTTCTTGATGTATTTTGAGTTTGTAAATCTGTCCCTAGGAGGTTTGTTTCCTCTTTGGGAAGCTGCAGTTTGTCTGGCTGTCACCAGGTGGTGGTAAATGACCTAGCTTACCAGGCTCAGGTCGGGCTGCCAAGGACTGAGCCGGCAGAGGTGCACTTTCAGCGCTCACCGGGGCGATTCACACACGAACAAGCTCTTGTTGAGACAGCTAAATTTAAACACTGCACAGCTGTGTGGCAGGCTCCCTTCATAGAACACGGGAAAAGATGGCTTGATGAACTTTTAACCACTGTTTGTAGAATTTCTCTAACTTTTGTCCTGATTAGTATGTTTCTTTGTCACCCAAAATGAATATATGTCTTGGGGCGCACGGATCATGCAGGAGGCTGTGTCTCGAGGTCTCCAGGTGGTTTGATTCTGAAGCAGGGACAGGAGAGTGAAAGTTCTAGCTTCTTAAACCTGATGGTGGCTTTCTTCTCTTCAGCCACAACTGAGTCACCTGCACAGGTGGCTTGAGATAAGCACACAATGCTGGAATCCCTTGGGTGCTGACTAAACACAGTCGTCCAGGGCCTGGCCCCAGAGATGCTGAGAAATCACAGTCTTTTCCTCAAAAACCCTCTGAAGCTTCCAGTGTCCCAACCCCCAGTGTGGCACATGAAGCCTCTTGCCTCAGTCCCCTTTGTCATACCACCTTCCTTTTATACCCACTCTGTCCCCTAACGAGCCCTACATCTAGGTCATACTGTCCTCTGAGCATGCTACGATCCTGCCTCCAGGACTGTACCTTCCCACCCTCCATCCATGACCAATTCCCAGTCACCTCCCAGTCTGCCTGGCTGACTTTGTGTCTCCAAACCTGTTAAACCACACCGCTGCTACTGGTATGCTTTAACCCCCTCCCTGCACAGAACCCAGAATCCCCAGGACAACGTTGTCTATCAATTATCTTAAATAAAAGATCACCTCTTTTGGGAAGTGAATTCACCCTGATGAGTATGCACAGCCTAACACACCACCCAGTTTTATAAACTACTTTGCAAATAGACCGCTACACTGAACGGACTCCTCCCAACTTGTCTCAAATAGAGCTCTGTCAACCAGGCAAAACAAATTTGTATAAGAACTTAGTGAGGTTCTGTTTTTGACTGCACGCAACCCTGGAAGTTGTGAGACTTCTCAGCCTCCTGGGATCCCCTGCTCCCCTCCACAAACCCACACTAGGAACATGTAGGGCAGGGCCATTTCATGTTAGATGTCAGGAAACGATATGGCTCTACGGTTAGAATTAGGTCATGCATACTCAATCGTAACAGACTTGGGAGACTAACTCAGTACTGAACCCACCAGGGCTGTAAAGAAAAGTTAATGAAGAAATACCGCAGCGAGTAAGCATTAAATATTAGCAGTTGATATGGGTTGTTAAGGAACTGCACTTTGGGTATCTTTTCTCTTCTTTCCTTTGTGCGACTTTGGTACCAGATCAAACCCAGGGGCACTTTGCCCCTGAATGACATCCATGGCCCTTTTTATTTTTTATTTTGACACAAAGTCTTGCTAAATTGCCCAGACTGGTCTTAAACTGGCCATCCACCTGCCTCAACCTCCCAGATGTGTGCCACCACGCCCAGCTAGGGTGTTTTTCTCACCAGCTGGGAAATGATAACACCCAGGGGACAGCCGTGTGTAAAGCAGGTGACACCCTTAGGCTGGGCCAGGAAGGCGGGCTCACCTGCTCACGCACCTTGGCCACACCCCCATCCCTCCCAGGAGGAAGGGAATAAAAGGCAGAGGGCGGGGCTGTAAGGGTGAGTACAGGGGGCATGAATATGATCAAAATACATTACACATACTGAACCCCTAAATGTGAAGCTGGGGGTAGGGTGGGGTGAGGGGGTGGCAGGGAACATGATTAAAGTATGTTATGTGCATGTACACATCTGCCAAAGTGAAACCACTAACCCGTACCACCATTGTGCACTAACAAAAAAGTGGGAAAAATATCCAAGAAAGAAGGGCTATGGTTTTTGTGTGTCCTCCTTGAAAAGTCTCATAAAAAGATACACACACACACACAAACAGAACGATAGTCACATTTTATCAAAGTGTTTAAAATATTGTAAGGGGACGAATTCAGTTTTTAAAATACAGACTGCGTAAGTTAATGATATCATTGTTCACTTTTTTTTGAAATCTGTTTTATTTTATATTCACCTTAATTTTAGGAGAAGACTGCAAAGGTGCACAGGCACATGTATTTGAGATCAGGGTGTAGGGCTGCGTGTTTACACCTGCACGTCACACAACACAGTCGCACATTAATGAGCAAAGTCCCCCGAACTCTGTCCCCAGCACCTGGCTCTACCACTCTCTCCTGTAGACTCTCATTTACAAAGACTTCCTACTTTGAATCGCATTGATGAAGAAAAATAATTTACCTCCCCATTAGAATAACACTTACCAGAGATGCGCAGCTGCCAGTCAATGTTGCTAAACAAAATGAGACCATCAAGGTTATGAATTCTAGGTCAAAATAAAGCACTAGGGTACTTTACTATGAGCTCTTGTAGCCTTTTTAGGGGAAACTTGTGTTGTCATATTTGAAATTTTCACAGGAAAATAGCTCAAAGATCCCCATTATCATTTGCAAAACCCCTCAAAAGTCAGTGAGAGCTGGATCTCACTGGACCCAGCAGATGGGCAGGGAAGAAACAGGAGAGGAAGGAAACTTCCTGAACTCACAAAGCTTCCTGGCTTCTCCCTTTGCAGTCTCTTGCTCTGCCTCAGCTGTGGCCCAACCCAACCTGGTGATCCCTGCGATCTGGCAAGCAGCTGTCTGCATTTCCCTCATCAAAACAGGAATCGTGTGTGATCCCCATATATCACACTGAAAAAAAAGAGAGTAATTGATATATGATAATATATATATTTCCCTTAATTCTACTTTGTAAGTCTTGTAATGCTATGTTTTCATAGTTATTATATTTTTAAAGTGCATTCTCCTTGGTAAAAGCCACTACAAAACTATAAGAATAAAAATAACAAAGCTTAGCTTCCCTCTTTGGAAAAAGAAAATAATGCATGGAAAAATATGAAAGATCAGAATCTGCCTTGCAATAACGCATCAGGGAAGAACAGCTTAAGAAGGAGCAGGGACAGGGTACATTATCTCATTTGTGGGGGAAGAGAGAGGAATGAATTAAGGCCACAACAAAACGAAACTGAGAAATTGCTAAATGAAGCTCTGAGTGGGGAAAATGAAAAATCAATGAAGGAACAGGGAAAAAAGGTACATTTTTCATCTTCATGATGCTTGATTGGGTTTGAGGAAATTCATTTTCAATTAATGTGTCTTGTGGCATTCAGCCAGGCTAGATATGAACAAGGCCCATATTTTAATCAATTTTTTCTATTAAATTTGAAGTAATATATAGTAATAGAATAGCACTATTCAAAAGGATCGGTTGAAACTGGCTTCCGAAGTAAAATAATCCAATTTGCTTTGATTTCTATCTTATATTAAAGATAACCCAACTGTTCTTTAAGGAGAGGAATAGCAAGGACTCTGGTTCTCCAGGGTCCCTAAAAATGACTTGGCTATAAAAACATCAGGTGTGGATGGATAAAGTGGACTCCCGGAGTGCATTCACTGGGAAGGAGGAAGGGAAGGAGAGAAACAAGTAAGAGAGAAGGAAGGAAGAAGGAAAGGAAGGAGAGAGGGCTGAATTAGCTCTTGATGGTCAGAAAGCAAGTAGTCACCTCCACTTGACCTGGAAACTGAGGTTCCAAGATATTTGTCATCCCTTTGCCCCTCGACAGCCACCTGGACATGAGCAGGGCTGAGACCTGGCCCGGGTTAGTCCCCCAGCGCTGAGCCAGGCCTCCACTCTCCTGCTAGTCCGAGATTCCTGTGCTTCCCTGACACTACACCATAGCGCACAATGCTGCCCCGGAAGTGAGCAGTGAGGCCAGAAGTCAGGAGACCGGAAGTGAGGGGTGAGGCCGGAAGTCAGGAGTGAGACCGGAAGTGCGGGGCGAGGCCGGGCTGGGAGGAAGGCTAGCCTGTGACCCCTTCTGCAAAAGGTCTGCTGGGGCTGGGATACCGTGCACTGTTCTTTTCTCCATGACTGAGAGGCAGGTAGAAAGGAGAAGTGGGGAAGCAGCCGGTTTACTCCTGTGGTTTTCTCCACTGTCACAGCTTCAGAGACTCAATGCCCGGTGCTGAACAGCCAGTACCAGGGAGAGAACTGTTCACACCTGCACGAAACTGGTGATTTTAAAAAATGGTACTTTAAAAAATGTTCCCAGGGCGGGTGAGATGGCTCAGGGGCGTAAGCACCTGCCCGGCAAGCGCGAGGGCCCGAGTTTGACTCCCGGAACCCACATATGAAAAAGGGGCCGGTGATATCGCTCAGCGGCATGGGCGCCTGCTGGCGCGCAAGATCCTGAGGTCGACCCCGGTACCCACAAAAAAAAAAAAAAAAAAGTTCCCAAAGCTCAAGTGCCCTGAATTATTAATCCTCCTCCTCCTCCCGAACTCCTGCCCTCCTGCTTGCCTAAGACCCTTGCTAGAGGCACCACTTGGGGCTCGGATCTAATCAGCCAGGAGGAGCCACTGAGGAATTATGAGCAGCGTAATAGCATTTTCTTGGCGTGGTGTTGCACTCACAATTGTTCTCCACCTACGTTTCCAGCATCTTCATTGACCTATCACTCCCTCCTGTAGTCCAGTCAAACTAGATTAATGCTCCCTGAATTCACCCTGTATGTTGTCGTCTCCATGTCTTTGTTTTTATTTATTCTATATCTTATCTGGTATGACCTTTCCACCCATTCAATCCTGCCTAGAAAAAATCCAACCTCTCCTGCAAGACCTTGTGAAACTCTGCCTCCTCCCTAAAGACTCTCCGCCCACGCCACAGTCAGTTCCTCTTCCTGGCTCTGTGCTAACAGGCACTTAGCACGCACGCAGTGGTAGGTCCTTACATCCACCTCCGGGGAGGGACTACCGTGAGCATTCTCACGTTAATGGTGAGGAACCAGAATCTTGGAGAAGAAATGTGATTTGCTTATGAGGCAAAGGCAGGACCAGAGGTGGGATGTGAAGGTGGATTTCGTTCACTCGGAGCCTATGAACTTAGTCACCATGGTTTACACCTCTGTGTTCCCAGCACACACAGCTCATCACCAATCACATTCTGCCTCAAGTTCTGATGAGTTTAAATGTCAGTCAGAGGGCTGGTGAGATGGCTCAGCGGCGTAAGCGCCTGCCTTGCAAGCGCGAGGGCCTGAGTTCAACTCCCGGATCCCACATATGAAAAAGGGGCCGGTGATATCGCTCAGCGGCACGGGCGCCTGCTGGCGCGCGAGGTCCTGAGGTCGACCCCCGGTACCCACACACACACACACACAAAAAATGTCAGTCAGAAAGTCCCGAGAGGAAGCACTCGTGTTTCACAAAAGGTGTTTCTTAAACGTTTCCTGTGTCAGCAGAGATGGGCTTCCCATATGTTGAACCTGGCTCCTACACACACACACACACACACACACACACACACACACACCGTGACTCACAAGGACTGCACAGGGGCGGGAGGTCCAGGTACATTGAAATAAATTGTTACTGGGTTTTGGGGTGATGAAGTCTTTCAGAGGTGGTTTGGAGATTCTGTCATGGGCAAAGAATTGCTCAAGACAAGTGCAAATGGTAGTGAGGTTTTATATTTATTAAAGGCGGAAGAAAGAGCTCTGTAAAACGATTTTGGGATAAGTAAAGGAGGAAAAGAAGTATCCTCTGCAGTCTGAGAGTGGAGTACTGTGGAAGAACACAGTAGCCAAGAGCTCAGCAGTGGCTGTCCTTTTCTATCTCCCACTCCTCAGGCTGAATTCAGGACTAGACTGTCCTATCCAAAACAGCTCAAGTTCTTGTGAGAAGTCTATGTATAAGACTTTGAGAAGTGCTCTGTACATGTGTCCTGGAACTGTGCGATTAACACGTCACACCTACTTCCTCAGCCAGTCTACCATGCCCTAATCTCCTGCCTCAACATGGCAAAGGGGAAAGAACACCAGGTCAGCAAAGGTGACATGAAAAAATCAGCGGGCAATGTTATTGGGGAAACAAGGTTTCCATGAGCTGCCCCCCTCCAAAGGAGCCCTACTCATACAATACACAAAAATTAAATTCCACATGAATTATTCTTTATTTGTCCAAAACTATTTATTGAGCATCTACTATATACCAGTGACCATTCCAGGTGTAGGGGTACAGTCATAAACAGGCAAAAATCCCTGCCTCCTAGAGCTTACATTCTACTGGAGGGAAACAGACAACAAACATAAACAGGCAAAAAGGACAAGTGATAAGTGCTATGCAGAAAAAAGATAAGGGAACGATGGAGGGCAGACATCTGGGTGGTAAGTAAAGATCTAAAGATGGAAAACAATTTTAAAACTATTACAGAAAATATGTTTATGACAAGACACACAACACAGCACAGAAACATTGACAACTGTTAACACCACCAAAATTTAAAAATTATACAAGAGAAACCACAAACACAAACCTCTGAGTAGGAGACAGTAATGTCAGCCAAATATTTTTTATGATTATATGAATAATCTTCAGGGTCTGTACAAATCAGCAGGAAGATAGACAAACAACCTCATATAAAAATGAACAAAGGATACGAACACGAATCGGTTAAGGAGGATGCCTGAGTGTCCAATGACCTTATGAAAAGTCATTCATTCTCACAATTGGTCATGAATAGAAATCAGGCTGACGCAAATGAAAATTAAAACAATGAGATGCGATTTCATAACTGACAAAAATTATAGTCTACATGGGGCCAAGTGGTGGTGAATGTCTGGAAAACTCTGCTATACCAAACGCGACTGGGGCAGTGTTGTGCACGGTGGAGAGCCACTGGCAGTGCCCAGTGATCCCAACACTACATCACCGCACCCCCTGGCAGTGCCCCTCTCTAAGTGTGCTTGCTGGTGAAGGATGTGTAGAGACATGTTTCCCTCTGTTTGTGGAAGAATAAAACTTTGAAAATTAAATGTGTATCAATAGGACAAACATTGCAATATATCCAAATGAAAGTACACTTAGCTACTGAAATGAAGAATTTAGCTCTGTATGGAATAACACGAAACAACTAAGAAAAAGGGTAAGTTGCAAAATGTCGACAATGCTACTTATTATCTAAATTATAAATTAAAATTTGTGTAAATTTTAAACATACACTAGGCTACGTACTAATGCCAGATCCACATCTCTGGGGTAGAAGCTTGGGGTAGAAGGGGGAGAGCAGCAGAATTGCGCAGGAGTAAAATAGAACAGCCTGTCTTTACCTGTAATATGTTATTTACAAAAAACAGAGGAGGGCACAAGGGGCTTTGTTTTTTATTATTCTCTATAATCTTCTGCACTTTAATTTCCTTCCATATTTAAAAAAATAAGAAAAGGACAAAGCCTGGCTTTGGATTCAAAGATCTGGGTGCAGACCCAGACCACGATTATTTGCTGAGACACTGCCGGCTGCTGATTTTCCTGACGTTAAGCCGCATTTAGAAATGGGCGAGTCACACCTCGGCGGAGGTTGCTGGGGCGCGAGGTCTCCCCGCAGCCCTGAGAGCACAGGCCCGCTCCGCAGTTGGCGAGGCCTTGCACGCCGACTACGCAGCCTCACATACTTTCTAGGGGCAGAAGCTGAGCACCTGCTCTCTGGAAAAATGCTCACAGCCAACTAGAAGCCATTTCAACAGAGAGAATGTGGGTTTAGTGACATTTGCCACAAAAAGACCTTCTGCTAGAAAGGAGAGTTTGCGTGTGAGTGCGCCCATCCACTCCCATCATCAGTGTGCCTGCAGTAGCTCTTTCTAGGGTACGGAGGACGGGGAAGGTAGACACCACTGTGTTCTTTCAGATACCTTCTAAAGACTTCATTTCAGATAAAGAATTCAGGTTTTAAAGATGTAACTGACACCACGTTCACCAGTAGAGCCCGAGACTCGAACTCTTGCGTGTACTATGCACAAATTCTGCCTCAAAGCTTTGCAGAGCATCTCCTCTGGGGGGCTGTGAGATGAGATGTGGGCTTCAGAGTCAAGGCCGAAGGTCCAGTGAAGGGCAGGGTGAGGGAGGAGGGGTGGGGTAGGGGTGGGGCAGGACTTGAACACATAAGTCAGGCTCAGCTGGCAGCAGATCCAGTTAACAGCATGTCACAGTGTAGGCAGGAAAGAGGTCAACTGAGGCTTACCAGCAAAGGCAGAGCAGATGGAGATGGGTCCTGTGGATTAGGAGAGCCAGGAAGTCTGGGCCCGGGGCTGCGCAGGAAGAAGGCACGTGTGGCACAAGCACATGGCAGGTGGGAGGACTAAGGCAGGTGTAGACTTCTGGGCACTTTGCTCCCTATCTGCTCCAAAAATTCAGGCTTGTCTAGCTTCCAGGGACTGTTCACAGCCCAAAAGACAGAAGAAACTCCATGGCACAAGAGAGCCCGCCACCCCTGCCGACTCACACCAATGCCCCACTTTCTCAGAAGGTCACGGCATTCCCTAAATTCGTGTTATTCCACTTTTCAAAACGGTAACAAATCTATTCCACTAGAACAAATGCCAGAGATATTTCCACCAGAGACTCAAGAACATCAGAGCAATAAAGGAGTCCCCAGAAACAGTGCAGGTCACCAGGCCAGGGTAAGATCTGAAGGAGCAATTTCCCAAGGTGACACCAGCTCCCTGCAGAACCCAGCAGAGCAGGTGGGATCTGCATTTAAACCAAGCGCTGTGCCCACCGTTCAGCTACCAGAAGATTATTCATCACTTCGTTTCCCTCCCACTCCCTATTTGCTTAAGCTGGATGAAGCACCAAAAGGAAAGACCAGTGGCAAATATCACCAGGAAAGTACCCACATACCCACTTTGCCATGGACTCATGGTGGGAGAGGAGGAGGAGCCACTGTCACAAGGACCCAGCCTCTCCAGGAACCCACTCCATCAGCCCAGTCCCCTGGCTTGAGGGCCAACACACCCCCGAGTAGACTGCTGCCCTGGTACCTCTCACAACTCGGTGAGTTTCTGAGGAAGCACCAGCACGCGTGGCCGTCGAGCAAGATCTCTACCAAAACGCAGATGCATGGAGTGTGTTGCATGCCAAGACATGTTAGCCAAATATACTTCTCTTTCCATGAAATCGGTTGACCTGTTGCTTCAGTGATAGAAGCAAACCAAACTTAAGAAGTGCAAGAAGTTCACTAGCAGTGTTGACATCCATGCAGAAAGGAAAATCTCGGGGCCACCTCCCAGAAACACATAAAATCAAGCCACGTGGACACTGGGCTTCTCATGCAGGGCAGAGGATGTGGTCCAGGACAGAGCCCTTCCCTCCTGGCGCTCATGTCCTTCACGCTCTCTCCCACCCTCTTCTAGCAGAAGTCCTTGGCAGCTTTTCCATAAGAAAAGGCTCGTTTTCCAGGATCTTAGGCCAGGCTCCACTTGGCACTTTCCAGACTACTTTTAGGAATAATTTTTCAATACAGGTCTTTCTTTGAGATCTAGGAAGCCAAGTTTCTAAAAATACTCTGTGGATCTTTGAGTTCTCTTGACTCAGCATTTTGAGACTGTCCAAGTTGAGGTTATCACGCATCGGTGTCTTCACGTCCGAGGGCCCCGGGTGGCCACGCCCTCCTGGTTTGCTCCTCGGTACCACCCATTCCCCGCAGAGACTGAACAGGGATCTTCTAATCACGAGCGTGAAAAGAACCTCTTCCACCCACAGCGGCTACCAGGTTATCATCTTCCAAAGAGCCGGAGACTAAATCTGGAGAAGAGCTCGTGCGACATGATCTGGAGACAGTTCAATCGAGGGAGTTAGGGCTGGGAACTCGGGGCCCCATGCCTGCCCCTCCCCCACGTGGCTGTCAACACAGGACATCGGGCCAAAGGGTACTTTTATGGGTTGCACATTTCCATACACCACAGCTTTAAAAATGAACCTTGTGCCAGCAAAGGGAGGAAGCATTTACAATGGGAGTTGGGGGGGAATTGAGAGAATTTAAATTAAAATTAAAATTTTACAATTGCTTTCTCTGTGAATGTTCTACTCAAGAGTCTGATGGTTACAGAGCACAGAAGGGAGACAAAAACAACCCAAAGGTGCCCAGGGAAAAGGGTGGCCCTGTGTATTGGTCAGGATAGCAACCAGCTATTCTCCCTTTTAGTCCCTTTCCTTTACTTCAGGCGTATATAGCAGGAGCCCATTCATTAGTGGTAATAACAGCAGCAGCAGCTAGTATTTAATGTGCATTTACTATATTCCATTACTATAGTATTACTATATTATTATGTTTTATATATATATCTCATTTAACTCCTATCAAAAAAAACCTTTATCAGGTAGATATTATTATTAATCCTGTATTGCAGATAATTAAATGAGTAACTTTCCAAAGTGCCCACAGCTAGTAAATGCAGGATGGCTTGATTCTGAAGTTCACGCTCACAGTTATTCTGTAGGGCGTCTCCCACCGGATGCCCCCAAAGGTCTCTACATGCAGGGGTGCACACAGACGTGAGGCCTGCAGTGCAGAGGGACAGAAGCCCAGAAACTCAAAGCCCTGACTCTCTGAGGAGCTACCGGTCACCTGTCCCCTGATCCAGCTTGTCTCCCTGAGGCGCAGTGAGTTCCGATGATACCACCGTCACTCTGACACAGGGCTAAAATGAAAAGCAGAGTTTCCAAACCATGTCACAGGAATTGCAAGGGCTCTGCTTCGTCTTTCACTGGAGAGGTGGTCACTGTTAATATTATTTCACCAATGCGTTTTGCTCGTCTGTTTCTACGCTGTGAGGCTGGCTGTAAAGTCTTCGGCATCAACAGAAGAGGACACTGAAGGCAGGGTGAGGGCAGACATGTGCACAATGCCCAGTGAAGAGAGGACCTTCAGTCTGCTAGAGGAAGGTCCCTGACTCCAGGGACGTGGCATGGGGTGGGTTCTGTGCCCTGCCTAACAAGTGCACCTCCTCCTCCTTAGTGACATCTTCCCTCCATCTGCATAGGATCTGGGAAGATTCTATGGACTGGATGCCACCAGGCCAGTGCAGCGTTAAGACTGAGCTGTTGTGGAATCCTCAGGGACCCAGTGCTAGGACTGGGAAGGCCTGAAGGTCCCCTGTGACAGGACCCAGCAGTCTCAGACTGGGACATGCTTTCCCACGTCAGTGCTCCTGTCCCTGGTCTGGCCATCGAGCCCTTCTACTCCAAGTTCACCACAGCTTTCCTCTCAGGTGCAGAAGCTTCCAAGGGAGGCAGCCGAGTGCACTAACATGAAGCCAGCGAGGGAGCCTGGCTGCCCTGACTGGGAATCCTACTGCACAGGGGACCACTCGTGCAGTCTAAAGCACAACCGAGAAGACCCCTGCACCACCTCCTCCTGCTCCTCTGCCGGGCTCAGGCACGAGTGCAGCGCATGGCCTGGGCGGAGAGGCGCTGACAAGAAAACCAATCCCGTGCACCTTTGCACTTATTAAACGTCTCAGTCACAAAGAGGGAGGAGCACTAGGTTTCTGCAGCAGCAGGCTGAAGCAATAATGCCTCCCCGGCTGCTGAAAAGCAACTCCCTCCGATGCCTTCTGTTGGAAGAAACATTTACGTCACAAGCAGCGATGCGAAATGAGAAGAGAAGATAAAATGCAGGGAGGATAATAAATCACTGCTTATCCAGCTGAATAATATCGTTGCCCATTGGCAAAAATGTAAATCCGCCCTCTGGAGACTTTGCTGTCTCCTCCAGGTGTCCTCCATGCGGGAAGGCAGTGGGCCGGACTGTGGGGAGAGCGGCGAGGAGGCTCAAATGACCTTGCTGACTTATGAAGTCACGCGTGGGACCCCGGGCTCACTGCTCTGGCCTCGAAACCCCTCCTCCCAGCTCTCCTGGCACCTTTCCTGCAACCTGAAAAACGCGGCCCGATTCAAGACCAAGCACGAATCCCAACAGGGCTTCTTCACGGAAGGATTCCCGGAGCCCGAAGTTACAAGCGGCAAGGACAGCGGTGCAGCTCTCCTGCATGCCCAGCCGGGCCCGGGCAGTGCGGGCCAGAGATGGGGGCAACGAATTCCTCCTCAAGTGCTACTTTTTCCCAGTCCCTCAGTATTGCTCTATACAGTACTTTCTGGAAAACCTTAAACGTCTAAAAGGGGCACGTGTGGGGCTTTTGTTGTTGTTGTTTTGTTTATTTACTGTTTTTGTAGCAGCTGGAATCAACTGAAAAAACTGGGGCTGGGAGAAGCAGGTCAGTCCCTGCTGTCCACGACCTGACTGCATTCAGCACTTTGGCGAACTTGACCCCATGAGAGGTGCACTCAGCCTTCATTCCAAAAGGGCCCACCCCTACCAGGGGCCCCGTTTATACAGCACAAGTCCTCGCGTTCTCACAGGATGGAAATCAAGTCACCACTGAGCTGGGACTGCAAAACCTGGGCCAATCACTTTCTATTAGTTTATTGCTATTGTTACTATCACTGCAAAATGATATTTTACAGAGGTGGGAAAAATACAGTGCTGACCGTTTGAGGTTCCTAAGAACCTTAGTCTTTTTTTTTTTTTTTATGTGGGTACCGGGAGTCGAACTCAGGACCTCATGCTTGCCAGGTAGGCGCTTATGCCGCTGAGCCATCTCACCAGCCCAAGAACCTTAGTCTTATGCCTGGATGTCCATCATTTTAACAAGGAACATTTCCTCATAGACATTGTTGCCCCAATGAGCCCACCAGGGGGCAGAATCTGGAGTCCTACCTGGGTGAAGGTAAGGCAGTGTCACGGACTTTGTGTGACAGGAGGAAGCTGTCCTCGACGTCTGCCACGCTTAAAGGCTGCCTCTGTTCCAGGTCAAATTTGCCTCTCTCCCTGGGTAGCAGATTGATGTTCGCAGATAAAAATATACTTCTAAAGTGGGGTTTCCAGACCCCACAGAGATCAGTGCGGTAGTCTGGACTTTGCAGAACTGGGCCCAAGTGATCCGGAGTGATTTAGTTTTAATTTTGCTGATTTTGCTCATTATTCAAAGTAATGATGATGCTGAGATCGCAATAACAGGCACAGCCAACCAAACAAGGGAGAATTCTTTACCCAAAGCTATCAGGCTTCCTCCATGCAGTCTTTCACCTTGCAGAACACAAAATTTTGGAGGAATCCTAGAAAGTATCTAGCTTGACTCTTCCTTCAAGAGGAACATACCCAGAATGAGGCCTAAATACCCCTTCAGGGCAGCTAGTATTGGAAATGTTTTCTAAATTTTGAGCAAAGAGCTGAAATTTTCTTCTTTGAAAGTGCCACCCAGTGGCTCTGGCCTGGCTTTGCATCACAATACAGAACACAAATATTCTCCCTCTTACACAAGATGGTTTTCCATGAAGTAAACTCAGACCTTGTGCCCCAGCTTGGCCATATGCTGCCCAACCCCTGCACCATTCCTGAGTCACCAGTGACCTCCCCACGGGGCTGGCCTGCTCCTGTTCTGAAGGTACCCCCTGTCTATGTCCCTTATCCGTGTTTGTCATTTTAAAATAACGCATTCCCACAGATGTCTATAACCTCTGAGGTATTTAAAAACCATCCTTTGGTTATAGAAGTTAACACAGAATGCTGGACAAACATAATAATGTTAAGTGTATGATTGAGAGCCTTTAAATTCAGAATAAAAAGTCTCTTTACGTTTTAAAGTCTGCATTCACTGTTAAAACCCAGCCAGCACCCAGGTGGAGCTGAGCCTGGGCCTTCCAGCCAGCACCACCAGAACTCAGCGAAGCCCGGGAGAGCTGAGATGATAAGTAGGAAGGAAGCAAAGCACCCACTGCACCCCTCACACCACGCAGTGGGCCTGCGTACCCACGGCTTCCACACCCGTGAATCTATGCAACCTCTGATCCGAAAACACGTGAGAAAATACAAACTGTGTCTGCACTAGATGTGTACACACTATTTTTCTTGTCATTGTTCCTTTAAACAACTCGGTATGCCATTTACACAGTGCTTACGCTGTATTAGGTATTATAAGGAGTCTAAAGACGATTTAGAGTGCATGAGAGAATTGCACAGGTTAAATGCAAATACTATGCCATTTTACATGAGAGACCTGGGCACCTAAGGATTTTAGTATCCTCAGGGGTGGGGGTGACCCTGGGAGCGACACCTCCAATACCAAGAGACAGACAACTGTGTGTGTGTGTGTGTGCATGAGTGTGTGTGAGGGTGTGTGGTCCCCACTTCCTTCAAATTGGTACATTCGTTATATTCCGGAAGTAGGACACAAAATACAGACTTCTAAACTTCTCTGAAAATGTCTTTTTGTTGTTGTGGTTGTTTTGAGATGGGGGTCTCCCTCTATAGGCCAGGCTGGCTTCAAACTCACTATGTAGCTCAGACTGGTCTTGAAGTTGCAGTGATCCTCCCACCTCAGCCTCCTGAGTGCTGGGATTATAGGCATGCACCTGGCTGAAAATGTCTTTTTAAAGAAAATATTTCCAAGTTTTGTACCAGCCTTAAATCCTTACAGGTAAGGGTTTAATGGAATCAAAAGCCAATCTGTGTGAGGTCTGAGCCAACGGTCCTCTAGCTTCAGACATGAGCGCAATATATGCTTCCCGGTGGTGCAGTGGCAGAAACACAGTCCCATAGTTAAGAAGCCCCGTGGGGAATCCGAGAGGTCACCCCGGCCCCAGCTGTCCAGTGTGAGAAGTTCAGAAGCAGAGAAGCTCAGACAGCAGCTTCCAAGAAACTGTGCCAGAGCTGCTCTCCCTCGGGACATGATCCTGACGGCGAGAGCCCGGGGGGCAGGACCCCCACACCGAGGGGGGCTGCTCCTGCCTGCGAGCACACAGCACAGCCAGGTGTGGCCGGGGTCTGCGTGGAGCCCCGCTACTCCAGAGTCCTGTGTGAGTCCACGTGAGACACACACGGCTCCACACAGTGCGGCCACGCTTCTCCCGTGGGCACAAGACTTTCATGTATCTGCTTAACGTGTGCCCATTGTGGAAAGGTGTCCCCACCCACATCACAACTCCCTGTCCTTAACAGCACCACACTCATATCCCCAACATTTTTTATGGATTAGTAAAAAAATGTTTGTGTGTTTGTGTGTGTGTGTGTGTGTGTGTGTGTGTTACTAGGGACTGTGTCATTAAGTTGCCTGGCTTGGCTCCAACATGAAATCCTCCTGCCTCAGCCCCCTAGAGTGCCAGGATTATGGGTGTGAGCCACACTTCTGATTTTAATTATCCTTTAATCTGCTGTATCTTACAAGTATGAATTATTTATTAGAAGTAGACATGCTTCTGATTGTAATCATTTATTAATGAAGTAGATATCTTTCTAGATGGTGCTCAGTATAAGGAAAATGCTTTTTTGGTTGTCCATTGCCAAATGTTTAATAAAATGGACACCTTTTCTTTTCTTTGCAACTTAGAGATTTGGGCCCAAAGGAATTCTTACCAACCTGTTAGTACTGCTGTTTTTCTATAAGATTTTTTTACTGGATTTTTATTTATTTATTGCCTTTTTTTATTTTTTATTTTTTGTCATTTTGAGATAGGGTCTCGCTGTGTAGCCCAGGCTGGCCTCAAACTCTCAGTGATCCTCCTGCCTCAGCCTCCCAAATGCTGGGATTATAGGTGTGCACCACCATGCCCAGCTTTACTGGATTTTTAAAATTGAGCAACAAAACCTACGCAGTATGTGACCAGTTTGGTGAGAGCACAGGCTTTCAAGATCAGAGAGAGAGAGAGAATGAATGACGACAGTGAATGCTTTTGCCTGTTAGAGAAACACAAATGTTCAACTTACCTGCTTGAAGAAAATCAGAAGAGGAAAATCACCCCAGGAACACTGCTTCATTTCATGTTACACAGTTAAGCAGAGAAATGTGGCAGAATAGAAAGAGGAGGAGGAAGAGACAGGAGAGGAGAGTAAGGAGAGAGAAGCAGGCAAGGAAGGGTGGAAAAATGCACCCAGAAAGGACAAAGTCCCCAGGGCAGCAGTGCGAGGCAGGTAGGGTGGGCAGCAGCGCAGAGGCCCAAGACAGTCACCTTCTCTCATCCCACCCTGTGGCGCCCCGAGCAGTTGGCAGCCATGCAGCATCAGCACCATCTGACAGAGGCTGTGGCCACGAGCTGCACGTCCCAGCTCTGGTCTGGAGAAGCTCCCCTTCAGGGTGACCATCAGCCTGCACATGGCATGTGAAGGAACCCCCTTTGGCCATGATGGCCATGGCCTGGGCAAGCTCACTTGTGAACCACAAGAAACCGGGCAGAGTCGGTGTGTTCTAGGACTGAGGTCCCCGGTGGGCAGCGATGCCAGCCCCAGGCCCTGCCCAGCATTTACCTCCTCAACCATCTGCTTGACTTTCTTCTGCTGGCAATGCACCATGTCATCCAGGTGTCTGATCCGCTCGCGGAGGCTGGCTGAGGCTTCCTCCAGCTGCTGATACCTAACACAGGGGGAAGAAAGGCAACTGAGTCCCGCGTGCAAGCACCCACACCAGCAAGAAGGTCGCAGCCTTGGAGAAACACCGCCAAGATCGGGAAATGGAGCTCCGAAACACACTCTGCCGCCTGTGCACATCCTAGGTGATCAGGTATGACTGAGTCAAGTCTCCACCCTGCAAAAGCCTCTCTCCCTCCCATGCTTGAGTTCTATCCTGCAGGACAGCTGTTGTGCTTTCCAGGGACACAGAGAGAATTTTTTCGCACACTTACAAGTATGAGAGGTTCTCTCTCTGGGGGTTGCTAGAAGATTACAACATCCAGCCAGTTACTATGATTAGGAGAACAGAGGAGGAGGAATCCAGCTGCACAACAAAACATCTGCAACCCAGCGCCAGGGTCTTGGAAAATCCGGAGTTACAGTTGCTGTGTGAATTATTTATTTCGGATGAACAAGGAACTGGCTGAAGGACCTCTGCGTCGACACAGAGTGGCCCACGCTGCAAGACATTTCAGCCTGCTGTTCCGAAACAGCACCGGCTCTTCTCTGGCTTTGCTGGGGACACAGCAGGTGGTCCTTCCACTCTGCGGCACCGAGGAGCCCCTGAGGAGGGGCTGGGGTTCTGCATACCACCTCCCAGCTCTGCTCTCAGCACCACCGTGCAAACCAGCCAAGACTCCCATCACCTTGGAAACCCCGAATCCCACAGGAGCAAGGGCCTTGGGGAGCCTGAGTAACTCACCCAAAGTGCTCCAATCCTCGAGCCTTCCCCCGAGGGCCACGGTGACTCCTGAGCCTCTTCATTCCCAGAGGAGTCACTTTACTACGCCCACACTTTCCACCCAGGGTTTTATCGCCTCTTAGCCAAGGGCAGGTTTGAAAACAAAACAAGTTCTTTTCAATTATTTTCCAGGATAAATGTTATTAGTCACAGCTGATGTGTTTTTGCAACACCCAAGGTGCATCCTGTGGAGCTCGAGGTCATGGAGAACTCGCAGAGACCAGACTTTCACACCGGCCACAGAATTTGCCGCATCTCCTGGGCTAAGAAGGCACCACGGGCAGTGAGAGGTGCGGTGGGCCCACCCTGCGCCGGAAGCTCTCAGGCCAGAGTCACACCTGGCTACTTTCCTACCGCGAGGTCAAAGGGGCCATAGCACCAGGCAGCCCACCCTCCTCATCACTACCAGACGGAGGGCCCTGCACCCTACCTTTCCTTGTCAGCTGCAGGAATTTCCCCAGACATTTCCGTCTCATGCTCCAGAAGCTGGAGTTGCAGCTGGTGCCGCTCCTGCAACAGCCAGATACGGTGAGTAACAGATCCAATGAAACTGCACGGGGAGGTCCTGGACCGAACGATTCTGCTACCCACGAGGCCCAGGCCATTTGACGCCCTTCGGTCTGCACACACCCACCCACTCACCCAGAACCCAAACCCATTCAGAGTGCAGATCCGTGGGCATTTACAGATGTATTTATGGAGCAGCGTCACACTGCTTGGATAAAACCACATTCAAGATTTGCTAAAATGTATCGCATCATCCCAGACACAGATGTCTTATGAAAATATATAGTTCTAAATAGTGATGGTCAAGGCTGGAAGTCAGTAGCCTGTGACATTGTAAAATTCTGGGCTGTTGCCTAAATCATCAAAAAAAAAAAAAAAAGGCTCCAAAATTCTGACAATGTTCTATGTACCAACATAGTGGTATTTGCACAGTGTGGTCACTTCTACAAATTGTATTATGGTCTTAATAATGATTCCCCAAAACTGCAATAAACCTTTACAAATTACATAGATTCCAAACTTCTTTTCCACCAATCTATTAAAAGCAAATCTTTGAAAACTTAACTCCCACTATTTCCAAAGCTGCAGAGGTGGCACCCAGGGGGCAGCTGGGAGGCCCACCTTGGCAAGGAAGAGTGAGGATTAGGGAAGAAACTGACTTAGGTTTTGGTACTGTTTTAAAAATCTCTACAGCAGACACACAGTCTTACAGTCCAGCCTAGGCAGAAAGTCCCTCCTGCCCTGCGTGTCACGCACAGGATGGAAATTCCCACTAACCCTGACACAAGCGTGCAACTCTTTCACAAATGGGTGCTCCCTGCCTCCCCCCAAAAATGTCATGAGGCAGTTCAAGATCTAACTGCAGCACATTTAAAAATCTATATTTTTAATAAAATGGAGGTGCAACAAGTCTTGAGCGTGCACTGCACAATCATTTCTCCCCTTTGTGTACACCTGTGAAGCCACCAGCCGGACCCAGGATGCGTGACCACTTGTTGCCCCAAAGCCCCAGAAAGCGCACTCCTTAGAAGATTTCCACTGACAAAAATAAAGGTATTGAGTAAGTGGAGGTGTGCAGGGGAGGAGTCACTCAAAAGCACACAGTTTGGCTTCACGCAAAACCCAAAAATAAAGGACAGCAAGGTACAAACACTGCTGCGTACATGGAGATCTGGCCAGATCCCAGCTCTCATAGGTTATCCCTGAAGAGGAAATAATCTATCTAATCCTAGCTAAACACAGAACATACTTCTCAGCTGGACAAGGTAGTGCACACCTGTAATCCCAACACTCTGGGAGGCTGAGGCAGGAGGATTGCAAGTTGGAGCCCAGCCTGGGCAACTGAGCAACTTAGCAAGACCCCACCTCAAAATAAAACTTAAGGGCTGGGGAAGTAGCTTACTATGAAAGCCCTGGGTTCAACCCCCAGTACTATGAAAAAGAAAAAAGAAAAGAAGGAATTCCTCCAGCCTAAATGAAAAGAGAGATTTAGAGATGACAAAAGTGCAATCACCGGAGGAAAAGCCATCAAGGCTAAGGGACCTTCTGCGTCCCCTAACTGCTGGCAGGGAGTTCATAGCACCTCCTCCTGCATCTCCCCAACTCAGGCCATGTGTGGAGCTCCACGGGGAGAAACTAGAAGTTTCCAAACCCACAGGGTACAAAGAAGATCAGTTATAAAAGCGAACTGCAGGGCAGACTTGTGCAAGCCTGTACAAAATGAAAGTCAGGGCTCAGGAATGACTGAGCCCTTTACCCAGGGCTGGGCCCCGGGCTCAGCACGGGTGTGAGTTTTTCTTCTTTACTTCTCACAAAAGCCGTCAGAAGAAGAGCGAACACTGTCAGCATTTCACAAGAGAAAAAACTGGGCTTGGGAACATGAGATAACGGCCACACTAGAGGGAGAGGCGAGACCAAAGCCTGGGTCCGCCTGACGCTAAACCTCTGCTCTGGCCACACACACAGTCTCCAGAAGATGCTGCCGCCTCTGCTGCCCAGAGAGAGCGCTGGACTTAACCAGTGTCTTCTTAGAGGCCACTGGGAGAAACTGCCCCTAGGTCTCCAGCACCACCTCCAGTCCATGCTGCACCGCACTAAATGAGCCACCAGCTCTCCTCAGTGAAAGGTAGGCCCTGTTCCTCAGGGGTAGGGGTGAGACTATAACCCTGAGCAAGGACATTTGCTACAAAGCGGCCCAGTGACCCCGGAAGCACTGCACGGGGAACTTCATGGGGTTCCCACACTGGTCAGAACCTTGTGGGGGGCACAGAGAGATTTTGAGGCAGACAATGAGCGAGTTACAGTGAACTAGCAACGTCACGGTCCTGACAGGTCACCTCTGTCTAACCAGAGGGCCGTTCTCAGAAACCAGCCATGGCTCTGAACTCCCGGGACCTCGCCCGGATTTCAGCTGTCAGCTGCTGGATGTCACCACCCTTCCTGTTCTCTTCCCTCTCTCCTGCCTTCTTCCCTTCCCTCCACTTCCTGCCTCGTTTCCGGCCTCCTCCGTCTCTCTAGACTGGTTTATCATCCTTGCCTTGTGTCCCCTCCTCCCACGCAGACAGGGCAGGGCTGGATGCTGGATGAAACCCACACAAACAGAAACAGGCCTGAGTACTCGACGGCAAGCCCAGTGCGTGCCTGGGCCCCAGTAAAGCAGGGCTGCTAAAGTGTTAGGATTTTGTATAGAATTTCATAAGGAATATTTCTTTTTAAAGCATCAGAATAGTTACTAAGGAAAAAATTAGAACTTTGTTAGACTTCTTCATGTTTTAGAGCTTTAAAAAAAATTGCAAACAGGCGGAGAGGAATCAGAGCAGAGGGCTTCGGTACTTTCTGGTAGGCCTGCATGGAACTGTGGGACACAGAGGCGCATTTCAAAGAGAAAAAGTGTGACGTGCATCACCTTTTCCATGCGCTCGATGAGCCTGTCCAGCTCCCCAATCTTCTGGTCTTTCTCCTCGAGGCTGATCTCTGCCGCTTGCATCTTTTTATTGGCCTCTTCAACTGCTTTCAGAAAACTGTTGGTTTCTTCCTGCAAAACAAACACACCCTCAGCACAGACACGGAGAACACGGTCCACACACCGTGTCCAAGCGGCTCGGGCCTTGCTGAGCCAGGATTGCCCTCCCAAAGCCTGACCTCAGAGCCCAGAGCACCTCACAGACAGCGGATGCAACTTCCATAATCCTAGTGCCACCTATCAATGAAGACACATCGTGTGGCTTTTTAATGAGCCTGGCTACTTTTTCCCCCTTTTTCGTCTTGAAACTTTAAATCTAAAAGGTGTAAAAGAGTCTGTGATGGTTTAAATAACACTAAGTAGATGTTAGAATGCCCCCATATCCACGAACAGTGTAAAGGGACTTAGCACACGTCAGGAATGGGATGGGAACACCCAGATCGCTCCCACACTCGCTCTGAAGAAAGCTCAGTCTGTCATCGGGCCTCTAGGGATAAGGACACAGGCGGTCCAGACACGGAGTCCCTGCCTACCAAGAACCTATGCTGCCCTGGCTTTAATGCTCGGTGTATCAGGATTCCACACCCACAGCAAGGAGCAGAGGCCGTCATCTTCCCAAGGACAAAGGACCCTTCCAGAATGGCAGGCCTGGAGCGCAGAGCGGTGGCACTGAGAGAGCTTGGGCGGAATCAGAACGAGGAAGCGGGGTTTCAGGTAGAGGGTGGAGACAAACCCGGCCCTGCTCAGAGCAGGGTGGGGACACAGGAGGGGAGAAGGGAGCCAAGTGAAGGAGCAAAGGAATGAACTCCCGGGTCCTCAGCCACGCTGGAGCCCACAGGCGCCCCTGAGAGCAAGTCCTACTCCCCATCTCTGCCATCGGCGCGGCTGCTACGCACCAGGAGAGCCTCCCTCTCGGCGCTGTGCCTTCGCTGCTCCTCCTGCAGCCTCTCCTCGTACTGGCTGTACAGCTTCTTGGTCATCTCCCTCATCACCTCGGCGTTGGCCTCCTGGGAGGATTCCACCTGCAAAGAGACTCACTGCAGCGCCGCCGCTCTGCTGGGTCCCCCGACCATCACCAGAGGCCTGTGGTCTCGAGGAGCAGCGAGAACTCATAGGGCAGGGAGCGAAGGAGGAGGAAGGGGTGCACGAAGCCCAGACGAGTGAAAAGTGGCACCACTGTACGTATACCATGCTATTAGGATGATCGGGGTCAAGGCGTGTGCAGGAGTGGGCTTTCCAAAAGGTAGAAACACATGCTTAGCAACCCATTAGCTGCCCTGGCCTATCCTGCACCGGGGTCAGAGTTGGGCTAAGCTCACATAAGAAACCCAGCCTCATACTGTCCCCTCCTGTGCACCCTTCCAAGTGGCCAGAAGCCTCCAACCTAAGAGGGACATGGAAACGGGCCCTGCTAGTGGTGTGAGCTGGTGGACACAGGGGGAGAAGGGTCAGTAGAGCTGGGAGGGCAGTGCTGAAGTGGGCAGCTCTGACGCCCCTTCCTGCCCAACCACAACCTCACACGAGGACTTTGGGACACTGATCTCACACTCTCATCCCTTCTTCCAATTATTGCTTGCTCCAGAGAGCTGAGACCACTGGGCTTGTCGCCTCTGGATAAGGGACACATCCTTGGACCTCAGCAGGTTAGCAGGTTCACTCCCAGGATGTGACAAGTCTCCCTGGACACTCTTTAATTCCCCCTTCTTATCACTAGGCAAGTGCCGGCACCAAGAAACCACAAGATGGAAATTCCCAGGCAGAGGCTGTCATTATCTAGAGCCCCACTCCATTTCCACCACACACAGGTTGTGTGAAATAACCTGAGTCCCCGTAACTTTTCTATTTTAACTTGGAGGAAGGAATAAGAGGAAGAGGAGGAAGCCGCCTCTTTAGCTCCATGGGTCAGGATGAAAACCAAATTCAGTCTCTAAAACAGGCTGGCCCTAGAGCCCTGGCCACCACGCTGCCCGGCAATGCCCCTGACGTCTGGTGACGCACCACCCCGCACAAACAGGAACGCCAGGACAAACACGGAGAGTAGACGGCCAGAAAGTACCTGTGGATGGAACAAATCATAAAGCACCTACGCTGAGGAAAAGACTCGATTCGTTCATTTCAGACTTTTTCAGCAACAAACCTTTTTAGTTTAAGCCACACCTTATGCGATTGGCCACAAAGGGTAAAAAATATAATGAAAGGAAAAATGGGAAAAAGGAAATGGAAGACCCAAGCACGGGAGGAGAGAGGAGGAGGAGGGCAGAAGAGCAAAGGACGGGAGGAGACCTTGGCTCGCACAACTCACCTTCATCTTCAGCAGCTGATTTTCCACTTGCGCCACCTCCAGCTGCCTCTGCTTCTCTTGCAGTTTATCCATGGAAGCTTCATATGTCTGCTGCAGATTTCTGATTTGATCTTTAATGTTGCTATTTTCCAAAGTGACGTCCACAAGCGTTTTCTATTTAGATGAAAATAAAACCAAAACCAGAGCTGGTGGTGTGAGGAAACAGGGATACCCTCCGTCAGGCCACTGCTGCCGCCACCTGGGGCCTCGTGGTTGAGGGACTGAGGCCTTCCCCTGAGGGGTTTCCCATGGTGGCTGAGAGCTCTGCACCCCCGTGGTGTGGGGTTCAGCGAGCCTCCCCTAAATCCTCCTACAGCGACTGCCAACACCACATGCTACTGCTTAGGGGTGTTGGAAATGGATTAAAACAGACTCTTTCCAAGGAGAAATGTGCACAAACACACCATTTCACATGGAAAAAATACAGATTTGGAAACAGCAGAGTACAATCCCACTAATAAGTCCAAATAACAGTTTCCACTGTGTGATAGAATTATGGATATTTATTGTCTTCTTTGTTTTTCCCCCCTCTATCTTCCACATCCCCACAACAGAATCAGAAAAGATGAATTTTATAGAATGGTAATATCCCCATTTTTTTCTTCAAAGGGCTATCACTGCTGTGCTTCTGCACTGCCTGCTGGGCCAGTGACAACCAGCAAAGCTGCCACATGCTTCATCTCCCTCCCAGATTGGAAGGGTGGAAACCAAGAATGGCCAAAGAATAGAGCTGGTGACTTGGACAAGTGCCTGGCCAGGGTCAAGAGCCTGTGGATTATCGCTCCAGGCCACCAAAAGGAACAAGTTTGTTTAAATTCATAGCACTGCTGTTTATGGCTTCATTTTCTAGTTGGTTAGCCCCGCTGAGAGAAATGGCTTCCACAAAGCCCAGCATCCCGCCACCGGGCACTGGATCAGGGCACCTCCACCACCTCCCTGGGTCACTACAACTTCCAGTCAGAAGATCTGGAAACACACTGGACACAGTTTTGAACACTGTCTTGTTAGACGATCAACCAGTGCCCTCTCCTCAGCCCCTTTGTGGGCAGTAACAAGCCTCCGGCTCCTAAACCTACTCAAGCCAGGAAAAAGAACCGTTGGTGGAGGTAGTTAGATACTGAAGGAAATACCAAAGCCATCGCAAGTACAGAATCACAACACGTGAGCCTCCGGGGGCTCTGGAAGGCAGCTCCCCTGCCCAAGCTCCTGTGGCTCTGTAAGTACTTACTACTCTGGTGTCCACACAAAAACCCACAGTGACCAGGAGACCATTCCTCTCAACTCAGTCAGCCACCAGCCAGACCCTGGTTCCCATCACTGCCCTGTTGGCCTTGGTTTATCCTTAAAACAAAAGGGTCGGAGATCATCTCCACAGTCCCTTCTAGTGTTAATGCTCTGTGAAATCAAGCCAATACGCCCTGTCCATAAAGATGAATGCGGTAGAATGATCAGTAGGAAGAAGCTGAGATCTACGTAAAAAGGAAGCCCATAACCTTCAAGCATTGGCTTAATTTTTTAGTTAGGTATAAGCTCCTCTGGATGCCCAGCCCTGAAAGCCTGGACCATAAATAAGAATCAGTGAGGGTTCCTGGCTTAGGGCTGACGCTATTCTAACAGCTGACCCCTGGGGTAAATGCCTGGACTGCTGGCCAGATGGCCAATCTGAAGAATATTCCAGAAAATACTGGAAAATTTTTCTTTCTGGGGAAGAAAAACCAGACACATAGTACAGATACGAACCAAGTATGAACTCAGATGGAGTAAAGCCCTCCGTGCTGGGCTGGGAGTGAGTGGCATCCAGGAGGGAAGGAAGAGGGGCTTGGTGAACACCCTTGCTGACCGGAGGAAGGGCAAAACAAAGGCTCCTGAATGAGCCAGAGCCAGAGTGGGTCTTGGCCTGAGGCCAGGGGGAAACTGGCATACACAAAGAATGCAGGAAACAGACATGGGCATCCCAGACAAACCAAACACAAAAGCCGCCCACCGACGGATGGAGGCCAAGCTTTGTCGCTGTCACAGCGACCGTCTCAGCTGCTATTGGAAAACACCACATTCTAGGGGAGTGGGCAGGCCCAACAGGGAAATCTGTTTACTTATTCCTAAATTATTTACATAGGACCAGGGTGGATTTTAAATAGTTTGTGTACCTTTTAGGAAGCCAGTAAGATGATAAGAGCCAAGTAGAGTTGGAAGAGGGGCAGAAAGGATTGTTTATATACTGGGAAAGTAAGCCCAAGGGGAGCTATTTCAAGGGAACATACTGTTTTGTTGCGGACATCTTCAAATTCCATTGTGTGCTCAGTAGGGAACTACTTGGTTGGAAGAGAAAGGACTATTTGAATGGTTCACTCTCAGCGAATAAAATTAATGAAAAGAATCATCCCTTAAAGTTGGTTGACAACACATCTTTTTTAATGTAGGCTGCTGGGTCTTTCTGTCTCTCTGTCTGGTACTGCAAGACAGTCTTTGGTTCTTGCTAATGCAAAATAATTTCTAAATTAAGAAAAAGGGCTTACCAGCCTTTGGGAGCTACTTGCCATGAGAGGGTACGGATTGTCTTGGGTTAAGTCGGTCTTTTCTGGGACTGGGTGGAATTTCCTGAGTACCAGGAATACAAGGTGAAAGACGCTGATGAGTTGCACCTGTGACTTCTCCATGCAGGGGTGGGACCATGCTTGGCTCATCCCTGAGCCAGGGAATGGCACCTACCTGCAGGCCAATGGAGTCCAACGCCAAGGCCGAGTTCATGGCATTGAAACTATCCAGGGCCGAGGACTGGGTTTGGATGTGGTTCTCTAGATAGTCCTGCCGAGCATGGGAAACCTGGACAGAGGAGGAGACAGTCACTCAGAGCCAGTCCACGCACCCACGGCCGTCTTCAGTGAGGCAGGAGTTTCCTTATGACGGTAGCCACCATCCACATCGAATGACTTACAGTCAAGCTTTACACTAAAAGCCAGTGTCTGCATGTCCCAGAGAGCAGGAAAACAAAAGTGCTTTTCTGGAGGGTCCTGTTTACACAGCCACCTGTAGGGCCTCAAAGCCACACTGTCAGAGCTTGCTTTTTACAGGGAAGAAACAGAATCAGAGAGGGTGAGTGATCCGCTCACAGACACATAGCTCAGGCAGCACAGCTAGAAAGAGAACCAGCTGGATGAGGGCTTCCCATCTTGTTTTTTGTGTCGACCACAGGAAACACGTGCCTTGGGATAACACAAGGCTCAAGGGTTCTTTTTACTGCCGCTGCCTGTGTTGGGTGTGTTTAACAAGTCTCCAAAGTTTCATCAGAAGTGAGTCTTGAGTTAGGCTCAACAAGGGCTGGGGACAGAGAGTCGGGGAGGCCAGAGGAGGAGGGGTAAGGGGGCCTCAGGAAGGCCTGAGGTGGTCAGTGAGGTGAGGCGCCCCCTGTCGGTGGAAGAGGGAAGTGACACAGCAGGCCAGGCAGGAGCAGGAGGCCCCTGGCTCTCAGGCCTGTGTCTAGGGCAGCACCCCAGCATGCCTCATCCAGCTAAGAACACGGGGAGGCACAGAAGATGAAGAGACTGGCAAGGAGTCAGGGTCCCAGGGGCAGCTGGAGCGTGAGAAAATCAGGACGTGTAGGAGACAGTGATGGAAAGCAAGGGCAGTGTTGTGTTTACCCTGCTGCTGCAGATTCCACCCCTGGACTCTGAAGGCAGTCATTAGCGTCTGTCAGAGGGAGGCAGGGTGGATTTCTGTGACAAGGTGAGACTGTCACCCGTCTCCTCCCACATTCCAGTGAGAATGAGCCAGGAGGGTGTATGTCCATACCCCACTCCTATAATCAAGGCCACAGATCTGCGTGAATAGATATCCACTGCCCAGCCATAAACCGAGCTCTCGGCACGGAGGCTGTCACTGCCGCCTTCTCGCAGATGCTGATTATACGGGAGGGTGTCCCATATGCGTGGCCTCTTACCTTTGGGATTATTAATAACATATGTCATTTAGTCCCACAAGTATTAGCTTGGTTAGACTAGAGGAAGCTTATTTTTCTTAAAATTTCTGAGTACGAGTACAGTGACATGATGTCAACATTTAAAAAGTATTAGGTGCAGACGGTCACTGTTGTCGCATGAGCTGGGTTATCACCCTGCCCACCCCACTCCTACCTTCTTTCCCCAAAAATAAGACCTACTAGAAATTAATCAGCCTTGAAAACCAGAGATGAAAAATGCCAGTCCGGATCAGCCCATTTTTGCCTTACCTGCCGTCACTGTTCTCCTGCTCCATGGCTACTCTGTAAGGTGGGTAAGGCTGATTAGGGCTGGCATTTTGTTGTTTTTTTTTGGGGGGGGTACTGGGGGTCTAACTCAGGACCTCCACTTGCCAGGCAGGTGCTTATGCTGCTGAGCTATCTCAACGGCCCCGGGGCTGGCATTTTTGATCTCTAGTTTTCAAGGTTGATTATTTTCCAGCTAGGTCCTATTTTCAGGGAAACACAGCAGTTAAGGAGCCACTGTTCCTCCCTTTCTGGATTACCCTTTCAGTAACTTTCATGCAAACACAAAACAATCTTGAAATAGTTATTTTCTCCTCCTGTTTTGTACAAATGGTAGCAAACTATACATATTTTTCTACAACTTGCTTTTTCATCTACTGTATATCTTTGAAATCTTTCCCCACCTGTTTTCAAACAGAGCTAAATTGCTTTTTTCTTTTTTTTTCAACCGCATGTTTTCTATTGGAGAGATGTAGTTTACTTTCCCATACTTGATGGACATTTGGATTTCTAATCTTTTCCCCAACATAATGCGGCGATAGATTAGTTCATCCCTCAGTCATTTCACATATGGAGAGTTTAATCTGTAGAATAAATTCTTTGGAATAGACTTTGGGGGAATGCTTTGAATATAAACAAGGTTATCATGGTCACAAAAGTTTTCCTTTCAATAATAAACTTCAACATGTGATAAAAATTCCTTCCTTTCGTTTAATATATGGCTCCATGTATAAAGTTATACACTTAAACATCATTAGGTGCCAGCCACTGAGAGGAAGTTCCAAGTTCTGCCATTCGTCTATCCACACCATTTTGCCCCCGAGACACTGACTTACCGACAGTTCCTGGGTGAGCTGTCGGATCTTCTGCCTCATTTCATCGTAGTCTCCGTACATGCGCCTCCTTACTTTCTCCAAAGTGGCTCTCACCTGCAGCCCACAAACAGTGGTACTAGGGATCATTGTGCTATTATGACATTTTCATGCGAGGTGTCCAAAATTTTACTAATGAGAGAACAGCCTCACAAAAAAAAAAAAAACCGGGCTGGTGAGATGGCTCAGCGGCATAAGCGCCTGCCTTGCAAGCGCGAGGGCCCGAGTTCGACTCCCGGATCCCACATACGGAAAAGGGGCCGGTGATATCGCTCAGCGGCACGGGCGCCTGCTGGCACGCGAGGTCCTGAGGTCGACCCCCCGGTACCCACAAAAAAAAAAAAAAAAAAAAAAAACCTTAAAAATGGTAATCCCACAAATGAAGGGTGAAGATCACTCCTGACATCTAGTTAGAAAGCAATTATCAAAATAATAATGTTTATAAATAATACTTACATATAACGATAATAATAAATATTAGTTATCCAAACAATAAACTCTGGAGAAAAAGTGGTTTGTTGAAATTCACCTGTCACTCTCAAGCCACACTGGGTAAGGCCTATCCCTTTTCCTGTCGCACATTTTTAGAAATAGAAAGTTTCCTGTAAACACATAGGAGAACCAAGACCCCTAAAAGAAAACAGCATACTTTCATTTTTCCCTACGTCTGCTCTGATAGCCAAAACCCAACTAAACGCCTAGAAAGTAAGGCAGGAAGATGTGACCCCTGGAGGGCTCATGAGTCAAAAATCAGTTCTTTAATAATCACCAACGGTACAGGAAATCCTGATTCTGAAACGTGAGGGGATCCCTGAAACACTTGTTCACGTAAACACAGCTGGAGTGACATGGCTTTGAATTCATTTTTAACCTCAATAAGAAACCTTACAAACAGACTCCGTTCTTCCTGTCTTCTGTGCCCCTAGCTGGGCAAAGTCCTCAGGAGCTCTCAAACAGGACAGGAAACCTCAGGGCACTTCACTGCAGGTGCACCCCAGAGTTCCCATCTTAGACCGGCTTAGGGCTGCGGTTTGGTTAGAGTGCCAGTGTTTAGGGACAATCACGGGAGACCTGATGGCGGAAGTGTGTTTGCGTAGCAACACCCTGTTTTTTAATTAGACTGGACATGGTGGAGAAGTAAGGGGGAGAGAAGAGAGGACCCAGGACCCAGCCTTCCCCAGATGGATGCTAATAACAGGGTTTTCTTTCTTGCCATCAACTATAAACATTTTGGGAAAATGAGGCCAAAAGCATGACTTTCATCCTAGGCCGAGGGAATGACTACCCACTGCTCCCCGAGCTGGCTCCTGTGTTGTCACTGATGGGGACTGGGCGGCATCTTCTCACAGTTAATCACCGCAGGAGCCGGCAGGGCCAGAGATTAGCTCACAAGGGAGAGAGCACAAACCAACCCACAAACACACTTGGGGATGACCAGACCAGCAATGGACCGGAAGCCAGTTACAAAGGGTGACCTGGACATTAGCTCTAAATTGCAGATGGCAGAGGAGGTCAGTCATATTCCAGGTCAGAACCAGCCCTGCTACTTTGGCACGCATCAGACACAGCTGAGGATCAGCCTAAACCTGCTGTCTTTGTCTTGGGCAACTTGCGACTCTGGTCTCTGCGTGGATGGTTGACCTCTAAGGCAATCCTGTGCTATTTGGAGCGTGCAAATGAGGGAGGGTTGAGCATTTCCTTAAAAATACAGGGGGCCCAGAATGTCTGAGCTGCTAAGAACAATCAGGAATGGAATATTCTGCATGTTTATAAACTCTCTTGGGAGGAACAATAAACAGGGATTTGAGGCTGGTAGTTGTCACATTCTGTGTGTGTGTGTGTGTGTGTGTGTGTGTGTGTGTGTAGTTTTTCCTCATATTTTATGCTAAGCATTTATTACTTTTACTTTTTAAAATTCAAGAAGAAATGTTCCTTTAAAACCCATACAACAGCTAAGACAATGTGGCTTTGCGTGTTATCTGCAAACCCACCAAGCAAAACGTGGCTTGCTCCAGAGTTGGAGGTTTGCACCTTAGGGATCAGAGCCCGGCTCACAACCTATACATGAGAAAACAGAAGCCGACAGTGGGCCAGAGCTGGACCCGAAGCAGGGTCTGTGTACTCATGCAAGGTGCCTTCCGCTGCCCCCCGCCCAGTATCTGCTCGTCATAATCACTCGCTAAGCCACAGGTCAATGCTGGGGCCCATCGCCTGAAGCAGTCCATTTCCTCTTTCATCTAATAACCTGGTTTGGGCAACGGGACCATCAGTCAGTCGAGGGCAGTGGTGGTGAACCTACAGCACGCATGCCGCAGTGGGCTATTTATTATCATTGAAAGCTCTGAAAGCTTCTCCATTGCTGATCTAGGGGGACACTGAGTTGAAGGAGGAAAATGGATATAGACAGATATAAAAAATTAGAAGAAAATGCTCCAAAATGTTAACAAGTGTAGCGGATGTATGGTAAGATTATGGGAGTTTTCTTCTTCATACACTTACGCGTTTTCCAAAGCATATGTAACTTAAAAGATAAGAAATACAATATTAAATACAAAGAAAGGCATTGCTTGCTTTGGATGGGGACAGCACCTACTGTGGTTGACTTCCTAGCATTCCTGGTGTTGGTTTGAACCAGCCAAGTCCTCCTGTTCTCCTTGCCAGTGATTGGTCTGGGGAACCAGGCATGTGACCAGCCCTGGCCAATAAGACCTAAGGGGAAGTCTAATGGGGGAGAGGTAGCCCCCCAAAAGTATCCAGAGATGAGTGGTCTCATCTCTTCCTCCAGACACTGACATATCTTCAGAAGATGCCCTGAGTCCGAGACTGAAGAGAGAAAAAGCCAATGGAAACACAGAGACGCAGAACCAGAGCTCGGATATGCCCTGCCTGGAAGGCCACCTACCTCCAGACTCATCACCATAGGAGACAAATTTCCTTTTTGAGTTGACTTTTCTGTTCCTTACAGCCAAGAGTACCCAAGAGTACTTAGGCACAGGTACGTCCTGTGTAACACAAAACCACTTAAGAGCCTCTGTAAGACGTGTGGAAGAAGGAATCCTAAGGATCCCAAGTTAGAAACATCCACCGCGCAGAGGTCCAACCTGTGCCTTGCTGCAGAATTGCATCTGTACTTTTAACATCACCATGAAGATACCTAGAAACATTTCCATCTAAAAGAACACTAAGAACTTTCCCAAAAGGCCTACTACATCCACATCAGCGCTTCCAACTCTGCCCTCTCACATGCTGCAAAAGGAGTACAAGCCAGAAATGTAAAAGTCCTCAGTGGCTCACATCTTTGATGTAGTTCATCTCTTCCTTCAGCTGACTGGTAGACCAGCCGTACACCACCATTTCCTTCTGCTGGTTTGGATCGGATCTTCGAACCACGCCATAAACCACACCTTGAGGAAGTTTCCTGGTTGATTCTCCGTTGCTTAGTTCAGGAGGCTGAAAGGGGTAGGAACAGAGAAGAAGCACAGTGACTTTGTAGGCCTTGTGGAAACAGCTACGACGATGGGCTCACCGTGTGGGATCGTGCGGAATGGGCCCCGCTCTGGGTGCCTGGCTGCAGCGGCAGAGGGGTGGGCGCCCAGCCTGGTCTCTGCTGGCCAAGTGGTGCCCAGCATGGGCCAGGCCTGTCTTTACCCTGGAGGAGGAGCACTGCGTCCACTTCTGCGGCGGCCCTGTCCACCAACCTTGTGGTGCAGCTGCAGAACTCTGCCCTCCCGCAGGGGGTGACCGTTCCTAATTCCCACTAAGGTGCAAGAAAGACTTGCGCCAGGACACAAGGTTTGCAACCTTGCACTCTTGGTAATGCTGTTTTTCCCCTTATACTGGTTGGTCTGATAACTCCCACCTTATTACTAAGTATGCGGCCTGAAATGTGGGAGGCTGAGATTGGCAGTCACCTGGCAGCCACACTGTCCTCCAAGCCCAGGGCTGACCCAGGGCCAAGTTCTGAGAAAAAGAGGTGGGGTTAGTACATCACTTGTGACTATTCATGAAATATTTCTGAAAAGCCAGACAGAGGCAGTGTGACTTGAGCCCAAAAGAATCTTCCTGTTCCTGCAGCTGAACCTTAATTACTTCAATTAAAGATTGCTCACTGTTGAAATGCAAATCCCCTTGAGAAAGACTGAAAAGTCCACGTCATAATACACTTGTCTGCTGTGAAGGCTTGGGAAGGAGGAAGGGGGAAGTTAAGGTTTGCTGAGCGCCCACGGGAGGCTGGGGATGTTCCTTGTCGCATTTAATGTTCACAGCCACTCTCTAACAGCAGTTTTCTTCTCCACTTCCTAGCCGCGGAAACTGAAGTTCACAGAGACAAAAGAACTTCCTAAGGAAGGAAGGGAAGAGAAAAAAGTGAAAAAAGAGGATAAAATGGAAATAAAGCTTTGTAAATAAGGAGGGGAAGAGGGGTTGAAAGGAGGGGAGGGGAACATGAAAAAGGAGAAATCAAGATACATCACATACTGGCACAAATTCCCTATGACGAACGTGATCATAATGTATACCTATAATGTACCAATAAATTTAATAATAAAAAAAAGGACTTGCTAAGGATCTGACATGCCAATGCCAGCCAGCCCCGTGTGACTCTAAGGCCACTTCCTTGGACTGCAGGGTGTGCCGGATATAGGATGAGGAGCGACGGAGTAGGGGCCCCCGTGACATGGAGGGGACAGAGGCAACCAAGAAGCCAGGCTCACAGACAGGACTTCACAGATGCGCCAGCTCCTCTGACCCCCCCGGGGCTGCCCTGACCTCGGTGAACCCCCTCGCAGATGCCCGAACCCCGGGGCTTTGGGGCTCTCCTGCCTTCCTGAGTGCTGGGATGACAGGTGTGCACCACCACGCCCAGCGCTAAACTTTTTCTTAAAAGCCTAGAATAAAGCTTTTAATGCATGACAAATTATTAACGGCAGTGACCTCTGAGCTGGGCCGGTGGGGTGGCACGGGGATGCTGGGACTGGAATGACTTTCGTTGTTTTCTTATATTCATCTGCGTTATTTGTTTGAATTTTTTTTTTTTTTACAATTAGAGATTTTTATCAGGAAGAAAACACATCCACTGAGTCCCATCCTCTGCACCCGCGTGGGGGAGGGGAGACTGGAGGGTCTGCCCCTCCCCCACACTCTCTGCAAGGGCTGGCCTGGCTTCCACAGAACCCGCTGGCACTCCTGAGAGGTGCTCATAAGTTTAGAGGAGTGGGCTGTCACAGTCCTCAGCAGCTAAAGAAAAGCTCCGTGAAACTCCCCACACACTGGGAAACAAAGATCTGACTCTGGAACACACACTCCACCCAGTTCCTGAAAAACAAGCCGAGGGCAGACAAAGCCTGGGGCTGCGGAGCACTGTCTGAGGGGCCCGGAGCCGAGGGTCGCGGGCATGGAGCGACCGCTGAGGGCACACAGCAAGTTTCACATTCCCACTTTTTGTTTTAAGAATGTGTGCTTTAGTCAGGCATAGTGGTGCATGCTTGAAATCTCAGCACTTGGGAGGCTGAGGCAGGAGGGTCACAAGTTCGAGCCCAGCCTGCCCAGCAGATCCAGACCCCATCCCAAAACAACAATGAAGAATACATGTTTGTGTAAAACTTTTACAGAGATGCAACCCAAACCTCACTGACCATTTCCTCAGAAAAATGGGATGTCATTTTCTCCTCTAAGTTCTTGTGTACTCTTTAGTGGGGGGGGGCCCACAAAAATCCAAACATTATTGTTGAATTGATAATTTTTATTTTTATTTTAAAAAAAGAAACTGTAAAGGCTGTTGAATTGTCAAGGTCTAAACAAGAGACTGTGGAGCTCCTGGCCACAGCGGGGGAAGGGAAGCAGAAATTTATAAGGAGACAGAGGAGAGGGGAAATATTTGCTGCCAGGAATTTTATTATGCAGTCTTTTCTTTAGTCCTCATCATAACCCTACTGCGTAAATACGATGGCAGGATAGCAGCATTTAAGTTCCTGTCTTTGTCTTTCCAAATCTGAGCTCATTCCTTATCTCCAATACCTCCAAACCAGCCGAGAGTCAGGACAGAAAGGCCACTCCAGAGTCTCAGGGGGATGCCGAGAGCCCGGCCCCGGGGTACCAGGGCCATTGGAGAGGCCGGCCTAGGGGGATCCTCCTCCCTGTAAGGCCCGCTCCCTGCCAATATCAGTTCCAGGAAGTCTAGGTCTGGTTTGTCTCCTTTCCCACCACAGTCTTCAGCATCGAGCAGAGACGGACACACAATGACCTTCTAAATAAATATTTGCTGAGTGATTGGGGAGCTTTAGAAGCTAGAGGTGGTTTGAGGAATCACCCAGAGCACGTCGTTTGGTCCAGCGCAGGGACAGCTTTCTTCATTCCTCTTAGATGGAGGGATGGAGAACTGATGTTTACCCCAATTGCAAACCTTGTATCTAGAAAAGCTCCAGGGAGCAGAGACTGCTATTTTTACAAAATATCAGTATGCTTGTGACCTAAAATTGGAGAATATAGGAAAAATAAAAAGAGCTGACATGTTCAGCAATGTTTGTGGCTGAATTTTTCTCCTCTGGTATACTTTAAAATACCTCTCTGTAAGATAAATATTCATTTTTAGGCATGATAAAAGTATTGTGATAATATTAAGAGAGTATCTTTGATAGTAACATGCCAAAATATTTGGGGCCTATTTATTTACTCACAGGGGGGTGGGGGACGCGACTTGGGCTGGGTGAAGGGGCAGTGATTTGTCAAACAAGTCAGTCCTTTGTACAACTTTGAATGCTCCATAATTAAAGGGTTTTTAACTCTCTTTATAGTGCTGCTTGATATTTAAAAAGTCAAATTTTAAAAATACATATGAGACCTATGACAAGCCTTCTTTCTGGTTATTAAACCACAATGAGCAAATCTCCTTGAAAACAAAAGCCCTAGTAAATGCTGGAATGAAAAGAAAGTTATTAGTGAAGAAGGGGAAGGGGACCAACCAAACAGAAAGGCCTCCTTCCACTGTCCCGAAGTGACAGGCATCGCGATGAAGGACATTTGTGACAAGCACAGATAAGGATTCTCACGATGAGGGTACTTCCTGTGAGAACGTTCAGCTTGAAACCTACCTCCGGGCTCATCTGATCGCCGTTTTCCCCAGAGACACAATTAGCGGCAAGCCCCTTAGAAACTTGGAAAGGAGGAGCCACTGCAGAAAAGCAACTCCGTCTCAATCCCTGCTGTCCGGGGTTCACTGGCTCCCGGAGAGCCTTGGGTTAGTGAGGCCAACAACAGCTGACTATGTTTTCCAACTCCTGAATTAGAATACGAGTTCTTACAGCACAGCAAGCACTGCAAAGCCAGGGGCCGCACCTGCCATCCGCACCGCCACACCCCAATGCTCGGCACAAAGACAAGCGCACATACATTTTAAGGAAGGCAGATCGACTCTTTGGGACTGGGGCTACGCTGAAATATCTGGAGTATCTGACCGTCCGATCAGAAGGACTGATCTGTGCAAAGGAAGAAATTCCCTTGGACAAGAACTCTCAGGGGAATAAACAACAGCAGAAACACAGCTCCACTAACTTAAACCCGTGGCAGCAGAGTCCAGGACGGGCCGTGGGTCACACATCCAGGCTGCCACTGTGACTTGGGAGGATCATGACAAGAACGAACTGAAGCAGGAGATTAGGGCATGGCAGACTGGCTGGGGAAGGAGGTGTGACCTATTAATTGCAAAATCCCAGGACACATGCGCAGAACAGTTCCCAAAGCCCCGCACATGGACTTCTTAGGAGAACTCCAGCAGGTTTTCCATAGGATGGCCCAGACCTGACGTCAGCCTGAGGAATGGGTGATACAAAAAGGACAGTTGCCGTTGAGCTCTCAGCCACTGTGTTCTCTCCTGAGCAGTGGCCCGCCCTCACACTGTAGGGCGCATTCCTTCCCCTACTTTTACACGGTCCCAACTGGCTCTGCAGAGCTCTTTCTTTTCCTACCTTTAATAAAGGTAAAACCTCACTACTGTTTGCATTTGTCTTGACCAATTCTTTGCTCAGGACAGAAAGAACCTAGAAAGTACCGTTAGAAGGGAACTCTAGCACCCCAAACCTGGTAACAAAATGACTTGGTGAAATAGAGGCCAAGTTACTTCCTCCACGTCTTGCTTTGGCCCTCGTCCTTCCCACCAAAGGGCAGCTGCTGCCCTGGCACTGCCAAGAGCCCGGCCACAGGCATCTGGTCCTCCTGCCAGCTCGTGCGGGAATGCGCACCAGCCTGTCTGGCCTGTGGGTCCGTCTTCATGAGCTACTCGTCCAATCATTATTCATGTGTAACATAGTTTTGTCTCCCTATAACAAAAATGAACACTAGAGCAGAACCTGCGGGCCTTCCCACATCCCAGAAGAGAAACAGGGAAGGGAAGGCCAGCCCTGTATCCTCAGAGAAATGGAAACCTTTAGTGTATCAAAATGTCTGTTATTTCTGACAATGTCCCGGACTGAATAGAGACCACTTCCTAAATGAGTTCGCACTCAGAAACAGACTGATCACCTTGAGTGCTTAAATGAGAAGGGAAAGAAAAACTTCTAGCCGAGCTGAAGTCCCAGAGAGTGACAGTTTTAATTACGGTAGCCTCCCTGGACGTAGCCTCAAGATAGCACTTTATGGCTTCTATGCAGACAACAGCTGCCAGGTTCAACAACCCCCAGGTGAAAGGGAAGAATATCTGGGAGGGAAAAAAATCAGGAACTGCTTTTCTGGAACCAGGTGTGTAGGACACACCCTGGGTAACCTTGCCTGATAAAACATAAATATCCGAAGCAGACTTTGCCTGATAGGAGGACACAAGCTGTTGTTCCCAGGGCCACACAGCTGAGTTACAGACCGACCTTAGAACTGTGAATCCACAGTGGACTCGCCAAGCAGCCTGTGCAAAGTTAGTTACTTCCCTGAGCTTCAGAAGAACCGAAAACGACTGTGTAATCCAGAGATTTGCAAACAATATTCCTAGCTCCTCCTCAGCGTGCATAGGGTGTGGGGGAGCTGTCAGGCAGCTGGTGTCACCCTGATCTGACTTTAAACCTCAGCCACTGCCCTTGCACTGTGTGGAAATGGCGCTCCATAGATGGATACATCAGCTCTGCAGCCAGACATCTGGAGGAATCACTGGCTCCGGGCTAACATCTGCATTTGCTAGGAGAGGAAACTGAGGCCACTGGAGATGACTTGATGGGCCTGTCATTGCCTTGGCAAATGAGGAGCCAGTCCTGGAAGCCCAGGCCTCCTGCCATCCTCCAGGGCTGTTGGAACCATCCCTAGGAGGGTGCCCGCCCCCTCTGCTCCTCTGAATCATCTCGACAGCCTCCCTCACCTGGCAACATCCCGGTGTTGTATAAACAGTCAAGCCACCAGAACCTACAGGCTGACTCACCCAGGCTTTTAAAGGAAAGGACTTTAAACCCCGATGACAAGGGCTTCTTCCTTGGGAGCATTTTACTGCTCACGAGAGTTCCTGACTCTCCATCGACACCGCATTTCTGCTTGCATTCACTCAGGTTCTCCAGACCCGAGAACAGCTGCTTTAAAGGCAGTAGGTCAATGAAGGGCACTCGCAATGCCAGATGTTAGCAGCTGTCTTCAAATATTGTCTGCTTCATGGTGGTCTATCGATCTGCAAAGGGCTTCGCCACCACAAGAACCCACCAGCCAGACCAGATTCCTTCAAATTTAGCACAGGATCAGCAAGACCCTGTTTCAACACACGCATCTCTCATAGTTGCTACTGGTTCTGTCGTGTGTGTGTGTGTGTGTGTGTGTGTGTGTGTGTGTGTGTGTGTCGTGCACAGGAAGGAATACAGAGCATGCAGGTTTGGATGGGAATCTGGATACATATGTTCATTAAGTTCTTTGGCAATGGTAGATATTTAATTGCAAAACTATCTATTACCAATTTTAATTCCAATGTTCAACAATTTTATAAACACATCCCATATTTATCAATTTCTCAACATGAAATGTGTCTCAACAAACTGTTCAACATTCCTTCTCCTGTAATCTTGATTTTGAATATACAAATAAAAGCCCACAGCTATTGCATTTGGTTGTTCATATAATGCAAGGTGATTATATTAGACAAAGAAACTTCTTATACGGTGAACAATGTCCCCCAAGAAGATGTGTTAGATTCCTAACCCCAGCACCTCACAAGTTGACTTTATTTGGAGACAGGGTCGAGTCCGGATGCGGTCATGAGAGTGAGCCCTAATCCATCATTCCTGGTATCCTTAGAGAAAAGGGGGAAATTCGGGCTTTGACAGACACACACACAGGAGCACCAGGTGTCGTGAAGACTGCAGTGACACAGTCACAGCCAGGGTTGCAAAGAGCCACCGGAAGCCGCAGGAGGCGTGGAAGGACCCTGCCCCAGAGGCTCCGGAAGGAGCACCTTGACCCCAGACCTCTAACTTCCCGTGCTATGGGAGGACACACTCACTGTTCAAGCCATGCAGTTTGTAGTGCTTTGTTACGGCGGTCCGAGGAAACCAACACAAAACGCAATCGTCACACTCAAGAGTCGTTCATTAAACAGCTGCTCGGGACAAGGTGGGGGCTGCTGGCTCCGAAGAGACAGAGCTGAAAGAAGCTGCCTCTGTCCTCTGGCCGTGTCTGTGCCTAAGTGGATGTCACACACAAACTCTGCAGAAATACAATCTGTCCGTTTGTGGCGCTCTCCGCAGCACATGGCTGCGCACCATGCAAGAAAGGCAGCCTGAAGCTTGGAGCTTGGAGTTCCGGAGGGGAAGAGCGGTCAAGGTACAAGGCAGCCAGGGAAGCTCAGAGCGAGGCTTTCGCTGAACCTTGAGGGCTGGAGAGGCCTTGGATGAACTGAGGATGGCTGAGGAGACACTACAGGCTGGTGAGGGCCTGGCGGGGTTCTGAGGGAGGAGACGCCATGTGTTCGGGAGACATAAGGAAATCTCTCTGGTGGGGACAGACTGACCAAAGGAAAAACCAGTGGCGATATCATTAAGTTGGTTTTAGATGAGCTGAGATTGGGGCAAATAGCCCAATAGGACTGGCCATCGGAATCTAAACCCAAACTAGTGACACCTCGCCGGAACAGAATCCCAGCAGCCATATTTTGGTATTTATTTGATTATCATAATTGGGATGTCGCCATCGTCTTTAACCCTGTGTCTTCACTTGCCATTTCACGGGATGGGGGCCAAGGCCCAGGGCTGACTCTCCCAGGTGGGCTGTGTGAGGAGGACGGTTCTACTAAAAATAAACCACCCCAGAGGAGGGGTCAGATCCTAAAAGAGCAAGTATTTGTTTCTGGAGGAAAGAAGGGGAGCAAGGCAGAGGGACTCCCTGGGGTGCAAAGCTCAGACTCCCAGAGAAGGCAGGAAGGCACAGGCTCAGGCTTCCCCTTCCTCCCTCCCCCTCTCCCTCTTTCCTCTCTCCTCTCCCCCACCCCAGCACCCCCAGCAGTGCTGGGGTCCCAAACACACATGACGCCCGAATGTAAGATGAGACCCTGCTTCTCACAGGCACCAAGCCCCCTGCCAGAACATGTAATCTCGTGCGCCCACATCCCATTCAGAGTCACGGTGCTGCCCAGACCTTTGGGAGAATCTATTCACAGAAATGATCCAGATTTCACGTTTGTAAATGCTGACCTGATGGCAACACACCATAAAATACTGGGACTCTGGTTTGTAAAGTAGCACAGAGATGAGGCCCGGGGAGGAGGCGAGGGTATGGGCTGGGGAAGGAGCACCTTCCCAGCAAGGCGAGGCCGCCAGCCCGGCCCCGGCAGCGCTGGTTCTCTGCAGTCTGGAGTATGCAGAACGGGGAGGCAGGGCTGGATGCAGGGGCAGAGAGAGGCTCCCGTTTATGGAGAAGGACCGAGTAACGTCAGAAGGATGCAGAAGGCACAGCCCAGGAGGAAGGAGGGGAAGCAGGACAGCCACCTCGGCAGGGGGATGACTGCAAGGGGGAAAAGAGAGAGAGGCAAACATCAGGCCCCTGGGTGTGAGCCTCCGAGGGAGGAGACCTGGTGTTCAGTCGCCCCCCTCAATCCAGCTACAGGCGCTCACGTGCACGGCGTGTGCACCTCTCACAGCGGCGTCGTCGAGCCTGCTGGAGAGAGGAGGCAGCTAAGTGTCCAGCAGCTCACCTGTGACCTGCAGGAAGCAGACCCGGGCACCTGAGGCCTCGAGAAGAGGAAGAACTGAAGGGGAACAGGCGCCAGGCGTCTGGCTTATGGGGAAGAAGCTCCCAAATACACGCCCTGCTCGCACAACTCCACACCAAGCTGCTGGCCTTGTAATCCCGCCAGCAGCGTCCAAACTCCTCCGTGCAGCTGGGCAAAGGCAGCCTCCGGGGCACACCTTCCCGGGCACAGCTGCGCTTGAGGAATTCCTCTCCGATGATGCAAGAACTGGGACAGGAGCACATCCAGCCGGCAGAGTCACCCATGTCTCACCGGCCACCCCGTGGCATCCCAGAATACTAAGCGGCTTCCATGGCAATGTCAGAAAATAAGGCCTGGCCTGCCCTCCGTCAGCAGCAGCTCTCACAGGCCCTGGGACCCCTCCTGGAAGCCGCGCTTCATTAGGAATCAATCAGGACTTTTAAGGCTCCGATTCCTGATCCAAGCCCGTGCCAATCCCCTGGCTATGTGCGCCGCCCCCTTCAGAGGGACCAAAGGCGTCTGACTGGGAAGGTCGTCCAGAGTTTTTGGCACCTTGCAAGTCTGTGGGCCCCAGGGAGGGGCAAACGCTTCGGAACCACATAAGAAGTGTCCCCAGCCAAGCACCCTTGATGGCATGTGGACACCTGGTGGACTCCCAGTGACTCACGACTGGGACCTGGGAAGGATATGGTGACCAGGTCACTTAGAACAGCCTCTCAGTTACCACAAGAACCTTCAAGTCCTGCCACCACCCAGGATTTCAGTACCGGGGAAACAGCTGCCCCAGCCTCCTCCTCTCTACCCCAGTTCTGGCGTGAGTCACAGCCTTGCACTCTGCCCGCCCAGTACACAGGGCTCAGGGTGCAGTCGCTACCCCAGTGGCTTTTCCCAAGCTTCTGGGAGCTGGGGAGCTCATTGGCACCCACAGCGGGATGTCTGTGGGTGGGGCGCTGAGAGGACTTTGGACCCCACCAGTGCCACTTTGCCTGGTCACGTATGAGGGTTCTGTGTATAACTCGTTGACTAAAAAGAAGCTCCTGTTGCTTTAACCTGAAAAGCACCGTCCAGAACAAACAGGCAAAATGGCGCACAACGCAGTCATCACAGCCAAACACACAGTCTCCTCCTTTTCGAATGCTTCGTTCTTCAAGGGTGAGGGTCCTGCTGGGTCCTCTACCAGCCCAGGCTCAGGACAGCCCCCGAGGCCCGTGTCCTGTCACACACGCCAACTTGGGCTTCTCCCTCAAAGATGACTTATTCTGAGCAGCCCGTGTGCCCAAAGCCAGCCACACTAAAGGGACAGACGGGGAGGGCGTGCTGAGGGCAGAGGGCTGGCCCCCGTCACAGGCCAGCAGCGGCACCCCCACATTCCCACTCCGCTGTGGTTATGAGCTTTTGCCCCCGAAGTTTTTCTTTGGTGAATGCCATGGAGAAGCTGTATGAATCATTCAATTATATCGCCATTGTAACATAACCACATGGAAGAAAATGGACATTTATTCAATAATATCTACTATGTGGTTCATACTCAAAATTGCATGATTATCACAATGCGCTTTCTATTATAAATTTTTTTGACCTGAGATCTATCCAAGGTTTACTCACTACAATTCACGTTAAGTCTCTTCAGTGTCTCTTTTCTATAACAGACTGCCATCTTTTCTCAAATAACATGGATTCATGGAGGGATTCAGGCCAACTGTTTTTGTAGAATGTCCCACATTTGGGATTCTTCTGTTCTTGCTATTAATTGACGGTATGCGCTTATGAACCGAGTCACCTTGGAGGGAGGTGACAGCAGGATGTGCCTGTCAGTGACACCAGGCTGGGCCACCTGGTTGCAAGGTCGCCTGTCAGGCTGCTCCACTGGGTGGTCCACTGTCCCTCCCAAATCAGTGTGACACCGTTGATGATGCTTTGAGACACGTGATTATCCCAGGCCACCGTCACCTCTCACCACCTTGTTTCTGCACCCAGGGAGGGGCCTGTCTGGGGGCTTCAGGGTACAGATTTTCCAGATTAATGAGCTCGGGTTCTACAGAAAACTTTTGCTTTTCCCCTCCCCATCCCTCTCTGATTATCACTATAGTTTTAGATTTTATTATTATCATTATTTATTATTATTATTCAGTGTATCATAACCCATTAAAAGCTATTCATCCCTTATCTGAAATGTTTGGGGCCAGAAGTGTTTCAGATTTGGGAGTTTTTTGGATTTTTTTTATAGGCTTTACTATTGAGCATCCCTAATCCAAAAATTCAAAATCCAAAATGCTCTAAAATCTAAAGCATTTTGAGTGCCATATCAATGTTCAAAAAGTCTTGGATTTTGGAGCATTTTGAATTTAGGATTTTCCAATTAGGGCTGTTCAGCCTACGCTGTCATTATTCTTTCTTGGGGGTGGGGGTGGGTATTGAGTCAGAGTCTTATTAATGTAGTTCAGGCTGGCCTCAAACTTGTGGTGATCCTCCTGCCTCAGCCTCCTGAATGCTGGGATTACAGGCATGCACCACCTTGCCCAGCTCTCGTTATTCTTTCTGATGCTCCTGTTTTCCCATGCTGACCAGACAGAGCCCTTTCAACCTGGCTCCTGGGCCCTCAGCCCTGACCTCACTGGCCTCCGAGCGTTGCCTGATGTGAGGCGTCCTGGGCCCAGCTGTTTTCTATTTCTGCCCAGAACCAACATTCCCCGGGTCCCTTCAGCAAGCTGCATCCTCTCTTTTTAGGCAGAGTGTCAAGCTTGCCTCCTCTCTCATTTCTGTGGCCATGACCTCACCTTCTTTCCCCTACTCTCGTCCTCTGGCATCCACCATCGCATGAGACCCTCTGGCTCTTTGTCTTTGGTAGGAAGCGGGGAGCAGAAGGGCGGCATGGGAAGGAGGAGGACAGAGACTGCAGTGCAGTTGGGGATACGGTCACCCGCTGACCAGGGGACAGGAGCTTCCTCCACCACTGGTGGAGAACTCACTACCTCACGACCCTGCTTAGGAATTTCATATGTCACTTTATTTTATTACTTTAGATTCATATAAACATATGCACAGAAAAAGTACTAGCTAGTCCCTGTGTTCCTATACCCTTCTCTTACTTATTTGTCCCCATTAGCCCTTCTGCTGCTAAAACTCTGCAAAATGGACGCAGTGATTTTGTTCATCTTCCTCCTTGTCCCACTCGCGTATCTGTTCCAAGGATGGCAGGTATGTTTAAGTCCACTGCTCCAGTCCCTCCTGTCCTCTTGGAGCCTGGAATTCAGTAGGTGCCCTCTGCACTTCGGTGGCACCTGCCCGGCTGTCGCTTGACCCCTCCTCTGTGTCTCCAGAGCCCTCTTACACTGCTGGGTCTGAGCAGTGGCATAACATCGCCTCCCACCTCACCTGGAAAGCGGCGAGTCCTTCCACGCCAAGGACAAGGTCACACTTGCCTCCATGGCCTCGGCATCAGCACAGATCTGGCACACACGTTTGTTTGCTGAGCTCCTAGCTCCAGCCAAGAAAGCGTCCTTCACACACACTGCCCAGCGGGCTTCCAGCGGCTGTGCCCAGCACTGAGGGACCTCACAGAGGGGCCTTTGACTCAGCCACACCGGGCTGCTTCAGCCACAGCCCCTGTCACCAAGGCCATCGTCCCCAAGGTGGCGCAGAGCCAGTGTTCACCAGGGAACAGAGCAGGGTCGTGAGCTTAGCCGGCCCAGCGGTGGCAAGGGTTTGACTTCTGGGGGACAGGGACAAAGGTCGGGAGTGCTGCTCCTCTGAGTGGCCTGGTGAGAGACACAGGGAGGGGGTTAAAGTGGACATCAGAATGGCCTCACCTGCTCTTTCCTCACAACCTTCTTTTCCGTTTGCTCAGGGGCCGGGCTCTCGGGAGGCACGGTGAGCCGCAGTCTGCAGACATTTGCCTAAAGGAGGAGGAGAGGAGAGGCCGATCAGGAAGCAGCGAAGAACCAGGAGCCCTGGGCTCCTCACAGTCGGTTCCCCCACTGGGCAGTGGGGCCACTGTACCCGTCCCACAGGCGACCAGGAGGGTGAGGCCACCTTTGCCTGGCCCAGCATAGGCACCGCCAGCCTGCTGTATAAAATGAAGAAATCGCTGGGTGACGTCAGAGACTTCAAACATTTTCACATGGCTCGGGGTCTCCAGCAACATGGACGGAATAACCTCATTTCACAGCTGCCGGCCAAGCACAGCCGGGGGACAGAAGCCAAAACATATACAGAGACTCTCGCTGAGGCACACGGTTTCAGGCGCCTGGGTAGGAGGGTGCCTTCCCCTTGCCTCTGTATTTAACTCTTCTATGACAGCGCGTGGTGTTTAATCACAACTCTTTTTCATGGCACGTTCACAACAGCATTGCTCACAATATCCAAAAGGTGGAAACTCAAGCCTTCGTGGTCGGACGGATGGATGACCAAATGCGGTACATAGTACACACGGTGGAAGAGGATTCAGCTTAGGAAGCAAACAAATTCTGATGCATGTTACCGTATACTAGGCACACAAGGACAAATACTGTACGATCCCGCCTATGTGAGGCACGCAGAGGAGTCGAAGTCATGGACTGAAAGTTGAATGGTGGGGTGGGGGGCGTCGGAGCTCGCTGGGTACGGAACGTCAGTTTGAGAGGTGGGGGTGGGCAGGAGGTGATCTTTGCACCCACTGTAAATGCACATAATGCCACTTGGCGGGTACACTTAGAAATGGCTAACGTTTTGGGTATTTGACAATCTAAAAAAAGAGACGAAAACAAAAATCAAAGCTACCTATGTTTTCTGAAGGCAGACTAGAAGTAAGGCAGCTGAAAAGGTACAGAAGACTAAGAACACAACAATTATAAACTGCAAAAGTATCTGACTTCCTCACTGGCTATACCACAATGGTTAGTTATTTGTCGGTAAGCCTTTCTCAGTTTTTCGTGTCAGTTCATTGCAGGTCGTCAAGAGAGGTCACTGAAATATTGGAATAAAGGATCCTAAGTGATTTTTAAAAGTCCAGGGCTAGGGATGTAGCTCAGTACAGAGTGCTTTCCGAGAGCTCACAAGGCCCTGGGTTCAATCCCCATGGAGCGCACACACACTGACAACAGTCTAAATTACACTATTTCTCTTAAAATACAAAAGCAGTGACAGAAACTACAACTTGTGTGATTTATCAATATTCTATTGACAAAAGGGGCCTCTGAACCAAATGATTTTCCTGCCCAGTAGGGCAGAAAATGGACTCCCATCTGCAGTACGAAGGGCAGGCACAATAATGACGGCTAACCATGTGTCCGGCACTCGCTGTCTGCCAGGCACCTTCTGAGAGCTTTACACTCATCTCATCCCCACCGGGACCCCGGGCAGTAGGAGCTCTCGCCAGTCGTTCTTTGCTGTGGAGGACACTAATTCTCTGAGGGACCTATGATGAGGAAATGGCAGCAGTGAGACATAAACCCGGGTAGTCTCCACGGCCTGTGCTCTTAACCCTTCTATTCATTACTCAATGAAACGCTGCAGGGTGGTGGTGGCAAACCGATGACACGCGTTATCACTGAAAGCTCTAAAAGGTTCAGCATCACTGCCACAGGGGCTTGACTTGCAAGAATGCCACTGCCCCCTTTATGGGTTGAACTGTGCACCCGCACAATTCATACGCTAAACTCCAACCTTAATTTGGTCATAATATGACCTTATTTAGACATAGAATCTTTCCAGAGGTAATCAAGTGAAAATGAGGTCACAGAGGTGGCCCTAAAACCAAATGACTGGTGTTATGGAAGTGGGAAACTAGAACACAGATGACAGGTGGGGAGACAACCTTGTGAATGTGCACACAGTCATCTACAAACCAAAAGCAGCTTGAATGGGCCAGGTCCTCACAGCCCTCTGAAGGAACCAAGGCTGCTGACACCTTGGATTTGGACTGCTGGCCTCCAGAACTGCCAGACAAGAAATGTGTATTGTTGAAGCCACCAGGTGTGTGGCACTTCTTATGATATCCCTAGCAAAGTAACTCTCCTTCCCTCCTTAGCCCAGCCCAGCCCAACCTGGGCACCGGGGTCACAGATCCATACTGGCTGACTGGCAACCTCTGAGTAGCCCCACCTGCCCAGCTATGAAGGGTCCCTACATCCCACCATGTCCCTGAAGGATTGGCACCCAGCCTGCAAAAATCATAACCAGGAATGGGTATCTAGAACATACCAAGCCTCTATGAATGTTAGGTATTTTTATTATCATCTAGATATTATCATTTCCCTATCATCCTACATGCTCCAAAATGAAGCAGATGTATTTGACTTGATGGCCCTGCTTCCCATGAAAATGAACAATTTAGTCAAAGGATCTAAGACATTAGGTCTGTAAGTGATGCCTTTTGATTGGCCAATTGCCTTAGCCACGTGATCCCAAAATGCCATCTGACTGGCTGATTACTCTAGCCAAGTGATCCCTAAGGGCCTTTTGATTGGCTGATTACCTAGTCAATAATTCCTAAGGGCCATAATTTTCAGAAAGGGAACTACAGGAGTCAAGTCACCAAGAAGTGAGATGGCTCCTAGCTCTTATTAAGCCCACTATTGCCCTGCTGGCCCAGAATATTGGTTTTCCTCAACTGTCCCTACACAGCGCTCTCTCACCCTGAGCACTGTGTACCTCAGGGTAGATACAGCCCAAAGGTAAGCACAATGCATAAAATAAAACGAACTTGTAAAATAAAACTTTTGACTTCAAAGCTATGTGGCAGGTGTGCAGCTGCTCGAGGCTCCACCCTAGGGCTCTGTCTTCTCAGAACCTCACTCTTGTCCACAGAGGTGCTTTGATGAGAACAATAAAAAGCACAGTCATTATCTCCTAAATGCTGACCCACAGCCAACTGACTGTACATTAGCAATTTTTTTTTATATGCGTGTACTGGGAGTTGAACTCAGGACCTTGCGCTTGCCACGCAGGTGATTATGCCGCTGAGCTATCTCACCGGCCCTGTACATCAGCAATTTAAACCCAACCTGGAAAAGGATCACACATGCCCCTTCCGAACAAGATGGCCAACGTACTGCCACAGGCAAAAAAAGGAAGCTGAGGAACAGAATGACAACAATAACGTCATTTTTCAAATACACCCTAGACCTGAAGAAAAAAATATCCTTAAGGAAACCCAACCAACTATTGATGCTGTTTATCTCTGAGAAATGGCATTTCTCTGGTATTTATAACAATTGCTTTTAAAATTAGTATCAGTCTAGTTAGAGAAATAATAAAGATTGAAAGAGAATGTTTGAGAGAGTCAGAGACCAATCCTTCGTAATCCACAGGACAGTTTCCGGAGCAGCAGACAGAACAGTGCGGAGATCTAGGAAGAACTCTGAACTCCTAACAGAAACGCCAAGGAAAATAGCCCTGGCTGCGCCTGCTGGGCAGACCTAGCGCGGAGCCCTCCCTCTGCTTAGCCCCTGCAGAGGCTCCCGGAGGAAAGCAAGGTGAGCTCAGCCAGCAGGGCTTCTCTGAGCGTTTATGATGCTGATCACCATGGTTTCCTGAAACTCAGGCACACAGTTCACAGCGCCGCCCCAGACTGAGCAGTACCTGAGAGGCAGGTGAGCCACTTTATTGCCAGGGATCCCACAGCAGCTGTCTCTGCCCTTGAGCTATGCAGAGAATTACATCTCACTTACACTGAGTGCCACCGCTGCTATTGGACCAGAGAGGAAATATTCAGGCTTTGGAAGTATCAGTCCACTCCAGTGGATCAAAGCAGGAAGCTCTACACGGCATCTCTCATAGCCAGTTGCTGAGCACTGAACTACTCATAAAATAGTTTTGAAGGGACATGTGACAAAGAAACAGCTGTGCCCACGGGAGTTCATACTCCAGAAACACCCTCCAACAAGGCGATCAGGAGCATGCAGCTGACCCCATGTAAGGTATTGAGAGGCCAAGCAGAACTGTGTTTGAAGCAGGTAGAATTACACTTCCTGAGTTTCAGTATGGTCCTGACATCTACTAGCTATGATACCTTTGGAAGCTACTTAATCATCAGTGCTTTAGCTACTTTCATTGTAAAATGGAGCTAACAATACAGAAGCCTGTAAGGACTATTGTGAGGATTAAATTAGCTAATGTGTCAAGGGCTTAGAACAGTTTCTGGCGCATATTAAGGTGTCTATCAGTGTCCTTCATTATTGTGGGAATACAGGAAGGAGAACCTTAGCCTGCACTGGAGGTGGGAATGTATGGGAAGGAAGGCTCCTAGAAATGACACTTGAGCTGGGTATAGAAGGACTTCCCAGGTCCATGAGACTTAGAGAATCCACCATCATAACAGCAGCTACTATCACACAAGCCACTCCCAGCAGGCCAAAGGCCAAAGGCATAGTTGTTGGCATATTCAGCAGATGATAATGGGCCTGCCACCCGGGCTAGAGGAGGACACGAAGATGGAGAGATAGGCCAGGGCCGAACTCTCACAATCTGTGAGTGCCACATGGAGAAGTACAGGCTCTGGTCAAAGACAAGGAGGAACTACTCAGATCTTTGGAGGAAGAGGCTAACATTCGGCTCTGAGCTCCTTTCAGTAAATCAGCTGGCAGCCACGAGTCCCTCCTGTATTCTCTGTACTTCAACATGGGCAGAAGGGAAAGCACGGGGGAGAGGTCAAGCAAGCTTTGCACTTTCTGGCTTTTATAGCCCATGGCGTGTTTAGCACAGTATTCAGTGGTTGCTCAGTGAATGTCTGTTGGGTTTTTGTTTTGTTTTCTGAGCTTTTTATTGTATTTATTTATTTTTTAATTAAAACAAAGGAGACTAAATCTAAAACCCCTGGGAGATTCTCCCACTTTCTTCAAACCAACCCCCCTGGGAGGGATGGCAAGTGAGGAGCAGACTGCATTCAGGCCTCTTCCATGAGAACAGGCACAACCAAGCCTTTGTTTGCAACTCAGAGTACCTGGGAGCTCGGTGGGTCCTCTGGGGCCCCACTTCTGAGCCCTCACCTGGGGGTACTCTGAGGATCCAGGTACATCATGTGCTCAGCTGCCAGCACTTAGGCTCATGCCAGGAAAAATATCTCAAATAAGGGGTGTGCTTATCAATTTACAGAGATGAATTTGCCCAAGGAAATTAGCCAAGGGTATTTGCATTTCTCCCTGGCCTGCTCCACCGACTGCGGTCCCTGCCCAGCTTCCCCTGACAACAGGAGGTGTGGCCTCTGTGCGGGGGTGAGGCAGCGATTCACCCTGCTGGGCACAAGTATCCAACCTCTGGAGCCTGCAGGCCAGGCTGTAGGGAATGGAGTGTGCCCATCCGGATCAGCCCCTCAGGTCTGCAGTGGCCCTGAACTTGTGGCCTGATTTTCTACATCAGGGCGGGGCAATCTTTTGCTGTAAAGGGCCAGATAGGAAATGTTCAGGTTTTGCAGCTAAGTCTGAAAACCATGCTTAGCTTAGAGACACCTAAAGCAGGCCAGGGTCATGCCCAGTGGCGGTGGCTGGCCTCCCTGCTCTAACTGCTTTTCCAGGTGAACAGTGTCCTGGATCCTCTCTTTCTCATGTCAGGGCTGCTACCTCGCACAAAACTCATCAGTAGGAGAAGCAACCTCTCCTCCTCGCTCTCTCTGGCTTACTTCAGTGCTGGGCACACAATGTGCCCAAAATGCCAAGATCCAGAGAGAAACCACAGGTCAGTGACAGTGCACAAAGCCACCAGTGTGTCCTGGAGAGCTCTGACTCGCTGCCCTGCCCCCTCCAACACCTTCTCCTCCCTCTTACAAGGCCTGAGGGACCTTTCTGGAGCTCGGATCCAAGAATGTCCGTCTCTCCAAGAAAGCCGCCAAGGAGGAGCAATGCTGAAGAAGTATTCTTATCCTCGGCTGTGCTCGGAATCACCTGGGAAGCTTCCTAAGAAATATGGATGTTATTCCCTGATTTCACAGGTGCCCACAGGCTGATCTGGAACGGAGCCTGGGCACCATTATTTCAAGTTTCCTGATTCCACGCAAAACTGAAGAAATGAAACTTCGACCATGCAACAGGATGAGGCAACCAGAATATTTGGAGGCCTGCCCAGAACTGTCAACCTCCTCACCTGGCCAGCGTTCCCACTAGTTGTCACCTGTTTCCTGCCCAGATGGGTCAGAGGTGCCAGGATGGCTTCACCCCTAGGTCCCTGATCTGATGTTCCCACTTGCCAGCGGGATGTGAACTGTGGCTTCATCAGGACCCTGGCAAGACTCTGTTTAGACACCTGTCCCCCCAGGCCTTCTTCTCAAGTCGTCAGTCACAGAGAATGTAAACAAGCTGCAGGGAGGAGGACTCGGGACAGATTTCCAAGGAGAGCATTCTCATCCAAGCAGAAGCAGGGACAAAGGCAGAGAGCGCGGAACAGCGCTGGAGCCGAGGGAACGGCCATACGGAAGCTCTGGGAAGCAGGTGCGTCGGGATGGAGGACTGGGAGCTGGACAGAGCCCCTGACACTGCAGAGTCTGAGCTCTTTCCCGGGAGCCCCGAGGAGGCTCCAGAAGCAGAGGAGCCGGGGAACTGGATCCTTATTTTAGAAAACTCACTTGAAGAGGATCAAGAGTCAGCAACACAACTGACATACAGGAGCTAGCACTCATCTGAAGAGAGAATGAGGCAAACGCCCCGCATCCTTCCCCGGTGACTGCAGGATGTCACAGAGCTCCCGGGACCAGGTGAGTCTGTCTTCAGCGAAAGGAAGGGACATGAACACCTGTCTGACCCTTCTGGCCCAGCTGAGGGAAATTCTTTATTTTGAGCCAATCAGACAGCAATGGGACACTGGAGAGAGAGAGACACTGGCCAGGGAGGGACAGCTGCCAGGCCCATTCTGGTTTTTAACAGAGGAAGTCTGAGCCGGGGTGAGGCAGGCTAGGAGAGGTCCATCCTGTGGCCTCATGGGGTTTTCTTTGGTTTGGTTTTTCCATGCCACCAAGAGGCCATGACACCAGCAAAAGCAGCCACCAGTCCTTTACTGTCAACAGAGCCTAGTGCTGCAGAACACCCTTGACAGGCCTGGAGTTTGACCCCACCCTCGAGGGACAGCTTGGACCAAGCCACAGGTGCCCTCGACCCCAAGTGCACAGCCTGGCCACACAGCTGGCCTTTCACTGCCAAGGCTTACATGGCAATTAACTTCTGTTTACGAAATTCCTTTCCAACTCATGTTATAATGTCAATATTTTAAAAAATGCCCCCTCTGTTCCCCAAGGTCATCATTCTGGCTGTGGCTATTCCCTAAACAACGTATCTCCCTGCTGTTGCCATAGATAAAACTATTTTTAGTGCACAACTGGTTTGAAGGCAGGGCTTTTTTTTTTCTTTTAATTTCACAACTCCTGCTGGTTGGCATCCATAAAGGCCTCTCAGAGCTTTGTTTATCAGCTAAGAGAAACGACTCTCCCCACCTGCTTTTTCCCCCTTGAGAGATGATTTCAGATAAGAAGGAAGTACAGTTGCAGGTGGCATCACTGAACAAAAGATAGCGGGTGACAGTCTCGTTGGCCACACTGCCCTTGGCCGCTACGCAGAGAACTATGCTCACAGTCACCTGTCACCACCAGCACCGGGCGGCTTGGATGCCTGGGCCAACCCGGCCTGCTCTCCCCCACAGCACCAACTCGATAAGCCCTGGGATGGGACAGAAGACTCAATTTAACAGCCAATTCGTCCTGTTCAAGGTCACCAGCTGTCCCTCGTCAGGGACAAACAAGGGACTATTACAGGCTTTATGAAAATGTCGCAATCACAGGGACGTGTTCCACAGTTATCTGTTCATCCTGCAATTTTATTTTCAAAGCATTCCATTCTTCTTTTTCTAAAAAATATGTGTTTTGTCCCAAAGCAGATCCATGATGTCACTGTCATATATCCCATGTCAAGGAAAGCATTTCGATAAATTATAGTTTCTCCTTTCCACGTCCCAGTATCGTCAGCTGCCCTACACCTTGCTGCTCACGCTGCAGGACTGAGCGCATGCTTGCCCTGTGCTGAGTACCTGAAGAAGAACCTTCCAACCTCACAGAACGCTGAGAACACTCTGCCCACTGCGACAGTCACAGCATTGTATGACGGCAGTGTGTGACAATATCTGCTTCCACAGGTAGAGTGGACCCCAGTGTCCAGCCCTGCACCACGCTGGAGATCCATAAATGCTCAGTAAGTCAATTAATCAACCAATGGACCACACCGCCATCACACTGCCCCCCTTCAACACACACACAGAGCACTCGTGACATTTGTAAAGCATGGGCAGAGTTGGGCGAGCCCTAAACCTGTAGACACCCTCTTTACAGAGTGGGCAGCAGTGTGCCCGGGATGGCCTTGCACGGTCTGGCTCATAGCCAAGTCCTCCAGTCCAATGTACTTATGCAGTCTTCCTCAAAGCCAAAGCAATCTCGACAGTGCCACAATGTACCAGATACCAAAGCACTTAGAACTAAAGAAACACTCAAAAGCAAATATTTGTGGGGGGGGGACTTCAAAATATTACGAGGTATACTAGTCACGTTTGCATCTACCACAATACCACAGGGGCCACCCCCACCAGTCTCCAGCTGTGGAGGGAGCTGGACCTGCTCCAGCTCAGGGCTATCTTTTCAGTGACTTTCTTCGTTCTCGATCAAAACTTTGCTCCAGTCAACAAAGATTTACAGAGAAAGAAAGGGAAATACCCACATGGGGGTGAGGCTAGGCCCGTGGCTGGAAACCCCATGGACCCAAAGTAAATCTCACTCCGTGGAAGAGGCAGAAAAAGAGGAACGCTGTGGGAATTCCGAAGTCCTCTCAAGGTCCCTGACGTTGGTGAAGTTAATGACTGCACAACTACAGTCTTGTCAGCCACAAGTGTCTGGTATGTGCACACACACACACACACACACACTCCTTATCACTTGGCCCACACCCAAGAGTAACACACACCTTTCTTCTACAGCTAAAGAAAGACAGCTTACAAGGTGACCACTACCACTTGGCTGAAGTAATGTCAAAGCGAATAAGCACGGGTATAAAACCAGCAAACAGACATGAGTCCCGAAGTGGGACTTGGGTTTGGAGTTAATTACCAGTACAGCTAAACCTAGAGGAACCTCGGTTAGGGCAGCCTCCACCACAGTAAAGAGACGCCGAATGGTAAGTACTGAATACAATAGTAATGGAAGAACGAAAAAGCCGCAAGCCGAGCGCCTAACAGTGGGCACTGAGGCCCCGATCTTTGAAGAAACAAGAAATGTGGCAGACGCACCCTGCACGCACGTAGCGATTCCTTCACAGCATCTGGAGAGGTGGGGAAGATGCCACAAGAGCGCAGAGAAACAGCCTCAGTGGGGAAACCTCCCAGCCAGGAGCTGCGGCCAAGACGGAGGCGGGATAAGCCCGGGTCGGGTCGCACCGGTGTGGGCGCCAGGTAGCGGGCTGCCAAGCCCTGGTTTGCAAACAGGCACCGCGGTGGCGACACCCACTCCAGAACCAGTGATGCCCTCTCGCCGGCTGACACAGGCTGCCTCCCTCCTTCCAATCCGAGGAAGGAGGAAAGTTTGAGTCTAAAACAATCACCACGTGTGGGTCTCCCTTGCTTTTTAACCTGGTGACACCACCAGTGAGAGGACAGGAAGAGGAAAAAACAGGAAGCTCCAGACTCCAGAAATCCCCCCGCCCGCCTTGCAGCTGAGTTGGCACGGGGACGGGGGGGGGGGACAGGAGGGGACAAGGGGGACAGGGGGACAGGAGGAGACATGAGGGGACAGGGAAGACAGGGGGACATAGGGGAAGGGGGGCACAGGAAGGGACAGGAAGGGACAAGGGGGACAGAAGGGGACAGGGAGGATGGGGGCAGGAGGGGACAGGAAGGGACAAGGGGGACAGGAGGAGACATGAGGGGACAGGGAAGACAGGGGTACATAGGGGACAGGGGCACAGGAGGGAGCGGGGGCACAGGAGGGGACAGGAAGGGACAAGGGGGACAGAAGGGGACAGGGAGGATGGGGGACAGGAGGGGACAAGGGAGACAGGAGGGGACTGCAGCCCGCTGGAGCCAGGCTGGTCCGCTGCCCCGCTACTCACCCGCCTGCTGGGTGCCCCGGGCGCCGGGGCGCCGCCGCCTGAGAGCAGGGTGACGGTGGACGTGGAGCGCAGCATCCCGCGGGGCTGCCGGTGCAGGCGGGCACCTGCTCTCCGGGGAGAGTAAGAGTGCGGGTGCGGGGCGGGGCGGCGCCGGGAGAAGGGACGGGAGTGGGGCGTGGTCGGGAAGAGGTGGGCGTGGCCTGGAATCGGGCGGGGCGGGGCGGGGCAGGGGCCGGCGGGGCGGGGCCGAGGCCGGCGGGGCGGGGCCCGCGCTGGCCAGACCCGTCCCGCAGCATTTCTCCCCGGGGCCCTGACCCGCCGCAGCAGAGCGCCGCCCTCTCCCGGCCCTGGGTCTCCCGAGTCAGTCAGGGAGGACGAGTCTGGACTGGAGACCCGAGCTCGTCCCACCTGTGCCCCAGCTGTCCCCAGCGGTCTCTGCCACCCACGAGGACCCTGCGAGCTCGCTGTGCCGCTCGTTTGCAAGTTACAGAGTGCCCGTCGTGTCCCTCCTGGGCCCAGCGCGGGAGCGTGCACTCCCGAGGGGACGCGCGAGCACGGGTCGCGCTGGGGAAGGAGAGGGGTCCCTGCACTAGGGAATGCACAGGGGCCTGGGGACCAGGGACCTCACAGAGGAGGTGACTGAGCTGCAGCCAGACGCGCAGGAAGGAGGAAGCAGTTGAGCTTAGTGTGGCGCTCGGTGATTTCCGATCCCCGCTGATGAGCACAGTGCTTACACTGCCTCAGTTAATCCTCAGGGTTGCTACCTGCTTCCGGGTAGGCACCACTGTCATCTGGTGTCCACATTTTGTAGGCGAGGACGCTGACTCACCAAGGGGCAGCATGACAGAGCTGCTAGCTGGCTGCGGAAAGCAAACCTAGACTAGGAGCCCGGGTCTGACCCCAGGGCCTGGCGTGTGCCTGCTGGGCCCCAGCAGGGAAGGAAGCTGTTCCAGGTCGAAAGAAGGCCCTTGTGCAAAAATGGCAGGGAGGCAAGGGAAGGTCTGGTGTGGTTTTTAGAAACCATAAATATCATAGTGCAAGGCACGAAAGGTGGAGAAGCAGCAACAAGGCAGGGAGGCCAGGTCGTCAAGAATTTGGTGTGCTCAGTCTGTCTTTTATCCTCAAGCATGTTTTTCAGCAAGAGAAGAGACAGCATCTCCGTCCGCCCTTCAGAGCCCAAGCCACACTCAGCCGTCCTGAGCCAGCAGCTCTTTGGGGCCAGGTCATCTGTTGGCGTCATCTGTGTGTGCCTGTCCCTTTCCCTTCCCAGGGCAGCGGCCAGGCCTGACCAATGTGATGCTCAAGGAATGTTGCTGAACAGAACTACAAACAATCCCCTGAAACTTGCTGCTTCTGCAGATGAGGAAACTGTGCCCAGTGTTTATGAGTGAATTCCAAAGTCACACAGCCTGTTCTTCATCATCCTCACCGCAGCTGTGCCTGCGATCTAAGTGCCTTTCATTCATGTCATCATCCAGTTCTCACAATGGCTCCACCAGGTGGATATTGTTATCACCTCCATTTTGCAGATGAGAAAACTAAGGCCAGACACGTTAGGTCAATTGGCAAACAGCTGGGACCAGACATTTACTCTTCTAACTCCAGACCTATACCTTTTTTCACTATATTCCTTTCTTCACCTTCCTATTCACCTACCTCTTCCAAAAAAGAGGTTCTGGAAAATTTTTCTCTCTATTCTCCTTTCACACAGCCCTCTACTCGTGGTTAGCATTCTGTGAGACTAAAACCTGGTCTGCCTTACGATGAGTAGTGGTCAAACAGTAGCTGTTGAAAGCAACCTGGAATTCGAGACATCTGTGTAGTCACCTCCAGTGGAAAAAAACTAGTGTTACTGTTTTTGTTTATTTTTTCCTGAGGGGAAAGGACATGGGCTGTTTTTCAGATGAAGTCAAAATAAGCCCAACATCAGTAATGCTTACTTATGTCATGGTGGCCACCACTTGACCACCCAAGATAGAGTGAACATTTGAGAGAAAGGGTGGTCCATGGGTCCATTTTTCCCCCATCCACCCATGTTTTTCATGTTGTTAATGTAATACTTTTCATCGTACTTCATCTCAAAAGTAGCAGATTGCTCACCAACTTGTGAGCGCTGCATGCGAACTAGATTGTGTTTGTACCTTGTTTTTCTAATGTCCTGAACATGTCATTGGCATGTGGTAAGTGTTCAGTAAGTGTTGGATGAGTAAAGAAATGATATTACAGAGCAAGAGTATAACTCACTCGTGTCAAGCAAAATAGAAACTAAGATCTGTGCCCATCTGGCTTCTAGGGTAGACCAAACTCTTCAAGAACTTTGCCAGCTGAAGCAGCCAAAGCCCCAGGATCATTGCAGCAATGGGTGCTCCATACACTGGTTGTCACCAAGGAGTATGGGTGGGTAGGCAGGTGCCAGGCTCTGTGTTATACCCCAGTCCCTCCCTACCAGGACATCAATGGGAAGTTGAGGTCACAAGGAATTACAAGAAAGAGGAAAGTGGGAAACCCCAGAAATGGGGAAGGTGGGGAAAAATGGAAATAGGGAGATGTGTAGGACTGAGGAATCAGTGGAAAGGTAGATCAAGAATGGGGGGTGCAGGGGCCGGTGAGATGGCTCAGCGGCTTAAGCGCCTGCCTTGCAAGCGCGAGGGCCTGAGTTCGACTCCCGGAACCCACATACGAAAAAGGGGCCGGTGATATCGCTCAGCGGCATGGGCGCCTGTTGGCGCGCGAGGTCCTGAGGTCGACCCCCTGGTACCCACAAAAAAAAAAAGAATGGGGGTGCATAAAAAATTAAGTCATAATCACAGGTTTCGGCAAGTAGTTCAGGAAGAAGACAATACAAAACAAAGATTAACTCTTCAGAAGAGAAACCCAGGCTGAGGACTCCTGCCCAAGCCAGAAGCCCTCCAGAGCCTACAGCACAGAAAGCAGGGACGGGCTCTGGTGTGGACGGTTATCACGCGGTCTTTCTGCGGCCCCAGTTCACTCCAGGGGCAAGGACAGACGTGTATGCCCAGAGCCATCCTAAGTGTCTTGTTTGAAGCACAGATGTGTAAAGAATTCCAGATGCCTCTATATAGCCCTTCCTTTTCTTGAAATCAATTACTAAATCCCACTTCTCTCTCCCAACCCAGTTCCTAGAATTCTTTCATGTCCTCCAGGCCTCTGCTTCCTGAATTGTCTTGTAGCTGTCTGCTACATCCCGTCCAGACTCTGTCAGCGTCTTTACCTGAGAGGCTGCATGGGACCTATTTTTCCAGCAAAGTCTCAGACAGCAAAGACTGTTGTTATTTCTTGGCAGAAATGATCAGGAATTGAATCCTGGGCTGAGAGCACAAAAACAGTGAGCTGGAGCCATGCGGGGCCTCCTGATATTTTGTGCCCCCTGCACTCTTACGTCACAGAAGCATCCCTTTCTTTCTCTTCCATTCAGCTGTGACAACATCTCAAAGTCCTGACAGATTCCCCTGTTCTGAAACCACAGAGACCAAACTTTCACAATGGAAAAGGACACATTTCCAGCCCAAGGTCAAAGGCGTTGAATTACAAAGTCCCTTTGGATAAAGCAGAAACACTGTTACTCACAGGCTCTGCGAGGGAGAGAACCGGGGTATTGATAAGGAATTCAGACAGAGAGGAACCAATCCTCAACTCAGGCGTCCAGACCCACAGAGCGTACGAGCCTGAGTGAGCTTGTCTAGACTCGGGGACAAGGCCTGCTGCTGAACGACCCACACCCGGGGACATGAGCTTGCTGCAAATGATTCTGCAGGTTCACCAGCTGACCAATAAACAACAGCCCCTGGCAGAAAAATAATAGGTCAGTTTGTTGAGCAAATATGTACCAAGCACCTACTATGTGCTGGGCACTGGGGATTAAGAGACAACTGAGAACACCCCTGCTTTCCAGGGTTTCACGATCAGGTTGGGAAGAGAGGTGTGCACTTAGGAAAAAAATGATGATGAACACTTACATGGCACTAACAGTGAAGCTTAAATGTGCTGATTCGTCTTACGCTTTTTTGAGCATGTGAGAAAGGTACCATTCTATCCCTGTTTTCATCACTTTTCCATCACTGGGACAAAGTACCAGACACCTGCAATTTAAAGGAGAAGAGCTTTATTTTGGCTCAATTTCAGTGGATTTAATCTGTGGTCAGCTGATTCCAAGACAAAAACAGCATAGTGAAAGATAGCTTTTCACTGCCTGGCATCCAGGAAGCAGAGAGAGAGCAGGGAGGAGCTGGGAGAATAAACACTTCCGGGTCGCCCCTCCTAGTGACCCACCACTTCAGACCAGACTCCACCTGTGAACAGCGTAATCAGCCATGAGCTCATCAAGGAACGAATCAACAGATAAGCACAACGTCCCCGTGACTCAGTCACCTTCCAAAAGTCCCAGCTCTGAACACAAGACTTTTGGGGGACATTTTAGACCTAAGCCATAAGAAGTCCCTCTTTTGGAGATGATGAAATGGGGGAAGTAAGGTGACTTGTCCCCATGCTAATACTAGTAGGGGTGGAGCCAAGGGCTGGCAGCAGACATGGTGGCTCTGAAGGGCTGGGAAATGCATGGTTGCGATTCAGCTTGAACTTAGAGGCAGAGGGAATGGCCAGGTGCAGAGTAGTGTGGGGTTAAACTGCAAAGGGCCTCTGTCCAGCTGAGACTGGACCGCAGGGGCTAAATTGTCAGTGAGCAGGGCAGTAACAGGGCCAAGTTTGCTTTAAGAAAGAGGCAGCAGGGCCGGTGAGATGGCTCAGCAGCGTAAGCGCCTGCCCTGCAAGCGCGAGGGCCCAAGTTCGACTCCCGGAACCCACATACGAAAAAGGGGCGGTGATATCGCTCAGTGGCACGGGCGCCTGCTGGCACGCGAGGTCCTGAGGTCGACCCCGGTACCCACAAAAAAAAAAAAAAAAAAAAGAAAGAGGCAGCAGCAAAGAGAGGTGTCTACATGGAAGGGAGAGGCCGCGGGTTCTGAAATCAAGTTGATTTGATGTTAAAAAAAAAGTTTGAAGCAGAAGAGTCAGCGGCAGTGGAAAGGAAAAGGGGGTGGATTCAAAAGACAGGAAATCAACAGAACTTGGGGACCAAGGAAAAGCTGGAGTGTTTTGTGACTCACAGGTCACCTGAGTGAATATCCAACAGACCTTGTGCAGATCTGAGGGAAGGGGGTCAGTCAAGCAAAGGGTAGAACGAAGGGTGGGCCATTCCTTTCTCAGTTTGGGGCTCTTATGTGCATTAGACAAATAGCAACAAACCCCAATTCCCAGGTGAAGACAAAAGTCTGACTTTTCCAAATAGCTACCCTACGTCCCCCAAAATAAGACCTAACCAGAAAATGAGCCCTAGCATGATGTTTTTCCCCAAGATGCTGTAATATAAGCCCTACCCTAAAAATGAGCCCAAGCTAAGATCCTCAGCCAGACAGACGCATTTAATACACACTTTGTAACACACAATGGATGCACTGAATTATAAAATAATAAATAAATATAAATAAATAATATTATTGACACTAATACTTAAAATAAATGATAATGTAAATTATAATAAAGTATTCATAAATACCCAAGCAGGGACAGTATTTGGATGATAGGTAAACACCTATGTAAACGATGAACTCGATCGAGCCTTATTGAGGAATGACCAGAGTACAGACACAACACACGGATAAGGAGCACACTTGATAACAAGTGGACATGGTTGTGTCCAATACGAATCTTCGTAATTCAGTATGTTGTGTGTTGTAACAGACGTACTTAATGCACTCATGTGAAATAATGAAACGTTTTCTAAATTTTGGTGCCTAATTTTTCATCGCTTTTGTGTGGCCCATCATTCTTAACTGTCATCATTTTTGTTGTCACTCGTGCCTCATGAGTCTTCACTTAGCAATAGATTTAATGGAAACTTCGGGACACCCAGCCTGCTAGAGGTCGTGACTGGGGTGAAGAACCCATGGGATAAAATCACTGACAGCTGGGTTGCCAATGCACTATGAGCAGGCTGCATGGACGAGACGTGCTCGTTTAAGGACAGCGCTATTGCTGGACACGAGAGACTGGGGCCCATCGTTCTACAGGAAATGGAGTCGCAAGAAATTCAGGCCGGAATTCAGGGTTGGGAGAGTTATGACCATGTTCCAGAAGAAAATGACATGAATGTATTTGAATAAATGTAGATTCTTATATATAAGTAAATGTAGATTGTTGTACATGAAAAAATAAGACATCTGCTGAAAACAAGCCCTACTGCATCTTTTGAGGAAAAATTAATATGAGACCCCGTTTGTGGTCAGAGAAATACAGTACTAGTATGAGATTGCTGTAGAAAAATGTGTAAATGCAGAGGCAGAAACCTTCTATATTTATTTTCTCAGACATCCTGCTGTCTTTAAGAGGAAGCAGGCTCCACCCAAATCAAAATAATAATAGCAGAAGGGAGGGAGGCCAACAGGTGAGAAGGGTCAGCGGAACCAGGGCCTCCTGCAAGGATGGCACAACAGCAGCTCCCGATGGCCCATGTGCTCCCCGGAGTAACTTAGATTTGCCCTGAAAGCTCCTGGATGGTGACTGGCCAGGAATCCCACACGTGTGAATTGAACTCTGAGTCATACCTGTTTCTTAATACATAGAAAAATGGGATAGCTAATCTAGGAAGGGGAATTTTCTTTTGGCATTTTTGCTTTTTAAAAATAGAAGGGGCCGGTGAGATGGCTCAACAGCGTACGCGCCTGCCTGGCAAGCGTAAGGGCCCGAGTTCGACTCCCGGAACCCACATACGAGAAAAGGGCCGGTGATATCGCTCAGCGGCATGGGCGCGTGCTGGCGCGCGAGGTCCTGAGGTCGACCCCCCGGTACTCACAAAAAAAAAAAAAAAAAGAAGGCCCAGGTATGGCAGCATACACCTGTAATTCCATCGTTCTGTAGGGTTGAAGCATGAGGATCACAAGTTCAAGCCCAGCCTGGGCATCATAGTGATTTAGCAAGACGCTGTCTCAAAAGAAAGAAAGCAGTAGAAAGGCCTGAGATGTTTGCATACGTGTGTAAAACACCCGCTGTATCTGTGAGCTGTGACCCTCAGCCCCAGGGAGCTTCTCCCAGAAACAGGGTTTCAGCCAAGGACTCACTGGCTGAGGAGCTGCTCCCTGGAGGAACAGGCCACTCCTGTCCGGGGCAGGTAGGAAGCGAGAAGGAGCGCGGGTACGGGCTTAGGTGACGTTCCAGCTCCTCACGATGCCAAGGCAGCTCCGGAGTGTAAATGGCACCTTTGAGCTCGTCTTGCCCCAAGACAAAGGCCAGGGCGTTTGCACATTCATCAGTCATTACCTCAGTTTCCCTGGGGCAGGGTGGCAGTGAGGGAGGTGCATGTACTCTCAGGAGCCTGTGCCACTTTACAGGAAGGAAACTGCACATCTGTCCAATAATGAACAGTTATTATGAAGGTCACTGGTACCGACAATTGGCATCGAAGGACACAGAAACTGGGGAGCAGACACACAAAGCAGGGGAAGAGGGCCAAAGAGACCCGAGCAGGCACCGTGTCCACTGCGCACTATTCTCTGTACAACCTACACACCAGGGCAGACGCCAGTGGATGTGTGCGGTGTCGCTTCTCAGTAGAATCTCTGAGCCAGCAATAACCACAAGCCACGGGGTAGCCCTCAAAGTCTGACACAAAGTGGAGTGGATGCGGACAGCCTGAAAGGAAAAGGCTGTCGAGAGGAACAGATCTGACAAGGTGAAATCTGGCAGGAATACACATTTCCTAACCGTGGGTCCCAAATCAACAGTCACACATACACAGGACTTAGCAAGCCAGCTCAGCGGCACCCTGTGCTAAAGAACACATGAAACTCAGTTTGGCCAACAGCTCCTGAGAAGCCCACCCTTGTGTGACCCAGATCTCATCTAATTTCAGGGAAGATTCAGACAAAGGATAGGGCCGGATCCAGAGAAGCAAGAGTACGCAGAGCATGAAGCATGTGGTGCTGGAGCGAGGTCTGGGTGCCATGGAGTGATTTCAGAAGGACGAGACCCAGGTGGCGAGAGAACTGGACACTAAGTAGTAAGAGATATGAGTGACACAGCCGGGGAGAAAGTCCCCAGAGAATAACAGGCTCAGGGGTCCGTGTAGGTAATTTGAATTCTTCACTGGCTGTCACTGTGGCGGAGGGTTAGACTCGTGCGCTGTCCCCCGGAGTGCAGAATGGCGAACTGTAGGTAGACGTGGCGAGGAGACGGACCCAACACCATGTGAGGCTCAGCTCTATCAGCCAGAGTGGCTGAGAAGGCAAAAGGACAGAATTTGGGAAGCACAGTAATGATGGGAAGGGCCCCTTGGGAGCAGAGACGGTGCTTTCTGATCCCTGGAATGGGGCTCCCCAAGCCAGAGGGCGCGCCAGCCCTGGCCCGCAGGCGCCCTGATTCAGCAGATCTGCGATCTGCGCTCTAATAAGCGCCCTGCGCATTTTCCTTTGCCATCGTCCAGGCCCTCAGGCCAGAGTCTGGGACGGCTCATCGGAGACGACGAGAGAGGGTGTAGGCGCGGGCGGGGAAGCGGGCAGAGCGGGTGCATCTGTTCCCTTCCAGTTCCGGCAGTCGGAAGGGGCTGTGGGAGGCCAGGTCTCAGGTCAGATGTGCCAGGTGCCAAGCTCTGTTCGCCAGAGACCTGGACTGGAGCCCCCCAAAGAGGGTTTCCATCAGGCTCTGCCACTTAGGTAGAATTTGAGGGTCTCGCCCAGGTAGCTTCATTCTCCAAATCTCACCTCTGACCTGCACAGCGATAGGAGAAACTCCTCGGGCCCTGTCAGAGACGAGCCATGAGATGACAGCGTCCCACAGCCCTCAACAACTACGCCCTGAGGAAGACGCGGGTCCTCGGCTCTGTTTTGGAGTAACACTGAGTGTCAGAGGGGACAGAACGCTTCTTCAGATTTGGAGCAATTTCCTTAAAGTTAAAATGTTGACTGTCCCATACCAATGCTAATGTAAGGTATTGCCAAAGAATGAAAGCCTTTCTTCTTTTCCTTTCCTTGATTTTCTCTACGAAGAGATTAAGACAGGAAACTTTTCTGCCCCCCAGCATGGAAGAAGAGAATCGTACAATTTTAAAACAAAGGGGCATTCATTATTTTAATCCTAATGAAACCAATAACATTCCTTAACACTGTTTTTCTGCCTTTATGCCCACTGAACTTGTGCAAACAGACCTCTATTATCGCTGCTGGGAAAGTACACGGTTGCCTCTAAGATGCAGGACAGGAGCAGTTTTGCTCCCAGTTCCGTTTCCGCTGCTCCGGGTACCCAGAGTCAGTCCAATGCCAGCGGGCACTTCGGGCCGGGGCTCTGCGTGTGGCTGTGAAAGTTGCTCGTGCTGGGATGGCCTGGGGTCCCAACCAGCTGTGCCTCTAAATGGGGCTGTGTCCCTCAGGGGCAGGGGTGTTATTTATGCTCCACGCAGAGCCATATGGGCTGGTGGGGGCCCCCCTCTGAATGTGAGGGCCTCTGTTATTTTTGTGCAACTCACGCTGCTCCAAATCTACCCTGCGCCCAGGCTTGGCTGGTCCAGGGTCTGCGAGGTGCAGTTCAGTCTGCTTTGTTCATTCCTCTAAAACCAGCACTCACATCAGCCCGGCATGGAAAGATATCCAGCTGATCTTTCCTGAAGGAGTAGGTTTTTGGGGTTTTTTTCCATGTTCTCAGGGCTGCAGCATGCCCGAGTCTCTCTCTCCTCCAAGACCAGGCATCTCCTGGGCACCGTTACTCACTGCACTGGAAAGAACTGGGCCTCGGAGCCAGCCCTGCCTCTGCCTGGGCTACCACTGCCTCCCCACCCGACAGCAAGGCATCTCTCTCCCTCTTCTTCAAGAACAAAGAGAATCTCTCACTAAGTCAGGGCTTTAAAACACTGAGGGCCCTGTTAATGTGAACCTCCAGGAAAGGCCCGGGTTCAAGGGAACAAAAAGGCTTGGGGAAGGAAAGAGAAATAAGGAAAATCACCATCAAAGGTCAGATTAATCACTCTGTCAGTTGTGTGTAACTCGCCCTAACACTTCACAGCTCTCCCCTTCCCACAGCCCCAGCACCTCCTGAATCGCGGGTGCCCTTGGTGTCGGAGACGGCTCGCTGATCATTCACCACTATTCACGGGGACGCCTGGGCCAAGCGGTGCCCCCAGGTGTTGGTCCACAGGGCAGAGGTGGAGGAAGACAGGGAGGCTGCAGCTGCTCACAGACAGGTGCACCAGCGATTGGGTCCCAGCCGGAAGTGCCTCGCCGCGGCCTCTCTAGATGCTCAAGGACGTGTGCACACATGGCCCTCGGGGAGGTGCCCATGCTGTGGTTCCCGGGGACCCCTCGGGGCAATGGGACGGTGAGGGTAGAGCTTGGAGGGGCAGGCGGGGAGCTCCAGGGTCTGCCCCAACTGCTGGGCTGATGAGGACCTTTGGGTTTAGCTGCAAATGCATAGGAGATGTCGAAGCCACTCCTCGACCCTGCTCAGGCCATCAGCCAGGACAAGGAAGCGTGAGATCAAACAGCTGTGTATCCAGCTGGCGGTGGAGCCAGCCACAGGAACTCCGGGAAGGAGCCAGGGAGGCACATGGAGTGGGCCTGGGGAGGGGGACACAAACCCTCATTTGCCCGGCCAGGTCTTCTCCATTTTAGAACTGACACAGGAATCCCTGTCTGTCGAGCAGGCCTGGACGGTGAGTCCCTCCAGATCAGAGCAGGGCACAGAGCCCAGGGCCTGCTGTGAGGAGGGGACGCTGAGGACGCCCACACAGGAGTGACCCGGATAGAAAGCCCAGCAGTAAGAACCAGGACAGATGAGAGAGACCCGGCTTCGAAGCAGGTGACTTTAAGTCCTTAGGAGGAGGTTAAATGTGTTTCATTAAAAAAAAAAAAAAAAAAACTACAAAGTTTCTGTAGTTAAATAAAATTGACAAAATCAGATTAAATGAGATAGAATTTATTGTCCCAAGGCCCATGCAGCATGTTCCAGCGAGGTCTGCCCTGTTTTTCCAACCTGACTTTGGTCCATGGGCCTGTACAGGACGCGCCCCAGCACAGAACCCCCTGAAAGCCACAATCACCTCCGTGCCTGCTCGACTCTGAGCATGGTTTGTCCCTCTGGAAACTCGTGTTGAAATTTAAGCCCCACTGTGAGGTACGAGGAGGCAGAAACCGAACCCAACTATGGTGTTTAGAGGACTGGATGAACTCGTGAGAGTGGACCCCGCAGACCAGCACCCCTGTGCGCACTGTCACCCTGCCAGCAAGAGGGCCAGCACCAGCTGTGCCCAGCTGATCGTGTGGGGAATAATTGTCAAGCCCAATGAGCCAGCTCCAGAAACACAGTCCCAGTCCTAGACATGACGGCCAAGACTGAGTCCCACAGCCTCCCGCAGAGCAGTGTGCATGGAGTCACCAGCTTATCAGAGGTGACAGTACAGGGCTGACGGCTGTCACTTGTCACATTGAGCATGCCCAATGAGCTCCTCAGCTTCCCTGGGAGAAGCGATGTCCCCAGCCAGCCAGTGGCAGTGATTTCTGAGATATCAGCATTTATCCTGAGCTTGGTCAGGGGAAGCAGCTGGATTGGATCTGGGGTGAGCAGAGGAAGGCTGGAGGATGCTGGGGCAACCAGATGTGCCTGCCACCAGCAAAGCAGCTCCCTGAGTGTGTGGCCTTTGGGGAAACTGGGTGGCCGCCTTCTTCAACAGCATTTTCTACCCTACAGCCAAGGCACTGTGGAAACGGACAGCTGAGGCCACCGGGCTTGTGTTACCATTCTTGGTAGGTGTGACATGGAGACCCAGCTGGGGTGGGGGAGACCAATGCATGGAAGCCAGGAAGTGGGGCTTTCAGGGCCCTGGGGCCATCTGCACAGCCTGTGGTCACACCGCCCCGTAGGGCTTTTCTCTCCGGTGGGGTCACCGAGGGCCTCTACACTGGAAGCTCTTGCAGGTATTTCACCGTGTGCTGTTTAGCCAGGTTGCCCGGTGGCATTTCCTCTATATCTGAGGCTGGCTGCTCTACTGTCAGGGCAGGCGTAGTGCCCCGGTTCAGAGCTGTCAGTGAGGGCCTTGAGAAATGAGCTGTGGCTCCTCTGTTAGACACTCAGACCCAGAGGTAGGAGGCGCCCCCTGGACACAGCCTACAAGCACCTCCGCAGCCACCATGGTCTGGGTTTATGGGCTGGAACTGGCCATGGACACCCCCACCTGACTTAGCTTGAGCTCCCCATGATGCACACTTGTGTGTGGAAGGTTTGGGGGTGCTGGTAATGGGCACCAATGTCCTGGAGGGAGGAGCTGAGCCTGGATGGTGCAGAGGCCACCAGGATGTGTGCAGTCCCACAGGGAGCCCTGCAGCTGGTGGCCCTCCAGAGTCATTCTTGGCGGAAGCAAGGAAGCTGAACTTTCATCCCCCGTCCAGTCTTTGGACTTGTGCTTGCTCTGGACAAGGGCCAGGCAGCTCCTCCAGTCAAGCTCAAAGCTCTTGTGAGCTTTGGCATCCACCATTCCCTGCAGTCAGGCAAGTGAGGCAGGCAAGGACCACAGGGCCTTTGCACGTGCTCCACCCTTCACAATGAGGACTCATTTACTGAGAAGCCTCCCTGCTCCCAGCACTGCTGCTGGGATGCACCTTCCTGCATCTCCTGCATAACCAGGAACCTCTCACGGGTGGGACAGTCTCACACGTCTGCGTTGTACCGGGCACTGACGTGGTGCCCGGCAAGTAGGAAGGAAACTGAACGTGCCGGGGAAGCGTGAGGCCGATCCCGCGCCTGCCTAGGATGAGTGTAGGCAGTTTCCTTCCTAGAGCCTCAGTTTCACAACCTGTAAAGTGGAGGGATTTGAATGCTACCTGCTAGGGTTAAATGGATGGCACGAGTAACACACCTGGCACAGGTCCATGTTTAATAAAGGGCTGCTCCTGGGGCTCGCTTACCCAGTAACCCGAAGGGTAGGAAAAAGGAATCGCGAGACTCCGAGTGGATGCCCCGGAGAGCCACAGGCCCTCAGCCACTGAGGGGTGCGGGGACACATGAGGCCGGAGGCGGGGACGCGCTGGTCTGGCTGGGTGGGTCCTGAGAGAGACCCAGGGGCCAGCTGCGCATCCCATTTTAGAAAATTCCTAGCTTTCATACTCACCTTATCTTCACGGAGATCTCTGTGGTCTCTATCTCCTCCGCGTTTCTTGGCTGCCCCACAGCTGTGCCGTGGATGAGCAGGAAGACGTGTCATTGGTGAAGACATTTCCTCCGCACGTTTAGACTTCCGCGCAATGCGCTGATGGCGCCGGCATCACACCAGCGCCCGCGTGGGCTCCTGGAAATAGGAAACGGCTGCTTCGCAGGGGTCGGAGATCTCGGCTCCCCTGCATCCTGTGTCCCACGGGGCCAGCCAGGCCGGATACCCTGCCGCAAGCCCACCTCTGTCCCCCATCCCCTCCGTCCCCTCCGTCAGCTGAGAGAAATGCTTTCCTGCCTGGGTGGAGAGGGGCCTTTGGCCTGTGGGTTTGAGGGTGAAAGGGGAAGCCACGCTGTGCCTGGACGCTTCCAACTTTGCAGCCGCCCTCACAGATTTCAGCACAGGCCCCCTGACAGGACTCTGCTCAAAGCGTGATTTGTACACTGTGGGCACCTTCTACTATCTTACTGTGCTTAAAAACCTGCAGGGGACAAACAGATCTAGACCTGCCATGAGCTAAAACTCCTTGGGGTAGTAGTGTTTGTTATAAATACTTGACTAAAATCAGACCTCCTCAGTTTAGCTGGCTCAGTATATCATTCTGGTTGGTTGGTTTGAAGAGAGGGAGGTCAGAAAAAAGCCTAACTTTGGCCCACGAAAACAAACTGTTCCACTTGGCAGAGCTGCACACTTTCACTCATTCGCTCCGTCGGCCAACCGTTCCCTTGCTAATTCAGTGCCTACTCATCCGCTGTACACTTTCATTGCACCCAGTGTTGTCCTGGGGTTGAAGGCAGTGCAAGGCTGTGCGACAGAAGCTTGTGGTTTGCAGTGGGGAAGAGGGCCTGGCTGCGGGAATGGATGGTGCAGATGTAGGCACAGGGCTGCAGTAGAGGAAGTGAGGTAGAGTAAGAGAGGGAAAGGCGATGGCCTGTTTTAACCCCCCTGTATACACATGGTTTTCATGATAGCTGTGAATTTCGCCATTAAATTTTATCCTGAAGGATGCACCAGAATAGCAGAGGAGATTTGCGGGGGCAGATAGGACTTCTTCAAGTCTGAAAAGATTTGGAATTTCTGCAGTAGGAACCCAATTGCCAAGGTGCCCGGCATTGTCAGCCACCTGGCATCACCTAAAGTGATCAGAATCAAAAGGACAGTAGAAAGTACTGGCAAATACAGGAAACTGGAGCCCTCCCTGCAGCCGGCGGGAATGTAAAATGTTGCAGCCACTTTGGAAAACAGTCTGGCAGTTCCTCAAAAGGTTAAACGTGGACTTAACACAGGATCCAGCAATTCCACATGCAATTCTCTTGCATAGGTATGTATGCAAGAGAAATAAAAACAGAAGTCCACTCAAAAATTTGTCCACACATGCTCATAGCAGCATTATTCACAGTTGTCAAAAAGTGGAAACTACCCAAATGTCCATTGAGTAATAAATGAATAAGCAAAATGTGGCATATTTTCCGTCATATCAAGAAATGCTGATACATGCTGTCACACAGAGGAACTTTGAAAGCACTGCATGAAGTGAAAGTCAGTCACAAAGTACTATGTGTTATGTGCTTCCGACCAGGTCGTTAAATGAATTGGTCGCTAAATGAGGACTTGTATATAGTACCTACATTACAGTGTTTAGAACAAAGAAATGGTCAATGGAAACTCCAACTTGATGACTTTGCTTTTATTTGCATAACTCTTCCATGGAGTACGGTAATGCATAACAGAACATAAAATTATAGTACTGTACTGTACAGTACAACCAGCAAAAATTACACTACTATACTATAGAAGAAACCACCATGAGACTGCACCACCTGCATCGTAAGCGCAAACATGGGTGCTAAGTCCAAACAGCGCACCCTGGTAGAAGGTCCTAACAGTCATTAAACAGGTAGGTCGTTAGACAAGGAACATGACTACATATATGAAATAGGAGATCTAAATTCTTCAGAATTCTCCTAATTCTCCAGAATTAGCAGATCTAAAAAGAATGAAAGGAATCTTAGTGGTTGCCCTTGTCTGGAATGACTTGAGGAGAATGGGGGTGATGATGACTGCTGGAGAGAACGGGGCTTCTTTTCAGATATACAAACATGTTCTAAATGGCGGTGGTGGCCGCACAACTCATAGACGGGTGAACTGCATGGTATGTGAGTTATAGCTCAGTAAAGTTACTACCAAAAAAATACACAATGGCACTGCTATCCATGGATAATTTTCCATATACGCACTCTCATGGTGACTGACAGGCCATGGGGAGCCCTGAGGGAGCAAAGATTGTGACTCAAATAGCCCATCAGGCTGACTCTTTCGCTTCCTCTGCACAGCCCCAGTGGTGGACGGAAGAAAGCAGAGAGAGGCAGGAGTCCTTAATGACTAACAATAGCGAACAGCAGCTCAGCGCCTCTGTGGACCAGGCCACCAGAGAAAGTTTCTACTGTATCACTCATTCTGCACCGTACACGTTTATGTCCATACCAAATACATAACAGTACCGTATACTGCATCTTTTCCAATGAGGTAGGTGCTCTTGTAAACCCCAACTTACAACTGAGAAAACTGAGTTCCAGGAAGATCAAGTGACTTGCTCGTGGTCTCACGTCCACCGAGGAGGTTGTGGGTCACAACCTGGCCCTAAGCACACGCTGCCTTCCCTCGGGTCGGTGGCAGAGCAGAGGTGGGAGGGGAGGGTGGGGTGTGGGTGCGGGGAGGTGAAGGACTGGTTCTGTGAGTGCGTGGGGGAGTGCGGAGCTGCACGAACTTGACTCTGTGGTTATGACTCTGACTCCAAGTTCCTGCCGATGGGCTCATTTAAAGCATGGTGAATTCCAAGGTGTGCAAGAAGTGTAGCAGGACAAAGAGCGAAGGGGTTGGTCATGGGTTTTGATGGCCATGACAGGTGGTGCAATGCTGACATCTTCCAAATCTCAAAATCCTGTGCGTTTCAGAGTGCTGTACACACCAAGGACATGTGTCTGGGGCAAGTTAAGTGGAGCTCTGTTACCTAATAGCCAGGGCTAGACACAGAGCACATGTAAAAACCAGGACCTGAAGAATACACTTGTTTCTGCCAGTGGTTTGCAAACTTCCCATCACCAATGGCATCTTTCAGTGGCACTCTCTAAGAGTAGCACACTTGAAGGGATTCTGTCTATCCAATTACATTTCAGCCAGTAATTGTTTTAGACATTTCCATTCATTGAGGACATTTACAATTGCCAATTCAAGCTTCTACTTGCTGCGACCACCAGCTTTGCCTGTCTGCATTGCCTTAAGACCCAGGCCAAGCCGCCGTCTCGCTGCCACAGCAGCAGCACTTGGGGAGTTGTGTGGTTTCTTTGTCGAGCTTTGCAGAGTGACGCCATGGTCTGCAGGACCCCAGGAGAGCACTCCCAACCCCGGAGGGCACATGGGACCCTATGTCAGCATTCACTGCCCTCTCCTGTCTCCTGTGGTTAGGCTGGCTTGTTAGCATGCAGGGGACGTGGGGCCACTGTGGATGAGGGCTAGGTTTGGGTCCCTGGAGGACAAGGTGAGGCTAAGGCATTGAGACCGCATATACACCTTTACCCAGCTTTCTAAAGTGGTGCTAAGCTGTGTGATTTTGTTCTCCACCGCCCCCCCGCCCCCGGGTGCTGGGGATTAAATCCAGGGCCTCACACAGGCTAGACAAATGCTATACCACTGAGCCATTTTTACTTTATTTTGAGACGGGGTCTTGCTACGTTCCCAGGCTGGACCTGAACTTGCAGTCCTCCTGCCTTGGCCTCACAGGAGCTGGGATTACAGGTGTGCACCACTGCAACCAGCTAAGAAGGCAATCCATTAGATCTAGATAGGAGCCCACACTGTTGAGATCCAGCAGAAGTAGAATGCAAACCATTTTTGGAAACTTAACTTTGCTAATAGCTACATTTTCAGAAAATAATGGGACACTGGCAAAATTAATTTTACTAATATATTTTATTTAACTCATATATACAAAAATTATTCCAACATTTACATTAACGTTACTATTAACATAAAAATTATAATGAGATATTTTAGCACTTTTGGTAGTGAGTCTCCCAAATTCAGTGTTTTACACTCACAAGTCATCTCAGTTGGCCTAGCTAAATTTCAAGCTCTCCATACCTTCATGGGTTGAAGGGACCACACCACTAATAAGGAAAATAACGATAGTTGAGACCGCTATGGGAAACTGAGACTCTCACAAGGCCTTAGGTCAGCACTGTCCCTGCTGCTGCGCAAGCCCTGTTTTGTTTCAACACAAGAAAGCGGCATCCCTGAAGACACCCATGAAGGTCATGCAGCCAGCCCCAGGGCCTCCCCAGTGCCTTCCCGCCTATCTCATGCCCTCCCCCAGTGTCTGTCTACCTGCACTGTCCAGGCAGGCTCAGCAGCAGGGGGAGCACAGAGAGGCCACGGAGAGAGAGAGAACTGCTGGCAGTGCCCAGCCTCAGGTCCAAGTCCCCTGCCCTCAGACTCCATGACATTCCTCCAACTGCAGCACAAGCTCTCCTGGTCACTTGAGAAGATCAGGATGCTTGCAGCCGGCTGATCCTGGCAGCTGTGCCTCACCAATGCCTGGGCACATACCTGAGCTCAAGTTGGGCAGGAGCCTGAGGCCTTGTCTCTGGTTCTCTCCAGGTTTTCCCCAACTCCCATCAGCACTGCCAAGGATTTTGTTAAGCCAAGGAGAAGCCTGTTTGGGAGGAGAGCAGAGGACCCCACCACCCTCCACTGGTTGATCTGGGGGAAGATCCTGCTGCCCCTGTTCCATCCACTCACATCCAGGGCCCCGTCTCCCTTCCTGTGAACACCAAGCTGCACATGCTCATTGCATTCCCACGCCCCCTTACCGGCCCCATGCAGCGCTATTTACCTCTTGCTCCCTCACGTCGGGATTCGTGTCTTTCTGACTCGCTTCTGCATATACATCTGCTCTGCTGCTGACATCTACATGCAGGACAGAAACAGCCTTTGAGAGGGAAATGGACATTCAGGACTTGAAATCCACACATTTAGAGATTTAGAAAATGGGCCCAATGCCAAGCACGTGTTTCTTGAGTCTCGTTTCCAGGAGCTCCACTGGGTCCCAGGAATACAATGACCAGCAAAATAAGCCAGAACGTACATACGCTGGCAGGGTTTGTAAACTGTTGAGTGAATGCACAACACAAATCAGAAATTGGCTCTAAAGAAAACTGAAGTCTAAAGGCAAATAAAGGCAAATGGCACATACCTGTAATTCCAGCTCTCTGGGAGGCCGAGGCAGGAGGATTATAAATTCAAGCTCAGCCTAGGCAACTTTGTGACTCAGCAAGACCTTGTCTCAAAATAAAAAAATGAAAAAGGTTGGGATGTAACTCAGTGTGATGGCCCTGTGTTCAATCCCCAGCACTGCAAGGGGGAGGGGGGACAAATAAAGAGTACGCATTTATTTTAAGAGGGAAAAATGCATTCAAATACTGATTTTGCAACTATTGTCTGTTAAATTTATTAAAATGAAGTCCATTATAGTGCCTTAAAAATTCTAGTGGTTCTACATGCTCTATGATGAGAATTAGTGGGTGCATATTCATGTTTCCCACCCCATTCCTGCTCCACAATTCTCTTATCTAGAGGGTGGGACTCCTTTAACTCTTTTAGCTATTTATTCTGGTATTTATCTCCATATATTTAAACCTCACACTTATATGACTACACAGTAAAACCTTGGATAGCAGGTAACTTGTTCTGCAAGAATTCTGCAAGACGAGCAAACAGTTCTAATAAGTTTTAACTTGATAAACAAGCAAGTCATGCAATACGAGTAGTACGTGACACCGAATGTCACATGATCACAACTGAGCCAGTGGTTCCTACTCTCTCTCTCTTTCTCTCTCTCTCTCTCTCTCTGCAGTACTGTGGGTGGTCATCTCTCAACAGCAAGAGGTTATGGAAGAGATCTCATCTGCAGAGGAGAAGGAGAAAAAGGCAGAGGACTCCCTCACTTCAAATGAGATTAGGCAGATGTGTAAAATTTGGGAAACATGCAAAATTTTGTAGAAAACACCATCTGAATTAGGCTGTAGCAGTGCGAGTGATGAATCTGTTTAACAACAGTGCAACGTCACATTTCCGCGAAATCCTCAAAAGGAGGCAAAAGCAAGTCCTTGAATAGGTTCCTTGTTAAAATCTCAGTAAAAGAAAAAGATTCCACTGAGCCAATAGAAAGCAGTGATTCTGTTAGTGATAGTGAAAGTCATGCTACACAGTGCCCTCCTCTCTCTTGTCTCCCTCACACTAGCCACGAAGATTTTCAAAGTTAAGTGCAAGTTAATTTATTTTTCTTTTTCTTTTGTATTTTCTTCATTATTTTGTTTTGTATTATAATATTATAGTCATTTTATACGAATATTTTTGGGTTGTGGAATGAATCATCTGTGTTCTTATGGGGAAATTTGCTTTGATATACAAGTGCTTTGGATGACAAGCATGTTTTCAGAATGAGTTATGCTTGTAGACCAAGGTTTTATTGTATCTAGATTTTGCTTAAATTTTAGATCTTGTCTTTGACTTTGTATGGAAGCCAGGGTTTTGGTTTCAGATCTCCCTGTCCACCTAGATCCCCATTCTCTAAACAGTGCTAAATCACGATTTTGGTTAATTCAAAATTCAGTGCTCACTTCCTATGAGCCTGTGATTATCACTCACAATTAGACCATGAAGTACACTGTAGAGTAATATTTTCATTACACAACTCTTCTATATAAACTAAGCTAACAATCATCTCCTTTTCTTCATTTATTTAGCTTTCTATGGGCTCATTAGGAACCCTTTACTAGTTTTCTTTAAAAGTGGCAACCCCTTGGTGCACCCAAACTCATCTGGTCGAGGGGCAGTGGCCCCTCCTTCCTGGAGACAGCCCCCGCCCACTTCCGGACAGCCCGGAAGCTCCTGTTCCTCCTGGAGAGAAGTTCTCCAGCCATCGCCCTGGGCCACCTGGGGCTCCCTTCACTGTCCTCTGTCCGGGGGATTTCCTGAGTTTATCTCCTGGAGTGCATGCACTGCTTCCTTTATCTTAGGAGTTTTTCTTTCTTGGAAATTCCCTTCATTTTGTCCAACACACCCAAGGGTCAATAGGAATTAAAAGTTTCAACACTTTGCATTGCTGAAACTGTCTTGATTGATGGTTTAGATGTGTACAGAGTTTATACAGAAATAAATCTCTGAATCTTTTTTTTTCTTTTGCCTACTTTATTAGGTAAACATTAAAATGAATCCATGTTCTGATATAAAAACAAGCACAATAAATGGGAAGAAACTGTTCAAAAGGAAAGAGAAACTGGGATGGAGGAAAGGAGAAAAGAAGGACAGGAAAAGGAAAAATATATATATACACACACACAAGATAGTTAAGATAGTTATACTGCTAATTGCTATTAGTTCATTGGAAAGTGTGTGCCTATATTGTTTTATCAATTTTTCATGCCTATATCTTGTAATGTGAGCAACTACTTTGAAGACAACGATACACAATGTACTAAACATTGTTACTCTCCTACAATCTTTTGAAATTTCCTACCATTGTTTTTATTTTCTTTAAAATAAAATTATGAGATCCAAATGTTGTCAAATAACAAAGAATAAATATTTTACAAATAAATAAATAAGTAAACACAATGAATATTCTCGATCCTCTTACATTGAAGGCTCTACATGGTACCAATTTTTTTTAAAGAGAAAAAATTAGAACAAAATTTCACAACAAGATAATAGGAGAGTAACAATGGTTAATACATTGCGTATTGTTATCTTTAAATTGGTTACTCAGAGTACAAGATATCAGCATTCAATTGTCCAAACAATATTAGCACAAACTTTTCAATGAAGAGAAATTAGTAGTCTATCTTAACTATCTTTTATATATATATTGTTTGTTTGTTTGTTTGTTTGTTTGTTTTGCTTTTCCCTTCCTTTTCTCCATTCTACCATCCCAGTTTCCCTTTCCTTTGGAACAGTCTCTTCCCATTTTACAATATCTATTGTACATTTTGGATCTTATTTACTCTTTCTGCTTCTCATGCCAGGGAGACAATACCATGTTTACACACGTGCATCTTGTTTATTTCACTTATGAGTATGGTCTCGAGTTGCACCCACTTACCTATAAAAGTCTCCAGTTTATCCTTCTTTATGTCTGAGTAGTATTCCATTGTATAAAAATACCACATCTTTTTTATCCTTTCTTCCATTGATGGGCATTTGGGTTGTTTCCAAGATCTGGCTATTACAAATTGTGTTGCTATAAACATGGGTGCACATATATTGCTGTGGTATGATGTTTTTAATTCTTCTGGGAAGATGCCCAGAAGGGGAATAGCTGGGTCAGATGGGACCTCCAATCCTAGTTTTTTGAGAAATCTCCACACTGATTTCTGCAGTGGTTGCACCAGTCGACACTCCCACCAACAGTGGAGAAGGGTTCCTTTTCCCCCACAGCCCCTCCAGCATTTGTTATTAGTTGACTTCTTGATAATAGCCATTCTTTCTGGGGTGAGATGGAATCTCAGTGTTGTTTTTATTTATATCTCTTGAATGACCAGTGATGTTGAACATTTTTTCATATATTTATATGCTGTTTGTATTTCTTCATCTGAGAAGTGTGTATTCATCTCAGATGCCCATTTTTGGATTGGGTCTTTAAATTTGGGAGGTCTGATTTTTTTGAGTTCTTTATATGTTCTCGATAGTAATCCTTTGTCTGAGGAACAGCTGGCAAACATTTTTTCCCACATTGTGTGTTGTCTCTTCACTCTGTTCGTGGTTTCTCTTATTGTGCAAAAGCACTTTAATAAGATGAGATCCCAGTTGTTGATTCTTTGTGATAGCCAGGTGGGTGGCTTTCAGATTGCCCCACCTCACTGCCCTCTGGGTTTACCTTTGGTAAACTGGATGTCTGGGGCTGCATCTTGTTTAAGTGTCTTCTCATTTTCTTTTCTTTCTTTAGTTTAATTCCTGGGGTGATGCTTGTAAATTATCTATGGTAGGTTGCTTTATTGCTAGTATTTAGGACTCTTAGGAGATGATTATTTCTCCAAGGTATCTTCCAAGTGTAGCTTGTTTTGGGGTTTTGAGTCTGTTGCAAGATCTTACCTCTTCAATTTGTTGGAGATGAGAAGTTGCTGCTTGTTTGGCCCAGTCCTTGGTTCTTTGGCACTGTGCCACAGTATTTTTGTGACCCTTAGTCAATCTCAGTTATGGAATACCAGGAAGAACAGCTGTTTAGAACAATTACATCACTTTTGGGTATAGTGGTACCAAAAGCATCAAACACAGCCTAGAAAATGACAGACTGAGCTAACCAGTAATTTGCCATGTTTAACTGTATAAAACTAGATTTGTGGTTATATAGCAAAATCTAAAACAAACCAGAAAGTTATATGCAGCATACAAGTCCTTATTATGTCAATTTTGCCCTCAGGGGTTAAAATTAAAAATGAGTTAAGGAGAAAATAAAGAAGTGTAAGAAGAGGAAGAAATTAGAAGTAAGGGTGGAGGACAAACAGGGAACATGGTAACTTTGGAAATCTGGTGCAGAAGACAAGGGAAAGAGAGAAGGAAGGAATAAAAAGAAGAACAGAGCAGAACCAGAACCACAACCACAGAGGGGCTAGAAGCCATGTTCACATTTATATAAAAACAAGATCAAAGAATGAAGGAGAACAAAACCACAACAATAACAAAAAAGAAAAGAGAGAGAAAAAAAGAAAAGAAAAAAGTCCACTTCCAGGTGTGTCCCTGCTGTCGCTGGTGGACGCCGTGGGGACGGAGTCCCGTTCCGCGCGGACCTGTCCCAGCGAGCCGGCAGCAGCTTTCTGGCGGGGCAGGGTCATCTCCGCGAGCCTCTGCCGAGACCAGGCTCACTGGCCCGCAGCCCTCAGCGCACCTTCCGCGCCCGAGCCGGCTGGGAGCCGCAGATGGGGCGCAGCCGCCCTGAGTCCCGAGCTCCGCGCCCCCCAACGATGGCGCCGGTCAATCGCTGTCTGCGCCCCACGGCTGAGCCTCGGCGCTCGCCCCAGCCAGTGCCGCCCTCACGGCCGCTGCTCCCCTGCACAGACACGCGTGGGCTCCCTCCTCCTCCTTCGCGGAAGTCTCTCTCTCCACTCTCTCCGTGGGCTTCAAACTGCGCTTGAGATCCTTCGTGGGTGCAGGGGACCCGCTTCCCCCTTCTTGTCTTCCTCGCGCCGCTGTACCCCCGTGTCTGGGCGGCGACTCTCAGGCTGTTTCTCTGCTGCTCACCACCCCGCCGTCTTGGTAACTCGATGGTACCAATTTTAAAAACAAAATTCCATGGATACAAAATTAACTGCAAAACTAAAAAGTTCCAAATTGAAGGGAAAAATTAGATGAGTATAAACTATTCAGGAAGCATTAAAATCCTGCAAACTTCAGCTCAAATGACTTAAGCGCTTTATACCTATCCTGGTCATATAAATACAGTGTTCAAATCATTTGTGTAAATACATAAAAAGTTATTTAACAGACTCGATAGCTAATTTAAATGTGTCAAGGAAAGTACTCGTGTTTACTTGCTATGAAGGTTTAATTCATTTCAGTTAAATAAGGTAACATCAGGACTTTTCCCTTTAACATAAAGATCAAAAAATAGAGATAGTCTTAGGAGATAATCATTTCCCCTCATAACTCTCAGGTGGCAACTTTAAAACTGGTTTTACCAATGAAACTGGTAAAATAAATTTTTAGCATTCTTTGCTTTCTATTTTCTGAGCAGGTTTCAATTCATTCAGATTTTCAATATGATTACAATATCCTTTACAAGGATTGATAAACTCACCTTAGTTTAATCAAATTCAAGACTATGCTCAGAGACCCAAAACTAATCACTTACTCAGACTCTTTACCAATGCCCGAGTACAAATTTTTTCCTACAGTGTGCAGTAAATGATCCAAATAATCTAACAGCAGCTCAAGTAAAACTTGAAACTAGCCTGTTTAGGATTGGACTTCTGTTAACATTTTAAACCACCTGAGTTTCTAAAATGATAATCTATGTATCAGATAGTGCTGGAATTAACTGCTTGACAACTGTTCAGGTAAATAGGCTGAAGATGTAGGAGGGAGCACTGTGTATTTGGAAGACGTCTGTAACGCTTCCAGAAAGCCATCTTTCTAGTGGTCTGCATTACTTAGTAGATTCTGGCTGAGACCACATAAAGGGATTCTATCTTCTCTTTTCTTCAAGTATTTGGATTCCAGCCCTAAATTTTCACTATTTTCCTTATCAGTTGAGCATGGAATACTAATAGTTGCTCCTGATGTATTTGGTTTTGTAAATTGCAAGTTAAACTGAACCTTTGGTCCTGAAACTGGGTGGATGGTGTTTTAGGCAGGTATTGGATGAGGAAAGGTATTCTGGAATGCAAATACAAAGGAGACAGGTTAAGCAATCCCAGAGTCTGGGTAAGTAATTCTATTAGCGATCACACTGAGGTGAGGAGAAATTCCACTGCTGATTTTGTTGCTGCTGGAGTGTGCGGGTGGAGTGCCAGAAGTTCCCGATGCATCTTGCTTTCTCACTAGCTGATTTTCATTTAGTTCTCTATTTAACCATGTTATTAACTTTTCATTTTTTTAGAAGCTGTTTGCTTTCTTCAAGTTTTTGAACTGTAGCTTCTAATTGTTCTTGTAATTTTTGTATCTCTTGCCCTTTATCTCAGAGAGACTGTCCAACATCCTGTAATTCCTTTTGTAATTTTTTCCTCCTTCTCAGCCAATAGTTTTTCTTCCTGAATAGTAACTGTATTCTTCAGTTTCAACTTACCCATCAGAGTTTTCCGGTCCCCTGATAACTTCTTGGTGATTTCATTTGCCTTCAGAAGTTTTGCTGATAGTGGTTCTACTGTAGCTTCAAGTGTTCGCAGTTGTTTCTGATTTTTCTCACAATTTTCTTCTAACAGACCTTTTGTTCCTGGATTGTATCAGATTGTTCTTACAACAAGTTAGTCTTTATCCTTAATTTCTTGTTCTAAAACTGCCACTTTTGTTTGTAGCTGATTCATGTGCTTTTCCTCATGGCCTTCAGCATCTAGTGTGGAATTCTCTCCACAAAGAGAGGACTTCTTGCTTAGTCTGCTCCAGCTTGTCTTCAACACCAGAAAGTTTTGCTTTAAATTCTCTAGTAGTGGAGTCTCCTTTATTCTTCCTCCCAGTTGGTCTTTAGTAGCTGCTTCTAACTCAGTCTGCTATGTAGCTGGTGGATGTTTCACGGATGGAGGATTTCTAAATATTTTTCTGTTGTTCACGCTGATGTCGATATTGAACCTGTGCCACTATTGTAGAAAAGTGCCTTTCACAAAATATTCTGAGAATTTTACATTAGTACTTTAGGAAGTCCCTCTTTTTTTGAAAACTGTAATGCTTTTTCCTTCTTATCTGTCATTCTCTTAGAATGCTTGTCAATGAGGCTGTGCGTGATGCCCATTCGTCCCGTAACTGGTCTAATTCTTGTAAAAGATAATATCTTTTTTGTGAGGTTCAATTGCCTAATAACATCATCTAGTGATTGTTTCAATAACAATTTTTCTCCCTTGCTACATTTCAAACAGCCTGTTAGAAATTTCTTTGTCTCCACATCATTTCCAGGTAAAAGTGTTAGTGAGAGGTATGTACAATGCTTAAAAGGATTTGTCTCTATCACATTTGAAAATTCAGGTGAGTTATCCAAAATAGCTGCTGGAGAAATTAACTGTAGCAGAAACCTTGGGATTTCTTTGACATGTTCTTGAGCACACTGCAGGAGGAGATCTCTACATTTTTGTGGGAAAGCTGTGAAGTTTACCAGAAGAGCTTGCTGGAATTTTAAACTTTGAAAATTTTCCTCAGATATAACAAGGTTATTAAAAAAAAATGGATCTGTATCATCAGTCAGACGAATAACTTCATCCTCTCTGTGAACTGGATTAGAAGCTGGTCGTAGTTCAGTGCTCACTCTGACACTTAAGCTCAGTCTGTAGAGGTTTTAACTCGTAGTCGGCTGGCTCCAAGGCAGGGTGGCATGGCAGAGGGCACCGCAGAGGACAAACAGCTCATCGGGCGGCAGGCAGGAGGTGGCAAGCCAAATCTCCCGATCTTGAAGGCAGTGCTTCAAGGAATTTCAGCATTCACTGCTGCTTTTCTTGAAGTCTGACACCATACCGATCCCAATGTTCTCTTCCTGCTCCCCAGAAGTGTTTAGGGTCTTCTTTTGATCCCTGGTGATGGCTCTGTGCGTTCCTGTAGACCTGTTTCCCACGTCATACGTGGCCTTTCGTGGGCCCTTTCCATTGTGCTGCATATTCACATCTTTCAGACGTGGAGAAATTTCATCAACGATGTATTTTTCCCATCCTAATTCTATTCCTTTTCTATGGAACTCCTATTATTTGGATGTAACCCCCTCACACACACACTGCTTCTCTAATTTTATTGTTTTCTTCCTTTTTTCATCTCACTTATGATGCTAATAGTACTCAATTCTCTGGGTGACGTCCTTAAATTCATTTTCTAACTTTTGAATTTCTCTTTGTGCTCTGCAACTCACATATGGGAAGCGTCGTTTTTGTTCTCTGTGTATTCCCTCATTGGAACTTCCTGTGCCAGGCTTCGTGTTCTCAGGGGACCTGTCAGCCAGACTAGTGGGGTTGGCCGGCGGTTTCCTTCTGCCCAGATTTCCCATTTCTTCCCAAGTTCCTCTCATTTTGCTTTATCTTTGCTTTTGCGTGCCTGTGATATTAGAGGTTTCTCTGCAGTGTTCACTCCTGTTGGAGCCGACTGGCAGCCCTCAGTGTGGACAGGGCCCCTGGACAATGGTGCTCATCAGAGGACATGCAGCTGGCCGGTTCACTGGGGACTTCCCACTTCCACATCTGCGTCCTGTGCCCAAGACAAGCTCTTCCCCAGAAAGGCACCTCTAGGGTCCACTGGAAGATCCAAGCTGGCCGCCAGCCTGAGAGGGCATGGGTGCAGCTGACCCTCAGCCTACAGACGCTCACCGAGTCCCTGTGTGGCACGGTGCCCTCGTCCTCAGCTGCGCTGCTGCCCAAGAAGCAGCTCCAAGGAACAAATGTGTAGACTCCTGCTAGGATGAGAGAGAATCCAGTGGGATCGGGTCACTTTACTACAGTTAGAAACAGTGAAGCTGAGGGAGTCGCTCCCATTTAATTCTGTGGCCATTCCTCCTTCCCTTATCCTAAGGGAGGTAGAAAACCAAACAAAAACCGAGGAGATCTCTGGTGCTCTAGGCAATCTCCCAGCCTGACCTTCAGTCACTTGCACCCTCCTCCCACCTCATTAAGGGCTCATGAATATGTACTACCTGTCGTGCATGTAATTAAGATCAGAGTGGATTCAGGGCTGAGCATGCATGTTGAGAGCTCCTGGGATGACACAGCACCTGTGGGTCACACCTAGAGATTCCAGGAGGCACCCGGCTCAGGTGCAGAGCCTTTAAACCGTGTGCTGTTGTCTGTGCAGGGCTTCTGCCTTCCGGCCACCCTGCACCATTTTTCTGTCTGCACCGTATCTTTTGTGGGCACGGACTGGCCCTGAGCGCGACTTCCCGTGATCTTCAATAAATGTAGCTGCTTTCTGCTTGCTACCAGGTGGATACTTGGCAATTCTTCCCTTGTTGTACACAAGAGCCTGAACTATACCTGCCCACTACACAGCAACAATTTCATCTATAACTGTTCAATAAATCCTGCTTTCAGCCCCCTCACACCCAGTGTTCGGAGGATTCTGTCTATTCAATCTGCACCCCTCTTATATAGGCTCTGCCATTCTCTGGTAGGTGAAACTGACGCCGAGCATCTCTTTCCAACTCCTCGGTCCTCATTGTTATTATTTACTTTGCTATTCTCTTTTATCATTGTTATTTTTGTGGCTTGAAAAAAAATCCCTTTAGTATCATTTGAGGTGAGTTTCAGGAAGGAGGAGTGGTAAAGACATGGGATTAACCTGCCATGTCTAAGCAGAAGTCCTAACTTGGTCAACTTGCTGAGCTAAGTCACATCTCCAGGCCTCCCGTTCCTCATCTGGAAAAGACTGCCCCTCATACACACCTTATGGGGCTGTTTCAAAAATAAAACGAGATAAAGTTTGTAAAGCTTGATACATGATTTCTGAAACATAATATGTGCTCAATACTCTCTTTCCCTCAAAATAAGACCTCGATGAAAAATAAATAGCCTTGAAAACTAGAGATCAAAAGCGCCAGCCCCAGTCAGCCCACCCTTGCTTCACCTGTCATCACCAGTGTCTTTCTCGGTGGCTACTGTGTAAGGTGCGTGAGGCGAGGACAGGCTGACTGGGGCTGGGATTTTTGATCTCTAGTTTTCAAGGCTGATTATTTTCCAGCTAGGTCTTATTTTAGGGGAAAACATGGTATATAGCAGTTGCTACTTTTGGTTACCAGATACATTCTGAGAAAATGGTGTGCAGTGCAGAAAAAAAATTCAGATTATAATAAATCAGAACTCCAAAAATTAAAGGTTGGATAGGAAAGTAAATACCGGTCAAAGATTCTTCTTTCAACACCCATAAAATTCTACAAATATGCTAGGTAGTCACAGCCTGGGTTATTTTACATGCAGTCCTTCCCAGAAATAGTGGGTTAGAAGAAATGACCTCTGAAATGACAAAGAAAGAGAGGATGCCTGCTGAATAAAGCCCCGGGGAAAGGGGGAAAGGCGCAATGGCAGCCATGGCTCCCGGGATTTGTACTGCTCACTCTCTAGAGCAGGAGTTTGTTGGAAAACTGGGCCTCCACCTGAGCAATACAGTCCAGGAAAAACACATGCGGATGGATTGTGCCAGAAAGTGGTGTAGGGTACTATTGCAGGATGAATTTGCATAGAAATGGAAAATAAATTTGAATTTAAACAAGGACCTTGTTGAACCTTAGACTGAGCACAAGCTGACATGAACCAGAATTCGGAAGTGCTCAGGCTTTAGAAACACATGGCTTTCTCAGAAGCTGAGTTTTTGAAGGGAAAGCATTTGCAGAATCTGGCATCTGTTTTTATCCAGGGTAAATTGATGCAATAAAAAGTGAAAACTGAGAATGTTTAGAAATTTATAAACTTTGGGGAAATGGGGGGAAGAGAGAAGGAAGAGAGAGACAGACAGACAGACAGACATGCTTTCTCTATGCCATTGTCCAAGGAAATTTCACACACACTTGATGTGTGTGTGTGTGTGTGTGTGTTTTAATTTCAGTTGTTAATATGTTCACCTTTAAGGAAAACAAAATACTTAAGTAAAAAAAAAATTGCTTACCTGCAACCAATTGTAGCTTTTCACAAATGATCTTTGTATGAAAGGAAAAATCTGGTTTGAGCACAGTTAAATTCCTCCAACAATCCTGTGTGTACAGCCTGCTCAGAGAGAGGAGTCCTCCAGAGCCACGTAAGAGAGACCCACAATCCATTGCGTAGATCTGCGGGTCTGACATTCTCATCACTGTGGATTCATCGCAGAGGCAAACATTAGGACACAATGAGTCCCCCGAAGAAAGGCTGGTGTCTCATCAGCCATCGCCACACCTCAGTGGAGATTTCTTTTCCACAATAAGATGAACACCTTATGCACCAAGCATAAGGCCCTGGAGGAGAGGGAGGTCACACAGTGCTTCATACACTGCCAAGACCTGTATCCAAAAGGTGTGATATGATTGGCCTCAAGCAGTGGGAGACTGAGTGAAACTGTTCTAGAAGCTCTGTACTGAAGACATGAGGCTCACAGATCAGCAATGCCAACAAAAGTCAGTGCCAGTAGGAAAACTCCATCATAAACAGGGCCAGTTTTGTAGCACACACAATCATGAAGTGTGAAGTCCCGCTCTACCTGCTGAGAGCACCACAGGTGTGCTAGAACCCACTCTGCGCTGGGAGCCAGCAGGCAAGTGAGCTTGGGACCCCTGGATTCTAGAGCCTGTTGTGGTAATGACAGTTAGAATGTGAGGAACTCTCATGCACTACCAGTGAGATGAGGAAAATCATGCAGCCACTTTGGAAAACAGCTTGGTAGTTCCACAAAAGTTTAAACTAGAGTTAGCTTATGACCAGCAATGTCATTCTTAAGTACAGACCCAAGTAAGTTGAGAACATGCATTCAAACAAAATTTGCACACAAATGATCACAACAACTTTATTCATTACTGTCCCAAAACAGAAATGACCCACATATCCAAGATGAATAAACAAAACATGATATATTTATGCTGAGGAATATTACACAGCTTTGAAAAGTAGAGGAAGATAAATTCGAGTCATTTGTAGGAAAATGGATGTGCCTTGAGACCATAACATTAACTGAAATAAATCAGACACACAAGCTTAAATATCACATGGTTTTTCTTATACGAGAAACCCAAAATATAAATAAATAACAAAGTAAAAGTTAGATAATTGGAAATAGGGGGATAGATCTTTCTCAAATGAGAAGGAGATCAAGAGATGGAAGGAGGAAGGAGAGAGAGGTGGAGAAGAAGGTGAACAAATAATCACGTTGTGTTCGAGGACTGTCGCCTCCTAGCACAGGGATGAGTTGAGTCTTGGAAACATTTTGCTAAGTGAAGCAGTCAGACACAAAGGGCAATACAGTGTAGGATTCCATTTATTGGAAATGTCCAGAACAGGCAAGTCTACATGGATGGAAAGCAGAGGAGTGGGTACCAGAGGCCAGGGAAGAGGAAGCTCAGGGTGACTATGGGATGGAGTTGTTTTGAGTAATGAAAGTGTTTGGAAATTAGATCACCATGTTCGTTGCACAGGTGATCAAACTATAAGGTGAATTCATTGTTTTTTTAAAAAATGCTTTATGGTAAAAGACACATTGCTCCTAATCCCCCTTGAGATATCCACCCTCACTTCAAACACGCTTATCCCATTGTTCTTGCCATTTCTGAAGCAGTTCGAGAAGTCCTCTTTGTGTCTTTACAAGGTGTGATAACAAATACAGTGAATGCTGCTGCTGAGTGCCAGCCAACAGAAAGACAGGCTCATAAAAACATTACAGTGTGTCCTCACCCACTGTGTTCATGGGACCTGGCACTGTGTGACTCCTGGCTCTTCCCCAAAGTCAAAATGACCATGGAAGGTAAATGTTTTGAATTGATTCAGGACACTGAGGCAGCCGGGAGAGTGCAACTAAGGACGCTCACAACAGAGGACTTTCAGCACTGCTTCAGAAAATGGCAAGAACGATGAAATAAGCATTCGAGATGGGGGAGGTATATTGAGGGCAATTAACGGCAGTGTGTCTTTTACCATAAGTCTTTAAAAATGTAAGTGTTCACCATATTTTTCCCTCATTCTTTGCAACTGTGAATGTGCTCCAAACCCATGTATTGTACACTTTAAATGGGTGAATGATATGTGAATTATATCTTAATAAAGCTAACCTATATGTTATGGCTTACATCTAGATGTCCTCCCAAAGCCTTATGCGCTCATAGGTGGGGCTTTTGGGAGGCGACTGGATCATGGGTGTGTGACACTAGAGCATGCATGTGTGATACTGGATTAGTCCACTGAATGGTTTAATATGTGCTGGGTGTATGTGCTCAATTTACTGAAGCAGGAAGACCCGCTCTGGGTATGGGTGGTACCAACCAATAGGCTTGTAGCCTGGATGGAATAAAAAGGGAAAGGGAGGCTCACTGTTGCCTTCTACCTGCCATGCAATGAACTGTTTCTCCTCTGTGATGCTCCTCTGCCGTGCCACCCTGCCTTGAAACCAACCAACTAAGGACTGAAACCTCTACAAATCGTGAGCTAAAACAAATCTTTCCTCTTTTAACTTGTGTGTGTCAGGTATTTTGTCCCAGCAATGAGAAAGTAACTGAGACACTATGAGAACACAAGGACTGTTTGTTCTTTTATAACTGGTGCTCAGGTGGCATTCAGACTCCCCCCCATACACACACCCAGTATACTAAACATGCATCAGCAGACGGCCTGCACAAAAGGGTGAGGATTGAAACAAGTGGAACTACCGGGGTGAGGAGACTATTGCTTTGCACAGCATCTGGTGGCATTTTTCTTTAGTAACTGACAATGAATGTGTCTAAGCATCTTCATTCTGACTGAGAACACTGCAGAGGACATGCCACAGCATCAGAGGTACGGGACCAGCCCCCAGGAGGAGCCTCTAGAGTCAGGAAGGAGGAAGGCCACTCCACAAGCCCCACCCTGACAGCTGCACCAAGCATGAAGGGGCCTCCCTGAGAGCAAGATGAGCAGCGGAGATGGAAGGCAGAGACCCACACCCAGCCAGGTGCTGCTATCACAGCTCTGAGCTCCACTGGGCTGTGTGGAGAAATAGAAGTGAGAAAACTTGTCCTACCTAGGAACCCATAGGTGAGTTTCTTTCCCACCACACCCACCATGGGCTGAGTTGTCTCATATCCACAGCTACAAACAGGACAACCAGCGTCCCGGGGCTCAGTGGGCATTGTTTTGGGACAATGGCAACAGCGCTTATGACAAAAAACAGATGAGAAACAAACATCCTAGAGCGAGGTATCGGGTCATCTGTATTTGTAACTGGACAAGTTATTTAATATTTCCATGCATGAATTTTTTTTCTGCCAAAGTGGAGAGGATAATGGTGTGTATCACATAGGCCTATGTGAGGTTTAAATGACCCTGGGAATGTAAGTCATCTAGAATGCTGCCCAGCATTCAAGAATTACAAAATAAATGTTGACTATTATTCCATGGAATATTATGCAGCTATTAAAGTAGTGCTGAGGAAGATATACTTTTATACCTGGAAAATGTTTATGATGATATTTTTGATGAAATCTTAAAATTTTTGTGATGATTTTTATTAAAAACATGCTATGTAATAATGTAAGCAATAGGATTCCGAATTTTGTAAAGTAAATATGCACATAGACAAAAACCATATATATATATATAGAGAGAGAGAGAGAGAGAGAGAGCATTTCTAAATAGTGAAACCAAGGGTAACTTTTCTTATTGTTATGATTATTACTAATGCTTATCTGTGTTTTAAATTATTTAAGTGAATTAGTAAAAATTCCATTTGAATGCAAAAAAGTGTTCATACTCGTTGACACATACTTATTTCAATTTTGGGATGTTATTCTAAGAAAATAAACCCAAATACTAAAGAAAATATTGACTATAAGAATTACACAAATTGCCAGGCATGGTGGTGCATGCCTATAATCCCAGCACTCTGGGAGGCGGAAGCAGGAGAATCAAAAGTTACTTAGTTACTTAGTGAGATTCTGTTTCAAAATTTAAAATTTTTTTACAGGGGCAGGATATAGCTCAGTGCAAAGGCCCTAGGGCCAGTCTCCAGAAAAGCAAGAGAAATAGAAAGAATTAGGTAAACTGTATTTTCAACACAGTATAGAATAATATATACTGATTTTAAAAGATGTTCATGATGTTCCAAACATCAAATGTTCAAAAACATACAAAAATGGCAAGGCATGGTAGCACACCCCTGTAATCCCAGCACTCAGGAGGCTGAGGCAGGAGGATCACTGCAAGTTCAAGGTCAGCCTGAGGTACATAGTGAGTTTAAGGGCAGTCTGAATTACATAATGAGAACCTGTCTCGAAAAGATGTTTAATGCTTTAAAATATTAGAAAATACTACAGTACTGAGCCAGATGTTGTGCACACCTGTAATCCTGGCACTTGGCAGACAGAGGCAGAGGATTGTGACTTGGAGGCCAGCCTGGATTATATAGCAAGAGAGACCCCGTCTCAACCACCACCCCCCAATAAAATTACTCAGTAAATTAACTAAGCTCAAAATAACTAGTATTTTTATCTCAAGCTTACAACAAAAGACAAATATAAACAGAAGAGTCTGGGAAGCATCAGAGAAAAATATTAACAGGAAAATAATGAACCATCAGCAGGAGACGCGTTTGATTCTGAGCTTTGGTGATTAAAGCTGGGTACACTTGTCACGCTGGACTAGAGCGGCGTGGAGTCTTTCTCCGTGATTCCTTAGCCGCAGGCCCCTAGACTTACTGAAACTTTGTCATTCAGCAGTGAGGGTTGTGCTAAAATGATTCTCTCTGTTTCACCTAGAAGCGAGACCCAGAAGAAGTACGCTTTCATCTTATGAAACCATCACGTCTAGGTAAAGATAGCCCTGTTCATTGATTAAAACTTGAGGCAAACGAAGGATATTTCAAACCTACCCCGTGTTGCCAAAAGAGATGAATGATGCGTCCCAGGCTTTCTCCCGGAGGAGCTCACCACCAACCGGTGTAGAAAAACCCAGCTGGAGTGGACTGATCACAACCCAGACGGGATGCAACGCCGGGAGGCCTGGGGAAGACTCTGCGTGGGAGGTGACCTTTGGGCTGAGTCTCCAAGTCCGAGTGCAGTGTTGGCAACAGGTGACACAAGCCGTGATCCTGAGCAGGATGACGGCATGTGTGGCAGGTCATTTCAGGGTGATGTTGATCACGGAGACAGCGTTGCCCAAGCAGTAAGCGGGGACAGGCCTCCTGCTCCAGGACCAGCCCTGCGGTTCACCTTGACAACTGCTGAGAGAGAGATGATTTTCAAAAGCCAACTATGCAAGCACAAGAGAGGGGGACCAGACTGGAGAAGGGCCCACTGAAAATATTTTAAGTCGGACAAGCCTGCTCACACAATTTAATGTAAGTGTAGGATCCAGAATAGTAACATCGGGTTTTGTTCGGGAGGAAAGGTGGGTTTAGCTGGCAGTTTCGTGGGTGCAGAGGCACAGGGCCTGCATTGGCTCAGCCCAGGAGAAGGTGCCGGTGGTGGCACTTTGTGGCAGAATGTAAATAAGGACAAATGGTTACTTCCAGGGGGACAGATGGTCACTTCTGGGCAACAGATGGTCACTTCCGGGGACAGATAGTCACTTCCGGGGGGATAGATGGTCACTTCCGGGGCACATCCCGGAACCTCCCATCACACCCCATTTCCTGAGAGCTCCAGCATCTCCCAGTAGCATCCCTCTGTGCACCAAGTCTTCCTCCGTCAAGGACCTCTGGAGGACTCCTAACAGCAGCGGCCTTGTTGAGTCAACAGTCACCATGAGGAAAGGGGAGGACTTGGTTAGAGCGCACAGTCCGGAGGCAGAGCAAGGCCATCACGTCTATCACCGCGTGCAGTTCTGCAAGGCAGTGGTTGTCTACAAAAGGGAGGAAGCCACAGAGAGTCCCCAGGAAGGACATGGTGAGTTCAGGAGGCCCAAGAGAGAGGACTGGACTTGGCCTCGGAAGCGAGGGTTCTGGATGTTCCTGCCCTGCTGGGTAATTAGGGAAACATGGACTGGGCAGACTTCCCGCTTCCCACAGGCCTTCGAGGTGCAGACAGACGGGGACAGCTCTCAGTGATGGTGAAGGCCTTGCAGACGGATGCCTGGCGGGCACCGTGGATGTCATCTTACTCAGGGTGGCACTTGGCTCATTGCATTGCTGTGACCTGGTCAGGGCTGTTCTGGTGGGAGGGACAGTGGGCACTGGGTGGTGAGCTATGAGGACACCAGGAAGACCCACGGCCACAGCCCTGCGAGGTCCTTCCGAGCTCCAATCACGTCACCCCAGAGTGGCTCAGGGCCTGACTCTTCCCCTTGCCTCCCTGCTGCATTGTCACATAAGACCATTGATTCCAAAATCCAGCAATCCATAATTAGTATAAAATAGCTTTCAAAACTTAAAAAAAAAAAAAAAAATCACCCAACCAATCCGTTCTCCCCCAAACTCCAACAACTTAAGCTCACGGAGAGTCAAGCACTGTTCACCTCTTTCCTTCTTTAAGCAGTGCAGTTCCTTCCTGTCTCCTAGCTCCTTTCTACGCCGATGAGGAGCCTGTCCTGAGCAGTGCCTAAACGCGACCTCTTTGCCCTTTGACACACTTGCCCACTGTCTCCCAATTTGACCCAAACACCCTGTCTGCAGTTTCTTGCCAGTTTTATGTCAGACAGCGACCTGCTGCTCATGACCTTGAGAGTTATCACATCTGTTCCTCTCCTTACAAGGGCTTGAGAAGTGCTCTGGGAGGGGCTGGAGTGGGCACATCCCGGAGAAGAAGCAAGAAAGATCAGGTCACCAGTCGCTCCTTCTACCGGGCAGCCTTGCCTTTGGAAAAGCTGAATGTTACTGTTGGTCTGCGCTGTCACTGGGCGTCAAAGATCAGCGTTGAAGACGCAGAAGTGGCCCCTCCTGAGGGCTCCGGGTCCCATCCTGCTTGTTCTCTGCTGCCACCCAGAGAGTTCAGGGGTGAAGTTCAGGCAGGAAGTCGGTCCCCAGGTTCTTACCTTTTAAAAGAACAAAATTTCCCCAACCACTTAAAAAATCCATTTCTTCTCAGAAAAGACAAGCAAGCATGAGGCCAACCCCTCTGCTTTTATCCAGCACCACTTGCTGGCAGACATCCACAGCTTCCCTGTCGCTGAGAGCGGCCTTCAAGGCCCTCGCTGGAAATCCCAGCTCTGGGCTGTTCTCCACCTCACGGCCAATCACTCTTCACTTCCTCCGTCCTGGGTTCTGGTTCTGACTCTGAGTGAGTTCAGGTTTCACCCATGTTCGCCCTGTTCCTCCCACCAAAAATGGACTGCTTGGTAAGATTAAAATTTCAAAATAAAACATGCTAAATATCTCACCTCTTTTAAGGCTCCCTCGAACACCCTTTCCTCCAGGACACCTCCGCTGGTTACTCCAGTCAACGGTAACCATTTCCACCCTGAACTACTGTCACATTCCGCCTGCATCGCTTTTTTGGTGCTTTCAGTGTTGCCCCTTGTTTAGTTCTCAGTGGACGGTTCTGATGGATCTGCACCAGGGACCAAGTCTCACTCGGCAAATGAATCACATAATAAACACCGGGATTAAAAGATCCAAGGGAAGCTTTGCAAAAGAACCAACACAGGGTGATGTAGGAATGGCAGGTGACCTGGGCACGGCTGGGAAGACACACTGGTACTATCCCAGCCCTTAGGGACCTCCCAACCCAACAGCAAGTGTCTGCGGTGCCCCATCTGGGCCAGAAGAGGCCGACATCTCCCCCTGCTGGCACCACAGCAACTAGCACCCTGCTCACCCTGCCTAAGTCCCGGGTGCCACCTGGGCATCACTCCTCCTCACCCAGACCACCTCCAGCCGAGGAAGAGCAATGGCCAATTCCAGGCCACAGCTGAGACTGTCTGGGGAGGACAGAGAGCAGGAAGGGTGAGAGAAGAGAAAGGGAAGAAAGATAAAAGAGAGATTATGGTAATTGGCTTATGCAGTTAGGCCGCAAATCATGATTTTCCATCCACAAGCTGTGATTCAGTCCAAGTTGAAGGCTTGAGAATCGAGAGCACGGATGTCCGAGAGCAGGAAAAGATAGATGCGGCAGCTTAAGTAGAGAGCGAATTTGTCCTTTTTGTCCCATCAGGGCCTCCATGGGTTGGATGGAGACCGGTCACAGTGGGGAAGCCGCCTGTTTTCCTCAGTCCACCAACTCGCATGCTACCGTATTCAGGAAACACCGTCACAGACACGCCCCAAATGATGCTTCATCAGGTGCCTCGCCTCCCCAGCACAACCAAATGCACGCATAAAATTATCTGTGACACAGAAGATGTCACCACTCTTGGTCTTTGTGAGCCTGGAGCAAGACATACAAATCCCTGAGGCAAGCTGAAAATGCCACTTCCCAGACAGACAAATCATACAGGGTCCTCACGAACCACTGCTCCTCCCTGGGAGTTCACCGTACCTGAAGGGCACAGGGAAGCAGTGTTCTGGTGAGGGTGAAGAAAGAGCTTCTCTGGGGGAGGCCTGCAGTCTCTCCTCCACAGTTCAGGGTGGGCCGGGTCTGGTCCCAAATGTGGACATTTCCTGTCAGCCAAATTCAGACCCTGACCCACCCTCCCTGCGATGCTGTTTCATCATCAGACCGCTAGTTGAGGGTACCCTTGAGGTCCCCCCACTCCTCAGTGCAGCTAGGGGTATTAAGGTACTGACTTCCCTTAGAATATTAGTTTTGTTTTGTTTTGTTGAGACAGGGTTTTGCTATGTAGCCCAGGCTGGCCTTGGACTCGCAGCGATCCTCCTGCCTCAGCCTCCTGAGTACTGGGTAGAATATTCTTTAGAAACAATTTTTGCCCTCTAAAATTACACTGGGGGCCGGTGAGATAGCTCAGTGGCATAAGCGCCTGCCTGGCAAGTGTGGGGTCCTGAGTTTGACTCCCAGTACCTACATACGAAAAAAGGGCTGCTGATATCGCTCAGTGGCACGGGCGCCTGCTGGCACGCAAGGTCCTGAGTTCGACCCCCGGTACCCACAAAAAATAAATAAATAAAATTACACTGCTAGTGGCATTCAAGTGAAATTTTGGCACCCTACAAAATAGCTCCCATTTGGGCCTTGGCCTGGCCCTGCTCCGAGGTCCTACTCTTCAAGCCTTTGCAATGCACAAAATCCCCACAATCTGAATCCCACTACCTCTACCTTCAACTTCTGTTTAAGAACTCATTTATTGTTTTGTTTTTTAATTAACAGATAACCTTTGCACTTTTTTGTGGGATACAGTATTGTACTTTATACGTGTACACAATGTAAAAGGTCAAATCAAAGCATTTCCATCTCCTCAAATATTTCTATTTCTATCAAACTCTTCTGTAGCTACAGAACTTTGAAATTTATAATTAAGTGTATAATTAATTATTGTATAAATACTATGATTAACCTCTTTGCTGTGTATCACTGGAATTACCCCTCTGTGTTTTAGGGATCATTCACACCTCTCTCTCATTCCCCCTCTTCTTTCCCTCCCCAGCCTCCAGTGACCTCTGTTCGCTGTGATCTCCATTTCAGTCTTCTAAAGGCTGCATAAATCCCACTGAATCTGCACTGTATTTTCTTTCCTCTTTTGCACCCATTACACGGATTCCTTGTCTTCATTTTGGCAGATGTGTACCTGCTCATCGCGTACTCTGATCACTTTCACCCCTCCGAGATTCACCCCTCTCCTGTCCCCCACCCTAGTCTCACAATTTTTAGGATGGGAGGTTCAGTGCATATCATATATTATGCTTATATCCATCCCTCCATCACCCACCTTTACACGCCTTCCCCGTCCCTCCTGTCCCCTTCCTCTTGTCTAACATCGCCCTTCTGCTTCTTGTCATCTTTTTCAGATTTGCATAATAGGGAGAACATGTGATATTTGTCTTTCAGAGTGTCTTATTTTGCTCACCATGGTTTCCAGATCCCCTCATTTTCCTACATATGACAGAATTTTGTTCTTCTTTATAGCTGTATTAGGCTTCATTGTGTACATATACCACATTATCTTTATCCATTCATCTCTTGATAGGCTCCCCATCTGGCTCCATATCTTGTGAATTCTGGTACAATAAACACAGGTTTGTAGATATCCTTATACTATGTTTGATTCTGATTCCTTCAGGTATACACCAACGAGAGGTGTAGATGGATCAAATGGTAGCTCTATTTTTGTTTTTAAGAGTCTCCATATTGATTTCCATAGTGGCTATGCTGATTTACATTGCCACCAACAGTGTAGAAGGGTTCCTTCTCCCCATCCCCACATCCTCACCAGGATTTACTGATTTGTTTTGTTTTTGTATCCTTGATGATAGCTATTCTGACTGTGGTGAGATGGAAACTCAATGTAGCTTTCATTTGCATTTCCCCAACAGCTGGAGATGTTGGATTTTTTTCATATACTTACTAAACATTTGTACTTTTTCTTTTGACAAGTCTATTTGCCCATTTATTGATTGAGATATTTGATATTTTGGTGATCAGATTTTTGTGTTCTTTATGTATTCTACATATTCATCCTCTGTCAAAGTGTAGTTGGTAAACATTTTTTCTCATCTGTAGGATGTGTCTGCATTCTGTTCACTGTTTACGTTACTGTGTAGAAACTTTGTATTTGATGTAGTCCCATTTGTTGATTCTATTATTTCCTGTGCTATTGGAGTCCTATTCTATCTTTGCCTGCGCCTAAGGGTTCAAGAATTTCCTGTACATTTTCTTTTAGCAGTTCCAAATTTTCAGGTCTTATATCTAAGTGTTTGATCCATTTTGAATACATTTTTTACAGGGTAACACATAGAAATCTAGTTTTCAATCTTCTATGAGTGACTAGTATGCCTAGCGCCATTTGTTGTCTTTTCTCCAATGTCTACCTTTTACTCCTTTGTCCAGAATCAGTTGCCTGTAGTTGTCTGGGCTTGTTTCATTGTCCTCCACTCTGTTCCATTAGTCTACATGTCTATTTTTGTGCAAGTACCATGTTATTTTTGCTAGTATGCCTTTATACTATAACTTGAAACTGGGTATTGTGATGCCTCCAGCCTTGTTCTTTTTGTTCAGGATTATTTGGCTATTCTGAGTCTTCAATATTTCCATATGAATTTGAGGATCTTTTCCCTAGTTTTGTGAAGAATATCACTGGTATTTAATAGGGATTGATGGAATCTATAGATTGCTTTTGTTAATATAGCCATTTTGACAATATTAATTCTGCCAATCCATGAACATGGGATGTCTATTTTCTGATGTCGTCTTCAATTTCTTTCTACACTGTTTTGAAATTTTCATTGGAGAGGTCTTTCATCTCCTTGATTAGATTGATCCCTATGTATTTTATTTCATTTGAAGCTATTGTGAATATAATTGCTTTCCTTATTTCTTTCTCAGCTAGTCCATTATTGGTGTATAGTAAAGCTATCGATTTTTAATGTTGATTTTATGTTCCATTACATAGCTGAATTTATCAGCTCAAAATCTTTTGGTAGAGTCTGTAGGGTCTTTTTAGTATAGGATCATATCATCTGCAAACAGGGATAATTTGACTTCTTCCTTCCTATTTTTATCCTTATTGTTTTTTCTCTTGCCCAATTGCCTTCGCTAAAATTTCAAGAATTATATTAAATAACAGTGTTGAGACTGGACATCCTCACCTTGTTTCTGATTTGAGAGGAGCTATTTTCAGTTTTCTTCATTCAGAATGATGTCAGCTGTGGATTTAATGTACATGGACTTCACTATATTGGCGAATGACCCTTCAGTACTTAGTTTCTTTAGGGGTTTTATCGTGAAGAGATATTGAATTCTGTTGAAGGATTTTTCTGCATCATAAACATGTGACTTTTACCCTAGATTCTACTTATGAGGTGCGTTCCATTATTGATTCGCATATGTTGAACCAGTCTTGCATCCCTGGAATGAAACCTACATGGTCAGGGTGTATGACCTTTTTCATGTGGTGTCGAACACAGTTTGTGAGGACTTCATTAAGGATTTTTCCATCTATGATTACCAAGGATATTGGTCTTTTTTTTCTTTTTTGTGTGTCCTTGTCCATATTGGGTATCAGGGTGATGGTGGCCTCATATAATGAGTTTCTGTTTCATGAAATAATTTGAAGAGCATTGATTTTAGCACTTTTAAAGATTTCTAACTCCAACCATGAACCTCTCTGGTCCTGGGTTTCTGTGTTAGGAGACCTTTTATTACTACTTCAATCTCATTGCTTCTTATTGATTTGTTTAAGTTTTTAATATCCTCTTGGTCCAGTTTTGGTAGGTTGTATTCAGAAGTTTATCTATTCTACATTCTCCAATTTATTAGAATATAGGTTTTCAAAGTTATACCTAATAACGCTCTGGATTTCAGTGGTGTGTCTTGTAACACCCACTTCTTCATCTCTAATTGTTCTGATTTTGGGTCTTCTTTATTTTTCTTTTAGTTCAGTTAAGGGTTTATCAATCTTGTTTATCGCTTCAAAGAACAACTCTTTGTTGATGCTATGTAATATTCTTTTTAGCCTCTCTCTAATTTTAGCTCTGATTTTTTTTCATACCTTCTATTGGGTTTGGTCTGTTCTTGTTTTTCTAAGACTTTTTTTGTGTGTGTGTGGGTACCAGGGTGTCGACCTCAGGACCTCGCGCGCCAGCAGGCGCCCGTGCCACTGAGCGATATCACCGGCCCCTTTTTCATATGTGGGTTCCGGGAGTCGAACTCAGGCCCTCACGCTTGCCGGGCAGGCGCTTAAGCCGCTGAGCCATCTCACCGGCTTTTCTAAGACTTTTAGATGATTAGTTTATTCATTTAAGATCTGATTTTTTGATGTATGCATTTATAGCTATAAATTTTCCTCTTAGAACTGCCTTTGCTGTACCTCAGAGGAAATGGTAGGTTGTATTTCTATTTTTGTTTGATTTTAGAAATTTTTTAATTTCCTTCCTGATTTTTTCAATGACCCACTGATCATTCAAAAGTGAATTGTTCACTCTTCTTGTATGTACATAATGGTTGTGGTTTCTCATGCTGTTGATTTCTAGATTAAATCAATTGATCTAATAAATGGACAAAATTGTTTCAGTTTTTTATATTTATTAAGGCTTGCTTTATGCCCTAAATTATGATCTATTTTGGAGAATGTTCCATGAACAGCTGAGAAGAATGTGTATTCTGTAGTCATTGGATGGAATGTTGTCTGGACATCTGTTAAGTCCATTTGATCTGCAGTGAAGTTTAACTCTGATTTTTCTTTGTTCCCATTTTGCCTTCATGACCTATTTATTTGTAAGACTGTGGTGTTGAAGTCACTTATTAATATTACATTGAAACCTACATGTCTATTTATATTGAGTTGTGTTTGCTTTATGAAATGGGACACACAGATGTTTGGTGCATACATATTTACAACTGCTAAATCTTCTTAGTGGATAGTTCACTTTGCCAATATGTAGCGGCCTTCTTCATCTTGTCTAACTAATCTTGTCTTGGAGTCTGTTTTGTCAGATCTGAATATAGATACTCCTGTTTGCTTTTAGTTCAATTTGCATGGAATGTTTTTTCTATCCTCTCACTTCCAGTCTATGTACAGTGGTACTTTGGTTCATGAACTTAATTCATTCTACAATTGTGGAAAAGATGGCCATGCTCATGTTGTGCAGGAAAGATGGCTAGAGTCATGTTTGTCACCTGATGCAGAGGTCGCAAACAAACAAAATTTTGCTAAATACTTTTGTTTGCAAACCAAATCGATCACAAACAAAAGCATTCATGAACTGAGGTACCACCGTGTAGCTTTGCTAGTGAGGTGTGTTTCTTGCAAGCAGCAAAGAGTTGGGCCTTGTTTTTAATCTAGTCTACTAGTCTATGTCTTTTAATTGAGCATTAAGGCCACTTACATTCAGAGTTATTATAGAAAGGTATGTACTAATTCCTGTGATTTTGTTGTTTTCCTAATATTTGATTCTTTCCCAATCCTCAATAGCACATTTGTTCTTCCTCTTTTGTGTGTGGGTTTCCTTTAAGAATCTTCTTCAATTCTTTCTGGCTTAGTGCTAATAGACTTCTTTAGTTTATTTTTATCTTGGAAGTTCTTTATATTTCCTTAAATTTTGAAGGATAGCTTTACTGGCTATAGCAATCTAGGTTGGCAATTATTTTCTTTCAGGGCTTGGACACTATTCCATGCCCTCCTGGTCTTTCAGATATCTGCAGAGAAGTCTGAAATTATTCTGATGGGTTTGCCTCCACAAGTGACTTCATGTTTCTCCCATACAGTTTTCAGTATCCTTTCCTTGTTCTGTACTCTTCCCATTTTAGCAATCATGTCACATCTGTCATCCTTTTCTTTGTACCTGTAAGGTTCTAAATGCCTCCTGTACCTATATGTCTCAATCTTTCCCAAGATTTGGGGAATTTTCTATTATTATTTCATTAAATAGAACTTTTATGCCATTACTATGTACCTCAGTGTCCTCTTCTACACAAAAAATTCATAAATTTAGTCTTTTAATCCTGTATGAGATTTCTTGGAGGTTTTGTTCTTCAGTACTTTTTTTTTCCTGCGTTAATTTGTGCATCTGTTGATTCCTCAACCTTATCTTTAAGCCCTGAAATTTTGTCTTCTACATGGGCCTGCTTACTGGTATCTTTTTACTGGGTTTTTAAATTTCACTTATTATGCTTTTCATTTCAGGAATTTCTATTTGGTTCTTCTCTATAATCATTATCTCTTTGTTGAATTGCTCCTTCATATTCTATATTGTCTTTCCTTAATTCATTCAACTACTTATTTATGTCTTCTTTGAAGTAATTACTCATTCTATAAATCAGTCTTTTGAATTTCTTGCCCGGCATTTTATCCACTTTGATATCTTTGCATTCATACTGGCAAATTGTGGAAATTTGGAGGAGCGATGTTCCCTTGTTTTTTCATACTTCTTGTGTTTCTATATTGAGATGTGTGCATCTGCTGGGATGTCTCTTCCATTTTATTTGAGTATCTTCTTACTGTTTGTGCCTTCTGTGTACATCAAGTCAATGCTATCTCCACCCAGCTTTCTGGCATGTGGGCTTGTTAGGTGCCCTCCTTGCTCCAGAGGTCCTTCTGTCCATATACCCCAGGACGTGGCAATTGTCCAAGCTAAGGCATATCATTAATCATCTTGGCTGATGGGGAAAGCAAACGGCCCACCAAGCTCTGTGTTGGAAGTAGGTAGCAAGGGGAAAGGGCAAACAGACTGCTGGATGTCACACCAGCACTTTCATACCCTGTCCCCTCAGACAACCACACAACTGTTGTGGCTTCTCACTGCAGGGTTGGAACGCCATGTCCTTCACAGACTGTGCTTGTCACAGCTTAAACTTCTCAGGAGGTCTATGACTGGTCCATCCCCTCTTGCCAATTGTTTCTTGTGGCTATCTCCCCCCACCAGCCACTGTGGTAGGGAGACGCCAAAAACCTGGGAGTGTAGTTGTTCTGTGACTTCTGATTCCCAGAGTGGCTCAGTCTTAAACAATAAACCCTTTCCCAAAATGCCTCCTGATCATATCACTCATGAGGCCCTCTTTTGATGAAACCTATTTGGGGTCAAAAGATTAGGCAAATTTTAGCTATTATTTCATTGAAAAGTTTTTTTATTTTTTTTTATTTATTTTTTTATTTTTTTATTTTTTTTCCTTTTGGGATTCCCTTAACTAAAATATCTGTCAATGGTGTCCCATAAATCTTGGCGTTTTTGTTTTTGGTTTTTTTTTTTCATTTTTTTTTTTTTAAGATTTAGTTTTAAATTTTATTTTGGTCTCATTGTGATCTTTCAAGGTATCTGTCTTCAAGTTCAGAAATTATGTCTTCTATTCAGTCTAGTCTGGTGCTGAACCTTTCAAATGCATGTTTTTTGTACTTACTGGTTTTTCAGTTCCAAATTTCTATTTGGCTCTGTTTCATGATCTCTTTCTGCTGAATTTCTCATTCATACCATGAATTGTTTTCCTAATTTCGCTGGATTATTTGTGTCTATTTTCTTGTGTCTCATTGAATTTCCTTAGTCATTCTTTTAAATTCTTTATCAGCATTCTGTCAGTGTTTTTTTCATACAGGATACTGCGAGAGAGTACTGTGTTCCTCTGGAAGGATGTGTAATATTTTAGTTCTTTATTTAAAAATGTGAAATATATATGAACAACTGTTAACAACTGATAATTCTTGGTGGTAGGAACAGAAACTCCTCAACAAAATAAAACTAAATCCTCGATTGGAAATTCTTAGAGATCAGATGTAATGTTTGTAACTGTATCAGTTAGGGTTCACTAGAGGAATATGTATGTATACATATGCATTTAAATGTGCATGTGTATGTGTATATATGTATAGAAATACATGTAGGTATATATGTACAGATATATATATATATACACCCTGGTGCTCTCTGTAAAGCCCCATATGAGTCCGTATCTGGAAGCTGAAGAGTCTGCGCTGGAAGGAGGAAGAGTCTGCATGAAGCCCTGGAGATGGATGTCCAAGGCAATGGCAAAGACTGGAGCTCCTCTGAAGAAGCTGGAGCTAGACTTCCTTCTTTCCCTTTTTTTAATTAATTAAGTTTGTTGGTACAATCTAGATCATTGTTGGTACAATGATCACATCCATCCTAGGGAATTTGTACCTGTACATGATATATCTTGGTTCTCTTTTTTTTTTCCATTTCCCTACCCTCCCTTCAACCCCTCTTCTTCTTTTTTACAAAAGCCTTGTTTCAATTTTCTCTTCCTTTTTTCATTTTTTCCCATTCCTTCCTTTCGCCCTCCCCCCTCCCTAGTTACCTTTCCATTTGAACATTTTCTTCCTATTTCACAATATCTATTATACATTTTGGTCCTTATTTACACTTTTAGTTTCTCACACCAGAGAAACAATGCAGTACTTACACATGTGTGTCCAATTTATTTCACTTAAGAGCATGGTCTCAAGATGCATCCATTTATGTCTCAAGTTTATCCTTCTTTATGGCTGAGTAGTACTCCATTGCATAAAAAACCCACATCTTTATCCATTCATCAGTTGATGGGCATTTGGACTGTCTCCAAGATTTAGCTATTACTAACTGTGTCACCATAAATACGGGTGTGCATATATTGCTGTAGTGTGATGCTTTTAACTTTTTTGGGAAGATATCACAAAGGGAAATAGCAGGGTCAAATGGAACCTCTAGTTTTAGTTTTTTGAGGAATCTCCACACTGATATCCATAGTATTTGCACCAGTCTACACTCCCACCAAAAGTAAAGAAGCATTCCCTTTTCCCCACAGCCCCACCAGCATTTGTTATTGGTTGATTTCTTGATAATAGCCATTCTTTCTGGAGTGAGATGGAATCTCTCCATTGTTTTAATTTGCATTTGTTAAATGACCAGTACATTGAACATTTTTTCATATATTTATTTTCTCTTTCTACTTCTTCATCTGAGAAATGTGTATTAATTTCAGATGTGCATTTTTGGATTGGGTCTTTAAATTTGGAAGGTCTGATTATTTTGAGTTCTTGATATATTCTAGATAGTAGCCCTTTGTCTGAGGAATAGCTGGCGAAAATCTTTTCCCACATTGTGGCTTGTCTTTTCACTCTGTTGATGGTTTCTCTTGCTGTGCAAAAAAATTTAAATAAGATGAGATACCAAGTGTTAATTCCTTGTGATAGTTCCTGTATGTTTAGGTTTTGTTCACAAAGTCTTTGCCTACACCAGTGTTTTATTTATTTATTTATTTATTTATTTATTTATTTATTTATTTGTGGGTACCATGGGTCAAACTCAGGACCTCAGACGCCAGCAGGCACCCATGCCACTGAGCGATATCACCGGCCCTTTTCTTGTATGTGGGTACCGGGAGTAGAACTCAGGACCCCACGCTTGCCAGGCAGGCGCTTATGCCGCTGAGCTATCTCACCGGCCCTTTTTTTTTTAATGTGAGTACCCGGAGTCGAACTCAGGACCTCGCACTTGTCAGCAGGTGCTTGTGCCGCTGAGCAGTATCACCAGCCCTTTCTTTCCTTTATGTGGGTACCGGGAGTCGAACTCAGGACCTTGTGCTTGCCAGGTATGCACTTATACCACTGAGCCGTATCACCAGCCCACCAATGTTTTAAAGAGTGCTACCTATTCTATTTTCCAGCAGATTTAATGTTTCTGTTTCAATATTTAGATCTTTGATACATTTTGATTTTAGGTTAGTGCATGGTGAAAGATATGAGTCTAGTTTTAATCTTCAGAATGCGGAAAGCTGGTTTTTCCAGCACCATTTATTAAAGAGGCCATCTTTCTTCCAGTGAAGTTATTTGGATCCTTTGTCAAAGATAAGGTAGCTGAGTATGTCTGGAATTGTTTCTGAATCTGCTAATCTTTTCCATTGTTCCTTGGCTTTTTGTTTTGTTTTGTTTTGTTTTGCCAGTACCATGCTGTTTTTGTCAAAGTAGTTTTGTAGTATAATTTCAAGTCAGAGATTTTGATGTCCCCTGTCTTGCCTTTGTTGCCCAGAATTGCCTTTGCTATTCTAGGTCTCATCTGGTTCCAAATGAATTTTAAGATTGTTTTCTCTATTTCTGTGAGATATGCTATTAGAATTTTGATCAGCATTGCATTAAATCTGTATAACAGTTTTGGAAGTATGGCCATTTTCACTATATTGGTTCTTCCTACCCAAGAACAAGGGATATCCTTCCATTTTCTGATATTCTCTTCAACCTCCTTTTTCAGAGCACTGTAGTTTTCAATGTAGAGGTCTTTCACTTCCTTCATTAGATTGATTCCTAGGCATTTCATTTTTATGGATGCTATTGCGAAGGGTGCTGTTTCCTAATTTTTCTTTCAGTGGGTTTGTTATTCATGTACAAGAAGGCTATTGATTTTTGCATGTTGATTTCATATCCAGCTATACTACTGAATTTGATTATTAAATCTAGAAGTCTTTTAGTGGAGTTTTGGGGGTCTTCTATGTAGAGTATCATGTCATCCACAAATAATGATAACTTAACTTCTTCCCTTCCTATCCTTATTCTTTTATTTCTTTCTCTTGTCTAATTGCTCTGGCTAAAGTTTCCAGAACTATGTTGAATAAGAGTGGAGACAGTGGACATCCTTGTCTTGTTCCTGATTTTAGAGAGAAAGCTTTCAGTTTTTGTCCATTTAGTATGTTGTTGGCCTTTGATTTGTCATAGATGGCTTTTATCAGATTGAGATAAACACCATCTATTCCAATTTTCTGTAGGGTTTTTATCATGAATGGGTGCTGGACTTTGTCAAAAGCCTTTTTGGCATCTATTGAGATGATCATGTGGTTTTTGTCCTTGGATCTGTTAATATGGTGTATTACACTTATTGATTTGCATATTTTGAAACATCCCTACCTCCCTGGGATGAATCCTACTTGGTCATAGTGTATAATCTTCTTAATGATTTGCTGCATTCTGTTTGCCAGTATCTTATTGAGGATTTTTGTATCTATGTTTATTAGGGAGACTGGCCTGTAGTTCTCTTTTTTGGTTGAATCTTTCTCTGGTTTTGGTATCAGGGTAATGCTTACTTCCATGAATGAATCTGGGAGTATTGCTTCCCTTTCAATTTTATTAGAGTTTGAGAAGTAGTGACATTATGTCTTCTCTAAATTTCTGTAGAATTCATTAGTAAATCTGTCAGGGCTTGGGCTTTTCTTTGTTGGTAGGTTTTTAATTATATCTTTAATTTTATTGACTGATACTGGTTTGTTTATAATTTTTATATCTTCTTGATTCAGCTTTGGTAATTCATATGTATCTAGGAATCTGTCCATTTGTTTTGTGTTTTCTGTCTCATTAGAATACAGGTTCTCAAAGTAGGTATAGATGATCTTCTGGACTTCTGCAGGATCTGTTGTGAGTTCACCCTTTTCATTCCTAATTCCATGGATGTGAGTCTTTTGTTTCCTTTTTTTGGTAAGGTTGGTGTTGTAGTCAGGGTTTGCAAGGGAAACAATACAATACAGGACACATAATTTATAGAGTTATTTTGTAATAGTCACCCAAGGAGTCATATACAAAAGTTCAGGAAATCTGTCCACACACTAAAGACCCAAAGAATCCAGCTGAGGGCCTGGATCCTACAGCAGTGTCCTGTATGAGTCCAGCTGAAGACCTAGAGCCCATGGCAATGCCTCCACGAGTCCACTAGAGGCCCAGAGCCCACAACAATGTCTCATGCAAGGATATTTCATGGATCTGCACTGGGAAGGCCCAAAGGTCAGTGGTGGAAGCTAGAAAGTCTGTGCCAATGGGATGAAGGCTCTGTGCCAGCAGGCTGAGGGATCTGCACCGGAGCCAGGAAGCAACGCTCAGAGTAAGGACCAGAGCTCCCCCGAAAGTCACCACAGCCATCCTCAGCGACAATGAGGTCCCGAGCTCCTCCGACGAAGAGAACAGCCAAGTTCCTATCAGGAAAGTCAGCGTGACAAGCTCCTCAAGGAGAACCAACAGCAGCAACTCTTCCTCACCAGTTCTCCTTTTTATGTTGCTGGCAACAGTCCTCAGGTGGGCCCTCCACACCAGGCACCATGCTGATTCAGTTAAGCTGGGTGTGACAAGTTGACCACCAGTTGTCGATCCACCACAGTTGGCTAAAGCTTTGTCAATTTTATTTAATTTTTCAAAGAACCAACTCTTCAATTCATTGATTCTTTGTATTGTTTTCTTAGTCTTCATTGCACTAATCTCTGCTCTGATTTTTATTATTTCCTCCCTTGTATGAGCTTTGAGCTTGACTTGCTCTTCTTTTTCTAGAAGCTTGAGGTTTAACATTAGTTTGCTTATTTGAGCTTGCTCTGGTTTTTCTGATATGGGTATTCACCACTATAAATTTCCCTCATAGGAGTGCTTTCATCATATCCCATTAGTTCTGGTATGTTGTATTGGCATTATCATTTAAATGTAGAAACTGTCTAATTTCTTCTTTATTTTCATCTGTGACCCATTGGTTGTTCAGGAGGGTGTTATTTAGTTTCCATGTTCCTATGAAATTTTGATGGTTTATTTTCCCATTGACTTCTAATTTCATTGCACTATAGTCTGAAAATATGCATGGGATAATTTCAATTCCTTTGCATTTACTTAAGCAGGTTCTATGAGCTAGTATGTGGTCTGTTTTGAAGAATGTCCCATGCACAGCTGAGAAGAATGTGTATTCTTATGTTGTAGAGTGGAACACTTTGTAGACATTTACTAAGTCCATTTGTTCAAAAGTTTGGTTCAGTTCTGATATTTAATGGTTGATTTTTTGTCTAGTTGACCTGTCTATTTGTGACAATGGGGAATGGAGGTCCCCCATTTACAATTGTATTAGTGCTTTCTGGTTTTTCTTGTCCACTGATACTTGTTTTATATAGTTGGATGCACTGGTATTTGTTGCATATATATTTATGATTGTTATCTCTTCCTCTTTGATTATTCCCTTTACAAGGATGTGGTGACCTTCTTTGTCTTTCTTAAACAGTGTTGGCTTGAAATCAATTTTCTTTGCAAATAGAATAGCTACCCCTGCTTTTTTTCCAGGTTCCTGTCGCACAGAGTATAGTTTTCCATTCTTTGACTTTCCATCTATGAATTTCTTTTTGAACTAAATGTGTTTCTTTTTCTTTTTGTGTGTGTGTGTGGGTACCAGGAGTCGACCTCAGGACCTCGTGCTTGCCAGCAAGCACTTGTGCTGCTGAGCGATATCACCGGCCCTTTTTTTTTCCTTTATGTGGGTACCAGGAGTCAAACTCAGGACCTCGCGCTTGCCAAGCAGGTGCTTATGCCGCTGAGCTAAACCAGCCCTAAATGTGTTTCTTATATGCAGCATATTTTTGGATCTTGTTTCTTTTTTTCTTTTTCTTTTTCTTTTTTGTTGGGGGGGGCACTGGGAATCCGAACCCAGGACCTCACACTTGCCAGGCAGACACTGTGCCACTGAGCTATATCCCTGGCTCCTAAATTTGATTATAATTCACTTTCCTCTTAGTATTTCTGTTTGATTATACTCTGTGTGTGTGTGTGTGTGTGTGTGTGTGTGTGTGTGTGTGTGTGTACTGGGAATCAAACTCAGGACCTTGTGCTTGCCGGGCAGGCGCTGCACCACTGAGCTATATCCCTGGCCCCTGGATCTTGTTTCTTGATCCATTCTGCCAGGCTGTTACTTTTGATTGGTGAATTGAGAACATTAACATTCATGGTTAAAACTGATATGTATTGACTTATCCTTGTCATGTTATTTTCCTGTTGTTTGTTCACTTTTTTCTCCTCTGTTTAGTTGCTTGCCTTGCTGAGTGGATTCATTCTGTTGGGGTTCGTGGAGTTGTAATCCTTGTTATCTCTTTCTAGACTATCCTTCAGAACATTTAGAGTGCTGGTTTGAGGTCCATGAATTTCCTCCGGTGTTCTTTGTCATGGAACATCAATTATTTTTCCATCAATTTTGAAAGATAGTTTTGTGGGGTACATCAATCTGGGTTGGAGTTTATTTGTTTTAAGGTTTGAAATACTTCACTCTAAGCTCTCCTTGACTTGAAGATTTATGTTGAGAAGTCTGCTGTGATTCTGATGGGCTTTCCTTTATAGGTGATTTGTTTCTTATCTCTAACAGCTTTTAATATTCTCTTATTATGTAGAATTTCTGGAATCTTGACTATTATATGCCTTTGCAGTTTTTTTTTTTTTGTTTTGTTTGTTTTGTTTTGTTTTGTTTTGTTTGGACCATGGCCAGTTGGAGTTCTACACATCTCACTTATCTGTTTGTCAAATTCTTTTTCCCTGCTTGGGAAGTTTTCTGCCATGACTTCTGTAAACAGGTTTTTTATGTCATTTGTGCTATCTCCTGCTTTTTCATTGACTCTGATCAATCTTATGTTATTCTTCTTTGCATCATCTAGCAGCTCTTAGATTGACTTCTTGTGGTCCCTTGCTATTTTTAAGAAATCTTTCTTTTCATGATTGCTAACCACAATCTTGCCTTCTATATGTGATATTCTGTTCTCACATTGGCTCATTCTGCTGTGTATACTTTCAATGGAATATTTAATCTCCCAGATATCTGTTTGAATCTGTTTTTTGGATTCCATTTCTTTCCTATGTTGGGCATTCATGGTTTCCATCATTTTCCTGAACTCTTCTATTTTTTATCTGTAACTGCTTTAGAGTCACTAAGCATGTATTTCACTATGGTCACCATCTCTGTAGTTATCTGAGAAATTATTTCAGATTTGATTCTTTTTAAAGTCTCGTTCATCTCTTCGTTACTTCCACTGTTACCACTTCAGAGAGTCCAGGTGGGTGGCTTTCAGATTGTTGCCCCTTATTGACACCTGGGTTTGCCTTTGGTGAGCTGGAAGTCTGGGGTTTCATCTTGTTTAATTGTCTTCTCATTTTATATTTTTTAAAGTTTAATTCCTGCATTGGTGCCCATAAATTGCTTATGGCGAATAGCTTTATTGCTATTATCTAGAACCCTTAGCAAATGACTACTCAGATGTAGCTGGATTTGGGGTTTTGAGTCTGTGGCAAGAACCCACTTCTTCATTTCATTGGGGATAAGAAGTTGCTGCCTACTTGGCCCAGTCCCTGGTTCTTTAGCACTGGCCTATAGTATTTTTTATGACTCTTAGGCAATGTCAGTCAGGAAGAACAATTGATTAGAACAATTATGTCACCTTGGCTAAAGTGGTACAATCACCAATAAGAGTAGCATCAAACACAGCCTAGAAAATGACAAACTGTGGTAACTATTAATTTGCCATCTTTAACTGTATGAACTAGATTTATATATAACAAAATCTAAAACAAACCAGAAAATTATATGCAGTAAATAAGCCCTCAATATGGCAATTTTATCTTTAAGGGAGAAACTGTAAAAGGTGTTAGGGGTGAAAATAGAGAAATATAAGAAGAGGAAGAGATTAGAAGGCTAGAGGACAAAGGAAGATCATACAAACTTTGGGAAATATGAAGACAGGAGGAAAGAGAGAAGGAAGAAATAAAAACAAGAGCAGGACAGAACAACAACAAAAAAACTAGAAACCGTGTTCACACTTATATAAAAACAAGACCAAATAAGAGAGAAAAGAAAATGAAAAAAATCTTCACTTCAAGGTGTGTCTCTGCTGTCACTGGTAGACAATGTGGGCAGACAAAGTCGAGATCCAAGTTGATTAATCCCAGAAAGCCAGCTGTAGCTTTATGGTAAGGTAGTGGATAATCCCAGCAAGCCTGCACCTATAGTTCCACTGAAGTTCGAGCTGGCTGTGAGGTTGCAACCAGATTTGTTCAACCTGCAACAGTCTGTGAGCCTCCTGATGGGCTTGAACTCAGCTCCCTGACCTCCTGCCCACTTGAACTTAACAGCATGACCCTGTCACTGGGAGACACTAGATGGAGCTGGCCCACAGCTGTTCTGAGTTCTGAGCTCAGTTGGTCCCTCTCCAAGATAGCTCCTGGCCAAGCACCCTCTCCTGGGGGATGTCTGAACCCAAATAACTCACCAACCACTGCAATCCACTGTGTTTCCTGCTCCGTTCCACAGGTGTCTCTCCATGGAGGCCTCTGGAGTCACCAGTAGTCACCATGCAGCTACGGGTTCGAGCTGCCCCTCCCATGCAGTGAGTCCAGGCTCGGGGAGAAAGTGCCTCCTGCCTCCTCCTTCTTCTTCATTGAAGTCTCTCTCTTCGCTGTCCCCTGTGTGCTTCAATCCTCACTTCTGAGCCTTTCTGGGTCCCAGGGACTCGCTTCTCTCCTTCTTCTCTTCTTCAATTGCTATATTCCAGTGTCTGACACCAAATCTTGGTGATGTTCTTTTTCTGCTGCTCAGCACTCTACCAGCTTCTCAGAAGTCCTCTCCTTCTTTCCCTTTTATTCCATCCAGGTAATAAGCCATACTCAGGGTGGGGCTTCCATCTTCAGTAAGTCAATCATCCAGACACTCAGACCTGTGCTAAATTAATCTGCTAGGTGTTTCTTGTTCAAGTTGACACCACAGTTAACTATCACAGTTACCTCAAACATTCCTGCCTTCCCCATATCTGGAGCTCCATGAATGTCTGTGTTGCTGGCATCAGTAGCAAAGTCAGAGGAACCAAGTCCACAGCCGGCCTCTAACATCTGGGAAGCAAGTTCTGGGTATAGGCTGATGTTTCGCAGAAAACACACACACCCAGGAGGAAGTACCACGCTTCCAGGCTGCTCGTTTCTGACTCTCACCTGGTGACCGAAGGCACATCTAACCTTTCCACAGGTCTGGGAGTCAGCAGGACTTTAGTGAGCCCCAAAGTATTTTGCACCTTAATTTTAGAATCTAGTAGCCATGAAATACATAGACAAAAGAAAAAAATTTGCCGTGAAGTGGAGTGGCAAGGTGAGTAGGATATTTCCCGCAGTCACCTGTCACAGAGAGTGAACCTGGTCTGGGAAGGTGCGCAGGAGTAAACCTGGAGCCAGTGCTCAGCAGGACCCGAGTCTGCATTATTACCGGGCAGAGGGGAGGCTACAGATGGGCTTGATGGAGTTCTTCATTACCCAAATGCTGGGAGCAGACAGGGACATGGAAGAGCCAGAAGTCCCAGAGGGAGCTCGGGGGCTGGCTTTCCAAATCCCTTGCCTAGCTCTGCAGGGAGCCCTCTACCTGACTCCAAGCCACCCTGTCTGCACAACCAGCAACAGGCAGGGACAGATAAAAGCAAGGCGGCCTCAGCCAGAGATAAACCAGGTGGGCCAGCATATCAGATAGCGTTTTCAAAGACAGGAGGGCATTCAGCTAAAGTCACCCATTTTATCTTAATTGCCAAGCACCTTCCTGGAAATCAAGCCTGTCCTGGAAGGGCCAGAAGGGCCCAGTGAAGTGGCTGGCAGTGTGCAGCAGCAGGAGGGCCTTGCAGAGAGGATGCAGACATCTGCCTTCTCTTCACGCAGGTGGCAGGATCCAAGTGCACGTGGGCACCCCAGAGGTCAGGGGCTGGGTCCCCAGATGAACCGCCAGTCTTTGTGCCTAGGGTCCTCAGCCAGAGCGAGCAGTGACTCTCTGAGGGACAACAGAACTCTGCATTTGTAACGGCAGCGGACCTAGGACTGTATCTTAGCCCCCCCATCTACTGGTTGGTGACTTCAGGCGGGTCAGCTTTCTGTTCATGTTCGCAAACACCACCACCTCGTAGGGCACAGAATAAATCAGATGAAGTGTGAAGATTCCTGGCCCACTGCGTCAGCCCAATTGCAGTTTCTGCCCTGTTAAGGGATTTTAGGCATGAATCCCACTGTCTCATTCCCAGGGCAAGTTGGTTAGCCTGTGCACAGTCCCCGGGTAGGGCTCAGAGGGATGTCTTCTATCTCTGTGGGTCAAGAAGAGGTGCCTGTCACCCCTCTACCCATGCACACACAACCATGATAAGGAAGCAAGAGTCCGGTTTCCGCAGATAGAGTCCTGCTGCTCCTGGGAAAGGCTGGGGACAGAGGCAACTCATTCTGAGGCAGATTAGGGCACAGCAGGCTGGCTGGCAAATAGGATGTAACCTGTCAATTCCGAAGATGCAGAAGGGGAGCTGAACGACAGGATGTGACCCATCAGTCATGGCCAGAATGTGTGCAAAGAGCGACTTCCTACTGGCCGGATCAGAGAGTGCCAAAGGTGGTGACTATTGACTTTGCCATGCCGCAGTTGTCCTGTTCTGCTGTTGTCTTGTTTCTGAGGTACCCGTCCTGCTTGCAGGACACACCTCTTCTTTCTCTTCTCTTTACTCTCTCCTTTTCTTCATTTACTTTAATAAATGCTGCATTTACTTCTTCTTTGGTTGTCCTGGCCGATTCTTTGGGAAAGATAAAAAGAGCCTGGAATCACAGACACCTACCATCCAGTAGCAATTCCAAGATGAGCAGCACACATTGTCCTAAGTCCGTAAGCTCTCTGTTCTGCAGGAATTCACCCTCCTGGACGCAGGTCAGCCCCCTGGCCACACACAGGGGCTCCCACTCATCCTGCGCCCACTCCCCCACTCAGCAAACTACAAGGCTACCTCGACGAAGGCAGCCCACGTGGCCAAGCCCAGGGCTTCCAGACTCTGGCCCAGTACACCATGGTTCCCCGAGTGAGAGGTTTGAGTCGCTCGAACGTGGCTGATTGCAGTGTGTAGGGGCAGCTCTGAGTGAGGCCAACGTGACGTGTACCACACGACAAAGATTATCACTGCAATTTCTCACTAAGCAGCCTGGGGCTGAGCAGGTAAATGTTCCACGAGGACCAGCCAAACTCAGGGTCTCCCTGACATTGTCTGAAGACACCACCCAGAGCCGCCGGGCTGCTCAGTCAGGCCTGGAGAGGTCACGTGGGCACTGCAGCGGGGAGCATCAGGGGTCGCCCAGGTCACAGCTGCCGGTGGCCCCAGAGGCTGGGTTAGAGGAGCAGCCGAAGGTCTGTGCCCAGCCCTGTCCACGAGGTTGGCAGGTTCAGAGGTTCTCACCAATTTCCACTCGTCTGATTGTGGTGCGAGCAGAGGCCGCAGCCAGCTGTCGTGTGAAGGGCACCCGCGGAACCTGCAGGTAAAGGCCTCAGGAGCCGTGGGGTGGGCGGCGATGCATGCGAGGTCAGCGGGGCGCCGCAGACCCAGCTCGGGCCTGGCTGTCCTGTTCTGCCATGTGCGCCTGTGGGGTCTGTAACCTTCTATACCTGGGTCACCTCACCTGCCACAGCAGCAGGCCGCTGGGACTGTCATAATGATCGAGTGAGTCGCCACGTGGAAGGATTTAGACGACACCTGCTGTGAAGTGAGGCTGTGCTCGACACCCCAGCCACAGGCCGTCCAGGTCTCAGGGGAAACTGTTTAAGCTTTGCTCAGCATTAGCACCTGGCAGTCACTGACTGCTTCTTCCTCACGTGACCAGCGGCGTTGCCCGGCTTCCCCAGGACTCAGGCTCCGTACCTGCCGCCGCCTGCCTTTCTCTAGAATTGCGTTTGCCGGGCAAACCTCTGGAATCACATTCCTCACCCCAGAGTTGCTGAGAGTCTGCATGGGAGCCTGACCACCTCCCCACGCACGGTGCTTTGGTGAGGTCTTTCCGAACTGCTCAGGACCGCTCCGGCCTGAGTAAACCCAGCGCGGCACACACGCCCGGCTTCGCCTCGCTCATGGAGCCCTGGGCTGGGCATGGGGTCTTGTGGCCTGAGGCACTGTGTGTAGCAGGTGAGAACAGAACTTAGGTGGGCTCACTGCTCTTCAGATCTTGACATTTCTTAATTTGTAGTTGTTCAGTCCCTGATAGGAACTTCCTGTCGAGTCATGTCCCCCTATTTGAAAACTTAGAACAAAAAAACTTCCAAGGACAGTCTTCCAGCAAGGACAGGCTCATTGTTCAGACCCATTAATATCCTTGAGGTCAGGAGCAAGTGCACAGAATGGGGGGGAGGGCTTCTCCTGCCGGCTCTGGGCCTCCTGAGCATGTCCCCTGTCGGCCTGAGGGACAGAGTGGAAGTAAGATTCTGAGGGAGGAGCTGGCAGGGGGGCCAAATGCAGAGTAAAAAATACAGCTTCAGAAGCAGCTAACACCAGAAAGGGGGACTTTCCCTACAAATTATAAAATGATGCCTCAATACACCTGACTCATAGAGAAATCAAACAAAATTTAGGCAAAGGTTTTGAGCACTCACTCAAACTAGAACACCTAGTTTGCATTTGGGACGTGCTGTCCACTTACAGTGTGGGGACCCACTGGCTGCAGCAGCTGGAAGAGCGGCACGGTTATACCAAAGGGGCACAGGCAGAGCTCGGGGCAGGAATCGGTGGCCAACTGCAGCTGCCCCAAGGCCTAACAGAGGTCACCCAAGTCCTCCAAATGCTGCAGGGTGCCGTGGAGAAATGCCCGGATCTCCACTTGCAACCTGCCCAAACTAGTCATCGAGGAAACCCATACAGCTTGGCCTCTCAAACACAGGCCAGAAGATGCATCTAAGGACAAATGGAATGGTCAGCACGTGCCCCTCCTGTGGGGAAGATGCTTCGGTTTCCTGGGAAACGGAGCCTGTGGTGCCTGCTGTGAGATCCAGAAAGACTGCACACCGTGCCTACAGGAGCGCCCACCGGAGGTTAGGAGAAGGAACACTCAGGGCAGCTTGTTTAACCCGTTATGAACACTGGATAACGCTCCCCACTTTGCCGTTCTCTGGAATGGGCAGTTTGGGTTTCTCAGAACTTCTCAACCACCCAGGCCCATCCGTCCCCTCAGCATTCACTGCTGACCACTCCCCACCCTGTTTTAGAAACCGGACCTGGGCTGGAAACTCCATGTTCTACTTCCTGCAGTAGCTCCTAGCCATTTGCCTGGGCAGTTTCTTAGAGGACACAGGCCCAGCTTTGAAGAAAACGAAGGAGTGGAAACAATGGAAAAGTTGGGTGACGCTGTTTATTGAAAGGAAATCTTGCTGTATCCAGGAATTCACTTACATGGAGGTAGCCACAACAAGAATGTCTTTTCCCCATGACAACCAAACCATATGCGAAAGCAAAACCCAACAGAGTACACGAGCAGGTATGATGGAATGACACTCTGAAGCAGGAAAAGAAATTATAAAAGATATGTGATGATTGTCTCTTCAGCATCGCATTTGGCCATATATTTTTTACATAATTTTGTTTCTTTTTAACCTAGCTAAAGAAAATACTCTTGCGCAGGGGTTAGCTTTTAAAGCAATAAACGAGAGGAAAGCAGGTATGTATAATATATATATATACATATATATATGTATATATATATATGATCGAATAATGGCCGTGTTCAAGCTGGGAAGGACCTGGGACCCTAATCTTCATCTCATCCCAGCCAGCACCCTGTCAAGGTCGTGGGTAAGGAGACGAGCCAGGGCCCAAAACCTCTCTCCAAACCCCAGTGCAGTGCCCTTCCTGCCCCACCGTACTGCAGGCTCCTGGCCGCTGCCAAGTGCGCCACAGCGCGGGACCATCGTTAACATCTTCATGACACCACCACCAACTTCACTGGCTTTTTCTAGGGTAACAATGAGAGCATTTTGAACAGTGTCCTCTGCTCTATTTAGGGGCCCTCTTGCTCCCAACAGCCACCTTCAAGGCTGTCAGGAAGAACAGGCGAAAATGAGAGGAAGCTGCTTTTTCATCAAGCAAACCGGATGCTCCCTCCCAGCTTCCGGGCTGGCTGAGCTCTTCCTTACGCTCCAGGTACCCGGGCGCGAGGTGTTTATAGGCTGGCTTCCTGGCGGGTATTTGGAAATGTGGGAGCAACAGGGAAATGAAATACATTCTGAGGGTCCAAGAATCCCTGTGATTGTCACATCCCCAAGAGGGCAAAGGGCTTGGGGCTGGGCTCTGCGGTCCCAGCCCTGCATCTACTTGGTTACTGCCCGTCACCTGCTCCACTGACTGGGCTCCAGGAGGACCGTTTTTACCCGCTGTTTTCACTGCTGCCCCAGTGCCAAGGGCTATGCCCAGCACACCGCAGGTGCCTGACAGATTTGCTACATGGACCAATGGCCGAGGGAGGGCCCGCTCTACACAAGAAATGAGCATGGGCCATGGCCACCCTAGTTGTGGTGAGGGACCTGGGTGACCCGGGTGGTGGTGGAGGAAGGCTTGGCTCTCCAGATCCAGGTGCCCACCATTCCACAGGCCAAGGACTCTGTATCCTGTTGAGCAGCTCTGGGACCCCAAGGTGAGTGGGACCCCATGCCAACTGTCATGGACTTCTCTGGCCCACAGTCTTCCCACCTATTAGGATGCAAGGGGACCCCACAGAAGCCATCTTGGCCCCACAGCTACCTCCCATGGTCCTCTCCCCAGCCACTTCCCTCCTGAGCTGCCCGGCCTGCGCCCTGTGGGTGTGCGGGGTTCCCGGCATCCTCCCAATGCCACCCTCCCTGTAATTCCACCCCGGTGTTGTGGCCTCTCCCCCAGACCTGACCTTGTGCCCAGAAGTGGGAAAGAGACCTCCAGTTTGCAGACAAATCCCACTCTTCCTTCCTGAATACCACTCCAGCTCCGGCTTGACCCGCCTCTGATCTGCACGTCCCCCAACTCTCTAGACCTTCTCTAGCTTCCTCCTCATGCTCGCCCACACCCCCAGCTGCTGCTCCTCCCTTCCCCCCACCCTCTCCCCATGACCTCACTGAACACCTCCTGCCTCATCCTCACACTTAGGCTGAGAACCTTAGCTCCCCGTCCTCTCCACACCAGGCCTGAGAGTGCTCAGAGGCCCATGGTGGGGGAGGTAGAGGACCATGCGACACGACAGCCCAGTGCCTCCAGAGGCCATGTCACCTGCTAAACACCTACAAGTTTCCCCACTCCTGTGTGTATAACAGAAACTGGTGACCGGGAACTCGTCTTAGCATGGTCCAGAAGCTATAGTTCTAGAAGAAATGAATAACTAAAGCCCTAAATACAGCTCACAGGTGACAGTGACGCTCCAACCTTCCCGCCCTTGATCAGCAACAGCCGTTTCCCTAGGCCACTGGCACCTCTGCTCCCTCCCAGGACAGGTCCCTACGATTCTTCTTTCCAACTCTGGTTTCCAAAGTGGTCTACATTCTACCTTGTCTCTCACCTCCGCTTCTTAATGAAGCCTAGCAGCTTCGAGTTTTTAAAAAGAATGCTCGCGATAGGTTTGTGAACTTTACAAAGAGCACACCCTGAAAAGACACAGGAATGTTCCAAAATGGATCTGCCGCAGTCCATGAGAAGGCCTGGTGTATAGTATGTACATCACTTCCTTCCCCGCGCTTGGCTCTGAAGTAGGAAGGGCACTTGGGATCCTTTCTCGGCAGGGGGAGGCACAGCTGTGCAGAACAGGGCCTTCATCCTACCGAGGCACAGCTCCCCAAACGGGCCAGCGGGCGGTGACACGCTGCCAAGACCCTGGAGACACCAGGGAGCGATGTGAGCTGTGTGTGGGGGTGGCCAGGGCTCCCCGCGCTCTCCCTGCTGCCTCCTGCGCGGGCGCTGCAGGGTGAGGGCAGCGCTTAAATCTGGCTGACCACGGCGCTGTCCCTGGGGAAGGCGAAGCTCAGCGGAGCTTCATAGAGGCTCCCACCATCGGTGCTGAGGTCATCATCGTCATCCATGTCGTCCAGCACTTTGCTTGGCAGCTTCTTAAGTCTGCGGAGAGAACACAGGCATGGTTCTTGGGCCGGGTCCCTCTCTGACGTGGGGTGGAGCGGGGTCTGGGGTTCCTGGCCTCCCCCCCCTAGATGCATTATAAGCACATTCGCCTCACCAAGTCCTTCCTCGCAGGAAGCTGGTGTTGACAGCCTGGACCAGGATCGATGCTACTGATTTCTCCAGTGTGGCTTGGCAGGACATTCATCCTACCCTAATTTAAACTGCGGATAGCTTATTCTCCAAGGGTTACATGCCATAAATTTTAAATTTGGCATTAAATTCACGTTGCACTAAAATGTGATCTATTCTGGTGCCCCTTAAATGTCGCTCCCTAACACTGACCTTGGGCCCAGCTTCTCATGAACAGGCCCCATGTGGTAACGTCCTCCCTGGGCTCGTAACTGCCACCCATCTGTAAGAGCAGCACTTGGGCGGCCAGCATGCTGCCCGGGCACCGTCGGCCTCCAGGAAAGGCTGACTGCATGGGTGGGCATGGGCCTGATCTCAGCCCCGGCACTGGCCCTGGGGAGAGGAAGTGACCCATCCGGGCCCTGCAATCCTCGTCCTGACTCCTGGCCAGGGACGCTTGGGAGAGCACAGTGCTTTTGAGGATTAAAGTCAGAACTTCCTCAAACAAAAGCAGCAGCGTCTAAGCTGATCTGCTCAGAGCCTCAGGCTCCCCTTACGCCCACAAGAGCAGGCCCTGCCCAGCTGACCTCGCTGTAAGGACGGCGCACATGAGACCATGGACCAAGCGAACCGTGGACCAAGCCACTTTCATCTGCAGGATGGGACAGCCCCGTAAGGCAGCAGGGAGGAAGTGGTCTAAGAAAATGTTCTAAAAGCAGCAGGCAATCCTCAAATGCTGGCAGTAGGGGTGACCGGCCACTGTGGGCCACCACCTTCGCCCACCTTAAGTCCTTCTTCATGGAGCTGAGCTGCCCCTGCAGCTGCTCATTCACATCTATCTGCTCCTCCAGCTCCCGCTGCAGCTTCTTCTTAGAACTTTCCAGCCTGTCGATTTCCTCCTCGGCCTGTTCCACCTGCCGCTTCATTGCTTTCAAGCGCAAGCTCAGCTGCAGCAGGAAAGAGGGCAGGCTGAGGGGTGCACAAGGCCCAGCAGCAATGCTGGGGGCCCCCCAGCTTCTCCCTGGTGAACCAGTCTCATGGTTTTTGAAAGTCAAGTTCAGCATTTGAGGGCTGTGGAAATTCCCCGTTCTGTGAGCAGAGAGGAGGAAGCGGCCCAGCTTAACGCCGCTGCCAGCCTCCCTCCCACTGCCCCAGCCTGCAATGGGACACGAAGACTCCTCACCTGGTCCTTCTGATCTGTCAGCGACAGGTGCTCATCGTCCACCTGCATCACCAGCTCCTTCACCTTCCGCTCCAGCCTGCGGTTGCTGAGCTGCAGACTGGCGCGGTCCCTGCAAAGGTGGGGAGGCAGAGCAGAGCACCCCTCACTCTCAGCCCCGCGGGAGGCTCTGGCTGCAGAGCGGGGAACCCGCCAGCAAGGGGTGCCCGGTCAACTCGAGCTTAAGGTCAGAGAAGACAACTACACAGGAGGAAAGGCCAAAACAGGACTCAAGACGGGAGTGACTTGTTAAGGCACAGGGCCAGCAAGGAGCTAAGCTGGGCCAGAACTGTCCTGAGTTCATTAATTCTAAGGCAGAATCGCAGCCAGCCAGTGTTTGGAGTCTACTCCAGTCCACTCCAGCACAACCCCCTCGAAGTTCTACAGGACACACATCCTATGCACATGCGCAACACCCTTCCAGAAGCTGAAGGATCACGAGTAAGAACTAAGACTAGTCACGTTCGTCCTGGTGCTGGTCCTCGGGCTCGTGGAGACAGCTCCCTGCAGAGAATCCTAGGTTTGGGAAGGAGTGGCCACCTGGTCTCATACCCTCCCACCCTCCATGGGGGACCCACCCATCACTGACAGGTGGCCGGTGGCCTCTGCCCCCATGCAGCATCAGCCCATCAAGAGGAAGAGGAAGGAGTGACAGTGAGGCCACACTTGCTCCACTTCTCCCCAGGCTGCGGGGATGGGAAGGGACTCTCAACGCCGAAGCGCTCTGGGGGCGGCCATGCGCACCTCTCCTCGCTCTCCAGACGGTCCTCCAGCTCCGTGATCCGGGCCTCCATCTGCGCCACCAGCCCTTCCTTGCTGGACCTGTAGGAGCCTTCTAGGTGCACAATCCGGCTCTTCAAGTCCTTGTTCTGGAACCACATGGGGACTGTGAGGGCGCCACATCTGTCGCGCTCTCTGTGAGGAGCCACGCGAGGGTGGTGTCTATGATAAGGCTGCTTCCACCCCGGACGGGGGTCTGGGAGCCCAGGGACGGGTCCAGGCACGCCCTGCGTTCAGTCCTAGCGGCCCATCCCCTTACAAGCCTCAATAAACTCTGTGGTGTGTCCTGAGATTCCCAGGCTCGTGCCTTTTGTACTGGAGCCCAACCCTCCGGGGCTCTACCCCAAAGCCCAACAGAGCGAGGGAGGATTCACGGGGTTGGCGCCCTCACCTGTCTCTCTAGGGAAATCTTGTCACACTCCAAGTCTTGTCGTAGCGCTCGCTCCTGAAGAAGCTCGTTCCTCATCTGCTCCATCTATAAGCAGAGCAACCCCAAGGTCAGAGGGGTCATTCCCACAGCCCCTGTCCCGCAGTGGTTCCCAGGGGCTGAGTTCCAACAACCAAGCCCAGTCCTCCTCAGGGAGGCCAACCCTGAGCGGGCTCCTCACGCCATCTGCCCCAGCGCAGGATCTATCTCAGATGTTCGTGTCTTCTCAGTGATGCAAAGATAGCAACGCCAACAACAATCATCATCACAGCTAACCCTGCTGTTACAAGTTGAACTGTGCCCTCCACATACACACAGAAAAGGCTGTGCTGATGCCCTAACCCTCAGCGCTCCCAATGGGACCTGAATTGGAAACAGGGTCCTCATGGAGGTGATCAAGTCAAAGTGAGGCACTGAGGTGGCCTAGTCCAGCCGGCTGCTGTCCTTACAGGAAGGGGACGTCTGGGTGCAGAGACGAGCGTGCGCAGAGGAAGCTGCCATGGGAAGGACTGGAGTGACGCGTCTACAAGCCAGGGACCACCAGAAACCAGGAGGCAGCAAGGAGGGGTCCTCCCCTGGGTCTCTGCCAGCACTGATTTCAGACTTCCGGCCTCCAGAGCTCTGAGACATTCAGTGTCCTTGTCCTAAGTCTCCCGGTTCGCAGTCCTGTGTTACAGCGGCCATAGGAAACTGGCCCTTGCTTAGCCGTCGTTATGCTACCCACTCCCAGAGCCCCCCTCGGGAGGCACCATCATCGCCGCAGAGCTCGGAGAGTCACTCGCTCACGGGGGCTCGGCGCCAAGTTCGCCCAGACTGAAAATGCTCGCAGGACGAGGAACTTTCAGTGCTAGGACTGGGAAAGTCCGAGGCAAATCAGGCCGCCAAGTCACCAACTGGCCCGAGAGCTACAGAACTGGGCCGGGGAGCAGCGCACCCCAGAAAAGCTCCCGGTGAGCGTCTCTCAGCCAGGCCACACTTCTCCTTCCCCGTGCCAGAAATGGAAGTGGGAACACTGTGCTACTCCAGGCCCAACAGGGGCTCCCAGTGACCGAGGTGTCCTCCGTGTTGGCAGGAAAGGCGCCTCGCTGGTGTCATCGTCTGCGTCTCTGCTCCCCGCTCCCAGGGGCTCCGCAGGAGCGAAACGAATCAAAGCAGAGGCCGCGCCAGAACCCGGGGCCCAGCACGGTAAACCGCCCTTTCCTTCTAAGGCTGGGGAGGAGCTTCCAGGGCTCAACACGGCCACGAGACGCACACGAAGTCCCTAGACGCGGGGTCCTGGGGAGCATTGGAGATAGGCTCGCCTGGCCTGGCATCAAGCCAAGTTTTTGTCACCTGTCCAAGCACCTCAGCTAGCAAAAGATAAGCTCACGTCTCCCCACCACCAGTGAGCAAGAAGTGTGGGTGCTGGGAATGGTGAGATCACACAGGGCCAGGCTTGTGTCTGCTGCCCAGCCCCCGTCTGACCTCCGCATGTGCACAGAATGACAAGTGGCTCGTTGTGTCCAGTCCAGAGCAAGCGACCAGCATGAAAAGCAAGAAGGCTGGCAGGAGAGGAAGGCTCAGATGTGGGGGCCTCAGGCAGTGCAGGGGGAAACGGGCCGCTGATCCTAGGTGAGGGGTTATGTATGGGGTTAAAAACAAAAAGCTTGCATTCCAGAATTTCTGACAGACAGCCTTCTAAGTTAGGCAGGTTCGGAATTTTACAACAGAGGAAACTGAGGCCCAGGGGAGTATCAAAAGCTAAGGGGGGGCAGCTGGCCCTGAACCCAGGCTGAGCCAGTCCACTGCCCGCCCCCCACCTGTTCTGAATCACTCGAGGGACCCACAAAAAGCAAAGGATTCAAACGGAGCTCAAGTGCAAACACAGCTGTCACAAAAGAAAGCAAAGCGTGGGGAGGGGCCAGGGTCGTTGCACAGAGCTGGCCTGTGTTCAGCTCATTCGGGGGGCAGGGCAGCAGAGCAGAAAGTGCACTTGGCAGGCAGAGAAACAGGAACCCGAGGGGTGCTGCGACCCTACCCAGCGCAGAGTCAGGCAGGCGACCCACAGGAGAGAACGACACATTTGGCACCTGCAACCCCTGCTCCCTGCCAGGGGTGGGCACCTGCCGATGCCAGCCACAGGGAAGGAGGAAAGCCCCGGAAGCCCTGCTCACAGCAGCACGCTGGCAGCCCTGTCTGCAGGAGAGCGCTACCACAAGTACAGGTTTTAAGTCCAGTTTGGGGAGCTGGCTGGTCTCCCAGGGACTCCTCTACCCCAAAGAACCTTCTCGCTCTGGGCCTCTCTCAACCCTCAGGATCAAACTACCACAGCAGCCACGGCGAGACACCACCCTGGCTTCAGGGCCAACTGCAGCACGCGTGGCCTCTGGGGTGGTACGCAGCGCCCTCTGCAGCTCAGGAGCAGCAACTGCAGCAGCCACAAGAGTAGGGAAGCTCTCGCCAGCCCGCACCATGGGATGGCAGCCACCCCTGCAAAGTTCTGGCTTCACTAGCACGCATCCATCACAAGCCAAGGAAGCCCTTTGTCCCTCTCTCTCTGCCAAGCACTACAGCTCCAAGAATGCTTTTACAAGTGGTCCTTGCACTCTCTTGGTAGGCTCTAGGGAAGGACCTCTGCCAGGTCATGGCCTTAGGATGCTGCTGCAGGTACAAAAATCCTTAACATCACCCAAGCTTGTCTGTGTCCTCAGGGACGAGGTGAAGGATGCATCTGTGTCCTTCAGCTCTCAGGCTGTAACTACCAATGCCACAGACCCCATCCCCACTACCACTTTCCCCATACAACCTAGGGACATTCCCACCACACCTGCAGCTCTAGGACCACAGATACCAAAGCCACAAATGCTCGCACAAACACTCACACCCATCTTCAACCTGCAGGACCTAGGAAAGGTCTCCTCCACGTCCCTCCTCCAGGATACCACAAGCCCTAATGTTACTGATGTGCCCTGGAAGGCCTAGGGAGCATCCTCCTACAGCCCTCAGACTTTGGACCACAGCTGCGGGAACCCAAAGCCCTGGTACCACCTGTGCTTCTCCCCTGAGACGTGCAGAAAACAACAGCTGGGTCCTGTACCTCCACAAAAGCAACAACGTACAGCGCTCCAAAACTCCAAGTCCACAGTTACCAGTGCCAGGCCCTGTGCTCATGTGCGGGACATGGGAAAGGCCCCATCGCTTGGCTCCGAAAGCTGCTGCCGCAGGCCTAGAAGTCCCCTTCACCTAAGAGTGCTGGGGAGATCGCCACATCCCATGGCTCGGGGACTATGACTGCTGATGCCAACGAATGGAAAGTACGCAAACACACAGACATTCAATACCATGCTCCCAGAGGACCAACTGATGGCTAAAGAAAGTAAAAGGGTGCTACAGTTAGGATCTGAAATGTCCCTCAGAGTCTCACTGTGGTGAAGCTGTGGGTGGGGATTCATGTGTTAATTTCTACTGTGATCCACATAGATCCACTGGGTTCCCCCGCAGCAAGGGTCAGCTCTTGAGTTTTCCAACACTGCATTTCTGAAGGTGGAGATGTGTGATTAATTGGTTCCCAAACCCATAAACTTTCTCACACTTCCCACTTATATTTCCTTCTCTTCTCTTCTCTTCTCTCTGCCCCCTCATGTGACCTTGCAAACCTCCTCTCCCTTCCAGCTCTTGACTGGGGACACAAAACAAAACTTCAAATTCTATTTTCTCATTTTTTTCCTTCTTTTTCTATTTTATGTTATCTGATTTCATTTTATTCAATCTCCTTTTCCCCTTTTCTTCTCCTAGTTCTCAGCCTGCCTTCATCACTGCTATTCAGCTTCCTGGGTTACTGAAGGTGTAGAAAACCTTTTAAATAAAAGTTTTAAATCAAGTGTTGATGCCAGATCAGGTCTCTGAATGTTGTTAATACTGGTAATTGTTACAGACACTGAACCCAGTTCTTTGAATAGGTGGAATTAGGTGACTGCACACTGACTCATATCCAAAGCTAAGAACACATCACAGGGAGAAATTCACATATTCAAGGTATATCTACCATATTGCCAGAGCTTTCTATCCTAACTGATCTACAATGTTCAACACAAAAATAGAAGAATAATGAGAACACAAGGCAACAAAATGCCTCCAAAAATTCATAAGCCCCCAAACGCTGAGCTCCGAGGCACTGAAGTGGATGAATTTCCAAAGAATTCAGAAAACAAATAGTTAACATAACTGAAGAGGCTGGGCATTTGGCACACACCTGTAATCTCAGCACTCAGAAGGCTGAGGCAGGAGGATTGCCATGAGTATTTGAGGCCAGCCTGAACTACATAGGAAGACCCTGTCTCAAAAAACCAAAAACCAAAACCAAAACAAAACAAAAATTGAAGAGATCAAAGTCAAACCAACAAACACATGAATGAACAATTACTAGGTTGTTCAATGAGCTCAAAGAAGATGTAAATAAACAGTGAAATGATTCAATTAATAAGATGATGAATGAGTTTAAAGAACATACAAATAAATAGCTGAATGATTTATGGAAGACAATATAGGATATTAATGACCACTTCAGTGAAGAATTAGAGATTTATGGAAAGCAATCAAGCAGAAATCCTGGAAGTGAAAAACTCAGTTGAAAGCTTTGGCAGTAGGCACGACCAGTCATAGAGGAGAATAACAGGACTTGAGGATGGGGCTGATATAGTAGATCATTTACTCAGTGACACTCAAAAAACCAAGACACCATGAGGGATTGATCCAAGAGCTCCTACATGACTCTAAAACAACAAACCTAAGAATTATAAGAGTTAAGGCAGGGTTAGGAAATTAAATTAAAGGTCTAAAAAATTTATTCACAGAATCATTGTAGAAAATTTTCCAAATCCGGAGAATGAAATGGATACTCAGATAAATGAGGCATTTAGAACTCCAAATACACATGACCAAAAAAGAACCTCTCTGCAATGCATCTTAGTCAAAATCCCAGAACTTCAGAAAAACAGAATGCTAAAAACTAATACAGAAAAAGGCCAAATAACTTACAAAGGTAAACCCATTGGAATGACGGCAGATTTCTCAACAGGAGAGGATGAAGTGTTTCAAGATCCAAAAGAAAATAATTGCCCATCCAGATTTCTTTATCCTGCAAATTATCCTTCAGCCTTGACAGAAAAATTAAGACCTTTTATGACAAAGACAACCCAGTAAATACATTTCAATAATAACATTCAATGTAAATGGTATTAACTCTCCAGCCAGAAGACACAGACTGGCAAAATGGACGAGGAAAAAAAAAAAAAAAAAAGAAAGAAAACCAAAGCCCAACTATATGTTGCCTGCAAGAGACAAACTCCATCTACAAAGAAACACACGGATTGAAAACAAAAGGATGGAAAATGATATCTCATGAGAGCTCAAAAGCAAGCAGGAGTTAAAAAATCTCAAAAGAGTGGACCCCCAAAACAAAGACCTCAATCAAGAAATTGAATCAAATAGGCACTTCTCAAAAGAAGCACAAATGGCCAATAAGAGCATGAAAAATAAAAATGCTCCACATCTTCAGCCATGAGGGAAATGCGAGTGAAAATACCTCTGAGATCCCACCTTGCTCCAGTACGAACGGCTGTCGACAAGAAAACAAAGGACCGCAAACACTGCCGAGGATGTGGGGGGAAAGCGAGCCTTCTGCACTGCTGGTAGGAGTGTGAACAAGTTCAATCATTATGGAAATCAGTACAGAGAGTCCTCAAAAAAAACTAAACTAGGAATTCCATTTGACCCTCTCTTGGGGATCCTCAGAGTCATACTATAGTGATACACGCATAACTGTATTTACAGCAGCACAACTCACAATCACTCAGCTCTGGAAACAGCCTAGATGCCCACTGACAGACTAATGGGTAAAGAAAATGTGGTATGTACACACAATGGAATATTATTCAGTCATAAAGATAGGTAAATTTGAGTTATTGGTAGGAAAATGGATAGTTCTTGAGACTATAATGCTAAATGAAATAAGTCAAACACAAAAGGTCTGACTTACTGCATGGTTTCTCTTATATGAGAAACCCAAAATATAAATAAATTTAAGAGTAAAATAAAGGAGAGAGAGTAGGAAACAGGGAGTAGACTTTCTGGAGATGAGGGAAAGAGGAAAGGCAACAGAATTGATAAAGCTGTGATATATATGTACCAATTCCCCCCAAAAATGTAATTATTATGTATGGCAAACATACACCAATAACAAAACAATAAAAATCATAAGAAACTACCAAGGACAATTATACGCTAAAAAAAATTGGAAAACTAGAAAAAATTCCAGCTGGGGCTGGTGAGATGGCTCAGTGGCGTATGCGCCTGCCTGGCAAGCGCAAGGGCCCGAGTTCAACTCCCGGATCCCACATACGAAAAAAGGGGCCAGTGATATCGCTCAGCGGCACGGGTGCCTGCTGGTGCGCGAGGTCCTGAGGTCGACCCCCGGTACCCACAAAAAAAAAAAAAAAATTCCAGCTGGGCATGGTGCACACCTGTAATCCCAGCACTTGGGAGGCTGAGGCAGGAGGATCACTGAGAGTTCGAGGCCAGCCTGGACTACATAGTGAGTTCAAGGCCAGCCTGAACTACATAGTGAGACCCTGTCTCAAAAAAAAAAAAAAAAAAAATTTAACATCCTTTCATGATAAAAACTCCTAGTAAATTAAGTATGGAAGGAACATACCTCAAAATACTAACAGCTATATATAAAAATCCAACAGCCAATATCATACTGAATGGGAAAAAGCTGAAAGTCTTTCCTCTAAAATCAGGAACAAGACAAGAATGTCTACTTTTAACCATTCTTATTTAGTACAGTACTAGAAGTCTTAACGATAGCAGTTGGGCAAGAGAAAGAAATAAAGGACATCCAAGTTGGAAAGTAAGAAGTTAAATTATCTATGTTTGCAGATAGAATGATTTTATATATAGAAAAACTTAAATACTCCATCAAAAAGTTATTAAAACTTACAAATTCAGTAAAGTTACAGTATAGAAAAAACCAGTAGCATTTCACACACCAAAAATGAACTTGCTGAAAAATTGCATTCATAATAGCTACAAAGAATCTTTAGGAATAAATTTAACAAAAGAAGTGAAAGATTTCTACCATGAAAACTATAAAACACGAATGGAAGAAATTATAGAGAACACAAGAACTGGAAAGAATCCCATGTTCATGAATTAGAACAATTCACATTGTTACAAGGACTGTACTACCTGAAGTGATCTATGGATTCAATGCAACTCTCAATAAAATACCAATGATTTTTTTTCAGATAAATACAGAAAAATAATTCTAAAATAATTCATATGGAACCACAAAAGACCTGGAATAGCCAAAGTAATGGGGGGGGGTGCTCGCAATATCACCGTACCTTCTTTGAAAACTATAGTAACTAAAAGAGCATGGTATTGGCATAAAAAAAGATACACAGACCAATGTAACAATGTAACAAACAGAGAACCAGAAATTAGGGCCGGTGAGATAGCTCAGCGGCATAAGCTCCTGCCCAGCAAGTGCGAGGTCCTGAGTTCAATTCCCGGTACCCACATACAAAAAAAGGGCCGGTGATATCTCTGAGCAGCACAGGCACCTGCTGGTGCACAAGGTCCTGAGTTCGACCCCTGGTACCCACAAAAAAAAAAAAAAGAATGAGAAATTAATCCATGTTCATACAGCCAACTGAGTTTTGACAAAGGAACCAACAATATACAATGGAGATAAATGGCACTAGTGAAGTGCATGCGGAAGAATGCAACTTGATCAAAATCAACTCAAAATGGATCAATCACCTAAATGTTAAACCCAAAACTATGAAATTACTGTAAGAAAATATAGGGAAAATAGTTCAAGACACTGCTGTAGACAATGACTTTTTTATAGATAGGACCCCAAAGGTGCAGGCAACCAAAGTAAAAATGGACAGATGGGATCAAACTAAGAAGCTTGTGCACAGCAAAGACAATTAAGAGACAACCTTAAAGAATGGGAGAAAATAATTGCAAATTAGTCCTCCAGCAAAGGACTGACGTCCAGAACATGTCAGGAACTCAAAAAACTGAACACCAAAATAATCTAATTTAAAAATGAGCTAAAGAACAAAACACTCTTCAGAAAAAGACAAACAAGTAGCTGCAAAAGATGCTCATTTTCACTAATCATCAAAGAAATGCAAATGAAAACCATAATGAGACATCATCGTCACCTTCAAAGAGACAAAAATAAACACGAGCACTGATGCAGAGAAATGGGAATTCTTACACATTACCGGTGGGAATGTAAATTAGCACAGCCATTATGAAACCCTACAGCCTACAGATTCCTCAAAAAACTAAAAATAAAACTACTACATGATCCAGCAATTCTGCTACTGGGTATATATCCATAGACGATGCAATCATTATACCAAAAAGATACTTGCACTCCCACGTCTACTGCAGCTTTGTTCACATAGATAAAAATACGGAGTCAATGTAGACGGCCCTCGGTGGATGAATGGATAAAGAAAATGCTGTGTATATGTACACAATGGAATACTATTTGTCCATAAAAAGAATGGCATCCTGTTATTTGCAGCAACTTGGATAGAAATGGAAGTGATTATGTTAAGTGAAATAAGCCAGACGCAGAAAGACAAATACTACATGTTCTCATTTGTAGAAACTGAGAAGTCAATCTTGTAAAAAGAAAAGAATGGAACAGCGGTCACTAGAGATTGGGAAGGGCAGCGGGGGGAGCGGGGCAGAAAGAAGTTTAACAAGGGCAGCAAAACAGAATAAGAAAATTACTTCTTATTCTTCTTTCACACCACAGGGTAATTATTGGTTAAAACGATCCATGATATATTTCTAAATGACTAGAAAAAAGAAGCATGAAATTCCCAGCATTTAAAATGATCGATGGTTGAAGAGATGGAAAGGCTTATGACCCCGTTTATTACACACTCTATACAGGTGTTGAACGGCTGTAATGTACCCAAGAAAGATGTGCAAATATCATGTCTCAAAATGCAGGAGGGCAGCCCCGTTTCCTTACAGCATCCTTGTCAAGCACAGGGGGAAAATTCCAGCAATGCAAAGGATCAGCAGGTGCTCCCGGAAAGAACACTTCCTGGCCACCCCGCTCCGCTCGCCCTGGCGCCACTGAGAATCACACGCGGCCCAGGCCCTGGACAGATTCCCGTAACTGCTCCCGAGCATGGGGTTCATGGGTAACGAATGCAGGCGCACATCCCAGCTCTGAAGGTGCTTTCTGTGCCAGCCTGTGGAGCCCCACGCTGGGAGGTCATCAGAAAGGCCAGCCACGGGACTTCAGAGCCCTGGGCACCGCCTGGCACTTGAGCGAGGACAGGGCACCTTTCACTGCCCAGGAAGCAATTACGCAGAGGACAGCCCTGGCCCAGCTCGCCTCCTGGCTTTGCCTTCACCCGTGTGTGACCTTGTTCATCTTGCCTCTGGGATCCAGGCTCTTTGTCCCCAGGTGAGGCTCTTGAACAAGTCGATCCATAAGCCCTTTGGCAAAGGCACCCAGAACACACCTACGAGCAGTCTGGGGCGAGGTCACTGGGGAGGGACAGTTATGGGTGAGGGCCACCAGCAGGGCTGTTCTCAGGACAGCGGAGGGCCTAGAGGAGAAAGAGCCCACGGCTCAGGGCACAGATTCGTGGAGCTCAGAGGAAAGTCGGGGTAAGAATGGGAGAGAAGGAAGATTATTTTCCCAAAAGTGAAGGGATGAGGAAGACGGAGACGCCTGCTGGGAGAGAATGATCTGCAGAAGCTGAGCTGCTCCGGAGTAAGGTTCAAAAACACCAGAAGCCAGTAATGGTCCATCAGAGCAGAGGCAAGGGTCTAACCGCTGCGCTACCTGGGAGCCACTGGGAAAGGCTAAGAGCCCCTCGGGTGGGCCGCGAGGGTGGACGGTCCACTTCTGAGCCTACAATTCCTTCCAGAAACTGTGGCAGGAGTCATTTACTATCCTGCTTTTGCCAGAGGTTAGGAACTTGCCCGAGTCCGTCAGCCAGAAGCCGCTTTGGGATTCCAACCAGGTTTTCTGACTAAAACCCATGCTCCTTTTCCCCTCCCCCCGCCTCTGCGCAAACCTGTAGGACCCAGGTCTCAGTGAAGGGAAAACCTTACCGGAGGGAGAGTGCGGCGGGGACTGCAGAGTGCCCGATACCATGCGCCACGGCAGAGTGCGCCAGCGGGGACTGAGGACTCGAGGTCACAGCGCTGCGCTCGGCTTGGGGCTCAGGACAAACCCTGACCTTAAAGCCGTAGCCACTGGCCACAGTCTAGCTCCGTCATGGCCACCAGCTGGAAAACGTCACGTCACCATGAAACAGACGTCCCTGCGCAGAGAAGCTCTAGCAGGCGGCGTCCACCAGGGCCTCTGCAAGTTCAGGGCCTCCCTGGAGAGTCCAAAGCACTCCTTTGGTGACTTGCCAAAGGAAAGAAGAAAACCACACAGTGATTATTCACGTCCCAGCACGCCATCTCAGCAGCCGGATGTGGATGTGGAAGTGTAAGATGAATCAGGGTGAAGCGCCATAAAACTTAACAATCACTGGGACCGGACAGTCAGTTTTTCTTGAGTCTTTTGACAAACATGATAGGCTTCTTTCAATTCTTCAAAAAGGACTGATGACAAATTCTAAAATATGCTCATCATGGGGAGCCTTAGACAAGGAATCCTACATGGTGTTAAGGACAATTCCCCAAGACCGATGGCCTCGCCACAACCCGGAAGTGTTCTAAGGGTCACTGTCCGGGCTGTGCTCCTCCCTATGGGATCCCTAGGACTGGCCCAAGGACTTGGAAATGGTCCAAACCAGATTCTTCCACCCTTAAACAACAAAGACAAACAAACACATTGCCTGGGATGGCATCCTGCTTGGGGCCAGGGAGGAAGCCCTGCGGCTGGGGAAGTCTTTCCTTACACGCACGCTGTTCGCTCTTGTGGTATCGCATGGAGCGAGCAAAAACTTCCCAACCAAACTGCAAACAGAACGGGAGTGGAAGGCAACATTTTATCACGGCTGAAGTGAAAGAATGCGAACCCCTGAGCATTTTGGTCGAGAATAACAGGGTCAGGTTCCGGGGGCTTTATGTCGGAGACGCCATGTCGGAGCCAGCCCTCGGGGTTAGAAGAACTGCCTTTTGGGTTAAGGAAAAGCCAGAATAATGCACTTACGACTGCTAATAGCAATATTTAACCCCCTCGCCTGCGCCTATCATTGGGCTGTGAAGAGGTTGGCAGGCGTTCACATCTGGGCTGGTATTAAAACGATGATCACGACAAAGTGGTGGTAAATCAACTGTACGCACTGGGTTTTGAGCAACTGATACATTATGAAGCAGTTCTGCACCCTTTTAACTAAAAGGAGGCGGAAGCCCACTCCGATGTCTTGCCTCTGATGTCTCGCGTGCTCCCTGAGAAGGACACTTGCCTGCAGTCCGGTTGACTTGCAGCTGTGTGACAAGCAGCTCCTGAAAGGGACAGCCAACCCCTGCCGCTCTATCCCCTGGGATCTGTCCTGTGGTTCCAAGGCAGTGGGGCAGCCTTGCCCAGCCCTGGGAAGGTGACGATGTTACCACAGCTGGAGCTGGTGTTTTTCCTCGTCTGCCAGCTGCCCAGCTGGCTGAGTCTTTTTTCCTCCGGTCTGGCTGCTCCTGGCCTGCATACCCAACAGACGCCGTGCCCCTTCCCGTGTTGCCCCGGCCCGCTGACCGTCTGCGCTCAGCCACCACGGCTCAGCAGGGCCCCCGGGCAGAACATCTGGAGCCCACCAAGCTTGGCATCACACGGACATTCAGATCCCGCGCTCGTGAAGGGTCAGACGAGGATCAAGTGAACCTAAAAGCTCACCGAACACCGTGACATTATTTCTAACCTGGATTCAAGGTCCAAATGCGCCTGGTTAGCAGGGGCCTCTAAGGCCCTGCCGTAGTCCACAGGGGTGGAATCAAGCCACAGCCGCACACCTTAGGAGCAGTGCATTGTCACAGCCCTGCTCCTCACACTCCCTGAACACCACGAGGAGGCACCTCAGGGACCCGCCCAGTGCTGCATCCAGAAGCTCCTCCCTACCGAGGGCAACTGTCACGCTTTCGTAGGAAGGGCAGAAAAATGGATTTCTCAGGATTTGAACAGATCCAACGCTGGCAAGATACCCACTATTTAACCAAAGTTTCTTTAACACATACGTCAATCAGAAACCTTCCTGTCTATGGTGAAACTACGAGAAAACAGATACCCCTCACCTTGGTTTGTTTTTATTTTTTTTACACAAAAGAAGATATTATTTTATCAAATCCAAACCCATCCCTTTTCCTTCACATCAGCCAGACTCAAACACAAAGTGCAAGGTTCCTAAAGGTTTGAAAACCTTTCTCTCCATCAGGATTCCCGGAACCCATCAGTCTCAGTAATGCTGCCCTGACCATGTATGCAAAGGAGAGGCCCTAGAAAGGCTGGGTACTTAAAAATAACGCGTCCAGCGTGTACTGGGTGTCAAATATACACAAAAAAGAGAAACCGCAGAGATGTGACAGCGACAGAATGCGTGATCTCACAAGTGCCTTCTTCCCTGGGAATGGCCGTCTCCCCTCCTTACCCCAATCCCTGCCACATCTGTCTTCGGCAACGTCGCGTATCTCTCACTGTTGTGCTAAACAACATTTGATGGCTCCCCACTGCCTTGTGGACAGGTCCACTGAAAAGCCTAAGTCTCCCTCTCCAAATTTACCTCTTTTCATTCCCTGATGGAAACCGGAAACACGCTTGTCCACTCACTGCCCCTCAGCGTGTCTGTTCCCGTCTGCCAGTTTTCATCCACGTCGTCCATTCCCTCCTTAGGTTCCATTCCTGCTCCTGAGTTGGTCTCGATCTTACCCTGTCTTCAAAGCTGATCCAAGGCACACTTCCTCTCCTACCCCTTGCCCGATGGTCTTCCCTCACGTGCTGCTGGGCTTTTCCCTTGCATTAGTACCTGCTACGTTTTATTGTTAGTTTGCCATTTATTACACTTGATCCAGCTCCTCAAGCCCTAGCGCCTCCAGGCCAGCAACTCTATAGCTGTCCTGCATTGCCATGTACAGAGTATTCGTCACATTTTGCAAGCTGCCTTTGGAATGAGGGGCCCAAGGCCAGCTCTGCAGCTGACTGCCATGTGACTCCGCCAGAGCACCTAAGGGCCCTGGGCCTCCAATCTCTCATCCCTTACACCTCAGGTCTGGAGCACTGACCTCGAGGTCTCAGCAGACCTCAGGCTCCACTCAGTAACACAGTAGAATCTGTTCTGGTTCTCCACCCCCCCTAGGACTGGAGGAGAAGAGTGGGAAATGTGGGGCAGTGGGTAGATTCCAAAGAACTTGTAAGAATTCAGAGTTTAAGTACAGCTGTAACTTTTTAATTTAAAGAGAACAAGCAAACGCTGCACTCTACCGTGCCAGCAGCCTCCGGAGCCCAGCAGTCCTGTGAGGTCAGCCTTTGAGGGCAGAGAGGGGAAGGGGCTGGGTTTGGGAGTCTCCATCCCTCGCTCTGATTCCGGCAGAGCTCGCGAGTTCCCTGAGTGGACCGCAGCGGCTTCGCAATCAGAGCCAGTCTGTTCGTACCCCAGCTCTTCTCCGTACTTTAACGTGGAGAGGCGTGGCCGAACCTCAACTCTGACGCTTTCCAGTGAGGCAGCTGCTCGTCAGCCCATCTCACCCTCCCCAACCAGGAGGAAGCAAGGACACCGGAGCACAGCCTGGAGAGGCCCAGAACCTCAGGGGCTTTGTTCCATTGTTTCACCAGCTCCTACCTCCATCTGAACATGTTGCTCAGTTTCTTCATTTATCACGAATTGGCTTTCCTGTCCCCTCCTCAGAGAATCAGGGAGAAGAAAGAAAACTGAAGGAGAGCCGGAGCTAAAGGGAGAGGAGGCCACAGCCCTCTGCAGAACTCATCTTTGTGGACATATAATTCACACATGAGGGACTTTGAAAAGGGTGAATCAGACCCTCTGGGTTTTATACAACCTTCCTGATGCATTTCAAGGTTAGAATGTAGAAAAGCCTTCAGAAACACCTGGATCAGACCAGTGAGATGGCTCAGCGGCATAAGCGCCTGCCTGGCAAGCGCGAGGTCCTCAGTTCAACCCCCGGTACCCACAAAAAAAAAAAAAAAAAGAATCTCCTGGGTCAGCAGCCTCGTTTTTATAGGTTTGGGAGGCTGTGGCTTTCCCGAGCTCCCAGGAGCTGACGCAGGAGGATGAGCAGGTTTCCCTCTACAGTGCAGGATTCCCAGCAGCCAGGTTAGCTCCCTACCTTCCTCCCTGGACATACTTCAAGTGCTAGGCTCAGTGCAAATACTCTCAAGCTTGGCCACATCATGGAGAGCAGTCCCGTCTCCCAAAACCTAAGTGCTCATCCAGGGGAGAAGGAAGGGACCGGATATGGCGAGATCTTGGGCAGCCGCACCAAGGGAGGCTGCCAGGTTTCAGTTCAGTGCATCTGTGTTTTGGTTTTGGTGTAAAACATGAGATTGGAATTCTGTTTTAACTGCCCGGGTGTTCCTAAGATGACATACTTTCCCACCACCCCTCCCTTGTGCAGAAGTCACAAGAAAGGCTGGCAAAAGAAATTCCCGGTCGCTTCTGTCGTTAGGAATGCTCGGCAGACTCTGGAGTACCCCGTGGAAATGAGGCTGCCTCGCTAAGACAGCAGGAGCTCGGAGCAAAACAGCTTTTACTCCGTTGGGTGAAAGAACTTAGAAAACGCAGGAAGAGCTTTGAGGTGAACAAAAGGTTGAGCTCTCTTCTGGGTTCCGGGTTCCAGGAAGGGCCCTCTCCAAACCCCTGTACCTCAGGCCCCCCTGAAGCTTTCGTGCCATTCACAAACCTGGACCTGGCTCGGAACTTCCTTTACGGTCAAGCGCACCGAGGCAGGAGGAGCACACTTGTTTGCAAAGAAGCCTGGCAACGGGGAGACGCGGGCAGATGGCAAAGAACTCAGCGATCCCTTCAGCTCTGAGCAGGCACGACCAGCACACAGCGTCACCCTAAGAACTGCAACCTCCAGTCCTCGTCACCCCAAATGGAAGGGAAGATAAAGCGCGTGAATGAGCAGGCGGCAGAGCAGACAGGACACAGACTTTGCCCGAGTTACTGATAAAGCAGAGTTTTCATTGCAACCTTTTGTCGGATAATTTCCTAATCTGTACCCCGCCTCACTCCAAGGTTTTGTTTATATTTTTTTAATTAACAAAGTGTCGATCCTAGTCAAGAGAAGGGTAAAGGGCCTTCAGACACCCGCTGAGATGCAAGGGAAGCATGGGGGCTGAGGCCACAGGGCAGATTTAAACTGCCGCGAGTACTGCGAGTCCTTGTCCCAAGTGCTTCATGGGGTCTGGGTGTGCATGGGGCACAGAACCCAGCTTTCTTGTGACAGGACAGCCTCCCCTGCACTCCTGGTGCACCCCACGGTCATTCTACACGGCCGCTTGGTCAAGAAGGGGAGGCAGAACCCAGAAACCTGGGATGGCGCCGAGGAAGCAGCTCGGGAATTAGTTCTGTCCCCTACAGTGAGGATGAGGACGGCCCCCAACTGCCTCATAGTGTTGTCATGAAGATCAAATGTAAAGGACACTCCTTGCAAAACTGCAAACAAAGCCCCTCCTGGAAGGTCCCGTTCTGCGCGCTGAACGCTTCCTGGGTGTGCACACTGCTGATCCGCTGTGAAGCTGCTCCGGGGAGGCTGCAGGGGACCGCGTGCTCGCCACCGCACCCAACAGAGCCCCCACTGCTGCCACGCGTCACACAGCTGCCTGACGAACTACAGGTTCCTAAAGCCTCAGCTCGAAGCACTTGGCCTTGGGGACGTCTACGAGACTGCTATCCTTGACCAGGACACATTCCCTGCTCCCTCACGCCCGGTGGCCCACCGTGGTGAAGGACCTCTATTTCCCACATGCCATGACCTTCTCTCCCCGCTCTGACCGAATCCTCGCTCTTGACCTCTCACGGTCCCTTTATCACATGGGACAATCGTTCACCATTCGTCCTCTGCACCTGTTCCCTGCTCCGAGAGATCCTCTCAGATAGCAGGTCTGCGCTGCTTCTTTCTTCTTCCAGCTCCGTCTCCAGTTGAGACACCTTGTCCTAAGAGAAATCACAAACACAGGTCACGTCACTGGTGCTGACTGGGACGAGGAGCCGGCACTGCTCCGCGGAAGGAAAACCCCACAGGCGAAGGAGACCTGAGTGTCGCCAGGCTCTGGGAACGAGATGGGACTATTTCTTACACTGCCCAAAGCAGTTATGTTAAAAACCATGCTTTATTGGTTTGGTAACGTAAAAATGCAGTTATGCATGTAGAAAATACATTTAAAAAGAAAAGAAAAAAAAATCACCCTAGACACTAATATAAAAACTAAGGATATTTTGCCATGTTTCCTTCAAATCTTTTTTTGCCCCATCACTCAATATTTTTAAAAAGTTATACATCAAGGTGGGGTCTGAGAAACCAGCCCGGGCACATCTCTCAGGCGCTTCATGCTGGGGGGCAGTGTTCACCTTCCTGTTGATCAGAGCCCCCGGAGCCCTGCTCTGCCTCCTGCACCTGCCTCTCCCCTGGGGGCACTGGGGTACAAGGATGGCGGTGGCCAATTCTGGTAAACCGATCATCACCTATGAATAATGATTTGTCTTCTTGCTGACTCCCAATTTAATATCACTAAATGTTAAAAAGAAGAGTTTCAAAGTTTCAAACACTTAGCATCGGGGACTGTAGGCTTTATGCCTGTTTCTCTTGGCATCGGCAGAACTGTCATAGGTCTGGGTAGCCCCAGAGCCACAAATGCAATCTTGCAGCATTCATATATAAACACTGTCTTTGCAATGCCAAAGCTGATTGACAAGCGACGGGTGTCTCCAAAAACACGCAAAATTAAACTCTCAGAGCTCGTGTGAATGACAAAGTGTCCGCAGACAGCCCTCCCTGCTAGTGTCCAGAACCTACAGGGACACTAGGAAGCTTCTTTCCAGGAACAGAGACCCAAAAGCCACCTCGGAGCAGAGCTGGGTCTTCCCCAGAGCTGCTGCTTCTACGCGGGTCCCACTTCCTCCCAAGCTCACTTCGGCAGTCAGAATCCTCCAAGGATCTGCAAAAGCTGCGCTCACATTAGAGAAAACATCCACTGCATGGAGAGCTCTTGAGTCTTGAGAATTAATTCGTTAAGTGCTAGCGAAGAAACAGGCAAGACATCAGTGACAGCAAGAGTCCTGTCAGCCTCGTCTTAGGGAGGAAACACCCCTGAGTACCCTCTCGGGCCTTGACAGCCAATCATTCTATTATTAATGGAGAAATATCTAAAATATGCACAAGGCCAGTGCAACTTAGCATGCCACTGCGTCTAGTTCTTAAGCCAGCCAGAAGAAATGATCTTTTTAATTAAAAAAAAAAAAAAAAAAAAACTCCAGCAGGCGATGACCTGACAACCTAAAATCAGCTAAAATCACCTATCTACAGGGCTCTCTTCCTGCCCCACATCCACAGTGCCCACAGCCCAGCAGAGCAGCCGAGGTCCAGGCCAGGGCTGGTCACACCAAGCCTCTTCCCTCCACAGGAGAGGCTGTCTGGGCCCTAGAAAAATCCATTTCTAGCTAACCAGCTTGCCTGAAAATGATCTCCCCTAAAGAGATCAGAACTAAGACATTAGCAAAACAGCAATCTCACAGAAAAGTAATAAAACTGTAATCAGATTATCCTGGTCTCTAAGAGGCCCATCTGATAACATCATCCATAGCTGAAACATCACTCCTTAGATATAAAGGGCTACATACCCAAGAGGGTTTTAAAAAGTAATTTCTGTTTATTTGCAAAGCTGAATCAGGAATTCCACTGATTTTGAATTTAAGCCATTTCTCCCCAGCCTTGAGCACTGTCTTTATCAAAACCTTGACAATTTTAACTTCTCTTCAAGTCTAAGCCTTTTTTTTTCAGGCTATCTCTAAATTACATTGGAGCACGTGGGTACGCATGTGTCTGCGTGCATGCGTGTGTGGTATGTTTCTGGTTAGTGATTGGTTTTACTTTTGGGGATTACTCTTTTTTAGACATTCAGGCAGACTGGCTGGGCATGGTGGTGCACACCTACAATTCCAGCACTTGGGAAGCTGAGGCAGGAAGATCACCCTGAGCTTGAGGCCAGCCTGGGCTACATAGTGAGACCCTATCTCAAAAAACAAAAAAACAAAAAAGAAGACCAGAAGTCCAGGCAGACCGATTCCCATGTTCTTCCCCTCATTCCCAGGGTCCATGGCCTGGATACACACACTCCCACCAGGGCAGCACACACACCTCCATCTGCTTGACCAGCCGACTGCGGTCATCTCGGAGGTGACTCCGGGCCTCCAGCTCGTGCTCCAGGTCCTTCAGTGTTTGCTCCAGGAGCTGTTTCTTCGTGAGCGCTTCATCCTGAGCCCTCTGGTAGTCCCGTATCTCCTCCTCCATCAGGCGCATCTAGGATGACAGGAGTTGGGGTTTCTCAGCCTCCCCCCAAAGCAGAGAGGATCCTGTGGACTCCCACCCTGCTGGAGATCAGAAGACCTGAGCAAGTCTCCCCTCTCTCTGGGTCTCCGTTTCCGTTTCTGTAAAAACAGGGCACTTTGCAGCTACAGGCAAAAACCCCATTAGTTTACAAATTCAATCTATCCAAAGCTGACAGGCATTTTAATATGCAGTAAGTCCCTGACTAATGAACGAGTTCCACTCTGGGAGAACATTCCTAAGTCAGATTTGTTCACAATCTGACAAAGTGAGTCTTATACAGGACACCTGTGAAAGTTTGCAACTCGAAGTTTACAAGTCATGGACTTGCTGTAACAGAAAAAATCAGCAAATACTCTTTTGCAGTCTTTTTATACCAGACATTAGTATATTTGTGTGGGTGGCCATGCTCCTAGGTTGCAATGCAAGATGCAGTTCTTACTCTAGGTGCTGGACCTTATACTTGGGAGCCTCTGAACCAGCTAAGTGCTTTCTCCAGGAACAATTTATGATCAGCACCACATCACCTCAAAAGAGGCTTAAAGTTAGGATAAAATAAAAGCTGAATGAATGGTCCCAGGGCAACCTGCAGGCACAAAACATGCACATGGGCTGACACCTACTGCTTTGTAGAAGAAAATGGTCTATCGGCCATCATAACCTCCAGTGTTTTTCACCCACAAGGTGGCACTAAACTCACAGCTGTGAAGAAACTGCAAGCTTCTGAACAACCAGATTCTCCAGGGCCTGTTGGCAGCTTCCCTGCGCTCCCCAGGGACCAGCCCTTCTGTGAGTGGCAGGTGTTCCTTAAACATCCGGATGGGCATGCAGGGCGCAGCCCTAGGCTGGCTCTTCTGTCCCGCCCTCCCAGGGGTAGTACACGGGGGAGGCACAGTCGAAGACAGAAATCACCAGGATTGATCACTTCAGAGAGTGTGTGGAAGTGAGGGGCAAATGCCACTATAGAATCCTCTTTTGGGGAGGACAGAAAAGATGCTCATGTAGAAAAGCTGGGGAAGTCCAAAGAGGGTAGGAAGAGCAGGGCAAGCCAGGAAATGTGTTCTTTCGGAGGCGGACGGGATACCTGGCTTGTCTAGGACATTTCCAGATACAGACCCACGTCTGGTCCTGGTGGTAACAGGACCGAGCCTGTGTAGAAGCACAGCCTGAAGATCAGCCGTGGGCAAAGGCTGATGGGCCCTTCTCGGGGCTCCGGACCATCAACTCTCTCCGCGACTCAACTTTCCTCATCTGCAACCCTGGCATAATTATAAAAACCTGTCTTACAGAGCTGTGTGAGAATCGAATAAGATGATTCCGGGAAAGAACATAGGCTCCAGTAACATACGACCCTCATTCCCTCCTCGGCATCCTCTCCAACATCTAAGGTGTCTCTCCCAGCACCCAGCAAGGTTCCACTTCCCAGCGCCCAGTAGGTCCCTCCTCACATCTAGCAAGGCCTCTGTCACACTAACCGCACTCTACAGGGACGTGCAGAGGAAAACAGCTGGTACAGTTGAGCATCCCAAACCCAGAAGTCTCAAACCCACAACCAAAAAGAGTATTTCAGATTTTCAGATTTAAAAAATGCTCAACCAGTAAAGTCTAGGCAAATACTCCAAAATCTGAAAAACTGAAACTTGAAACATTTCTGGTCCCAAACACACCAGGTAGGGGACTCTCACCTTGTTTAATACCTGTGTAGCCCACCAGCACTACCTTCAGGTAGTTCAAACCACCCTCTGCTCAACAGGACTTAGAAAATACACGGAAAGATGGTGAACTCTAAGTCTTCATTCCTAAAGATTATTGTCGTCAGAACTTTTCTAGCTCCATACCACACAGTGAATGGTAAGGTGCCCATTTCTCTCAAAGCCAAGGCAGCAATTACTCCAACACTGCACAACCGCTGAGCTTTTTGCAAGGAAGAATTGTAACTCAGGGCGAAGGGCAGAGTTGAAGTTAAGCTTTCCAAGGATCCAGAGTGACAAGTGACTTGTAAACTCCCTTGTGTTTTAAACAGCAGGACTTCAGTATCTTAATAGTTTCCTTTCAGAGTCAAGGCATCCTTTCAGTTGGAAATAGGGTTTCACAGGGCTGTGCTACTGAGAAAAATCTAGGAGAGGCCACCTTTGTTTTTATTATAGGGAATCTTTTTTTTTTTTTTTTCTTTTTTTTAAATATCTGCTGTTTGATAAACAATGCTGGTCTCCATCTGTTCTTAACTCATCTCTCTGGACCCAGGTTATCTAAGGAGAGGATCTCTAAGTTTCCTTCCAGCCCAAAGATTGCCACCAAACCACTACACAAAAAGCAACAGAGAACCCTCTGCATGGGTCACTGCGACACTGTGATCTTTTGAAGTCAAAACAGACCAGGTGTTTGCTGGTGTTCTGGCAAGTATCTGAGCCCCTCCACCCCTCTGCTGGTGAAACAAAAATATTTTTTTAATGCTGAAGAGAACTATGAGTCAGTACGCTGGCTTCTGTTCTCCTGGGGAGTCCCGTATCCTCTGAGCCCCGGCCAGAGCGGATCTGTTATCAGGGTCCTTTCTAGAAGTCTGTGATAAATTCCCATTGTCCTTTAACGTTCAGCAATGACTCCAGGGCAGCTTTCCTTTGATCATCAAAGAAATTAAAGATTTGTTTTTTTAAAGAAAATTTGTTTTCCTGTGGAATCTTGGTGCTCTTGGCAGTGTATGTGGGAAACCAAAAAAACAAAACAAAACTGTACAATTACAGAAAGAGAAGCGAACATTTATGAGTGCCCAAGGTATACAGACCCTCTGCTCTATTGTCTCGCGTATTAGCTCACGTAGTTATTAATTCACTAATATTTTGTATATTTTTACAGAGAGAGAAACAGATGATCAGAAAACCAGGGTAACTTGCTCAAGGTCATCAGCTGGTGAGAGGCATAAGCAGAAATGAGCCTCCACTGTCTATTAAAACATTTTTCTGTTTTTTAGTGGTCATGATGAAGGGAACTAACATTCGGTTTCTTTGCTCTATTCTTAAACATAAAACCAGGAATAGGTTTTTAATAGCTTCAGTACTTATAAACTCCAAAATATTTCTTTTATTCCCTATTATTGTTGTTCTGAAAGTCTTATCCACCCCCATCCTAATAAAAGGAATTTTCAAAACTTCAGTAGAAAAACACTAGTCAGTTACTACAATTCTTGCTCTAGGAATGCATTAAAATACGAATGGCTGGAAAGCACTTGGGCACAGCTGGGCGCATTGTTTCTGTCCCGTAAGTGGCAGCTAAACTTCTTAGGCAGAAAATGTTAGATTAGCCAAGCAAACGGGCTAGTTGAAGTTGTGTCCCTTTCCCCTCAGAGTTGGGGACTCATGTGTCCTAGAATGCTACCCACCCCTCTCTGCGTGGAGGGCTAAGAGTGAAGCCTCAAGCACAGAAGCTGTCTTAAGAATCTACTCGCCCTGCCTGGTTAAGCGTGAGGTCCTGAGTTCGAATCCCGGTACCCGCATATTAAAAAAAAAAGAATCTACTCGCAAGGCAGGCCAGAAGGACACTTGGGATAAAGAGGTGAGGGAGGAAGCTGTCTGCCGGACATCACCTCGTCCTGCAGTTTGGTGGTGGCCAGGCGGAACTTCTCTGCCTCGAGGGTTTTCTCCTTCAGCTGCCTCTGCATTTCTGCGAGCTCCCTGCGATTCTTGTCCTTGTACTCATCCAGCTGGTTCTGGAGCTCCAGCGTTGACGTGCGCGATGCCTCCACAATGTCGGCCATCTGGAAAAGTGACGCGGGTGTGAGCCGGGCCTGTGAGCTCCATCGGGGCGGCGAGCTGGTGGGGGGCCCTGTTCAATGCAGGAGTGTCCTCTCCTCCAAGGCCGCAGAGCCCTGGTCCTGGGCCGTCCCCTCCAGGCTTGGCTACCTCTGACTTGGCCGCAGCCTAGAGAAGCGAACAAGCTCCTCCTCTCAAGCTGGACATGGTCCTGGGGTGAGACCCTTGCTCTGCCATGTACCATATATGGCTGGGCATGGCCTTAACCTTCTGGGCCTCGGCAGTGTCCTCTTGGGAAATACCAATCGCATAACACCTACCTTATGGAGCCACAGATAAAACAACACAGACGGAATTCTAGTTAGAGACAAAATAGCCAATAAAGAGAGAGGTGCTGGCAGCATCTAGGAGACGGGTGAACAGAGGAGCCACACGCTGGGGATTTTTGTTTTGTTTTGTTTGCAGTACTGAGGATTGAAACCAGGGGCTCTATACCTGAACCACACTCCCAGCGCTTTTATTATTTTGAGACAGAGTCTCGCTAAGTTACCCAGGCTGGCCTTGAACTTGCGATCTTCCTGCCTCAGCCCCCCAAGCAGCAGGGATTATAGGTGTGCACCACCACGCCTGGCAACTACTGAGTTCTGAAACTGACTTTGGTGCTCCTGGGGAGCTCAGGCAGACGCAAGCACGGACTCCGCCCATCGGTGTGGACTTCGATGCTGGAGCGCGGGGTAAGCGTGTGCTTCCACACCAGGCTTCTGCCGATGGTCGCAAGGTGATCTGGGGCCAAGAATCCACAGGGTACCGGCCTTTACCTTTTAGTTTCTATGTGGGGCCCTCAGCAAGCCCAAAGAGCTGCTTCAGGACACCTGCAGATCCCAGGAAGTTTTGCGCTTAGACAGAAGCCAGTCTCCTTGGCTTTCATCCGACCTCCGAGGGCCTGGGCTCCGACAGGGCAGCCCACCCATCCCCTCCTGCTGCTCACCTCCTTCTGCAGCTTCTCGATGGTCTCACTGAGGTGTCGTCGCTCACTGTCCATCTCATTCTTCAACCTTCTTAACTGCTCCTTCTGCTCAGCCTCCTCCTGCAGCTTCTCCGACAGCTGCTTCTGCTCCTGGATGGTCCGACTCACTTCCCTCTGCAGACGGCAGGGAAAGAACAGTCCTAGGTACCCGGTCAACCACAGCAACAGGTGGCAGAGGGATTTCACAGCCTCGACAAGAGCAACCCGACCTGTGCCTTCAGTGATAAGGAGGAAGAGCAGAATAAAGCCGCTGCGGACACGGCAGCACCTTGTTGGTTCTGACATTTATTCAGGGACCAAAAAAAAGGACATTTATTTAGCCAACGATACCCACAGGAATGACAGGGCAGACCAGGGATGCAACACAGAAACATAGCACCTGGCCAGGGTTGCTGGGCTCAGGGTTCAGCAGTGTCCAAAAACCTGAAAGTTTGTGCTCAAAACCTGAGCACTGAGTTATACCCTAGCACAACCTAAACCTGCTTTGTAATTTATATCCTGTTATTATGACTTGTATCTAGATGTCACCCCAAAGCCTCATGTGCTCACAAGTGGGGCTTTTTGGAGATGGCTTGATCTAGGGTGTGTGATGCTGGCATTAAGGGTATGTGGTACTGGATTAGTCCACTAATTGTTTTAATCATAGTTCTGGGTATGGATAATGGGAAAGCCCACCCTGGGTGTGGGTGGCACCATTCAATAGGCTTGTAACCTGGATGGCATAAAAGGGAAAGGCAGGCTCGCTGCTGCTGCATGCTTCTTACTGCTGCCTGCCTGCCATGCCATTGACTGTTTCTCCTCTGCCATGTCCCTGTGCCATGCCACCCTGCCTTGGAGCCAGCCATTTATGGACTGAAACCTCTATAAACTGAGAGCCAAAATACACCTTTCCTCCTTTAACTTTGGGTGTCAGATATTTTGTCCCAGAAAAATTACTAAGACACCTGTGATATTCAGCTCCACATCTTGTATTCTAGAATTCACTCTGCTATGCAGATTGTTCTGAGGGTTAAAATAGCTAAAAATGAATCTGTAAGGCAAGACCACTGTCCCATGCATCCGAAGTACACCTGGGGAAAGGAGGTTGTAATCAAAAGGAACCATAAGTTACGCTCAGACACAGGAGAAAGAAATTTGGAAATCCACAGGTTGGCGAACTTGATGAACTGAAGGTGTAAAACAGAAGAGACACCAGTCAGAAAAAGTACACAGGGGTGGTTATGCAATGGACCAGTACCAAGTACTAGTACTTACTACAAAACGCAGCCATCTGGATGCGGTATTTCCCCTGGCTCCCTGGAGCCCTCCTCTCACTAAATCACCCAGACATGTGTCCTTTAAACACACAACTCCTAAACAAAATCCTAGAATTTCGTAGGAAGACTCTGGTGGCCTCAAATGGCTCAGTGTTGGGCCATCAGCTCAGGGGATCAACAAGGGGCACAGCTCAGAACAGGATGACATGACCCAAACACAGACTGGGTCATCTAGAAACTGCAGTCAGGCTCTGGGACTGAATACAGATTACCACTTACAGGAACACTTCAGGCCACCCAGTCCGGTGTCCCTGCCGAGGCTGCAGAGAACAGTGGCTGATGTTTGCACAGTGCTTAGCAGTTTATAAGCGGCTGTCACATGCAATAACTCGCGTATCTTGAAAACACTCTCCAATCACTTCAGACTCTCCTGGCTTGCAGAGTTTAGGACAGCTTTGCTCTGCCAACCACATGACATGGAACCAAAAGCCACCTGCGGGGGCCTTCTGGTCCCTGGGCCCTGCTAGTCTGACTCTGTTTTGAGAGGCAGCCAACACCACTGGGCTGCTGAACTTAATTGCTGTAGAGAACCAAGGTCAACAAAAGCTGCCGGGGAAAAGAAGGTAGTGAAAGGAAGGTAATCGGAAGTTACCCCTATCCTGCCACTGCACCCCAGATGCAGGGTCAAGCCCTGGCGTTGCTGTTTGCAGTTTTATCTAAAGCTACTTGGGGTCAAAGGTAAGGAGAAAGTTGCAGTAATACCCAGGTATGGTTACATGGTGTGGAAGAAAACTCTCAGGGACCTTTATCTCAAAAATGTAAATTCTCGAAAACAAATACAGAGCATCAGCAATAGCTCCCTCTAAACCCTTGAGTACCCAGCTCCCATCCTGCCCGTAGAGATTTCCCAGCCTCCTTTGTCCTCCTCTTGGGTTTCAATCACAAGAGTTCCAGGCCAGACAAACCAACCTCAGCCCCGTTCAACCTCCACGTGGCTTCCGCATGTCTGCCTCACCCTTCACTCAGGCCCTTCCTCCCGGCCCCTGGGGACACCAGAGTCTCACCCACTCTGGGTCTGAGACCCCTGGCACCTTTACAAACATACACAGTGAGGAGTTTCTCTATGTTATTTTTACATTGCTTGTACACTTGTCCTATTGCAAGGCAGTAAAATCAGGACAGGCAAGGAGCAGATTTTCTACCTGGGAATGTCGCCTAGCCCAGAGTCACTGTCAACCCGTGATAGTAACTCAGTGGCTGAAAATACTTTTCCAGTGCCCCCTAAATGAGGGTACCTCTCATTTAAAATGCAGGTTCTAGCCTTTTCTGGTGGAATTCCTTTTTCTTAGAGCATGCCCCACAAAGTTGCCTTTGAGAGGTACCAGATCATCTTAACAGGTGCCGGGTTTAGAAACATCACCCAGAAGTGAACAATGCTCCACTTCTCCAGTTATCCAAGAAATATGTTCCAGTAAAGTCACTGCTGAGACAACATGTCTGAAATTCACATGAGAGGAAGCAAACCTGACAAATATGCATTTTCTGTACTCTTTATGGAGACAATGCTGAGGGAAATGCCTTGTAGCTATAGTGACCATAACACAAGCCTACTGACTAACAGTGGAACAACTACTTTTGAAAAAAAATTATCAGGTTGGAGAATCCTAGGCACAAAGTTGGTAGATGCATAGTTAGTGACCTTGAACTTGGGTCCTGTTATGGCTTGTTTCTAGGTGCTCCCGCAAAGCCTCATGTGCTCCTAGGTGGGCTTTTCAGAGGTGGCTGGATCTAAGGTGTGTGAATGTGGATTAAGGGTGTGATACTGGGATTAAGGGTGTATGATAACTAAACTGTTTTAGCAGAGTTCTGAGTGTGGATAATGGAAGCCAACCCTGGGTGTGGGTAGCACCAATAGGCTTGTATCCTGGATGGGATAAAAGTGAAAGATGGAAGGCAGGCTGCTGACTTCACTGCCTCCTGTCTGCCCTGCCATGGACTGTTTCTCCTCTGTGATGTCCCTCTGCCACACTGCCCTGCCTTGGAACCAACCGACTATGAACTGAAATCTCTACAAATTGTGAGCTAAAATAAACCTGTCCTTCCTTTAACTTGTGGATATCGGATATTCTGTCCCAACAACAAGAAAAATAACTAAGACAGGACCTTTATCCATCAATGGATAGAGAGCCTTCATACAAGATGACTAAGTGAGGCCCCAACTCACCCATGTTAATAATAACCAAGGTGCAATGAGCGTATGTGCTTATAGGACCAAGTAGCCTGATGAGAAGGAGGTTGGTCCCTCAGAGCCCCTGCCACAGAACAACCCTGGGTGGCAACAGGGGGAACGCTGTCACTCTCAATCTATCTCTATACACAAAAGCTCAGTGCAGGGGGACATGGAGCACAGACCTTGCTCCTTCCCTGAAGGATCTGTGGGTTCCCCAGAAAAGGTCTTTTCACCTCCCCACCAGCAGAAACCACTTGGAAACAGACCCACAGATTTCTTCACCTTGACTATAGATCATGGACTGGACAGCAGCCGAGCCCTGGGTCAAGGGGGAAGGTCAAGCACTTGAGAAGGACTCCTCCATGTCCCTCTGCCACACGCTGACTGTGCCACAGTAAATCAGCGTAAGTTCACTGCAGTATTCAGCGACAATGAAAAGAAGTACATTTACCACATATGAAGGTAGGTGCACCAGATAGCCAATGGCATGAGGGTTCTGAAACATAAATTGCCATGTGGAAAAAATACCAGTTACTGTTTCCTCATCATCAAGGGTTGAGTTCCTTTTTTGCCACCAGTTTTAAGGACAGAGGCATGGAAAAATGTTATCAAACAGGGGCTGACTCTCCGGCTCCCAGCTTTGCAGAAAACAAAGTATTTCAGAGTGAGGATGCATTTTCACAGCTCGCTCGAGATCAGTTAGCTTGGGTACAGATGGGAACACTGTCGGGCCAGTCTCAAACTCTTCACAGACCAAGCCCCCAGGGTGGGCAGCTGCACGACACACTTGGGAACAAGGGCCCCACATAAGCTGCGGCCAGGGAGGCTTCCAGGGCCAGGCTAGAGATCCAGAAGTGGAGTGTGGCAACAGCGGGAAGACCTGCAGGTCCCGAGGCCATCTCGTGAGAATCAACTCTGAAACCCGGCTGGCAGCTACTTCCACGCGTGGGAAACACTCTCATTTGACCGAAGGAGAAGTCCAGCCGAGAGAGGCTCTGGAACACGCAGCTGTGCCCTTGCTGGGTGTGGACGTGACACGGAGCTGCCTATTTTTGTCCCTACTGAATACAAATGTTTCTCCCTTTCTGCCCTAACTATCCCCGTGCCAAACCCCATCCTTTGGTGGTTGGTTGGGTAACAGTGGCCATCATAGCCTTAACCAGCAGCACAGTGAAATTGCCATCATACAAAATCAACCCAAGAGGCCTTGTAACAAAGATCGAGATTCCAGAAGGATCAAGAAAGAAATCTAAATCAAAGGCAGCCAGACACTGAACTCTTTAAGCAAAAACAAATTCCCCAGCCAAGCTGACAGCAGGTGTGGTCTCGGGGTGAGAAGCCTTGAGTTACACTTCCCAGGGAGACAGAGCTGTGCTCAGAGGAAAGCTGGGGTGGGGCATTTACAAATCCCAACCAACTCTTCGGGAGTGCCTTCCCCACCATCCTACCCTGCGGACCCATGGGTCCCACTCTCAAGTCTGTAGCACTCTTCCCCGGCCAGCCCTCAAGGCCCCTGGCTTTTAGCCTCTCCAAAACTGGCCTGTGAACGTTTGGGTGCTGGGAGCAGGTAGTGGGAAGGACATACATGGGCCACACAGACAGCGCTGTGCGAAGTCCAGGGAGAACACAGTACAGCTTTATTAGAATGCATTTCGAGTAATCTCTTCAACTCCAAATGGGAAAATCTCATTTTCTAAGAAGCTACTGGTCTGGAATAGAGATATCGATCTAGTTTCAAAAAAATGACTTCCTCCAGCTCCCTTAACAGCCATCTCGAAGGACTGCGCTCTGTGCAATACTTTTGCCCAGAGAAGAGAAATTGGCTGCAGCCAGAAAGCTGGCCGCGTACCGCCTCAGAGCCCAATCTTCCAGCCTTCTCCTGCTATTTCTGTTTTATCTTTAGAAAGCTGTCAAGCTCTACTGCCTGGAGACCAGGTTTCTGACCTTGGCACTGACACCTGGGCTGGACAATCCCTTGTCCTGCGTGGGTACTGTCCAGGATTTACAGCACGATCAGCGGCATCCCTGGCTCCACTCACGAAGGGCCAATAGCCTCTTCCCAGCTGTGACAAGTAAAACGTCCCCAGACGTTACCAAATCTCCCCCAGCTGAGAACACCTGTCTGGCTGGATAGTTCGATGGTAGTTATTACGGGTGAACAGGAGCGCCACGGAAGGACAGGACTGGTAGCCATCTCCACCTGTCCCTTGTAAGGGAGCCAGGCCGCAGCCCTGAGTGTTTACCTGAGCGCCTGCCAGCTCCCTCTCCAGGGCCCACCTGGCTGACGCAGCTTCTCGTTCTTCCTTCCTGGCGCGCACAAGGGCCTCCTCCAGCTGCCGCACTTCACCCTACGGGGAAACACTGGGTCAGATGCCGACTCCACCTGAGAAATGGACTCGGTAGGCTGAGATGAGTGCGAAGAGACCCACACACGTGGGTGGCTGTAGTCACAGCGTACCTGCGTGGGCCCGAGATGACACATGGCTGCCGAGCCCCTGGATGTGGGAGCCTGTGTGCAGTGCCACGTGCCAGCATCTAAACTATCTCTGGTGACTTTTAAAAATGCAAACACCCGGCCTCCCTGGAGCATCAGGAACTGCAGGCATTGGGCAGATCGGGGCACAGCAGTCCTGCGGTGCTGCGGGCAGAGGCCCAGGGGTGTCGCCTCTGTCACCACTGCACACATCTCTAACACTTCCCACCTCCAGAGTGCCAGCAAACTAGTCGTTTTGCTAAAACCTGTATAACTTCAAAAACATCAACTTTGTGCTGATAAAAGAATAGTTCTGAGTGAGAACGGGCCTGAGGGTGGTGTGAGGAAGCCTCTGCAGCACTTGGGGACCCCCAGGGCGAGTGGAAAGCCCTGTGCCCAGCTGTTTCCTGTGCTGGCCTCAGTCCCTGTCCCAAGGCTTCTCATCCACAGCCTCTTCGAAGGCCAAAGAACTGGCTTGCAGCCTACTTGAGGTTGCCTGGACCTTTCCTACTATGGTATACTAATAAACCGCTTCCCACTCTGAGACCAAGCCCAACCGGGGTCTGCAGGCCGCGGCCCGTACCTCCAGGCGAGCCTCACCTCGTACTTCCGGAGCGCTTCCTCAGTGCGGGCCTCGTGGCCTTTGCTGTCCTCCATCTGCGCCTGCAGCTCGGCCACTCTGCGCTCCAGTTCCTCAGCTCTGCCCTGCAGCTTCTCCTTCTCCTCCTCCATCGCTTTTTCCCGCATCTCAGCCCCCACCTGGCTCTGTCCTGAAGCGTTGCTCCGGCTGGCCAGGACCTCGACATTCTGTTAAAAACACGGAGTGGTGAACACGGGAACAGGACGCCAAAGGCTGGCCCCAGGCGCTGAGGCCCTGAGCGTCGCTGATGCCCAGGAGGCCCCTGCTGTTAAAAATGCAAGGCGCACCGCACTGAAGCTCGGTTGTGGAGCCGTGTTCTGTTCCAGGCACGAGGCCCTGGGTTTGATCCCCAGCACTGCAAAAGCAGTAAAAAAATAAAAATAAATAAATAAATAAATAAAGCTTTAAGAATGGAGTGTCACAGAGATATATGTGCACCCATGTTTACAGCAGCACAATTTGTAATAGCCAGATCTTGGAAACAACCCAAATGCTCATCAATGGAGGAATGGATAAAACAGATATGGTATTTTTACACAATGGAGTACTACTCAGCCATAAAGAAGAATAAACTGGAAACTTCTATAGGTAAATGGATACAACTCGAGAAAATACTCATAAGTGAAATTAACCGGACGCACATGTGTAAACATCGTATTGTCTCCCTAGCGTGAGAAACTGAAAGAGTAAATAAGATCCAAAATGTACAATAGATATGGTAAAACAGGAAGAAACTGGTCAAAAGGAAAAGAGAAACTAGGATGGGGGAATGGAGAAAAGAAAGAAGGGAAAAGAAAAAAATCATATATATATAAGATAGTTAAGATTGATATACTACTAATTTCGCTTAGTTCATTGAAAAGCAAGGTTTGTGTTAATATCGCTTGGACAATTGAATGCTGATATCTTGTACCCTGAGTAACTAATTCAAAGATAACAATACGTAATGTATTAACCATTTTTACCCTCCTATTATGTTGTTTTCAAATTTTGTTCTATTTTTTTCTCTTTAAAATAAAAAAAATAAAATAAAAAAGAACAGAGGGTCAGCAAGTGTGGTGGCGCACACCTGTGACCCCAGCACTTGTGAGGCAAGAAGATCACCAAGAGTTTGAAGCCAGCCTGGGCTACATAGTGAGTTCAAGTCCAGCCCGAAATACACAGTGAGACCCTGCCTCAAAAGAACAAAACGAAAAGAAGGAAGTGTCATTGAACACAGCCGTCCTGCTTGTCTGTGCATTGTCTGTGGCTGCCTTCAAGCCGCAGGGAGCAGAGCCAAGCAATTGTATATAGCAGAGACCTTAAGTCCTGTGGTGCGACCTGGCCTAGATTTGCTGCCTGGCTCTGTGGGACAGCTTGCCAGCCCTCGCCTGTGCCGAGAGCTTTGCCGCTCTCTGCTGTGTAACGAGTAGAGGGCAGGTGCTACTTTCATCACACCTTAAAGAGGAGGAGATGGAGGCCTGGGTGGATGAAGTAGCCTGTCCAAGACGATAAGGAACTACATCCCGGCAGAGTGAATCACAACCGGGGCTCAGCCCATGCCTCGGGCAGGGCCCCTTCCAGAAGGTCTTGATGAAGAAACAGAAATTAAAATTTGCTTAAACCCTGCTTAAATTTCACAGGGCCAACAGGCTCTAGGTACTGCTGTCTGAGAACACCTTGCGCCGCACACGATTCTCAACAGAAAAGAACAGCAAGAGCTGCAGGTAGCTCACTACGGACTCCAGACGCAGCCTTGTATTCATGTTAGCAGCTTGAAGTGATGATACTAAGAGGCCTGTCCAGAGCACACGCAGACTCCTGCCTGTCCCCGCTTTTCCCACTACCCACATGTTTATTTCTGTACCTCTGGGAAGCGCACCAGAGCCACAATGAGGTCAGCTGGCCCTGCTGCGAGAAAACCAAGGTCCTGGGTGAGTGCGATTGCTTGGGATTACTGCGTACCCAGCAGGGGGCTGCATCACAGAGATAAATACAGGGGAATGAAGTGTTGTCGAAACCTTGAAGAGGGATTTAAGCTGATCAGATTGAGGAAAGAAAAAGCCTACACTGCCCACACCTGCCCTGGATCTCCCTGGAAGAGACAAGAAAACAAACCAGCAGGTACCCCCAAGACAGGGTAGTGTAGCACAAGGACAGACATAGATATGGAGTAGGACTGAGACCAGACACAGAGCCTTACGTACACGGTCAATGGCTTCTCCACAAGGGTGCCGCAGTGGGCCAAGGGGGAAAGCACGGCCCTCCTCAGATGGCTCTGGGACCCCTGGACAGCCACACACATGAAACAAGACCTACTTCCTTACACAATACACAAAAACTAACTCAAAATGGATACCAGACTTACAGGGAAGAGGAAAACTACACCTTTTTGAAAAAGTGTAACCAGGGCCTCATGCATGCCGGGTAAGTACTCTGTGACTGACCGTATCTTTAGCCCTAAAAAACCCCCAACAGAAAACATAGTAGTCGACCCCTGGTACCCACAAGAAAAGAAAAAAAAAAAAAGAAAACATAGTAGTAAATACTGTGACCTTGGGTTAGGCAAGGTCTTCTTAGCTACACCACCAAAAGCACAAGTAAAGGAAGTAATAGATAAATTTGACTTTTTTAAATTAAAAACTTTTGTGGTACATACGGTACCATTGATGATGAAAGGAAACACCATAGAGTGAGAGAAAACATTCACAGATCATATGTCTGATAAACAATTCATACCTAAAATATATAAAGAATTCTACGACTTAAGAAGAAGAAGAAAAGGAGCCGAGCCTGGTGGCCCATGCATGTAATCCTAGTACTCTAGGAGGACAACCCAGGGGGATCCAAAGTTCAAGCCCAGCCTAAGCAACTCAGAGACCCTGTCCCAAAAAATAAAAAGGAAAGGGCCATGGGTGTAGCTTAGAGTAAAGGCCTGGGTTCAGCACTTCAATAATAATAAAAATAATCCATTTTTTAATGGGCAAAAGAGTTGAATAGACATTTTTCCAAAGAAGATATACAAAAGTCAAAGAAGCATATAAAAATACGTGGAATATCCTTAGTCAACATCATTAGTGACAATAAGGGATCTGTCCAGAGGACATGTGGAGCTCCAGCCTGTCCCCCCCCACCTCCACTATCTAGATTTTTAATTCTACACCCCTGAGAAGCCCACTAGAGCCATGCAGCTGAGTTACAACAAAATAAGCTGGCAAAACCAAAACCACAAAGAGGCACCAACTTACACCCACTTAGGACGGCTATAACTAAACAGACAGTAACCATGCTGGGGAGGATGCAGGGGAATTAAAACACTCATACATTGCTGGTGGGAATATAAAGTTGTGTAGTCACATTGGAAAATAGTTTTGGTGGTTCCTCGAAATGTTAAATAAAGATCCCTATAACCCAGCAACTTCACTCCTTGGTATGTACCTAAAAGAAATAAAAACAAACATTCACCCAAAAACTTGTAGACAAACGTTGCATAGCATCATTATTCACAGTATCCAAAAAGTGAAAACAGCCCAAATATCCATCAACAAATAAATGGTCAAATAAGATGTGGTTTGTGGTAGTCAGGGTTTGCAAGGGAATAGATTTAATACAGGACACATAGTTTAAAGGATTGTTTTATAATATTCACCCAAAGAGTTAAATGCAAGAGACTGCGGGAGATCTGTCCACACCCTAGAGACCCAAAGAATCCAGCTGAGGGCCTGGATCCCACAGCAATGTCCTGCACGAGTCCAGCTGAAGACTTAGAGCCCATGGCAGTGTCCTCCACGAGTCCAGCTGGAGGCTCAGAGCCCACGATGATGTCTCATGCAAGTCTGTATCCAGGATCTGCACTGGGAAGGCCCAAAGGTCCGTGGTGGAAGCTAGAAAGTCTGCGCCAGTGGGGTGAAGGATCTGTGCCAGCAGCTGAGGGATCTGCACTGGAGCCAGGAAGCGATGCTCAAGGTAAGGACCAGAGCTCCCCCAAAAAGAACCACAGCCATCCTCAGAGACAGTGAGGAGCCAAGTTCCTCAGATGATGAGAACAGCTGATTTCATATCAGGAAAACCAGCATGACAAGCTTCTCCAGGAGAATCAACAGCGTGCCATCTTCCCCTCCAGTTCTCTTTTCAGGCTGTTGGCAACAACCCTCATGTGGATCTTTTTTTTTTTTTTTTTTTTTTTTTGTGGGTACCAGGGGGACGACCTCAGGACCTCGCGCGCCAACAGGCGCCCGTGCCGCTGAGCGATATCACCGGCCCCTTTTTCGTATGTGGGTTCCGGGAGTCGAACTCAGGCCCTCGCACTTGCAAGGCAGGCGCTTACGCCACTGAGCCATCTCACCGGCCCCCTCATGTGGATCTTACACACCCAAAACCACACTGATTCTGTACAGCTGCGTGTTGCAAGTTAGTCATTAATTAATCCACTGCATGGGTCATATAATAGAATGTTGTTTGGCCACAGATAGGGATAAAAACACTGGTATGTGCTACAACACAGATGAACCTTGACAACATTATGCTACCTGTAAGAAACCGGTTACAAAAGATACCATAGATACTATATTGACATACAGATGCAATGTCTATGATAGTAAATCTACAGAGATGAAAAGTAGCTTAGTGGTTGGTCAGGAGATGGGGAAGGGGCAGAGAGTACTACTACTGGGTATGGGATTTCTTTGGGGTGCAATAAAAATGTTCTACCATTGACAGTGGTGACGGCTACACAACTCTGTGAACATACTAAACGCTAGATTGCATACTTTAAATAGTTGAATCGTTTGTTACATGAATCATATCTTAATATAACTGCTTTTTAGAAAGGAAACAAAAAGCAAAGAGAGACCAGGGAGACCTGGAGGTCAGAGGAGGGATGATGCAGAAAGATGATGTTTCATCCCAGTGGCCTGGCAGTTTTCCCAAGTGTTAATGAGAGTAAGAGGAGACTCGAGATATCAGCCCAAAACTCTGAATAAAGCAAAGAACACATACACGTGTGGCCAGTGAGTACTCGTCAGGAGTCCAGAAACACCAAGGACCCTGATGACCAGACCTGGTTTAACCTGGGCTCAGGCCTAACCAATACCCTGGCATGCTGGGTTCAGGCACCTGCACTGTACTTTGATATTCAGAATTCAGTGTGCGAGCCTGTGGCCCAGCGCATGGCTGGCAGGGTTACTCCGACCCCAGCTTTCACAGTGGCAGGGGCTGTTTGACTCCAGGGGGCCTGCATGCTGGTCCTTAGCATGCTTTGATTATTTGTATAGTGATAACTCTAAGTCTTTTGCAGTGAACCACATTATGTGTACACATAAATTTAACATAAGCCTCTGTTAGCAAATCTTTACAGAAACCTCTGCTAGCTTACTATTTTATATAAAAAGTCCAAGAACAAACTTCCCTTTCCTGAAACTTTACCTAATTTACCTAGAATCTTAAAAAAAAAAAAAAAAATCACCTTTGTTCAAACCAAGTATGACACACAAATTCTTCTCTCTGTCCCAGCAAAGGAAAGAAAATGGGTGCAGAGGACCCCCAAGGCCTCTTGACTCTGAAATGCTTTGGTCTATGTGTCATCTCTTCCACATCCTTAAGTCTGTGTCTCACGCCTGTGTCAAAGGCAACAGAACCACAGCAGGACCAGAGCTGGCCAGGATGTTCGCAGGCGGCAGGCCACCAGCAGGAGTGCTGCGACCCCATGAGGCGCCGGTCCCGTTTCTGTGGTGCCGTGACCGAAGACCTGCATGAAACCCAAGAGCACGCTTCCAATTCACTTCGCTGCATCGTATCATTTGTGTAACGCTTACATTTAAAAGTTTGATGCAGATTTGCTCATCAGTGTTTTACCTGTTGTTCACGCATACAGGCAGCTGTAAGGCGTCAACAAAATCAACTCCAATTCCTCTGCCACATCAGAAAGTTGGAGACACCACACTAGGTCATCACCACTAAGGCAAAAGTAGCAAATATGCTGTCTTCCATTGTTTTTCAAGATTGGACCATCACTAAGCATTGCACTAAGATCATTGTCTCACCTTTCAGGCAGCCATGGTTAAAAGGTTTGTTACTCCAGTGTGTGGGTGGTGAGAGAAAGGGGCATTTTTCGCCTTGACAGGAGGTGTTCCTGGAGGGGAATTCGCTATCAAATTATAATGTGCCTTCCCTTTGCCTCAGTAACCTTTCTTCTAGCACCGCACCTAATTGTGTGCAAAGCGGCATATAACCGCAACTAACAGCACTATAATAGCAAAAGATTGCAAAATAAATGTCAACTTTTTAAGCACCACATGAATTATATCAGTTCAGTGATATTCAGTGCAGCTGGGGGGGGGGATGAGAATGAGAGGGACAGGCACAGAACAGAACAACACACATAGCACACTTTTGTGTGTGTAAGACGTGGAAGGGAATTGAGGCTATGAAAAAAAGTCAAGACATGCTTTCAATCACAAACCATCTCATAATTTTTGAATTTTGAAGCATGGAAATACAGCATGTAATAAATATTGAAAATGACATACATTTCCTTTCAAGAGACTCACCATGCATGGGTACCTGGAGGACAACACACTCCGTGGCCACATTCTCACCTCCTCTGGCCTCTGGAAACCCTTCCCCAGCCAGATCACAGAGCCCCGGCCCCACGAGCAGCTGTACAAACAAAGCAGAGGGCAACTCTCCCGCACTGGCTCACGTAGTTCAGCAGTGCCTCTCACCGCACACAGCTGGGGAAGTGGAAATGGCCCAGACGGCCCAGGACCTGCAACTGCATGAATGGTTCTCCAACATCTCCACCAGGCACTCCCAAGGTAGGGAAGGCCTGCGTGAACTGATGAGAGAGATCCCAAGTGCTGTAAAAATTGTTTTCAAGACTCAGGTTTTACCTTGAAAAATGTCCATCTTGCTTTCAACGCCATAACATTTTTCATTCTATGCCACCTCTCTTTATATTAAGGAGACTGTATGCGTGGTGTTCTGGGAGGCTGCCACTTTCACCCTGTGACTTTGCCAAGTACCCTCCCTCCCACCCCCCTAGCACACAAACAGATCCCAGCCCGGGAAACACATGCATCAATCACCTCCAGCATGGAGTTTGCATCTTTGCATCTCAACAGTGCGGAGAACACCTCTCTGACAGTGCGGAGGAGTGAGCTGCTGCTGCCCCTCAACCTGGCCCCACAGGCCCTCCTTTCCCCACCTGTCAAAGGGGGCGTGGCTCTCATCACTGCAGTGAGCATCTGGCTGAATGAGAACACCGCTCCTCGGGGCGCCATGACTACCTTTGCTAGGCCAAAGGGGCCCTGCGGTCCTGAGGGCAGCGCTCTGTGCAGTCCGCCCACTGTGGCTCTGAGCCATCACCCCAAGCTTCAGGCCACCATCTGCACATTTCCCAGCCACAGGTCAAGCCTGCACATCTCCACATAGACCGCAGAGATCTTCTCACAGTCCCTCCACGGCAACTGCGCCACACAAAGGAGGGGACCCCATCGTACTCAGAGGTGAGGCAGGCTCTGGCAGGACTAATGCATTACAAATGTAGGCCCGTTCCCATTCAGGTTTGCTCTGGTAAACTGATGACAATGAAGAAAGAAGTTCTTCCCAAACAGGCAGACAGCAGATCTCAATGTACGAAATTCCTAAATTTCCACTGCTTTTAGCGTACTTCACTTTTAACCATATGCTCTAAAGACTGATATGAAAGAGAGAGGAACAATATATAATTGTATCTCACACACATACACACGCAGCAAAATCTCAGTCTTGGCCAGGTGCCACCGTGGAGTGCGAATGATGACTGGCTCGCAAGCATTTACATGAGTGAACGCCACACTTAGGTCACACTGGTCCCAGAAACAAGAGGAACGAGCACCCCGGGGCCACTTCTGAATGTTTCACCCAGTCACAGATCTGACACCTCAGATGGCCTCGGTCCTGATGGATAATGAGTAACCACCCTGAGGGCCTCCGCCTCATCCCCAGGCAGACACCTGGGTTTTACTAATTAACAGGCCTCTGCCACGCCAGCTGCTGTTTCCTTGTCTCCCAGTTTTGCTGAACAGTGAAAACAGCTGGGGCATGGAGGCCGGGAGGCCAGGGAGGGAAGGCTGGCCAGTCGGTTCCATCTCACTGACCACCCCCGCGTGGCAGGGTCCCCACGGAGGAGCACCCAAGTGTCCACCAAGTCGGCTCACCTGTGGTAAGCTTCCTGCCTTGTCACCATGATGGCTGTGCACATCTGCTGCCATCTGCATAGCAAGGGTCACAAATTAGGCATCCCCTCCTCCCTCCTAGTGTGTAGGAGACCATGTCCCTTGGGCCTTGTCATCAGCTCCCCGAGCTGGGCAGCAGTAAACTCTCCAGCCACAGGAATGGCACTATTTTAGCCCTAAGGAGTTCTTCTCACTCCTTGGGCAGCTCTGGGGAAGAAAAGGGAAAGGACAAGCAGGCTGCCCGGGGGCAGGTCCTCCCTCTCAGCAAGGGCCCTGCAGGGGCTTCTGGGGACACAGTCCTGCCTGGGTCACACACACTCAACCACACTTTTGCTTTAGTTTTTTAATACCACTCTTTAAAAACATTCTTACAAAACATCCCCCAGTTTCTCTGGGTCCTCTCAGTCCCCAGGCGATGAAATGACCCAAGCATTGCCTCCTATTTATAAGGCACCTTTTCCTCCCCGTGAGGGCCACAGCCTAAGCTAACCTGTGACGGGCACAGGAAGGTTCTGCTTAGAGAACCTAACATCGCCCACTGTGCTGCAGGCTTCAGGGAGCTGGGGCCTCGGAAGGGGCTGCACCCCAACACCCCCACGCACCATACTCTGCTTCCCCAAGAAGAAATGGGGGGCAGAAAAAAGCAGGGTGAGACTCCGAGTCAGATTAACTTGGTCACAGACCGACCACATGGCCTTACAAAGGGTGAGGAGCCAGCTTGCTGTCAGCACACGTCAGACAGGTCAAACAGGATTTCTGAATAAGATAAACCAACAGCTTTTCCTGGGAGTGCCAAAACCTCCCCAAAAAGAACCGCAAGCTTGATCTGGATGCCCAGGCCCTAATCAAAGCCTCTGTTCTGCACAGTTCCCCTGCCTGGAATCTTGTTATTTGTGAAAGTTGATCCTCACGCTTTCCCGCTTTGCTACCATGCATGTGATGATCGCTGGGGATCAAGCCTAAACTAGAGAAACCACACTATTTTAAAAAATTAAAATAAAAACACTTAGACCAAGAACTCTCAGTTTGATGGTTATTTCCATAGGTGCCTCTCTGCACTTTCGGACTAAAACAAATTCCATGCAGAAAACTTTTCCCTTCACCTCTCTACCTTTGTGGCTACAAGAACACTGCTGACCAGGACTGGAGAAAGCACAGGACTGAGAGAGGCTGGGCCAACGCTCCAAGCGAGCGTGGAGCCTGGGCGCTACCGTCCCAGGACTGAGACACGTGAGGGTGACCTTTATTTCCTCCTTCCAAGTGGCTGCTCCCAGGACAGAGCCGAGGCTTCCGGCTGGGATCACGGCCAGCTTCAGCTGACCAACAGGGAGAACAGCCAAGAACAGAAGTATCCCGGCGCAGGTACGGCTACCTGCTCGCTCTGAGGTTTTGTCCAAGTAACAATTCCTTTGAGTCACAATTTGGTTTTTCTTAAAAGCAAGGGTGTCATGTATGAATCCATTCATTGAACAAATTAAAAAAAAAGGAAGAAAGGAAAACAGCGCAAAGTGCCAAGGCATAGTCACTATGTAAATAGCAAACACGTCCAGCAAGGAATTTCTCCGCACACCCAGAGGCTGCAGAGCATAAACCGCAGACCTCCTTCCTAGGCGCCGTCTAGAAAGGGTGCAGCCACTCGCTGGCCTCCGTCCCCTCAGATCCACTGTCTCCCAGCCAGGCTGTGGGCTCAACCCTCTCTCAGCCCTCCTTTTCTGAAAGGAGAACAAAACGGCACCTTGTCCCTCCAAAGAGCTGGGAAAGACAGGGACAGAGTGACTATATCCAATGAAAGACTTGCACGGGACGGCTCCAGGGCACGCTCGCATCTGCTTCAGAGAGAGGAGCCCTGGGTGCTGGTCATAGGAACCCACTCCTGTCCCACCAGGACCCCCACAGTCTACAGAGATGAGGCCCCGAGCCTCATCGTGCCCTGGAGCCAGCAGGGCGGTAACGTGGACAGAGCCTGGTGGAGTGGAACTCGGTTCACATCCTGGTTCTGCCACCTGCCTGTCAACCACCCTTTCCCAAGCGCACTCTCAACTCTGAAAGGACAGTGACATCACTACCTTACAGAATCCTAGTGGACAGGTGTGATGCATGTGAAATGTGCCACACGCAGGCAAGCATTCAGTGCACACCAAAGGACCGTGGAGACCAGCTGTGAAAGCGGAGCCTGTTTCCCGCTGTGCATGATGGGAAGCGATGCCACTCTCGCTGGTACCAGTGCTCAGTGTCTGCGGGCTTCAGCACAGTGCTGTCCCAGGGGGCAGCGGCCCATCTTCGTGGCGCCCCAGCCCACCCCTCCTCTCTGAGTCTTCTATCCAGCCCCAGAACACCAAGGCCCTCACTTCACGTGCATGGAAGGCCCACTCCGTGCCAGGAGAGAAACAGCCCTCCCGGCTCGAAAAATGCTGTTTGCCACAGAATCCCCAGTGAGACAGTGACAACACCCCAAGCTATGCATCCTCGGGCTTCCCCGTCTCACAACTCTGCGAGTGGCCTAGAGGGAAGGAGCCTGGAGGCTGGCGGGGAGCCCTGTGCTGAAACCCATGACTGTGTGGCCTCGGGGGAGGCACAGCCTCTGTGAACCGCATTTCCACAACCGCCAGCGGAACAGGGAATGAATTAAGGACTGAAATACCACATGGCACCGACTGTCCACCCTCACGGAGGACACAAGCTGAATGAGGCACAGCGCCATCCCTGAAGACTTTGAAGTCCCACCGGAGATTAAAGGTGTCCCCAAGTGAAACAGAAGTCGTCACCTGCTAAAGCAAAGCTCCTGAGCACAGCGGCTTCATGTCTCGGAGGTCATGGCCGCTCCTGTGATCAGGATGACAGCGTGTGCGCAGCGGATAAGGGTTCTTTCCTCTCTCTGCCTACCGAAGTTTCCACTTCTGCAGATAGGTTAACAGACCAGGAGAGTCATTCCCTCATTCATACTCGCTCACTCCAAGTCACAGTGTGCCAGCCCTTTGGGGACACCAAATTTCTCAGGATAAAACCCTAACTGGAATTCCCAATACTCACTTCACCTCCCTGATGTATGTCTGAGAAAAGAGCAGCCATCGAGGGGCTGGAAACACACTGCTTCTCCAAACCTTCCCATTCCCCAGCTACTCTCAGCAGGAAGGCTTGTCCTTCATGCTGAACCGAGGCCTGGATTCCTACAGTGCTGAGGGGACCCCCCAAGCATGGTGTCCTTCTTCCAAGGCTTGGCCTTTTGAGCCCACCCTTAGACCACCCTACCTTACCTTAAAACTTCCCAGATGCTTCCTTCCTCACCGAGATGTAGCACCAAGTCTTCCCTCAAAGTCTAGGGCCCCTAATCAAAGCAGTACTCCCCGAGAGTCTGGCCTGTCACCACCCTGACTGCCACTTAACTAACTCCCAGCTCACGGGGCGAAGTTCCCCAGGAAGTGAAAGTCAGATCCCTCACAGATGCCTGCCTGCACGGAGAGCAAAGATGAAACATGGGGCTTGAACTAAAGGCCACCAACTAAACCAAGCTCAGCCACCCTCAACACAGGGGCCCATCAGAGCCTTCCAGGACTCCCTCCTGAGTGATGCTGCAGGAACCTGGGGACAGTCAGTCCCGCTCCTGTCCCTTCTCTGGCTGCCTCCTCTTCCCTTCTCTCCTCTTCCCTCCCACCTAGGCACCCGTGGTACTGCTCTGGCCTCTGCATACTTCTAGACGGCTCCCAAGCTCATCTCTTGCCCCAACCCCTCTCCAGGTAAGTAGGACCTTGACTTCCAAAGACACAAAAGACAGCGCCGTGCCACTCTTCCTCTCCTACACTTCTGTCCTATGGCCACCACTCCACCCATGCCAGGGCTACACCTGGGAACCAGACCAGAGGCCTGACCCCCTCCCCGGGCCAGGTGAGCACTACTGGAGGGCAGAGCTCAGGCCAGGTAGGCATAGCACCGCCCGAGCCCTCCGTCTGTGGCAGCCACACGCTAAGTGCTGCCCATGTCATTCTTCACCCCCCACCCAGGGAGGCACTGACTCCTACGATCCTTGCCTTGTAAGTGAGGAAGTGGAGGCACTGAGAGGTAAAGCGACTCATCAGGCAGTTGCTAAACTCACAAGCAAAGGAGCCAGGATGCGGCCTGACCCCGAGCCAGCAGGCTGGAAGACGGACTGCAAGCAGCACCTCGCATCTCTTCTACTAAAAATTCTTTCACCTTCCAGACACCGTACATAAAAATAAATTTTCAGCACCCTCTGTTCCTAAGTTGAATACTCACTTAGCAGATTCCTTCGTTAGGGTGCTGTTTACCTCTGCATTACTAAAAACTCCATCCTGAATGAAGTCGGCCTCACTTTGCTGCACCTCTGCCTCGAAAAGACGCCTATACCTCAGAGGAATGTGTGAATTGAAGGCCTGGCATTTTTTTTTTTTTTTTTTTTAAACAAAGGCTCCATTCTCAATGGAAAGTTTTTTACAAAGTCAATCGTCCTCTGGGAGGCGCAGGTCTTGGCAGCTGCCCCAATTGCCAAGCAAGCTGTTCCCAGGATGACTGAGCTCTCGATGACGTGGAAGGGGCACTCACTTTCCAGAAAAGCCAAGTGGGGTCCGGAGAGCACGCGCAGCCTGTTCAGTTACGCAGTGAGGTTTCCGCCATGGCAGGGCCCGATGGTCGTACGTCCAACTCACTCACTCCCTCCTCAGGTATCACCTCGTGACCTAAACAACAGTGTCCCTGCTTCCAGAGCCCCCCACGGGAACACACACCTCTCCCGCACACCTGGGAACCTGAGGGCTCCCTAGACGTCCCCTGCTTATCAGGCTGCAAGAAAACACAAGAGCATTTCTCTTTTTGCTTTCTGCTGCTGACAGCGGCTGCCTGCCAAGGGGAAGGGTGTGAAGAAAAGAATCTTACATTTGCTTCTCGAGCCTAGAGAAGCACCCCATCCTCACTCCCCAGGCCCAGGTTCCCACCACTCGCATCCTCAAAGCCAGATCCCGCAGCTCCAGCACGCACCTGGCCACCACCCCCTGTGGGACTGTCCCAGAAGGACCCAGCCAAGCCAACCCTTTCACCATGGCACCCTCAGTCAGTCAGCGTGACTCCCAGCACACACCACACGGGACCCGCACCAACAGCCCGGCCCCACAGCTTCCTCGGCTGACCTGCTCTGCCGTCCCACTCGGGATCTGACAAGTCTCCAGGTCGAGCACTGTGTCTGCTCCTTCTCAGCCACAGGCCTTCGTGGACCACCCAGAACCTTCTGCGGAAAGGACCCCAAACAAGGATTACATAATACGGATTCACCCCCGAAGAATCGGATAGAACACAAGTATTGTGGTCATATAATTCTGGAAAAAAAAATCTTATTAGAGTTCTTTCTTGGATAATCACAATCCATATTTTGTTCACATAGTAAAGGCTCTGAGAAGCCCTATAAGAAAAGCCATTTAACCTGACATGGGGAGTTCCAAAATCTGTTTCAGACCTACTCTCTGTTCCCCAGTTCCTCTGCCTCCACGACAGCCCAAGCTGCCAACATTTCCCCCTAGACGACAGCACGGCACCCAGCTGATCTCACAGCCCCCCTTCCGCCCTCTCCCACCCATTCCCCACACCCTAGGGCAGGAGGTTATTTGGAATCACAAATCAGATCAGGCCAAAATGCTTCAGCGGCTTTCCATAAAGGCGAAACAAACAGCAGAGCCCGTAACTTGGCCCACAGGCTGTGCAGGCTGCTGACCTTTCCAGCCCCACCTTACATCGCACTGCCCCTCCTCACTCACCCTGGCCCTCCACTGGATTTTTCTTTTTCCTTTATAAAGCTCCCACCCACATCGCGCTCCCTCCCTCCGGGAGGCCTGCACGCATCTGTGTGGAAGACGCAGCCTCCCCCACGCTGCCTCCTTAGCTGCTGCTCATTCTCTGATCACCCAGACTGGGTCAAACCCGAACCCTCCTCTTCCACCAGCCTTCGTCCCAGCTGCAGTTTAAAGCACCAGCTCTTTGAGGACAGAGAGCACATGTCAATTTCTGCTCACCAGGCTGAAGCGTGTCTGGACCCAGGTAAATACTTCAAAAAATAATGGTTGCACAGATGGAGCTAAAGTGTGAGTAGCTGTGGTGACGATGAAAGGACAACGCGTTGTGTCCCCGCGGTGGAGAGCTCATCCCCCTGCCACGGGCATCTCCTCTCCTGGCGGAAACTGTTAAGCTCCTCTCACAGCACGGAGAGGAGGAAAGGGAGAGCAGACAGGTGGCGGCAGCACGTGCCGAGGCACTGCGGCCTGGGGAGCGGGAAGCGTTCTGGTTGCTTCTGGTCCACCCCGTCTGTCCCCAGCCCCGAGGGCGTGGAGAACAGTATCTGTGTCCCTCTTCCTGGCATGCAGCGGGGGCCCTGGGTTAGGGATGTGCCCACTCCAGGGAGTAGCGCCTCTCCACGTGGCTGTGCTTCCTCTAGACAGGGCCACCAAGGGCCCATCCCCACGTGAGTGTGGCACAGGACCCTCGGCTGCTGCACGCACACATGCTCACTGTCGGGGTCTTGAGATTGAAGCCACCGCTGCAGACGCTGCGGGGCCTGCCCTGTGCTTGGCCAATCCTCATGGGCCCACCCTGCAGAACTACCCTGTTCCTTAATCCCACCCTGAGGTCAGCAGCTGTCCCCAGCAGTTTGCCTATTGACAACACATAACCAGCCTAGAGTTGGAAGGCTTGGGTCGCTCAAGACCTTTTCTGAGGCCTTCGGCTCTGTGGGAGCCAGCTTTAACCTTCTGAATGTCTGTGTTCTCTCTCCACTGGGAGCCAGGAGACACAGCCGGACGCCTACTCCTGGAGCGTTTGACGTGGGAGCAGCCTCAGATCCACGCCCTCCCCGCCCCCACCTCACCCACAGCCTAACTAGGCCTGTTCTTTGTTCACAAAACAAGCAGCAGTTCCGCCTGCCAAGGCAGACAAACTGCACAGGAGCAAACAAAGAGGCGTCTTGCTTAAGGTGTGCTTTCCTGCTGGATGGACGCTGTCCCTGGTGCCCTCTGTTTGAAGTCACCAGATGTGCCAGGCACTCATGGGGACCTATCAGAAGGCCCTACCCCCGGCCTTCTCTCCCCCAGCCACCCACTCCACCGAAGGTTGCGGGGTGCAAAGGCACCGGAGGTGAGCGGTCCTCCTGCGTGGGGTCTGCTCCTCTGTTCCGATTGCTGATTCCACAGAAAGTGGCTCTGACGGCCCCTCCCCCCAGCTGCCCCGCACAGAGGCCACAGAGCCATCTCGGGGCCGGGGCTGGGTCCCTAACCACCCCAGCACCGTCTCCTGGCACCTACAAACGCTGTGCCACACACCGCGCTGCCAACGTCCATGAGTGTGTCGTCTCCTTTCAGCCTCAGCACAGCTCTGTGGGCGAGGCCCTGTGGTTATCCCCAATTTACCGAGGAGGAAACTAGGGCACAAACCTGTTAAGCGAGGGGCTGCAGTGGTGCCAACAGGATTCAAGGTGAGTCGGATGCCAGCTCACGCTTTCGCCAGTGCCGTGTGACCTTGCGGTATGGAATGACACAGCACGCAGAGGGCCTCGGTAATCTTTCTACAACAGATGCAGTGTGGAGGAGAAGCCTGTATTTGACCCGAATACAAAGCACAACTCTGCCTGCTTGGTTGATAACTCTGTTGACAATTATAAGGATTCTCTAGGAAAGAGTCACACTTTGGTTTCAAGACCCTACAAAGAAAAAAAGAAGGCGACTCCAGTTTTGTTTTTATTTAACGTGTTTGTCGCCTTTGTGAACCCATCCAGTTGCACTCTGGAATTACTCTGCGAATGTTTTCCCTGAAAACATGCACTTCCCTCCTCTGCCCCTTCACTCATTTATCTCCACTCCCCAGAGTTCATGAGGCTCCATTCCCCAGTCATTCCCAGTTATCAGGTTTGCTTTGACAAGCAACACTTATCAGCACTGCTAAGACATTCTTGGCCTCTGGAAATACGCTTTCATTTTTCTTGTCGATTAGTTGCTTTATGTGCTTCCAAAGTTATGCTTTCATATGAAATAGATGCCTTCCCAATTCCCTCACCCTTCACATGGCATTAACTAAAATTACAACAGATTGAGAACACTAAAACTTTATTACGGTCGAGCTCCATCAGGGAAAGTTATGCCGGTCATAATTCAGATGGTGGAAAGCACCACCCAGGACAAGGTGGGCGAGTTCAATGTTCTTTCTTAGTGCTTACAAGCATCTCCCCCAAATAGTTCATCCAATATTTAGATGCAGAGCCTGAAAAAAGAAAGATGGAAATGCTTTGACATATCCCAGTTCCACCACCCTAGGTCAAAAGGGCAAAGTGAGGCCGCTCTTGGGGAGTCCTCACAGGTCTAAAGCCAGACGTTCGGGTTTGACAAAAAGTTGGATTTTAGGGCCGGTGAGATGGCTCAGCGGCATAAGCGCCTGCCTTGCAAGCTCGAGGGCCCGAGTTCGACTCCCGGATCCCACATACGAAAAAGGGGCCGGTGATATCGCTCAGAGGCACGGGCGCCTGCTGGTGTGCGAGGTCCTGAGGTCGACTCCCCGGTACCCACAAAAAAAAAAAAAAAGTTGGATTTTAAAGAAACAAGCCAGTAACAGGCATGAGGAATGCGTGACATAGGAGGGAGGCCTTTGCACTGACAGCTCCGAGCGCTCTGAAGGTCCGAGGACTGGCAGAGGCTGGAGTCACTGCCTCTCGTAGCTCGAGAGGAAGCTGGTGACAAACCCAGCAGCAGTGGGGCTGCTTGGTGGTAAAGCAGCCGGCTGGGAAAGCCAGGCCACAGAACGCACCCCAGCCACTGGCAGCCAGTCCTGGGCTACACAGGGCTGTGTCGGTGGTGCACAGGAAAACTTCCTGCAGAAAGGAAACACCCAGGGCCTGAGGACCACAGAGCACGGCCAGGTCACACGACTGATTCTGTACGCTACAAAGCCCCAGCAAGGATGTAAAGAAGAGTTGCCTTCGAGCAATTTCTAGTAGAGGTGCTGACAACTGTCTCCATAGCTCCCGTCATACGGGAATGGGTGATAAGGCCCTAAGAAGCAAAGAGACAGCTTTTGCACACAGAGGAGAAGAGGCACCACCGCCTGGCTTCGGAGCGTCACGCACAAACCACACAGAGGTATTCAGAGGGACAGCGAGCGTGCTGGTGTCTGACCTCACACCTAGACAGAGCCCGTTTCCAGGGAACACCCTTGGCCAGGGTCGCTGGACGAGGTGCCAGCTGTTCACGGAGCACCACTGCACGTGGCCAGAGTCCAGGAGTGAACCGAAAACACGATCCAGTTGTATGGAATGGAAAATATAACGCGCCCATTTGCAATTAGCTTAAAATGAAGAATCAAGTCCATCCAGCTCAAAAGAGAAAGAACAGAAAGTTCATAGGATTAGGTCCTTCCCTGAAATAAAGCCCATCCCTCTTCATGCTTTTACATTTTGAATTTCTATTTTAATGGCCTCGTGTAAGTTTATCAAAAGCCACTCATAAGTGAGGGGTGTTAAATGCTGCGATCAGGTGCGGGGCAGGGGGCAAAGGATGAAGACCAAGGTGGTGGCAGAAGTGATCACTCCACACCCAGGTCTCACAGGACCAGAGCAGGGACCCTGACAGGAGGAAGGGAAGAGAATTCCACGCCTTTGTATTTCCATAATGAAGAAAGCCTCCTGGCCTCCACTTGGGAATATGGCGGTTCCCAGTTCGCATCTCACCCATGATCCGGTTACAAATACTCATTGTGTGGCTGCGCCTTGAAAAGAAGAGGTGTCCGAATGAGCCTAAAGACTTAAAATTTTTGGAATGGCAGGAACACAGGCTCATAAAAATGATGGTCTTTGGGGCCTCCATCCATTGCCTTGGGGATCTAGTCTCTAAGTGACTTTCAGATTTGTGTCCCACATCATCTGGTTCGCATATCCTTCAAGGACCGTGGGGCTACAGCAGTGGCATGTGACACTATCCTCGACCACAGGAATTTAGGAGGGAAGCCTGGATCACTCAGGATTCTAGATCTTGTCTCCTTGATCTTAGCTCCAGTGTGTGGACCAACGTCATATATATAATTGGAGCCCAAGAAGTACTTACTATTTGCTATAGAAAGTTACCAAGTACCTCTTATACCCACAGCTGCTGGAGAGAATAATACAGAATTTAAGAAGATGTGGTCCCACTGAGCCCACTAAGTGGGACACGAGCAGCCTCTACACACCTGACAGCACATCTGCTTGCACGCGAGCGTGCCTCTGTGCTCCTGCTGCCAGGGAGTCGAGTTTAAGGGTCTTCCAAAGTCCTGCTGAGCTATGGACCCTCTCTCTATTCTGTACTTCGTCTGTAAAAATCAAAGAGAAGGAAACAGCAGATGTCATATATCTCTTCCAGCTTAATCAAGTAGATTTGTAATCCATTCTTTCCATCCACTGAGACCATTCTGAATCTCGGGTGTGCCGTTTAGCACTCGGGCCTTCTCTGATCATCCACAGTCTCGATATGTACAGCTTCTGTCAAGAAAAATGAGGGAACAGGACAGGACCAAGAGTCCCGCCACGCGTCGCCAGGAAATTCCTGCCGCATCTGTCTGTGACCCCAGTTTCCCGACCTGGTAACCTTGTGGAAAGGAAGGGAGCATGAGCTGAGTGCTTCTGACTGGAGTTTTGGGTGACTTCTAGGGGTCGTCTCTTTCTTTAGATCTTACTTGATTTTTTAATATTTTCAAAAGAAGGACAAGAGAATTAATATGATGGAACTTGGACACCATTAACTCCCTGGAAATTCGAAATCATGAGCTCATTATTAAAATAATTCTGGTTTGGTACATTTGTTTTCCTTGCCTTGTTAATTCCTGATGTGGCGTCAGGCTTCAGAGTCATAAATACTCACAGACTCACACAGGACGGCCAGACTGGCTCCTGTCTCCCACAAAACAGATGTGACATCATACTTCTCCAGGAGGAAGTCAAACTGGGAAACGAAACGCCCATCCCTGGCAGCTGTCCAAGTCTCGGGGACAATGATCTGCTTCTCTTTCGGTGATAAGCGAGTCCGAGGCACATAGAGATGGCAGGGTCTCAGAACCTACTTCCTCTCTCTGCTCGGGGTACCCATACCCCCAGGCTAGGACAGAAACTTGGGTATAAATCCCAAAACTGTACATCAAGTTAAGCTTTACTTCCCTTGAGGAAATGGTATTTTTCCCCCCTGTGGACAAAAGAAACCATCATCATGTTGATATTTCCTTTTTCACTCTGACCGCCAGGAACCTCGGAACCTACATATCTAATTCACCTGCTGGATCTTTGGCAATGCAGCTGGGCTTCATTTTACCTCTGTTCTCCCCCAAATTGACTCTATTTAAATTTGTTTTCCATAATCTTTCATAAATATGTTTACCACATCATATTGTCCCCCTAGTGTGAGAAATTGAAATAGTAAATAAGATCCAAAATGTACAATAGATACTGTGAAATGGGAAGAAATTGTTCAAAAGGAAAGAGAAACTGGGATGGGGGAATGGAGAAAAGGAAGGGAAAAGAAAAAAAGTGTATATATATATATATATATATATATATATATACACACACAAAAAATAGTTAAGATAGATACACTACTAATTTCTCTTAGTTCATTGAAAAGAAAGGTTTGCGTTAATATTGTTTGGACAATTGAATGCTGATATCTTGTACCCCGAGTAACTAATTTAAAGATAACAATATGCAATGCATCAACCATTGTTACCCTCCTATTATGTTGTTTTGAAATTTTGTTCTATTTTATTCTCCTTAAAATAAAAAATAAATTAAATAAATAAATAAATATGTTGACTTTACTATTTGTGCTTTGAGAGTAGCCTCAGATCAAACCTACGCAAAAATGTCAGGGCGTGGACAAAGCTTTCAGCCTGTGGCTCACAGAAAGCGCGCCTCCAAAGGAGAACCTGGCCACCCTTAATCTCCACGCTGTGCTCTTAGGTAGGGCTGGATAAAATTCTGAAATGTATGGGATGCCGCTGAGGCAGCAGACTGAGTTGGGCCCAGCTCATCTTTCGCACTTCCACCCCTGGGCTGTGGAGTGGGCGAGGTCCTGAGGGGCCTCTAGCCTCCTCCATGAAGAAGCCTGCTCGGTGCCAGGCTGGGTCCTGCCTTCACCAGCCCGACAGACCTCAGGCTCTACTTCTGATCGCGTGGAATCCTCCACGGTCATCACAGCTGAGGAGTCCAAAGTGGGAAAGCTTTACATGAAGAAAGGATGTGACTGGAACTCAGAGGATAAAGTGAGTGGAGAGAGGCAGGAGGAGCCTGGTGCCACCAGAACATGGGAGCCCGCCCGGGTGAACACTTGGGTATGGTTTATGTCTGATGCCCCCAAAGCGCCGTACATGCACAGGCAGGGCTTGTGGGAGGGGATTAAGTGGTGTGCTACAGCTGGCTTGGTGTTGGGAGCCGGGGCCTGGTCAGAAGAGCCAGGTCACTGAGGTGTGGGCTGGGAGGGAATACCCCCTCCCCGCTCATCCCTCTGCTCTCTGCTTCCCTACTGCCATGACACGCGCTAGGCCTCTGCTCGGCCTCTCTCCCGTGCCGTCCTCCCTTGGAGCCCGCTGACTATGGACTGTTAGTAACGTGAGCCAAAACAAACCTCTCCTCCTTTAACATGTTGGTGTCAGGCTTGGATCCCAGTGATGAGAAAGTGACCGACACATACTTCTGAGGACACCATATCATTGTGACCTTCCTGCTCTTTTCCAAAGTAGAGAGAGTAGGCCTTTCCTTCTCTTCGTCCAGCCTCGGGAGCACCTCCTCCCGCGCCCTCCCTACTCCACCTCTGCTGTGGGGCACGCGTTCCCCTGGGGCAGCTCCTCACCCTTGCCTTCTAAGCAGGTTTTTGTAACAGGTACCCAAGCCTGACCATGTCGACCACATCTCAAATGCACCAACACGACAAAACTTCGGCGTCAGAGGACCCCAGAGGTGTCGATCAGTGACCTCATTTGATGGAGGAGGAGCTAAGAGCAAGGCCTGAGGTCACACAGCTTTTTAACAGTCACAGAGCCATTATGAAGAATTCCCATTTTCTGTTATTTCATTTCATTTCCATTTTTCAGTATTTCAAGGACATATTGTTACCTGTGTATGAAACTCCAGGCTACAGTAGAGAAAATGCACCTACTCCTGAATCTGCCCAGGTATCCAGTTACCATAAGTGAGACTGCACACGAAGGGGTTGAGAAATGTGCTGATTTTACCTTCAGACATCCTGGGGGAAAGCACTCTTTTCATTTCCCACTAACAGTCTAATTTTCCTCACAATCTCTAGTTTTCCTCACAATCTGTTACATAGCAGTATCTCAGTCATTTTGGTTTAAAAAAGTTTCTTTGGGTCAGCGCTCTAATTCCCTAATGTCCAGGGCCAAACTTAAAGTGCGAGGAACAACTTGTAAAGCAGGAGGTCCAGCAAATACTTTAAGAGGAACAGAATGGTACAAAGGCAATTAAAAGAGACAATAGTAACGTCCTCAACAAACAGCCAAAAGACCTCTGAGAACCAAAATAAAACTGATTCTCATCTGCACCACACTCAAAAATTGACTCAAAATGGATCATAAAATTAAATGCGAGAGCTGAAAGTATTAAACTGTTAGAAAAATCATAAATCTTCATGACCTCAGATGAAGCAATAGCTTCTTAGATACGACACAAGTGAAAAAAAAAAATAGACTGGACATTGTGAAAATTAAAAAATCTCTGCATTTCAAAGGACAGCATCAAGAAAATGAAAAAACCCAAAGAATGGGAGAAAATCTTACAAATTAAATAATAAGATACTGGTATCTAGACAATAGAAAAAACTATTAAAACTATAATAAAAAGACAGCTCACTTTTAAAATAAGCGAAGAATGTGAATTGAGTTCTCAAAAGAAGATATAACAAGTGGCGAATAAGTACATGAAAAGGTACTCAATGTCATTAGTCATCAGAAAATGTAAATTAAAACCACAATAAAATACTAATTCCCTTACCCACTAAGATGGCTATGATAAAAAGGAACAAGTATTGGAAGACGTAGAGAAAGCAGAAACCTCACACATAACTGCTGGGGATGGAAAATGGTTCCGCCATTTTGGAAAGGAGTTTGAGTGCTACTCAACAGGTGAACCATGTGACCCAGCAGTTCTACTCCTAGGTGTAGCCCAAAGAAATGAAAAACACATGCCATTTAAAATCTTGTACACTTGGCATACTCTCAAACTATATCCAGAGACGAGACTCTTTTTGAGAAAGGCTATCTAAAGCTTTCTTTCTCCCCACCTAGCAGGCATACAGCGTTTGAACTCGAATAGCAACTCTATTTTATAGACCTGCACACAAGAAGTAGACAAGCCAGTGGAGATTCTCATAACAGCTTTGTAGATACAAAGCTATCCACTAATCACAACCCTAATCATCCAGTGTACCATATAAGTATCAGCCTCAACATGGGCCTTTCAAAAATATAAAATAACCCAACAAAAAGAAAATTGGAGATGTAGATTAATTGAATAACAGCCAGTAGCATTAACCAGTGACAGAAAACACCAGCCTCCAAGAATTCCTGAAAACACTTGAGAGAAAAACAGCACCTCAACCCAGTGACACTAGACCTGGCCAAATGGTCCCTCTATGTAACATTTAATGGGGGGGGGGTCCCTGTATACCTGAAAATAAGTAATTGTGCGCAAGACAAAATAAGGCAAAAAGGTTAAATAAGCTCAAGAAGAAAAAGAAAAAAATGTTCTTCGGAACTCAGCAACCATCTTGGCAAAACTTGTCTCCCGAGGAGAAGTGCACCAATTCTTCACAATAAATATGAAGATGCAAATATTCCCCTTCTTCTCACCCACCCCCCAAATATGCATGTCCACTAGAGCATCTGATCTTAGTCTTTCTGGCTGTCATGAAGTTTAAGAGATTCTGTGCTTGTCCTGAAGGAAGGCATGTTAGGGCTGGGGGCTCGGCTCAGTGGTAGAGCACTTGCCTAGCATGTGCAAGGTCCCGGGTTCAACCCCAGTACCATAAGTACATAAAGAAATAATTAAATAGTATTTTAGGTCTGCCCATTGAAAAGTTTTCCTTTACCAAGGTTGGCTTACATCAGGAAATAGTTGAACTGGGCTGGAAAAACTAGCACCAAATGAGTGGGTTATATTCCTCGAATTTCAAGCACAGGTTTAGGTCTACAGTTACTGAACCATCCACGAGAGGTTCTAGCACATTCCTTCCAGTGGAAATGTAAAATTGGGACAAAATTCAATCTCTTCCTTGGGCTCAATCGACTATTCCAAGTGCCCACTGGGGCTAACCAAATTAGGGAGCTCCAGCCCAGCCTCCCTGGTATGTCTGTAGACACCCACCTGATGTCCTCTCAAACTCAATAGTTGGACTCATTATAGGCAAAACGGGAGTCCTCATCCCACCACCACTCCAAGACTCGGACCTCCAATGCCTCCATAAATCACCCGGTCACTTAGTGTAAAACCTGGTGGTCACCTGTGCCAATGTGTTCTCACCCATCCCCACCACAATTGTGAGCAGAGACTTCGGCCAAAGGCCAAGATGGTAGAAGCGAGGCAGAGGAAGAATGGAGAGGTGTACTTGGGGGAAATCAACCAGACTCGCTGATAAGAACTGTCTACTTCTTGCAGAAGAGCCCAAGGTCTGTCTTGCTTTGCAACCCTTTTTCTCTTTCTCCCTGTTATTCCCCTCCCTCTTCCTTTCCTTTGACTGCACCCTCCCTCACCTTGCAGTGCTAACATTCCCATTTTCACAGCAAGAACAAAGTCAAGGCACCCTAAAATTCAGTTTCCTTGTTTCTGATGGGTAACCCAATAGAGGAGAGGTGGGGAAGTTGGACTGAGGCCAAGTTCTTTACCCACATGTATTAGCCAAGCCCGGGAGAGAAGAAGTTGCTGGGTTCTGCACAGTTGAGCCTGACCCTGCCAGGGAGCAGTCAGAAGGCACCTGATCCAACCAGGTCACCACCTCGGGGTGCCTGAGTCAGCCTGCCCTGGTCTGACTCACCCTTGCTTCTGATGCCAGTCCCCTGAGTCAGCTCCTCTCGAAATCCAGGATTCCGAGCCTCCTCGGCTGACTTACCTTGGCAGATCCCTTGGCTTCTCTAGAAGGTGAAGGCCAGACTACGAGGAGAGCTCAGCGAGTCTGGGATGCCAGGAGAGGAGGCGGGCAGCAGAACTCCTCTTAAACCATCACTCAGTGGGCTGCGCTGCTGCCATTAAAGGGTATGGGGACATTCCATATGTTTACCTAAAAGATCCTCTAAATACATTGTGGGAGAGGAAAATATGTGGCCAAAAGTATAATCCAAAATATGTATTTATTTTCGTTGCCTCATACATTGTCCGCTTTATTTTAAAACAAATTTTTCTATCATTTATTCTTAGAAAAGCAACTGTGACAGACAAATTCCACAAAATTGATTTTAATTGGAAAAACTTTCATTGGCAATAATATGATGCATCCCATATGCCAACCACTTACTTTTAACATGCAAGTATAACTGGATTTGTAAACCACCAAAAAGGATGCAGTCTGTTTTTTAGTATGATATAACTAAGGCTAGGTGTGACTACTTATGACTTGTTCCGTTAGTAATAATATTTCTACTTACAAAATTAAAAAAAACTTATTTGTATCCCTGAGGTTGATCTGTATTTTACTATTTTTAAAATCTCTTTCTAGCAAAATATACAATTTTTAAAGAACCTAGGCGGTATATACCAAGATAAACTAAATCCTGAGTCATAGAACAAATCTCAGCAAATGTGAAAAAAATTGAATCATGACTGTATTATCTGAGTAAAATAGAATCAAACTAAAAATCAACAAAACAAAAGAACAGGACATTTAGAAATTAAATAACACATTTCTAAGTAACCCATGAGTCAAAGAGGGTGCCTCAAGAAAATTTTTTATCTGAGTAAATATTAAATAAAATTTATAACACTAAATGTTTATATTGGAAAAGAGGAAATGTCTGGATTCAGTATCTAAACTCTAATCTGAAGAACCTGGAAAAGGAAGAGAAATCCAAAGCAAGCAGAAGGAAGGAAATAATAAAGATAAGAGCAGAAACCTGTGACAAAACACAGAAACAATGGGGGGGGTGGTCAATCAAACAAAAGGCTTATTTTTTAAAAAAAATTATCAGTAAGATTGACACACCTCTGGAAAGACTGACAAACGAAAAACATAACGTCCAAATTACCAACATGAGGAATGAAACAGGGTGTATCACTGCAGACTTAGCAGGCACCAAAAGGATAAGAAATTCTATAAGGGCCGGTGAGATAGCTTAGCGGCGTAAGCGCCTGCCTAGCAAGCGCGAGGGCCCGAGTTCGACTCCCGGAACCCACATACGAAAAAGGGCCGGTGATATCACTCAGCAGCATGGGCGCCTGCTGGCGCGCGAGGTCCTGAGTTCAACCCCTGGTACCCACAAAAAAAAAAAAAAAAAAGAAAACAAATTCTACAAATAACTACACACATCAGCTTGGTGACTCAAATGAAATGGGCCAATTTCTCAAGAAGCAAAAACTACTACAATTTATGCAATATGATATAATTTGAATAATCCCATAACGATTAAGGAAATTGAATTCACAACTTTCAAACTCCCAAAAAAGAAGTTTCCAGGTCTACGTAGTTTCACTGGATAATTCTATTAAACTTTTAAAAACCAATAAACACCAACTCCACACAATCTCTTCCAGAAAACAGAAAAGGAAGAAACACTTCTCAATTGGTTTAATGACATCAGTATTACCTGAACTCAAAATGAAATAGACAGCACCCCCAAAAAAGGACAAAGTGGAAAAAGGAAAAGAATTACAGACCAATAGCCCTCGTGAATATGGATACTAAAATCCTTAACAAGAAAGTAGCAAGTAGAACTCTGCAGTATATAAAACAATTATACAGTATGCCCAAGGGAAGTGTATTCCAAGAATGCTAGGCTGGTTGGATATTTTTAAATCAGAAGGAAAATCACATGCTCATATCAATAGACGCAGAGGGAGCGCGTGTATGTTGGCTGGACAAAGTGCTGGTCGGTGTGCTGGAAAGAGCAATAGATCAGCAACCCAAAAGCTGGACCAGGTCACCGTTCGCTCCAGGACGCTGGGGCAGGAATGAGCCGCTGGACTTGTGCAGCACTTTGCAGCTCTCAGCAGGGAGAGCCCTGCATTTCTACTCCAGAGATCAGCAAGCGTAACCCTACAGCCCACCTGAAGTGAGTTTAGACAACTCCATCACAAGTTAAGAGTCTGCCTTTGATTAGGAGGTATCCTTAGCAATCTACGCCTGTCCAGCAGCTACCTAGGACTTTTACGCCAACTGTCCGCAGCACAGCACCAGCACGCATGGCCCTGTGGCCGGCTCCACTTTGAGGAGAGCAGGGAGCACCATGTGCAGGGAGAGGGCCACCTCCAACTGAAGATCCCCTCCATGAGCAGCAGTGCTGTGGACTTCACCAGCTTAACCTTCTCAGGCTGAAGATTCAGAACTGCTCAAGAAAATAGAGGCTCTGGGTTTAAAATAACAGGAGTGCAGGAGGACAGGCAGCTTCCTCACTGACCTCATTCTGCACCAGCACCACCCGAGGCACCTGGGTCACTGGGACCCTCGCCCTCCCTCCATGGACAGCTCTGCGTACGGCCAGGCCCTGACGGGAGGCGCCTGTCCCATGAGCACTGTGAGCGCAGTCGGCCAACGGTTCCGACTGCTGGGCGCACACAGAACACTACTAGATGAACAGCGGGCATATAAATTGAGAGATGGGATTAACCTCAGAACGAGAAGTTAGCCAGGAGTGGCAGCACACAGTGTGATCCCAGCACTCTGGGAGGCTGAGACAGGAAGACTGAAAGTTCAAGCCCAGCCTGGGCAACATAGCACCTTATCCAGACCCTGCCTCAAAACAGAAAATTTAAAAAGAAAAAGAGCTGAGAATGTAGGTCAGGGCAAAGGCCCTTGGTTCAATTCCCAGTGCTGAAAAACAAACAAACAAGCAAAAAAACCAAACAAACAAAGCCAAGAAGTTACTTGTGGGCCCCATTATCTTGTTAGTTAAATGCCAAGCCTGGTTCTCACTCCTTTCTCCCAGCGTTTTGTCACGGTCAACACCAGGGGCTGCACAGGGCGGAGTAAATTATTAACCCTGGTTCTCCCCCGGGCCTGAATCAGCCGCAGGCTCAGCACCTGGTGGCCCGCCTCCGCCTGCTCCAGCAGCAGGAAGTACGGGGTACTGCTTCTGACCTGAGGGTCGCAAGGCAGACACAGGAAACCACTGCGCTGGGTCCCACGGGGCACTGCTCACGGCAGGATGGGCAGGAGGAAGGACAGAGGGCAGGGCAGGGCCTACCGTTCTGGGGTCTCAGAAACGAAGCATCAAAGGAGCCATGAGCCTCATCTCAGACAAGGTCCCGGGCTTCGAGACTCGGAAGGAAAATGCCTCGAGCAGGCACAGCGGTCCCCGGAGATCAGAGAGCAGGCAGCGTCCGAACTGCACGGCTCCTCCGGACTCAGCTCGGGCTGGACTCAAGTTTGGGGCTGTGATTATAAACCCAACTGTCTCAAAAGGCGCCCCATCTGGACTTCCCTGGACAATCCTATCGCTGATTTTCCAGAGCGATGAATGCCTTGGTTCTTACTTCAAAGACACAAAGAACATGATCTTTTCCGACCACATTCGCTGGCATCGCTGTCCTCCCTGAGCTGTCAGCTAGCCAGCTCCCTACAGCAGAGCAGCACACACATCTTCAGGATCTTGGAAAATGCAGGGATGGAAAAGACGAGGTTTTGCTATCCTTCCACACCACATCTGCCCAAGTGCTTTCAGGCCCATCTCTCGTGCCACCTCTTCTGGGCTCTGTCATTTATTTGCTTGACAACTTTATACCCCGCCTTGTTCCAAAGCCTTTGAAGCATATCCAGGCTTTTTCCTAACTGCAAGTAGACTCAAAGTTTCCCTCAGCCCAGACACAGCCAGGATTTCTTCCCTCTGGGCCACACACTTGAGAAACATGTGCAGAAATTTAACAGCTAAACCTAAAAAAAAAGGGGGGGGAAATCAAAGAAAGGTGTTGCCTGGCCCTATTCTCCCCTTCATCCGCATCCCCGAGGGAAAGGCCCATCCACGACTTTGGAATTTCCTGAGGAGAGGACCTCGCCTCTCTAGCCCCAACTCCTACTCACCGCTGCACTCAAACGATCTTACGTCATTCACTACTGTGAGAACGCGGCGATCACTCTGCAAAGCGAGCACCTTGCCCTCGATTTGTCTCTCATGAAACTGACCTAATGACGCCAGCTCAAACAAGTTCCCTCCCGCAGGGACAACCAGGGCCGAAGGGTTTTTCCACTGCGCCTGACTCTCACTTGGTCTCACACCATTTCCGGAATCCTGACGTGTGGTTAGCATAAACACATGACTTCCCCTGCAGTTCAAAGCTCACTAAACCACATCTAATCACTTCAGAGACGCCTCCTCACTACGCTAATGATTTCCACTGTGATTCATCTGCCACCAATAATATGCCTAAATGCATTTGTATCTGTCCAGGACCTCAATTAGACAAACACTCAAAAACATTTGTTGGATGAAGAAATATGCAAATACAAGTGGTATATTAATAACTGCTTAGGATAAGTCAAATGTTAGCTATCTGTTGCTGTATAGCAAATTGCCTTAAAACTTAGCAGTGTAAAATTACAACCATGTATTATTTCATGGAGTTTCTGAGGTAAGGAATCTGGGAGTGACTCAGAGGGGTGGTTCTAGCTCAGAGTTTCTGATGACATTGCTGTCAAGATGCTGACCAAGGCTTGGTCACCTGGGGGCCTGACGGGGCAGAAGGGTCTGCTTCCATGATGGCGGACTCTCTTGGCTGTTGACAGATGGCCTTGTCCCTTGCAATGTGGACCTTTTCACAGGCTGACTGAGCACCTGACAACATGGAAGTTGGGCTTCCAGAGAGAGAGATCCAAGAGAAAGCAAGGAAGAAGCCATGATGTCTCGTGACAGCAGTCATACCCTGTCGTGTCTATAACACCCTACTGGTTACATATGAAAGGTGCCACAGAGGAGCAAGAACACCAAAGTGTATATCTTTGGAAGCCACCTTAGGGCTGTCTACGATGAATGCCAAGTGAGAGCCATATGCACTCTGATTTACTTTACCGTTAAGATATTCCTGCTCCCATACCGCTTATCTAATGGATTTAGCGCTTACGGCACGCTCCATTTTCTGCTTAATGCGATAAATAATAATGTCAGATTTTTCCACCAGTAGAAATCTGTTTAATGATCTTGGCAAATCTTTGGAAAATACCCATCAGGCAAAGTTGAGAGGATCAGAGAGAGTACAACACAGATTAAGTAGGATTTCCAGCAATAAAATCAAAGCCTTTTCCCTTTCAGATGTTAAAGATTCAACTGCTTGCGGTACTGCAGCAGCTGCTGTTGTCCTTGGCTGTGTCAAACAGCCTCTCACCGCAGCTGCACTGCCGGGTCCACATCTAGAGATGCAGCCCGCCTGGGGCGCCCAGCAGGGACCCCAGCTCCTCCCTCCTGCGCGCTCCCCGCCTCCGAACGGTGTTCACGGATGGCTGGGACATGTCAGGATGCCCATCCTGTCTGGGAAGACAGACAGGAACCCTCCCAGCGCGCGTCTGCAAAGGTCTAACAGTGTTCCCGGCGTGGGCCCAGTGTAAGAAACTCATCAGGCCCAAAATAAATGCGAATGTCCCTCCGACAAATCCTCATCACCAGCACCGCACGTCTCCGTTCACCCTTGAGCCCGATCAACTCCGCTAAGCCTCAGACGCACCTGATCGTCAGGCGGCCAGGACTTAGCAGAAAGCAGAGCCCCACAAACGAAAAGGTGCCTCGTGCGAGTCCATCCCCGTCGCTTTCTCCATGGGAATGAGCAGAGAGAGGGACACAGGACGAGCGAGACCTCGGGGATCCTGGGCATCCGCCTCAGGTGGCAGCACAGACGACGCATCCGGGCGTCCACCTTACGTGTGAAGACCACAGCAGTGTGCCCTGTCTGTAACCTCACACATCCCGATTCCTTCCCTCCAAACACCTTTAATGATTTCCACTGCCTTTGGGAAGAACAGAGCCCTTCGGAAGCCCACACGGCCTGTGTGAGCGGGTCCCTGGCGGCCCTGCTTCTCCTCCCATCACGGCGCAGCCCGGCCTCGGCAGTCTCCAGCCAGCATCGAGCACAGGTCCCCAGCCCTGTGCCCAGCTGTCTCCCCTGCTGGCCCCTGCTGGGGCTGCTGTCTTTCTTTCTTTTTTTTTTTTTTTATGTGGGTACTGGGAGTCGAACTCAGGACCTCACGCTTGCCAGGCAGGCGCTTACGCCGCTGAGCCATCTCACTGCCCCTGGTTTATTTTTGAACTCCAGTAAATTCCTGTTCATCCTTTAGATCACTATCATTTTCCTCAGGAAGATTTCCTCTCTCCCCTACAAACTGCGAAGCACATATCACAACAAAACTGTACATTTATCCCTTGGCAATATCTAACTAATGTGCATCTGGCTTTATTTTTGTGCGTTTTATTTCTACAACCCATCGCAGTACCTGGTATAAATGAACAATCCATAGACATCTGCTTAACTGATTAGTAACTGTGAATGAATGAAGATTCCAAAAGCAGCATCGATGACCCATTTCCAAGGTTAGACATTGATATGGACTCTAACCTTGAGCCTGTGAGTTGCAAAAGCCGGACTTTGTCCCTCTTTGTCACAGTGGGAAGCAGGCAGGTGCTCTCCCCCACCCAGCAGGTGCACGGCCTGTGTCCAGTGAGGACAGACGTCATGTCTGTGGCTCTTCCTGAAGCCAGGACAAGGACCCGTACCTCCTTCTCCACCCAATTAAGGCTCCACACTTTCTCTTTGCACTGCATGTGCCTGTGCTGATTTTCCGGTCAGCTCCAGGTGCTCTGGGTGCCCTGTCCTCAGCCCCCATTGGCACTGCTGGAAAACACCGGCCTGTGTGACCATGCCCACAAGGCTCCGGGTGTGGTCACTGGAAACTGTCAAACATCCCGCGTCCCCTTGTGAGGAAACTTCCCACTAAATTTCTTCATCACCTTCCTCCTGCCCTGTGGTGCTAAAGCCAAAAACCCTCTCTACAAAGCAGCAGCAGCTAAATCCAGGCGCCCAGAGCCACAGCCGTAGATCCAGGAGGAAGGGCCCTCCACTCTGTCCCCTGCACCAGGACAGCCAGAGGCCCTCACCACAAATACTTTACCCTGGGAGGGCCACCCTCTGGGAACCCTAACTGTAACCTAATGATTCTTTAAAGTAAGTAAAATACATTGTAACTCATGCCCAGGTCGAGTTCTTCCTTTGTCTTGCATTGAGGCAACTGAAACTTTGCAACCACTCTAACCCTAAAGCTGAGTTTTACTAAGACAAACTGGATACAAACCCAGCAGACTTTCAGAGCCCCGAGGGCCTTGGACAGGGATGGTCCCTTTCATTCCTACCTCGGAAGTAATACTTCCGGTGTCAGATCACAAAACCGATGAGCTGTCTCCCTCCTGAATTTTATCAGCTAAAGCAGGCAGCCTGTCCTGAGCTCCCATCGCCACGGTGCCTATAATTTTGTTGTCATTTTATGTGCACATCTTTCTCCCCCACAAGGACATATGAGGTCCTTGAAGCTACAGGCCATGGCTTGCCTGCCTTTATGTTCTTAGGGACACATAAAACACGCTCCGTCACTTGATGACACATGAACTGGAGCAGCAAAGGATGAATCGCACACCCAGACGTCTCTGCAGCCCATGGCGGGTGACTCCTGGCAGCTCAGTTAAAATGTGACGGCCAGGGGTGCTCCGTCTCCGGAGACATCAGAGAGCAGCCCTCGAAGTTTTCCCACGATCTAGGGACCCTCGGGGCGGGTGGAACACTGGCGTCAGAGCCACAGAAAGGGGCGCTGGACACACTAGGCCTTGCATTTATGTACTTTTTAATCAGTACAGGAGGCAGAGAGGGATACAATTATTAAAAGAGCCATTTTGAGACGTGGAGACAAAAAAAGCTAAAGAGATCTTAGTAAGTGTGAGTCTCACCTTCTCCTGTTGCCTCCAGAAGGACCTGTGCCCTCGAGGCCCGCGAGGGTCTGTAAACAGACGTTTCCTTTCTTGGACACCTGACTGCAAACCCTAAGGCCTCTCCGGTTCTCAACAGCTGTCATCCACAGTAAGTTAATTTTTGGAAGCTAAAATGCAGAAGATATGAATTTTAACAGTTTCCCTGGCTAACCTGGCTCCCTTTGAGAAGACAGAAATGAGATTTTACACCAAATTAGCCCTGTCTGAGGGAGGTGACTGCCAATCCTGAGATTAGCACTGGTTTTCCCATGTGACCCTCTGCAGAACTCATGCTCGCTTGAGACCCTGCTTGGAGACGGGTAGGAAAGAGGGAAGGGAAACTCTACAAGCAATGCAGGAGGAAGTCATACGCTCATTTCTACAAAACGCCGCGACATCGCCAAATTACTGGGTGAAAAACACGCATACAAAATTAAATGGCGGTGTTTAAGGAGGGAGAAAGTTTCAACATTATTGAATTTAAACAAAAGTCCCAAGGGTCATAGAATATAAAACATGGGCATAATGTTAGAAAGAATTTACAGACAAGATAAAAGCACAGACTTTTACGCGCGTACTGCAACCCCAAACAGCGCTGCCATCAGGCTCTCTCGAGGCAGCGCAGCCCCTCCTGAGCCCCCACCTGTGGCTCGTTCCCCCTCACCCCTGCTTCCCAGCAGGCCAGCACCCCTTGTCCAGCTCGCACCAACACTAAGAAGGCTCTATTGGGCCCTTAATAAAAACGCAATATCCACTGTTCCCTCACTGACTCCCAGCTACAGTCTCCACCATCTCACCTTCCCCATCTTTTCCATCTTAACTTTTACATACTTTTTATTATAGAAAACTTCAAACATTTGCAAAAGTAGAAAGAAGCGTATCATAACTCTTACGTAGCCCTCACCCAGCTTAAGCACTTACCGATACGCTGGGGGCCTGCCCTCCACACCCCACTTGCTTTCCCCCAAAATGAATTATTTTAAAGCAAATTCCAGAAAGCCCATCATTTCACCCATAAATACTTCAGTATGTTTCCCTAAAAGAGGAAAACTCCTAACAACACTACTACCCCCCTCACCACTGCTATCATTTCCTAACATTGTTAACATAGAGACAGGTTTTAAATGTGCCTGGTGATTTCAGGTATTTTTCGTTTTTATAATGAGTCTATTTGAATTGAGATCCAAACATGGTCCACACATTGGATGTTGGTCCCTTTCTCTTAGATCTCTTTTAATCCATAGCCACCTTCACTCCTTTCTCCAACAAGGCCCAGCCCAGACACACATCCCCCTGTCCCACCTATGAAGCACCCTTTGTCCTCTACTCCAGATCCGGGATGTCCTGAGCCACCATGCCACCACCTGCAAACACCAAAGCCCAACTCCAATGCTGTCTTCCCCCTAAGCACCCCTCCCACACTGTCACCAGCACGGGGCAACAGGGTCTCCTGTGGCACTTTACCTGGACCTCACAGGACGACTGCTCTTCCTGCAACCAGCCTGGGTGTTACCTACCTCACCTCCATCTCCTGGAGGGGCAGATGCTATCTAATTTCTCTTTATAGGCCTCAAAGTCCTTAGTACCATACCCTGCATCTTCCTTCCTCTCTCTGCCCTCACCCACCCATTCTCTTATGTTATGGTTTGTGTCTGGATGTCCCCCCAAAGCCTCATGCAGTCATGGGGGCAGGCTTCTAGAGTTTGTGATTGATTCCTTGTCTAGTGCTGGGATTATGGGCGTGAGTGCTACACCACCCTGGGGCAGGTAGCCTGCATACAATATAAGGGAGGGAAAGAGGCTCGCTCTCTCGTTCTCCTCCCTTTCTGCTATTTGTTGATTTTGCTGTTTTCCACCGCCATGAACTGCTGCCCTCTGCCATGTGCCACCCTGCCTTGGAGCCAGCCGAGTATGGACTGAAACTGCCACAAACTGTGAGCTAAATAAACCTTTCCTTCCTTAATTTTGGGCATCAGGTATTTTGTCTCAGCAATGAGAGAAAAGTAACAAGACATCTTATGAGATATGTGTTGCCTAACTGCTTAACTGCTAAATTTTAGGCATTCTGAAAATGCCTAGTGACCCCAAAATTCTATTTCCTGACCCAAAAATATTAGTGGCTCTTTTACCTTCTTCAAAATATATGCAATTAGCCCTTCCAAGATGAATGTTGACATTATGATATTGCTCTTAATGGACAATTTATTTTCATGAGAAATGATTTTACTTCGTGAGACCCCAAAACAATCTAACGCTCAAATCCTGGGATTCTTGGGGCCTCTACGGACGTCTTTCCCTTTGTCTGTCCTTCTCCCTAATCCACAACACTTACACCATTCACTAAGCACCTAGCCCACTGGGGAAGCTAAGTGAAAAACAAGGATGGTCCCCAGCATGGCAGGAAAGATAAAAGCAAGGACAAAATTTCCAACAACACCAGGTGGGTGGAAACTAAAAATCCAAGAAGCAACCAGGTGATTTCCCTAGGGAGCTGTGTTGGACCCAAGCCTCCTCTCGGAGAAGCCTTAGACAATACTATCAGTGCTTCTCTTCTGTACAAGATGGACAGGAAGGGTGAGGGATGAGAGAGCGCTGCCGGCACCATGCATAGCTTCATCGTCACACTCCAGGGGAAAGGAACTCCATGCCCCCCATGCCACTCCCTCTGAGGCTCCAACCACTGCCACAAACTCAGGAGAAGGGGGATACTTCCCTTTCAAAACTTGAAAAAGCATAAAGGACACACAACAGAGTCAAAAGTATGTTAGGAAATAAGGCGCCAAAGTACTGACTAGTGCTTTAAAAGAAGGCCTGATAGAATCCCTTTTCCGACAGACTCACTTCTCTGTAAGAAGGCAAATAAAACCCTCATCACACCCACACCTCCACCGCCTGCAGCCAGCTCAGGTCTTCTGCTAGCAGTGCGCCAGCCTGACCGGGCAACCACGAATTCCCGTCCATCCAGCACTTTTTAAAAGGTGTTCTGGTCTCCAAAAAACTAGTACAAAGTATCTGTTTGGAATACCTGCAAGATGTTCCTAATATAATCTGACAGTTTTCACCCAGTGTTCCAGCAATTTAAACCTTCTAGTGCCCGAGCTCGGGCCAGGACGAAGTGCTCGTTAGATGACAATGATGAAAGAGCGCTTTGGAGGTGTTTGGCTCGGGTTAGCGGCAAAAGTTAGAAAAACTGCCAGAAGGAGGTTGGGCAGCCTCCTCCGACCTGTCAAGGCAATAAACTTTTTAATGCAATTCAGTTCCTTAAAGAAATGTCAGCTTTTAGTCTCAGTGGTGGACAAGTCTGTCCCCTGGGGCAGGAAAATGGCTAAATGTCAGTGAACGCATTACAGAAACACTCTTCACCGGGTTAAAAATTATGTTTCATTCCTTCTCCAAGTATTTAACAGAATACTCCTAAAATTCTATTCTCTAACACCATCATGTAATAAAGTACCAGAAAGACAGCATTTGCTTAAAGTCAGAGACCTCACACCAACATCCAGATTATCTGGCTTCTCTTTAAAGATGGAAAGATCTAGCAACATGGATCCGGCTTTTCTTCACTGGCAACTTTAAGATGCAGTGGAGAAGCAACAGCCCCAACCACGAAGGATGTGCTGTCCACCCTGCCACAGCCCCCGCCGGCCCCTCTGCGCCCCACAACACCCGCAGCGTTTCACTCAGCTATGCTCCCAGTCTGGACACACTCGAGTTGGGCATTCCTGCACTAAAAAAAAGACAAGCGACAAAAATGCCCCCTGTGCGTGAGAGGCTGAGTCCAGTGGAGGTGAGAGGCACAAGGACAGGTTACAACAGGGAGTAGGTGAACCCCGGAACAGCGAGGGTTCAGCAGAACCTTCAGGAACGCACACCTAACTGCACCAGGGGTGTCCAGGGCATGTTCCCGAGGGACACGACGTTTGGAGAAGGTTTTGCAGGATGAGAACAGGGTGGGCAGGTGGAAAGTGGGAGCCGCTCTGCATGTGCAAGGAGGGGAGAGGGCCAAAAGAATCCAGCATTTTCTAAGGGGGGATTAGGTGGGGACTTCATTACCTACCATGTCGACAACTCTGAACACGGGGGACCATGCCAGTCATTGAAGCAGAGGCCACTACGGTCCGACTGTTGGAGGGAAAGGTATTGGCAACAAAGCAACTGTGAGCTGGGGTACAGGGCCCCGCCCGCATACTCTGGGTGAGCCCTTCATGCCACTTCCTGCCTTCTCTGCCAATGACACACGTCTCAACCAACCTGATCCTTTCTCAGGGCCTGACAGACTCCAAGAATTACATGACAAGAATGTCAGGCAGGCCTTCCAAGGTTCACCGTATGATGCCCAGGTCCTCCCCGGAGCTGCGGTTCCTCATGGCAGAGGTTCTCCCACTACCATCTTCCTTCCCCACCCACGCACGTGTGATGGGCCCAGGAAGGGTTCAGCTGCCCTCTGCTCTCACTGCCCGCCATGAGCCACCCAGCATGTGTCATGTGACCTGGGCTTCGACACAGGGACCATGGGGGTGGCAGAAAGGATATGAGCCAAGGAGAACCACAGACGGGGAGGTCACTGCAAAGACCTGGTGGGGCACTAGCATGTGAAGGGCACAGCAAGGACACAGGCTGACATACAGCAAGGGAATGAGAGGCGAAACAGAGGATGCCCCTCACAGCCACAAGGATTCAGTCGGTTCTTTTTTCCCATCAAATTAAATCAGATCTCAAACAAAAGCTAAGACAGGCAAATCAATGAGAGGCTTTTCAAAAGTGTCTCAGAGTTATAATAACCCCAAGCAGACTATTTCCTACACTTGTCACTGTTAGAACAAGCAAACCCATCTCTCGCTTCTTGTCATTTGCGATTACCACATGACTGAAAACCAGTGAGCCACAGCGGGGCTTGCATGGAGAAGGCTCCCAGCACCAAGCTGTCACTGTGATTTTCACAGAGTAAACAATATCAAGAGTTCTTTCTTCAGCAATGCTAACCTATAGGTCACAGAAACTCGGAAAATTTTATGTACTGTAGCTCCCCCTCTTTCCCTAAAGATGGCCTGTTTCAAAGCATCTCCCCCTTCCGAACACTGCTCTTCTCTTCCACAGCCAACATGTGGCTCGCACCAAGACTTTGACATAATTTAGGATCTATTTATAGAAGTCAAAAATTCAATTTTGAGAAAAATTATCTTGGAAGGGTTTGAACAAGTCAGCCAAAGAGCCCACTTATGACTTCGCTGAGAAATAACCTGAATTATTGCACAATGGGCTGCGCACAGTCCAAGGGGACAGGAGGGGGGGGGTGTGCGAGGATCACTGACACCTGGGGCCAAGTCGAGCCACACCTAGGTCTCTCCCTTGGCGACACCGTCCACGGGACACAAGGCAGGCTGCGCAATCTCACCTCCTGCAGTAGCATCTAACCCGCGTCCTCACGGGTGCTTATGTTTATAGACTTAAAAAGTCACCAGAACCAGGGAGCTTATGCTTTCTCAGCAAGCTCTATTTTCGTGAGCCGATGAAACAGAGTTTCGCGCTGCGATTAAAAGGAGAGAAAGCGGCCAGCACTGGTGTGGGAGAGGCGGTCTCAGCCACACTCCGGCCCCGTCCGACACCCTCTCCTCCCCTGCCGCGGCGGACGCACCTTGGTTGCCTCTTCCACGCTCTCCCTCAGGGCCTGCAGCTCTGCGTCGTACTGCTCCTTCAGCCTGTCCATCTCCTGGTCGTGGCTGGAAACCTCTTCCTTCAGGGCTCCCTTCAGGGCAGTGAGCTCCCGCTCCCGCTTTCTCAGGAGCTCTTCCAGCTCCTCCTTGCTGATCAGCAGATCGTGAAGGTCTCGCTTTGCCTGCAAGAGCTCCTACAGAGGCGAAAGGGTGCGGGGGAGGTGAACAGTGCACTTCTCTACAGGTGGCCCCACCAGGGGTCCAGCCCGGCCACCTGCCCCGCCACACCCTCTTTCCTTGGACAACACCGCTCTAGACCACGTCTGTCTTTCCTCCTGCCCCGCTCAGCTCTCATTCCCCTGGGCGCCCCGTCTCAGCTTCTTTGAACTTCGTGTGAGGGAGAAAGGGGAAACTGAGTTAACTGCCATTGCTGTGAGGGGCCATCTGGCCTTGCAACTCACTTCATTTCCGTATGGTGCTCTGCTGTCCTTGCCATGACTCTGGGCGTGCTGCAGCTACACGGGGGCCACTCAGACCTGCTGGCCTTACCTGCTGCCTACCCTGTGCACCCCGCATGGTCAAACCCTCCACCCACACCCCAGGTCCCCAGCACAACTGTCCCCTCTCACTCGAGAGGAGCACGATGGTCACACTTTGTCCTCCTTCACTGCTAAGAATGCCCGAGGAAAATCTACAGGTTCCGCTGCAAATCCCATCACCTCCACCAAGTGCCCGGCCTAAGGCTTGGCTTCCTGGCACAGCAGCGTCTTCATCCCAGGCCCTGGGTGCAGCTCCAGCTCAGGGGTCGCCCTCCCTGGGTGTTTCCCCCATCTCCGCTCTCCTCGGCACGCCACGCCTGCCCCCAGCCAAGCCCCTTCCCAGAGAAGCAAGGGCCCCACCAGCCTGCCCTGAGTTGACGCCACCAGCTGTCTTCTTGCCATTTTGTCCTTTCCCATTGCCTTGAACCTTGGCTCCCAACAAGCCCTGCCACCAGAGCATCTGAAAGTATCATTTCTGCTTGCAGCCTCATGACCACCTTCAGCGCAGCATCAAAGCCACCTGCTCACTCCTTACTCTCCTCTTACGCACTGTCAGACCGCACCGTATTGAAACAGCCCCTCCCAGGTCCTGGCGAGCACCTCATTTCCACTTCCGGTGGCCTTTCCCCCTCTGTGATCCTCCCTGCCCTTCACTTCAAGATTCTCCTCTGCTTGCAGTCCAAAGGCGACACACTCTCCTGCCTCCTTCCCCGGGGCCATGTTTTCTGTGAGGATCTTTTCTGGCTTTTCTCTCCCTCTTTCAAAACCTCAGATGATCCCCAAGAATGCAACTTTGCATTCTCTCTTCTCTTCCAGCAAGCTCATCCACGTTTTTTCCAAACTATTAATTCTACAAAAACGACTCCGAATCCTTGACCTGCAACCCTTCTTGGAGTTCACTCCTGCACCAACACAACGGGGACTGCCAGACACATGCGCCTGGGCATTCCCTGGCCCCCAGGTCCGGGAGGGCTGCAGTTGTAGGTGAATTCACCCCATTCCTTCCCTCCACTTCCTGTTTCCATTATTTCTGTGACTGTCCCTCCTGCTTCCTAGACCGCCAACTCAGGAGCTTGGCAACAACTTTGACTTTCGTTTCTCGTCCTGGCTCCTCACAACTGGAGTTATTTCTGTAACATGTTAAATGCTTCCTCTCCTCTCACCTCCTTGGGCTAGGCCCACATCACCTCCTACATAAATGCTTTGCAGGAGGCACACACCTGCCCCCAAATCTAGTCTCTCACCTGCAGCCACCACGCACGACAACATCCACAGACATCCTGCAGAATGACCTTCCCCTCAGCCCCTTCCCGCTCCACCTTGTGGGAAATCTCTGAAGACCCACATCCAATATGATCTTCTCCAAGAAGCCTTCCCTAAGGCCCCTCCCAAACACCTCTTACTTCTACTCTTTCTTGGATACTATTGACTGTTTCCCTTGCATTCCATGTTTTGTGATCGGTTTTTTCTGATCTCCCTTCCTATGCTGTCAGCTCCTTGAAAGACAGATATAGATCTGATTTCTCGTATTTTTGATGCAAGAATCACGGTATTGGAGCATTTGTCTGTTCTGGGAATGAGGTAACGTGTGCAGCACAGCCTGGGTCTGACACGTCAGAATTCTGGGCCCAGTCCATCCCCCAGTGTGGCTCTGAGTAAGAACATATCCAGTTCTCAGCGACCCAAGAGATGGAGGGAGGGGGCAGAGAAGGAGGGGAAGAGGAGGAGAAGTAAAAAGAGTGAAGATGTGTTATGTACCTGTACCGACTAATCACGACGAGTTGTAATCATTATGTACTGCAAACATGGAATAATTAAAACGAAATAATTTAAAAGATGAACACATCCTGTTCTCTTGGGGCCTGCAAGATGACAAGCTGCTCTCCACTCGTGATATGTGTCCCTGCTGAGAGTACAAAAGCATTTCGGGGGCTGGTGAGATGGCTCAGTGGCGGTAAGCGCCTGCCTGGCAAGCGCAAGGGCCCGAGTTCGACTCCAGAACCCACATACGAAAAAAGGGCCAGTGATATCGCTCAGCAGCACGGGCGCCTGGTGGCGTGTGAGGTCCTGAGGTCGCCCCCCCCCCGTACCCACAAAAAAAAAAAAAAAGCATTTCGGTCCACCTGAACATGACTGACAGTGAAATCTCTCCATGCTGTCTAGGAAATGTGGCTCCAGTGAACCGGGCAATCCCAAGACGGAGCCCACAGCACAGAGGCTAAGGCTCGGTCGTCAGGAACCCGCCCAGCAAATGCTGGTGAGCTCGGATGAACTGTGCAGACCCAACTAGGCGGCTAGGGGAGCTCTAGCTCTTCCATACCGAGGTGCTGATGTGCGTCAGCGGGGATGTCCAGCTGTCTGTTGCTGCCTGGTGAGGACAGAGCACCCCCCATCGCCGTCCCCACTGGCCACCCCTCTGGGACTTCCCAGAGCTCTCGCCAGCTTCAGAGCAGCTCTAGGATGCTGACCTTATTTCCTGCTCTTACTCTCACGCATTTCTCAATTGTTTGGGTGATAAAGTAGTTCCTCTCCCCACGCTTATCTTTTCCAGGACATATCTGTGTTTTGTGTTGCCATAGCGGAGGTTTTTCCGGCCCATCCTGCACTGCAGGCTCTTATCAGCCACTAGCGCTGTTGCCTAAGTGGACCGCGCCGCACAAATCCAATCAGATTACACCTCCCGTATCACAGGAGTGCTTGAGGCTTTCCAGAGCAGAGACAAAAGGCACAGCAGGTTTCAAACACCTCACTCCGAGACCTCGGGGCTTAATTATATCAAGTCAAAGAAGGAAAGAAAAATACATCAACTTCACAGTGTACACAAACATCCACGGGACACACACATGCCTCTTTGTAGACTCCAATCAAAGAAAACAAAGGAAAACTTCAGCTCTTTAGAATCAGTTCCTCCCGAACCTTGATGTCCTCAGTTCCACATGTGACAAGCAGCCAAGAGATTAAAAAAACCTAACGTGCACGCAGGTGTGTTTCGGAGGGGGCTGGAAAAGTCAGCTGTGTCTGGTACTCGCTGCATGAGAAGAGAGATGCCACACATTTCCAAAGATTCAAAGAGATCACTCTTCCAGGAGATGAATATTACGTCGGAGCCCTGAGACGCTAACCTGCCCAGGATCCCACAGCTCATACACAGGCGAGCCACCGTGGTGACGAGATCGGGTCCCAACTCCCTTGTCTTCACCACGCATCCACCCCCACCCAACCCAGAGCAGCACACTCCGAAGGCGGAGAGCGAACAAAGGCCCAGGGTTTGTCAGGTGTAAACAGAGCAGAGCTTGGTTTGGCTGGACGTCGTGTGGGGCGTCCACCTCTGTAAACCAAAGTGAAGACATGTGACCAGAATCCAAAAAGCCAAGAAGGAAGGGAGGGAAGCAGCCGTGCTAGCAGCAGTCCTAAGAGGCAGGCACCTGTATTCCCAACACCATCTGTTACCAGGTCCTCCACCTCAAAACAGGGGAGCGTGGGCCAGACCCTCTTGTCCCCAAAGTCCTACAGGGACCTGCCTCTGTCCCAGCTCATGAAGAGTGAATGACAGGTTTGGTCCCACAGTGGTGCCTGACAGAGAATCCTGTAATCTTTTCCTTGAGAACACACTACAGTGGTCGAGGACCATGGCCTTTCTGGTTGCTTCTCATTAGGATTTGCAAGATGTTCAGTAATATCACACCAGGTGTACTTTATAGCTATCTTAAAGGCCTCATTTCTTTTTGGGTTTGTTGGCTTGTTTTTTGAGACAGGGTCTCGCTATGTAGTTCAGGCTGGCCTAGAACTCACTATATACCACAGGCTGGCCTCGAACTTGAAGCGATCCTCCTGCCTCAGCCTCCCAAGCACTGGAATTACAGGCATGCACCACCACACCCAGCCTCTTTTTTCAAAAACTACTTATTTTCTTAGTGTTATTTTACAGATTCCACATAGATGTTTTTTATCAAAATGTGAACTATTAAAGGAGATTTCTGGGCTGGAGAGCTCTGTGGTAGAGCACATAATTAGCTTCTGTGAGGCTCTGAGAACAATCCCTGGCACCATAACAGAAATTTGTGAGCGCTCTGGCCCACCAGGCAGCCTGCCACAGAGAGTATGGGGCCTGCAACCTTTTCTGACATCCAAAAGCTTAAAGTTCATTGTGTTTAAGAGTTTGTTCTAAGCCAAAGGCCATGGAAAGCTTGGCCACAACTACAACCTGTTATCACATTCCCCTGGGCTAGTTTTTATTAAGATACAAACGCATTGAAAGTGACAAGGAGAAGGCATCATGACTTCAATGTTGCTGACAAGTCAGAGGGAGCAGGCAGAAGCAGTGAGGAGGATTCCCTCTCCTTCCCGCGGGGAGGAAATCACACGGGCCTCCGGAGCTATCCACGCTCCAGCCCTAAACCCTCCTGCAAAGAGGCAGCAGCAGATGACTTAGCTCCTGTCAGGAAAGGGACAAGCGACCTGGACTCCAGGAGCATGCTGAAGGATAGATGCACCCCATATCCCAGGCAGGCCTCTTCTTAGCATCCCCGAGTGGAACACACATCGCCAACACAGAGACACACACCCTTACCCGGCGCACCGAGGTAAAACCAACCGCCCACTGCACTCACCGGATTGTGTTCGGTGGGAAGCGTCAGGATGCTGTGTTTGGACTTGAACTACACGGTTTGTTTTAGAATCATTCCTTTTTGAAGGGATGACTTTGTGGGGGGGGGTACCGGCAGGCGCCCGTGCCGCTGAGCAACATCACCGGCCCTTTCTTCGTATGTGGGTTCCGGGAGTCGAACTCAGGGCCTCGCGCTTGCCGGGCAGGTGCTTATGCCGCTGAGCCATCTCACTGGCCCGGATGACTTTTTAAGGTAATTTAAATACTGAAAATTATTCACCTGCTACAGCGTTTAGCACTTTCCCAGGCGTGAAATGGGGGAAGACACAAAGATGAAATGCTCTTGAATCAGCTGGTGAGAAGAAAGAGATAAATACCGAAATAGAATACAGTGAAGTGCACTAAAATGGAGAATCTTACCCAAAGGGCAGCTGACAGTTTTAGGTTTAGGTGATTAAGGAATATCAGCAACTCAGAAGAATTCCCAGGAGTTAAGATAACATTTTTCCTTTCAGGTCTAATGAAGTGTCCACTCATAGATCAGAGAATATGACAAAATCTTATCTTCCATTTTAATTTCTTTGTGAAGCTATACATACTGAAAGCCAGAAACCCTTCAGGACATCATTTCTGGGACTGTATCCTTAGGAAATGTTTTTACATGTAAAGACAGGTGTAAAAAATGCTCACCACAGGATTTGTTCATAATTGCAAAATAAGAAAAATATAGGATAATAACTAGGCAGATTGTGGTCTATCATCTTAAAAATTAACTGTGAAGGCTGTATAAATAAGGAAAATGTTTCCCACATGTTAACTTTGAGAAGCAGGTACCAAAAGTGTGGCGACACTCTGGCTGTCCCTATATAATATAAAGATGGGTGGATGAAACCTGCCAATGGATAAGGAGGCAAATGGAAAACGCTGCCAAAAGTAATTCCTTAGATATTAAGAAAATGTATGTATGTGCCTTGTTTCAAAATTTCATTTTATGTTGTTACAACATTTCACAGATAAAAACACCTATTTTCAAAGCCCCATTCTAACATACTTTGCCCTTGTAGAGCCGTGAGAGGTGCCATCATATCACAAATATCACAAATGGGGTGGGGTTTAATATCTGATAAAGAGAAACACCCGGCGGGGGAAGGTCTGACTAGGGACCAGAAGATGGTTCTGCAGAGGAAGAGAAAAAGCCCATGTGAAACGCAAGCATGGTGGCCGCAGCTCTCCTGTCAGCCCCTGCCAGGTCACAGGGACAAAAAAGACTGAGTTCTGCCCAGGAGGAACTAAAATCCTTCCTGGGAAATTATTTCAAAAATAACCCAGAAAGAGGAAAGAAAACAGGTGATGACTGAGAGTTAAAGAAGAAATTCCTGGAACTTATGAGACAGACTTTTAACCCCAAGAAAGGGACAAAGAAAACACCTAAGCCCTAAGGGAAAAGCAGTAGAACATTAAATACTAACAAGAAGTCTTTAAATTTTTACTTTTTTTGTGGGGAAGGGGGAGGAATCTTTGCCCTAAATTATGTATCATTTATTTTTGGGTTGTTTTTATACCAAAGCTTATAAAGAAACATACTTCAATACTATGCCAAAATGATAATGTTATAGCAATATTAAATATTGGGATGGATGTAGAGATAAAAGATCTAGATTTTTCTCACCCATAGGTAGATAGATAGAGATAGATAGATAGATAGATAGATAGATAGATAGATAGATAGATAATAGATAGATAATAGATTGATGTTTGGGGGTTGTTTTTGTTTTTTTTTGATTTTTTGAGACAGGGTCTCGCTATGTAGTTCAGGCTGGCCTTGAACTCACTATGTCACCCAGGCTGGCCTTAAACTCATGTCAATCCTCCTGCCTCAGCTTCCCAAATGCTGGGATTATAGGTGTGCACCACCACACCTGGCCTGACCCTCAGTTATATTTATTCCCAACAAAAATGTAGATGTTCAAAATTAACATTTTTGTTCTCCAATCATTTCATATCTTATACCTCAGCAGGCTGGTAATTGACTCAGGGAAGAGAAGACAAGGGTCTTTGACAAACGCCATAATAATTATCAAATGCTAAGTGGGGTGGAAAGAGCAAATCTTACCCAGTGACTCACACATTTAAAAGAGAAATATTCAATGTCTCTTCTGAGCAGAAGGCAGATGGGCACCCTGAGTACACAGCAACTAGATTTACTCTTTCATTCATTCCCCCCTCATTATGGATCCATCCAATCATCCGCCACATATGTGCCTACCACCACATACCCCAGGCACTGTGGTAGCCATGGCAAATACAGTGCTGAGCATCATGGAGCATACAGTCTCGTAGGGCCTTAAAAAGTAAAAACTTTGGGCCGGTGAGATGGCTCAGCGGCTTAAGTGCCTGCCCGGCAAGCGCGAGGGCCCGAGTTCGACTCCCGGAACCCACATACGAAAAAGGGGCTGGTGATATCACTCAGCGGCACGGGCACCTGCTGGCATGTGAGGTCCTGAGGTCGACCCCCCGGTACCCACAAAAAAAATAAATAAATAAAAATAAAAATAAAAACTTTAAGCATTAATAAAATCCTAATATTTTTCCATAAATGCCATATTTATATTCTTGTCCAAAGTTTAACCTCAATTTATCAGTGTTTAGATTTAATTTCCAATTCTCTAAAGATACAGGGGATAGTGGAACAAGTTAATGGGCACCATAAGGAAACAATCAGACAAGTCTAGAAGGTGGGGCACAGCTCTGGCTTCTCAGAAGGTCAGCAGGATGAGACAGAGGCAAGGAGTTGAGGATGGGGCAGGAGGAGCTACGAAGATAAATGAAACCTGAGGCGCATAACAAGGGAAGCAGTTGTGATTCCTGATTGGATCCTGGCTTAGGGTAAGAAAACACAACTATAAAATATCCCTGGGAGACAATTAGGAAATTTTGAATAAGGACTGATTATTAGAAGTATTATTACAGGACATATAATGAAAATCATTAATTTTTTAGGTATAAAAATGTTCTTGTGGGCCAGTGAGATGGCTCAGCAGCGTAAGCGCCTGCCTGGCAAGCGCGAGGGCCCGAGTTCGACTCCCGGATCCCACATACGAGAAAAGGGGCCGGTGATATTGCTCAGTGGCACGGGTGCCTGCTGGTGTGCGAGGTCCTGAGGTCGAACCCCCGGTACCCACAAAAAAAAAAAAAAAATGTTCTTGTAACTACATAAGAAAATTCCTTCATTTTTTTAAAGATGTGTGCTGAAAATTTTGGGATTGAGATATGGCGTTGTCTGTAATTTGCTTTGAAATGGTTCAGTAAACTAACATAGGAAATAGAAGGATGAACAGATAAATAAATGGAGTTACTATGACAAAATAGTGACAACTGTCGGATCTGTGTTGGGGATCTATGGGTGTCGATGTACCATTCTTTCTGTGTTTCTCTGTGGCTGAAAGTTTTCCTAAGACAATGTCTACAAACAATAAGCTATGATGTTCTCACTGCTTCTAACCTCTCCGCCCCGTCCTCTCCAGAGATGGAGCCAGCCCCCAGCCCCCAGCCCCCAGCCCCTCACCTCAATCAGAGCCGCCTTCTCCCCGTCCTCTGACCGCTTGGCGCTGTCCAGTTCGTCGTGCATGTCTGAGAGCTGGTCCTGCAGATCCCTGATCTCGGTCTGGTGGTGTTCCCGCTCCATCTTCACCTGGAAAAGCCTGGCAGGAGAGGCAGCCACCTTCAGGGACCCGCAGAGGGAGCCCCCAGCTTCCATCCCACACTGACCCAGGACTCGCCAGCCTGCAAGGGCCTCTGGTAAGAGCTAATCCTTCCAAGACGTCAGATGAGAGCTCAAACCAGCGAAATGGGAAAGGCTGTGAGGACACTTTCTCCCCAAAAGGAAAACACAGGAACGATGAGAAAATCACACACACACACACACACACACACACACCAATTGTTGGTATTTTTCCATCAAAATCACCACACTTTCCACTACCCTGGCACTATACTCTAGACCAAGAGAATCAGCAAATTATGGCCCATGGGCCGATGCAGCTCAGACACGTTTTCTGTATACGCGGTGCTGGGGAGCCATGCTCAATGCTCGTTCACGTGTGCGCTGCCGTGACTTCGTCTGTGACACACTGGCAAGGCTGAGTGGCTGCGACCGACTGTGCTGCAAAAATGATCTGACGAGGAAAAGTTTGCCAACCTCTGATCCAAACCACACTTGAAACACCTGTACCTTTTTAGTTTGAAAGTTCTTTCCTATACCCTCGATTTTCTGATTTCTTTTCTTACTAACTTATTTTCTGAATTTAACCCCTACGAAGTTTTTATTTTATTTGTACATGTCTGTAGTTCATGTAGTTTGCAATTGTCTGAGGGAATGGATACAAGTACATATTAAAGCTTGTTTCTTTCTTTTTTTTTTTTTAATCCCTTCCCATTTCCTCCCTCTCCCTCCTCCTCTAGTTCCTCTATCCCATTTTTTATTCTTGTTGATGTTATTTGTCTTATCTCATGTTATGGCCTATAATGTTTTGTTTTGTTTTTGGTATCGGGAATCGAACTCATGACCTCGCACTTGCCAGGCAGGCACTGTGCTGCTGAGCTATATCCCCGGCCCGTATAATGTTTACATTAATTGGGGTTATTAGGTTCCTGTACATGACACATCTTTATTCTACTATTTCCCCTTCCCCTCCTCCTCACCCCTCGCCCTCATTCCCCTGGACCACTTCCTTATTTTCTATAAATGTTTTAAAAGCAAAAACTCCACCATCGCAATCACAAGGGCTGCTAAATTTTTGTTACATAATGTCCTAGTCTTTCTGAATTTCTCCCTCAAATCCACTCCAGCTTGGCCTTCCACTAAACGCTCCTGTCACATCCACAGGGCTTCACAGCACTGTGCGTTTTCAGACCTTGGTTTTACATCCTCTGCCAGAGATTTTAACATAATGCAATGGCAGGCAGCTTGGACTGGACTTTCCTTCTCTGTTGACTGAGACAAGCACCATCCAGGATAAAACGCACAAGCTGGGAGACCAGAGGGCACATGACACACGCTCGTTGGAGATGGAGCTGAGGCTCCTGGCATCTGCCCTTAGATGCCTCCTCTCCGTGTCCCCACTTCTTACCCACCTTCCATGAAACCCACTTGTAAGGGGTGACACTTTACAAGGCTATGAAGAATTTTAATAACAATCAGCCTTCCCATACATACACCTGCCTGCAGATGTCACCCATTTCACAGTTTCACAGGGAAGAGAGGGAAAGGAAGGGAACGCAGTCTCAGTAAACATCTGGGGGGCTGGGTCACCAGGACAAAGGATCTGGCTGCCTGCGATGTGAGGACCCAGGCAGGGCAGGGCTGGGGCACTCACTCCTCCAGGCTCTTCCGGAGCTCAGCTTCGCTCTCCTCCAGGTGCCGCTGCAGCGCGGCGCTGTCCTCCACCCGCCGGTCCAGCTGGCTCCGAAGCTCTTCCAAGTCAGCTCTCAGGCGCTGTCTCTCTTCTTGGATGTTCTGCTGGTTCTAACAGGAATCAGTGTGATTTTAAAGTCCCTCCACTGCACATTAACATGACTCCATAGACGCCCACTTCTAAACATCAAGGAAGTCCTTTCTGCTTCACTTACTGTATTAAATGACTTAATCAAATTATATACCTAAGGCATAAGAGTACGTAACTAGAAAGAATATTAAATATTTATATTTAATGAATTGTAGTATTTCCAAAAAACATAGTTAAACTATTGTATTACTTATTTCACAGGTTTTATATATGAGGTATTATCCTGTTATGGCTTATATCTAGATGCAACCCCCCCAAAGCCTCATGCGCTCGTAGGTGGTATTTTCAAGAGGTGGCTGGACATGGGTGTGTGATACTGGGTTATGGGTGCATGAAAACCAGATTAGTCTACTGATTTGTTTAGCATAATTCTAAGTGTGGATGATGGGAAGCCTCACCTGGATATTGGGTGGCACCACCCAATAGGCGTGTAGCCTAGATGGGAAAAAAGGGAAAGGGAGACTCACTGCTGGCTGTTTCCTGTCTGCTCTGCCATGGACTGTTTCTCCTCTGCAGTGCACCCCTGCCATGCTGCCCTGCCTTGGAGCCAGCAGACTATGGATTGAAAGCTCTACAAACTGTGAGCTAAAATAAATCTTTCCTCCTTCAACTTGTGGGTGTCAGATATTTTGTGCCAGGAAAAAGAAAGTAACTAAGACAGACTTAAATATATGTGAATGTTTAAATTTTTAAAAAACTTATTACAGTAAAAAACACATTGCTATCAACCCCCTCAGAATACTACTCCTACTTTGAACATACTTATCCCATGGTTCTGACCACTTTCTGGAGCTGTTCCAGAAGTCCTCTTTTGTGGGTGTCTTTACAAGATGTGATAAAAAATACAGTGACTCTGCTGCTGAGTACCAGCCAACAGAAAGGTACACTCAGAAATACACCATAGTGTGTCTTGTGACCTGGCACCGTGCAACTTCTGGCTTTTCCCCAAAGTCAAAATGATCATGAAAGGTAAACGTTTTGAATCAGTTCAGGACATCGAGAGAGCCATGACAAGGCAAACAATTTCTCTGTCCAAGCAAACAATTTCTCTATGCTTTAGTTACTTAAAAAAAAAAAAAAATTCTTTGGATAGCAGCAGCCAAGTACATAGGAATTTACTCAGTGATGAAAGGAATGTTTCCTTTGGGGGGAAAAAAAAAAAGTGGCTTTCACTTCATCTGGGCATCCCAATGTGCTTAAAATATTATCTACCAAGACTGAAATAGAGAAAATAAGAGGAAAATCACATACCTTGACCTCTAGTTGAAGCTGCTGCTGAAGCTCAGCCACTTCTGACGTCAACTTGTTTTTCTGTTCCAACAGATCTTTGACTTCAGGCGAGGAGCTAGTAGTCTGGAAATAAATGCAAAGATATGCTAATTTAAACACCCATGATGCTTTATTTCAATTCTCTTCCCCCAAATATAATCACAGCAGTAATAGGTAAGGCATAACACCATCTTAAGACTCAATTCAAGTATCAACTCCTACAGAACTTTCTCTGAATTCACAGACAGCTGGCCCCCTGGGGACTTTATTTTACATCGTTTACCATAGTCACAGGGATTATTTCATCAGACTTCTCAACATCACTCCAATATATGACTAAAATTTGGATAGGTGATATATTTGTTGGAAGTCCTTTAAGTATTCTGTAGAGTAGTATAAATATTAAGGTATTAAATTTAGTAGAAGCAAAGCTTAATAGTTTTACATAATAAAGTCTAGATTCCAGTCCATAGAAATCACTGACTAAGAAAGAAATTGGCAACAACATCGTTTTGTAGGTAAACTGGAAAGAAACATTCACTGCCACTTTCTTCTTCAGTGGCAGAGTGGTTTAGCTTCAGTGTTTCTTAGGAGTAGTTTGAGAATTACTACCTTAGATTATGCACTCTGAGGGTGGAGCCATGTTTCATTCATCTTCATATCTACAGAACCCAACACTTCTCCTACACTCAATAAAAATCTCAGTTAATGATTTCTGGAATTCTAGCCCCAGTCATAGAGTACCTGACCTCACATTTACTCTCCCAGCAAAAACTATGAAAGCTAGACAAATACATAAGATAATTGCAGGCACGGAAAGCCAAATAAGTTAGGACTATAATCTTTAAAAAGGGAAGAGGCCATGCTACATCTCCCCTGGGCTCTCCCTGACCACATCTCCAAACCAGAGTACAGTAAAGGTTAAAAACCCCAAACAACATTATTTGGAAATTACAAATTAAAACAATAAGACATCAGTATACCCTGATCAGAATACCCAAAACCCAAAGTACTGAAAACACCAACCTACGGCAAGGATATAGAACAACAGGACACTATTTCACTGCTGGTAGAAATGAAAATGGTGCAGCCGCTTTGGAAGTCTGGTCACTTCTTACAGACCTAAGCATGTTCCTACCATAGGTCCTGGCAATTACATTCCTCGGCATTTACCCAAACGCGGTGAGAATGGCCATTCACACAAAAACCTGTGCATGAATGTTTACAGAACCTTTGTTCTCAACTGACAACAGCCGAAAGCAACCATGATGTCTTAGTAGGTTAATGGATAAACTGTGCTATGTCAAGCAATATTACTCAACACTAAAAACGAATGCGCTATCACGCCATTAAAAGGAACAAGAGAAATGCATATTATTAAATGAAAGCAATGTGAAAAGGCTACATACTGTATGATTCCAAATTTATGACAGTCTGGAAAAGGTAAAACTATACCCAGTTAAAAGATTCCTGGTTGTTACGGAATGAGAAAGAAGAAGGAGAAACAGGCAGAACATAAAGGACTTTTAAGGCTGCAAAATTACTCTGCATGATACTGTAACAGTGGATACATGTCATCATTCATGGATCCAAACCAAAAGAAAATACAATACCAAGAGCAAACCCTACGTAAAGGATGAGCTTCGGGCCATTAGGATGGATCAGCGCAGGCCCACTGATTATAACAAATGTACCGTTCCAGGGGAGGCCACATGGGGGGACAGGGGAATCTGTACTTTCCATTCAATTCTGTGAACCTAAAGCTCCTCTGACAAAAAAAAAAAAAAAAAAAAAAAAAAACTCCATTAATTTAAGAGGGGAAAATATCCCAGTGGAAAGAGGCAGCTCGCTGACGAAGGAAACAGATGGTAAGCAGAGAGATGTCAGGGTTAGGGTCCTAGGGAGGGGACAGCACCACAGAAGCAGCTCCAAAATCGTAGGAGAAAAATATTCCTTGGATCCTTTTGTGGTTCCTAGGCTGTATGATGAGCAGGGAAAGATTCTGAGGCCAGAAGAACCAAGCAATAGGGAGGCAAAGAAACCAACAGGGACCTCACAGATTGCACAAAGCTAGGAGACGCTAGGGTTCCAACTCTGTCAACACAGAGAAATCCTGGTGGACATCCGGGCGTTCATTTGAGACCCAAGAAAATAATAAGGGCCCTGCCACCGGAATAAGGGCAAAAATTTAACTAGTTTTTCCCACTCACAAGAGCAATGCCTCAGACAGCCAAGCACATAGTCTGAAGGTCACCCGCAGATCATTTAAATGACTAAGAAAACTCAACATTCTTGAGAGGGAGATAATACGGTCCAGGACACCTAAACTTTCACCCAAAGATGATCCAGACATGGAAGTTAGCAGATAAGGACTTCAAAAGAAATGCAGAAAGTAGTTTTTAAACAGAGGAAATCATGGACAAAATGGATGAAAACATGATTTTCCATACATACTTCGATTCCACAAATATAATAAAGTGGACATTCTGGAATGGCCACACACAATATCTGAAATTTAAGAACTCATTAGATGGTTCTTGCAAGAATCAGCCTTGAAGAAGGATAAAGAAGATTTTTTTTTTGACGATTCATTTAAAGACGTCTTAATAAGTCTTAAAAGAAGACTAACACAGGCAGAAAACAAGATTAATAATTTGAAAGGTCAGTAGAAAATATACAGAATATCTGATGCATCAAAGGGGACACACACACATTACACACACCCCCAAAAACATTCCCCCAAACACACACCAAATAAACACACACACACACCAAACATGTACACGCACGCGCACGTGCATGAACAGGGAACATGAGATACGCAGGTTATCACCAAAAGTTCTAGACACATAACCAGAATCTGAAAGAAGCTGAGAGAGAATGGAAAAGAAGCAACATGCAAGAAAGTAATGGCCAATCATTTTCAAATCTGATGAACGCCAGCAACCCATCAATTCAAGAATACAAGGAACCTCAAGCAAGATAAATATGAGAAAAACCACATTTAGGCACATTATAGTTAAACTTCTAAAAATTGAAGATAAAATATCCCAAGCAGCCAGCAGAGAAAAGACGCCTCATGTCCAGGAGGACAGCACTGAGACAGATGCCTGGCTTCTCAGCGGGCCCCCCAGGCCAAAAGACCAATCAATGCTTCTAAAGTCGTGAAACAAAATAATACTTGCCTAACTTTCCTCAAAAATGAGAATAAATGAAAGATGTGCTCAAACAACACTAAGCAGAAAAGTACTGCAGGGAATAATAGGGAAATTCTCCGGGATGGAAGAAAATAGTCCTAAATGGAAACGCTGAGATATGAAGGAATGAACAGCCCTGGAAGAACACTGCTGGGAGAAGTTGCAGAAACAAACAGAAGAGCAGAAAGTTCACGCTCACGAACGAGAATACCAATAATGCTAAGACATCAGTACATTCAGTACGACCCCAATCGAAATTCCTGAAGGTTCTCACCTCTTCTTCGTGGAAACTGACCAGTTGGTTCTAAAGCCTAGAAGAGCCAAGGCGATCTTGAAGAAGAATAAAGTCGGAAGGCAAACATTACAGTACCAGATTTCAAGGCTTATTCTAAAGTTATGCCAATTAAATCTGCATAGTACTAACGCAAGGAGATGCCCGTAGACCAACGGAACGGAACAGAGGCCAAGTAGCAAAACAAGTGGAACCAGCGTGCACTGCTGGAGGAAGTACAGTATGAACTGCTTCAAATGCTTTCTAAAACCGTTGGCAGCATTGCAGAGCTAAACCTAGGCCTACTTCACGACCCAGCAAATTCACTCCTAGGTTTATACTCAAGAGAAATGAGTGAATATGCTTCCAAGAAAAATCATGTACAATAACACTCATGGTAGTTTTTTTTCCCCAACAGCCCAACTGGAAATGTCCACAAAGAAAATAGAGTATGGTGATTACTGACACAATGGAAAACTCCTGATCAATAAAATAGTTACTGGACAGGTACAACATGAAGGGACCTCGCTGATTCCACACGGTGTTGAGGAAATGAGGCTGGATGCGCAAGAACACAAATTATCACTCTTTATTTATATAAATTTCAAGAAAGGGAAAACTAATGCAGGTGACAGAAGTTAGAAGATGATTCCCTTCAGAAAGAGGGGGCGTGACTGAGTAGGAAGCCAGGAAACCAGGGTGGTGGGAAACTGACTCTTGATCTGAGTGATATTGGCATGGATGCAAACCTACATTAAAAATTCACTGAAGTATGTAGTTAAGATTTGTACTCCAATAGACAGTGTAAAAATAAATATCTTCTGAAGACACATCTGTTGCCTGAAGTTACACCCAAAGCCTATGTCTCTCTGCTCGCAGGGACTGCTGCCAGCGAGATTCTCATCCCTCGCTCTGCCTGTGTCTGGAAGCAAGTAGTAAAATAAACGCATTTTGGCTAAACTGGCTTCTTCTTTTCGATGTCACATTTCCACACTGAAGAGAAACAAAATAAAGAGGACAAAGAGAGTCTATTAGAGAATATCTCTGATCTGAGTATGAATATTAATGGGTCTCATTTTTCTTCTTCCCTGGAAATAATAACAGGATGATGTTCTCCAAAGGATTTGGCTAAAATCCCATAGTAAAGTGGTTAAATAACCACAGATAGGTGAGAGGAAGAGATAGAAGCAGGAATCAAAGCTACAGAAGGCAGTGTCTTGGCTCGGATGTCACTGAATCCAGGTGTGGTTTGTGTGTGATAAACTTCCCACCCGTCCCGCAGAAGGGAAGAGAAGTGAGGAGCAAAAACACGGGACTTGCAATTTTCTTTGGTGAAATGAGAAAGATCCATTTTAGGAATCTAAATCCCACTCAGTGGGGGACATTGTACATTGTTCTTTCCCAAACAAAACCCCTCCCTGCTTTGCCATTTCCCGAAATGGCCTCTGTCTGTAGGTAGAGGGCTCTGACATTCTCTCCTAGGGAATCGTTTAACAGGCACCAAGCAGATAAAACTCCAAAAGCCCTGCCAGCAAATAATCAGATGCAGAACATGAGATGGAGAGAAGGGGGTAAAAACTCATGGGCCATTAAAGTAAAAGCTGTGACCAGAGCCTCACTCCATCTTCTCAGCCCTGCTCGGTTTGGCAGCAGTTTCTTAACAGCTCTCCCTTCCTCCAATCTGACCTCTCCAAAAGCTACAAAAGGAACGAACATTTACGAATATAACAGCAGGCATGCCTGTGTCAGGTCCACCAACAGCAGCCCGCCCCCTCCACGGAAATGGAATGTCTTCTGTGACCTCCCAGGTCCTTCCCACCTGGCTCTTCCTCCCACGCCCCCACGCTATGTTCTGGTGACATTAAATGACCCCAGTCCTGTTCCTTCTTGCTGTTCCTTGACCAAGAGCACCCTGCCTTCCCTTATTCTCACAGATAAGTCTACGATCCGGCCGGTGAGATGGCTCAGCGACATAAGCGCCTGCCTGGCAAGCGCGAGGTCCTGAGTTCGACTCCCAGTACCCACATACGAAAAAAGGGCCGGTGATATCGCTCAGTGGCACGGGCGCCTGCTTGCAGGCGCAAAGTCCTGAGTTCGACCCCCGGTACCCACCAAAAAAAAAAAAAAAAAAAAAGTCTACTATCTTTTGAGACGTCATTAATGAACGTCACTGTCTCCAGAACGGCTGCTCTGACTTCCCCAGTGTGAGCTGGCTGTTGAGCCCGTCACCCACAATGACAACTTTAACATCAAGGCGAAGACTGCGTTCTCCCTGAGAGCACTGAAGTAAGCAAGAAGCAAGACCCACAGTGGTGATCTGGACTGAGGAGTTTTAACCAATAAGCAGTAAACCGATTGTAAGCACTATGTAGAGCTCCTCAAGGCTGTGTAAGCAAGGCACAGGGCGCCAGGAGGCCCCACAGGACTGGTGGACGCATGCGTACACACACATACACACACAACACATAGTCCTGGGCCAGCTGAGCGCCAAGGAACACCAGGCACAAAAAACACTTAAGGCTAAGCATGTCCTCTGCACAGGTTCCCCAAGCTGAAAAGCAAGTACAGACAGCCTTCTATCCCGGCTGCTGGTACGGTGGTATCTCCTCTTTCCCTCCACGCGGAACTCCCTCGGGAGGGAAAGGGAAGCGACACCACCAAGAACTGAGTCCTAACAAGCAATACAGGGTCGAGGAGCCAGTGCTTAGCTCTCCGCTCTAAAGTGCTGCTTTGTTTCAGGCCACAAACTGTGCTGGCAAATGGTAGGTGTTTATCAAATATGAGATCACCGCTCATTCAACCAAAACATCTATGAGCCTCAACTCGTATTCAGCAATTCCATTAAACAGGCATTCGGGAAGAGCATTTGGTGTCGCCCTACTCCTTCCCTCCCCATGCGCCTGGCTTCACTAGTGTTGGTCTTTTTTGGTTGTTGTTGTTTTTGGTTTTTTGAGACAGGGTCTCACTATGTAGTCCAGACTGACCTCGAACTCACAGCGATCCTCCTGCCTCAGCCTTCTTAGTGCTGGGATTACAGGCATAGGCCACCATGCCTGGAAATCTTTATTCCTTCACACCTGACCTTCCAACTCCACCCAAGCCTGCTCACACCCACCTTCCAAATTTGCCTGTGGCAATTTGAGAATTCTCCACCCATATGTTATTTCATTCTTCCTATTTTTACCTTCCCCTTCTAAACATCACCAAGTATTTGTCAACCTATTATAGTTATGCAATGTTTAAATAAAATACCTTAAAACATCTCTGAAAAAAAAGTACAAATTAAAAATACAGGTCAAGGGCCGGTGAGATAGCTCAGTGGCATAAGCACCTGCCTGGCAAGTGCAAGGTCCTGAGTTCGACTCCCAGTACCCACATACAAAAAAAAAATTTAAAAAGTAAATAAATAAATAAAAATACAGGTCAAGTATCCCTCACCCAAAATGCTTGGGAACCAGAGGTATTTCAGATGCGGGATTTATTTTTCTTTTTTTTGGTTTGGAATATTTACATATACGTAATGAGCTATTTTGGGAACCCAAGTTGAAACATGAAATTCATTTACATCCTGACATACGTAACCCAAAAGTAACTTTATACAGCGGTTTTCCCAACTTTGTGCATGAAACAAAGTTTATGTTTTTGCTATAACTAGACGCACGAGATTAGGTATGGAATTTTCCACCTATGGTGCCACGTTGCACTCGAAGGTTGGGATTTTGGAGGATTTTGGGTTTTTGGGGTTAGGAATCCAGCCTGTATTTAAAGCGCCGTCCTCCAGTTTAAGTGCTGCTCACTACTGAAGAAACTTCCTGCTTCCTGCCCTCAACACGTGCACAGACAACAAGAAACACACGCTGAAAACCCAAACTTCAACTTACTTGGTGATTCCCTTGGGCACTCCCTGCTGCTCGAGACTTTAAAGTCTGGATTTTCTCAAAGACCAAGTTGACTTTCCTTTTAGTGGCATCCTCATTGTCAGAGCTTCTACAAAAAGACAGAGCAGAGCAAACGATAAGGGGCACGACCCCAGGTCTGGGAACGCCCCGTAGACCTCTACACACTTGCAGCTACCCAGGAAGAAAACAGAAGGGGCTGAGTCCAGGCCGCAGACAAAATCAGCGCTAGCCGAGCAGAGTGGAGGTGTGTTTTTCTTCAAATAAACTGTTCAATGGTATTATCAACTCGGGACAGGGATTTCCATTCCCAAATACGTGAGAGAGACATAAGCACATTCTAAATAAACTTGGAGAAAACATTCAGTTAAAATGTAGTCATTTGGGGGGCCGGTGAGATGGCTCAGCGGCATAAGCGCCTGCCCGGCAAGCGCGAGGGCCCGAGTTCGACTCCCGGAACCCACATACGAAAAAGGGGCCGGTGATATCGCTCAGCGGCACGGGCGTCTGCTGGCGTGCGAGGTCTTGAGGTCGACCCCCCGGTACCCACAAAAAAAAAAAAAAAATGTAGTCATTTGTTATTTCATTCAAATAACTCATATTCATTCTGAAAGGAATTCTTTTCTTTGTTATCTGTCATACACACATGCTTCACCTTTAAATCCTACACTGGAGCAATCTGCAGAGACGGAATTTGTGTAGCCTCCGTGCAAAAAAAAAAAAAAATCCCTCCAAGCCAAGACGTCCACACACTGGCCCTTTGTGTCAACTTCCACCTACAACCACCAGATCAAGTTTTGTTCATTTCCACCACACCCCTGGCAATTAAAAGATTTAAAATAAAATTCCTTCACTAGACACCACCCACTGCAGTCGGTCTGACCAGCATCCAGTGAGGGAGGGAAAGGGAAGGACGGAAGGAAGGAAAAAAATTAAAGAATTATAAAAATCAGAAGTTCTTCTACTTTAATCTTAATATGGTAGAAACCTTCACAGGGAAAGACTAATACAATTCATTCCTGGCTAAAAGAATCTCCTTACTTTTCTTCTTCCTTTTTAACCCAAAGAGCCCCTGTGTTATATTTTGAGCCTGACTTGCTCCGTCCTCTCTGCGATGCAGACAAATAATTGCCAGACACAGTGCAAAGCGCCAAGTGCGCGGAGCGCATGCGCGTTGGTGCAGGGGCTGGCTCTGCTGCCGCAGCCCGAGGCCTCCTCTCTGCCGAGCCATCTGATGACAGAAAGAGAAACAGAAGCCGCACGGTCCCTGTTGGAATTCCAGCGCCCTACCGGAGCACAGAGCGAAAGCCCGATTAATCCAAGTACAGAGAGAAGTACAGAAGACACGGCTTCTGAACGACTTGCGTGTGCCTTGTACAATGGGAGCGGGGCTGCTGGCCAGCGCTCACCGTGGGGCCGGGGGAAGCTGCACCTCTGTGTAACTTCTCGGCAGGACTCCCAGGGCCACCGACCGTGTGGGGGAGTTCAAGATGGCACCCACCTAGCTCAGCATTGAACAGGAGACAGTCTCCTATTCTTGAGTTTGCATTTGAGCAGTCAAGGGTTGTTTTAAAAATATACTGTATTCACTGGACATGGTGGTGCATGCCTGTAATCCCAGCACTTGGGAGGCTGAGACAGGAGGATCTCCATGAGTTCAAGGCCAGCCTGAACTACATAGCCAGACCCTATCTCAAAAACAAAACAAAACAAAAAACTGTATTCTTGTTTGAAATATGATGCCATTGCTTCTGCTCCCCTACCTAGGTCCCTACCCTGTTCCACTCAAGATTTAAATGCTCGTATGAACTGCAGCCATTGAGACTCAGCCCCAGGGCAGGCAGGTAAGACAAATAGCCTCAGAACAGGAAACCAAGAGTCCTCCTCCCCACATCCCCCCAAAATGACAATACTTTGCTCCCTAAGGAAAATTCCTCACCCTTCTTTGAGGTAATTATAAAGTATCTGTTTGGCCGTCTCCTCATTGGCTTGTTGGTTGAGCTCCTGCTGGCCCTTTAAGAGATCCGGGGTGGCCTACAACATAATCATGTCTCTTATTAGACCAGGGAGATGACATTTCCAGGCAGATGGCAACAAACAGGTTCCTACTTTCCAGAAATGGCTCCCTGGATAAACATCCTCATCACTGCCTGCTCCAACATTGCTCGGCTCTGTGACCTTGAGCAAGTTGCTTCACCTCTCCCGTCAATTTTCCCACCCCAAATTAAGGTTAATAGTACCCATCTTGACACGACTGGTGCAACAAAGATGAACAAATACATAAAACCCATCGTGCCTGGCACTTACCAGTCTCATTATCAACCATATCATTATTGTTTTACTGTTACTGCCAAGACACTAAATGTACCACGTAGAATCCATCACTTTATGACTGAATGAGTTTAGGATTAACCTTATTTCTCAGACTACAAATTAACCTAGTCATTTGATGTCATGGATAAAAATACATCTACGCGAACCTAACCCCGAACCTCTGGGTGGAAACGCATTCTGCGTACTTCCAGGTTTCACACATACCGTGTTTGACAAGTTACTTTACAGAAAGACCACAATGGAAGCTTAGTGGTAGTGAAAATAACCCTGAAAACTATACAGTCAGGAGTAGGACATAACCTGACCCTTAAAAAGAAAGTCAGACGTGCAATCACTGATTCGAGATTAAAGATGTGTTCCTAGAGCCACTTGCAGCCTTATTAGTTCATTGGAAGAAAAAACAGGACTAATACACGAGCATTACCTGAGTATTGGAGCTGGAAGGAAATGTCTTCATGGAAATTTTCTTGGCACCAGAATCCGGTGAGGTTGCTACCGCCCGATTATTCTGCAACATCAAGGTAGCAGTGGCTGTTTTTATTTCTTCCTCCTTTCTGGCCTGTGCTGGAGAGGAGGGTGTGCACACCATCGTGGTGCCTTCCTGACTCTCTTCGTTTTCTGGGACTTTCCCATCTTTGTTCTGTGGGGCACCCTGGGTGCCATGCGTGGCTCCCTGCAGCCTGGCCAAGCATGGGCCTGCGCTGAGCCTCCCGCGCGGCTCCTGAGCCTGCGACCTCTGGGGACACAGCTGGGACGGCCGGAGGAGGCGCTCGCTGGACTTGCCCAGGTTCTTGCTGAACTCGGTCAGGTACTCCGCGTTGCCCTGCAGACCGAAAGGAAATGCACTGTCCACGCTCCGGGACCGCTTCCTGTCATCCGGGTTGATTCTGTTTCGCCTCCCAGACCTTCCTCTTCTCTGAATCCCAGGCTTGTGATCAAATTTTTCAATTAACTGATCCACACCAGGCATGGAGCCCGTGTCAATGTCTCGCCCGGTTCCCGGCAAGAAGGGGATGTACCTCCTGTTTTCATGCCGGTTGACGTGGTCAGCGTGGATGGCACATTCCTGATCATCGAGCAGAAACCTGTACAGAGAGTTGGCCGAGGTGGGTGTGGTGGAGGAGGACGAGGACCTCCGGGACCGAGCCCCGTCCAGGATGGGGCCCGCGGAGTCTTGTCGCCGGAAGGGGAGAACATCGGGCCTGGTTTTCTTGACTTCAGCATGGGGCTGCGGGCCGAGGGCAGTCGGGGGCCTCCTGCTGGGGGAAAGGCCCTCCTCCGCCAGCCCTTCCTTCGTGCAGCTCTGAACGCTGACGCACACTGAGGTCTGCTTCTTGGGATCCTCTATGACCACAGAGCTGCACAGCCGGATGGATTCCAGGGGAGGGCCGGAGGGCAGGGGGCTGCCAGGCTTGGGAAAGCAAGTCCAAGCCTGCGTCCTCTTGTTGGCACCATCTTCTGTTAAACCGCTGAAGCGATCACTTTCAGGAGCTTGGTGATTCTGCACGTTCAACTCAGTCTTGTCAGGGTCGTAGGGCTGCAAAAGCTCTGGATGCCGCTGGAAGTTCAGCAGATGGGACGACCTCCCCGGGATGCCCTTCTGCTCCAGGACACCGTTGCTGCCCTCGTGGGGAAAGGGCTGCTTCAGGTCTCTGGGTGGGCTGGGCTGGGCGTGCGGGTTCTCTGGGGGCAGCGGTTCTTCCCTGCTGCTCTCCCTCATCACCGAAGACGGAAAGGAGGGCCCATTTCCAGAAAAAGACGAGCCTGGCAGACCATGCTCCGTGTTATTGAGGACTATGTAGGGGTGACCATCGATGCCCTGGACCCGGATGCTGACGCCGTAGGAGCCTGTCTTGGAGTGCGGCGAAGTCCTTGGCTTCTTGGTCTCATCACTTGCTAGTCGCAGGTGGACACCGTATTCCTGCTGCACATGTCGGTATTCACCAAAGTACAGCTCCATAGTTCACGGTCCCAGCTGCCAGGTAAAGACAGGGTGAAAAGAGGACGTGAAGTTACAATTACATCTGTTTAAAACGAAGATTAGCATAATTATGAGGGGAAACTTCAAAGTTCAGAGAAAACGAGATACCTTTAACAGCAAAGCACTTCAGAACCAGAGGCTGAGGCGCTGCCCTCTCCTGACCCTCACCTGACCCTGCTGGCTCCTCTGGGAGTCCCAGTGCCGCCCGGGCGGCCCCGACGCAGGGCCTGTCGTCGCTGGGCTCAACCCTGGCCCAGAATGCGGAGGCTTCTGTTTCCAGCTCAGTGCTGCTCTGGTCACTCTTCCCTTAAATTGGTTTCCTCACACTTCATGCTATTTATTTTTAACCAACAAGGGTGTCCCAGTTGCCAACATTTGAGAACAAGGTACTTTTCCATGAAAATACTTAGGAGCTAAAGAGTTCTGGCATTCACCGTTTTTCTTTTTTTCCTGTACTTTTAACCTTCCCACAACACTTGTAGTATTTTTTACCCACAATCCTGCTTTGAAATCTTTCCAGTGTTTGAATATAATGTTGAAAACACTTTAACTCTAAGGGATGGGCTGTTTGTGAAACTAATGATGAGAGTAAATGATTTAAAAAAATTTTTTTTGAATGCTTTTCTTCTTCCCCAAGTGGCATAGTCATCTGAAAAATGACATTTAAAAAACACACCAGTGGGCCAGTGATATCGCTCAGCAGCATGGGCGCCTGCTGGCGCACGAGGTCCTCAGTTCAACCCCTGGTACCCACCAAAAACAAAACAAACAAAACCACACCGGTGAGATAGCTCAGCGGCATAAGCGCCTGCCCGGCAAGCACGAGGTCCTGAGTTCGACTCCCAGAACCCATATAAAAGGAAAAAAAGTGCCAGTGATATCGCTTAGCAGCACAAGCACTTGCTGGCAAGTGCTGGGTCCTGAGATCGACTCCCAGTACCCACATAAAAAAAAACAATGAGATGAAGGCACAGGGTTCTTTATTTTGCAATGAGTCTTGAAGCATTGCTTTTGTGTCCCAGTGTGTGACCACCCTGCTGATGCCTGCGGGTCTGACACCACACAGGGAGCCGTCCCTGCCCAACTCTGAAAACCTGTAGTGGAGAAGGAATACCTTATTGAACTTCCACTTTTTCACTTAGAGGAAGTAGAACACAGCTTTTCTTTGGCATATAAACACTGCCAACAGCACTACTCTTGCACTTCACAGTCACGGTTAAGTAAAATAAAGCTCACTTTGACACAAGCCCTCCAATACCACAAGAGTTAATCTGATAACCTAGACAGCTGCTAAGTGACTATCAGGCAGGTAGTGTATACAGTGTGGATACGCAGCACACAGCAAGTGACTCATATCCTGGGCAGCACGAGATGAAAGTCCATCCTGCTACTCAGAACAGTGTGGAACTTTAAACTTATGAGTTACTTCTGGAATCCCCATTTAATATTTCCAGACCACAGTTGACTACAGGTAACTAAAACCACACTTGTCTATCTCTAGCATTTAGTAGACACCTTATAATTACTGGGTAGCTGAGCCCAAATCACACATGCCAAAGACAGACCAGATGAGTCAAACTTCTTTTTAGACATTCCTGGAAGAGTCACCATCCGTCCCTTCCATCTCCTTGGTAAGAACTTAGCCACACTGCCACCCTCAGCTATGAGGGAGGCTGGAAAAAAAGGGTTTCAGCTGGCCACTGACACTCAGCAAAATCCACATTCTGGTGGTGAAGAGAGAGCAGGATGGACATCGGGAAGGCAGCCAGCAGCCTGCACCATGACAGCGTTTCTAGAACTATCTTCTCAAGAGCTTTGGTTTTGATTTCTTCTTTAAACTACGAGTTGTTTTTAAGATAGCTTTTTTTTTCACATCCAATATTTTGCCATTGTGTTATTTTGGTTTAGGGGATCTTTACTTCTAAATGTTATTTATTCCTACTTGTTTTTTTGGTCAGAAAATGAAGTCTTTACTATTTCTTTTCAATTTATTGAGGTTTTCCTTGTGGGCAAATAAATATATATGAGTAATTTTTGTCAACGCTTCCTAAGTGACAGGTATAGCCTCCACTTTAAGATGTGGATGGCATTCAAAACATACTCATTAGTGCAACTGTAATAACTATTCAATTCAGCGATAGCACACCCCTATTTTGTCTCTGATTTGTCATGGGATTTGGGGACATACTCAGGCTCCTACAGAGCAGGGTGCTGTCCGCTTGCTTGGTGTAAAGCCTAGTGACATCATCATTTCCTACCTTAGAGAAGGAACAACTCGGAGACACATGCCTCTGTGATATTTACCTTTATCTCACCAATTCCAATTATTTCATTATGTCTTATTTTCAGTTATACTAATATTTTAAGTAATTTTTAATCAAAATAAAACAAGATATAATGAAAACCTATAACCTCTAGCTTTCCTTCCCCAACCCCAAACACATTCTCCAGAATAAGCCAGTTGCAAATTTCAGCTGTTTCTTCTAGTACGTTCCTCCCTATTTCCAAATAGTGTTCCCAGCTCTGATATCTTATCAGTTCTACACGTGGTAGATGACACAGGTGTACACACAATTTCTACTTTGCTCCCAACTCCCAACTCCATCTGTTTTGTTCTGCTTTTTGAGAAATACAGCTGCAATATTTTTCCAAACTAAAGTATTTAATTAGTAATTTCCAATAGCTCTTTCTTGCTAATTTATTTCTCTTTCACAAATGCTGCTCTGACTTTATGAAACAGTGTCTCTCTCTTACTGAGGATAACTGTGACTTTCCTCAAAAACTGTTTTTCTTCTGGCTTGCTTAGTCCCTCCCTCCATTCCCCACGCCCCCGGTGATGCTGCTGAATGATGAAACGGAAGGAGCTCAGCACGCACGCGGGGTGAGGGCTGATTGGCTGCTGAGCTTCAGTTCTTGTGGGATAAAAAGCTGACCACTGAGGAACCTCGAGTTTCGGTATCTGGGGACATTATTTTTCTGAAGCAGCTCGATTTCTCTAGGAAAAAAAGCTCCCATCTATTGCTGGGGCTGCACGCGCCTGGCTGCTAGTGACCGGGAAGGGCACTGGAGGTTCCCTCTGTCCCCCCGCACCGCACCGGCCACCACGTTCCAGGGCCATCTGTATTGCCAGCATGCAACACGGAAACAGGAAGCTGCCCCTATCCGGGGTACAGTTAGGAATCCGGAGCCCTGACTGCTCCAGACTTGGGCTCATCTCCCTGCCTTCTCCAACACCCACCCCCAGAGCCTCTCTGCAGCTCCGCAGGCAAACCACCCACTGCCACCCTGCAGGCCCCCTGGAGGAAGCCTCTCTCTCCTGGCATCCCCACGGCCACTCTCGGCCTTTTGTAGGTTTAAACCTTGTCTGTTAATTTACCGTCACTTGAGTAGTACTTTGAAGAGAGGATAAACTTTTAAACTTGTCTGCCTTGATAAGGTTTCTAATATAAAACACAGCCGGGGATGCAGCTGAGGGGAAATCACGTGCTTAATATGCACAGGGCCCTGGGTTGGATTCCCAGCATACATATATGAATGTAAGGACAAGTGAGGCCACTGTGCCTTACAGTGACGAAGAAATGAAGGGTGGCTGAGATCAAAATGACTGGCTGGCTGTGCCTGATCCCTTTTTCCCAAGCAGCATTGGCATATTTCACTCTCTAGTCTCTAGAAATGTTCATATTTATTAAAGTTTATAACAACTGGGGGGCCACGGGGAGAGAACCTAGGCCCCGCTAAGCAATCACTCTACCTCTGAGCTACAACCCAGGCCTTTAAAAAAAATCTTTTAAAAGGTGTTCTATAAAAACAAATTTATCCACTGGGATGCTTTGTGTGCGTGCTGTTTACTACACACAGCTATTTTCCTCACCCATAATCTCTTCTTATGCTGCCACTGACTTTTTTGATGAAAATATTTCTTCTTAACATTTGTTAATAAAAGTCTGATCTAGGGTTTTACAGTCCATTTCAATAGCTGCTGCTGCTGCTAGAGTCAACACTAATTATATTTCAATCTTTGAGTAAGGCCACCTTGGTTTATTACATTCTTAGCTCCCTGTTGGTAAATTAATCTGCATATTTGAATTTCATGAAACACCCACAATTTACATTTCCTTGACAACAAACCTCAATTCGATATTTTCACCAACCGACATTTCTCAGCTGAGCACTGGTGTCTTAAGCAAATGCAAATTTCCTTCCCAATCAAAGTGTAAACATTGAATTAACTAATGAATTTAAGGAGAGCTGTTCTCCACTTCCCGGCCCAGAGCCACGTCTGCAATCCCAACACAACCTATGGCTGCACTTGTTCCGCCTGGGACGGAGCCCAACCAGGGGCTTACATAATTTGGCAGTAAAAGCTGATCAATTGCCAGGATGCAACATTGTGGCGCTTGGCAAATAAAAGTGTTTTGGAGTGGAAATAATGGTTTATGAAAAAGACTGCAAAATGATGATAATTGCTTTAGTTAGCAAGATCAGTGAGTGTTTCTGTAATAACAAAAAGCTTAGCTCTCAGGAGAACTACAAACATGCCCCAGATGGCGACGCTTCCTCTCTCCGGGCTGCCACATGTGACCATGGCATGGGGATTTGTCACGTTAACACCCGTGGCTCTGCACTCTGACCTCCAGTGGAACCTCCAGGACTTGGGTGCACATTCACCAGCCAGGGCGCAGATCCCCAAACTACTGCGGAAACCACTCGGAGACCTAGACCCTTGACCCTTGCTGTGCCCTTTCCTCAGGGGGACAGTGGTGCCCAAGCACCCAGCAGGGAGTCTGGCAAGGGGCCGGGGTGGGAGACCCCATATATGCTTGCTGTGCTAAATCATTCTATCACGTCCTACAAGTCACTTGAGACAGGACCTACAGCAAAGGTGGGAAGCCAGCGAGCCTCAGTGCAAGCCTCAGCTTAACTCCAGCAAGTAAGAGGTGAGCCGCAAACCAAAGTGCAGTTTCCCCAGCGGGAATCAGGTCTCACTCAGAGGGACACTACCGCCGCTCTTCCAATGAACAGGCTAAAAGCACTAAGCCCAAGACAAGTGCTTATTCCTACTGGACGTGCTCTGGAGCTGGCGGAAGACACAGTTTCGTGTGGAAATATCCACATTAGAACCTCCACTCACAGTGGAGACGGGAGAGTGGGAAATCAAGCCCAGTGTGGTGGCCCACGCCTGTGATCCCAGCACTCAGGAGGCTGAGGCAGGAGGACTGCTGTGAGTTCAAGCCCAGCCTGGGCTACATAGTGAGTTTAAGGACAGCATAAAAAAAAAAAAAAAAAAAAAAAGGACAGCATAGACTACATAGCAAGACCCTGTCTCAACCCTCCCCCCCCAAACAAGAGTGGGAAATCAGAGTGTGGAAAACCTAAGATGCGCAAAATGCAGACTGGATTCAACTCATTCCCAGATGAAAGAAGAGGCGGCCTTACCTAAACTGAGCTTTACATGCTATCTATGCTTTCTGTAGCCTAGTGTAAGAAACTTTTACGATTTCCAAAGAAATGTCTTTGCACGCAGTCGACCCTTTTTAGCACTCCCCGGGAAAACCATTTCAAAAAATAAAGTTGAGTTAAAAATAAAACCAGGGGCCAGTGAGATGGCTCAGCGGCGTAAGTGCTTGCCTGGCAAGCACGAGGGCCCGAGTTCCACTCCCGGAACCCACATACGAAAAAGGGGCCGGTGATATCACTCAGCGGCACGGGTGCCTGCTGGCGCACGAGGTCCTGAGGTCGACCCCCCGGTACCCACAAAAAAAATAAAAAATAAAAAAAATAAAACCAGAATTCAGGGTGGTTTGAATCTCTTCAAATAAGCCTGACAACCAAAACTTTCCTGTTTTTGGACAAATAATCACATTTTCCATACTGAGTGCTACCTCCCCTCCCCAAAACCCCCTCCTACAAAAAGGACACAAAAAAAGCATGACAGCCCGTGGGAAGGGTCTGCTGACAATGGTTGGAGAACCTGGAGACCCGCAAAGGTGCCTGAGGGCAGGGGTCACCGGTGTCAGGGGGTTTGGGGTGCTGGAGTCTCCTTCTAGAGGTGGTTTCTAGGTTCATCTTGTCCTGAACAAAAAATTGGTCAAGACAAGTGCAAAAGGTAGCAGGGCTTTACATTTATTAAAGGTAGGAAATGAAACACGCTCTGCAGAGCGAGTGTGGACCAATTACAAGTAGGAAAGAACTAGGCTCTGCTGGGTGGGAGTGGACCACCGTGAGAGAGAACACAGCGGCCAGGGGCTCTGTGGCAGCCACGTTTAGTATCCCCCACTCTTGAGGTAAGGTCAGGTCCAGGCCGTCCTATCAAAAACTTGCTTGAGTTCTCGCAAGAATAAGGGCTTATTAGGCCGGTGAGATAGCTCAGCGGCATAAGTGCCTGCCTGGCAAGCGCGAGGTCCTGAGTTCGACCCCCGGTACCCACACACAAAAAAAAGGCTTATCTTGCTGAAGATCACACTTTCTGATTGGCTCCAGATGCAGGGCTTTGGGAAGTGTTTTTCTGCCAACTTCCTGGATCGCCCTGATTAACAGGTCACACCCACCTACTCAGCCGGTTTGCAGCACCCTAACCTCCTACCTCCCCAGGACTGACCATCAGACACATGTGCCAGGCCCTGGGTGCCAAGCTGGCTTTCCTGGGGCATCCCCACTTCCATCTAGGGTCTCCAGCCTCTCCTTCTCCTACCTGGTGGTACACAGATCACTGCTTTAGTTGTAATGTCCATATGTTCCCAAGTTTAATTTTTGAATTCAACAATTAATATCTTACATTCCTCAGTCTCTAAAAAATATATAGAATTCATGTCCCAAAAATTGCTTAAGCATCGGGTGTGGTGACAAATGCCTGTGATCCCAGTATTTGGGAGGCTGAGGCAGGAGGATTGCCATGAGTTCAAGGCCAGCCTGAACTAATACAGAGACCCTGTCTCAAAAAAAAAAAAAAATGCTTAGGATAGGTTTACTTCTTCACCCTGAAATGCTTTTTTTTTTTTCGGGAAATTGACCCCAGGGGCACTCTAGCACTGAGCTACACTCCCAGCCCTTTTTACATTTTGAGACAGAGTCTGGCTAAGTTCCCCAGGCTAGCCTCCAACTTGCCCTCTTCCTGCCTGAGCCTTCAAGTAGCCAAAATTACAGATGTGCACCACCGCCCTGGCCCTTCACATGATTTCTCTGCAGCGCTGAGAGGCAGAGTGAGTAGCTCTGAAGACAGAGATGGGCGCAACCTCCTAACGGTAACAGGAACTGTTTCTAACACTGGACTCAGTCAAATCCCAGTGGGACACTTGTTTTCCAGTCTCTAAGGCCGGCTTATCACCAGTGACTTCCTATGGTAATCAGGAAAATGAAATGGTACAATGTATGCTAAATGAAATGATAGGCGCTGTAGCACAGGTAGTCTGAGTCTGTTGTCTGGTCAGGTCTGTTCTATGCACATGGCAACATGAAGATGTTCACAGCCCCGGAAGGCAAGAAAAGACTGCAGCTGCGGGCTGACACTCCCTATTCCAGAGCTATAACCTGCCAAACTTAGAGATTAGACAGTGCTCCTCACTGGCAACATTTACTGCTGGAAAAGTCTTTGTTCTAACTTCTCAAGGTCCTGCTCAGTTTCCCACCTTTACCCCAGCTTTTCCTTTAACTTTTCCTCATGGCCCCCCATCCCTCTGAACTTGTTTGAAATCCAATAAATACGGGCAATCCAAAGGAGCCTTTGTCTTAGCTCCAACAGAGTTCTGACCTTCCTGGACCCCAAAATCACATCCCATTGTTTCTTTTACTTAAGCCTTTGCCATACACTCATTTTGGGAGATTGGGGGCCCAGCCAAGCTCCTGATAAACCCTAAACACTCAAGAAATAAACTTCTTCCTAAACCAAGTGGAAACTTCCCAGATTTCTCAGTCTTGTTGATATAGGAGACAGGGTGTGGCAAAGCTGGCTGGGGAAATGAGCCGTACCTGTCAATCACAAGATCCCAGGGCAATGCCAGGACCGCGTGTGTAGAACTTCTCTCGAGTTCCCAGAAGATGTGGATGGCATAAAAAAACCTGCCATCATAGAAAGCCGCTATGGCACATGAGTTTGCACCATAGTCGGCACTGCATTTCTCAGACAAGGCCTGTGCTTCCATTTTTCTTTTACCCTCTTTTTCTCTCTGTTCAGCCCAAGTTCACTCTGCAGAGCTGGTTTCTGCCATAGCTGTTTACTCTGCACTTTTCAAGTAAAATTTTTGGCACTGTTATTGGCTTGTCTCATCCCATTCTTTATTCAAGGCAAGAAGAACCTGAAATACTTTCAATTAATGAGCCATATCTAAAGAAATTACCCAATAACACTGTCAACTCAGCACCAAAAAGCTGTCCAAGCCGGGCGTGTTGGCACACACCTGAAATCCCAGCACTTGGGAGGCTGAGGCAGGAGAATCTCTGTGAGTTCAAGGTCAGCCTGAATTACATAGTGAAACCCTGTCTCAAAAAAAAGCTGTTCAAAATGGGGATTGGCATGAACACCACTATACCGGGCCACCAAAGGAACGAGGAAAACCTTGCAGGTCCCCATCCAGGGAAGCTCTGTCCTCAACCTTGGGTGCTTAGACTTGACTTTCAATGCCTTTTGCCTCTGGGGAGCACTGCCTCCCTCACTTGTGGACACCCCCACCCTAGCCCACCCCCTGCAGCAGCTTCTATTCTCTCGCCACCCGGCAGCCAGCTCCACCCACAAGACACAGGCCCAAAAGTGGCTGCCTGGCTCCGTGGGTTTTGTCCTGACAAACATATTTTAAGTTTTTCATCTGATTCTGAGTCAGACATGCTTGTCTGGACAGATCCTCGAAGCCCCCAGCCGCAGGGGCCCCGGTGTCTGCCTCGCAGATGCACGAGCTCCCTTGGCGCGGGAGCTCCTCCACGGCCTCCCCTGGGGTCTGGGATCGTCTCTCGGACCCGAGGGCTCTGCTCAAGTCTTCCCATGTTTCTGCCTCTCACCTTCTCTGGTCCTGCAGCACTGTAGACCAAAGCACAGCTGAATCACCCCCTGCATCTGCCACCCTCCCAGTGAGGTTCTCTGTTCTAGCACCTCAACATGGAGAAGAAGAGAAAGAGCAGACAAGAGAAGTGAGGAGCCACAGCCAGGGGAATGGGAGGAAACCAGAAGAAGCCAGAAGCCAGAGCAGCAAGAGGAGGCGGAGTCGTGCTGCTGCTAAACACCAAAGACTGGCGCCATCACAGTGTTGGGCAGGGCGGAGCCCCACAGTGGGCTTAAGAAGAACTCTGGCGCTGAGTGGAAGGCATGGAGGCCGGCCAGAGCAAGCTAACAAGAGAATGAAGTAAAGACAGCCCTTCTGAGGAAAGTCGATTACCACAGAAGCTAGAACACAAGCAGAAAACGCTGTCCCAGAAAGCTGAGCTGCCTCCTCCATGGCCGCCCTCACCATCCACCCCAGGAGGAAATCTCCAGGAATGTGCTTGCAGCCAGGGGGCCGAGGGCACCACCTGGGATTCGTATGCAAGGACGCTGAGCAGCCCGGTTGCGTAACTGTGGAATACCACGGTATTTTCTTCCTCCCTCTGGTAGCTGCCCGTCGATTGAGATGTTGCCAAACCTCGAGGGTGTGGCAGGCACCGCTGAAGAGGTATGAACCGTGCTTCGTAAAGACCAACGCTAGAAGCAGCACAGGGAAACACCCTCCACCCCAGGACAGCCAAAAAAGACATCATCAATAAGAGAATCTAAAAACTAAAAAACTCACTCTTTGTGCCTCTGCTCTACGGAGCTCCATGAGCTATTAATTAATGCCCACCGCTCCATTCCTACCCCACTCCAATGGAGGGGCCCTCACAGACCCCATCCCGCAGGCAGAAAGGCCTTCAAGGCCATCTAACGTCCAAACTGCCTTACACGAGCCTCTCTCAAGCTCCCACTTCCACTGCCCTTCCCGCCAGCCTCTCAACTGCAATTCCAGTCCATCTTCCTCCACCTGAAGCCCATACTGACACTGGTGCTACGGCACGCAGCACGGGGCAATTCTTGCATTTGCCACGATAATAATGTAACTAACTCTTTTTATTAGCACGTGTTTATAGCACATAATGATCACATTCATGGGGGGGCTCATGCATTTACATAACACATCTTAGTTCTTTTTTTGCTCCCTTCCCCTCCCTCCAACCCTTCTTCCCCTCCCCATTTATAAAAGCTCTGTTTCCTTCTTCTTCAATTTTCTTTAAATCCCTTTTCCCTTCCTTCTCTCCCCCCCCATTTCTTGCTCTCTTCCCATTCGAACAAATTCTTTCTACTTCCTAATTCCTATCCTCCTTTTTGCTCCTTAGTTGTGCTTTGGATTTCTCACATGAGAGAAATGATGCGCTATTAAACTTATGTGTCTGATTTATTTCACTCGAGATTATGGTCTAGAGATGCATCCGTTTACCTGAAAATGCCTCAAGTTTATCCTCTTTATGGCAGAGTAGTACTCCATTATGTATATTTACATCACCACGTTTTCTTTATCCATTCATCTGTTGATGGGCACATGGGCTGTTTCCAAGATTTAGCTACTATAAATTGTGCTGCTACAAACGTAAGTATTCAGGTGTCACTGTGGAATGGTGACTTTAACTCTTTCAGGAAGCTACCTAGAAGGGGAACAGCTGGGTCAAATGGAACCACTAGCTTGAGTTTCTTGCAGACTCTCCGTATTAACTTTCAAATATGTTTACTGTGTACCGAGCGTGCATCGAGTGTTTCTGCACTGAACATTAACCCAGCCTGAACTGCGAGGTGCACACCATCCTCTGCATATTAACCTAGCATGGTCCATGAACACACGCTCCACAGTTTGGGCAGTTAACTGATGACTGTGTGGAACGCTCCAAAGAGAGACAGATACGCAAACGTCTCCGTTTTCTCCTAGGGGCTCACTTATAAATGTTTTTCTTATCAAAGCCCAAGTGTCTAATTTAGTTTCCCAGACCGAGCTCTCTGATGGGAGGCTCCTGAGTCGCCGCGGTGAGGGGTAGGAAGTGTAGCCCGATCTCCACCCGACTGTCCTGCGGCAGCCGGAAGCAGACGCGCCTACCAAGAAGGTTATCAGTCAGGTCGTTAAATAAAACAGCAACAAAAGTTGAAAGATCCTAGATCTGGAAGAAAAAAAAAATCCCTACAAAGAAAGGAAAAAAAAAACCAAAGAGGAAAAGGAAGAGACACAAAAAAGAGACAAAGGAGGGAAATCCTGGACTGGCAGTTAAGGGTTTAACACACACACACACACACACACACACACACAAAAAGCTCCTGTAACTTCTACCCGTGAAATGCGAAGAAGTCACCATCAATCCAAAGAAGTTAAAAACGCTGAACAAGAAAAGAAACAACAGTAAAAACCCACCATCAACATCAGGAGAAAAGGTGGCCTCAAGGAAGCCTTTAGCTGAGCCCTTGGAGCAGCCCCTCACCCCATCCGCATCCACATCTGGGCCTCCGGCAAGAGCCCCTGCCTGCCCGGCTCCCCGGGGACACCAAGTGCCAGGCAGCCAAGCCACTGGGGAGCCCAAGTGCCTTCCAAGCCCAGGTCCCCCACACACTGCTCGCAGCCGCCCTTCCTGGCAGCTCCAGCTTCAAAACCTAACCCCCTTGCTCCGGGCAGCCTCAGTCTATTTGGGGAAAGAGGTTGTTTTTCCTTCAAATAGGTAGTTACGATCATTCCACTGGCTACGTGTGATGGCCTATGGCACAGGATAAGACCCTGTCAAAAAGAGAAAATTTAAATAAGTAAATAAATAAATAATCATTCCGCTGAGAAGCACCAAAAGCATCCTCCGACATCTCCCGAAGGCTAACCTGGCGCTCTCACACCAAAACACACCAAGGTCGCTGGCATCGATCTACTACCCCAGCGCACTGCAGCAAACACTGGGCTGTTATTTAAAGATAGAAAGGGAATCAGGGAATTTGGTTTGGGAAAGAGCCCTCTGCAGCCCAGGGTGCCTATCCCTTTTCTGAACTTAATAGTGTCTTAGCCCATTTACCAGAACAAAATATCATGAACTGGGCACCAGAAACAACAGAAACTTTTCAGAATTCTGGAGGCTTGCAGATGGTCACATATGGAGATGTGTGTGTGTGTGTGTGTGTGTGTGTGTGTGTGTCTACACACGGAATAGCCACACACATACACTTCTTCACTCTTTCCGTGGACATGGCCAGAAGCAGCAGCACCCCAGGAGCAGTGACCAACCTGGCACCCAGATCTTGGTTTTGAATGCCAATAAATTCTCCCTACAAGGAACCGGGGACCCTTGAAGAAGTGGTGGATTCTAAGACTAGGGAAGGAAATATAAAAGGTGAAGCTAGAGCATCTTATAGCATCAGAAGAAGTGCTTAAAAAACAAATACCATCCACAATGACGCAGTCACATCAAAGGGACAGAAGGGTCAACTGAAAGAGCTGCCAACCACCAAAGCTAGAACCCCATTCAGTGGAGCTAAATTACAACCCAAAGTATAAGATACATTCCCATGAGTCCAAACTTGGATGAATAAATACTCAAGTGGGGATGATACAGACAAATCTCTAACACAGAATTCTGAAGAATTTAAGTATTTTCTCCCTCAGGGAAGGGCAGCTTAGCTCCTCACTCCTTGAGTGAGGGCTGCACACAGTGACTTCCTCCCACAAAGTACAGTAAGGGAAGAGGGACGAGGAATAACGGTGAGGAGAAAGCTGGTAAGCATGCCCTCAGCCAGGGCCACATCAGGACCAGTAGGGAAAAGTCACGTTGGTGATGTACACTGTCAAATACCCAGAACAGTTCAGAGCAGTCATCCAAAGCAAAGCAAGTCCAGAAATCACAGCCAAAGGAGCTGGAGGAGACAACGAAAAGGGTGGGATCCTGCGCCAGAAAAAAAGCACAGATAAAAACTGAGAAAACATGAATGAAGCATGGATGCTGGATAATAACTGACCACCTCGGTTGTCTAACTCAATTCGTTCCAAATTCGTGTTAGAACACCAAAAAGTTCAAGAACTGAATATATTTTTCCCGTAAGAAATAACAGAAAACCGGGCCGGTGAGATGGCTCAGCGGCGTAAGCGCCTGCCTTGCAAGCGCGAGGGCCCGAGTTCGACTCCCGGATCCTACATACAAAAAAAGGGGCCGGTGATATCGCTCAGCAGCATGGGTGCCTGTTGGCGCGCGAGATCCTGAGGTTGACCCCCTGGTACCCACAAAAAAAAAAAAAAAAAAAAGAAATAACAGAAAACCAAATCACTGGTTCTGAGGCCCCAAAATTACACTTATAAATTCATTTTTCCAGGACTTTAACAAACTTCCCAATGATTTCTTTCTTTAACTCTATCATGGTTCTCACAGTTTTCCTCTTAGCTTTACTGCTTGTGTCACTAACTCTCTTTGCAGCCATGGTTATAATATTTTATGCAAATACTATAAAGTGCAAAAAAAAAAAAAAGCACAATGACAAAGGCTTGAACGCACTACCAAAAGCACTGCGTGTTGTCTGGGGGACAGCAGTATTTAGACCAAAGTGTCCCCTTTGTGTCCACGGCAAGATGCCACATGTGAACAACTCTTGGCATGTACAGGTTTCTTCATGTCAGATTTTCAGTTCGACTATGAAGCAAAGTTACGAACACTGAGGAAATTTTTTTCAACTTTGCTGTTCAAGTAGTAGAAAGTTTGAGCTTGGAGCCATTCGACAACCAAAGTACCACTGTATTTGTTTATTAATTGTAACAAACTAAGGTGTATGATGTTGGTAAGAGGGAAAAATGAGTGTGGGGTACAGGAGAACGTCTCTGTTCTATCGTCATAATTTTCTTTTAAATCTATTCTACTTTTAAAAAGGTTACCAAGTAAACAAAAGAAGTCACAGCCACGGTCATTCCAAAATGGTGGGCAACCCAAACAGGCCTGGGTGACGCCTGCCCTTCAGAAGGTCACCTGGCCTGCACCCTGGTCAGGTCTCAAAGCGCCACTGCTGGATGACACCTCTGCCAGGAAGAACAGGGCCAACAGTCCCCCAGGGCCCGGGGAATGCAGGGCATCACATCCCAGGGACCGGAGCAGAGCCCATGCACAGCACCAGGTAGAGCGTTAATCTGATCTCCACGATCATTTATGAGCTGAGGACAGCTCCCCACAGGCCAGTAAAGAGTAGAACTAAACTAAGATCTGCAAGCTGCACCTTGCTAACTAAAGGAAGAACGAGTAGAGCCAGACAAACACTGAGGATGCACCTGCCCCAGAGAGCAGAGCGCCAGAGCAGTACAGATGGTGGTGTAGGGTAGCAGGTGGGTAAACCACACCCTTACTCCAATGCTGCTTCTCCAAGACCGTACTCTGCCCTTCCTTCTCCATCTCGGCTGCAAAGATACGCTTCTCCAACAGAGCAATGGAAACAGGACGAAAACCAGAAGAGCTGCATTAGTCACAGAGCAGAACAAGAGAAACTAAATACAGGATGGGCGTATGGGGAGGGTTAGAGCAGGAAAGGAACAAGAAAAAAATGAGAGATGAGATGGAGGCAAGCCAGTGACAGGGAATGCAGACTGGGTGTTGTTTTGGCTGAATGCAATGGTGGCCAGGGTAAAACATTCCTCAGTGAGCACCACCCAGGAAGTGGCTTCCCAGGAGTCCCCTCCTGTCCCAACTGCCCTCCTCTTGTACGTGCTTCTTCCTTACCCATCACTGGGGTCTCTCTATGGTGTCCCTCATAGCTCAGCCAACTTGGCTGTCGCCTACTGAGAGCCAGGCTGTACCACCAACGCCCAAAGGCACAGGCCACCTCCAGCCCTGTGGGGATGTGAACCCAGCGCTGTCAAGCCCCAAGACACTTGGCTGAGCACGCGGTTACCCAAGGACACACACCCGACCAGGGCCTGCCACATTCCCGGGCCACACCCTCCGGCACCACTCCTAATAGCAACTGTACTTTCACATTTCTGTGATTATTTGTTTTACTGCAGGGTCCATCTCCTCCATCAGGCTGCGAGATCCATGAGAACAGATGATTCTGGGCTTCGCTCCTCCCTTCCCCCAGTACTCCACGCACGTCTGCATAACACGACTGTTTAGGAACTGGTTAAATGAACGAGACTTCTTCCTCCCAGTCATCTGAAACCCCCAGGGAGAAACAAGACATTTCAGCACTCAGTGATGAGTATCGTGTCTGACCCTGGAATCAGTCTGTGGCTATAGAAATGACAGCATAAAGAATAAGCAGGTGTCTGCTACTAGTATTAAACAAATCAATTAGTAATATTTAATTGATAGTGCAGTAATAAATACCAACCGTTCACCAATTGCCAAGCACCATGCATTATTCAGTGACCGTGCTAGGGAGGTATTGCTCACCACCAGCTGGCAGGTGAGGTAAACTGAGGCTCAGAGGGGTTAAATCACTGGCAAGATCATACAGATGGCTCCTCAGGGCCCGAAGTCACATGAGACTCTCTGACCCCAGTGCCTACCCTTTTCATGACTCCAAAGCTCGGCTCCCTGACTGGGGTGACAGACGTTGGTTGGGGGCCTGGAACCCAACCACCATTTATGACATCGAATCCCTGGAAGATGCACTCCACCTCCAAACCATCAACTCATCGCCAAATAGGCTTTCGGAACTTCTCTGGATTGTGGGTAGGGCTCCGCCTGCAGAGGATTACCAAGAGAAAAGGGCCCAGGACGCGGCTGCCAGGAAGCCAGCCATCTAGCACGGACCGTGCACGTGCCCCAGCAGTAGAGAGGAGGTGAGTTCCCAGGGCCCCAGGTGCCCGGGGCCTTCTGAGAGCTGCCGCTGACCCGGCGCCTTCCCGAGCATCTCAGCTGTAAAACGGAAGGAAGAAGGAAGCTGTCAGCCCACACTGTAAGAAGGCTCCCCGAACGCAGAGGTTGAGAGGTCACAGAGGATGCTGGCTTAGTTAGAGGTGAGCAGAATGCGAAGGCCATGCGGAATCCTAAGGGGAAGATGGGGATTTCCTGATAACTACGTGCAGAAACCTCATCTGCAAGACAGCAGCAAGACTCTGAGCGAGTCACCCCTATAACTCTGACCTGGAAGGAGGGGACAGCAGTTTCCAGCTCAACACAGGAGGGCTTGGAAGTTGTGACGCGCAGCCTCACCAGAAAAAGCCAAGCAAACTGAAAGAGGGCCGGGCCCCACTCTACGGGGCCATCATGGGGTTAAATGAGCTCATGAACGGAAGCGCCTCTTCAGCTGTCATAGAAAGCTTCAAGCCTGTGTTTCTGTGATCTTCTTAAACCCAACCTCCGATACTTGGAGAGGATACAAAGAGGGCGATAGTGAGCCTCGGAGGCCCAGTACACCCAGCACGGGGCCCGGGAGCAGGGATCTTGAACCAGACCACGCAGCTGGCTCGGGGAGGCATCCCTGGGCTTCTCCTGGGTCTCTGGTTCCTGGGACAGTTAGTGAGGACGCACTCCAGGGAGACCCATGCTGGCCACTGAGGGAGACCACAGCCGGGGGAGGTGGAAGGCAGAAACAAGCTGCTCTGCCTCGAAATGGGAGATGGCTAGGAGCTCGCCACTGCAAGAACGGGAGGCCATGGGGAAGACTTTAAGGAAGGAGGCAGTTGCAACTCAGTGCCTTGAAATGGGACAGATTATCAAGGGTGCAACGGTGCTGCACTCCTCACGCCACTTTCAGGGACATCGCTCTGGTGCCTTTCTCAGCAGCTAGAGCTCACCCACAGCTCCTAGCTCTCGGTTGCTCCCTCCGCCTCCAAAGCCATGGCGCAACATCTTCTCCTTGACTTCATTTCTATGCTGGCATCTGCTCTGCCTCCAGCCCTCCTGCTTCCTCCTCCCCTTATAAGTATACTTGTGACTACACGGGGCTGACCTGGATATGCCGGCCACGCTCCCAGGATCAAGGCCATTGACTTAATCACACCCTCTGCAGCACAAGGTGATACCTTCCCAGGCCCCAGCCTGTGGACACTTCTTAGGAGCTCATGGTTCTGAGGTAGACAGGACAGTCACCCTCCAGAACAGAAAAAAAAATAAAATAAAGCCCAGACACTCCTCATTTAATGACTGAGTTCTGTTCCTGCGACCAGGTTGTTAAATGAATTGGTCGCTAAATGAGGACTTGTACAGAGCGTGCACATTACAATAGTCAGAGCAAAGAAATGGCCAGAGGAAACTCCAACTTGATGACCACGCTTTTATTTGCATAACTCTTCCATGCAGTTCTGTACTGCACAGTACAATCAGCGAAAATTATAGTTGTGTATAAACAAGGTGTACTGTACAAAAAAGGACACTGAGGCTCTATAAACAAGGTATACAGAACTGTACCAAAAAAAGGCAGGTCGGGCCGGTGAGATGGCTCAGCAGCATAAGCGCCCGCCTGGCAAGCGCGAGGTCCTGAGTTCGACTCCAGGAACACACACACACACAAAAAAAGGCAGGTCATAAGTCCAAACAGCACACCTTGGTCATAAACCCCAACAGTCGCTAACCAGGTAGGGCGTTAAATGAGAAATATTTGTATTTCAGTGTTCAGAGAGCAGCGGGGCCAACGTGAGAAGACGCTCTGCTCCCAGCTGCCTCAGTTGCGACTGCTCAGGGCTGCTGCTCTGCCTGCAGACCCCATGACACACGGTTTGACTGCTCCCTCAAATACCCTGGGAATTCTCCACTGTGCCTTTGCCACTGCACCCCAGAAACACAGGCGACGCGTTTTATGAGAGCGCAGAAGGAAACGCATCTGCAGAGTGGAAGGATGACCAGGCTATCGAAATGGGACTTCATGGGGAGAACCTGGTTCCTGAGCTTGGGCCCCAGAAGCCAGCAGCGTGATTACAGAGCGAACGAGGCGTGGCACAGACTTCGATCACTCGGGCTTTTCGGGTTTTGTTTGTAAAGGCCTGGGGGATCGCAGTTGACAGGTTCATGGAAACGACCGTCAAAGGCGCTGTGACCTCTGGAAATGACACATCCTCCGGCATGAGGACCAGCTGCCCCGCCGTGGACAGTGTTGGACAGTGCTGCAAGTCGCAAGCACACAGCCTCAGAGGAGCAGGCAGTGAATCCCGAGTGGAAAGGGCCACCAGTCCACAGACTCACGGGCCAAGCGATGCCACAGCCTCTCCCTGCTGACAGGGGCTGTGCAGCAAGGGCCTGGTTTAAGAGAAGGTGACCAGAAGGCACTGGGTACAGAGGAAGGGCATGGCGTGGAGCACAAGATAAACTCATCAAATATAAATACCAGGAGGGCCGTCATGTGAAAAGGAGATTAAACTTGCCCTGTGTGGCACCAAGGTTAGAACGGGGACGATGAGTGGATGTGTGTTCTAATTCAATCTTGGGAAAGAAAAAGCTTTCTAACAGAGATGCCTAAAGATAAAACAGACCATGTCCAAAGATGCTGGCTCCCCATCCAGGCCAGAGAGAAACAAGCACGGCACCACTCACAGGTGGGTCTGAGGAGGGACTCTGGTGTCACCCCAAAGGGCCAGGTTCCTGCTGAATCTGAGACACAGTTACTGGGAGGCAATCGTCCCTTTACACAGACCGAGAACATCAAGATAATCACACAAAGACAGGGCTCGCAGAGGCGAGTACCATGAGGGACAGTGCTGAAGCGGGAAGAAGAAACAGAAAGAAGAGCGCTCATGCAGATCTTATCCTGTTCTTTCCGTACTGAAAGCTGACGTGAGAGTAAGTCTCTTCAGGAAGCTGCTCCTGCCAGCCAAGGATCTTCGTAAGTGAGAATCACGACAGGTACTTCAGGCCATCATCAGCATCCACTTCCTCCCAACACAAATTCTCAGACCTTCCCCTCACGCCTAATCCAAAGGAAACCTGGGAACCACCCATGCAAGGTGTGCTCAGCTGCAGGCTTTGAACCGGGTCTGCACTTGACAGGAAATGAGCAAAAACTTTTAAAAGAATTGAATCTTTATCTTTTTAGCAAAAGTGAAAAGAAGCTAAAGCAGCACAAACACAACACATTTAACACAATGAAGAACCCCCTCATATGCCATGATAAAATTAGGGGCAGGGGCTTAGCATTTTGAAAAAGCAGTTCATTAGCTTTACTTACAGTTTTACTATGTAATAGGTAATGCGTTTTGCAGGTTTTAGCCAATAATATAGCCTCAGGTTCATGTCGGTTGGATTGGTGTTTTTCTCCCACCCTCAATTGTTATTATTGAGCCTCTCCCCACACATACATCACAGGTTGTAGGCCAGCAGAGGGACAATAACCGCTGCCCAGGAGGAGTAGGGGTGACCGGAGGCTTCCTGGCCACCCCTCCTCCGCCCAGCAGCCTAACCACTGCCTAGAGCAGAGGCGTGGAGAGAGCAGCATTGTGCCAAGGCCCCGGCCTCCCTCATTCGGGTTGGAAGCAGAAAGCCAGGAACAGGAAGCGAGCCCCGCGAGGGAATGGACCGCAGCCTGCAGAGCGAACTTGGCAAGTCAGGTGCTGCTCCATGAGCCTCGCCGGGGTTCAAGTGGGATCTTCCCAGCAGCCTTGCAAGGTGAGAAAACTGCCACAGGGAGTTGAAGAAACTTGGATGAGGCTGTAAGACTAACGGAGGACGGCACTGGGTCCTGACGGTCCAGCCCTTCTGCAGTCCTCCCTCGTCCACTTGACAGACGGCAAACAGAACCACCAACGCTCTCAGCTAACACACCCGGCACTGCCTTGAGGCAGTGAGTCCCACCGTCAGAACCCCACCATCCCGCACGGAGCACCCCAGGGCTGATGCTCGTGCCTTGAACCCTGGGAAGTGGACAGAACCCGCCACCTGCCTGGCCCTGAAAAGGCAAGGGCCTGACGCACGCCCTGCAGGCAACGTCCCGTGCACAACTCCCTGCTAGCAGTTGCGTCTCTCAAACCAAATGTGTTTTGGTTTTTTTGGTTTTTTGGTTTTTTGGTACCGGGAATTGAACTCAGGACCTTGCGCTTGCCAGGCAGGCGCTGTGCCGCTGAGCTACATCCCCAGACCCCAAATGTGGTTTTGATTGGACCTGTTTCTCTGCATTTTTCTTCTAAGAAAAATAACTCCCTAGTTAGACTCAGAACCACACAACCACACCTACTGTTGTTTTATTAGCTCCCAGTTGGTTTAAAAGTCCCAAGAGTCCTGGGCCTGCTTCACAGTTTCCTGAAACTCCTCACTCACCCGTCTCAGTGACCCGAGCGCTCCCCAAGTCCCTCCCACGTATTACACAGCAGTGACCTCTTCCTGCTGATTCTGCCCCTAAACTGCGCCAGCTTCTCACCCCATACTGGCACCCTCATTCTAACACTGCAGAGATTCCCCTCCGACCCATCCCCACAACCTCTGTGATGGCCGAAATGTGTCTACTGCATTCACATTTCAGCATTCGTACCTCACTCCCTGGAGCTTCCCTGTCTTCAAATGAGAGATACGTGCAGCTTGGTGGGTACAGGAGGCCCCACAACCCCCAGCTACAGGGGCTGCCCGGGGTACTGCGCGCCACTCAGCAACACGGTCCTTTCATTCCACGAGCCCGCCTGGTCACCCTGCTCTTCTCTGGCTGGATCCCCCCTGACTCTCCCCTGGCCAGACCCCAAACCTTGCGTCCCCCCCGCCACGCACTAGGGGGCCGCAGCTCGGCCGCAGGCGTCCTTCTGCTGATCGGCCTCTGCGGGAAGGCAGAGCCCTGGCCTCATCAGTCCCGATGCTGTTGAGTTCTCAGTGGTCCCCAGCGAGTGCACAAGGGACCAGAGTGTGAAGTCACAGGGCCACTTTAAAAGCATACCCCCCCCAGGGCCGGTGAGATGGCTCAGCGGCGTAAGCACCTGCCCGGCAAGCGCAAGGGCCTGAGTTTGACTCCCGGAACCCACATATGAAAAAGGGGCCGGTGATATCGCTCAACGGCACAGGCGCCTGCTGGCGCGCGAGGTCCTGAGGTCGACCCCCCGGTACCCACAAAAAAAAAAAAAAAGCATAGCCCCTCACAGTGAGGGACACCACGAAGGTCTCCGGCAAGTCCTACACTGACCGAGAGAAGCGAGCTGACGTCCAGGCCCTGCGCTGAGACCGCCCAAGCCGCACTGTGCTTCCCCACTCCTGAGGGGCCGAGCTGGGCGCACTTTGAGTAAAGGGGCAGGGGCAAGAGGCTCTGTCAGAGGAAATGATTTCAGTTTCCGAGTGTGTGTGTTCATCAGGCCTGGGGTTCGGGGCCCAGGAAAACATGTTTCCCTTCAGCAAAATAAACACAACGGAGTGTGGTCTGCAGGCTGCTACTTCTGAGAGGCGGCTGCTTTCCTCCTGGACACCCCACTGCTGTAAGGTTTCAGCAGGACTCGGGTACCCGCAGGGTCCCCCAGACCCATAATGCTCTCCCCAGGCTCAGCTCCATCTCTGAAGACGATGAACAGAACAATGTCTTCAGTGCTTTCAGACGCGAAACAAACCACCAGAAACCCTTTTTCAAACATAAACTTTTTAAATATCAAGAGAAAGGATTTGGATTTGGGGCAGCAAAAAGACTAAATGTTATTCTAATGAAGCTTCTGGAAAGAAATCTCGTCTACCTCTGGCCTGTTTTTCACAATGATCTCTTTAACATTGGGGGGGTGGGAAGAATAGAAGCAACTCAGAAAACAAAGCAGTGAGGAATCTCTTTTCTCATCATATTTGTTAAAAACAAAGGAAAAAGACCCAAACATCAGGTTGCCGTATGTTCCAGCGAGTTGGTCAAGCTCGCAGTTCTCGATACTTTAAAGGGAGGGAGAGCCATTCAGGAAGCCCAGCTCCTGAGCACAGGGTCGGTGACACCGGACCTCCGTCTGCAGTGACCAGATGATTCAACAGCTGCCGACTCTCTCCCCACCACAAGGCAGCCCAGCCTTCCACGGGCCTGTGAACACACCAGCGGTAAACCGACGGTCACAACTTTATGTTAGTGTCCCCCACCGCTGTGAACGCTAGGTTATTATTTCATAAGCACCCCATATTTTAATAAACGAATGTGAAAACCTTGTCTGGTTTTTCAGAATGCATTCAGAGCCCAGCACTACCCAGCACTCTGGTGCATCAGCACAGCCCATTAGTAATTTTTTTGATTTGTGGAGCACTTTGATGTGAGTTTGTTTACTACGCTACCAACATGTTTGACATTTTTTAAACATAGTTTTGAAGCGAAGATACCCCTGGGCCAGGCAAGAGTCTGGTTTCTGAATTTACTCACCCCAAGTCTCAGTTTCCCTTGTCAAGGAACATTCTGCTCGCCCAACGCCCTGCATGCCTGCAGAACAAATCCCACGCAAGCCCTGGGCTACGTCACTGGTCTCCACCCTTCTCTGGATACTAAGGCTTCAAGCCCCATTGGGGACCCTCAGGACAGCCTGCAGAGCCATGCTCTGGGGTCCATCCCCACCTCCTTCTCAGGGAGCACGCTCCCTCCCCTTTCCCAGTCAGTTTGCTGTGTCCCCAGGGCACACGAAGCCCTCACACCCCCTGCCTGAGCACCCTCCACACTCCTGTCCCCTCTCCCGGTATCCACCCAGCCAAGCTTTGTGCAGGTCCAGCTTCTCCTTGCTGACCAGAGAGAGTCTCCCTGACTGTCCCCTAAAGAAGGCCTCTCCCTCACAGTCACCTTGTCTCATCACATTGTCCTCCCCTTCTTATCGCCTCAGAGATGCCTTTATCTGCTGTTTATTGGTATCTCCTCCAACAGGACATAAGTGTCATAAGTGGGGTTCTGGCTTTGCCTACACCACACGACACCTTTCTGTGTCTTCTCAGAGCCCTGGAGACAGGGACAGAGTGGGCCTGAGGGAGGGAGGCACAGGGAGTCCGGGAGGGTCCTATAACAGCAGCCTCCTGGCACCCAGCCCCAGTCCTAGAGGACAGCAGGAAGACAAGAAAAATCCTACCCGAGGGCGGAAAAAGCAAAGGTCACAGCTCCAAAAGCAAAAGTAGCACCTAAAGGTGGCCCAGAATCAACAGGAGGGAAAGCGCTCAGCCCAAACGGGGGCAACAGGGGAAATGGGTTGGGAAAGTCAGAGGAGCCTTCATCTCGATGCCTAATTGCACACAGCCCTTTACAGTTTGGAAAGAACCAGCACTGGTTCACAGAAAAAGACAGCGAGGGATCCAGGGGCGGTGGCACACGCCCATAACCCCAGCACTCCGTAGGCTGAGGCAGGCGGATCACCGTGAGTCCAAGGCCAGCCTGGACTACATAGGAAGACCCCATCTCAAAAAAAATAAAACACAGTGAGATGCAGTGACCAGCACCTCCTTCCACAGGTAAGGAAATTGAGGCTCAGAAAGGAAAAGTGTATCTTGCCCTGGATCACACGGGAAGCAATCAACAGGGCCCTATGGCTGCGCACGCCTTGCCCTTTTGACCCCCAACTCCAAACGAACTTGATTTCTGAGTCCCTCTACCTGCAATTAGCAGGACTTTATCCGTGCTGTCCACCGTGTTCACAGAGGCTGGCTGCCCCTCGGGAGCTTCCCCGGGGACTCACTCCACAGCCTCTTCACCTGGAAGGAACACGCTGTTCTCTAGGCCTTGCTGGGATGCTTGCAAGCTGAAGTGACCAGGGAGAAGTCAAACCCAAGTCCTTCCAACAAGATCCCCCCACAGCGCTCAGAAAAGGCACAGCCAAAGGGCTCCCGCAGAGCTGAACTGAACGCCGCTGGAAGCGTTATGTGAAAATGCACCCTCAGCAAAACCAGCTGCTGTAAGGACCCATATTTTTCAATAACCTCCTTCAAAATGTCATTTCCGCAGCTTTTCATAGAAACCTGGGTTTTGGAAAATCCTGACAAGTCCCTGGATTTATTAAGACTGCATTCTTCGCTTGAAAACACCTTCCAAGCTGCTAAAGAAGAAACCCTCGGCCACCTTCATAAGCCCTGGAAGATGCTGCGGGGGACGCAACATCGAAGGAGGAGAAAGTGCTTTGCCTTGAGGTTTCAGGACAGCCAGGCTGGGCCCCTCCAAAAGCAGCCGGGAGAGGGGCGCGAGAGCTCAGCTGCTTTCCCGGAACGGCTGTCCGGCCCGGTAGTCAGAGCAAGCACCCTGGAAAGGCCCGGAGGGGTGAGACGCTTCCAGCAGCCTGAATCGCCACTTCCAACTGTGGGGAAGCAAGGGTGGCCTTGGCAGGGGATGCAGAGGTCAGCGGTCTCTGGGGCTGTGGCCGTGGCTCCCAGAAAGGGGATGTCAGGCCAGGCCGGGCCAGGCCAGGCTGCCTTTCCAAGCATGGGCGCTCGCTGATGTTTCTTTCCTTCTGCACATCGTCACCGCCTCACTCTGGGCAGAGCATCTGCCAGTCTGGCTCGAGCCACCCAGATGTTGCTGTTAAAAAATTGCGTATTCCTCTAATTATTTCCAGGAAAAGCAAATATTCTAAAAACACTGAGGTCTGCAGTAGAATTCGCTTTTCCCACAGATGGCTGCGGCTCGGCCTCCGCCTGCGGGTCCCAGGGGCTGTCCTGAGCCTTCGCAGTCAGGACAATAAGTGCCCGGGCACAAGCGAAGAGTTTGTTCACCTCCCAGCTTTTGCTTTTGTTTTGTTTTGTTTTTTAACCTTCAGCTTTACTCCTTTCAAAGAAATTCAGGGTTAAAGGAGAAAGCACTTTCGGAACATTCCTGAGCTTGCAATAACAATATCATTTTCTTCAGAGTTTTGGCCTAAAGGCTTCCTGGAAAACAGCCCCAGCCCCAGACGGACCCACCCTGGCTGACAGATCTCAGCATGAGTGGGGGCAGGCTGGTGTGGCCAGGACCAGCTGTGGCAGGGAGGGATTCAGAAAAGCATCCTCCTCTTAGATTTCATTTGAAATGGACTCAAGGCAGACAGGGGAGAGATCAGGACAGCGGAAGCCTTTGAACTCGCCAAACACCAACAAGTAACCTTAACCCCTCAAGGCAGTATGGAAGGCACTGCGAAATCAATCGACACCAGTATCCGTTAGGAAAACCCAAAATAACTTTAGTTTAACCAATAAGAAAGAAGCAGAAATGGTCCAGGGTGAGTATCACAGCTCCATAGTCTTCAGGGATCCAGGCTCCACTTTCCTGTGGGCTCCACTCACTCCAGCCTGGCTTCTGTCTCCACAGCTACCTCACAATCCAAGATGGCTGTCCTTAGCGGAGGACAGAGGAAAAGCACAAAGGGTACACTGTCCATACAAGTTGCTCCACAGAAATTTCTCACAGGCCACACATAACATTTTGCCTTTCACTGAAGGGAGCTGAAGTCGCGGTCCCTTAGCCAGTGAAGGGGGACCCGGGAAACATATTATACACCTCAGATAACCAGGCTGCGCTGCTGAGGGAGAGTAAGCACCGGAAATACCGTGTTCTGCCTTTGCATAGAATGCAGAGTAAGAGAATCTGAGAATGAGCCATTCTGGGGCTCCGCTAAGCTTGAGAGATGGTGGTAGAAAAAGAGTAGGTATTTAGGGATGGAAGCCCAAGCAACACTGCTCTTCAGGGGCAAAAGAAAACTTCATTAACTCAAAGGTATTTTGAACAAGTACTGTCAGGAAACTAATTTTCCCAAACCATTCACCTTTGAATTCAATTTGTTTCATGAAACATTAAAGGTGATGAGGAAATTTGTTGGGCCCTGTAGACCTGCAACTCCATCAGAATCACGGAGGAGTTTTTTTTAAATACACATCTGAAATTCACTTTTAATAATTCTGATTGACGGTTTGGGGTTCAGGCCTAAATTTCGATATTAAAAAAAAAAAAAAAATCAGCCAGGCGCGGTGACACACACGCCTATAATCCCAGCACTCGGGAGGCTGCGGCAGGGGGATCACAACAAGTTCAAGGCCAGCCTGGGCTACACAGTGAGTTCAAGGCCAGCCTGAACTGTGTAGTGAGACCCTGTCTCAAAAAAACAAAAACAGACAAATAAATAAATCAGTGATTTCATCCTTTTCAAACTTGAGGAGACAATATGACTGGGGTCCCTACCTATTGTGAGGGGAGCCAGGCCTAGTCTACACTTCTCCTTCATAACCCAGTCCTCTGTTCCTGGAAATCATCTCCAGGCTGCCAAACACCAATCCAGGCCACGCAACAATCCCAGCCACGCACCCCAAGCTTTCAGCAGGAGCTTCTCTGAACGAAACCCCTTCAACAAGGAGTCTCAAAGAGAGGCAGGGCCCACCATCGGGTTGTAGAAGCGAAGAGGCCAAATTCTCTTCTCTGCCGCCCAGCGGCGAGGCTCTAGGCCCAGATTCGGGACCCCTCTCCCCAGCGGCACACCCCAGTTACTTATTATACCCAACACACAATGAACCGCTCTCGTGCTATGCTGTGTAAGGAACAATGAGAAGGAAAAAGCCCGTCCGTGTTCAGTACCAATGCAATTCTTTCCAACTATTTTTGATCTAAGGTTGGTTGACTCCGAGGCTACAGAATCTTCAGATGTTGAGCACCTTCTGCAGATGCAATAAGACCGAAGTGTGAGCTGCTGTAGAAGGAAAAGAGGTGTCAATGACACGCTATGACAGAGCTACCACAAAAGCAGCTATGAGAATGACGAGCATAGACATTCCCACGTCTGGGTAGTGTAGGCACAAGGATACTCCCACACCGAGGCCACTAAGGATTTCTCTAAGAAATAAGTAAGATTCATAAATTTTATTTCGTGCCTAGGTTTTAGTAATTCAGGGAAAGGTAGCCATATTAATTTTTCAATTAGAAAGCTCAGTGTTAAACCAGGCCTGGAGACACAGACCTACAATCCCAGCCACTTGGGAGGTCAAGGCAGGAAAATCCAAGTTTGAGGCCAGTCTGGGCAACTTAGTGAGACCCCATTTGAGGGGCTAGGGGTGTGTCTTAGTTACTTTCTTATTGAGACAAAATACCCAACACCCACAAGTTAAAGGAGGACAGGTTTACCGTAGCACACAGTGTGAAGAGGTTTCAGTCCACAGTCAGTTGGCTGTAAGGCAGAGCAGCATGGCAGAGAGGCATAGCAGAGGAGGAACAGCCCACAGCAGGGCAGACAGGAGGCAGGAAGCGGTGAGCCTTCCTTTCTCTTTTTATTCTATCCAGGCTACAAGCCTATTGGTGGTGCCATCCACACACAGGGTGGGCCTTCCCATTATCCACACCCAGAACCTATGAGCACATAAGCCACAGTGCACAATGCCACAGCCCCAAGGCTCCTTGACCTCAGCACCTCACCTGCTCATCACCACACCCCAGCTGGCTTCCCGCTCCCTGCAGCCCCTCAGTTGGAGGGTACCTGTCACCTTCCAGAGAGGCCTCCACACACTTCCTCATCACCACCTTTTCTGCCCCTCACAGCTCTGAGGGGCACTGACCTTTGACCTTCCACCTCAATGACGTTTGACCTTATTGTGAACCCTAACACAAATCAGCCCTCACATCCTCTCCTAAAACATCCCTCGTCTTCTCAGTGCTCGGGGTATTGCTCATTCCACGGCACAGTCATTTTGTTTTGAAAAGGTCTGAGTTCTGGACAGACCAGGCCTCGGCCAGGCATTAACCACTTGAGCTCGATCAACTATGCCTCAGTTTCCTCACAGGTTGATTTTAAAAGCCTATCCCAGCTTTACCGTGTCCACACTTTCATGACTTTAGAAATATGGTCATAAAATATTCTTCAAAATAACGTGCAATAAAGCACATGCATTTTGAAGTCATAGCAAAAATAACTTCTTCATACATGATATATCAGTAATGCTTAAACTTTTAAGAAAAGTGTAGTAAGTAGGTCACAGCCAGCAATGTATTCTCTCATTTTCTTCCTTATCCAGGGGAGATGTGTTCAAATGACTCACTGAAATAGCAGAAATATAAATATCAGATGAAAAGAAATAATACAGTGGGGAATAAGGGTACAGCCTCCCCTCTTGCACCCCACTGGGGAACTCTACTCCCTCCCTCCTTCCTGGGCAGAGGACAGTGGGTCCATGGCCCCTTTAGAGTGAGGACTCTCATCCAGATTTTGCCTCTCTTCCCCCAAGGAAGCCACACTCTGAGCCACGGTGACAGCTCCTTCCCTGTGTTCCTAGAAGTCGCAAGAATATGGCCATGGCAGGTAGGGTAGCACACGCCTGTAATCCTAGCACTCGGGAGGCTGAGGCAGGAGGAGGATCACAATGAGTCCAAGGCCAGCCTGGACTATATAGCAAGACGTTGTCTCAAAAACAAAAAACAAACAAAAAAGAACATGGTCACAGCCAAGGACAGAGCCTATGTCCCGGAGTCTGACATCTTCCTAAAAGACTTTATGGAACCCTGCTGAGAACCACCAACTGAGGCAGACGGCCCAATCTTCCAGCAGTGTTTCTAGGCACAGATTTTACCTTAGACCAACAGTACATGATTTCTGGGCCCTTCTTCAAGTTGCTGCAGTCATTCTTCACACCGGTGTCCAGCACAGAGCCCCCCAGACTCACCTGGAGGTCAAATGGACCCCACCATGGCTAAGCGGAGGCTGCAGAGCTGACACCGAGCCTGCTCCAAAGCACTTCCTCCAGATGAAGGGGAATCGAGCAGCAACACCAAGTGCTGACGGCAGAGCACGGGATCTCACGGTGTGGGGCCAGGCACACAGACTGGTGTGAACCCAGCAACTCACACGCCTGGAGAACTGCACACACACCAGGCATACACAAGGACACAACACTATGAGGAAGAACCGAGAGCCACCAACAAACCAGAAGTCCACCAGCAGACAGAAGATGAAATGTAAGAGAAAGATAGCAACACATCTAGCAATGAGAAAGAATAAACTGTTGCTCCAGGCAAACTCATGGAAGAATTTCACAAGCATGGTATGAAAGAAAAAAGAAAACAAAGCCGTACTGTATGAATGATTTCATGTTTTCTGAAGATCAAGTACTGCACGGCCCAAACCTACTTGTGGTCAAAGAACAGCGGTTCCCTCCACTGAGGGATAACAGCCGGGAGGAACCCCAGGAAATGGGCAGGAGATTCTGCAAACTCAAGAGTGGTGTGTTTTCCACAGAAGGTGAAAGCAGGGTTTGTCCCTTCGCTCTACCCACTTACTAGGTGTACGGCCTCAGGGAAATTTCTTAACCTCTTTAAGCTTGGTTTCTACACCTGAAAAAGAGAATAAAAACATCACCTGCTCCGTGAGGATGTGAGGTGAATTAAATTAGGCACGGAAAGCGCTTAAGGACGCAGCGTCCAGCACGCAGTGGAGGTCGGTACACAAAGTACACAATGGCAACAGCCAACAGCCGCTGTGTCCCGGCTGGTGCCAGGCACTGCTGTAGCCCTTAAGCTCTTAATTACCTTGAGATCCTGCCTCTCCAGCCCCCATTCTTATCTAGGACTCCAGGCCAGAAGTGCAGTCTGCAACCTGGGCAGCTGTGTAGGAGAGGGATGACTCACCCCAGACTGCTGCCACCAACTTTTCAGAGAAAGGAAACTGACAGGGGTCGCACATCAGGGTTAATCTCAGCTGAAGAGGAGAATAACTTCAGCCTCGGAAAGTGGTGGCTGCATTTTTGCAGGAATAAAAAGAATATTATATTCTGGCGGAATAATTCATTTATTACTAATAAATGAGGAGTCATTTTGGGAGCTGAAAAAGCTCATCTTTCTTCCCTAAGGAAAGAGAGGAGACAACAAACTCTGTTAAAAGTGTTTCATGCTGACTAGCTAAATTTACTGTCCTTTAATGTATTTCAGATTTACAACTAAAAAAGAGATTTTTTCTTTTTTGGCTTTTTGAGACAGGGTCTCATTATATAGACCAGGTTGGTCTTTAACTCACTATGTACCCAAGGCTGGCCTCAAACTTACAGTGATCCTCCTGCCTCAGCCTCCTGAGTGCTGGGGTTACAGGTGTGCACCACCACACCCAGCATACAACTAAAAAAATTTGAAAGCATATGATTTCTGGGAAAGTAACTTAGAACAGTCATGAGACAAAAGACTCAAATGATATCATATCACTCTAAACATCTGTGCAGTGATCTCTGATTTATAAGATTAACCTATAGGTTTAGGAACAACTCACTTCTCGTGACTTTTTGCTTCAGCTGAGGAAAGGCGACTGCCTAGCTTTGAACACAGCACCACTATCTCCTGCTTGTATCACCGTGGGAAAGTTACTTAATCTCTCCATACCACAGTTTCGTCAATAAAATGGGATAATAATCAGATTATTATGAGAACAAAATAAGTTAGTACGTGTTAAGTACTTGGAACACTGCCAAGCATGTTAGGAAATGTTAGCATGATTACTACTTTCTGGTACATGAGCGGAACTCATCTAAAACTACACAATCTAATTACAAAATTCGCAGATATAGCACAGACTCTGAAAACCAGAGGAGAATGTGTATGTCAAGTGCATGTCAAGTGAAGCCAGGTGTAGTGGTGCATGCCTGTAACCCCAGCATTCAAGAGGCTGAGGCAGGAGGATCACAAGTTGGAGGCTATCCTGGGCTACATAGTGAGTTCAAGTTTGGCCTGGAGTACACAGAGGGACCCTGTCTCAAAAACACAAATGAAGAAAAAGACTATGTCAGGTGAGCATTAATATGTGGTTGTTAGAAGTACACATACACGCATGCGCGCACACACACACACACACACACAGATTCCTCTCACACTGGAAATTTAGATCAGGTCAACTCTAGAAAACAATGTACCAATGATTTCAGGTTCTTTGGACCAACATAATCCCCCCAAAATATGTTAAGTATTACTCTTCTCCCAAGTATTTCTAAGGACCCATTTTTGTTTTAAGCTATACACTGAAAAGGTATCTTTGTTTTTTGTGTTTCAAAAACATGCTGGAATGCCGGGTATGGTGGCGCACTCCTGTAATCCTAGCACTCAGAAGGCTGAGGCAGGAGGATCGCTATGAATTCAAGACCAGCCTGAGCTACATGACACGACCCTGTCTCAAAAAACACAACAACAACAAAAACAAAAATTGCTGGAAACTTTCTGTAGCACATTTGAGTAGCAAAGTAGATGAGAGTCAAACACGGACTCTTTTCAACCTGCAGCAGAGGGGGCCTAGTAAATTTTTACACTTTCCTTCCATTGTAAGGCCTGAAAGCTTTTCATTTTGTTCCAAAGGAAATGATCTTACCATAGCTCAACGACATCATCATTGTCTGGGTGGAGTGGGAATCCACGGGCCACTCCCTAGGGCCAAATGCTAAAACCCAAGGGTGTAAAAGTGAAAAGCAAACACAGTAGAAACCACAGTGACACTATTCTTCCTTTTGATTTACAAGAGACAGAAAACCCTCGAGCAAGAGAATTACGAAGACTATCTGCACACAACAATAGCTGGGCCCACCCTAAACAATTGAAAAGCTTTCCAGTCTACATTCCTTTGCTTTTCTATATGGAAGAGAAGTACACTTGAAAATACTACAACATGTAACTCTTTTTCTAACACTAGAATCCTTATCGCACCATTGTTATCTGTGGTTTTTTCCTGTTATTCAAGCGACATAACTAAGATAGCAATTTTCTGATGTATTAGTTCAGGGTGTGAGAACTTTTGCTTAAAAAAAAAAAATAACTGCACAACCTCTACTTAATGAAGAGTAGGCTATTGAGAAACCTCCCTGTGGAAGCGGACACCACCATCAATCACCAACATATGGCGGAACTTCCTGCCGGCACCCTGTCCTTCCTCAAAAAACACTTGTTCAGCTTTATTTTCCAGAACTTGAAGCAATGGGCATCAGTATGAGGTGGATGATGAATGGAAAGTTTCACACTCTGACTGATTCCTCAGCAATGAATTAGATCCTGGGAGCTCATGGAAGAAGTAGTAAATGACAGCTGTATTTTATTTGCAAGACACATTTCCAGCAGAATCTACTTTCTTGCTGACTTGAGCTGCTTGCTTGGGTTACGCACTTCATAAAGTTGCTTTGGGGCTTGACTTAAACATTCATTCATTCTTCGAATGTGTATTTGACTCTAGCAGGTGGAAGACACTGTGATTTTTTAAATGACCTTATTCATGGCTGGACTTTTTCCGCTCTGCAGCCTCCCTTCCCGCAGGTCACACATAGCTCCTCCCACAGCCAGATTCTAGCAATGTCCCTGTCACCGCCTTGGGTTCCAGTACTTAAGGTCGCCGTCCCTCATCCTCACCCTGCTGCCCGGGGCAGCCTAGCACCATACATGAATGACTTAAAAGTAGGCGTCCAGCCCCCCCATTTCTCCTCATGTCGTGAGTCACCTGCCTTTGGGGTCCCTCCCAATGAGAGTCTCAGCCCACAATGCGCCCCCCTTCCCTCCCTAGCCCAAACCCCTTTCCTAGCCCATTTTGCTGAGGGGCTTGGACAGTGCCTCCCCGGGTGCGTGGAATTCTGCCCCTCTCAGTTGATTTCTCATTTCTACGTGGCTGCAGGGAGGGGACACCGGTCAGGAATGTCCTCCACCCCGCGGCCACCCCCTCTCGGTGGCCAGTCTGGGTCAAGATGAGCCACCAATCTGGCCATCTGGCTGGGCCTCCTGCTGGAATCTAAAGCAAAGGATATTATTAAAGTCACAGGTTAAGGATCCCTCCCTCCACAACGCCTCATTTAGAAGCCTGCAGTGACATTAAATGTAAACACTTCCCAAGAATGCTTTAAAACACAGGGAGGTTTTTATTAAACGACTTAATTGAGGGCCACTTCTCATTGTGGGAAGCTTTTAAACTGAGGGATAAAAGGGGCCTGGTGGGTGTTTTCCGGACACTTGTTTTTCTAAAACCTGTCATAAGGAAATGTAGAACAGCTCAGGGGCCTGGGTGTGTGTTCCTGGGTTCATTCTCCAGCAGAAATGGAATTCAGGGAGACCAGGAGCCCCTGGAAACCTCCATGAAAGCTTCCTCCCAATATTCACTTCAAGGGTCACTAGAAGCCCTAGATGGGAAAAGTGGAAAAAATATGATCCAAAAGGACTAAGACAAATAAAGGATAACAGTGTATGGTTTGAAAATAGGACACAACTTGGGAGAATAGCAAACCCAGGGAAGACTTGGCCAAAAGACACCAGGGAGAAAGGGGAAAAGTGCTGATGGTGAGGACGGTGCAGCCCGCCGAGTGGCAGCCGCCAGGCACCAGGCCACACACCGCCTGAAACACATTTACAGGAAACTTCCAGCTCCGCAGAGACAGGAAAGGGATTGGTGGCTGCTGGGGCTGCAGGGCAGCAGAACTGGGGGCAGCTGCTCCGTGGGTACAAGGTTTCCACCTGAGGTATGCAGAAGTTTCGGGGTCAGATGGTGATGGCTGTGCAAGACCGAGCACATACTGAATGCCGCTGAACTGTACACTTTCATGGGTTAAAAATGGAAACTTCATTTTATGTTACGTGGGTTTTACTACCAAAAGAACAAAAGAAGCGCCAATCCAGAAGCAACTCTGGCCTTAACTGAGAGGCAGTATACATGCTACAGGCCAAAAGGAAAGAAACGTGGCTTCACTAACAGCCATGCGTGTGCTCAGCGAAGTGTCCCGTGCCACTGTGACCTTCACGGGGACAAGTTGCTTAATCCTCACACAGTCTTCAGGCGGGAGTTGCTGTCACTGTTACCCTCATTCTCCAGGTGGGGAAACCGAAGCACAAGAAGTTGAGTAGCTCCTTACGCCCCCTGGGGGTTTTCTGCCATGCTCACCACATGTTCTTGGACTCCCGAGCCCCAGCCACTTTGGAGTGGCCTTAACTGAGCGATCCCCTGGGAACTGGGGCCTCGGGAAAAACCCCTTCAAAACTCACTGCACAGGCTGGGAGCGGCTCTGCGGCAGGGCACCTGCGGCCACACACAGGCCTGCGGTTCGATCCCCGGCACCACCTTCCAAGGCTAGGAACTGCTTGGTTTAGCCCACAGAGCATGACAGGTAGGAGGGGAACAGGGTAGCTGCTCTTTCACGGAGAAGAAAAGCTTTCAGGGTCTGTAGAGCCCCAGCCCCAGCCCCACCTGGGTCTTCCGCAGGGGCTGGAAACAACTACCCAGCAACCTCAGAGGTCCCTGGGCCAGCATGTTTATATGGAAACAGCGCAAGATTAAGGAGGGGAGAATAGCTATTCCCACTGCGGGGGCTCCTACAGGGCAACCCAGAAGCATAGGGAAAAGGGAAAAGGGAAATTCTATTATTTACTTACTTACTTATTTATTTATTTATGTATTTAGGTGTTTTGAGAGAGTCTTGCTATGAAATTCAGGCTGGCCTCAAACTCACAGCCATCTTCCTGCCTCAGCCTCCCAAATGCTGGGATTACAAGTCACCATGCCTGGTTTGAAATTCAATTCCTTCCACCCTACTGTATTTAAGAAAGGAGGGAACTCTGTCACTAATCAATAGGTCCCTTTGGTTGTAGATGTTAAAAGAGCTGTCACCGTGCAGGGCTCCACCTCAGGGGCTTCTTGGCCTCAGCACTGTTGCTGTTTGGGGACAGAACACTGTCATGGGGACTGTCCTAAGAATACAGGGTGTTTTGCGGCAGCCCTGAACTCTGCCCAGTGTGCCAGCAAGCGCAACTCCCAAGAGTGTCTCCAGGTCTAGGAAATGTCCCGGGGCAGCCCTGTCTGAAAACCACTGTGCTACACACAGCCACGCAGCCCTCACGGTGCCTCAATGAAGTAGAAGCGACACCCCTGCTTTGCAGAGGAGGAAACGCCTGAAATGAAAAAGGAAGCTGCCCGGAGTCGCACTTCTAGGGCTTCCAATCCAAGCAGGTAAGACCTTAAAACTCCTCCCCCAAAGCGTCAAACCAGAAGGAGAAGTTCATCGGCCTTCAGTATGTCTGGGATCCACATCCTCAGACTCAACCAACCATGGATCAAAAGCTAAGTTTCGTTTTGCTTTGCTTTGCTTTGCTTTGAGACAGGGTCTCGCTGGGTAGCTCAGGCTGGCCTTGAATGCATTGTGATCTTCCTGCCTCAGCCTCCGGAGTAGCTAGGATTATAGGTATGTGCCACCACACCCGGATCAAAAGTACTTTTTAAACGAATCTATACTGAACGTGTACAGAATACAGACTCTTTTCTTGTCATTGAGGAATCATAAATTTGGTGTCCACAGATTTTGGTGAACCACTCCCTGTGGATACTGAGGGCCTGCACAAGACCAGAAACTACTTTCTGCTGGCTCTGGTATCAATGCGAAGCTACACCTTGCCCTAGAGTAGCGGGTGGTGGGCTGGAGACTTAGCAGCGACTGATGCTCAACTCCAGAGCTGCGGGCTGAGACGGCAGCACAGCCACCAACAATGCCTGGAAGTCTGAGGGTCTCCTTTACTCACAGCATAATCTGCCAGCTAGGTGTGGCGATGCCTTGGAATAATAAATGCTTTCAGCAAACACAAGTAAAAAACCACCACTGGCCAAGAGGTCTTGAAACACATTTGAAATAGCACGCTTTTATCAGAATTCTCCATGGTTCCTTTGTGACGCACTCCCCTCTCCACACCCTCACCCTTCTTAGCACTCATCATCTGCTTTCTGTTACGAAACAATCACGGCTGGTGCTGGAAAGCGACAGATGAAACAGAGAGGTCAAGTTTCCAGCGGCTGACCATCCTCCATCCTTCCACACGGGTTTATTGAGCATCTATCTTCCGCCACACACTGCAGTCACACAGGGTCAGGAAGGCAATCTTTCCCTGCGTGGGTTTGTTTTGGGTCCGTGGGAGGCCACGCCTGTGCATGCGGGTGTGGGCCTTGTCTAATGCTGCGATGAAGGCTACCCTAGGAATGAGTGAGCGGGTGAGTTGCGGGAAGGAAGGGGAACCAGAAAGCTGCGGTCTCCAGGCGGGAGTCCTCTGTGGCACAGCTCAGAGCTGAGGGCCAGGATTTGAACCCTGGGTCCCGCCACTGGGAAGCTGTACATCTTCAACTATGGCTTTGTTTCCCTTGCCTGTAAAATGGGCTTGTGATGGCAGCTATAGGGGTTGGGGCTGGAGTAGATGCTCCTGGAGTATTTGTCACCAGCACTGCTCTCTGGGGAGCCCTCTCCCTCTCCCCTCCCCCTTCCCCAGGAAGTGAGGCTCGGCCTTGCAGGGAGAGGTGGTCCTACCTGGGTCTGGCCAGGCCTAGAGAATCAGCCATCGGCTTCTAAGTGGCCCAGGACAGCAGGGACAATGAGGGCTGGTCTGGCCATATCTTAGGCAAAACTCACAAGGAGAAGAAATCGCAAGTTCAAAAAGCACCACCATGCAGTCCCTCTGCAAACTGGTCTCCTCCTCTTATCTCTCCCTCCACTCTTTCCCCATCAGCTCCTCTCTAACTCCTAAAGCTTCAGCTGTAGTCCCCGCTCTTGGCAACCTTTCTGGGTTTTTGATACTGATTAGTGAAAGGAGAGAGGCGGGTCCACTCTCCAGGGGCCACCGCATGATTCCGAGAGTCTAGTTTTAGCCAAGAAGGGCAAAACATCACAGACAAAAATGGTGGAGAATCAATCTTTAAAAAAAAGCTACTGGGCCAGTTAGGTGGCTCAGCGGCATAATTGCCTGCCCGGCAAGCGCGAGATCCTGAGTTCGACTCCTGGAACCCACATACAAAAAAAGGGGCCGGTGACATCGCTCAGCGGCATGGGCGCCCGCTGGCGTGCGAGGTCCTGAGGTCGACCCCGGGTGCCCACAAAAAAAAAAAAAAACACTACAGATACAAGTACAGCAAAGTTCAAAGGCATATTTTATAAGTTCGTAAGCTACACCAGACCCCCCTCATGACTTTGAAAACTCAGCCATCTCTTCTTCCTTTGCAGTCAAGTCAGAAGGGCCCAGACGCTGGGAGCCTGAGGCCCGGGCTGGAATCCTCAAACTCTACTCAGTACCCGAGCCCCAGGCTGCCCTGCAAAACGGGATGAACGGAGCATGTGCTCGGACACAGGGCTTCTGAGGGCAGTCACGGTTCCAGGAGACAGTCCTCTTATGTGAACTACACACCAGCAAGGGTAAAGGGCGTGCTCACACGCAACAAAATACAAGGACAGAAAACGAAGGGAATTACCGAGGCCCTAACTGGAAAATCAAAACCCTCCTGCCCCAATCTTCCTGTAAAGAGCTAAGTAATGGTGACCGATTATTACTAATCAAGGGGCCTTACAGACTGCAAACCTACACAGCATTGCCCTGAACCGTTGCATACTACACCTAAGGCAAGAGTGGGCAGCGGGAGTGACCCCCATTCTGGAAACACAAAGGCTGCCAGCCCAGCCCTGGCGCTGTTCCCGGACACTCCAGCTCCATGCTGAGACCCCCGCTCCATCCTGCACATGTGCCCTGGCGCTGACCCCTCGGGGGCTGCAGTCCTGTGAGCCCACAGTAGCAGTGCCCGCTCATCGCCACCCTGTTCCAAACCCACCTTTGCTAATGACAGCACAGCTTGGCCTCGAAGCCCTGGACACCTGTGATTTGAACAGCCAGTGGTAATTACTATGCGGCACAGTTTTGTTTTTGTCACCAGCACCATGCACCCAAGAATTAGATGTACACAGTTTCATGTACTCCAGAAAGACCAGCACTGAATTTGTTTTTTGTTTGTGTTTGTTTTTGGTTTTTGAGACACGGTCTCACTGTGCAGTTCAGCCTGCCCTTGAACTCATTATGTAGCCCAGGCTGGCCTTGAACTCCAGGCAATCCTCCTGTCTCAGCCTCCCGAGTGCTGGGATGACAGGCATGCACCACCACACCAGGCCTGAATTTGGTTTTTAATTTCTTACCCAACAACCAGTTATTTCCAGAACTCAAAGTTTTGCAGACCATGAAGAAATATGGAGATAATGATCTCTAATTTGGGGATTTGAGACCTGCTCATAGCCCTCCTGAGAAGCCTACCTTGCCCTCTCTTTTAAAATGCATAGAAAAGTAGGATTTCATAAAATTTCTCTTTGGACCACAAGGCTACCATGGTCTTTAGTGTCCACCTCTTCTAGTACAGGAAAACAATAAATCAATCCAGACCTAAAAAAATTGTGACGTGTAAAAAAAAAAAAAAGGCACTGAAAACACAATTTCTTTTTATTGTTTGGGTTCACTTGTTCGTTTGTTTGTTTGTGACAGGGTTTCACTATGGTAGTCCATGCTGGCCTGAAACTCACAGTGATCCTCCTGCCTCAGCCTCCCAAGTGCTGGGATGACAGGCATGCACCACCACACCCAGCTGAAAACAATTTCTCAATCAGCTCTGCTTAAAAAGTGTGAGCGCAGAACACTCAGCCTTGCAGACAGACAGACCCAGGCACTCTCCAACTTCAGCTCTGCCACTTCCAAGTACTGTGGAGCCTCTCAGGGTCTGGTACCTCTTTGGGCCTCAGTTTCCTAGTCTGCAAAAGGAGGCCGCTGCCACCTGCCTCTCAGGGATGTAAGGGTTGAGAGCAGAGAAACTGCAGAGCACGTGCTTCCAACCTGGAAGGCAGTCAACAGCCAAACACCAGCTCTTACAACCAGGGGCAATGAGCCGCCAGCACAGCCATTTGGAAACACTTTTCAAGGGAAGCCCAGCTTTCAGTCTGCCAAGGAGACCCCAGCTAACATGGCAATGGTGTGGCGAAGGACAAATGTCCACCCAGGGGCTGGAGTCCCATATACAAACCAAACCGTTCTGCAGGGGCAGCTGGGCTAACTACGCTCACAGTGTTGGCCACCCGCTGCAGGCATGGTCCAGCCACACTCCCTGCCAGCTCCCCAGCCCATAGCACACCCCCACCAGACTCCCAGATCAAACTGCCCCCTGCAGAACCCCGCCTCCCCTCCCTTCCCCCACCTCCCCTCAGCATGACGGTGCCTGCTCTTCCCTGTCCTCAAGCTAGAAAAATTTTCACCATCATTTTACACTTAGTATAGGGACTCACTGAAATAACTCTAATTCAAACCCGGGTAAAGTGCTTCAGATACCTGCTGGCCAATGAACTGAAGAGGAATCCACCCAGATAAGGCTAGAGGTGCCCACGGTACCCAGGGAGCCTGCCCATCTTGAGTTCCAACTTACTGCAGCCCATGGCTTACAAGCCCCACCCCACCTCAGGCTCTTCCAGGTAAGAAGCCCATCCTGCTAACCAAGAGCTCCGCAGGCAGTGTGCTCAGAGTGAGGAAAGCAATGAAATAACAGAAAGTCCTTGTGTGAACTTAAGAAGATGCTCTTTCTCTCCCAAGGGTGTGGGTATGGAGATGCAGACACTGGACTGTGCGTAGGGAAACAAGGTAAAGAGCTTCTGCATCCATCATTTTCCAAGGCTGGGACACAACACCTGACACCCACTACTTATTGGAAGAGAGGTTTAATCTGGCTTACGATTCTAGAGGATTCAGTGCATGGTAAGCTGCTCCAAGGCAGAATCATCATGGCAGAAGGCCTGGCAGAGCAAAGCTGCTTAGCTCATGGCAACCAGGAAGCACAGCAGGGGAACAGCGCCAGAGAGGAAGGGGTCAGGGACCAGACATGGAAGCCACCCCTCCATGACCACCCAGATGTACCCAGAAGTGAGCTCCCCCCATCTCCTGGGTGGCTCTCAAGCCAAACAATCTGGCTTGGCTGTCACAGGTCCCAAACGGGTTCACCTGAAAGGCCAGCGAGGGTCCCAGGTGAAGCTGCTCAGCTCCGGTACAACCCCATCACAGCGCCCTTTTATTCTTTCTCATTTTCAGCGTTTTTGCACCATAATTTGTTTCACGATAACAGTGGTATCATGTGCCATAATAAAGTAAGTGCTTGGGCTGGTGAGATGGCTCAGCGGCGTAAGCGCCTGCCTTGCAAGCGCAAGGGCCCGAGTTCGACTCCCGGATCCCACATACGAAAAAGGGGCCGGTGATATCGCTCAGCGGCACGGGTGCCTGTTGGCGCGCGAGGTCCTGAGGTCGACCCCCTGGTACCCACAAAAAAAAAAAAAAAGTAACTGCTTTGTCATTCAGCGAAAATTACCCAACTCCAATTCGCCTTGAACTTTGTTTTTCTCCTCTGATGCCAACCCCTCAGCCATTTCTCTGCCCTTTGAGGCCAGGACCAGAGCAGGCAAAGGAAGGAAAGGCACAGACCGGCTGGGCTTTTTGAAAAGGTCAGTGACATCTCTTAGATAAACGAGATCCAGGGGAAAGAACTAACCATTAACCATCTCTCACCCTATCGGTACCAGCTTATTAACTTGAAGACCATCCCCCTAAAAGAGGAAGCCAGTAACAGGGCAATCTAACCCAAATACAAATCCTTAACACAAACCAAAGCCTCTCCTGGGTACTATACACCCATCCCCCAAATTAACACACTCACAACAGGGCCATAGGTGCATGACTGTCCCAGCCAGTGGCTTGTAGCACCAGATGGGACTGTCCCGTGCCACTCGAAGGGACAGCCATGCGTGTACCACCAGTTGTTCAAGCCAGCAGGAATGTGTCAAGAAGTCCCGACATCAACTCTTTCTTCATATTTTTCTTTACTTACTTTCTTCTAATCAATTTTTGGTTTGTTTTTTTTGTTTTTGTTTTTTTGAGACAGGGTCTCACTATGCAGTTCAGGCTGGTCTTGAATTTATGGCAATCCTCCTGCCTCAGCCTCCCAAATGCTGGGATTACAGGCGTGTACCACCACACCTGGCTGTAATCTGTTTAGAATATTACAATTGCTACCCCAAAGTGACAAATGTTTCAATGAGTCCGTTTAGATGCACTTTCGTGGTGAGGGGGTCTGCACACTGTCAGATACCAAGAGTACAGGGCACCCCCAAATAAGTATTTTTCCCAAAACTGAGGTAAGATTCACAAGTTCACAACCCATTCAATAACATGCTTCATTTCGTGGGCTGGTCCATAATACCAAACAAAACAACAACAAAAAAATCAAGAACAGGAAAACACTTTCCATATGGTCTTTTCCCAGAGGGTGAGGGTTCAGATCAGGAATCACCTTGGAGGCCACGCGGGCCACGTGACCCCTGTCCCCAGGCCAGTGCCCAGACAATTAAGATGGTCCCCGCGCGCTCACACTTCCAGCAGCTCAGTACACAAGAGGCCTGGCAGTGGAAGGCGGGGAGAAGAGAAAGACCAACGGGCAGACCAACAGAATGTTTTAAAATTTTTCAAAATGAAAATTTTCTCTTGACTCGTGGTAGGAGCTAGAAAGGAACACAAACTCTCCTCCAGCTGTGCAGGGCATTGTTGAAAAGATGTCGTTCCACTGCTGAGGGAAATATAGGAAACCGGGCCAGCACCTCAGAAAAAAAATAAACCTTCTGATCTGGGGCCAGGTGAGAATCCAGCACAAACATCGCCCTCGGAGGGCAGCAGTGAACGCACTGAGCTATCGCGTTAACACCGAACACTCCAGAAACCTTCTTAGTAAGACAGACGATGGAACTCCGTCGGGACAGACGGACGGCGCGCTCCATCTCCCTCTCGTTTGTGAGATCACCGGGCAGGCGGCGGAGGCAACGCCTCAGATGCGCCCCGCTACTTAAGGCGCAAATGAATTTCCTAACTCGGGTATTATTCTATCAAGAAATGTGCGCTGTTACATCTGCGGGGCTCGATCACACCAACAAGAATACTTTAACTCACGCGTGCACACATTAACACAAATACCAGCCATCAACCCTTCCTCCGGATCTCATCAGCCGTGCTTCTTGAAGGAAAATTCCCCCCATTTATGCAAAAACCACTATGCGGGGAGGGTCCTCCCAGAACTCACAGGGTCCTGTTTTTCCTCAAGCTGAGATCTTTCCAAACACAAATCAAATCGTCTGGTTCTCCCTCACGGATAGTCCTGTATTATGACCTTGACCCTGAAAAGGCTGCCTAGTTCCCGACCTCCTGCGCAGAAACTGCCAGGGCGATATTTACTATAAACAAAGGGAAATTTGGGGGAAGGCACCATCTGCGTCCAAGGCTGGAAAGCCGATCGACAGGCTCTGCGGGTGAGGACGGCGACCAGGAAGCCCCGGGGCGCCTGACCCGAGTTCCACCGCTCGGCCGATCGCCAGCAGCCCGGAGGCCTCAGAGCCCCCCGGGCGACTCCCTGGTCCAACCGAGTCCGGATCCCCGGGGTGCGGCGCGGGCGCCAGACGTGCACCCCCGCTGGAAGCGCCGTGCTCCGCGCAGCCACGCGCGTCCGAGGCGCCCTGCGGGCCAAGGGTGCACACGCGGGTGTGCGAAGTTTGAGAGCCCTGCGTGACTAACAGCGTGACAGCCGCGCACCTGTCCCGAGCCAAACAGCGAGGCGACTTGGAAAAGTCCCCGGGACGCGCGCCGGCGAGGCGGGTCGGGGTCGGCGGGGCGCGCAGGGCCGTGGACGCGCGGGGAGCCCGGGCCGCGCCGCGCCCGACCCGCCGTGGGAGCCGCGCCCGCCCGCCCGCGCCGCACTCACCGCGCCCGCTGCGTCCGCTCCGCCGCCCCGCGCCCGGCCAGCGGCGCCGCGCCCAGCCGGAGCCCGGAGGCCGGGGCCGGGCCCGCCCCGGGGAGGAGCAGGACCGCCCGCCCGCGCCGCCTCCGCCCGCCCGCGCCGCCCCGCGAGGTCCGCCCGGCGCTGCCCTGGCCAAGGTCGCGGGCTGCGGGCGGCGGGGCAGGGGCCCGAGGCGCCCGGAGCGGAAACGTCACCGCGCCGAGCCTCGGTTTCCTCCCCTCGAAGTGAGGAGCGGGGCGTCCGCGAAGGCTCCCCGAGAAACGAGGGCGCCGCCTCCCGCAGGGAGAGGAGGGACCGGGGTCAGTCAGAGCCCGGCGGCTCCCGAGGCCGGGCCAGTGCCCGGGGTGGTCGGGCCTGGCGGGACGGGCCCGGAGGCGGCTGGCACCGAAGAGGGGGCTCCGTGAGCCCACCGAGGACACGCGGGCGCTGCGCTGGCCCCGGACACTGGAGGGCAGAGACCCGCAGCCCCGGGAGAGGGCGAGGGAGCGCTGGGCTGGACGGGCAGGAGCAGCTGCAGAGACGGGAAGAGGCCGCATGGTTAAGGGCGCTGGTGGACTGCAAGTGGAGGGACACGGGGGGACGGCGAGGGCAGAGTGGGGTGGGACCAAGCGCCAGGAGAGGAGAGGAGAGAGAAGGGCCCTCGCGGAGGGTTAGGGAGAAGAGGGCGTCGGCCCAGCGGGGAGGGACGCGCGTGGGGCGCTCGCAGGGGCCAGGGCAGTCTGTGGGTGGCCAAAGCCAGCCAAGAAGCTGAATGTCCAGAGACCCCTGCTGGGGTCTGCAGAAAATGTAAACTTAGCAAATTGTTGCAAACTGTTGGAAAAGCATGCAATCAGCAATTGATCCCCTATCTTTCCAAACAGATATTTTGTTGATAACATGTAACCACTCCCCCAGATGAGTGTACGATGCATGAATCGCAAACATGTACTAATAAAATAAATTTAAAAATAAATACAGGGAGTAACAAGAAGACAGACAGGGTGGAGGCCTGTTTATCAGAGAAGTCGCTCCTGATGCTGCTGTTGGCGGCATCTCAGCTTAAATCAAACATTTCCAGGCAAAGCTTTTGGAATTTTAAGAAGCATCTTTTCATTCGTTTTTATTTCCATGTAAGTCTTGCCCCATTAACTGCTGTCATTCAACCTGGAAGATAGTTTTAGTCAAAGGCAGCGATTTGCCAGAAGAGGGATTTTCAGGAGGAAGAATAAAGATAAGTCGCCTCTCCTTCTCCAGATTTTGAGAACATGAAACACATGTTAGGAAAATATTTTGTGTGAGTGGTGTGTGAGTAGCGACGCGGATGCAGGAAGGATGCGTCCTGAGACGCTTGCGGGGCGCACACGTTGAAGACTTGAGTTTGGAGAGCGGAAGGTGGTACCCGGCAGTGTGTTCCTCATACAAGGCAGAAAATAGTAAATGGTTTGCGTGGCTGGATGGAGAAATCATGCTTGGGGAGCCCCGTGAGGCTGGCGAGGGCTCTGGAAAGAGGTATTTTGGTTGGAGCTGTGAGAAAAAGGCTGCCTTAATTTTGGTTGCCAGGAAGCAGGTGCTGTATTTCTGAGGTGACCCCAGAAGCAGGAGTGAGGAAGCAGGAAGACAAACCCGAAGGAGGAAAGGCCAGTATTAGGGTGCGGTCCTGAGACGGACGCTGTGTGCAGGGGCCGGAGCTCAAGTCCCTGACCCCTGCAGCACAGGCAGGTAGCAGCTCTCCCGGCAGGGCCCCCACCCCGTCCTCCACCCTCACCTGGCACAGAGGCGCTGCTCCAGGGAGACACCGCCCACCCCGCAACTGCAGAGGTCAGACCTCCCGCCAGCCGCGTGGGCGCCGCAACCACCTTTCTGCCCTCGCCAACAGCTCCTGCTCGGGTGCGAGGCTGTGAGTCGCTGCTCCAGAGCAGGCTGAAATCCAGACTGGTGATGCCCTGGGTTCATGGCCCTGCTAGCGCTCATAGGAGGAACCTAGTATGTCTTAGATAATTTGAGGAACTTCAAATTCAACGTACAGTTTGAGAAGAACCCCATGAGGTGTTTTGTGGCACTGGGAATAGAAGTTAGGGAGTGTGTGGTAGGTAAGCGCTTTACCATGAAGGCCCACCCTCAGCCCACGAGGTAGTTCTTATCCCCATTTTGCAGATGATGCAGTTGAGGCTTGGAAAAGTCACATGATTTGCCTAAGGTCACATGACCAATAAATACATGGAGGAGCAGAGGCTGAGACGCGGGTCTGTCAGAACCTGAGCTTTGCTGAAGAATACAGGACCTCTCTCTCCTCATTTTAGAGCAAAAGTACTCTGCTCTCCAGCTCCCTGCTGGAGGCCGAGGGGCTCTGAGGACCTCAGGCAGCTGGAGGAGTCCCTAGTCAGGGTGCAAGAGTCCCCGCCGGGCTTTTCCTCCTGCCCTCCGCCACCTGTCAGGCCCGGAACGGAGCACCCCTCTGCCCACTGTGGGCCGGACACATCCAACCCCTGCCGCCCTCGGTTCCCTTCCATGAAATTCATTTTTAAAAAGAGGCTTCAAAGGATTTATTGGTCAGAATTTTTAAAGTACACACTCAAAGAAATAGAGTGCTGGCCCTTCAGAGGGAGAGGCACATGATAGTTTGGAGCTGGAAATATTTGTGTGTTTTTGGCGGTAGAAAACTGGAATTTGTGAATCTACAGGAAGTTGTGTCTTGGAGAAAGACTGGCCAACCCACAGAAAGATAATGGCCCATTTTAAAGAAAAAGGCAAGCCCCGTCTTTTTTTTTTTTTTTTAAGAGGGGTGGTCTAAAATATTTTGCCTAAAAACATTCTTTGAACTCTGTCAATCTCTTCCTTTGTCTTAAGATCAGGCGTGTGCTCTTTACCTTATTAACTAAGCTAATTTATGGGCTTATAGTACCTTTACAGGATTTCTAGGGTGATGGGCCTGGAAGAAAAGAGGCATGGTCAACCTCAGGGAATACAGACGCCAATTACCTTGGTAACTTTGTATCCTGCCATCGCAGTCTTCTTCAAAATACAGCTTATAAATTATGATTTTCCTTGTCTCCCTCTTACCTTCATTTCTTCTCTTTACCTCATCTCTCCCACTGAGACTTTGATCCCTTATTCTTTTTTTTTTTTTTTTTTTTTGTGGGTACCAGGGGTCGAACTCAGGACCTCGCGTGCTAGCAGGCGCCCGTGCCGCTGAGCGATATCACCGGCCCTTTTCTCGTATGTGGGTACCGGGAGTCGAACTCAGGACCTCGCGCTTGCCAGGCAGGCGCTTATGCTGCTGAGTCATCTCACCAGCCCTGATCCCTTATTTTTAAAGGAAGCAGGGGGCCTGAGGTCTCTCTTCCTATGACTCCTTCAGGCTGAGGAGGGGCACTGACCTGCCCGGCCAGAGGTCGAAAGTCTCCCCCACCCCATCCCACCCCGCTCCGCTCCGACTGATCTAAAGGAGACAAAAGAAAATGGGTTTTGTTGTTTGATTAACCGTCATCCTTTAGTAATCGAAGCTATAGTCCCAGTGTCTCTTTACCTCCTCCTACTGGAGGAGAAGTCATAACCAAAGGAAATGTCACTGGACAGGGTCCAAGGAGGTCCCCAAAGCAGAGGTGGGAAACCCCGACTCACCCCGCCCACAGGGCAGGGTGCAGAGATGCTGACTTCCATCACAGGAAAGGAATTTTCAGGACTGGTCAGTAAGAGGCATAAAGGGATTTATTAGGAAAAAAAAATTAAGTACACAAAGAAAAGAGTGCAGGCCCTTGCGAGAGGCCCTCCATGAAATTCAAAGGCACAGAAATCGAGAGCCATCTTCCACCACACCCTCACGAAGACTCCGGAGTTCGTACCAGTCGGATGAGAATGACTCAAGGTCCGGATGTGCGTTTAAAGGACGACGAAGTGGTGGCCGCAGCGTTTGTGACTCAGCTTGGGGAGCTCTGTGTGCCGGAGCGGAGCTGAGTGAGGCATGAGGCCGAGGCTGGCGGCGCTGGGCCGAGATCCCACGCCGGGGAGAGGCCAGAGTCACCCGGCCAGCTCCAGGCCAGCGCTTCTTTGTCCGAGTCCTCGCATCAGCTCTGTCTCCGAAGTCTCGGGGACCAGGGGCAGGAGATCTGCGTGAAACGTCCTCCGGGCACTGGGTGCCTGGGTGCAGACGAGACGCCCACAGTCCAAAGCTTCGTGTGCCACAGGGCAGCGTCTACTGAGCGTCACCACAGCAGGCGGGATGAGGAGGGCGAGCTCCGGCGACGTCACCAACACACAATGCAGATGTGCGCGACCTACTTCACGTGCTCATCAGTGAGAGCGGAGTAGTGCCTTTCGGTGACACAAACGTGCGCCTTCACACCTGCCGCTGTACTGCAGGGTGATACCGTGGTTTTCAAAGGCCCTGGGCTTTTTCACTCTGTGACTCCTTTCTTCCATAAAACCACTATGTCTTATTAATATATTGGTATAGAGAAAATATGTTCCCATTATGTATACATTCGTTTCCACCTAAAAGTGTCCCCTATCCCATGACTTTAAAACAAGTAAATTTTTCTGGTCCCGGGCACTGCGTCTGTCCTGCCTATGGGTTCTGTGGTGTCTGCCCCACACCAAATACGTGGGGAGTTTTGAAAGTAGCTTTCTTGGGGCCTCACTTGCCAATTAAATCCAAATCTCCAGGGTGGGGGCCAGCAATTCTATTTCTGACTTCTTCTTAGTGATTCTAACGTACAGCCAGAATTGTGCCCCTGGCTTTAACAATATTTTCCAGTAGGACCTTAAGTTTTTCCACAGCAAATTCTTTTATTGCTTTTTTTTTTCCCTCCCTATCTTTCGAACCTGGAGAGAGCCCATTGTTTTGCGGGTCCGTTTTCCAGGCATAAAACCCAACTGCGTTTTCCAGCAGAGGAAATCCACTCTGCAAGCTGGCTCCTCACCACCTTGTCAAGCTTTTGTTCCTTGCCAGTTGTCTCAAGGGTGACTCATGGTGGGGTGGAAGGTGGGAAAGAAAGGAATCTCATTGTCTCAGTGTCCAAAGCTATGGGGTTTGGAGGCTTCTAGGCCTAGACCAAAAGTGTGGGAAATGTGGGGCTGAAATGTGGGGTTTGGTTTGAGAGACAAGAAAATGTTATTGTAGGTAAGGGGAGATAGCTGTGAGCTGACTGAGTGCCCGGGAGGAGCCAGCAGGCACCTCACCAGCTGGCCCTTCGCGATGAGGCCCACATTGTCCACTCCTCCCTGTTCTACACATTCCCCTCTCCTGACCCCAGATGTTCAATGCCCACCTTACAGCATTCTAGCACATTCTTAACCCCAGAGGACGATGGGACCTGCACACCACACTGTAAGAAGGGGCCTGGCCTGTTGTTGTAGGAGTCAACATTTCTCAGAACACAGAGCAGTGACAGGGAACTCCCACACACGCAGTACCATTTATGTTTCCGGGCCTTAGTGTTCACACTTAATACAAGAAAAAGACCCACAGACTCAACTGTAACACTCGGACTTCTCAGAATTGTAACTTCCTTGGTGTATATAACAACAGTAAAAAACATTTTAGGAAGGAAAATGACCTACATTTGGTATTTTCTAGACAGCTAAGAAGTATATAAAAAGCTAAGCCATGCATAAAAGAACAGTGTGATGTAAGAAAGTGAATTTGACCAGAACCTTCTTGGAGCACACAGCAAATGCGAGGTCCTGAGTTCGACTGCCAGTACCCACATATAAAAAATAAATAAATAAATAAATAAATAAATAAATAAATAAAGAATTATACACCTGTCCGAAAGGGAGGCTGCAACAGGAAGAGCTTAGCGAGCTATAAAGTAGTTACCTTGTTACAAACTTTGGCTTTTTTATGCCAGCAGGGGACAAAGCATTTGTTTTCTGTTCTAAATTTTGTTTTTAAAAGATATTACTGTGCAGTTGCTGGGAATGATAAATTGAGAAGAGATTTTTCAAAGGGATTCTTTGTTGCATCTGATATGTAGCAAGGTCTGATGCTGCAGCCTCCCAATTTTGTTCTTCAGCTGTTACTCTTCAAATGAGAGGTACTTAATAAAATTGATAGTCTTTAAAACATAGTGATCTAAATAAAAGTCCCAGAAGTGGGTGGTGGTGACGGTCACAGAAGAGGGTGACAGCGCTTACTGCACTGCACTGTGTACTTAACAACAGTTTGGAAAACTTGGTGTTGTGCAGAAAACTTGAAAACTTGAAAAAAATAAAACAAAGAGCCCTCAAGTCCAGGTCTCAAGAAAAAACAAAAAAAAATCCTCAAAACCGTGTTTGTTTTGGAGATCTGTGTAAACCTCCAAAGCAAAAGAGAAGGTGACTTATCCTTGTGCAGAAGCACTTTCCTGGCTGTGCCAAACTGAAGGAAATGTAAGATGTGAGCAGGGAACATGAGTATGCTTGAGACCTTATGGGCTTCTGGAAAAATTGTGTCTGCATGGTTTTGTTTATTTTTTATTTTGTTTTTGTTTCTGAGACACTGTGTAGTTCAGGCTGGCCTCATACTCACTGTGTAGCCCCGGCTGGTCTCAAACTCAAGGTGATCCTCCTGCCTCAGCCTCCTGAGTACTGGGATTACAGGCATGCGCCACCACACAAGGTTGCATCTTACTTTATGGAATAACACCAACAAATTAGCTTAGGTTAAGAAATTCTTGAAAGCACCAATAACAGGTGTCTTCTTGTCTAGCCCCTCCTTGCCATGTCCCCACCCTTCGCCTGGTCTCAGTCATTTAAGCACCCACAGCCAAGAGAAAAATATCCACACACACGAACAACAAATTCACTTTATAAAACCTCCCAAAGTTGCCAATATTTTTTTTTCTTGTTCAAATGAACCATTGGCAAGCCATCAACAAAGCAGTAGTAACATGCATGTGGTAAAAACAAAAAATAGTATGTAGACCTGGGTATCAAATATAATTTATTGAGAAATGGGATTAATGGTGACCCGACACACCCATTATCTAATATTCCCATTGTTCTCCAACAACTCCACCAGAAATACAATTTCCAGTTTGCATTCCCTCTGCCTGACGCTGAGACCTGGGAAGTGAGGGAGAAGGGAGCCCCCGTACCCCACATCTTGTTACTTCCTTCAGGCCTCTCAGTAGCCCGGCAATGTGGTTATGCCCCATTGCAAAGGATGAAAATGGTCACAGAGTTTACAAAACAGGCCCAGCGCTGCACAGCCGCTAAGTGGCAGGGCTTAGATTCCAGTCCAGGTCAGTCTAGCACCCCACCCCAGGGCCTGTGTGCTATCATTGTGATAAATGACAGGTCTATAGCGCCAGCTCTCTTTTTCTTAATGTCTATCTTATCATGTCTTTTTTTTTTAATCATAAAAGCAATTCAGACCTTCCAGATCAAGATAGCTGATTGATGAAAGACTGAAATCTCTATTCCCTACTCCTAACAGAAATAAATAGAAGACAAGAGCCCCATCTAGGCACAGTGGGGCACATCTGTAATCCCAGCACTCTGGGAGGCTGAGGCAGGAGGATCACAAGTTCACAGCCTGGGCAGCTTAGTGATTTAACAAGACCTTGTCTCAAAATAATAAATAAAAAATAAAGGTCTGGGGGTATAGCTTAGTGCGAAGAACATGGGTTCAATCTTCAATACTGGAAAAATACCATAAAATAGAAGCCCTCATAATGAAATGGAAATCTATAGCTCTTGGGGCTGCCCCTGGGAACTCATAGAGATAAGGGCTGGCACAAATGGGCGATGCGGGCATCGCGGTGTTTGGGGACAGGAACGCTGTTCGTGTACACCTTGCTCATGAACTACAGCCCCACGTGTGAAGCCAGGGCTGCAAGCACGCTCCCTGCTCAAGATGGTGACTGCAGGAGTGTGCTTAGATTTCTACCTAGAACCTGTCTCTTGCCCACTGTGGGAGGCAGTTACAGGGGCGCTTGCATGACTGCAAAGTGACTCGCACCTAATATCCAAAATTCAGTCTCTGCCCAGAGCGGGAACACGCTACCACTGATCAAATCTAAAGCCAGAGTGTGCCACGTGTAAAGAATGACCCCGTCCTACACCAAGGTCATGTGACAGAACACACGAGTGGGAGGGTGATCCAACAGTTGAGGTAGGTCGGGCAAGAGAGGGTACAGATGCCATCTTCAACGAATAACGTGCACTTGTACGTATATTATACATATGTATGGGCTGCAGAAAAAGTAAGGGATGGTATTCATAAAACAAAGCTAGGCAACTCTAAAACAGGAAGAGGCAGGTATTGAAAAGAACTAACTAGCACTACTGAAAATTAAAAATAATATAAAATTTAAATTGCAGAGACCACCAGCAATTTGGGCACAGTCAATGAAATATAAAATATAAAGGAGAAAATTACTCAGTGTAAATAAGTAGAGGTGGGAAATATGTTGAAACCTCCTAGCAAATACAAGGTACAAGAGTTCCAGATGTAGAGAACAGGGAGAATTTTGGACGTGAAAGACCATGTGCCTCAGAACACACCAGGCTTCAAGAAAGATACGAATCTTCGGGTTTTAAAAGTCCCATTACCTGAGAACATCAACGATAAAGAGAACTATTAAAAGGTACAAGAAAGAAAAGACTACTAGGATTGACAATAAACATCTTAGCAAAAATAGGTACATAAGAACAATGAGTAATAATTACCAAAGAGTTGAGGAAAAGTCACTGAATTTTGCCCTGGAGAATTCTAGGTCCCTGTAAACTGTTATTCAAGAGAAAATGTGAAACAGTCACTTTCAGGCATACAAGGTCTAAGAGATTTTAGTCCCTACAGATGCTTGCTAGGTGAAATATGTACATATAATGAAGAAGTGGAATAGCGCCAGAAGAAACGGTAAGCAAAGAAATTGGTAAAAACGTGTTAGAAATCTAAATAAATATTGACTGCAGGGCTGGGCATGTGGCTCAGTGGTATAGACTTTCCTAGCTTGCGTGAGGTCCTGGGTATGATCGCTAGCACCAAGGATCAATATTTAAGAGGCAGAGAGAGAGAGAGAGAGGCTATAGCAATGATAACCACAATTTTTTAAAGTTGGCATCCAGAAAGTAGAAGCAGAGGCAACTCATTAACTTGTTCTATGAGGCTGCTATAGCCTAACACCAAACAGATAAAGATATTGCAAGAAGTGAAAACTACAGGTCAACATCTTGCATGAACAGAGATGTAAAAATCCTCAAGAGGGCCGGTGAGATGGCTCAGCGGCATAAGCGCCTGCCTTGCAAGCGCGAGGGCCCGAGTTCGACTCCCGGATCCCACATACGAAAAAGGGGCCGGTGATATCGCTCAGAGGCATGGGCGCCTGCTGGTGCGCGAGGTCCTGAGGTCGACCCCCCGGTACCCACAAAAAAAAAAAAAAAAAAAAAAAAATCCTCAAGAAAACATAAGCAAATCAAATTCTGCGTTATCTTAAGGGAATTATATCCTGAGTCGGGAACATTCAAGGTAATTGAGGCTGGTTCAATATTTGAAAGTCAGTACGATTGACTACATCAGTAAGCTAAAGCAGGAAAATCATATAATCATGCTACTTGATGCAGAAAAATCTACTGGGCAAAATACAGTGTCCACTCATGATTAAAATCTCTCACTCCGCACAGGCCGGGAAGTAGCCTCAGTGGTAGCGCCCTTGCCTGGCATGTATGAGATCCTGGGTTCAAACCCCAGCACTTCAAAACAAAACAAAATAAAAAACTCAGCGAAGGAGAAATAAAGAGAAACTTCCAACTTGATAAAGAACATTTGCGAAAGCCAGGTAATATCCTGCTTAGGATGAGCACTGGGATGCTTCCTCCCTAAGATCAGGGTCAAGGTCAGGACCTCACATTGCACCAGTTCTATTCCTCATTGTTCTGGAAGTCCTAGCTACAGCGGTCAGGGAAGAAGAGGAAATAAAAAGGCACACAGAATGAAAAGAAAGGGGGAAATTTCGTCTTTGTTCCCAGATGAGATTTTCTATGTAGAAAATCCTAAAAACTCAACAACAAAATTACTGGAACTAATAAAGTGATCTTAGTAAGGTTGCAGGATATAAACTTAATATACGAAAGTTAATTAATTTTCCATAAACCAGCAATGAACTATTACTATTTGATATTATGTATACAATATTACTTTATTGTCACTCCCCTCGTAGAAAAAAATGTATATATAAATCCAACAAAATATCTTTAGATGTGTATGCATCCCGGCATGGGCTATGACATTACAATATCTAATTGCTAGTGATAGGGCCCTGCTTCATCGGTGTCAGGTGGTGTTTGAGAGATTTCTCCACTGTAAAGTTCCTATTTTTTTCCAATAAATATCTTAAAGGAGACACTTTGAGACTATGCAAATATCCTGTTTCATTTCAAATTTTTGCCCATTAATATTTTGTGGGTTTTTTGTTTGGTTTGGTTTTGGTTTTTCAAACCCAACCCAAGTCTTGTGCATGCTGGGCAAGTGCTGTACCTCTGAGCTGTACCCCTGGCCCATTTGTCCATTAATTTTAACATAAACTGGTAGATTGTGCTGGTAAAAATTGATGACTATGTGTTTGACTAGTGGTGATTTTCTGTTTCCCTCATTATTACTGTATAATTCTCTTCTTAATATTATTAAGTAATTGAAATTCTCTGTAAAGAACATCTGTCCTTTCTCATCTATGTGCTTGTCTTTTTATATGAGTATACACCCATGGATATTTGTTATTTTATTTTATTTTATTTTATGTATGGGTTATAATACAGTGTTATGGCTGTGTCTAGATGTCCCCCCAAAGCCTCATGCAGTCATAGGTGGGGCTTTTTCAGAGGTGGCTGGATCTAGAGTGTGTGACGCTGGAATTGATTCATGGTGCAGTGCTAGGATCAAGGCCACTAGGATTAAGAGTGTGAGTGCTGCCTGCCTTGAGTAGCCTGGATAAGATGTAAGGGATAGAAAGAGCTGCGGTCGCCCCTTGTTGTTTTGCTACCTTCTGCCCAACCAGAACTGTTTCTCCTCTGCGATGCCATCTGCCACGCCACCCTGCCTTGGAGCCAGCCAACTATAGATTGAAACCTCTATAAACTGTGAGCTAAATAAACCTTTCCTCCTTTAACTTTGGATGTCGGTATTTTGTCTCAGCAGTGAGAGAAAAGTAACCAAGACAAAATTTGGTACTAGAATTTTTTTTTTTTTTTTTTTTTTTTTTAGTGTGGGTACCGGGGGTCGACCTCAGGACCTTGCGTGCCAGCAGGCGCCCGTGCCGCTGAGCGATATCACCGGCCCCTTTTCCGTATGTGGGATCCGGGAGTCGAACTCGGGCCCTCGCGCTTGCCGGGCAGGCGCTTAAGCCGCTGAGCCATCTCACCGGCCCCAAAATTTGGTACTAGAGAAGTGGGATCATTGCTGTGACTGTGCCTGACCATGTGGTTCAAGGGCCTTTGGAAATGACTTGTGGGAAGGGTTGGAAAGTTTTGGAGATGTTGCCTGAAAGAGTAGCGCTGGAACACCTTAGGCTGTTCTGTATGGGAGATTCTGGTCAGAGCTCAGAAGACCAGAAGGCTGCTAGAAATCCTGCCAGTAAAGACCAGGCTCGGGAGGTTTCTGCTGGGAAGAAGGACTGCACTGGCTGTTGGACTCCAGACGATGTGTGCTATGCCTTGGCAGAAAGTTTGTCTGCATTTTGCTCGTGTCCAGAGACTTTGCCTGAGACTGAGATTAAGGGCAGTGGACTAATTAATCTGGCAGAAGAAATTTCAAGGCAGTCTGATGTTAAGGAGATGGCATGGCTACTGTTGGGGGCTTTAGCCAGATTTATGTTAAGAATCAAGAGCAAAGAGCTGAGCAGAATGATTTAAAACATTGTAAGTTTGGCCAGAAAGAAAGCTCCAGTAAAGCTGTGGACTGCAAAGACAGAGCAGAGGAGACCTTGACTGCTGAGGAGGAACAGAAGCAGCCGTCTCACAGAGGATTACAGAAGGCTGGCATGTTCTGCTCTTCCAGTTCCCTAGGAATTAGGAATCTGGAGCTATAATCAGAGTGAGTCCCATGAGCGTCTGAACTTGAACGACATCCCCTGAAAAGGGAAATCACGCTGACCGGCCTGGGAGACGGGTGACCACAGTTAGTAGGTGTATTCCACACTGATGGCGACTTGGCTTTGCGACTCCTGCCGTGAAGACGCCGTGTTTTCTTAGCAGGCTCTTGACTTGGGACTGTGTTTGGGGCCAGGCCTGCTCCTCTAGCAACAGACCACAGGGCCGACCCTCCTGAATGCAGTACGAGGCACATGAGCAATAATACGTGACTGTTTCCAGTCACTCCGTTTGGGGGATTTTCATTACACGGCGCAATAGATGACTAATAACTGATACAGGACACTTGATGGCTTGACACAAATGAGAAACAAGTGCCTGGCAAATTCTGGGACTGGAAATCAGGGTGTGTTTTACAGCTGTGCATCACTGAGGGTGGGGACACGTTGGAAACGTTGGCATCGTGAGATGGTTCTGTCGCAGTGTGGACCTCAGGCGGTGTGCTCATGCTGGCTTCCTGTGAAACCACCATCGTTTGTGACATCCATTTTTGACGAAAACGTCATTAGGTGGCACATGCCTGCCTTTTAATCATCGGAATTTCATCGGGAGGAAAATGAGGTCTTCTCTTTGCTCCACACACACAGACTGCTCTTCGCTGGCCTCTTCCTGGTGTTCGTTCACTTAGGGACTGAAGCAGGAACGAACTCCAATGTGACATTTTCCTGAGTGGAAATAATTAATTCAACATTTCCTGAAATAAGGAAGCCATCAGAGACCTATTTTTTTGAACCCGCTAATGAGCCTGGAATTTGTGTTCTGGATGCAGGAAGAAGTTATGGACTGGGAGAAAAGGTAACTTGAAGCGAACTCATTTGCAGCATAAACAGTAAAAACAGGTAATCAAGAGCCAGCCTGGCCCTGAAATGTCACCGGCAGCCGTGGCAGAAGGAGGGCAGGTGCAGGCCAGAGAACCAAGGGTCTGGGACCAATGTGGGCGGTGACAGCGGTTGGGGGCCTCCCGGAGACCTGACCACCCAGTTGCCACCCCTCACAGCCGGCACAGGTGTGCATCGCAGACAGATCAGGGACTGCTCCTCACGGTCCTGCCTACCTCAAGGCTGCTCTGGGAATTCTCCTTCCCCTTCCCCTTCCCCTTCCCTTCCTCCTCCTTGTCCTCTTCCTCCTCCTTCTCCTTCTCCTTCTTTTCAGTGTTTTGACACAGGATCTCAGTATGTGGCCCAAACTTGCCTCAAACTCACAGCAATCCTCCTGCCTCAGCCTCCCCAGTGCTGGGATTACTGCTGTGCACCTCCACACCAGGCTACAGGCAGCCAGGTTCTGCTTAGAGCATTGCTCTGCGGGAAAATGCTCGCTCTGGGGGAAGCCAGCACACAAGCCACCATGGGCCGTGACCCGAGCCGTTTCCAGGTGGGCAGCTGTGAGCAAGGGAAAAGCACATCCGCCTTGATTTTACTCAAGAAACACTTGGAATGTTCCAGGGACTCATCTGTTCCGACCCAGAAGCAGCTGCCTTCCCCAAAGCCTGCGAGCTCAGCCCTGCACTTCCCCTCCCTTCTCCTCACCCTGCGGAAGTTAACGTTCTTCTCCCAGAAACAGTGGCGAGGCCAGGCCCGGGGGCCAGGGCAGGGAAAGTGTCTGTCGAGGAGCCGCTGGACAGGAGGGCGGGGACATCTGGACACAGACGGCAGAGCTGGCTGGAAGAGCCAGTCACAAGAGCTCCGTGGATGTCACCCCTGACGCCCTGCCTCAGACTACCACTTTGCCCATGGTTTCTGCCTCTTAACTCTCCTTTTATTATTTATTTTTGTTTTTGCTGGGTGTTTTTTTGAGACAGGATCTCACAACGTAATCCAGGCTGGCTGTGAATTCACAGTGATCCTCCTGCCTCAGCCTCCTGAGTGCTGGGATTCATAATTGTCTTTTTTAACAGATTGTTTGATGTGGGATCCTGAGGCCTGTGTACCGCAAGTGGTGACTTGTCCCGCTGAAATCTCTTTGTCCCTAGGCTCCCCTTGGTGTCTGTCTGTCTGTCCCGCTCTGCCCCCGATAGAATACGTTTAAGCCACTGTTGCGACCGCGCTGTCCCTGCACAGGCCGCTCTGTCTCTGACTCTGGAGCAGCACTGGGGCTGGGACGCAGATGCAGGCCGCTGCTCCGCCACCTCCCTCCCCACCGCGCTGGCAGCTGTGGCTGCTCGGTGCCCAGATCCTTAGCGTATGAATGCTGCTCTACGGTGGGGCGATTAAGGTAGAATTCATACACTGTAACATTCCCAGTTTAAAGCGTACGACTCAGTGCTTTTCGTCTTCTCGAGGCCGGGCAGCCAGGCTCTCTCTCTCCTTGCGGAACGTCCCCTCATTCCCATTTGTGCCCGCTGCCGGCAGGCATTCTCCACCCCCCCTGCTCCCGGCGCTGGCAATGCTTCACCTACTTTCTGCTCCAGAACCCTGTCCCGGGGTTCTCATGTGAACAGAATCCCGCGTGGCCTCTTCCGCTGAGCATCGTGTCTTCGAGGCCCACCCGTGTCGTGCAGGTGTCAGAACGCTCGGCTGTCGTTGCCAGGTGATAGGCAGCGCTGTGCATGCGCCCTGTGTCGTTTACCCTTCTATCGCATGAGCAGCGTTTGGGTCGTTTCCTCTTTCAGGCCAGTGTGAATACTGCGGTTATAAACGTTCGGTTACAAGTGTTTGCGTGGAGATAACATTCTTGTTTCTCTTAGGTATACACCCAGGAGTGGCACTGCTGCTTCATCCAGCAGCTGTATTTAATCCGTTAAGGAACAGTAAGACATTTTGCAGAGGGGCTGCACCATCTTATGCCCAGCGGCAGTGTACAGGGGTTCCCACCTCTCCACGCCTTCGACAGCTCCTGTTACGGAGGGTCGCTCTGGTTAGAGTCCTCCTCACGGTTGGGAAGCCCACAGTGCTTGAATGATGCCCTACCCAGGCTTGGGCTGTCCACCCACATCAAGGCAGGCAGGGGATGATTGTGGTTTCCTTCTGCTCCTAGAGGGGAGGACACACACATACACACACACACACTCACACACTCACACACACACCTACCATGTCCCTGTGCTATAACAGCTCCCTGCCCCAGGAAGGTGTGACCCGGCTTTTCTGTGGGCAGGAACTGCGCCCCTCCAGGAGCCCTGGCAAAGGGGATAGCTTCAGTTTCACAAAGGAAGACCAAGGAGGAGCAGGGTCTGACCCCCAAGGTGCCTTCCACTCCTGCCTCTGCTTCCTTAGTTTGCGCACAGCCCCTGTCACCCCCAAGCCCTCAGCTGGCAAAAGTCTCCAGGCTGCACGCGGCCTTCCCACCCCAGCACTGCCACAGCGCCCCTGTGGCCGCCTCTGTCCCTCCACTGCACGGTCTCCGGTGGCCCCGGGCACCTGTGAAGAGCTCCGCTTGCCTCTGGCCCCCAGTTACCTATGGCCGAGGGAGCAGAACAGACCTGCGGAGCACAAGATGAGCCCCCAGCTTTACGGCTGCATTAGGGGTGGCTCTGGGGGAAGGGGACTTCTAGCCCAGCACAAAGGTGGGAAGTGACAGGACACTGCAGGGCCCAGCAGGTGAGTGCCTTTGCACGCAGGAGAAGCAAAGGAAATCAGGTGACCTAGGTTGTGCTACTGCAGTCCTGGCTGGGGTGCTGGAGTGCATGGGTCCTACCCCTCATTCCCTGACTTGGATCTTACTTTCCATGTTGGACCTTTTGTTTCCACATCAAATGTCACCCAGACACTGCCTGCGGGAATGAGAGGGAAGCAGGGAGCACTGGGCAAAGCGGAGGTGGGGAGAACACAGTTGCCTGCTCTCAATCTCCCTGTCCTCTGTCCCCTCTCCTGCCTTCCACGGCTACCTGCAAGGTCCCCCCTTGGAACAGTTTGAGGATAAAAGAAGCCAAAGTAATTGCAGCTCTGAGCCCAGGAGCCAGGGCTGTGGGTGCCAGGCGGGGACTCAGTGGCGGAGGAAGGTGACCCTGTGTCAACAGTAAGGGCAAATAAAAAAATGAACCCCCCTCAGAAAATCAGGTGGCCCCATAAGCTGCTGAGTGCAGGCCAGGTCCCCTCTGCTGCTGCAGCATGGACGAAGCCACCCACGGAGAGCCCCCGGGGAAAGGCCGAGGGCTTCCGGACGGGGTGAAGCGGTTTAAGGCCTGATGCAAAGTTGGAGTTAATTAAATCATACCAAATTACAGTAAAGCCTCATTATTTCCATGTTGGTTAATTAAAAATAGCGACTATTTCAAAGCCACTACTGGTCCCCGACCAACAAGATACCTTATGACTATTTAATCAAGGCACCGAGATAAGCTGAGCCCAGTAAATAAATGCAAAGTCGCGTGGGGGCTGGAGCAGTTTTCTTTCTGTTCTTTGGATTTCAAATTAATAAGGTTCTTTGGTAGAGAAGCCTCAGGTGCCTGTAAGCAGCGGTGCCGGCAGGGGCCGGCAGCTGGGGAACTCGCTCTGGAATCGCTGATTCCCTCCTTGGCCTGTGCACCCGGTATAGCTGCAGCTGCGGAACCTGGAGCCCCCACCTCAAGAAAATCTCCTCTGTGTATTAGGACTTCAGCTCATTCATAAAAATTCAATTTTTAAAAAAAATCATGTGGGAATCAGCAACTTTCATTTTATTTTATTTATTTATTTTTTTATTTTTTTTTAAGACAGGGTCTCACTGTGTAGCTCAGGCTGGCCTTGAACTCACTATGGAGTCCAGGCTGGCCTCAAACTCAAGGTGATCCTCCTGCCTCAGCCTCCCGAGTGCAGGGATTGCAGGTGTGTACCACCACGCCCAGTGGCAACTTTCACAGGCAGTTGGCAGTGAGTTGTCATCTTCCTGGGCAGCACTGGGTGTGGTGTGGTAGGGGACGGGCCTCCTCCCGGCCCGCGCTCTCATCCTGCTCTGGGTCTCCTCAAGCTCCCTGCAGCTGCAGAGCCTGGAAGCCACCTCACCTTCTGTGTGGCCTTGTCCAAGTTTCCGGGGCCACCTGCTCCTGCCCCTTCCTTCCACCACAGCCCGGACAGGGCATGGAGGCCGCCTCCTTTATCTGCTCATTTTTCTTCCCAAACCGGAATCCCTGCCTGGGCACAGCTGTGGGTGGCCCAGGCCATTACCGTCTCTGAGACTCCCAGCAGGACGACTGTCACTCTCAGGTCACAGATGGTGGCACAGAAATGAATGAATGAATCGGACACTGGAGACTAGTTATCCTCTCTCCTGCTGTAAGTAGCTGCTTTGAGAAGACAGGTGCAAAGCATCCTGGGTAAAAGGATCTGTCACGAAGCTGAGCTGTCCAAGCTCCCTGATCCTCGCTGCCTCTTCCTGTTGGCCCGTGTGGCTCCTTAGTCTGCGAAGACTGAGGGCCGCCACAGCAAAGGGCCCCAGGAGCAGAACCTCAGTACAGGAGGCTGAAGCCCGAGGTCAGGCTGAGTTGGCCTCCCATGTCTTCACCTGGTGTGTGTGTGTGTGTGTGTGTGTGTGTGTGTGTGTATCTGTGTCCTCATGTCCTCTTCGTACAAAGTCACCAGTTATGCTGCATAAGAGCCCACTCATTCAACCTCCGTTAGGGCTCACATCTAGATGTCCCCCAAAGCCTCATGCGCTCATTGGTGGGGCTTTTGGAGGTGGCTGGATCATGGTTGTGTGGTGCTGGATCATGGCTGTGTGATGCTGGGATTAAGGGCATGTGGTGACTAAATTGGTTTAGGATAGTTCTGAGTGTGGGTAATGAAGCCCCACCTTGGGTGTGGGTGGAGCCAATCAGTAGGCTTGTAGCCCGGATGGGATAAAAGGGACAGAAAGAAGGCAGGCTGCTGCTGCTTTGCTGCCTCCTGCCTGCCCTCCCATGGACAGTTTCTCCTCTGTGATGCCCCTCTGCCAGTACAATTGCATTCTGAGGCAGCGGCTCAGAAATTTACCCTAGGAATTTTGGGGGAACACAATCCTTCCCATGACACCCTGAGACTGGCAAGATCTCTACACAGACTCGAATTTTGACTGAGCGGCTTGAGGGAACGTCAAGTTGTTCATGATATACAGAACATGAAAAATACTGAAAGCTCTTTAAATCTCAATTATTAAATAAGTATTTCTACAATATATCAAGGTTCTATTGTGCTTATTAGTCTTATTTATTTGTGTTCTCCGTTTTTGGTTTTGTTTTGTTTTGTTGGTTTTTTGAGACAGGGTTTCACTCTGTAATTCAGGCTGACTTTGAACTCACTATGTAGCCCAGGCTGGCCTCAAACTCGCAGCAATCCTCCTGCCTGAGCCTCCCAAGTGCTGGGATTACAGGTGTGCATCACCACTCCCGGCTTAGTCTTATTTGTTGTGGCCTGAGTTTCTGTTTTCTTGCAGAACAACTGTTCATAACATGTCTTAGTTACTTTTCTCTCTCATTGCCGAGACAAAATACCTAACACACAAAGTTGAAGGAGGAAAGGTTTATTTAGCTCACAGTATGTAGAGGTTTCGGTCCATAATCAGCTGGGTCCAAGGCAGGGTGGCATGACAGACAGGCCATTGCAGAGGAGAAACAGTTCATGGCAGCAGAAGACAGCAAAAGTAAGCAAAGGAAGGGGGAGATAAGCCTCTTTCTGTCCCTCATATTGTATCCAAGCTACCAGGATTAGGGTGGTGCCAATCCAAGCAGTAGACTGACCCAGCAATCACTCACCCTTAATCTCAGCACACTTAATCCTAGCATTGTACCATGAATCAATCACACACTCTAGATTCAGCCACCTCCAAAAAAGCCCCATCTAAAACTTCATGAGGCTTCAGGGAAGACCTCTAGACACGAACCATAACATGATATTTTTCACTTCTATGTAAGAGCTTGTCCTGCTATATGGCAAAACACTTTATCTGGTATCAGCAACTTTGTGACAATACTGAAGTAAGTCAGAGCAAATATTTTTTAGCATTTTAAAACCCACAGGGCATAACACTGTTACAACAACCCATCCCATACTTTTCTACTGTAAATTTGTAATTTAGCATAATGGTAGCTGGCTGTGCATCTCAGTAGCTGCGCCTGGGGGCTACAGGAAGCAATCTTCGTGTTTACCTACTTGGTATGATGAATGGCAAGGTGTATGCACGTGTGCAATAGTATCAAACTGGAATTTTTACCCACATAATGCTCTAACAGTTTTTGCGTATGTTTACCTGAGCATCACAGGGGGTAAAATACACCCACACCACTCTTCTGCTTTATTTTTACCGTACATGGAATGAGGGTGTGACTCACAGTAGCTGTACCAGGGGAAAGCAAAAATGCATCTATGCATTCACCCATTTGACAGATGAACAGCAAGGTCTGTACAGGAGATCCAAAGCAACAACAGGTAAGTTTTACCCATGAAATGCTCCTTGCTAAGTTTCTGTGCATTTAAGATTTGTTTTTTTTTAAAGCTTTCTTTTGATTTTTCCAGTAGAAGTAGCCCAATTCAGTATAATGGCACAGGAAAAACCAGATTTGCAAGTTTTGCAGGAGGTCAAAAGTGAATCATCAGCTCATTCATTCATGGATGATGAAGATGATAATGATTTTGATGTTGGCCATGTGAGCCAAAGTTCCCATGAAAGTGAAATGCAGCAAGAATCCACCAGTGCAGACACAGGGAATGCAGAACTCCTTGGTTCAGATGATGAAGAAAACAGCAATGTAAATGCATATCTGACTAGTAGAAATGTTACAAAATGATCACACAACCAAATGGAATGATCCAGTGTTAGAACTAGGTCTGAAAATATAATGAGAATCTTGGCAGGGGTAAAACCTATTGGACAGAATGCCAGCACTGCTACTCAATGTAGGAAATTGTTTCTAACAGATGAAATGCTATAAGATGCTGTGAAATACACAAATGCTGAAATACAGGTAAAACATTCTGTATACACTGCTAGCCATACTCAAACATGTATTTACTATGACACCTCACTAGCTGAACTGAAAGCACTCACAGGTCTGCTATACTTAGCAGGGCTTTCTCATGGTAATTACAGGAATGTAAAAGACTTATGGAAAATCGATGGGTGTGGGCTTGAGGTTTGTAGAATAACAATGACACTGAGGAGATTTGGTTTCATTCAAAATTGCCTGACATTTGATGACAAAACCACTCAACAAGAAAGAAAAAGAACTGATAATCTGGCTTCGATCTGCTCATGGTTTGAAAGATTTGTGGGTAATTGTCAAGCAATTTACACACTGTCTGAATACATGACTACTGATAAACATCCTGCAGCATTTCGTGGTTGCTGTAGCTTCAGGCAGTATTATTTCAAAAAAACCTTCAAAATACAGCATAACAATTTATGTCCTTGTAGATGAAAAGATTTATTATGCTTTCAATTTAGAAATTTATCCTGGAACTCACCCACCAGGTCCTTATCCATGTAGTAACAAACCAAATGATGTTATGAACAGACTTGCTGCTCCCATTTCCCAAACTAATTGGAATGCAACACTGGAGAATTGGTTTACCAGTTTCCAGTTGATGTTACATTTGCTAAGAGAGTACAAGTTGACCAGCACAGAACTATACAGGAACAAAGCAGAAATTCCAAATGAAATGTTGCAGTTTCAAAACAGAGAATTGTATAGTACAATTTGTGGATTTCAGAAAGATATAACATTGGCCTCATATATGGCAAAGAAAAACAAACTGGTACTGCTGATGTCAACATTGCACCATGATAGAAATATTGGTTGGGAAACCTTGACAAAACAGAAGCCTGAGATGGTAACTTTCTACAACAAAACCAAAGGCAGAGTAGATGTTGTTGATGAGTTATGCAGCAACTGTGATGTCACCTGAGACACAAAACAGTGGCCAATGGTTGTGTTTTACTCGATCCTAAACACGTCAGGCATAAATAGTTTGATAGTTTACAAAGAAAGTGACAAGTGAAAAATATCATGGAGAAATTTTCTTAGAAGACTGAGACTGGAACTTATAAGAGATCTTTTACAGCAGAGGAAAAATAAAATGTTTCTGCCCAGGGAACTATGCAAAAAAATTGTGGGTCACACTGAGCTGACAGGTGAACAGGCAGGCGCAGCATCACAAAGACCTGCTACAACAACAGGAAAACCAAAAAGATGTCAACTGTGCCCTACAGGAAAGGACAGGAAAACAAAATACACATGATATCAGTGTAAGCAATACTTGTGTATGGAACATGCAGTTTTCATGTGTGAAGACTGCCTTGGGTGTGACAGTTGAAGGAAAGATTATTTCTGTGGTAGATATTTGTTTGTATTTACATTGTAGTTCACATAGGTTTTTGTTTCTGATGTTATCTTTTAGGTTTTGTAAGCAAGTACACCGCTGATGTGAAAACGTTATCTATTCTAAGCAATCATTACATATTTGATATTTTATTTTATTGACATCTTATTTCCCTGCTAAGTGCATGTTGTACAATGCACTCAGGAAGCTCCTGACAAAACAGGAAGTGAGGTGACAGGATTGCCAAATAGGAAAGAAAAGCTAAGCACACGTGCTGTCAGTGTAAGCAAGACGTGTGCACAGAACATGCAGCTGTCGTGTGTGAAGTCTGCCTTGGGTGTGATAATTGCAGTAACAATTTTTTTGTAGAGTTCTATTGGTATTTTCATTGTAATTCATATAGGAATATATTTCTGTTGTTATTTTTTAGACTGTACACCAAAACACAGTTGGTATTGAAATTTTTGATGCTTTTTTATAAACACTCAATAAATATTAAAAATTCAATACTTTATTTTTCCATATTTTCCCTGTTAAGTACTCATTGTTTAATATAATATACTCATTGTTTAATATAATAAAACAAACAAAATTAATAATTCATCAATAGAATGATGAAATATTCTAAATATTCTAAACATGGGTATTATATACCCACAATAATGCACCTTTATGACAAAATTGGTGTTACACCTCATGTTAAAATATTGTTAGTTAGGGCTGGTGAGATGGCTCAGCGGCTTAAGCGCCTGCCTGGCAAGCGCGAGGGCCCGAGTTCGACTCCCAGAACCCACATACGAAAATGGGGCCGGTGATATCGCTCAGTGGCACGGGCGCCTGCTGGCGCGCGAGGTCCTGAGGTCGACCCCCGGTACCCACAAAAAAAAAAAAAAAAAAAAAATATTGTTAGTTCATTATCGATTCCATGGCATTGCATAAAAACTTGGCTACCTGCTCCTGTTGAAGGCCTCCCGTAAACTGTGATCCACAAAGCTTGTCATGACACTTTATTCTCTTTCAAAAGAGCCTAGAACCTCTCTTCAGCACCCTGTGTTCCTTCCAGTGTACTCTCTATGACTGGCTGTTCATCATACTAAGGCCAGGCTAAGGTTTTGGAGAAAACAAAAGCTGGAAAGCACTGCTGCAGAGCTGGGCCTCGTCCCTGCTTGGAGTCCCACAGGGATGGAGCCCAGGGCTCAGAGCGTGGGGCGTGAGCCTGGTTCCTGCAGGGCTCGGGTCCAAGGCCAGCTCTGTCTGGCCCCTGGTGTCCTCACTGGGGAAACAGCTGTTGGCTGTGCCTGACGGTCAGTGCCTTGGTCCCTCTCTGAGAGGCCCCGACCCCTTTCCTGTCTCTCTGCCGTATTCCTGGCTTTCCGCAGGTTAGAAAACGCAAGTGTTTGGATGTTTGGGAGGTTAAGATGGGGACGCCTTAGCTTGTACTTCGCCCCTTCTATGTAGCTCAGACTGGCCTTGAACTCACAGAGATCTTGCCTCAGCCTCCTGAGTGCAAAGATTACAGGCGTTCACCACCACGCCCGCCCACTTGTTCTCTGAAGGTAATTCTGGGTACATCGCGGTGGAGGTTGTGCGTTCCCCGCGCAGACATCAGCAGCCTGGGCTCTGGCTGCTCCTTACCTCCTCTGACAAGGAAGGCCCACATCCAAGCATGCCTGTGCCCAGGCCTCTGCTGTCACTCCCTGCTCCCTGCTCGAGTGCCAGGGCCTGGTGTGTGGCGAGACCTCCGACCTCTGACCTCCGACCCCCTACCTTCAGCCCAGACCCATCAGCCATGTCCAGGACATCCCGGCCCCACCCTGTCCCCCACATCCAGACTCTTAAAGATCTAGCAGGATCACGATGTTTCAGCAGAGTTCCTGGACACAGAAGCTGTCTTAAGTAGACGGATCGGTAAATGACGGGAGCTTGCACGAGGAGAGGCGACACTGGGCTTGTATGGCGCCATCAGCTGCTGTCCTCGTGTAAGCCGTGGGTGCGGACAGGGCTGGGAACGTCCAGCTGTTGTGCAATGCTGCCACCTGGTGGTGCTCTGTGGAATGACCCCTCCTTAGCGCCTACCCAGCCCTGCGGAGACTGAAATCTCAAATTGCTTCACCTCATCTGAACATCGGTATCCACCTCTCTTGGGTTTTGTCTCTTGAAAAAATGAAATATATTGGCTATTTATGGAAAGGACATTGGGCTTGGGAGACTGGGTGCCAGTCCCATTTTGGCAACACACTGGTCGTAGGACTTGGGAGAGCAGAGTGGTCCAGCCTCCCAGCATCCCCCGCTCGCGCGGAGGGTGGAAACGCTGCGGGGTGCTCAGGTCCCATGAGCTCGGCGTGGTGCAGGCTCATGTCCCCAGCTGCGGGCACTGCTCGGCCGGCCCCGTCTTTCCTGGCTGAGATGCCCCGACCTTTCCGTCCCTTCCCGGCGGTGGCTCAGGTGTGATGCAGGTCACCTGTCTGCAGGTGGCTGAGCGCGTGGACCCTCGGCAGAGCCCAGCGAGCGCCCCTCTGAGCCCGGTTCTTCACCTGAGGAATGAGGCTAACGTAAAACAAAGTAAAACCACACCAGTCCTTCGGTGTATTTCAGGCTGTGCTGTGATGGTGGCAAGTGGGATGTCATTGGCTCCTGGTCCACTTTATTTCCCCCAAAGAACAGCCTCCTGTGCGCCAGTGTCCTGGGGCAAAGTCACACCCAGTACCCCACGTGCAGCTCCCGGATGGCTCGGTGGCTCGGTGGCTCCCTGCCCTCCCCTTTCCTGCCACCACAGACTCTGCTCTTAGCTGACCAGAGACACCACGTGAGACGGAAGAAGGCTCAGAGAGGGACACTTAGGATCCACCCCCCAGCCTGCTGCCTGCAGCGAGCCATCCACACCAGAAACTGACTCCGGGGCTGTGCTTTTAGCCGGGAACATGGCTGGCACACACGTCCTCCATCCAGCACTGGCCCAGACGCTAGGGAGAAGAGAGCCAGGGCCTTGAGGGGCGCAGCGGCTCCCCAGGAAGCAGTGCCTCCGTTTGCTGGGAGGGAGGGCGAGGGCGCCCATGCTGCGAGATGGGTGCTGCCCCTTCCCACCTCCCCGGGAGGTTCGTGTCCATTCTCGGTGCAGCCTCTGCCTTCGAGCCGCAGAGACACAGCCCTGTCCTCTCCTTGCCTGGAGCTCCCTGAGCCTCTCCACGGGACAATCAGAGTGGCCGACCTTCCCCCTAGTGCTTCAGTGATCTCCAAGTGACTGGAGGAAAAACCCTATCTTAGAAATGCAGGAAAACACCACAGAGCGTGAAATCACCTTCATCGCGTGGGGTGCACAACCAGCCCGCTTTCCACAGTGAGAAACCAAGAGCAGAGCACAGCTCCGAGGCCCATGTCTGGAAGAGAGGGGACCTCGTCATCGCAGCCAGGCTGCCCCCTCCTCGGCTGTCCCCAGCCCACTTCCCCCCAGGGGCTGGGCCTGGCCTGGCCTGGAGACTCAGAGGCTCAGTCACTCGGAGCGTTGCTGGCCCTGGGCAGCCACCCCCAGGGAGGTGTGGGCACCCTGGACTGCGCTGCCTCCCAAGGGCTTGTGCTGGGCTTGGCACTGTGGTTCTCACACTGCGGGACTCACCCGGAGCCCTCAGTTTCCCAGCCCAGGCTGCACCAATGGAACCAGACCTTTGGGGCAGTGCCCGGGCTAGCGGAAGGCTCCCTGTGACCCCGGCAGCCGGAGCCGAGGGGCCTTTCCTTTGGGCGCAGAGCCCGTGTCACACGGCCAGGCAGTCTCAAGAAAGCCACAGCTCAGCCAGGCGTAGTGGCTCATGTCTGTCATCCCCTCACCTTGGGAGGCTGAGGCAGAAGAATCACAAGTTTGGTCCCAGCCTAGGCAACTTGGCAATTTAGCAAGACTGTCTCAAAGTTATTTGTTTTCTTTAAAGAGCTAAGGATGTAGCTCATTGTGCAGCCCCAGGCAAGAACTTCTGTGGCCCCACAGCTCCCAGGGCTCACGTGCTTCCTTGCTCAGCATCTGTCTTCCCCTCTAAAACCATGCTGTCGCCAATCAGAGGCACACAATTGATTTTACGCATTACAGTGACCACACTAAAAAAGTAAAAGCATGCCTGAGGTCCTGGGGCCCATCTCCATCACACACACACACACACACAAAAAGTAAAAGGAAACAAGGAAAGTTATTTTTAATATTTTTCTTTGCCCCACTGGTGTACTCGAAGGTTCTCACCAGTGTCAAGAGCAGGACAGTTTATACATTTTTTCTCACTTAAGTCTCAGGACCCGCTGTGCATCACGCACTCACAGCCCCGTCAGGTGTGGCCACTTCCGGCCCCGTGGTCAGAGCCACCGTGGCCACGCCCTCCGGGCTCACAACAGACGCACAGGGGACAGAGCAGGTGCCCAGAGCACGCCCATTGATGGAGCAAAGCTGTGTCACCCGGGGCCAGGCACGTGTGTGCATGAGCGTGTGCATGTGGGTGAGCGAGTGTGGACCGAGGCAGCTGGAGCTCAGGAGCCAGAGTGACCGTGTGTCTGTCCCACCTCGGCCCCTTCCTCTGGGCCTTGGCTTTCTTTCCTGTAAAAATGGGGCTTGGTGCCTCCCCATCACCTTGTGTGGCAGATGCCAACCCTCTGCCCTCACTCCTGCCTCGTCATTCCCTGTTCACAGAGCCCAGTCCCACATAGAGTGCGGCTGTCCCTGGAGGCGCCCAGCTCGTAACAGACTCTGACCACTCCTGGGCACAGGGGCGTCCACAAGCCCAGTGCTTCCCACAGCCACAGGTGGATCCCTGCCCTGGGGGAACCAGCAGGGTGACGGGAAGCAGCTGGATGGCCAGGCTCAGAGCTGCCCCCCACTGTGTCCCCGAAGCAGGGAACAGCAGCTCCTGAAAGGACCGCGAGGTAGACTGAGCAGGCTCCACACTGCACGGAGGCTTCTGCTGAGGGGCACATCTGGGATTCCTGCGGGATGGGGGATCCTTCTCCGCCGGAGCAGATCGCGACTCTCTGAGGAACACACCCTGACTTTGCTGAGGAAGAGCTCCGCACCCTGAGGAGCAGACCCAGTCCCTGCTGGGGTGGGGAGCCCCCTTTCCTGAGGAGGAGATCCTGATAGCTGCCTGGAAGCGCTATCTCCTGAGGAAGAAATCCTGACTGGATCCTCACCATAATCCTGACCCTAACCCTATCCCTAACCCTAACCCTAACCATAATCCTGACCCTAACCCTAACCCTAACCCTAACCCTAAACCAAATGCTAACCCTAACCCTAACCCCTAACCCTAACCCTAACACTACTCCAGGGGAAACCTAACACTAAACCTACCCTAACCCTAACCGTAACCCCTAGCCCTAATCAGAACCCTAACCCTTACCCTAACCCTATATCTAACCCTAAATATAAACCTAACCGTAACTGTACACTAGACATCACCATAACCCCAGACCAAGCACCAGCCCTAGCCATAACCCTAAACCTAAACTAACTCTTGTAGAAATCTAAGGCTAACCCTAACTTAAAAACGCTAACCCTAACACAAACCCTATTCTTGCCCTAACCCTAGCTCTAGTCTTAATTTAGCCCTAATTTTAACCCTAACCTAACCCTATACCCAGCCCTACCATAATCCTAAACCTAAACCAAATCTTAAAAATAAAGCTAGCTCCAGCCCTAGGTCTAAACCTAAACCTAACAATAACCCTAATCCTAACCTTTACCATACCTCTAGAACTAGCCTTTATCCTAGGCAAACCATAAACCGAACAGTAACCCTAAAACTAAACCTAATCCTAAACCCCAGCTCTAACCCTAACCATAGGCCTAATTCTAAACACTAGACCTAGCCCCAAACTCTACCCCTAATCCTAACCTTAAACCTCCACTATCCCTAGTCCTAATACTAACCTTAACCCTAATCTTAACCCTTAACCAAAACCCAGCCCTAGCTCTAACTTCAGCCCTATCCCTAACCCTAAACCTAGCTAGCCTTAGCCCTGGCCCCTCCCCTGGCGGACCCTGACTCCCCACTGGCTTTGGGCTCTGTCTCATGAGTGTTGAATCTTGACTCCCTGCTGCAGCAGGGGCTGGTTCCTCTGGGGAGCAAACCCGGAGCCCCTACTTGGTGTGGGAAGCCCTTTCTCCTGAGAAGCAGGTCCTGACTCCCCTCTGGGTTGGGCTCATCGTCCTGCAGAGCAGAGCCCGACTCCCGCCCTCCCGTCCCTGACAGCGCAGAGCTTGGTTCCCCGGGTCCAGACTAACTGTCTTTGCTGATGGGCAAATGCATCACTCAGATCTGTTTCTAAAATGGGCTTGGAAAATGTTCAGGGAAGAATTTATTTTTGCGGATAAGCTTCTGCCAGACACAGACCGTGTCTTCCTGGAAATTTCCTGGCTCGCGGCGGGTGGGGGAGGCAGGAGACAGGGCTTGGGGTTTTGATTCAAGGGCTCCGGTGCAGGGGGCTTGGGGGTCGCTGTGGAGGTGGCTGCGCTGCAGAGGCCCGGTTCTGGCTTTGGCTTTGGGTACTGGGGTCACCCAGTTGCACCCTCCCACGGGGGACACCTCTTCTGCAGCCAGGGGGAGCTGGGATTGTCCAGCGTGGAACCCCATTCAGGGCTGAAGACGACTTGCTCCCCGTCCCTCACCCTCCCCGCAGTGTCTGCAGAGCAGGTCTGCGAGGCTGGGACTCCTCTGGCAGAGGGCAGAGCAGAAGACGGGCACCTCTAGGGCTCAGCTCCTTGACATCTGAGCTCTCTGGCTTCACGATCCAAGGACTCACCGGGGAGGACTCCCCAGCTTCCGTCCCTCTCTGTCCTTTCCTGCCCACCCTGGGGCCATAGGTCAGGGCAGAGGGGTTGGGTCGCCCAGGTGCTCCCCCAAGTTGGGAGCACTAAGCACGCACCTCTGGCCCGAGGCCCCCGCTGCTCACCAGGGCTGCAACCTCACGCCAAGGCCCCAGTCTGCTGGTGCCACGGCCCGAGTCCCTGCTCCCCACAGCGTCCTCGCGTGACCCCCGCGCCCATCCCCGCAGCCACCAACGCGTCTCCTCTTTGGTTGCTGCACACAGCCCTGCTTCCCAGCTGCCCTGCTCTCTGTGAACCATCCAGGGAAGCCTGCAAGCTATTTTCAAGATTTCAGAAAGCCCAGAGGAAGTCATGCATTTACCTCAAGGAAGTCCCCAGACTAAAAAAAACATTACACTCATTTGCTTTGGGCTGGAGTCGTATCAACTTGGCCTGGTAGAAGGGTTATCTCCACGGATCAGAGGCACTAATTGGCAGTTAGATGTCTTTGATGAATAAAACTAAAAAAAAAACCCAAATTATTATTCAATAAAGGTAGTTTGTTGGGAAGATAAAAGTTTTCGAAATGTGGGATCTCTTGGGGAAAGAACTAGAAAGAATCTTTGTGGTGAAAGGAGAGGAGACCTCTGACCTGTACAAATGTCGTATTTTCATTAAAACAAAGCACACGCATTTTTCCACAGCCCTCTGAGGCCGGGTTTCTCATTAATGAATTTGACTTCACAGCATTCCTGCAAATAACACATCGCTTGTGCCAGCTTTTCCCAACGCGGCTAAGAGGTGTTCCTTGGGAATTCACGGAAAGGGTCCAGGATCAAAAAAGTCTGGGAAAAAGTAGCAAAGCAAAATGCAGTTATTGCTTATGGGATTTTCCTGGGCCCCTAATAGATCTACAAATTCAGAAGCCTCCGGAAGGGGCTGGAATTTGTGCATTCGCTGCGGCTAGCCACGGATCCACTTGCTGTGGAGGCCCCTCCCACCGAGCACATTTGATGACAAAGTCGCCCAAGGCCCCACAGACAGACAAGGATGGATGTGGATGGCTGAGGGAGGGCGGCAGGATGGGGTGCTCCCAATGTCAACGCGGCCCGCATCGTAGGAGCCCACACCTTGCCCTCCTCCTCCCCTGCTGCACAATGGAGCTGGGGGCAGATGGACACCACACAGAACAGACTTGTGGCTGGCCGACAGCACAGAGGACATGATTCTCCACATGCAGTTACGGTGGTGGCTGTGCGACACGAAAAATCTTGTCACACATTCAGATGGGGCCCCATACAATTCTGAAGGTGCAAGAAATCTGGAGCAACGGGGGTGGGGGCCGGGGGTGCCCTCCAGGGCCATCTCCAGGCAGCACCCAGATGCGGCCCAGGTCATCCCCTGGGCCTGCTTTGCAGAGAGGAGCGGTGCACAGCGCAGGACACCGGCTCTGAGGAAGGGTGGAGGCGCCCAGGCCAGAGTTCTGTGCAACGGTCCCGAAGCACAGCCGGGAAGCTGCGGGCGGCGGTCGGAGGAGAAAGCCACAGGTGCTGGTGGCCACTTTCCAACCGTCCTAGCAGACAGCGTGACTTAGAGCTACAAGAAGGTGCACGCCAACCCCCAAGGGCCTGGACAGAAAAGAGACCGCTGCCCATCCATGAGGCCGTGTTCGTGCTACTACAGGCTCAGCAAGACGATGCGTCCCACGAACCTCTTAAACTGCAACTGAAAACAACCGGAAACCTCATCGGAGAGATTCCACAGACCCTTTCCGCCAGGGCTTTCTACCTGTGCAGAGCTTTGAACTTTCGCCCAATGGCAGTTTCATACTCTATTCTCACCTTATCCATTCCAGCAGTTCTGGGAGGGAAGAGGGTAGTAACTAGAGATCACCCCACAGAAAAGGAAACCGAGGCTCGGAAACTAAGGGGAAAGGGGCCGTTCATGCCTGCAACTGGCCAATTGCAGGAATGGGCAGAATTCCTCACTTCTCCACACTCGGCAGGCGCTGTGGGATCTGCTTCAGGAACCCGGTTCGGCCGACCCATCCTGCGACCCGAGGGTGGCGGGTCTGCCCGGACGCCTCTGGTGGATCTGGAGCGCCGGTCTCATCTCCCAGCCCAAGTCTCCTCCTCCTGCCATCCTATGCCTAGTCCTAACAGAAGAAATTGCCTGCCACAGATTTCAACATCTTCACACACCGGATGGTGTCCTGTCCCGGGAAGTACTTTCCAGTGTCCTGGAGGACTCGCTGCTCCTCGGGAAAGCCGTCCTCCACCAGGAAGTTTCTGGTTTTACCCAGGGGTCTTCTGGACCACAGCACGTGTCTGTTCAGTGCATCGATCCCGGCATTAACAGTAAATTTAACGCTGTGCCTCTTCCCAGTGCCCTCATTTGCTGAGTCAGATTTAACTCCATCCCAGTCCGAGGGAGGTCCGGGTTCTCCCGGGGTCCGCAGAGCTCAGCCACCGCGAGCACGAGGAAAAGTGCCGCTCGCCTCATGGCGAGTCCGCCAGGGACTGTGGGACCCTAATGCACTGGGGATCACCGGGTTTGGTCCTGTGAGCAGGATCACGCAAAGTTGAAGTTAATCTGAAAGGAAAAACACTCTAGAATCTCTCGTAGGGAAAAGCAGCCACCTCAGGGAAGCTGAATGTAGAGGCGCTGTGATTCCTGTTTGTTAGGGACACTGCTCCCATTCTGCGGGACTAGAAATGGGCTGACTGTAAAGCTCATTATTCTGTTACATTGGTGGCACAGACGACGGGCATTTTAAAACTGGAGAACAGAGTTATCGAGTTACCAAGTCACTGGTGAAGATAAGGAAAAAAGAAGCAAGAAGATAAATTGCAATAAATAAGCACCTCAGAGCTCACATCAGGCAAACAAGTCTTTTTAATTAAGAAAGAAATTTAAAGCATGAAATAAGAGCAAGGGCTTAAGGACAATTCCTATCCATGTGAGGTATTTTCAGGAAAGAATCAGGGCAGCCGAGGATTATTTTTTCCTTAAGCCTTTGATTGAAATCTCAGACTTCATCCCTTCTGCACTTAGAAAAGCAGGAGACCAGAGGCTCGATTTCCTGTAAGGGAAAACAGAAGGCCCAAAATTCCCCAGGACTGTCGCCGTTGGGGGCGGAGGGATGGTGAGTGGGAAGGAGACAGCAGTTTCATCCTTCCATACCCTGGGTCTTCCTGCCTGGTGTCCCAGCTTGGTACTCGGACACCTTCCCACCTCCCCATCCCTGTCACTTACCCCTCAGTCACTGGGTGGGCTGGCCCAGCTCACTCCTGAAGACTGCAGGACCAATGTCCAATGGCCATGCTGTCCCACCTACCTGGCAGGAGCACAAACTCTTTGGGACAGAGCCCATTTCTTTACCCTTACAAACACCTGCACACAGGCCTGCCCACCTGGACTTTTGAACCATAGGTGTAGTTTAGCTCCCAGCAAGGTAAAAATAATTCATTAAAGTTCCAAAATTTTTAAAAATTACATTTCTATTTTGCCATTTGGAAAAAAGTCTCTTAGCTGTTTAGAAGTATCCTGTTAACACACCATGGAGTACTACACAATCATGAAAAAGAGTAAGATCTGTAGCTACCCGCAGGAGGAATTTTCCACAATGCATTAATTGTTCAGTGAGCAAAACCATAATCAGAAAATGTCTATGGCATAATCCAGGTTTTGTAAAATAGCAACGAAAAGGAATTCTACCCTTGCCAGGGGACTGAGTTTGAATGAAAAAGGAGAAAAACATTTTTCCATTGCTGTGACCTTGTGATCGCAAGGCCTCCTCGAAAGGACTGAGAGAATGTAACGCAATACATAAACAAGCACGAAGCGGATGCATAGGGTGGCACGCACAGAAGAGTAAAACTTAAAAGCGCACGCTGCACACGCAGGCACAGGGCCCCGGACGTCAGCCTTAGCGTTGGGCTGACGTGACCGTGGGATGAACACGCTGACCGCCCTCCTGCCTGCGAGGACAGAGCTCTGACCCGGGGAGGGAGCGGCCAGGACTGGTTTCCCCGCGCCTCCCCTCCGCGGCTCTCCCCAGGGAACCGCGCCTGGGCCGCGCTGCTGTGCGGCGCGGGAGCCCGGTCCTGCCCAGCCCGGCCCTGCCCAGCCCGGCCCTGCCCAGCCCGGTCCTGCCCAGCCCGGCCCTGCCCAGCCCGGCCGCCCCGCCCGCGTGGCCTTCCTTCCCCTCCCCCTCCCCTGCGCCCTCCGCAGGGAGAACAAGGGCCGCGTCTGTCACTGTCGGAGCGCGCGAGGCCCTCGGGACCCGCGTGGGCGCGCTCGGCCCACGGCGACGTGGGAAGACCGCGATGGTGGACACGGGGCTGGGAAGGTTGCGAGCCCAAGCCCCGCCTCCCAGGAAGGTTCTGGAAGGAGGCGGCGTCTTCACAGAGCCAATCAACCAGCAGGGCTTTCCCAGACCCGGACACTGGGGTAGGGGGGTGGGCGGGCAGAGCCGCAGGAAGCGGGGCGCGGGGGACAGGACGTGAGAGGCCGTGACGGGTCACGCGGCCTTCGGCCCTGAGCCGGGGACTGTGGGCCTCGTGCCCGGCCTCCGAGCATCCCTGGATGCCAGTGCCGCGCGGAGAGGCCCCCGCTGGGCTCTGCAGCCCCCGCGCCCCAGCGGATTCCAGCTCGGCCCCTGCACCTGGCAGGAGAGAAAGTAGAGCCCAGAGAGGTAGCGTAACCTTCTCGAGGTCACACAGCGGCCTCACAGAGCGAAAGCCAGGTGCCCGTACTCATGATCCCTGCCCCTGTTGCTCCCACTAGACGACCGCCTTCTCCGCCTGTTGCTAGAAAACAGAAGCTTTTCTCTGGTTTCTACTCCACTGGCTGCAGCTGCTCAGAGCCCCAGCTTCCAGACCACACTCTGCCGCTTACACAGCGGGGCCTTGGTCAGTCCCTCCCGCCCATGTGCCTCAGTTTCCAGCTGTGCTGTCAGGCTCCCAGAAGAAAGGTCGTGCGGACAGCGCTGTGCCTGCCCCCAGTCGGGCAGAAGAATACGCAAGGGCCGGGGCTTCCTCAGGCCAATGACCCCACTCGCCTTCAGCCCAGAAGTGGCCTTGGTACATTCGGACAGTGGAATATTAGTCAGCACTGAAGAGAAACGAGCTGCCAAGCCACGAAAAGAAGTAGAAGAAGCCTAAATGCGTATGACTAAGTAACAGAAGCCAGTCTGAAAAGGCAATATACGGTATGACCTCAACTACAGTGCTACTGTGCCTCGGTTCACGAATTTAATTTGTTTTATGATTTGGGGGAAGATGGCTGCCTTTGTGTTTGTGTGGGGAAGATGGGCATGGTTGTGTTTGTCACCCGATGTGGAGTGAAATTTCGCGAAACACTTTTGTTTGTGAATTGAATTTTTTGCCAACAGAAGCGTTTGTGAATGGAGGTATTACTGTATATGACATTCCGGAAAAGGCAACACTATGTAGACAGTAAAACATCAGTAGTTGCCTGGGGTTGAGGACAACAGGAATAAATAGACGGAGCATAAGAAATTTTAGGACACTAAGTTCCTTTTGTAAAAGATGAAATGCTACAACCCATCAGTGGATGAACAGATAAACTAAATGTGCTACCTCTGTGTGGTGGAATATTACTCAGCCACCAAAAAGGAACAAATGACTGATATGTACTCCAACAGCCACTGACCTGGAGAACTGTATGCTGTGTGAAACAAGGTCACATGGTGTGGGAGCCCACATTTATGAAACCCGCAGAGCAGGAAGAACCACAGCACGGGAGGCAGGTCCTCGAGCGCCGGGGTGGGGAGGGGTGTGGGATGCACACTGATTGCTTATTGGTACAGCATTTGCTTTGGGTTGACATGAAAATGTTTTGAAACTTGATACAGGTGGAAGTTACACAACATAGCGAATGTCCTGAGTGTCGTGCATTGTACCCGTTAAAGTGCCAGGCTTTATGGTTTCATATTATCTGAGTTCCACCTCCATTTTTTGTGTTCACAGAAGGATGCAATGCTACGAGGGAGGCGGGTCCCCTCTGGACTCACCGTCCAGCTGCTGGGGCACTGCCCAGCCCCTCCACTGCTGGCCTCGCCCTCCCGGGTGGCCTCGCCCCTGTGTGACTGCTTTGCGTCAGGGAGGCCAGCTGGGCCCCTCCCATCCCTATCCCTCTCTCCCCTTCCTTCCACCCCCTGCATGGACACCAGGAACGTCCCCCAAAGACCGCTTCCGAGCCACCTCCCTCTCCCCATTGCTAGGCCGGCAGAATCCCGGGGGAGAACTCTCCCGCAGGCGGGAGGCCGGGGCTGCAGGTGGCCAGGCTGCCTTTGTGCCCTGCAGGCTGCGGGACCCAGGTCGCAGTCGGAGGAGGGCCACAGAAGGCCCGGCAGCAGTGCAGGGTCCCAGCTGTTCAGCCGCTGCAGGACGGGGCCTCTGCCGGGGAGCGTTGCAGAGAGGACTGCCAGCCCTCCGGTCCTCCAGGTTACAGGTCCCCAAGGCTTTGAAAAACAGAAGTGTGAAAGCCACTGAACTGCAAGAGCCGGGAAGGCGCTGGCTCCTGCAGCCACAGCAGAACTGGAAACGCCGGCTCGGAGCCGCAGGAGGACACTGGGGCCCCTCCCTTGACCTGTGACTCAGACTTCATCTGACAGGCCCAGGGTCCCTGCTGGGCTGCGTGCAGGGCAGGGAGGTTTCCACAGCAGCCTCCCCGCCACCGCACCTCCATCAGTCAGCCCAGGGTGGCGATGGCCCAGCAGGAGGGGAGGTGGGAGTCACAGAGCTCGGTGCACATGCTGTCACCGACCTGTCTTCAGAGGGAAGACACCGAAAATTCCAGTTTCTGTGGGGCCCAGCAGGTTTCTGTAAGAAGCACTTTAAGAGCCCAGGATGAAGACGACTTTCCCAAGGGCTTTCCTATGTGCGGCAAAGTGAGATGTGTTACTTATTTTGCAGATTTGGGGCTGGTGCTCTTTTGGTGGAAGTGGTGAGGGCAGGGTTGAAGGAGTGAATGCTCCGGTGGTGCAAACCACACATCCAGCAGGGGAGGGAACCCTTGTCCCCGAACTGCAAAGTTCTCTGTGCCTACAGCAACTGATAAGCGGATGAAAACCCATGCTTGTGTCTTCACTAAAGGTCCCCAAAGATTTTTCTGCCTGAGAGTTACTCTCATCAAAACATCTACACATCCTCAAAACAATACAACTGTTTACTTTAAAAGATATAATGAAGATTTTATTTTGCCGATTGGTGAGGCATTTGGTAAAACACAGCACAGATAACTGAGTCCCAGGACAGTACGGAAGCGATTAGACGATGGTCCTTTAGATTCGGGGTGGGGGGAGTGCGCTGGGCCACAGGCCCGGAGACTCACTTGGGGTGTTGCTGTGCCCCCCAGCGCAGGGCGAGGCGTGAAGCGACGGGGCCTGCGAGACAGGAGACGCTCTCTGCCTTGCTGACCCAGTCCCTCTGGCGCTGGGATCGGTGCTGGAGGGGGCACTGGTTTGCTGCTATTTTTGCTTTTTTTTTCTTTCAAAGTTCTATTTTGATTAGTCCACGTTTGCTTACATTCATCATGGGTGTTGGGGCACGTACACAGCGCATCCTAATTCTCTTCATGTTCCCGTCCCCTGCTGTCTGTCCAGCACCTGCTTCCCGGACCTGTGGCGGAGACGCCTCCTTCCTTTGCTCGTGGTTCTCCTGGAAGTGGCCAGGCTGAGCTGGCTTTTCTACCCCTTACGTGTCCCTCCCTGCTGCTGTACGGTTCTAGTTAGGGACACGCTCAGGGCTTTCATCCTTGACTTACAAAAATGCTTAAAAAATAAGTACTCAAACCTCTGGTTTGAGGAACCATTGAGCCATTTTCGTGTGGTTTTTTGGAATTGACACTCTCGTGCCATGGAGCGCTGTCAGCATGGCTTCACATGGCGTGACCCGTGTCAGAAGGGTCCCTCAGGAGGGGGCCGTGCGTGTGTCACCCTCTGCGGTCACAGGGAGGAACCTCGAGGACATTACACTGAGTGAAATAAGCCAACACCAAAGGACAGGTACTGTCTTAGATGAGATTCGGGGCGGCCAGGAGCCGAATGGTGGTTGGCGGACTGGGGAGACTGCTTAGCCTTTAATGGCAACAGACTTAGAATTTGGAGTCATGAAAAAGTTCTGGAGAGGAATGGTGGCATGGTCGCACAATGTGAACGAGGTTAATACAACTGAACTGTGCAAGTGCATTTTATATTATGTGTGTTTACCATTTTATATTATGTGTATTTCTCTTCAGTGTTGGAGATGAACCCAGGGTCTCAAGCTGCTGGGCAAGTGCTCTACCACTGAGCCACGGCCGGCCCCCACCATAACTTTGTCTACAAACACTCTGCTGACGCTATCATGAAATTTTAAATTTTTAACAAGGTGCCTCACCTTTTCAGTTTTCTCTGGGCTCCGCAGTGTATGTAGCAGGAACTGAGCAGCGCTCTCGAAACTTACAACCACAGGGATCGGAGACAGGCTGAGGTGCTGCGTCCCAGCCGGCCCCAGGCTGCAGAGCACGAGGACCACACTTTAGCGAGGACTTTAACCCTTGAGATCTGCTTCAGTCAGGGCCCATTCCTCAGGAACAGTCTGGTTTGAGGAAAGCGCGATTCCCGCAGGCCTCTGGGTGGCCACAGGGGACCCTGGAGCCTGAGTGACCCTTTCACTCCCCTCTCCTCCTCTGAGCAGTAACTCGCCAAGTCCTCTTGGCCCGGGCCTTTCTTCAGACTTGGTGTTCAGCGTACTTGTTAGGTTTCCACCTCAAATCCAGCTCTTATGCTGCTTTTGGCAAAATAGGAAACAGCCCAATTGCGCTACAATTCCAGATCACCCTACACCAAACCCTGCAGCTTCCTGAGTCTTTTGCAGGCACCGCTCCATGGGCTGGGCCTCCAGAAATACCCAAAGCCCAGGGCACAGCGAGGCCTAGATTCCCCCATTCTGCTCCTGCCCTCCCCAACCTTAGAGGCCCCTCCAGTGCACCCTCTGGTGCTTAGTCCCCCTTGGAACCTGTTATCCCACAGCCCCTAATCTGTGTGCCTCAAACCCTGAGCCCTAGCCTGGTGAAGCTCTGGCCCCTCACCTTCTAGAATGCCGATGTAGACAAACCCTGCACAGTTGTGAAATGTACAATGGAAGCAGCAACAAATCAACCTCCCCAAGATTCAGAATCCAAAACCTGAAAAATAACAACTTGGAGAAGAAAAGGAGGGAAGTGGATCCCTGGGACAAAGGAGGGAAGCGGATCCCTGGGACCCAGGAAGGATCTGAAGGGAAAACTGGAGCCCAAGAGAAAGTGGAGACAGACCTCAATGCAGAAAAGGGAAGGGGCAACCTGCATCTTCTCCCCAACTCCTGAGCTCCCTGGCACGAGGGGAGGATCGAATCTACAGAGACACAGTGAAAGCAGGTGACTCCAGAGGCCTCCAGGGAGAAATACACCCATGGAACAGAGAAGACAGTGCTGTGTACTACAACAGCTGGTGAGGGACTCCAGACTAAGCATGTCCCCTGGACAGGGTGCTTGGTCAGGCGTCAATTTAGGGAGGACACAACTGAACCTGGGACTCAGAGCAGTTGTGGGTTGGCTTCATCTCAGGGTTGCCAGTGTTGAAATCCCACAGTGACTGGGTGAGGGACAACCTCTGGAGACCTCCAGGGTCAGGGAGGTATAGTCAGGCTGGCCAGAGACACCCAGAGTGTTGTAGGCTGAATGACTCAGGCCCCAACCTCACAACCAGAGGACAGGATCAGATTGAGGTTCTATGGATTTGAAAGTACCAAAACTGTCACCTCAGCAGGGATTATTCAGCACAAATCTAGGCTCTGGCTGCCCCCTTTATCTACCAGTAAGAGCAAAGTCACACCCTGAATTGGACACTACCACAAAACTGTAGACCTCCGACGATTACCACTGAAATCACAGAGAAATTTCTTGATTTTTTTCTTTGTTTTTGGTTTTTTGTTTGTTTGTTATATAACTATAAATCTTTTTTTTTTTTTTTTTTTTTTTTGTGGGTACCGGGGGGTCGACCTCAGGACCTCGCGCGCCAACAGGCGCCCATGCCGCTGAGCAATATCACCGGCCCCTTTTTCGTATGTGGGTTCCGGGAGTCGAACTCGGGCCTTCGTGCTTGCAAGGCAGGCGCTTACGCCGCTGAGCCATCTCACCGGCCCATAACTATAAATCTTATACACATGGTTAAAGTTGGCAAATTAATAGTTATCACAGTTTGTCATTTTCTAGTCTGTGCTTGATGTTATTGTTACTACTAATTGTACTACTTTAGCCAAGGTGACATAGTTGTTCTGATCAATTGATCTTCCTTGTATGCCAATACCTAGATTGTCTGGGGGTCATAAACAATGCCGTAGTCCAGTACGAAAGAACTGGGTGTTAGGCCAAATAGGCAGCAACCTTTCATCCCTAATAAATTGGTACAGACTCAAAGGCCAAAAGCCAGGTATGCTTAGAAGACAAGTACTCTGAAAAGTAGTCATTTTCTAAAGAGATCTCAATACTAGTAATAAAGCTATCTACCATAAGCAATTTACAAGCATCAATGCAAAAAAACAACAAAAAAATAGAAAATGAGAAAATATGGAAGCAAGATGCAACCCATAATCCCCAACTTGCCCAAGGCAAATCAAGAAGGCATTGAAGTGGAAGAAATAAAAAACTTCCCAGCTGAATCTTATAAAATGGTGGCAGAAGTAAAAAAACACAAGTCTCTTGATAAAAACAAAGCAGAGGTAATTAAAGAGATGACAACCATAATGAAGGAAATGATTAGTGAATCTAGAGTAGATACAGATTAAAAAAAAAAAAAAAAGAGGAGCTTAGGGTAGACATGGAAACAATGAATGTCCATCATAGAAAAGAACTGGATTTCATAAAACAGATTAAAATAGAAATCCAGGAGATTAAAAATTCTACTGAAAGTACATGCAGCAGAGTCAACCAATATGGAGACAGAATATCAGATCTAGAAGACAGGCTTGTGTGTGGCGATCGTCAAAAGAAAGACCTCTTAAAAATAGCAAGGGACCATGAAAAATCCATCCAACAGCTGCTAGATGATACAGAGAAGACTAATGTAAGATTATTTGGAATCAATGAAGAATCAGAAGATGGCACTAAGGTCATAAAAACCCTATTCACAGAAGTATTAGTAGAAAACATTCCAAGTATAGAAAGAATTTGACATACAGATAAGTGAGCCAAATAGTCATGATCGGAAAAAAGAATACACCAAGGCATATAATAGTCAAGATTCCAGAAACTTAGCATGAGAAAAGAGTAGTATAAGCTGTTAGACAAAAGAAACAACTCACCTATATAGGAAAATCCATTAGAATCACAGCAGACTTATCACAAACCCTTAAGTCAAGAAGAGCTTGGAGTGAGGTATTTCAAGCCTAAAAGAAAGCCTTGAACCCAGATTGTTGTACCTTGTACAATTATCTTTGAAAATTGATGGAGAAATAGGATACTTCCATGATAAAGAACACCTGAAGAAATTCATGGCAACAAAACCAGCACTCTAGAAAGTTCTGAAGGTTATTCTAGAAAAAGACAATGAAACCAACAATTCCAAGAATCCCCAAAGAATGAATCCACCAGGTAAGGCAAGCAATTAAACAGAAGGGAAAGAAAGGAAACCAAAAAAAGGGAAATAATATAAAAAGTATAAGTCAATATCTATCAGTTACAACCATCAATGTTAATGTCCTCAATTCACCAATCAAAAGAAACAGATTGGCAGAATGGATCAACAGACATGATCCAACAATACGCTATATACCAGAAACATATATACCAAAAAGAAATTTAACCCAAAAAGAAATTCAGGGACTGAAAGTCAAAGAATGGAAAACTATACTCCATGTGACAGGAACCCAGAAAAAAGCAGGGGTAGCTATTCTATTGCAGACAAAGTGGATTTCAAACCAAGACTGATCAGAAGAGACAAAGAAGGTCACTGTATACTTGTTAAGGGAACAATCAAAGAGGAAGAGATAACGAGCATAAATATATATGCACCAAATACTGGCATACCCAACTACATAAAACAAACACCAGTAGATATGAAAAATCAGATCATCATTAATAGGGGAACTCGATATCCCACTGTCACAAATAAAGAGATCAACTAGACAAAAAATCAACAAAAATCAGGGCTGAACCAAACCTTTGAACAAATGGACTTAGTGGATATCTACAGAATGTTCCACCCCACAATAACAGAATACTCATTTTCTCAGCTACTTTGGGACTTTTTTCAAAATAGAGCACATACTAGCTCATAAACATGCTTAAGTAAATGTAATCAAAATTATTTCATGGATATTACCAGATCATAGTGCAATGAAATTAGAAATAAAAGGCAAAAGAAACGACAAAAACTTCATAAACACATGGAAATTAAATAACACCCTCCTGAACAACCAAGGGGTCACATGAATTAAAGGAGAAATTTGACAGTTACTACAACTTAATGATAATGCCAGTATGACGTGTTGCAACTTATGGGATGCAATGAAAGCAGTCCTAAGAGGTAAATTTATAGCAGTGAATTCCCACATCGGAAAAATAGAGCGAGGTTATCATGGCTTTCCTCACTTCCTGCTTCCTCCAGGGTGTACTTTTATCTTGTTTTTTCCTCTTTACTCAGACCAAGCTCATCCTGCAGAGCCAGTTTCCCTCTCGCTCTTCACTTTTACTTTTTCCAATAAACTTCACCATGAGTTTTGGCTCATTTCATTTGATTCTTTGCTCAAGATGAGAACAACTTGGAATCCAACTCCAGAAGGAGAGGTAAGCACCCCCCCCCCCCAAGAAAAGAGAAGAAAAACAGAGCAAGCTCAACCTAACGTTGACCCTCAAATTTCTAGAAAAAGAGGAGCAGGCTAAACACGAAGCCTGTACAAGGAAGAATATGATAAAGATTGGAGCAGAAATTCATGTAATTGAGACTAAGAAAACAAGACAAAGAGTCAATGAATGGAAGAGTTTGTTGTTGAAAGATTAAACAAAATAGATAAAATCTTAGCCAACCTTATCAAAACAAGGAAAGAAAAGGCTCAAATCCATGCAATTAGGAATCAAAAGGGTGAAATTACAACAGATCCTGCAGAAATCTAGAAGATCATCAATGCCTACTTTAAGAACATGTATTCTAATAAGATAGAAAACCCATAAGAAATGTAAAGATTCCTAGATACATTTGAATTACCAAAGTCAAATTAAGATGATATAAAAATTCTAAATAACACAGTATCAGTCAATGAAATTGAAGAAGTAGTTAAAGCAAAAACTACCAACAAGAAAAGCACAGGTCTTGATGGATTCACTGCTGGACTTTATGGTTGGATCAAGAAACAAGATCCAACAATATGCTACATACAAGAAATACATTTAACTCAAAAAGAAATTCCTAGACTGAAAGTCAAAGGATGGAAAACAATACTCCGTGTGAGGGGAATGCTCAACAAGAAAGTTAGAGAAGATCTGATGCCACTGCTCCTCAAATTCTTTAATGAAATCAAAAGGGAAGCAACACTACCAAAGTCATCCCTGGAAGCAAGCATCATCCTGATAACTAAAACCAGAGAAGAATCCAACCAAAAAGGAGAACTACAGGCCAATCTCCTTGAAGAGCACAGATGTGAGAATCCTTAATAAGATACTGACAAACAGAATGCAGTGAATTATCAAAAATATTATACACCATGACCAAGTTGGATTCATCCCAGGGATGCAGGGATGGTTCACATATGCAAATTTATAAATGTGATACACCACATTAACAGAACCAAGGACAAAAACCATTTTTAATAGAAAAAACATTTTAATAGAAAAAACATTTTTAATAGAAAAACATTTTACAAAGTTTACAGAGTTGCAACACCCATACATGATAAAAATGCTACAGAAAATTGGAATAGAAAGTCTTTATCTCAATCTGACAAGAGCCATCTATGACAAACCAACAGCCAACATCATATTAAGTGGACAAAAACTGAAAGCTTTCACTCTAAAATCAGGAACAAGCAAGGATGCCCACTATCACCACTCCTATTTAATATAGTTCTGGAACCATTAGCCAGAGCTAGTGAAGAAGACAAGAAGAAGAAATAAAAGGAATAAGAACAGAAGGGAAGAAGTTAAATTATCATCATTTGTGGATAACATGATACTCTACATAGAAGACCCCAAAAACTCCACTAAAAAACTGCTCGATTTAATAAGCAAATTCAGTAGCATAGCTGTATACAAAGTCAACACTCAAAAATCAATAGCCTTCCTGTACATGAATAACAAACTCACTGAGAGAGAAATTAGGGTACCAGCACCTTTCACTATAGCATCCGAACAAATGAAATACCTAGGAATCAATCTAACAAAGGAAGTGAAAGACTTTTACATTAAAAACTATAGTACTCTGCAAAAAGGGATCGAAGAGGCTATCAGAAAATGGAAAGATATCCCCTGTTCTTGGATAGCCAGACCCGATGTAATGAAAATGGCCATACTTCCAAAACTGTTATGCAGATGTAATTCAATCCCAATCAAAATACCAATAGCATACATCACAGAACAAGAGAGAACAATCCTGAAATTCATATGGAACCAGAACAGACCTAGAATAGTGAAAGCCATTCTGGGCAACAAGAAGGCAGCAGGGGGCATCACAATCCCCAATTTGAACTTATGCTACAAAGCTACTGTGATAAAAACAGTATGGTACTGGCAAAAAAAAAAAAAAAAGAGAGAGAGAGAATCAAAAATCAATGGAACAAAATAGATGCAGAAACAACTCCAAGCACGGTCAGCCACCTTATGTTTGAGAAAGGGGCCGGACACCTTCACTGGAAGGAAGCTAGCTCTTTAATAAATGGTGCTGGGAAAACTGGCTTTCCACAGGCCAAAAATTAAACCTAGACTAGTGTCTCTCACCATGCACTAAACCAAAATGGAAATGGATCAAAGATCTAAATATTAAAACAGAAATATTGAATCTACTGGAAGAGGAAGTAGGTAGAAATCTTGAAGACATAGGTGTAGGCAAAGACTTTATGAGCAAAACTTTGATCACAGAGAAATATCACAAAGAATCAACTGGGATCTCATCTCATTAAAAAGCTTCTGCACAGCAAAAGAAACCACTAACAGAGTGAAGAGACAACCCAAAGAATGGGAAAAAAAATTTTACCGTCTACTCCTCAAAGGACTAACATCTAGAATACGTAAAGAACTAAAAAAAAAAAAAAAAAAAAAAAATTCTGACCCCCCTCCCAAACTTTAAAGAGCCAATCCAAAAATGGGCATCTGGAACGAATAGACACTTCTTAGATGAAGAAGTACAAACAGCAAATAAATATACGAAAAAATGTTCAACATTACTGGTCATTTGAGAGATGCAAATTAAAGCAGCACTGAGATTCCATCTCACCCCAGAAAATGGCTGTTATCAAGAAATCAACCAATAGCCAATGCTGGCAGGGCTGTGGGGAAAAAGGAACCCTTCTCCACTGTTGGTGGCATTTTAAACTGGTACAACCACTATGGAAATCAGTATGGAGATTCCTCAAAAACTAGAATTAGAAATTCCATTTTATCCAGCTATTGCCCTTCTAGGTATCCTGAAAAAGTTAAAAGTACATTACGGCAGTGATATATCCACACCCATATTTATAGCAGCCTAGTTTATAGTAGCAAAATCTTAGAAGCAGACCAGATGCCCATCGAAAGATGAAAATGTGGTATTTATATACTAGGAAGTACTACTCTGCCTTGAAGAAGGATAAGCTTGAATCATTTGTGGGAAAATGGATGCTTTTCAAGATCATAAGGGAAATCAACTGGACACACAAGTTCAAATATTGCATTGTTTCTGTTCTGTGAGAAACCCAAAGGGCGAATGAGGACAAAACGGAGGACAGATATTGGGAAGTAGGAAAAACGTGGTCACGCGGAAAGGGAAAGGGAAAGGGAAAAAGAAGGAAAGAAATGGAAAGAAAGCTTTTGTAAATGGGGAAGTGAGAGGGAAAAAACAGAGACTTGAGATGTGCGATGTCCGGGCGCAAATTCCCCGGGTGAAGGTGATGCGTGCGTGGGGCGAACGTGTACCAGCGGAAAACAGCGCCGGAGAAAGCAAAGCGCGGCGCCGGCGCGCGGCTCGTCCGCGTCCGCTCCTCCGCTCGGTCGCGTCCCGCCTCTCCGATCGGGCCGGTCCTCAGCCGCGCTGCCTGTCGTGGCCGCCTTCGCGGGCGCGGGCTCGGTCCGGCGGGGGCGCGGCGTCACCCGCGGGCCACGGAGGCGGACAGCGACGCGCCCTGGCGGGGGCCGAGCTCGGGGCCGCGGCCGAGGCGCCCGCGGGTGAAGCAGAGCTCGCGCTGCTGCGGGCGCGGGGAGGCGCCGGGGTCGGGGCCGGGGGCCCGAACGCTGCAGTCGCCGGCGCGGCCGGCCTGGCCCGGCACGGTCCGGTGGGGCCCGGGGGCCTCCGCGCTGTCCCGGGGGAAGCGACCCGCGCCTTCGTGAGCGAGCGCGGCGGGGAGGGCTAGCCCGGGCTCGGGGCCGCTCGGGCCGCTCGGGGCCGCTCGGGGCCGCTCGGGGCCGCTCGGGGCCGCTCGGGGCCGCTCGGGGCGCTGTTGTTTTGTGGAAGTCACTCGGGGTCACTCGGGGCCGCTCGGGGCCGCTCGGGGCGCTGTTGTTTTGTGGAAGTCGCTCGGGGCCGCTCGGGGCCGCTCGGGGCGCTGTTGTTTTGTGGAAGTCACTCGGGGCCGGGACTCGCCGTTCCTGAGAGCGGCAGGGCGGCCTCAAACGGGGCGAGGCCGCGTGGCTGCCGTGGGCCCCCGCGGCCCACGCAGGACGAGCGAGGGCGGGGACTCGGGGTCGCGGGTGAGCCGCAGGCTCAGCGCGCACGGCGGGCGGGGTGAGGGGCTCTCGGGTCTCCCGGAATCGCGGGCGCCTCGTGGAGACCCGGCCCGGGGCAGGGGCGCGGCCCGGCCGGACAGGCAGCCCGCGCTGGTCTCCGCGGTGTCGTTTTTCTTGAATTTGCCCCTGGCTTTGGACTTCAGGGAGCGACTCTTCTTGGCAAGGCTGACCTCCCTCCCTTCGTCCTGGCGAGCCTCCGAGGACGGGCAGGGCAAGAAATCGGGGGACGCGTCCAGTGTGGGCGCCGACGCGGTCCCGGGTGGGAAGCGCGCGGGGTTGCGGCAGCCCGCCCGCCGCCCGACGCCCGCCGCCCGACGCCCGCCGCCCTCCGCCCTCCGCCCTCCGCCCTCCCCTCCGCCCGCCGCCGCCCCCCCTCCTCCCGCCGCCGCCCCCCTCCGCCCTCCGCCCTCCGCCCTCCACCCTCCGCCCTCCGGGAGCCGGGAACTCTGCGAACGAGGGCGCGCCGCCCGGGGAGGGGCACCGCTTCTCCCGTTTCCACGGTGACCTGGAGTGGAGAGCGCTCCCCCGTGTCCACCCCGCACAGCCTCAGCCACAGGCAGCCTGCTGGCCCGTGACCCTCACCCTGTCCCCGGGTCCTCTGTGTCACCTTCGCGAGCTCCCGTTCTGTGTTCCGAGCCCATCCCTGCATGAGTGGAGGTGGAGGGTGGCAGGGGCGGAATTGCATCTCCTTCAGATTCACTTGCCGACGTCCGAACCCCTGTGACCCCGGAACGCGCCCGGGGATGTGGGACGTTTTTCTGTTCTCGAAGCGGAGCCGGGGATGGAACCCAGCACCTCGCGCGCGGTGAGCAATCACCGCGTCCCTGCGCTGCTCTCTGGAGGCCGCGCCTTTGAAGAGGTCCGCTCCAGACCATAAAGTGAAGTGACACGAAGTTTAAATACTGCATAACTTTCTTAGCTGTAGAGCCCAAAGTGTAAATAATTTAAAGTCACCATGGGAAAGAGGGAGATAGATCTTTGGTAAATAGGAAGGGAGGGAAGGGAGAAGAAGGGGGATAAAAAGAATTCAGATACGCTCTGCACACGAAGTTGAAAGGGCCCCAATCCTACGCGGCTGGGGTCCGTATCAGAAGAGGAGCAAAGGACACGGACACCAGAGCGCGGTGTGGGCGAGAAGGCAGCGGCTTCTCCGAGCCGAGGAGCAGATGCCCAGCCTCGGGCTGGCCTCGTCCGGTCGCTCATCCGTGCTTTGTTTGGCTGGGGACGCAGGGGAGGCTGTGCCCTGCGGAAAGGAGACGCGCTGGGGAGGGACCGCTGTCGGGGAGGGCAGCCGCACCCGGCCTCCTGGGGCACTGTCCCCACATTCCATGGGGGTTACATCCATCCCCGCAAGGAACACGGAGGACAGCCAAAGCACACCAGGCCCGTTTCCTAAGACGCAAAACAGCCCGGCTCTGTTTGTTCTCTGACAATGTAAACATCATACATTTTTATTGAGAGAAAATAAAAAGCAAAGCCTCCCCATGAGGCACGCTAAGGAGAATCCTATCCCTGTCACGTCCGAGGATCTGGCCTGGTGTCCTGGCCAGCAGAAGGGGCCCGTCCAGGGCCACATCAGCACTTTCCTGAGCCCCAGGCACTGCAGCCTTCATGGGTTCCTTTCTCCATCAAAATGTGTAGAGTTGTATCTTGTGATTGTGTTAGCCTAAAAATGAGTATGTTGATATTGTACATTAAACCATTTTTTCAACCTAAAAGTTTATTTTTTCCTTCAGATTTTAAAGGCTCCAGCAGGTGCGTGGTGGTGTGGTCCTCTCGGGCTCCAGGTGAGTTCGCCCTGGTCGTGGCTGAGGGACCCTGGGCAGTCACCAAGCGTGGAGAAGGGGTTCCAGCCCTTGGGTGATGGATAATCCACTGCGCCTTCATGGAAGGGGGCAGGAGTGCGGCTCAAGGGGACAAGGCCGGGGCTGGTTCCCTGGTGGCGGCTGATCCTTGAGAACCAGAGGCAGGAAGGGAGCAGGGACCAGTGGGACTTGACCTTGGGGCTATACTCCCATGGGCCCCAGTGCAGGGACGCTTGGGTGCTTGGGAGCCGGTGCAGCACCCTAGGGTGAGACCTGTGGGTACTGAGAAGCCTTTGTGGCTGGATCCATGGCCACCATGCTTGCTGCTGAGAACACGGACAGCATTCCAGGCAGGTGGGGAGGAGCTCAAGGGCCTGGCTACTGGGACCAGCGCGGATGTGGCCAGCACCAGCAGGGCAGCAGCGTTCTCACAGGAGCCCGCCTGGGCAGAGGTCTGGCAGAAAAACAAGTTGGACGTCACCCTGGCCACTTGGTGACCATCCTCCTGCACAGCCAGGAGGACAGGACGTGGTCTCAGGGCACAGCTGAGCTGCTGCCCTCTGAGTCCACGGAATCCCAGCCCCCTCCCCGGGGAAGGGAAGGACGCAGGACTCGATTTACCCTGGAGATGGCCGAGGCCGCCCCAGCCCCACCTGGGAGCTTGCGCTGTTTGCCCCTGTTTTAGTTCAAAGCAACACGCTCTTTCAGCAGCTGAGGACAAACACTGATGAGAACACACAGGGACGGAGGCTGCCGAGAAAGAGGCACCCGTGTAGGAGGCAGGACACTCAGCCTTACTGCGCACGCGGAAGGCTTGCGGCAGCGCCCCGGCCTTTCCCGAGCTCCAAGTTTGCTTTGATACCGAGGTGAGAAGTCCCGAGTCTGCCCTGTCCTGGGGGGGTGAGGTGGCAGAAGGACACTATAGGGCCGACGGCTCCCATCTAAGGCCCGGACCTACTTGCCATCCTTCCCTACCTCGCGATTTACACAGATGGATCCGAAGCCCAGGAGAGTTAAGTCCTTTGCTTGGGGTTGCGCAGCAACTTGGTAAGAAACAAAAACACACAAAAAAACCACATCTGGAACGCGAGGTCTAAATAACTGAGCTCCCAGTTCAGGGTTTTGTTTCACTGCTCGATTATTGACGGCCTACTCTGCGTCAGGCTCTCATGGCTTCTCAGGTATTTGGTTCTTATTACATTCCACCAACAGGAATCCACACGCCGCACGCACTGCAGCCACGCTCAGCCTCGCCGGGCCTGGGGTGGGCCCGGGTGCTCTGTCTCCAGACCTCCCCTCTCACTGAAAGGCGCTCAGCGGGAGCAGAGGGGGCGCGGACACCCACAGGTGCTCCAGGAACGCAGGCCCCCCTGGGGCTGGAGCCACCTGCATGGCAGCCACGTGCATGGCGGCCCAGTGTGGAATGAGTCTTGTGAATGGTCTGATGGGGCTTAGGGTCATCGATATCCTAACACCAGGCTGCACCCGTTACGTCATTTAAGTAGAGTGAGGGAGAAGGGAGAAATCTTTCTGCAATTTCAAGTAACAAGTGTGCACGCCCTCCGGGGGGTGGGGGGAGTGTGGCCGGGCGTGACAAGAACACAGGCTGGCAGGACACAGGTGGCTCACAGACCCCGGGTCTGGCAAGAAGAGGCAGGAGCTGGGGAGGGGAGAGAAGAAGAGAGAGCCCTAAAGGGGCAAGGTGCTAGATGGCCTCGTGGATGGACCACGCGGTGGGGCAGCCATCCGGGAACAAAGTGCCAGTTGCACAATGGCTTGCTTTGCGTGTGACTGGCTGACAGCTCTGCCATCGAGCCAAGCACTCTCAGCCGCTGGGAGGGGCTCACAGCCACCAGGCTGAAGATGTCCCCTGCGGCGTGCGACCTTTGGTGAACCAACACCGGACCTGCACTCCTCAAGGGTGGGCGGCCCTGCCGAGCCCTGCCCGAATCCCTGACTGGCAGAATTGTTTCTAAGGGAAGAGCTGCTCAGATGAGCGAGTGGAATGGACGCAGACTGAGGTTCACCTGAGAAAGTGTTCCTTCCGAGAGGCCCCAAGAGCTGGAGAAAGCGCCCCACATCCCGTCCGCTCACAGGGGCTCTGCGCGCCGCCCCCTTGGTGGGATTCGTTGCCGTGGTCGGGTCCGGTGACAGCCGCAGGTTCACTGTTCTCTGCAGGGCCCTGGGCCCCGAGTGCGCCCCGGGCAGCTCGGCGGGCTCTGCAAGCCCCTTCCTCGGCACTGGGCGGATCTGCCGCCACAGGGCCCCGTGTCCGAGGGACGCAGCCGGAAGCAGCGCTGCGAGAGGCTGGCATTTATTTCATTTCAGTGCCCCGACTTTCTGTTATAAAAGTTGTCAAATATATGTATATGACAGTAGGTGAGAATAAAACAAACTATCTTGTACCCTCATCCAGTTTCAATAATTACCAAATTCTGACATTTTGGTTTCATCTACCATGGGTTTTTTTGCTAAAATTGTTTAGAAATAAATCCCAATATCGCCTCATTTTACCTAGGATGTGGGGTTGAGGCGCGAAGGTGGAGACGCAGAATCAGAGTTGCTGTCACGTCTCTCTGCGTTCACAGGCCAGGCTGTGCCATGGTGCCCACTCCGGATGCCTGGGCCCAAAGGGCACAGAAGGTCCCTCTGCCTGGGGCTCAGGTCACACCCAAGACAATCCCCTGCTTCCTTTTCTGACTGTGCCTCACCATGGCCCTCTAACCTACACCCAGCGCCCCTGTGGGGAAGCGAGTTTCACTTCCATTTCATAAGCAAGGCCGTGTGTGCTCCAAGGCGCAATGGACCAGGGTCCCCGCATCAGTGGCGGCAGAAGTGGAGCCCCTGCCCCGCGGCCCCTGCCACCCCACAGCACCGCACCGTCCTAGAGGGTCTCCTTGGTTGCTCTGAGGAAAGGACGGGGCAGGGCAGCACGTGTTGCTTTTGGAAAGTGGCTTTAGGGGTGCCAGCTCGCTCAGAGAAGTTTGGGGAGTACGTTAAATGAAAGGGAGAAGCTTTTGCTGGGGCTTCAAAGCCCTCCCCTGAGTGCCCTGCAGCCACCCCAGCCCCGCCCCGCCCCCCCATCTGAATGCTGTCCCCATGGGGGAATGCGTGTCCTTTGATGTTGCAGGAGCCGACCCTTCTCCTCCACATCACTACGAAGGAGCCTCCTAATTGCCGCGTTTAGACGGCCTCCTCTCCAAATAGTAAACATTTGGTCTTCCCAGGCCCTCCAAGCACTTAGCAGCATGCAGGTTGTTGCAAAATCCACTTTCCCTCAGGCGGCGGACGGCTCCTCCTCTCTCCTCCCCGGCCTCCCCAGGCAGATCGGGACCTGTCACCCCACACGTTCCTCCCGAGGCTGCCTGGAAGAAGCTCATAGCAGGGGGTGGGCCCCCAGCTTGGCCCCCACCTCAGCTAGCTGGGTGGCACGGGTGGGCAGTGTGGCCCATGGTGGCGGCAGGCCCAGCGCCTCAGTCAGACTCTCCCTGAGGGTCACGCCTGTCCCCAGGCTGAGCGTGAGGGACTTTCCAGGGTGGACGCTTCTCCTCCTTGAGAAATTAGCCCCGGTCTGCACGTGTCCCTCGCCTGACCACACCAGTCTGGGGCCCCTTCCTTGGGTAGAGAGGTCACACAGGCTTCTCCACAGCCCAGTGTGCCCCCCTCTGGTCCCCCTCCTGGTCACCTGGCCCTTCTACTCTGGCATCCTGTCACCCAAGCTGAGTTCCTCACGTCCCCTGCCCTGTGTCTCTCCATGGTGTGGGCTGGTCCCCCCCGGGTGTCCTTCCTGTCTCCTCATGGACCTTGTTACTCTGGCTGAGAAGAAACCAATCTCCTGCCTGTGCCGAAGTGAAGGTTGAGGGGAGGTTGTACCAGGGGAACCCACCCGCCCCTCCTTTTTTCCTTCCTCCTTCCCTTCCTTCTTTCAACCATTTATTATGAAAAATGTGAAACATTTTCAAAAGTCAGCTGTAATGAGCTGTCATCTACGTGTCACCCAGTCGCTGCAGTGACCGGTCCATGGCTGGTCTTTTCCCCTAAGCACTTTACCCACCCTCTTCCAGTGCTGGATCACTATGAAACAAGATCTAGACATCCGGCCGGTGAGATAGCTCAGCGGCATAGGCGCCTGCCTGGAAAGCATAAGGTCCTGAGTTCGATCCCCGGTACCCACACACACACACACACACAAAAAAAGATCTAGACATCGTGTTGGGACGTCTGCAAACACTTTAGTAAGCATCTCTGAAAGACAGGACCTTTGGAAAGGCATAGCCACAGTGTCACATTTGCAAGGAGAAAGAGTAGCTTCTTGAGGTGTCAGGGGTCCAGTTGCTGTCCACACCCCCAGCCCTGTCATACTGCACCTTGGGTGTTTTTGCAGGGGATCAAGCCCAGGGGTGTGTGCCACTGTGCTGCACCCTCGGTTCTTCTTATTTTCTTATTTTGAGAGAGAGTCTTGCTCATTTGCCCGGGCTGCCTGGAACTTGGATCCTCCTGCTCAGAGGCATGAGCCAGCTGCCCGCGTGAACTGTGCTTTTTGGGGTGGTTTATTTGGGTCAGGACTTTGAGCAGAGACTTCAAGAGTGGGTAGGCAGGCATTTTGGTGAGTGTGTGGGGTGGTGGGTGGCGATGGGGCTGGGGAATCTCTTGGTGGTTCTCTGACATTCATTTGGCCTTTTTAAACAAATTTATTTTATTTATTTATTTGTGTTAGTACATGCTTGCCATACGTAGTGATCACATTCATTATAGGGAATTTGTCCCTGTACATAACACATCTTTTTTTTTTCCATTCCCCTCCCCTCCCTACAAGCCCTTCATTTCCTCCCCATTTACACAAGTGTTGTTTCCATTTTTTTCTCTTCCTTCTCTTTTCCTTTTTTAAAATCCCTTTCCCTTCCTTCCCTTTACCCTCCCCCCCTATTCCCCTTCCCATGGGAACATTTTCTTCCTACTTCCCAATATCCATCCTCCACTTTGCTCCTTATTTACCCTTTGGGTTTCTCACACAAGGAAAACAATGCGATATTTGTGTGTCTGATTTATTTTACTTAAAATTATGGTCTCAAGATGCATCCATTTACCTAAAAAAGTCTCTAGATTATCCCTCTTTATGGTAAAATAGTAATCCATTGTATATAAGTACCACATTTTCTTTATCCATTCACCTTTCAATGGCCACCTGGGCTGTTTCCAAGACAGCTATTATAAGTTGTGCTGCTCTAAACATGGGTGTGCATATGTCACTGTGGTATGGTGCTTTTAACTCTCTCCAGAAGATACATTACCTAGAAGGGGAAGAGCTGGGTCAAATGGAATTTCTAGCTCCAGTTTTTTTGAGGAATCTCCATACTGATTTCCATAGTGGTCGTACCAGTTTATACTCCCACCTAGCGATGCAGAAGGGTTCCTTTTCCCCTGCGTCACACCAGCTTTTGTTATTGGTTGATTTCTTGATGATAGACATTCTTTCTGGTGTGAATGACCAGTGATGTTGAACATTTTTTCGTATATTTATTTGCTGTTTGTACTTCTTCATCTAAGAAGTGTCTATTCATTCCAGATGCCCATTTTTGGATTGGATCTTTAAATATGGGGTTCTGATCTTTTTTGAGTTGTTTGTATATTCTAGATGTTAGTACTTTTTCTGAGGAGTAGCTGGTAAAATTTTTTTCCCGTTCTGTGAGTTGTCTCTTCACTCTGTTGGTGGTTTCTTTTGTTGTGCAGAAGCTTTTTAATATAATCAGATCCCAGTTGTTGATTCTTTGTAATATTTCCTGTTTGATCAGGGTTTTGTTTATAAAGTTTTTGCATACACCTACGTTTTCTAGAGTTTTACCTATTCTATCTTCTAGCAGATTTAGTGTTTCTGTTTTAATATTTAGATCTTTGATCCATTTTGATTTTAGCTTAGTGCATGGTGAGAGATATGGGTCTAGTTTTAGTCTTTGGCATGTGGAAAGCTAGTTTTCCCAGTACCATTTATTAAAGATGCTGTCTTTCTTCCAGTGAAGGTGTTTGGCACCTTTCTCAAATATAAGGTAACTGAATGAGGTTGGAGTACTTTCTGGATCTTCTATTCTGTTCCATTGATCCTTAAGTCTGTTTTGGCTTTATTTTGCCAATACCGTGCTGTTTTTATCATGGTAGCTTTGTAGTATAACTTAAAATCAGGGATTGTGATGTCCCCTGCCTTCCTCTTGTTGCCCAGAATGGCTTTCACTATTCTAGGTCTGTTCTGGTTCCATATGAATTTCAGGATTGTTCTCTCTTGTTCTATGATGTATGCTATTGGTATTTTGATTGGAATTGAATTACATCTGCATAACAGTTTTGGAAGTACGGCCATTTTCATTACATCGGGTCTGGCTATCCAAGAACAGGGGATATCTTTCCATTTTCTGAAATCCTCTTTGATCCCTTTTCTCAGAGTACTGTAGTTTTCAGTGTAAAGATCTTTCATTTCCTTTGTTAGATTGATTCCTAGGTATTTCATTTTTTTGGATGCTATTGTGAAATGTGTTGTTTCCCTAATTTCTCTCTGAGTAAGTTTGTTATTTGTGTACAGGAATGCTATTAATTTTTGAGTGTTGACTTTGTATCTTTCTATGAGCTGAATTTGGTGATTAATCCTAGACATCTTTTGATTGAGTTTTCGGGTCTTCTATGTAAAGTATAATGCCATCCACAAATAACAATAATTTAACTTCTTCCTTTCCTATCTATATTCCTTTTATTTCTTCCTCTTGTCTAATTGCTCTGGCTAATGGTTCCAGAACTATTTTGAAAAGAATGGTGACAGTGGACATTCTTATCTTGTTCTTGATTTTGGATTGAAAGCTTTCAGTTTTTGACCATTTAGGATGATGTTGGCTGTTGGATTGTCATAGATGGTCCTTGACAGATTGAGATAAAGACCTTCTATTCCAATTTTCTGTAGGTTTTTTTTTTTTTTTTTAATCATGAATGGGTGTTGGAGTTTGTAAAATGTTTTTCTGGGTCTATTGAGATGATCAAGGGGTTTTTGTCCTTGGTTCTGTTAATGTGGTATATCACATTTATTGATTCGAGTATGTCACCATGTCTGCATCCCTGGGATGAATCCTACTTGGTCATGGTGTATACTTTTCTTGATGATCTGCTGCATTTTGTTTGCCAGTGTCTTTTTAATGATTTTTGCACCTTTGCTCATTAAGGAGATTGGCCAGTAGTTTTTTTTTTTTTTTTTTTGTGGGTACCGGGGGGTTGACCTCAGGACCTCGTGCGCCAACAGGCGCCCGTGCCGCTGAGCGATATCACTGGCCCCTTTTTCGTATGTGGGTTCTGGGAGTCGAACTCGGGCCCTCGCGCTTGCAAGGCAGGCACTTACACCGCTGAGCCATCTCACCGGCCCCTGGCCAGTAGTTTTTTGGTTTGTTTGTTGGGTCCTTCTCTGGTTTTGGTATCAGGGTAATGCTTGCTTCCAGGAATTAGTTTGGGAGTATTGCTTCCCTTTCAATTTCATTCAAGAGTTTGAGGAGTAGTGGTGTTAGATCTTCTTTAAATTTCCTGTACAATTCAGTAGTGAGTGTCAGGACCTGGGCTTTTCTTTGTTGGTGTTGTTGTTGTTGTTTTGTTTTGTTTTACCCAGTTGAACTTTATTCCAGAACAAATGGTTTTACAACAAAGCAATTTTCCGTAGCACTTTTCCCACTTGTGACAGTAATAGCACCACCTTCTTTCAACCCACAAACCGAGCTACTGCTTGGCTCTGAGTCTGGCATCAGCCACACCCAAGTCCTGAGCCAGGCCGCAGTAGTCACGACTCGGCCAGCGTCCTGCTCTGCTGACAGGGAGGGGCCAGTGACCCCACAGCCTCTGATCCGGGATGGGAGCGAGCCTCAGCTGACGGCAGGCAGTGTGGGTGTGGTAATGTCCTCCCTCCCTGACACTGTGCTGCCACACGGCCACTACTTCCTGCACACAGTGGCAGACACTGATGAGAAGTGGCACCACAGAGCCATAGACCATGCCTGCAGGCAACCCTGAACTTCCATGCTGTTTCCATGCTGTGTCCCCATGCTGGCCTGGGTCCCCCTGTGCTGTCCTCCACCACAAGGTCGGCAGCCCCTTCACAAAGGACAGGACAGGCACTATTCGGGCACCTGGCCTTTAGCCTCCTCCCCACCCCATGCGGGGGGCTGTACCACTCTTGCCACTTACACATGGGGAAACAGGCGGGGGTCACAGCCTGGCCCCAAGTCTCAGTGCCAAGTGGCAGATGTTGGTTGGGTTTTAATTACATCTTCAGTTTCACTGACTGAATTTGGGTTATTTAGAATCTTCATATCTTCTTGATTCTGCTTTGGTAATTCATATGTATCTAGGAATCTGTCCATTTCTTCTGGGTTTTCCATCTTATTAGAATACAGGTTCTTGAAGTAGGTATTAATGATCTTCAGGGTTTCTGTGGGATTCATTGTGATTTCACCCTTTTCATTCCTAATTGCATGATTTGAGTCTTTTCTTAATAAGGTTGACTAAGGGTTTGGCAATTTTATTTACTCTTTCAAAGAACAACCTCTTGGATTCATTGATTCTTTGTATGGTTTTCTTAGTCTCAATTGCATTAATTTCTGCTCTAATCTTTATAATTTCCTCCCTTTGGGCTGGACTTGCTTTTCTTTTTCTAGAAGCTTGAGGTTCTACATTAGGGTATTTATTTGAGCTTGTTCTGTTTTTGTCATGTGGAAATTCATTGCTCTAAATTTCCCTTGTAGGACTGCTTTTGTTGCACCCCATAAGTTCTGGTATGTTGTATTGGCATTACCATTTAGTTGTAGAAACTCTCATTTCTTCTTTAATTTTATCTGTGACCCTTTGGTTGTTCAGGAGGGTGTTATTTAATTTCTATGTGTTCATAGAGTTTTTGTGGTTTCTTTTGCCATTGATTTCCAATTTCATTGCACTGTGGTCTGATAATATGCATGAGATAATTTCAATTACTTTGCATCTTTTAAAGCGTGTTCCATGAGCTAGTATGTGGTCTATTTTGGAGAACATCCCATGTGCAGCTGAAAAGAATATGTATAATGTTGTTGTGGGGTGGTATACTCTGTAGACATCTACTAAGTCCATTTGTTCAAAAATTCATTTCAGTTCTGATGTTTGATTTTTTTTGTCTAGTTGATCTGTCTGTGTGTGATAGTGGATGTTGCTATCCCCCATTACAATTGTATTAGTGCTAATTTCATTTTTAATGTCTGGTAATATTTGTTTTGTATGGTTGGGTGCACTGGTATTTGGTGCCTATATATTTATGATTGTTATCTTTTCCTCTTGGGTTGTTCCCTCGACAAGGATGTAGTGACCTTCTTTGTCTTTTTGATCTGTCTTGGCTTGAAATTCACTTTGTCTGCAAACAGAATAGCTACTCCTAAGCATTTTTTTTATTCCTGTCACATGGAATATTGTTTTCTATTCTTTTAAGTCTATGAATTTCTTTTTTAGTTAAATGCGTTTCTTGCATGCAGCACTTTGCTAGATCTTGTTTCTTGATCCATTCTGCCAATCTATTTCTTTTGATTGGTGAATTGAGACCATTTACTTGATGGTTATTAATGACATGTATTGACTTATCTTTGTTATGTTATTTTCCTATTGTTGGTTGCCTTTCTTTCCCCTCCGTTTAATTACTTGCCTTGCCTATGAATTCAATCTGTTGGCATTGATGGAGTTGTACTTTTTTTTTTTTTTTAATCTCTTTCTAGAATGTCCCTCAGAACATTTTGGAGTGCTGGTTTGGTGGCCATGAATTTCTTCAGGTGTTCTTTGTCATGGAAGTAGCTTATTTCTCCATCAATTTTGAAAGATAGTTTTGTGGGGTATATCAATCTGAGTTGGAGGTTGTTTTCTTTTAGAGCTTGAAATACTTCACTCAAAGTTCTCCTTGACTTAAGGGTTTGTGTTAAGAAGTCTGCCTTTATTCTGATGGGCTTTCTTTTATAAGATATTTGTTTCTTTTCTTTAACAGTTTTTCATATTCTGTTCTTGTGTTGAACTTCTGGAATTCTGTTATATGCCTTGAAGTAGATTTTTTTTTTTTTTTGTGGGTACCGGGGGTCGACCTCAGGACCTCGTGTGCCGACAGGCACCCGTGCCGCTGAGCGATATCACTGGCCCCTTTTTTTGTATGTGGGATCCGGGAGTCGAACTCAGGCCCTCGCGCTTGCAAGGCAGGCACTTACGCTGCTGAGCCATCTCACCGGCCCGACTTTTTTTTTTTTTTGATAATGGTTAATTGGAGTTCTATATGCCTCAGTTACCTATATGTCAGATTTTTTTTTCCATGTTTGGGAAGTTTTCTGCCATTACTTCTGTGAAGAGGTTCTTTATGTTGTTTCTGCTATCTTCTGCTTTTTCATTGACTCCAATCAATCCTATGTTATTCTTTGCATCATCTAGCAGCTGTTGATTTTGCATGGTGCCTTGCTATTTTTAAGAAATCTTTCTTTTCATGATTGCTAACTGCAGTCCTGTCTTCTAGATCTGTTATTCTGTTCCTACACTGGTTCGTTCTGCTGTGTATACTTTCAATAGAATTTTTAATCTCAATATCTGATTGAATCTGTTTCATGGATTCCATTTCTTTGCTATGTTGGGTATTCATGGTTTCCATATTTTAATAAGCTCCTCTATTTTTTATCTGGATCTTTAGATTCACTAATCATGTCTTTCATTATGGTCTTCATCTCTGAAGTTATCTGAGAAATTATTTCTGATTTGATTTTTTTTTTTTTTTTTTTTAGCACCTCACTCATGTTCTTCGTTACTTCTGCTGTTACCATTTCAGAGAGTCAAGGTGGGTGGCTTTTGAATTTTTCCACTTCATTGTCCCTGGGTTTGCCTTTGGTGTGCTGAAAGTCTGGGGTTGCATCTTACTTCCCCATGTCTTGGTTACTTTTCTCTTGTTGCTGAGACAAAATACCTGACACCCAAAATTAAGGAAAGAAAGGTTTATTTAGTTCACAGTTTGTGAAGATTTCAGTCTATAATCAGCTGGCTCCAAGGTGTGGCAGAGGAGCAACCATTCATGGCAGGGGCAGAAGATAGCAAAAGCAACAAGAGCGAAAAGGGGGAGAGCAAGCCTCGTTTCCTCCCTTATATTGTAAGCAGGCTACCTGGCCTAGAGTGGGTCCTCTACATCCTAGGATGTGAAACTGCTGGGTCACTTAATTAAGCTTCTAAACTTCTCAAATTGACACAATGAATCAACCATTACAACATCCTAGGGTGTAAACAGCCACCCTGGGGCATGTCCTCTACACCTTAGGATGTAGAACTGCTGAGCCACTTAGTTAAGCTTCTAAACTTCTCAAGTTGACACACTGTATCAACCATTATACATATTTTCTCATTTTCTTTTTCAGTTTAATTCCTGCATTGATGCTTGTAAATTGCTTATGGTAAGTATCTTTATTTCTAGTATCAAGAACCATTAGGAAATGACCACTTCTCAGAGACGTCTTCCAGGTTTAGCTGGCTTATGGGTTTTGAATCTGTTGCAAGGTCCCTCCTCTTCAATTTATTGGTAATGATAAATTGCTGCCTATTTGGCCTAGACCCTTATTCTTTGGTACTGGTCTCTAGTATTGTTTATGACCCTCAGGCAATCTTGGTCTTGGCATACAAGATAGAACAACTGATTAGAACAATTATGTCACTTTGGCTAAAGTATTATAATCAGTAATAAGAATAGCACCAAACACACCCTAGAAAATGACAGACTGTGGTAACTATGAATTTTCCACCTTTAACTGTATAAACAAGATTTGCAGTTATATAACAAAATATAAAACAAACCAGAAAATTGTGTACAGTAAATATTCCCTCAATATGGTGAATTTACCCTCAGGGGAGAAAATTTAAAAGGGGTTATGGCAATAAATAGAGAAATAGAAGGAGAGAAAGGGATTAGAAGCAAGCCTGGAGGAAAAATTACGCACACTTTTGGAACTGATGAAGAAGATAGGAGGGAAAGAAAGAAGGAAGAAACAGAAACAAGAACAGAACAAAACAACAACAAAAATCTAGAAACAATATTGTCACTCATATAAAAACAAGAAGAAACAAGAAAAAGAGAAAAATAAATAAAAAGTAAATCAAGAAGGGAAAAAAGCAGAAAAAAATGGCTTCAGGCTTCAGGGCGTGTCTCTCCTGCTACTGGTTGGCAGAGGGGCAGACAGAGCCCAAATCCATGTTGATTGACCCCAGCAAGCCAGCAGTACATGTGTGGTGGTGATGGATAATCCCAGCAAACCTGGGCCTTTAGTTCCAGCGAAGTCCAGGCTGCTTCTGGTTTGTGGCTCTGAGGCTGGGACCTTAGTTTTTCAGCCAGCAACACTCCGAGTGCTCCTGCCAGCTGAACTTGGCTCCCTGCTGACTTGAACTTGACTCCCTGACCTTCTGCTGGCTTGAACTTTGTTGTGCCTCACGCTGACACTAGAGCTGCTTGATGGAGTCAACCTGCAGGTGCTCTGAGTTCTAACTTTGGTTGGCCCCTTTCCAAAATGGTGACTGGCCAATTGCCCTCTCCTGGGAGGTAACCTGAATAACTCACTAGCCACTGTAATCCATGTCATCCACTACTCCATTCCATTGGTGCATTTCTCTGTGGAGACCTCTGAGGTCACCAGTAATCACTGTGCCTCTGCAGGTTCAAGCTGCCTCACCCCTGCCATGAGCCAGGGCTCAGGGAAAAAGCACCCACTTGCCACCTCCCTCTTCTGTGTTGTGGTCCCTCTCCTCATTCTCCCTATGGGCTCTAATTCTCACTTCAGATCCTTGTTGGGTCCTTAGGACCCACTTCCCTCCTCCTCTTCCTCACATTGGTATATTCCAGAGTCTGGATTCCAAATATTGGAGAGGCTGTTTCTCTGTTGCTTCCCATTCTGCCATCTTCCCAGAAGTTCCTCTTCTGATCAGTCTTGACTTGAAATCCACTTTGCAAACAGAATACCTACTCCTGCTTTTTCCCAGGTACCTGTTGCATGGAGTATTGTTTTCCATCCTTTGACTTTCAGTCTATAAATTTCTTTTTGCATTAAATGTGTTTCTTGTATATAGCATATTGTTGGATCTTTTTTTTTTTTTTTTTTGTGGGTACAGGGGTTTGACCTCAGGACCTTGTGCGCCAGCAGGTGCCTGTGCCGCTGAGTGATATCACCGGCCCTTTTTTCGTATGCGGGTTCCGGGAGTCGAACTCGGGCCCTCGCACTTGCCAGGCAGGCGCTTATGCTGCTGAGCCACCTCACCGGCCCCTGGAACTTGTTTCTTGATCCATTTTGCTAATCTGTTTCTTTTGATTGGTGAATTGAGACCATCACATTGATGGTCAAAATTGATAGGTGTTCCTGGGCTTGGTGGCACACACCTGTAGTCCCAGCACTTGCGGGGCTGAGACAGGAGGATTACCTTGAGTTTGAGGGCAGCCTGGGTTACATAGTGAGTTCAAATTTGGCCTGAACTACGAAGAGAGACCCTGTCTCAAAAAAAAAAAATCAAAACCAAAACCAAAACCAAAAATTTTTAAAAAACCTGATAGGTGTTGACTTATCCTTGTCATTATATTATTTTCCCTTTGGTTGTTGTTGGATTCCTTTCTTTTTAATTGCTTGCCTTGCCTGGTGGATTCATTCTATTTGGATTCTTGGAGTTGTAGCTCTTGTTGTCTCTTTCTAGAATGTCCTTCAGGATCATTTTGAAGTGCTGGTTTAGTGCTCATGAATTTCCTCAGATGTTCTTTGTCATGGAAGTATCTTATTTCTCCATCAATTTTGCAAGATAGTTTTGTCGGGTACATCAATCTGGGTTGGAAATTGTTTTCTTTTAGGGCTTGCAATACTTCAAGTTCTCCTTGACTTAAGAGTTTCTGTTGAGAGGTCTGCTTTTATTCTGATGGGTTTTCTTTTATAAGCTATTTTTTTCTCTAACAGCTTTGCATATTCTGTTCTTGTGTTGAATTTCTGGAATTCTGACTATCATATGCCTTGGGGTAGGTTTTTTTGATCATGGCTAATTGGAGTTCTATATGCCTCACTTATCTGTATCTCAAGTTCTTTTTCTGTGCTTGGAAAGTTTTCTGCTCTTACTTCCATGACTACATTTTGTATATCCTTTGTGCTATCTTCTAATTTTTCATTCATTCCAATTAATCTGATATTATCCTTTGCATCATCTAGCAGCTGCTGGACTTATTTTTCTCAGTCTCTTGGTATTTTTAAAAAGTCTTTCAGTTGATGATCACCGACTACAACCCTGTCTTCTAGATCTGATATTTTATCTTCACACTGGATGATTCTGCTGTGTATACTTTTAATAGAATTTTTAATCTCCTGGATCTGTGTCTGAATGTTTTATGTAATCCAGTTCCTTCCTATGTTGGGCATTCATGATTTTCATATCTTTTCTAAGATCCTCTATTTTTTTTTTAATATTTTGTCTACTTTATCTACATTTTCTAACCATTTCCCTCATTATGGTCATAATCTCTTTAATTATCTGTATAATTATTTCCATTTTGGTTTTGTCAAGATGTTTTTGTCCATGTGTTTTGTTACTTCTGCTATCATTTCAGAAATTTCAGATGGGTGGCTTTTGATTTCTTCCATCTCAGTGTCCCCTGGATTTGCCTTGGGTGACTTTGTGTGTTGGGTTGCTTCCATGTTTTCTCATTTTCCATTTTTTTCTTTGTTTTCTGTGTTGAGGCTTGTAAATTGCTTATGGTAGGTAGTTTTATTAGTAGTATCAAGATCTATTAAAGAGACTATTTTTTGAGATGTCTTCTAGGAATAGCTGGCTCTTGGCCTTTGAGTCTGTCCAAGGATCCTGCCTTTTCTGTTTATTAGGGATAAAAGGTTGCAGCCTGTTTGGCCTAGCACCCAGTTCTTTGGTACTGGGCTGCAGTATTGTTTCTGACCCCAAAACAATCTAGATATTGACATACAAGGAAGAGCAACAACTGTGTCACCTTGGCTAAAGTAGTACAATTAATAATAGCAATAGTGTCAAACACAGACTGGAAAATGACAAACTCTGTTAACTCATAATTTGCATCCTTTAATGCTAGCTATAAGATTTATAATTATATAACAAAATCTAAATAAGACAAATAAAAATATTATACAGTAAATATCCACTCAGTAGAATGATTTTACCCTATGGGAAGAAAATTTAAAAGGGAGAAGAGGAAAAAATAGAGAAAAGAAAGAAGAAAAAGAGATTTGAAGCAAGGCCAAAAGAGAAAGGAAGATTACCCAAGCCTCAGGAAACTGGTGAAGACAGGAGGAAAAAATAAGAAGAACAAAACCAAACAAAAAAGCTAAAACAGTGTTTACACTCATGAAAAAATAAAAGAAGCAATAAAAAATGCAAACAAACAAGGAAAAATTTTAAAATGTCCAAAAGCAAAGAAAAAAAAAAAAAAAGAAATTTCTCTGTGATTTCAAGCCTATTGTTATCTTCTGGGGTCTACAGTTTTTTGGCAGTGTCCAATTCAAGGCATGACTGCTTTCAGTGGATAAACAAGGGAAGCAGTCAAAGCCCAGATCCGTGCTAGATAACCCCAGCAAGCTTGATCCCAGCAGGATTAGGGCAGAGTGCCACTTCTGGGATTTTTGATTTCACAGAAATTCAGGTTAAACTTGGCCTCTGGTTGTGGGGGCGGGGCCCTAGTTATTTAGCTTATCACACTCTGGGTGTCTCTCACTGGCCTGACCACAGCTCCCTGACCATGGACATCTCCCATGGTTGTCCCTTACCCAGTCACTGTGGGAGTTTAACACTGGGAGCCCTGAGATGAAGCCAACCCATGGGTGTTCTGAGTCCCAGGTTCAGTGGGTCCCTGCCTATAATGACATCCGACTAGGCACTCTGTCCAGGGGATGTGGCAGATGTGCGTCCTGGAGTTACTCACCAGCTGTTGTAGTGCATGGCACCCACTGTTCTGTTCTACTGGTGCATTTCTCCCTGAAGGCTTCTGGAGTCACCCACTTTTACTGTGTCTCTGTAGATCTTCCTCTTGCCATGAGTCAGGAGCCAGGGAAAAAGTGCACATTGCCCCTTCCTTTTTCTGTGTTGTGATCTGGCTCTTCACTTTCTCTGTAGGCTCCAATTTTCCCTTCAGATCCTTCCTGGGTCCTAGGGATCCACTTCCCTCCTTTTCCCCTTTCCCAAGTTGTTATTTTCCAGGGTCTGGATTCCAATTCTTGGAGAGGCTGATTTGTTGCTTCTTACTACTTTACCATTTTCCCTGAAGTCTCATTTGGATTTCTGCAGACAGCATGGACTTTCAATTTTTATGGCTTCTCCTGAACTCATCAGCTAGCCATTGCTCTGTTTGCTTGTTAGAAATGTCACCTTGTACACAAAGTATGCCAGGTCCTGTATGCAACCTCTCTGCACCAGCCTGATTGTCAGCACCAGCCAAGGGTCCTTCCTCGAACTGATGTCTTTCTTTGTTCACAGTTCCCAGCCCACTACAATCTGTCTTCCTCATGTGACTAAACATCAGCAGTGCTGTGGTTGGTATGTGGCCACACACAGCCCATAGATAGGCGCTGGCAGATACGTAGTAGGTCTGCAGTGCAGTGTTGCTTTGATTTCTTGCTCCTTTAGGAGGCTAGAAAGTGCCTGCTGTATGCCAGGCATCTCAGAGTTCTAGTTAATTCTCACGACCATCATGGAAGCCAGGATGATCATCAGTTATTCCCATTTCACAGAAGAGGACCTGAAGCTCAGAGTGTGGTGCTGATTGGCCAGTCCTCACAGCTGCTACGTCACAGGTCTCTCCTGCCAGAAGGTGTCCCTAACGGAACAAGACGCCTCCTGCTCTCCAGCTGCAGGAAATGGTTCCTTTCACTATTTTTACCCTTACCCCTTACTTGACCTTGCTCCCCCAGCCCAGTGCAGAATTCTCTGCAGGCTTCCCCAGCCCCAGGCCTGGGGGAGGTACCCCAAATCCTCCTGCCTCACTCTGGCTCCCTGTGCACCCCAAGGCAGGGAGGAAAGCAAACAAAGGGGATGCACATTTCTCCTGCGGTCGCAGGCTGGCTCCGGACCAGGCAGGAGCAGCCAGGTGCTGAGACATGTTCACTTGGTTCTTCCTATTTCCTAAGCCTCCTTCTCCACCCCTGGACAGAAGGTCAGCCATCCTTGGGGAAGAATAGTTCCTTTGTGTTTTCTTTCCTTTCTTCCTGTGCCTAATTAGGAATTATGCCTGGGAATCTAGCTAATTAATCTCTGCCAGCTCAAGCTCCTCTCGCTATCAGTGTTGATCAATAACTCACTGCTGAAAGAAACCGAAAAACATAGCCACTTCTTTCAGCACAGGCTGTAATGAGCACGAGGTGACTGCGGGGAGGCCTGGGAGTGGCTGGGAGGAGAAGGAGGTGATGTGTTCGTGCCAGCTGCCCACTGCCTCCTGAGTGTGAGGTGGCCCCGCAGTGCCCAAGGCCCTCAGAGTCAGGCTTTAGAATTTCATTATTGGGCTGCCTGGAGCTTCTCTGAGCTGTGCAGATAGTTGCTGGGAAAAAAGCCTTCATGGCAAATGGCTGGACTGTATCTGGGGACAAGGGCATCTCTTATGCCTGCTGAGCAGACATCCTGCCACAGACCTGCTCCGACCTTGGGATGGCACCTGAGCCCAGCGCGAACCAGCTGTCCTAGAGTGGGCAGGCTACAGAAAAACAGTGGGAACAACTCACAAGGCTGCCAGGGAAAGGGGAAGGAAAGACCTCACTCTGGGAGCGGAAAGGAGGTCTGGTTAGAGCTTCTAGAAAATTGCTGCTGTCCCTGGGATCCTCAGAGCTTCAGAGTTGGCCCTTGCCTCCAGAGAAGAGTTTCTTCTTCCAAGGAGACCATCAAGAGGCTGTGGAGCTGAAAACAGTGGTAACTGAAAGGCTTTGCAACTGCAGGAACCCGGGATGATATTAAGATCTTTGGAAGCCTTATTCCTACATCATAAATATATTTAAACCTTTAATTGAAAACTAAAAGTGGTATTTATTGCATATGTAATGTGAAATAAATATGTGCACATTGTAGAACGTCTCGAGTTATTGTAGCTTATACATGACCTCATTACTCATTTTTTTGGTGATCTATTTTCTTAGTGATTTCCAAGAACACAACACGCTGTCATTCACTGTAGTCATTGCGTTGTACAAGACCTCTCCTGAATTTATTCCTATCTGAAATTTTGCACCCTTTGACCAACACGCTCCCCCTCCCCAGCCCTCTCCAGTTCTTTGAGATCAGCTAATTTGCATCCCATGTTTGGGCCCATTTCTGTGCCTGGCTTATTTAATTTAACATAATGGGTTAACCCATGTTGCCACAAATAACAGGAGTTCCTTCTTTTTAAAAGGTTGAAAATATTCCACTATGTGCATGTAGCACACTTTATCCATTCATCTGTTGACGAACACTTAGTTTATACATCTTAGCTATCATGAACAGAGCTGCAATGAGCATGAGAGTGTAGATCTCTCCCATGCACTGACTTCATTTTCTTTAGGTATCTGTAATACTCAGAATGGGATGGCTGGATCATGTGTTTCTTCTACCTTTTTTTGTGTGTGTGTGGTGCTGGGGATCAAACCCAGTGCCTTGCACATGGTAAGTGTGCTCTTGGCACTGAGCAACATCTTCAGCTTTTTTTTTTTTAAGGATATAGGGTCTTACTATGTCATCCTCGCTGGCCTTGAACTCCTGGGCTCAAGTAATACCACTGCCTCAGCCTCCTGAGTGGCTGGGTACACGCCACCACACTTGACTGGCAGTTTTATTTTTCGTGGAACCTCTATACTGTTTTCCATAATATTGTACTAATTTACATTCCAATACTCTGCAGTTTCCTTTTCTCCACATACTTGCCAACACTTATCTTTCGTCCTTTTGATAATAATTATTCTTACGGGTACAAGGTGGTATCTCACTGTCGTTTAAATTTACATTTCCCTTGTGATTAGTGATCTTGAGCATTTTTCATATCTGCTGTTCATTTGTATGTCTTTTGAGAAATGGCTATTCAGACCTTATGTCCATTTTCCCATCAGGTTTGTTTCCTTGCTATTGAGTTCCTTACATATTTTGGGTATTAACCCCTTATCAGATGGTCCACAGATACTGTTCTGTGGGCTGTCTCCTCACTCTGTCAGTCATTTCCTTTGCAGTGCAAGCTTCTTACATTGATATAATCATATTTGTTTATTCTTGTTTTTGTTGCCTGTGCTTTGTGGGTCATATAAAAGAAATCATTGCTCAGACTACTGACATGTAGCTTTTCACCTGTTTTCTTCAAGCAGTTTTAGTTTAAGGTGTTTAAGTCTTCAGTCCATGTGGAGTTTAATTTTGTATACAGGATGAGATCAGAGTTTAATTTCATTCTTCTGCCTGTGGGTATCCAGATTTCCATCACCATTTTTATCGAAGGCTTTCCCCCACTGTGTTGTTCCTGCCGTCTTTGTCCACAATCAACTGACTGTGAATGTATGGATTTCCTTCTGAGCTCTCCACTCTGTTCCACTGGTGTATGTTCTTAACCCAATAATGAATAGTGTTTCATTTCTGGAACACCCGTAACAATGGAACATGATAGAAACTTTTCTCTTCGAACTCTTGTTCCTTGAATTTTTCTACGTAACATATATGATTTTCATGCTAAAATTTAAAAAACTGCAATCTTCCATATAAATGAGTTAATGCCAATACTATACCGCTTTGATCACTATAGCTCTGCAATATGTGTGTCTGACACAGATCTCACTATGAAGTCCAGCAGGATTTGAAATTATAATCCTTCCTGCCTCAGCCTTCTGAGTAGCTGGATTACAGGTGTGCACTACTATGCCTGGTTAGCTTCATTATGTTTTGAAGTCAGGTACTGTGATGCTGCAAACTTTGTTTTTGCTCAAGATTGCTTTGGTTATTTGAGGACTTTTGTAGTTTCATACAAACTTGAAGATTATTTTTTCTATTTCTGAGAAAGGTAGGGATTGCACTGAATCTGTAAATTTCTGGGGATAGTATGAATATTTTAATAATACAAATTCTTCCAATCCATTAACATGGGAGATTTTTCCATTTTACTTGTATTTCTTCAATTTGTTTCATCAATGTTGTATAGTTTTCAGTGTAGAGGTCTTTCAACTTGTTGGATAATTTTACTTTGTAGCCACTGTGAATAAAATTTTTTCTTGATTTTTCACATAATTGTTAGTGTACAGAATGCTAATAATTTCTTATATTGATTTTTGTGTCCTGCAACTTTCCTCAATTTGTTAGTTCTAAGTTTCTTGATGGTGTCACTAGGTTTTTCTAAGTATAAAGCCATGTTACAGCTGGGGGCGTAGCTGAGGGGTAGAACCTGCCTGGCACACGAGGCTCTTGAGTTCAATTCCCAGTACCGCCCCTGCCCTCCCCAAAAAGATGTCTAAAAACAGAGACAATTGAACTTTAACTTGGATGTCTTTTATTGTTCTCTCTTACAATTGCTCATTAGGACTTTCAGTACTGTGTTGAACAGAAGGGACATCATTGCCTTGTTTCTAATCTTACAGGAAAACTTGCAGCTTTTCGCTGCTGAAAATGTTAGCTGTGGGCTTGTCACAGATTTATCTTTATTGTGCTCAGGTACATTCCTCCTATACCTAATTTGTTGCAGTCAAATATGTTAAAAGAAGCTCAAGTCTGACATTTAGTTACAACATTTCCATATGATTTTCCTGATTTTTTTCAAATTAATTTCATTTTGCAATTTCTTTCAGCACTACAGTACTCTTTCAGGTTGCAAACATTTCCACAGGCTTTGAAAAGTTTGGTGGCCTTGGGCACAGTGCTTACCATGTCCAAGGACAAACTGGCTCAGAGCCCCTGAGAAACTTTAGCTGGGGACCTAGTTTAGTGGGGGACTGACCCTTAGACCCAGCCACAGGCAGCAGCAAGCCCCTGTGTCAGTGCAGATGGACGGAAGTCTCCGTCAAAGGGAAAAGGAAATCCTTTTATACTGCCTCCTGACGATAATGAATTGGGGCAGAAAGAATGCAGTAAGGATATTTCCATTCTTATGAATGTACTCCAGGATAGTGCAGAGCTAAGAGGATCTGAGGCTGTGGGCACTCACCAGAAACACTCAAAACACTGTGGATGTTGGGGACCTCCTGGGCCAGGCAGCCACGAGACATGTGCACAGGCCACTGACTGGCAGGCGGGACGTACCTCACGTCCTGCGGAGAACACCAGATGGCAAACACGTGGCCTTGTGCCTGGATCACATCAGTCCTCACCGACCCTTGGAGGGACGGAGTGGATTTCACTCCTCTGGTCAACAAGAGAAGGGCTCGTTGACTGTGGAATACTAGAGGGTGAAGAACTGCTACCTTCGAGCTCTCGTCCAGCTGCCGAGGTCCACTTCACTCCATGACTTCAGTGCTGCCGGTCTCTAGAAGGAACAGGCCCGTGTTGCTGAAGTCGCTGTGGAGGTGCGCCCGAGGCCGCCCTTCGAGAATGCCCTCAGGAGTACAGTTGGCCACGAGTCTCCAGCTGCACCACCTCTGTTGCAGAGTTCAGAGTGAGGCCTCACTCTCCCCAGTTTCTCAGCCAACACCTGCCCACTGCAGGGACACTGGCGCCTCGCCATGCCCACCCAACGGAAGAGTCCTTAGTGAGAAATCTTGGTGCTGGATCCCGTCCGCCGGACTGCCAAGGATTCCCTGAGCTGCGTGACAGTTTGAGACTCTCCCTACACAGTCCTCTTTCCTTCCCTCTTCTTTTAGGTATCAGCTCTGTATCAGGGGCTGAAGGCTGTTCCTACCTATCCTGATTCCTCTCTCCTTCCGATGAATCCTCTGCACTCTAACTCCACCCTGGCATGTGCTTCCTGAGGACCCACAGTGACAGAACTACCACCCCACAGTGCAAATGGACAAAGCTGACTGGCTCATTCTCTTCACGTGTAAGGTTTAGAAGGAAAAAAAAAAATCCTCCTAAAATGTGAAAAGAAATACAATGTTTTATTGGATTGCTGCAAAAAAGTAGACTCTTGCAGATACACTGACATCTTCTAGGGGTTGAACACATGTCTGACAGGTGGCTGAAGAGGAATAATCCTGGGAACTGGTTATAATCTATTTATTTAAAAATATTTATCATTTATTGAGAAATTACCATGTGACAGTAATGCTGGTAAGAGCTTTCCATACACTGTTTCATTTGATACTTAAATAATTCTTACATGTATCTCCATTTTTCAAATAAGGAAATGGAGGTAATTAGATGTTGAGCTTGAATTTAAATCAAAGACTGCTTGATGCCAAAGCTAAAACCCTTTAGGTTCTAACAGACACAGACACCCAGACACACAGACACCCAGACACACACACACACACAGATACACACAGATACACACAGAGAGATACACACACAGACATACACCCCTTGTGACACCTATTTAAAATCTGAGTTTCAAAAACAGAAGTCTGGGTACTAGAGAAAATATAATGGAAACAAGGAAAGGAAGCCACTGAATAGAACTGGCCTAGAAATCTGTAAAGAAGAAAAGCAAAGGCAGGAAGCTTTTGTAGGAAAAATTTTTAGGTGTCGCTATCTGTTCTAATTACATATTCTTGGAGACATATGCTCTTTTTGAGCCTTAATTTTTATATATCTATTAATGAGTGGTTGACTAGACGATCTCTAGATTTCACTTCAGCACTAACATGTATTTTCCTCTTGGACAGAACTTTTTATTTAGCCATTTTGTATAAGCTAAACTGAAAAGTATGTTTTCACTAAATCCCGTGAAAAGTAAAATAACTTGCTGGGCGCCCAATGTGAATGGTGGGTTTCAAGATTCACCAAGAGAAGCAGCCGGCCAGGGTCCCAGGAGGCCTGGTCCTCACCACTAACTGCTACTCGCTCAACTTTGAGGGAAACGCCTCGAAAGCCCCACCAGCGGTGAGGCAGGAGGAGGACTGCGCCACCTGGAGAAGCCCAGGCCGGCACCGTCCCAGTCCCACCGCCCACCTGTCCTGCAGCAGGAGCCTTTCTGGGAGAAACGAGACTGGAAGAAGGAATGTAAAAAACTCACTAGTTTACTATGTTAAAAAAAAAAAAGACGGCACATTTATTGCTACATAAATGTTATATACATACTGTGTTTTCTGCTACAGTGACAGAAAAACATTTGAACTTCTTGCTGCTGGTTGAAGAGTTTATCAATAATACCTTGCATTTGACACAGGATACAAATCTGCAATAAATCAACAATGGAAACTGGAGAACAAGATGAGAAGCAATTCATCTCGAACGTTAGCTCTTACAGTAATCCATAGGTACTACACGGTATGCTAGAATCCTACTATGGTCTTAAAATGCTATTGTAAATTTCTGATATTAATGAACAGGTTATGGTAAATAACCCTACATTTTTACTACCTAATATAATAAAATAAAGTAAGAAACTTTTTACTGAAAACTTTCGATTTCAAAAATCTAGAAAGAGTAATATTTAGAATTCAAGAAATTTTCTTACAAGATTATTGTATAAAAGACTAGCTACAGTGAAAAATAAGCCAAATGTTTTTTTCTTTCTATTTTATGAAGGAAAGCTTCTGGGCATACTGCAAAGTCTAATATAGCGAAAAAGACAACAAGCTCTGAAGAAAAAGGCCAGGCAGTGCTGTATGTTCACTCACACATCATAAGCAACAACTTCGTTTAGCCGATTAACACTGAAATGAAGACCAAGGCCACAGATAGAGTCTGATGTAATTGGAGAATATATGCAAATTAAGGTAACCAAAAAGTCCACTAAGTTCACAAACAGCTGATCTGTTAGGAAATCATCCTGATTGGAGGATCTTGAAGTTCTGCCTTAATTGTTTTTGTTCTTTCAAATTAACAGAAATCTTTAAGTTACGTAGTGATTTGGGTTCTTTCTTCTGTGTGCTGACTGCCCTTGCTGATGGTGGCTCTGAGAATTACTAAGCCAAGACAACCCTGTTTAGCATGTGTCTCTCTGGGTTTGTGGTGGTGGAAGACAGACCTCATGGAAGTTCAAAGTCATTATCATGTCTTAAAATTACTCTGAAGGATTAGAGAGGTGCTTGATGCACAGGGTTAAGATTAACTGACAAGTACTGGTTTACTGCTAATCCGGCTCATCTTGGGATAGGGTGTGATGGTTTGCGGGTGATTAAATCACCCACCAAGTTCTCCCCCGACCATCCAAATGACAGAGAATAAAGGTGAGGAGGAGAGCCGGTGACCGGCGCTCCTGGACTCCGTTAGGCAATGAGCTCAGAGCAGTGTGTCCGTTCAGCACACTGCCTGCCTTCGTGACTACTGGGTCCTGTTATATTCACCATAATCACGCCCTGAAAAATCACCTTTGCATTTTAAATAAAATTTGTGCTTACTTACAGCTAACACTTCACAAGTACTATATCATGTAGTACTGCTTGGAAAACAAAGCAATTTCTAAAAAGTAAATCCTTCCCTTGTAATTTACACTTCTTGTTATTACAAGCTTTACTATGAAACCTAGAAGCTTGAAAAGTCTTGGTATTGTTAGAAATAAAGCAATGTTTATTTGGGGGAAAAACCTAGGGAAAAATTTCCCCTTTTAAAATCTTAGCTAGGCTATGGTCACGGACGGCCTCTGCTCACCACTGCGGGTACCCGTGCAAAGCACACGGGGCCACATGGATGATTTTGGACTGTGACCATAACCACTCAGATTCAGAGACCAAATACAATACCCACAAAGAGAAAATAAAAATGAGTGAAAAATGAGAGTGAGAAAATGCTATACCAAGTAATATTTTCCTATTTCATGGAAAACACTATTCATATGGCAAAAGGAGAGGAGAGGGCAACAAAAGACTTTTCCCTTCCTTTTTAAGACACTCACAGGTATGCCGGGAATGCTAAGGGCCAATGGTTGTCACTGTTTTGTTCTCTGCATGGGAACAGCTTTAACAAATGCTGGCATCAGCTGAATGCACATCAGCTTTCCTCATCAACCTTTTCCCTTTATATGTAGACCTTACAGTTCCATAGCAATAAATAAAATTTGTAGTTACAATGCATTTGTCAATTCAGTTTAGGCACAAGGCAACTCCCACGGTGCGTGGAGAGATCGCGACATCTGATTGTGCAGAAGCGACGCGCTGCTTGCAACACAACGAGCGGCTGCAAACGTCTCACGGGCTGACCTTCTGTCTGAGGGGCTTCCCGTCTTTACTTCGGACGGAAGTGCCGACCAGCTGCTCTGATCACAGGTACGTTTGAGTTTCTTGCTTCAAGTGTTCTGTGTTTTCTTCTCCCTCCTGTCAGGTTTGTGTCTTCAGATGGTCTGAGTTGTCCAAGTCCTTATGAGGAGAGGTCACCTTCTATCTAGCCTACTGATAACTCTGGAACTGCAGTGGGGAGAGAAGAGTACCAGTTAGTACTTTGTGTGTGTGTGTGTGTGGGTACCGGGGGGTCGACCTCAGGACCTCGCGCGCCAGCAGGCGCCCGTGCCGCTGAGCCATCTCACCGGCCCCTACCAGTTAGTACTTAACGGTTACAAATGAACACTACCCCTTCCCAAAATAAAACAAGCTAGCGTTCATTTACACCTAGGTTTACGATAAATGAGTAGTGTGCTAAGTGACTAAGGTATTAGTAGTCCTCCCTTTTCCAATACCCCCCTTATCCCAGGGGAGTAGGCCCCCAGGTCCTCAGTGGATTCCGGATGCCTGAAACTGTTGACAGGACATCGCACATGTAATACACTTTCCCTATACTCATGTACCTAGGATAAAGTTTAATTTATAAATTGAGCATGATGAGATGAACAACAATAAATAACAAAATATGGTAATTGTAACAGTACACTGTGATGCATTTGTGCTTTCGGGCCATTATAAGATAAAACACAGACTGCTTGAACACAAGCATGCAGCAGTGCAAGATGGGCGTGATAACCAGCCCGGCCACTAAGCCACGAGCAGCACGCAGGTGTGGCTACACTGCACAGAGGGAGGACTCGCACCCCAGGCAAGACAGCGAGAGGTTTCACTGTACTACTCAGAACGGCACGTAGCTTAAGACACACACACTGCTTACTTCTGAAATTCCCCATGTAACATTTTTTGGACCATGGTGGACTGTAAGTAACTGAAATCACAGAAAGTGAGCCCTCGAGTAAGGGGGGAGCACTCAAACAATTTTATCTGACATGTGTGTTAAGATTCTGAAAACAAGATCACATGATTAAGAATCACAAGCTGTAGGGTTCTATGAAAGTTTTGGCATGTATGCAAACTTTAATTTTGGCAACACTCACGGTGGCAACACCTGAGCTGCGAGGCTCTTCACACCCTGTGCGCAGTGAGACAATGTCAAAGTGTGCTACCACGGTGTCCTGCCCACCATGCCACGCCCACAGCTCACTCCTATCCCCTCTAGACTCAAGTTTCTGTGGGCAGGGAACAGTCCATACTTATTTTCACACTGGCACCAGTTCCTGGTCCACCGGAGGTCTTCACTATTATTATTAATTTATTAAAATTTTCGTACAAACGCTACACCTATTAATGTTCCCACATTACACATATCAACACTGAAATTCTCCATTTTAACCACTTATAATGGAAATAGCCTAGGAAGAATCGTTACTTTCACTCCCTTAATAAACAACTGACACAGTACAGTTTAGTAACAGAACTCTTAGGGATGAAAAAGAGTCAAAGCTACTTGGCCTTACTTTGTAGGCTTTCTTCCCCCCAGATGGGGTCTTGCTATGTTGTGCAGGCTAGTCTCAAACTCCTGGACTCAAGTGATCCTGACTCAGCCTCCCAAGCAAGCTGGACTTCAGGTGTATACCAGTGTGCCTGGCAAATTTTTGTAGTTTTATAACCAGTAGTCATTTCTTAGCCATTTTGTAGAATTTAGCAGCAGTTTCTCTGATGCCCGGTATCTTTTATTTTTATTTATTTAAAAGTTTTTTAAAAAATTTTTTTGTGACAAAGTCTTACTATGGAGCCCAGGCTGGTCTTGAATTCACACCAATCCTCCTGCCTCAGCCTCCCAAGTCCTAGCATTACATGTGTGCTCCACTACTACACCCAGCGAATTTTTTATTTTTTGAGACAGGGTCTTGCTATGTAGTTCAGGCTGGCCTTGAACTTTAGGCGATCCTCCTGCTTCAGACTCTCAAGTGCTAGGATTATAGGCATGTCCTACCAGGCTTGGCTCTTACTGTGCTCTAGTTCTATAAAGAACTGAAAGTTATCAGGTGAAACTAGATAACTTCCTTTGTGAAATTAACTACTTTCAGATGTATTCTGAAGATCAAGAGAATAATCTTCCAACAAGTACAATCCCACCAGGACGAAGGGTATGGTGACTAATCACCTAGCATCTCTGCATTCGTTAACAGGACCTGCGGGGGCAGATGATTTGCTCACACGGGTATCACAAACTGACACCTCTGACCCAAGTGGAGAGCCATGTAACTCCTGCGTGTGAAAGTCATCGAGAGAGGACCTGGGCGAGTATCGGGAAAATGCCTGATGACGTAGTCGAGCGTGTCTGAGTAGGAGGGTGCGGACTGTGAGTGGGAGCAGCTGTGTTTTCTGGTAGATGAACAACGGCCTTGTTTTCTCTCAGACCACAGTGACATTTGTGAGTACACGAGACCCCGTGTTTCCTATAAACCACGGGATACTGGCATACTTTGAAGAGAATAGTAATTTGGTATAAAATGACACTAGCTCTGATTACACAAAAGCAAGGCAAACTATTATATCCCAAATTACACATGACCTTTACAAGCATCAATGCCCACCAGAGAATTCTGTTCAAAGGTTCTAACCCAACTGAAGATGGATCTTAAGTGATTTGTTTTCTTCTCAAACGCACACTTACCTGGATGTTTACATATGACCCATAGGGTTGGTAGTTTCACTAAGCCCAGGATGGGCTCCTGGCAGCGTGGTTGGTGGCTCTGCCGATACGGCAGAAACTTTTTCTTCTTCCCTTCTCTTAAGGCAGGCTGCTTTGGGGTTAAGGTTCCTCTCTAAAACAGGAGAAAGAATCGTCATCACTATGGTGATTAAGGTATGAACGAGGCACACTAGTCTCGAGCTGAGTAAGCTGCTGTTCTTCCTTCTGTGGGGATCACTGCTCTCTTTGACTTCATTCGCATACTAAATGCCATCACACGGAGGCACTGCACGTGCTCACGAGACAGCACTGAGTGAGTCTCCAGACTTCACTTCTTAGTGACTACTGTTCGCTTTCTGCATTTTCTGCTCAAGATTTAGTTTGCTAGGGTTTTATCTGGTCTACATCAACATGTGACTCTTCCCTTAAACATTTCGGTGAGTGCTGTTGTTATTAACCAAGTCTCTTCAGAGTCTTGCTGAGACATGCTACATGAACTGATACCCTCTACATACCCACAGGAGGCATCTGTGTTCCATCTAGTTTTACCAGTTTAGAAAATGGTAAAATCCTCAGCTATTCCTCTGCAGGAAATGCACCAACTCCAAGGAGAGAGACAGCTGTGCACACCCTGCTCTTCTCTACTTCGATGAACATGCAGAATGAGATGACTGAGCTGTTCTTTCCATCACTGAGGTGTGATTAAGAGGGCAGTGCAGACCTCTACTGCACACCACTGTACGGCTGTCCTCTCAGTTACTCGGGATTAGTGTGCTTTAGGCCAGCTTCGGCAACTTAGCAAGACCTTGTCTCAAACATAAAAAGCGTTCAGGATGTAGAGCATCCCTGGGTTTGAGCCCCAGTATTGCAAAAAGGCATCTAGCTGGTGACTGCTTTTGGTAGTCTTTTGTTTCTCATTATGACATACAGTACAGGTTAAAAATTGTTGCATGTATTTTTATAAACTGATTAAAAATGCTCTAATGAATAGAACACAAAGCGATCATTTACAATTAATCTGTAAGGAAAACAGTATTATTTAGAAGTTATGCTTTGTTAGATTTTCTTGAAATGACAGCCTAGTTAAATGCACCATAGCGCACTCTTTAATGTTTCCCCTTTTTTTTTTTTTTTTTTTTTTTGTGGGTACCGGGGGGACGACCTCAGGACCTCACGCGCCAACAGGCACCCGTGCCACTGAGCGATATCACCGGCCCCTTTTTCGTATGTGGGTTCCGGGAGTCGAACTCGGGCCTTCGCGCTTGCAAGGCAGGCGCTTAAGCCACTGAGCCATCTCACCGGCCCATGTTTCCCTTTTTAAGTAAAGTAAAAATGCACTTGAACGTGTATATTTTAGTACACAATAATAGGGCTTTTAAAAAGTAGATAAAGAACTTTATTATGGCAAACTCAACTGCTTCTACTAATATTACTGACGCATGGTGATGAAATTTCATTATAGGGTTCTCCTTTTCTAAACCTTGCATTTATGAAAAGACATAAAGCCTGTACAACTGTAAGGAGGATTAACGGAGAAAGAACGGTAACTTCTTAGGTTATCAGGGTGCCTAGTATATGCATGACATGTTCCTCATTATGCAAAGAAATATTAAGAGCTGCTTTTTCTTTTTCTTTTTTTTAGTGCTGGAGATCAAACTCAGGGCCGTGAGCTTCACCCTGTCTGAAGAGCTGGTTTATCAACAAATATCTGTACACTTCTGATGACTAAAAAGAGCCTATCTTTCATTAGGTGTCATGGCCCTGTGGAGGCAATGGTCTCATTTAGTGACCAGCGAGACAGAGAGGACAAAGTGAGATTTCAAAGTTCCTCAAATGGAACAGCCTCACGTTTTTGTTACCATGAAACACTGCTGTTGGCTAACTACGACTCTGTCACCCCACAATCTCAGTGGCAGGATTAAAACAGCTAGAAAGGAATAGAACCAAAAGCTCAACAAGTGTGACAAGATTTTGTAGATTCCTATAGTCAGACAAAGGGCTCTTATGGCTCGAAGAACCAGAATATTACAGCGGATCTAGGAAATACAAAGTACAGTAGGTCCGTGACTTATGAACAAGCTCCATTCTGGGAAAATGTTTGTAAGTTGGATTCCTTTCTAAGTCTGACAAAGCTTTATATAGTACACCTGTGAAAGTTTGTAATGCGAATGTTTGTAAGTCAGGGACCTACTGTATATGCAGCTTTGATCCAAAGAAAAGCAAAGGCTAGCATTGCTTTTATACCTTGTGGTGTATGTGACCAGCCAATGGCAAATGTATTAAATAGGCAGGAAGGTCTAATACAGACATTCAGTAGAAATCAGACACTACCTGCAGGGCATTTCCATTAGGAAAATTCAATCTACTGACTTCTGAGGACTTTGCCATATTATAATACCATCTTCTCAACATCATTAGAACGGAATTTTTTGGCTAACTCGATGATCACTTGTAAATGATGACTAGGCAAACATTTATGTTACCATGGTTATGTGGAGACAGTTGCTGAATCAAGGACTCTACAGTGATTGTTTCCTTATGCACACAATGTTCCTTTCCTTATAGTTCACAGCTCCCTTTTTTTTTCATTGTTAGTAATGCTAACCTCCCTCATCTCGTGCTCCAAGATCTAACAAATGCCTATCAATGTATTTCCTAAGATAATAAGACCTCAAACACATCATACCATCAATTAGCTCCACTTCCTTTCCCAGGAAACCTTTCTTCTACAGCTCAGTATCTTCTATTTTCAAGGGACTGGGTGTTCCCAGGTCTAGTAGCTCCTGTAATGGGATATTTTTTGCTTTACTGTGTTGGATCCTTTGCTTCCTGGACCTCATACCTGTGTCTTTTGTTGATTATATCCTTATTTGGCCAAAACCTATCTTCCACATGCTTAGTAAGATGGCATATGTGGAAGAAAAATTTAAAGTCTCTGTATATCTGAAGTTTCTTTTATTTATACCTTTGATAACTGTTTGGCTAGGTATGGAAACTCTAGGTTGAAAACTCTCTTCCTCAGCATTTTGAAGGTACTCTTCCACGATCTCCTGGAATCTAGAACTAAAGTTCAGAACTCTGATGCTATTCTGGCTTTTGTTCCTTTGTCCCTGAAGTACTTGTATTTGTCTCCAGAAGCTTTAGGGTATTCTTTTGAACTCTGATGCTTTGAAATTTCATGATGATGTATTTTAGTTTCAGGTCGTTTTTTTTTTTGTCATTACAGCACAAGACTGGATCCTCATCTTTGATTGAGGACTTTCAGTACTTCGATATAAATGAAATAGTCACCACTACTCCAGCTACTTTCCCTCCTGCTGTGGCTTCCTGCTGCCTCACTGGATCCTGTCTCCTCTCTCTTCTGTCCTTGTGGCTAACACCATCTTTAATTCATTCAGTGGGCATCAGGAAAAAGTGGAGCACCATCAGTGCATATACTGAGTCTAACAAGTTTGATAATCTCTTAAGAGTGGGGGTCTGGAAATTTGAAAAACAACAATAAAATAAGCCTCAGGTGATTCTGGGACCAGCTAAATTTGGGAATAACTGTCCAAGCCTGTTTCTCTTCAGACTCACTTGAAGACCAGGACATAAAAACCTAACTGTTCTCTTGTCCATAAATTATTACCAGAAGAGCTGATTGAGCTGACCTTTGAAAGAGTCTAGAAGAGAAAATGTGACCACTGACTGAATTCTGAGCACAAACTTGAAGATAACAAGTGCAATGTGGTAGGGACTAAAAATGCTACCAGTACTGTTAAAATTATAATCATGATATTGGCAAGGCTTAAACTGGCAATGGCAGGGACCAGATGTAGTTTGCTATGTGGGCACTAAAACACAAAATGTCCCCTGGAAAACTCTGATACTTAGAAGAGAAACCATTTTTCCTTTTCCACATGACTGCTGGACCTGGGATTGGCTGCTCTCTGGTATAACCACTTATCCAGGGGTGACAGGTCGGGCTAATCAGAGAAAGTACTGGAGAGCCATCCTAAACCAGGAGCCAGAGAGTTCAAAGGATGCCCAAAGTATGTCATGCAAACAAAATGTGTGTCTTTATAGAAACTGCTAGACATAGCTGGGTATGGTATGTGGTGGCACACACCTGCAATCCCAGCACTCTGGGAGGCTGAGGCAGGACAATTATAAATTAAAGCTCAGCCTGGGTGATTTAGTGAGACCCTGTCTCAAAAAAGGGGGGGTGGGGTTGGGGACGTAGCTCAGTATGAAGGCCCTGGATTCAATCCTCAGTACTGGGAAAAGAAAACCACCACAACCATCACCACCTGCTGGAGATAAAATCTAGGAAAAGACAGTGGCTACAACCAAACTCTGAAGGTGCTGTCAAAGCTGTGGCTGTGCAAAGGTTCTGAGCCCCGTCCTACAGCTCTCAGAATGCCTTTCAAGGAGGCTTTTATTAATTCTAGGACTGTAAGATAAAGATGAAGGCTTCGGGCTGTAGGCCCAGAAGGTAAAAGAGGGAGAAAAGTGGGCTTTTCTGAGTACGAAGGCCAATGCTCATAGTTACAGTGCAGTGTATTTGTTCAAATTCTAAACAGTGAAAGACTCCTTAGAGTTTTCTGAACTGTGTGAAGAAGTCAGAACCTGTAACTGTGATCAGGAGACGAGCAGGCAGCTGGACAAGCCCAGACGCCACATACTCTCAGATGCCACCATTGCACCACTGCAAAGTCAAGTGCTACGAATGTGTAAGATCCACTCAGGATGGTGCAGTTTGTACACCTTATTTCAAATAGATTCCTCATGTCAATAGCTTGGGTCTAAGTAGGCATCTCTGTTCTTAAAAAGTTTCCAAAAACACAAATGACCCGCACTCCAGCTCTAAGGTACCATGGAAGGGAAAAGGAGATGCTAGGTAAGTCCAGATGCCCTGCTGAGCAGACAGTAAGACTTTCATAGCTCAGATGCAGGCAGCAACTTCAACAGCAACGCTGTGTGGAGTGAGGGCAGGGCGAGAGTACTGGACTCCTGAGCACAGGTACCTTGCTCTCTCAGAGTGGGACAACGGGTGTCAGCTATGACACAAGAAGAAAACCTCTCTTGTAGGCTGATAGTGGCTCAAGGAACCACAACTCCTGCTACAGATGAGTGGGCAACAGTGAGCCTCTTTATGAGCACTTCAAGAGAGCCTGCATCTCCTTCAAGATTAAGTTTCAATAACATTTCCCTCTACAGATATGTCACGGTTTTATAACAAGACTAGCAATTATTTGGTTTTAACAGGAGGTTGGTTATCCACAAAAATAAAATACACATCGCCCTTATACATTAAATATATTGGAAAGAAGTAGATGGGTGAATGCATTACTACTATCTGTTTTTTCTGAAAGTTTGTTCATGCTCTCTCTGATTTTCTATGCCTTTTTTTCTTTCTGTAATCAGTACTGAGAGCTCATGGTTGGAATTTTCAGCAGCTGCTGATTCCTACACTTTTATTAATCTTTTTCAAGTGAGATCTAACATAAACATTCACTAAATAAGAAAGAATTGCTCTCAGTGAAGAAAGACTATTGGTAAGGCCTGGAATCCAGGGCACCATTTACGAGTTCCCTGCAACAGGGCTTGGGATAAAAGAGTTACAACTTTGTAAGATATACAGGTATCTATCAAAATATAAGCTTAATGGTGGAACCTCTCAAAGGCAGGAAGCTTCTATTATTTGATGACCAAGTCTAGGATACATCTGGCTGGCCCAGACAAGGTATGTGATAAATGTAGGCTGAAGAAATAAAGTTTCAAAACTTCAAGATTTACCTTGATTCCATTAACCTTCATGAAAAATAAAATAGGGCAGTTGCCTAAATTAGCAGCATGTGAACCTTTACAAACCACACTCGCCCTCAGGGACAGACACACGTGCCAATGCACGTCAGCCGAGGTCATGGCGTTCCGAACCAGGGTCAGCAAAGAAGCCCGAGACCTTCCTGACGTGGCTCTTTACATCTGGCAAAGCCTTCAGGAGCCACAACTGACATCCTATTAACCAGCAGGACCTTGGTGGTGCTCTACAGTAGAGCAAATATGGAGAAGCAGGGAGACAGGAAGGAGCAGGGAAACCCAACAGTGAAACAGAGCAGAGTTCATGAGTACAGAGGCACAAGAGCAACAGGCAGAGCTGCCTGTTTTCCACCTTGTTTTGGAGGCCTGCTTGCTGCTCTGTGGGAAGCAATGAGCCTACAGAAAGTGACCAAGACAGCGAGACAGAAGAGAGAACCACAGGGAAGAATGGATCCTGACGACACCATGGCAGCAGTACTGAGAGAACTTACAAGCTGCCCAAGCTAAGGAGCAACTGGAAACAGAAAGCCCGCCCACTTGTGGTCAGAGCGGTCACCTATCTCTGCTGGACCCACTCACCTCTGACTTGCTGTTCTAAGCTAAGGATGACGGCCACGGCCTGATGAAGAATAAGGAGTTTTGTCTGGGGCTTCTCACTCTTCAAATGAAGCTGACACATTCGGCCAAGCTCTTTGAATGCCTCATTAATATCCCGCACACGCAAGCGCTCTCTGGCATTGTTAGCCATTCGCCTTTCCTTCTCCCTTTCTATTTTCTGTTCTGGATTCAGATCCTCATCTTCATTAGTACTACTGGAAAACAAAATAACAACAATGTCTGTTAGCTTCTCTATAAGAAAGATACGCTGACTGTGCAAAATTATGAAGTACAAAGACAGAAGTGAAAATTCCTGAACAGCAGTAACAGCTTCACTTAGTATAACTGTGCATTTCTTTCCAGTCTTCCTTGAATACACATATATAATCGTACAGTTGAAATTACACTGCACACATTTTACTGCATTTTTCACTGCACACTTTAGCATGAAGGTATCTCCATGCTAGTGAAACTTCATGAACACAGTTCAACCACACAAAGCTGCAGCACCTTGCTGCACAAAATGTGCTCCACAGATCCGCAGCCTCGCTGCAAGCCTGTTTAAAACACAGACTCTCACACTCCACCCCAAACATACTGACTCGCAAGTTTCATTTTAGCAAGACCCCTCGCTGACTCACAAGCACACTGAAGTTTAAAGCACTGACCTAGTATATGAGGTTTCATACTTTGATCAACTTAGGCTCTTGACTGTATTGTGGCAGTCATGTGGTCAGAAAGAAGAAAAGCTTAAGACACAGACTGAGAGAACCATGTCAAAAAATGGCCACTTTCGCTGGATGTGGTGGAGCACAGCTGTAATCCCAGCACTTGGGAGGCTGAGGCAGGAGAATGGCTGTGAGTTTGAGGCCAGCATGGGATAAATCGTGAACTCAAGGCCAGCCTGAACTACATAGCAAGACCTCGTCTCAAAAAAAAAAAAAAAAAAAAAGAAAAGAAAAGGCCACTTTTTCCTTGATAGAAATATCAGTGGTGATGACTATGAAATATGTGAGAATTGGGAATACTTTTTGTGAAGAACAAACTGGCAAGATAAATTTAAGACCTTAAGATGTTTATTACTTCTTGACTGGCAATTTTAACTTTTAGAAATTCCTAAGGTTATAATTAGAGATGTAGATGTAAAAATATTTTTCTTTTCTTCAAAAAATAATTTTAATGAAAACATGTTACAGTACTTAGGTCAACACATAATGAATTTATTATTTTTTAACACACATAGCACTCTTCTATGAAAAAAATTTCACAATAAAGTAATTAGAAAATGATAATAATTAATATACTGTGTACCATGATCTTTTTTATTTATTTTTTATGTTTTGAGACAGGGTCTTGCTATGTAGTTCAGGCTGGCCTTGAACTCACAGTGATCCTCCTGCCTCAGCCTCCGGAGTGCTGTGATCACAGGTGTGCGCCAGCATGCCCGATCTATGATCTTAAAAGAATGACCAGAATGTGGCACTCTGTGAATTCAAGGCCACTCCGGGCTACCCGGTCACATGGTCAGTTAATTAAAAAAAAAAAACAGAGTAAAAGTTGTAGACAAAAAAAGACTTACAAAAAAGAAACAAACAGATAATAGCACAATCTGTAACAGCCCAATCTTAGAAACAGTGTATACATCCATCAACAGATGAATGGCTAAAGAAAATGTGCTATTTAAACACAATGGAGTACTATGCCACAAAGAAGGATAAACTTGAGGAATCTGTAGGCGAATGGATGCAACTTGAGAACATGATGTTATGTAAAATAAGTAAGATACACAAGTATCGCAGGTTTGAAAAGCTCAAAATACATAATTCCCCAAATTCTGTCCTGTTGTTTCACTGTACATAGAAATTTATATAAAGGAAGTTGATCGCAAAATTATTTACATTAGCAACATATGGGAATCCAACAATAGGAGACTGGTTAAATTAAATCACAGTACTTGAGACAATGGATTACCATATAGTCTCTAAAGCTCATGTTGCAGATCATGCTAAGTACAAAAACGCCAGCCATGGAAGACCACATACTGTATGATTCCGTTTGCACGAGCTTCTAGAAAAGACAAAGCTACAATAACAAAATGATCCATGAGAGCAGGGTGGGTGACTACAAAGCGGCAGGAGGAAATTTTCTGGGGTAGTGAAAATATTCTGTGTCATCAAAACGGTGATGGTTATGTCTTCTACAGTTGTCAAAAGGAAAAATATAAACGTTTTAGGTATGCATGTAATACACATTTTGTCAAAGGTCAAAACCTGTACACTTAAAATTGGTGAGTTTTATTAGGTATGAATTAAGTCTCAATAAAACTGGCCCCAAACAAAAACAAGTATGCTGCAGAAAATACTCAGGGCAAATGAAAAAAGCTAAAAATACATTGTTGAGTGGAAAAAACCTGAAATTATAAAACTTACGCCTAGTTTAATTCTAATTTGAAATTTATTTATGGAAAGTGTCCTTAAAATGGAAACAGTGGATTAATTCTGGCTAGTGAGATTTCTTGTGATTTTTGCGTTTTTCTGCATTTTCCAAATGAAAACAGACTACATAATCAGAAAAATAAAATTTAAGATGTTTTACAGTAACTTCTAGAAAGTTCTATTCCCACATCAGAAATAAATTACTAAGCACAGCTTCCCAGAACCTTGAAATAATGCAAAGAATATGTGTTTTCATCTCTTCTCTTAATACTTTGATATTCCACAAAGAATTAAGCACACAATAGATTCTTATTAGCTAATCAAGAATTACATAAATGCATTCTTTTGATAATAGAGTCACTGGCTTTTTAACTTCAACATGGCTTTAAATCATCTGGTCCAAAGGTGTCCGAACTAAGCTACTCACAGGCTCTCCAGGGACACAAAAAGATACAGCCTTTAGTAGAAAGGCTGGACCCAGGGACCTGCATTCCTAAAGTGTTCCAGGGGTCTGTGCAGCTGCTTTGAGAACTGCTGAAGATCTCTGAGAATCAGTCAGCTTCTTGGAATCACACAGCTAATTAGTTGGTGGCACAGCAATGGGAACCAGGTCAGTGCTCAACAGCAGCACACCTGTAACACACACCAACGCTACCATCATTATATTAGCTGCAGTGCCCTTATTCAGTGCTTACAGTACGTCAGTGTGCAAAGGGTTTCACATGCATCATTTTCAGGTTATTTCCACAAGAATACGAGCACAAAGCCTACATTTAGAGGAGGAACTGGTCCTCCAAGAGCTTTGATAACTTGTCCAAGGTCACTAGTAGGTGATGATACCGTGATTCAAAGCCACGTCAGCCTGACTTGGTACAAAGGTGATGGCAGTAACCTATTAATTAGTATTAGCCTATTCCACGGCCTCTCAATTTCTGATGACCTACACTATGGGCCAGTAAACCAGTCTGCTCTTGTAACTAAGATTTTACTGGCCCAGCCACACTCACTGCTTCTGTACTCTTTCAGGCTGCATGGCAGGAGTGGGGACTTGTGACAGAGGCTACACGGCCCACGAAGCCTACAATACTCAGTATCGCCTGGCTCTTCACCGAGAGAGCTTCCCGACCCCTGATGTGGAAATAGAGACGCACGAGAAGGAATAATAAATATTTCCGAATAATAAAACTAGTTAAAAGGCCTCGAGAGGAACGGCCTCTGGATTCCATTAGCCTGTTTTTATTCCTTATTTACATTCCTCAGTTGAGTAAAATGAATTAAAATGATAGCATCAGGATCTTAAGAATTCATTTTTCCCCAAGAGAAAATGTTTATGTAATGAAAATAGTGAGAACTGCAAAAGGCAAAAGGACATCTTTAAAGTATGTGAATGAAGCCAGGTGTGATGGTGCTCACCTGTAATCTCAGCACTCTAGGAGGCTGAGGCAGGAGGATTTCAAATTCAAGCCCAGTCTGGGCAACTTAGCGAGACCCGTCTCAAAAAGGGGGGTGGGGTGGCAAAAAAAAGGGCTAGGAAAGTAGCTCAGTGTGAAGGCCCTGGGTTCACCTCCAGTACCAGAAAAAAAGTACATACATGGTAGAAAGGAACATGTTACTTCTTTTAGTCATATCTACCATACTCATTGTAAATTTTGCACCATAATTTAATACATAAAACAATGTTTTAAACATAAGTATCTGTATGTTATGTATATGCATAAGTATCTATAAAAGTATCTGCATGTTATGTATGTTATATACAAATGGATACATGTACCAAGAAATAATATATACCACAAATACTATAGAGAATCATCTTAATTTTTAATTAGTAGTAGAATAAAAATCTGGAAATCATCTGAAACTAATGTACTATGTACTTATGTTCATGCTTAAAAGCAAGGTCAAATCCCATTTCTAGAAATCTTTATTTGACAACTTCAGTTTAACTGGGGTTCTTTTTTGTATTTTTTTCAAGTTATTGTTTAAATGAGGAGCCAGTAAACTTTGTAAAGGGCCAGATGGTAAATATTTTCAGCTTTGTGGGCCATATGGTTCCTGCAGCAACTACTCAAGTCTGCCAATGTAAAGCAAAAACAGCTGTAGACAACACAAAAACAAACAGATGTGGTGGTATTCCAATAAAACTTTATAAATATAAGTAACAGGCTACCTTATATTAGCCCATGGGCCATAGTTTGCTGAAAACTAGTTTCAACTATACAAGGATCTTATAACATAATTAAGTCTTAAGTTAATATTTTTTGGCTGAATATATCTAAATGTCTGCATCTCTCAATAACTACAGCTATTTTTCCTCTGCTTGTCTCACAGGCTGTAAGCAACTTGAGGCAAGTGATGTAATTCTTTTTTATATGTAGATTCTAAAATAGTATGGTATAATGGAAAACATAATTTTGGAGTCAAATATTCATATTCTTCCTTGTAGGCATAATGTGAAGATTAAACAGGACAAATGTACATAAAAATCCCAACAGAGTATCTAGAACACAGCTGGCAGCTACCCTTCCATGACCTAAGTCTTTCCACTCATAACACACGAGTAAGATTTAATACCTGGACACTAACAAATACCTTGTTCTGCCTCTAGATGAGACCTTGATATCTTTTTGGGAGGATTCATCATCTGATTTCATATCATCTGATGAAGGAGGTTCATGAAGGTTCTCATCTTTCTCTTTGTTTTCAGTCTTGATTTCCGTAGGAACGACAGTTCCAGACTGACTTTGCAAGCCGCCTAACAAAGAAGCAAAGGAAACAAACGAACAGATTCACTTATGAATTCCAACTAAGAGAGTAAAAAGCTTTCTGAATGGTGAACATCCTTAGTTGTTATCGGGGTATGATAGAAATGTGAATATGTAGGAAAGTATATTACTCAAAGCTGGGAAAAACATGTCTAAACTTTTTTATGATTTTATAGCATTTGTATGTAAAAGAACAAGCCCAACCATGATGGTTCATCTAGCGCTTACTTTCAGGTACTACTTACCAAGTAATTAAGATATGAGAAACTTGATGTATCTTAGAAACTAACTTCTAAGATGCTGTCAAGCTAAAGGAAATGAGCATTTTCCCAGATAAACAACAAAATAGGCAGCATAGTTAAATATAACTGGGAGAATTTTATTTTGGTGATCTTAATACTACCTCTATATTTATACTTATTTACAAGCTCTATCGTTAACATTGATAGCAACATGTTTTTATCAAAACTGTCTCTCCAATTAAATTACAATCTTCAAAAGACCAGTTACCATCATACAGTTTTTAATATACTTAGAAATAACTGTGTCATTGGCCCTAGAGATCATGCAGACTCACTCACAAGAAGTAATGGGGGAAGAGACATGATAAGAGCAGGAACAGGTAAAAACATCACAGATAAAGCTACGGTGTGCACATGGCTGTCGGTAAGTACCCCTTACTGTGCACGAGGAACCTAATATCTCCCCGCACTCGTGCAGCATCGTCACTATTTGGGATCTGCCGCCCCATGACTTCTCATTCACAGATGTTAGTTCTGCTCTGAGAACAGTGACATCAAACCAAATGGTATCTCTGCATTGCTGTTAAAAACTGAAAATACAGCTACCTCTGTAGTTTTCTTGTGTTTTATGGTTCAGGTCTGTGCTTGAAGCAGTGACGGTACTAGACAGGACTGAATGATTGCCATTGAGATTAACAGAATCTTCCCGATGAGCTCCAACCTAAAGTAAAAACAGAAAAAGAGGTCAGGACCTGTCACTTTTTTGGGGATGTGGGAAGAACTGGGCCTCACTATGTTGCTCATGCTGACCTCAAATCCTGGGCCTAAGCTTCCTTATCTCAGCGTCCTGAGTGGCTGGAACTACAAGTACACATCCCTGTACCCAGTTTTGTCTGAACTCTTTTCCAGATTTAATACAGAAAACAGTATCATTCACCTGAATTTAGCAACATTTTTTGGATGCCACTTTTCTGGTTTTCAAACCAAAATGTGACTATTAAAAAAAAAGTTCAATTTCCAAATTTTAAATTCCACAAAGGTTTTTCATGAGAAGCCAAATGAGCTACTAAAGTGTTCTGTATGCTATAAAGCATACATAAAGGTCTGTTATTGATCCTACATAAATCCAAAACCGTATTTCAGGTACTACTTAAATACTGATATATTAAAATATATATAACCTTGTATTTAACAAAATACTGCATGTAGCAGTACTAATAATAATTATTAGTACTAATATTTATTTAATATTTATTTAAAGTTGGCACCTCCCAAACACATATAGTATCTTACTTTTCTTTCTCTAACTGCCTCTCCTCAATAGTTTTTAAAAGAGTGGCAAAGGCAAAACAAAATTAAAGTAACTCAAAAAAGCTTTGCATTGCTAGGCAACAACTTTAATCAAATGTACTGAAGCCACACTAACCTGAAATAAGAAGGCAAATCACGCAAACGTGACCATGTATTTAGTTGCTGCAGTATTTTCAGTGAAACTTCTTACAGATGAAGCTTTCACTGCCTGGAGTTACCATAAGAACCGCTGTTCCTCAGCAAACCTCTCAGCCCTCACAAATCGCCAGGGTAGAACCCTCGAGTGATTAACACAGCTCTTATCTTTCATGACCGCGTGCACTTTACCCTAAGAGTACACGTCTCTGTGAAAGTTTATCCTCTGGTTTTCTGTGCACTGAACAAAAGGAACCAAAGCAAAGTTCTAGGCAATGCAGGCCATTGGGCCGTGGATCGGACTAGAATATATCTGCTTTTCTACCAAACTTGGAAGAAATATTTGTCTTTCATCCTTATTCTTATCTTTAATGCATTCTTTAAAAATCCACATAATGTATTTCATAGCTTCTTCTGAAATTACCAGAGGATTAGTCATTGCCGAGAATTACATGTGACACTGCTTGTGTGGATATTCGAGAAGTGACTGTGTCCTTTTTTTAAGCCATATAAACTTCATCATGGATTAGAATCGTAAAAGGGGACCATAGCAATGACAGCTGATTTTCAATCCCCTTCTCACCGCTGTAAGTTTCAGCCTTGCATTTCCCCTTCCCTCCAAGCATTTGAAAAAAATCTGAAGGTTGGGCATGGTAGTGCACACCTGTAATCCCAGTGCTCGGGGAGGCTGAGGCAGGAGGACCACAGATTTGCAAATTTTAGCCCAGTGTGGGCAACTTAGCAACTTAACAAGACCACGTCTTAAAGTTGGAAAAAAAAAAAAAAAAAAAAGTTGGGGAAGGTTGGGGATATAGCTTAATTTGGCCCTTGGTTTCATTTTGGTACCGCAAAAAACAAACAACCTGAAAAACTCCTCATAACCAGTGAAGAAGAAAAAACCATATTTGAGAGAAAGTTACACTTTTAAAATGCTCCATGAAATCCTGTCTCACAGGCAGGCATCTTGGCCACGTCTGTTCTTAACACATAAGGGTGTCTTGCTAACTATGGGCTACTCACTGATCTCCTTGAAAGGTCACTTCAAAATCCATTTTATAAAAACAGATGTGGGATAAACATAATATATAGCTGTAACCTTAGAATATGTAGCTTGGAACCTTAGAAGCCTAGGCCTATTCTAAAGATAAAATACCACTAAGACAATTTGGATTGGCTCAGGAAAATTTTGCAGGCTAAAGCAATAGCTGAAATTTCTGTTTGTATTTATAATGGTATGGACTTGAAACGTCCCATAATCTCTGGTAATATGTGCTAATTCTGTTCTTAGCTAGGAGTTTAAACTATCATACTAAGTAATTTAAAAAGAAACAGCATTTTAAAATTTAAACTTTCAAACATGTTTATTTACTACATATTATACACGTCAACCATTTTACAGTTCTGAAGGACAATACCTTTCAACAGTAAGAACTGAATTTTCACTCTTAATTGAGTGAAAATGCATCTTCTAAATTCTGGTTTATTATTTTATTAGCATAATTTTTTTTTATTTCTCTGGAAATGAACTAATAAAAATATTATATCACCTTCTTCTTGATGAAAGGCTTGCAGACATACAGTTAGCATCTAAACAATAAATCTTAAGGATTCTGTCTTTCCCTTAAGGACAATCATGAAGATTACTTGCTTTGTTTTGTAATATAAATTCCAGCAGATATTTTTGCCTCGATGGAATATTACAAACTAAGTGTTTTCTCACACCGACTTAAATTATTGGTTCCAAAAGAAAATTTAATTGGCACACACAGTGCAAATGCAAACCTTTAAAATATGGTGTCAGACTAGCAGAAAGCTTGAAGTCTGGGGTTTTTCATGTTAATGAACTTAGCAGGAACTTTTCCTTTGTAACTTGAGTCACCTTGCGAATGGCCTCATGTTTTCTGGAGAATGTCAGTTTTATAGTTCTGCTTAACCCTTCCTCACACTGGCTCCACACTCTCCCTTTATCTGCTGCACTACACCGCCTTCAAGCACAACAGGTGGATAAACAGTTCTTTGAGCCTGGAGCCTTGGGCCAGCCAGATAGGACCCCGCTGAATTGTGCAGCTCGTTAGCATACAGCTGACAGGCTGCCTCGATGGAGGTGTATCAAGGAAGGCAAAGCTCTTGCCTGCTATGCTTTAAATTTCAATTATTATGAAGAGCCCTTTTTCAGAACAGAAGGCCCATCCCGTTAAATGGCATCCTTCTGCATACCGAGCCTTCCTAATCTGTGTATCGCCCGACTTTTGTTGGAGCACCCAACAAGGCTCTTGTTCGCATTTAACCCAGCCAATGGCCTCAGCACTCACAATGGAAAAATGTTAAATCTGATCAGTTTATGAATAGGAGGTCTTGTGAATTAAGGGACCAAATGAAACTACTCGGTAGGAATTCCTCTGATTTTGAGTCCCATTCTGGTAATTTGTTCAATTTGTACTATTCGCTGGATACTAACGTTTTAAATCATTCAGTACTTTTATCTGCAGATGGATGAAAGGTTCTTCATATACTGTGTACCCTGAGGTGTGTTATTTAAAGGGAAGTTTTACTACAGAAACTTGGGAGGACACAACTTGTTATGCTTCTTTTTTAAATAATGCTTCCACAAATGCATAACTTGTCTGGCTTCCAAAATTTTCAAACGCTGCCATTTTGAATAATTTTTAATTTTAAAATGTTATCAAAACCCTTAAAAAGCACTAAAATGTAGCTTAATCAAAATAAATATTTTAGGAATGGTCAATTTAGGAAAAAAAACTAGGCTGAAATACTAACACAACAGTCATCAGTAAAATCCTCTATTCTGGTGAAACTGACGTTTTCTACAATATACAAATTCATACTACTAAAAATTAACTACTCAAATGGAAAATAGATTCTAAATTTGTTTTGATAATTAATAGAAATGCTTAAGTAATTCTGAATGAAATATGCTATTTGCCTAACAACAAAAATCTCCAGCAATACCAAAAAAATAAAAAAAATAAAACACGCCCATTACATTTCCTAAGGGTTTGTAATGAAATCAAAAGATGCCATGCATGGAATTCTATACTGTTTCTTCTGCATCAAGCTCCTATTAGTATACAAAGATTCTAATCTGTTTGGCCATGAGCTGAAATCATGGTCTGACTGAGGAGTAACTGCACATTTTGTTAGAGACAGAAGCACTGTCATGGAGCTAAGCTCTTGCTGGGCCTCATTACTTCAACATTACATCCATAATCAGATGTGCTGTACAGTAGCTCTACACTGGTGAGACTTCTGTGTAATGCCCAATGAAAATGATTCCATTCATTCTCAGCTTTCCACTTTATTTTTCTTCCTGTCACCAGTTTATTCCAAAAGTTTATTTATTTATTTATTTATTTATTTATTTTTTGTGGGTACCGGGGGGACGACCTCAGGACCTCGCGCACCAACAGGCACCCGTGCCGCTGAGCGATATCACCGGCCCCTTTTTCGTATGTGGGATCCGGAAGTCGAACTCGGGCCTTTGCGCTTGCAAGGCAGGCGCTTAAGCCGCTGAGCCGTCTCACCGGCCCCAAAAGTTTATTCTTATATTAAGTAAATGGGAACAAACCTGAAGTCCAGTGCTGACACTACAACAGCTCTAAAAAGTCTGACTTCGTGTTTTAAAATTAAAACGACACATCAGGTTCATATACTAGAGTGTTTGACAGAAGGTCTTAAGTTTTATATTTGTCTTAGGCAAATACAGAGAAATCATAAGAATATTGAAGAGGAGTAGAAAATTAAGTAAACGAAAACTAATTCCATTCAAAAATAAAAGCAAAGGCTGGGGACATAGTTCATTTGGTAGAGTGGTTTCTTTTTCTGATATAATCAGCTTTCAGGGAATTTAATCTTTATGTATATTCGGTAGCTAAAAAAGTCTTCTGTGACTGAAACTTTATTTAATTCTAACTCCGATGTTACTATAGTCAAGCATGTCTTGCTAAAAGAAACAGCAGCAAATATTAACTTTTTAATACTGACCTCTGTTAACATATATTTCTGGTGACAGTCTTGTCACCTTTGTATAAAATGTAAGTCTCTTTCTAGAACACTTAAAAAATACTAGACAATTATTTCATCTATAAGACAATAAGATGAATCTGCTACAAATCAATACTATCAGGCATAAATAACTTTAAAGGCATAATTCTGTTATAACTAAAAGCAACGCAGAGGGCTGCTGTGCAGCCTGGTGGAACCCTGGGTAGAACTACACCACCACACAAAAACAAACTACAGAGAGGTTGTTCTCAACAACAGCTATTTCCCTGACCAAGGACAAGGTTCAGAACATGCAGACTTTATAATATAGGTAGTCTTTTTTTTTTTTTTTTTTTTTTTTTTGTGGGTACCGGCTGTCGAACTTAGGACCTTGCGCACCAGCAGGCGCCCGTGCCGCTGAGCGGTATCACTGGCGCTCTTTTCGTACGTGGGTACCGGGAGTTAAACTCGGGCCCTCGCGCTTGCCAGGCAGGCACTCACACCACTGAGCCATCTCACCGGCCCCAATATAGGTAGTCTTAATCACTGATTTGTTTGCATTGCAAACCAAGAGCCACTGTTGGTACCAAAATCACACACCCGGAAAGAATATGAAAGAGCTGATTCCATACAGGTGGGTATCAAGCACATGAGCAAGGGGCTTCCACCATCACCCAAAGAACGCTGGGCCGTAAGAGCCCCCCAAGTCCTCCCCAACAAAATGCCTGACTCAGTGGGAGTCACAGCGCAATGGCCCTCAACAGTACGGCCAACGCAGCCTGGAGTTAGGGTACACAGTCACCAGCAACAGGCCCCCCCTCAGCTCGAAGTCACTGACTCATCTTATTCTTCACTCTATCATCTGGTCTTTTTTTTTGAAAGCAAGGACGACCCTCAGTTGAAAAGCTGACTTCTGACAGATGGGAGATTAACACTGACTCACCTGACAGTGTCAGATTTTGTCAACTAGTTGCCTTCCATTTTGCGTATAAACTTGGCAGAAATACAGGCCCTCCACTGCCGGGAAGTACTAGTGAGTACGCCTTGGAGGCAAGCAGAGGATGCCTGGCAAAGTTTTTAACAGGCGTGTGCCTCTCACAAGGGTGTAAGAATGGAAAATAGTACTGTATCTTGACACACTGAGCAACAGCTTGGGTTTAGTTTTTGTGGCCTTGATGCTACTCCAACTATGCCAGAGCTATCCAACATTTCACCAGACCCCTTTTCTAGACTTTTTTTTTTTTGGTACTGGGAATCAAACTCAGGACCTTGTGCTTGCCAGGCAGGTGCTTATGCCACTGAGCTATATCCCTGGCCCTCTAGACTACTTTTGAGAATTTTTCTTTTTTTAAGACTATTTCTACCTATGATGAATGTTATCATTATGTCTATCTAAAATGTACCAACAAAGTAAAAAATGAAACACACACATACAATAAAAGAAGGCATGCTTGCAGAAAAAAAAAAAAAAAAAAAGGGCTATCTCTAGCAGTTCTTTGTTGATTTTCTGAAGTGGGCAAGTAGGCTGGGACATCTGTAGATGATGTATTAGGAGCTATTTTCTTAATTAAAATTTCAGGGCAATATCTACTGAAACAATTATTCTCTCAAGCTGGGTGTGGTGTTGCACACCTGTAATCCCAGTAGTTGGGAGGCTGAGGCAGGGGCATGGCAAGTCTGAGACCAGTCTAGGCAACTTAGTGAGACACTGTCTCAAAATGAAAGAAAAAGAGCTGGGAATCCAGCTTAGTGGTTCAATGTTTAGTATACCACTAACTCCCCCAAACCAAAAAACCAAACCAAAATACCCAAAAGACTACCTCTACTAGTCCTTTTAAAATGTACTAGCTTTCTACATGACTTTGGAGGACTAGATTTTGAAAAATCTTTTTTCTTAACTTAAGGCACATCCAAGTTGGTATAAACAACTTCCTCAAGACAGAAGTTCCATTTTATATGAATTCCACATTTAGTTGGGAGGAGACAGAGGTATCAAATATTACAGCAGGTAAGTTGGAATAGAAGCAGCGAGATACTAACAGAGAAAAATTATGATTAAAAAATGAAGAATAAGAAATTCTAATGTTGCAGTTGAGACCATCATAAGATTCAAGTATATTGATTTTTAAGTCATTCTTCTAAATAAGGATAAATGGTATGTTAACAAATTATTAGTTTGGTATTCTAGATTCATATTTGCAAAATACCATCCTATTGATCTTATCATACCATTAAAATTACTTTACTAATACTACTAGTAGCCCCCCTTATATTTCAATGAACTTAATAATTCATAAATATTTTCACAATTATCAGCTTAAGTACTAAAAACTAATTTAAAAGGAGTCTAAATCTCAAGTTTTCCTGACATTACAAAACAGCAAAACCACCCTGTTGTGAAGACGTGCAGGAATCTGGTGTCACCGGGCTGTGGAAAACACGGGGTCCCACAAGCCGGGCAGCCTTGTTTGATGTTTACCTCGGGGTCTTCAAAATGAATATAAATGGCTGACTGACGCTTGACTTTGGAAATCTGGAACCAATCCTATTTTACAGAACACAAGTCTTCAGCATTTGGGACACCTAATTATTTTGATGATAGGTGACCTTTACCCTTGATCACATGGCTTATAGCTAGAAATCTGTTTAATAGAAGAGTATTTCTCAGGAGGCAGTGAATGTTAAGAACCATGCCACAAACACGCAAACACATGGTATTAATTAAGTAGCAGGTTCAAAAAGAACTTCACTCTTTTAAAAGACAATCTGGATAGAAAATAATATCAGACATTCAAAATAGAATCTCTGATGTGTAAGGGTTGTAGAGGCTTATCCTGCCAAGAATTGCCATGTTTTTTCAAAGATGGATTGAATTATTTTATTCTCTTGTGGGATTAATCTAAAATTGCTTCCTTACTTTGTTACTTCAATTATAGCTGTTCCTAACCCCCCCGTTTTTATTTCATTTGGAAATAAAGTTTAAATTTGGACTTGTACAAATTAAAGTGTCACATTTTTTTTCTGCTACTGAACGTAGATTCTAAAGCATAATAAATAATTTTCCTACAATAGAATCCTTGAAATTCAGCCTTGTTTTACTATAGTTTTTTTTTTTTTTTTTTTTGGTGGGTACCGGGGATCGAACTCAGGACCTCGCGCGCCAGCAGGCGCATGTGCCGCTGAGCAATCTCACCAGCCCTGTTTTTGTACATGGGTACCGGGAGTCGAACTCAGGACCTCACGCTTGCCAGGCGGGCACTTATGCCGCTGAGCCATCTCACCGGCCCATGTTTTACTATACTGTTATTCAAACTTCCTGCCCACTATTTCAAGGCACAAACAGTTGTGCTAATATTTACACATTTCGAAAAATAAAATTCAGGTTTAAGCTAAAATGGTATCTGTAGAAAGTTTCCTCTTCTTGTCCATACTCGGAGCAGGATTTTATGGTCAGTACTCAGCCAGTAACCGCCCTGGATGATAAAGGGAACTCAGAAGCCTCTTTCCACCTCCCTCTGAACAGCCTCCTCCCCACAGGTTTCACGGAAACATTCAGGGCAGCAGTCTTTAGGGCTACTATGAGGAAGATGAGGGCTATTTTACCATTGAAGCCGACCGATTGTTTGTGACAAGGCTTGATCCTCCATAGTTTGAGCTGAGGCTTCCAATTGGTGCACTATGGGATGGTCCCAATAAACTGTGAATATCACTGTGACCCGCAGGTGAGCTGGTGGAAGGCCCCACAGCGTGGTTCCGCAGCACGTGGATAGCATCGTCCAGTCTGTCCAAACGATCCTCCATCCGAGACTGCTGCACGGATTGAAACAAGCACGGAGGTCACTGCCAACATCTGCTCAATTCACCAAGCCGCTATGTTTCCTACTTTGGAATACATGAAAGACTGCAAGTGAAACAGAGTATCAAGCAGCTTCAAAACCAACTACCTGCACTACAAACAGACAACAAAAAGAAAGGCTACCTGTAGGTTCAGAAACAAATTACTACTTTGGTAAGACAAATTTACCAATCTACTATGAGGTTATTTCTTTTAGCTTCAACAAAAGATGAATGCCACTATGTCAATAATTATAGTCAATAAAAAGAATACACAGTACTTTAATTAGAAAGACGTCAATCTGGGGAAGGGTCCTCGAATCCGTCAACTTAAGTTGTAATTTTATTTTAGGTGAATAAAGTGTACCTATCTTTATTGGTAAACACATCCAGATACTCTAACAAAAGTGAAGAGATATGACATTGTCTGTCTGTGGATATACATATACACATGCCCCATACACAAACATTAGAATTTTAAAAATCAAAAGCACATGCCAGTAGAGCTCTTTAAAAAAAAAAAAATTCTCAACAACATAAAAGACGAAAGTCTATTCTTACATATTGTTACGAAAACAAACGGTCAGATGTTTGATTTTAAGACTCTGGAGTCTGTACAGATTTTAAATAGGTAATGGAAGGATAAGTAATTGAAACACAAAAAAAAGGCACCATCTAAAAGAAATAGTACCTCACAGACATCCTTTAAGAAGGACATTGCATCTTGCAAATGCTCGTGAAGTTGCTGCTCAACTCGATTTTTCTGGCAAAGTCAAGACAGAACAGGAGGCAAAGCACAGGTTAAGATTAACTCCAAAAGAGATGAGAAAATAGCCGATGTGCATGTTGGCATAACATGTTAGTAAAGTTAATGTGGAGATCTGAGACCTACGTGTATTAAGGTATGAGAAGGCTGGAATTTAACAGGGAAGTTACAAGGTTAGCATCTAAACAGCACACATTGCTTATATTTGCTCTCAAAATATATGAGAAGAAAACTTCCTGAATTTAAAATGTTCTGTTAGTCACAAAAAAAGAACACTTCTATTTGCAAACTGTAATTATTAAATGATAGTATGATGTGAGCATTCCATTAGATCATCTTTATTTTGTTTTTATTATACTTTGTAACTGTGTGTTACAAAGTTAAGCATATAAAAGCAACAGTAGTTAACATTCTACCACAAATTCTTCACCCTCCAGTACCTAGAAGGTTCCTTTATTCTTTTGTCTGGTAGACAATGTTTTCCTTGTCTGATTTGCACAATATGGTCTTAGTTATAAAAACACATAAGAAATAACATTTCCATGAGAAAAATAATTGATATTCACTTAAAATTTTAACGTAAATATAATAAATTATATATTTTCATATGATTTATCTTTTTAAAAGCTTTCCCATATACATAAACATGAAAGTATAGAAAAATTAAGCCCAAGATTTGTCAAAGAAACAAAAGTCCTGTAACACTGTTTTAACAGCAGCTGTTCTGACATTAGAAGCCTGAGGTCCCCAAGAACAGATGGCAAAAGGCACACCCAGTGTGTTTTATATCGTTCAGCTAAGTCAGGCCATTTGTTAGCAAAGAATTTGTGTGTAAAGCTAGCCTACTGTTTCTTCATTGTTACCCAAGATTTACTTAAAAAAAACAAAACAAAACAAAAAAAACCTCCGAGTTGCATACAGATAAAATTCTGTAAACCTGTAAAGATCTGCAAAAGGCTCTTACCAGGGAGTGGAGTGAGTTTTCATAGCTTGGGGATGAAGGAGCCTGCCCTCCTGGTCTAGGCCACTGAGTGGTACCTGTTTAAAGTCAAAAGCACCCAAAATAACCTGGGTTAACTCACAATCTTGACAATATTCTGAAGGAAAAAGTCATAATAACTTGTAAATAAATTTACATGAAAATTTTTGTTCAGCCTTGAGCATAGATTGGTTACTTATTAACCCAAAACATTTAACAAAACAAAACCTCTTTCATTATCTATCAATACAATGGTGTAGGGAGCTGAGAAAACAGAGGAAAAAACTGTAACAACTATTTTCATGTTTATACATTCTTTAGATTTTGTCCACAAGCTTATGTATCTTGAGAAAATGTGCTTCTAATGTACATTCTTTTTTATTCTATCTCCCTTCCCCACTATGGTTTTATAGTCTTTCATAATGCTATTAATTACTACATTAATATTTACCTGTTCATACCTTAATTTGCTTAACCAGCTGTTACCTCATCACTGGAAATTTTGGTTGGCTTTCATTAGTTATGTATAGTGCTATAAAATAAATTACTTTTTTTTCTTGAGAAATGCACGTTTTCAAGATAAGTAGCTTTTCTCAATTAAAGGGTATACAAATATTTATGATCCTTAAAATTCACAAGATCAAAGTGATTTACTAAAGTATGGTATTAACTGATATAGTGCCTCTAGCAGTGCACAGACAAACCAATTCCAAATGACTAAAAATACACTTAGGGTCACTTATTTAAAAATTTCCAAACATGACATATTAAAATACGTCATTTCATTTGGAAAATATCGCTATAAAAACTTTAGTTAAGTGTTATTTTTTGATGTTAGGAAAGTAGACATACAATAAAAGGTAATGAAGACAGAAAAAGGAAGGGCCCAAGCTCAGGAGAGCGAGGCTGGAGTGCAGCCTTGTGCACAGGGGCACAGGCCACAGATCCGCCCCGAAAACAAACGAGCAGACAACAAAGTGCATGAACTAGTAAGTGAGCGAACAGGAAAAAGCCAGAAGGGAAAAAATTTCTCCATATGTTGGGTGGAACGCAATGTTTTAATGGTCTTGCTGAAATAGTTTTAAAAAGATTAAAAAAAAAAAGAAGCCCTCAACAAATCCCAAAACAACTTATCAAAAATCTTCACTGTTTCATGACTGTTCATCTAAAAGTAAGTTATTCACAGAAAAGCATAAAGGCCACTCAATTAACTGTACACTGCTACCCTTAATACAAGCTTCTGTGACAACATCAATTATGCCGGCGGTCTAAAGCTAATGAAGGGTTACTTAATTTGTCTTCTGTTTTGCTAAGTGAAATTTAAATGTGTTCCAAGAAAGCCTGTTGGTACGGGTTCATTTGCCCCATTTAGGAAGCTGAAGATAATGTAAAACTACAACTTGCTAACTCAGAAAAACTTAAAGTAAATTGGACTATATTTATTTCAGCTGAACACCACCATTTAATTGCTGAACAACTTGGTCACTGAACAACTCACCAACCTCAGACATTTTCCAAGTTGATAAGCTGGATACACAGATTCTTAATATTTTGATTAGATTTTACAAGTGCTACTGCATACTCCTGTGATTATATCAATACATTTTCAATACTAAAATTGAGAATATATGTGTGTGTGTGTGTGTGTGTGTGTTTTAGCTTATTTTTAACTTAAAAACAAGTTACTTGGAGGACCATTAAAGGCTTCATGCTAGACAAACACTTCTAATCATAAATCAACCACAAAATCAAATTTTGGATGACCTCATATTGTTCACTGAAAGTAACTTGTGGGCTAATTTCATAATTAACAGGTAAAATTCGGCAAGCAGGAAAATTCAGTAACTGAGTATATGAAGAATTTATACAAAAATCAGATGTATGTACTCAGTTACTCAGGTAAGAAATTAGCTCCATTCATCATTTCCTCCCTTTACTTGGTGCTGGGGATTTTACCCACGGGCTTGCACATGCTAGGCAAGCACTCCACCACTGAGATACACCCCCAGCTCTACATTCATTATTTTTTATGGGAACATGAAGAAACTACGTGAAGGTCTATCTCCAAACTACGATCCGTTCAACTGGGAAAACGGATGTATACGTGAAACCACCTTGTTTCCATTCTTAAAGATCGGGCCCCCACGGCTTTGTGCTTGGCTGAAGAAGAACACTAAGAGGGCCAAATCAGTGATGAGGTTATCTGCTTGAACTTAAGGTATTTCCAAGTTATATTTAATTACTTTTATTTTTTCAAGCTGTATTTATTTCACAGAGAAAATTTCTGTTATTCCTTGCAGTCATTTCAAAATTTCATTTTACTGGTCACAAAGAGGATGACAACTGGATGGCCAGATAAGAGAGAGCTTAGCAGAGGTCAACATCATGGATGGTAAAACTCAAAGGAGGGGCAGAGAATTTTAGTGGATGGACACAAGGAGTTAGTGGATCAATACTTTGGGTAATCTGTACTATCAATTAATTTTGTGAGCTTGGATATAAAATAAGGATACATAAAAAAAATTAGACTCACAAAGCAGATTGTTTTCTTTTTTTCTTTCCTTTTTTTGAGACAGGGTCTTGCTATGCAGCCCAGGCTGTCCTCAAACCCTCAGTGATCCTCCTCTCTCAGCCTCCTGAGTGCTGGGATTACAGGTGTGCACTAACATGTCCCCAAGTTGATCTACAAAGTTATCTTAACAGATATGAAGGCACTCACTTGATAAGCCTAAAGTCTTTTTAATCATGGGACATTGTTGTCATCTCTTTCTAATGGTGCATTTGTCATGCAATAAACAAAGAGGAAAAAAAATAAATATTCGAAGACCTTTGTAATCTTAGACCACTGCTAACTTATTAGCTACAGATGAAATTTTTGGGAGTGCAGGTGGTATTCAAATTCTGAACATAGACCATAACATTAGCAGGTGTCTGACACTAGACAGACCTGTAGTTTAATCTCATAAAATTAGTATATGAAAATTGGATATCCATATGCAGAAGAGTGAGTCTAGACGCAGCTCTCAACATGTACTAAACTAAAATCAAAATGGATCAAAGGTCTGAATGTTAAAACAGAAACACGTAATCTGCTGGGAAGATGAAATAGGTAAATTGTTGAAGACACAGGTGTATGCAAGGACTTCCTGAATAGAACCCCAAGAGCACAAACAAATGGGATTGCATCAAACCAAAAAGCTTCTGCACAGCAAAGGAAACAACCAACAGAATGAAGAAACCACCTATAGAACAGGAAAAAAAATTATTGCCAGCTATTCCCCGAACAGAGGACTAATACAGAATATACAAAGAACTCAAAAAAATTACACTCCCCAAAATAAAACACTCAATAAAAAAATGTGCAACCAAAATGAATAGACATGTCTCAAAAGAAGTACAAATGGCCAATAAATATATGAAAAAATGCTCATCACCACTGGCCATCAGAGAAATGCAAATTAAAACTACACTGGGATTCCATCTTACTCCAGAAGGAATGGCCATCATCAAACAATCTAATAATAACAAGTGCTGGTAAGACTGTGGGAGAAAAGGAACTCTTCTGCATTGTCGGTTGGAATGTAAACTAGTATGGAAATCAGCGTGGAGATTCCCCAAAAAACTAAAAGTAGGAATTTCATTTGACCCAGGTATACCTTCTAGGTATCTTCCCAAAAGAGTTAACATCATATTATAGAGATACATGCATACCCATGTTTATGAGCAGTATAATTTATAATAGCTAGGTCTGGGAAACAGAACATGTGCCTATCAATAGATGAATGGAAAAAAATCGATAAATGGTTAAGGAATTTATACACAATGGAATACTACACTGCCACAATGAAAGATAAACTTGAGGCATTTATAGGTAAATGGATGCAACTTGAGAACATGATGTTAAGTGAAATAAACCAGACACACAAGCTTAAATACTGCATGGTTTCTCTTGTATGAGAAACAATGTACACACACACACACACACAGAGCAAAATAGAAGATAAACAGGAAGTAGGGAGAAGTTCAAATACTTCCCCAAATTACTTATTCTGTTGTTTCAAAAATATCTTAATATATATGCTAATTTGCTTCATTTATACTACTAGTTTATCTTAGTTCATTGAAAAGAAAGTTTTATATTATCTGTTTCTTGTTTGTTAAAATCTTTTTGGTTTGTCTTGTACTCTGTGTGACTATTTTGAAGATAATGATACAGAGTGTATTAACTACTGTCAGTTTTTGTTATAAAATTTTATTTTTTCATAAATATTTTATTTTTCATAAAGAAGTGGTTTAAAAATCTAGTGTGAGAATAAAAATATACACATCAAATTTAGAGTCATATTGGTATCTGTAGCTTGTGATCATAAACCATGGCATTAATATACAAATATGGACAAACAGCACACAGCCTGGGGAGCTCGGGGGTTACTCAGAGACTGCTCCTCCTTCACTGTCCCCGAAAGCAGGTGTGGATGGACACAGGTCCAGGCTTCTGCTTCCTTCTCTTAGACAAACACATGCTTGTTTCCTATTCTCTGCAGGAAACCATTTCTGTCATTCCTGTAGGCTTTTTACTGTATAATCATCCCCCAAAGCTACTCTTATTCTAGAAGGATTATAATAAACCTACTTGATATTAAAGTTTATTGAACATTTACAGAAAACAAGCTAGCTGGGTGACTAGGATGAAACAGTTGGGGCCAGTGATATAGCTCAGTGGCATAAGCACCTGCCTGGCAAGCGTGAGGTCCTGAGTTTGACTCCCGGTATCCCCATACGAAAAAAGGGCCGGTGATATCGCTTAGCAGCACGGGCCCCTGCTGGTGCACAAGGTCCTGAGTTTGACCCCCGGTACCCACACACACACACACACAAAAACAGTTGAATTATTTGGTAAAAAATCTGGAAGGGCTTTGGTCACTGAATCTATAATTCACCCAGTCTTCATCTACTATCATTTGTTAATAAATTTATGGATAGCAACATTTTGTGTGGCTGAGGGAATTCCTAGGACCATTTACCACATATTTTCTTATTCTGTTAGTTGTTTCTCTTTGCAGTCTCCCCCAAACTCAAATTTTCACAAGATTCCTTGAAGCTTGGGAAAGGCTGGGTAATCCCAGCCCTTCAGGCAGCGGTGCATGCTCTGCTCTCCCGGCTCAGCCCCAGCCAAGCTCTCCACGCTCATGCTCCGACACCCAGGCATGACTTGCTCACTGTCATCCCCTCGGTGACTCTGGAGGGACTGCTTACGCACTTTCTCACAGCTGGGTCTTTGCTATGCTCTTCCTTTTATACTCAACATTTCCTCTCCTCTTTTGAAAATCCTACTCTTTTGAAAAACCATGTCTAACAGTGAGTTCTGTGTCTCAATTTTCATCTTATATTCTCAATTAAACTAAAAATTTTCTGAAATCAGGTAACTTTTAACACCAGGTATGTTGATCATAAAATAAGTATCTCATTGAAGTCTATTTGAAGATTTTACTTATTTAACTGTAAACACTGAGGACTGTGACTGAGTCCTGCAATTACTGAATTTTTTCATTTCTATTCCATAAGGAAGTAAAAGAAAGGCAAAGAATGCCTGTCTGTCTTCCACGCACTCTTGCTGAACGTGCTTTCTGAACACAAATGCTGGGTCTGCTCCTACCTGACAGGTTAGTGCAGCAGACAGTCGCTCTTCTCTGTTCGCTCACTGCCGGAGTCCAGATTTCATTCCCAAGGGTGTGCCTATGTGGACCTGTCCTTCCCTAGTTCAGACTAGGTGCCCTTTTCTAGTCTAAAGTTCCCTATCTGTGACCAGCAACTGCATTCAGCCCAGTGCTGACCAATGATGGGGGGAAATCTGTTGAAGAGGCGTCTGGAAAAAGTTTCTTAAGAGACAAGGAAGACACGGTCCTTTTTCTTCTATCAGACATTGTTATGTCCACATTACAGTACCTTAAACAGCTATCCTGCTACCATCCAGGGGAAAAAAACTCTTAAGCAGAGCAGAAACCCTGAGACGCAGGGCTAGGACCTTGCCTGCTATGGGCTTCCTGCCACACATGGTAACAAATGTTCTTACAGTTCCAGCTGGCTGGGATGAGAGTTTCTTTTCCTTTCATCCCTAAAGCACCCTAACTGATACAGTATGTCAGAAGCTTCCTCATAAATACCGTGTAGGTAGAAATGTAAGCTCCTGGCTGGTAAAGTTTCAAATGAAAATGAGGGAGATTTAACCAGAATTAATGTCTCGGGTCAGTGACATGGCTCAGCGGCACAAGCGCCTGCCTGGCAAGTGCGAGGTCCTGAGTTTGACTCCCAGTACCCACATAAAAAAAAAAAAATAAAAGCATTAATGTCTCAGAAGCTGCCTGTGTGTGCTATCTGCTTCTGTTTGTCCCTCCTTACAAAGCCTGTGCTTAAATCCAACTGATACTCAGGCGGAAGGAAGGGGTGAGTGTAGAGCTGCTGTTTTTCTTTCTCCCTCACTGTCAATACTTTTATAACACAATGCTTTCCTTTCTTCCTTCTCTCTTTCCATCACTGTTTCACCGTGTGTATGTGTGTGTGTGTGTACTCGCATGTGCACGTGCAAAGTAGAGAATGTGGGGCTAAGAAGAAAACCCTAGATATAGAATTCAGGGGAGATACATCTCTACAAAATCAGTCTTTTGATGTGATGGTTCCACAGGAGTATGTGAAAGTATTTTTCTTTGAGTATGCCTGCTGAATTGAAAAGGGGGCCTATTATTAACATTCATTCAAAAGTCTACATTTTCAAAAATCAGTTGAATTATAAGGGGAAAAGAAATCCACTCATTAAAGCTAGGCGTTGTGGCGCATGCCTTAATCCCAGCACTCAGGAGGCTGAGGCAGGAGGATCGCCGTGCTTCCCAGACCAGCCTGGGCTCCATAGTGAATTCAAGGCCAGCCTGAACCACATAGCGAGACCCTATCTCAAAAAAAAAAAAAAAAAAAAAAAAAAAAGATGAAATTACTACTCATTAAACGTCATATAAAGATGGAGAAGGGCATGTGAGATTTTTCTTGGAACTTTCTGTCTGATTCTCCACGCCACTGACATCCCTGCATAGATGCTGAACTCTACCACCACAACCTTCCTCCCCAGTGTGAACTACATTAAAGGACACATTAGGAGCTGTGGTACTAGACAGAGGAGAGCAGTGGGAATGTACAGTAAGGATGGATTTCGACACCTCAGATGAGAACGTGAAACAGGCTGTGCAAAAACAACACTGATAATTTTAGTAGATGTGTGCCAAGGCGGTGAATAGGATTAAAAGTTACATCATTCTTTCTGTAATTTCAGCTCTGTTAAACAACAACTTTAAGTCAATGGGTCTTTCACAGTCTTGTCTGTGCAGGGAACAGCTGCTCAACTTTTACTAGACAGCTGCAGCCGGAGTGTCTGCGAAAGTGGCAGAACCTGCTAATAGCTGCCGGCAGCTGCCTGAAGCTCGTCATCTCCACAGTGGAGCTGCTGAGCAGGGTCCCAGGCACACACAGCATAGGTGAGAGTGGGACCTGCCATCTCTGAACCCCAACTGCCAGAAACTGTGCACAATGACACAGATTTACAAACAGAAACCATGGAAACACTGGCTTTCAGGGCTTAGGAAAACAGAATTATTTCTGTAGTCAACTCCTGTTGGAGGAATATGGCAATTTTAGCTAGTTGCCTAATAATGTCTTTTCTTCAAAAGAAGCTATGCATTTTTTTTTCCCCTTCGGCGAGGTTTTTCTCTCAACAATGCTTACAAAAATAAAGGCTGAGTTTTAAAATTATAGCTTAACAGATATACAACATTTTCATGTAACATTATTTAGTCCTAGTAAGGATTTAAAAAGCCCTCATTTACAATAGCAACTGTGTCTCAACAAATTCATACTGTAGGACAGTATCTTGAGCTTGTCAAAACTATCGTGAAAAAACCAGGAGGAAGTAAAGCAAATCTGAACCATTTAATGGATCTCCACTAACATTGTTCAACCATAAGCATAGAGAGCTCTTTTCCTTAGCAGAAAGATGACATCATCTCCCAGAATTGTCTGCATGTATGTGAAACAATAATTTAGTGGGCCTAAAATTAAGAACCTATCTACACAAGCAGTTACTCATCTATTAGTTTCGCACGTGGTACACAGGTAGTGTGGAGGAAGGAAGGAGGAAGTTTCACACAATTTTCACGACTTTGTGGTGCTGGGGATTAGAACCAGGCCCTCATGTATGCTAAGCACACACTCTACCACTGAGTTACATCCCCAACCCTTATGCTTCTAAAAACGCTGTTTTTGTGTATTTCCTATGCCATTTTATAAAAAGATTTTAATTTTGCTCCTCAGTATCTTACCTTCATCCCAATTGCCTAGACTTATTTTTATTCTATTACAATTATTATTAAAAATGATCACAACTTTAAGAATCTAGAAGATCACAGAAATAAATCAAAACTACCAAATATTTCAGTATTCTCCAAAATGAATGCCAGGATGTTTCTGTTTAACTGAAAAATAAATGACTGAAATACTCCCAAGTGGAGCCACATGTTACGAAGTAGTTAGACAGAAGCCTGCCTACCTGTCAGAGGTGAAGGTGATCCAACTGGTGTTGATGGGTTTGATGGAAAACTACTGCTTGTATGGTCGGGAGAATAAATCTAACAGAAAACAAGAGATACGCATGAATTGGTATGTACGAATTACAAAAACGTTAAGTGCATTCACAGTGAGTAATTTTTATAATCTAAGATGTTCTTACCCCCAAGACACACAGTGAAAAGGTTTTCCATCAATTTAAGACAAATTTATTACATAAAGGCAAAAGTACTCTCACTTTTAAAACTAGAACAAAAAAGGATATTATTCTAGTTAGAAATAATTTAAGGTTTCTAATGGTTACTATAAAAAACAAGAAGTGACTATAAAGGTAACAAATCTGGTAATTAATTTTTCAAGAATATGTCATCTAATTAAATGGTATCTTTAAAAAATTATCACCTCACAAAACTATTAACTCATCTTTTGAAATGCCTGGTACCAGCAAGGTCCTAGATTTGATCTTCACCACCAAAAAAACAAACAAAATAAACAAACAAATAAACAAACTTAAAAATCTTTAAAAAATTTAAAAACCCAACCAAAGAAAATATTTTTGAAAACAGTTACCACTTACCTCTTATTTTAAAAGTTACCAGTTTGATCAACCACATATTTGTGAATTTTAGCCCCAAATTATTGTATTGTAAAAAATTAAACTTACTCTCGAAGGTTTCTTTTCACCCTTGGAAAAAGTGAAACAAAACAAAACAAAACAAAACAAAACAAAATCCTCAAGTGTTTAAAAAAAATTGTTCCCCAAAGGATCTGTGGGCTTTATTTCCAAACAGATCTCTTTGAAGTGGATAACATATCTGGAGTACAAATTTTGGTATTTAAAAAAAATGTTGCTATACTTACATTGTCAATTAAAAGGTGACAGAAATTCATTCAAGTTCACTCAATTAACCAGTAAATATTTTAAAAGCTCCTTTAACTCAAGTATCAAGGGCCCCTAAAAGGTCTCTTCCGGAACAACGCTATTCTTATAAAATAACAAATGAATCGTTTTTGCATTTTAGCAGATGAGTCAACTTCTGTGGCCAAACCGGCCAAATATTTTAAAAAGGAAAACTACATCTGGGTATAAAGAATCATCCTATAGACAGGACTTCAGTCTCAGTAGGTTTAGAACTCTAGTGAATTTAAAGTGACTCTAGTTATGGCATATAAGGAGTCTGAAGTATTGGTTTTAAAGAAAGCATAATTTTTTTCAACATCTGAAAAAGCTATTAGGACAGGTTCATGTAAAAGAAACTCCACAAGTCATAATGAACATATGCAAAGGCTTTCATTTTAAAATTTTTCACTAATTCCAAATTGCAAACAGCAAAAAGTCTACTTTCCTCTGATGGATGCATCTACTTCAAGTATAATACATCAATTCATATTAATATTAATAGATTTTAATTTTAAGTACCTTTTAACAATTCCAACAGCCAGGTCTGTAAATTGCATAGTCAAGTTAAAAGTCATTTTGGAAAAGGAAAGCTATGGAAAAGAATTTAAGAGACTTCAGAGCTGGGCATGGTGGTATACACCTGTAATCCCAGTTCTTGAGCAACTGTTACGGTTTGTGTCTGGATGTCCCCCCACAGCCTCATGCAGTCATGGGGGCGGGCTTCTAGAGTCTGTGATTGATTCATGGTCCAACGCTGGGATTATGGGTGTGAGTAATGCATATGTGCTGGGATTATGGGTATGTGCATACAACATAAGGGAGGGAAAGAGGCTTGCTCACTCTCTCCTCCCCTTTTGCTCATGTTGCTTTTGCTATTTTCCACCTCCATGAACTGTTGCTCTCTGCCATGTGCTACTGTGCCTTGGAGCTGAGTATGGACTGAAACCTCCACAAAATGTGAGCTAAATAAACCTTTCCCTCTTTAATTTTGGGCATGGGGTATTTTGTCTCAGCAATGAGAGAAAAGTAACCAAGACAGAGGCTAACCCAAGAGGACTACTGTGAGTTCCAGGCCAGGCTGGGCTTCACGGAAAGTTCAAAGCCAGCTTGGACTACATAATGAGAACCTGTCTTGAAATATCTGAAAGAATTCAAGAGACTAGGAATACTTACTAACAGAGAAGTAGGATAAGATCAGTATCACTGATCTTAAAAAGCTGTTACTTAGGGGTAGGGGTACAGCTCAGTAGTTCCATTCCCAGCACCAAAATTGTTACCTGCCAAACCCTTACAGCCCATATATGAAAACTAGCTGGCCACCGCCCATATGTACGAACTGGTTTATTTCTGTCAAGTAAGTAAGGTCACCAAACTTCAACAATACGTGTCTCAACACACATCTTCACTATTATAAGTCACTGCTTATGTCCAAAATTCAAATCACTGCACCTTTTATGAGCAAGAAATGCTCTTTTATAAAATACATCTTGAGAATAATAATGAGGGAAGGAAAGGCTGATTAACATTGGTGGTGGGCAGATGAGAGAGAAAAGCCTTAGTTCCACACAAACCACGATTATCATTAAACTCAATGACTTTGAATGCTCATCTGTTAGGATGAAAACAGCTGATAAAACAGAATTCTCTGTCATACCCTCCTGCTTGTGCTTTCTTCAGAATGCTTTACATTATATTCTTAACTACTTAAATTTGTTTGTTTCTTTATTACCTGACACTACCCTTTATGCTAGTAAATGGGAGCTCCAGAAGAATAAGAACTTGGCTCATTCATTGCTATAGCTTCAGATTCCAACTGGTAGGGTTTAATACATATTTATAAGAATGTATCCCTGCTACAATTCCCATCTGAATAATTCCTCAGTCCTTGGAGGTATTTACTGAGATTCCACCTCTCTTCCTCTCCCAGTTTCCTTACTGTAGATTTCCCCAGGACTCTAGTGTCAGTTTGCTATTTATCTCTGCTTTGTCTCTTGGTATGTGCCATTTTTTGTAAAGTATCAACCTTCACATCCCCATGAATGACTCTGAAAGTGACACCTTTATCCTCACAGTGGTGGCCTTGGACTTCTCCATCCGGACAAGCTCTTCTTTTGTCTCAGGCTGAGAACTTCCAGACTCAAACTGCCTCACCGCCCTGAGCTTCCTCCCTTTCCCATCTCTATGCTTCTGTTTCAAACCTCGGCTTAGCGGCTCTCTCTCCTCTCTCCCCAGTTCTTTTACTCTTCACTTTGTAGAGAGCAAGCCCCACAGCTCAGTCTCTGGGACAGGTACACACTATCCCCTGCTGTGACATCACTGTAAATTCTGACACGATCCAGGGATGGTCTAAGTTATCCCACAGATAAGTGCCTGAGCTGTTGTCTCTGCACAGTGGACAATCAAGTTCCTGTTGCTACCAACTAAAAAAGAATAATGTTTGATGCCTTTCACAATCTAGTCACAAAACAGCTTTCTGTTTATAACCTATGATCCTGTATCCGAACAGTATTTATTCATTTTCTGAACACAGCTTGCCCTGCTTTCCGAATGTCTATTTCTTCATTTCTCCCTCATGGAACTCTGTGCCACATCAAAGTCTATCTGGCTCAAATGTCACTTCCCCATTTCCACCTCTCTTAAAACCCAAACTTCTCTGTAGCCCTTTCTTTACACTGTGTCTCACCATCATTATTTGGTTATCTGTCTTATCTTCTTTCTTTCACTGAAAGCTCTTTGAGGGCAGGGACCTTATACAGTTAACACTAAATCCATCACGGCCTGCCTCTGCCTTGTATAAGTACGTGCTCGATATTCTTTTTTTTTTTTTTGTGGGTACCGGGGGGTCGACCTCAGGACCTCGCGCGCCAACAGGCGCCCGTGCCGCTGAGCGATATCACCGGCCCCTTTTTCATATGTGGGATCCGGGAGTCGAACTCGGGCCCTCACGCTTGCAAGGCAGGCGCTTATGCCGCTGAGCCATCTCACCGGCCCCTCGATACTCTTTTTAAAACTTGAGTGACAAAATTGTACTTGAAATTTGGTATAATACTTACTGATTACAAAAAGGCCCCTTTTTTGGTGTGTGGGGGGGACTAGAGCTTGAACCTTACACATGCTGGGCATGTGCTCTATCACTGAGCTACATTCCCCAGGCCAAAATCAAGACTATTTAAATGGTGGTATTTGTCTTAGTATTTATTAATTGGAGGTCTCATTAATAGAAATAGCAAAGGGGAGGGCCGGTGAGATGGCTCAGTGGCGTAAGCGCCTGCCCGGCAAGCGCGAGGGCCCGAGTTCGACTCCCAGATCCCACATACGAAAAAGGGGCTGGTGATATCGCTTGGCGGCACGGGCGCCTGCTGGCGCGCGAGGTCCTGAGGTCGACCCCAGGTACCCACAAAAAAAAAAAAAAAAAAAAAAAAAGTAAATAGCAAAGGGGAAAAAAACTTTGTTATAGTAATTTTATTTCAGTTCAGTTTTATGGCATAAGATTTGAGGACAATTAGTGAGCGTCTACTATTCTGCGGATGTGTGTTATGTACAGTAACTAGGCTGTCTGTATCACATCATTAGGTAGGTACACACTTTTGAGGGTATAAATGGACTACCAACCCTTACCTTTCCTGATAACTCTGCCCTTACTGTTAAATAATCCCTAAGCGTGTCAAGATATGGTGACAACTCTTTTTGTCAAAGAAGGAAAAGTTGTAGTTATCTAAGATCACTACCATTAAAAGACTTAGCAGAACATTCTAGTCCTTTGTGTAAACAAGTGCAAGCTTCTAAAAATCACTGTGCAAAAAAGAGGAGTACCGAAACTGTATCAAGTATAAAAACATATTTCTGATACTTTTTCTCAATTTGTACAATAAAAAGGCATTCTTTTCTACTCACCCATCACATTTACTGGTTCTACTTTACCATTTAAAGTGAGGACAGACAAAAATGTTAGCAATTTTCTGAACTTACAGATAGCCCAGTAAGTTACAGGACTCTTATCCCTTTTACTTTCATAGAAAGAATGGTTATGTGGGGAGAGGAAAACCAATACAATGTTAAAAAAGAATAACACAATCTTTTGGATCATCAATTATTTCACTAAACTTAATCTCTGTAAATTTATTGTTAGGAAATTACAAATAAATTATATTTATTGCATAGAAATTGTGTTACATAAGAAATCTTAAACAACAGACTTTATTTAGCAAAGAACGTTTTAAATCAAAAATACATTTCTTTTTGTGTATTTTCTGGCCTTAAAGAACTCCAACACTAGTGTGTGAGGGGGAAAAAAAAGAAGCCAGTAACTTAAAAATGGGGGCGGGGTGACTTAGTTCAGAGCAGGAACACAAAGTGAGAACTCATCCAGCAAGCAGCCCACGTCCCCTCCTGCTAAATGGCCAATGATGAATGACTCCCAACACCTTCTGCCAGGCTTATGCGGTAATAGGCCTTATTTTACTGCAACAAACAAGGCTCCTCCTCCTATCAGTCATGGTCCATTCCGACCAGCAGGGTGCCAATAAGCCAGAGGCGAATGAAAAGGGCCTCAAACAAAAAAGAAACAATGGAGAGCTCTGCGGCCCAACCCTGGAGCTGTGAGCCCAATTTTTTAAACACTACTGTGCACATTTCAGTTAATCTTTATTATGTTAATGTTATTGAGTCTAAAGAACAAAGAAATTTATCTCATGAATTACTTTTAAATGTCAACTTCCATGAATTTTCTTTTGTTACAGACTACTGACCATTTAACAACCATCCAGATATAACACACACACACACACACACACACACACACACACACACACACACACACTGACTCTCTCTCTCTGCCCCTTCTTGCTCTGAGGTAAAAATCAAAACATAAATTATCACAAAGAAGTCTGATATAATCAACAAAGTTAAACAGTCCCCTTGTTTGATCTCCTTTAAATTAAAGACTGAGTGTTTTGATACGGTATTAGGCACTGAAATAAACCAGATGTTTCTTCCTCTATAGAACTCTCCATGGGCACAATCTTAAAGGGTTATTGTCTGGCGAATGTTCAGGGAAACACATTAGAAATGGCACGAATACACAGATTTTCCTTTCCTTCTATCTGCCCTAGCTTATTATCTAAACTAATGCATAATCCACAGGGCTTTGGGAACTTTGTGTAAATACTTCCATGCACAATTCTCTTTCTTGCTATCCTGAGATTAAGACCACAATTATCCAGGCTTAAACCTAAAATAAAAGAACCTTTGCAAATGTATTATCTGGCCTTACATGTTTAATCACACAGTATTCTGTGTGCTCTTTAATACCTAAACTGTAGAACAAAGGTTGTACCCTCTGATGTTTCACACATGAAAGACCTTCTAAGGCATATAGCAGACAACCGGAGAACCAGAACTAACTTCTAATGATAACGCACAGTGTTTTTCCACCTAAAGCTAAATGCTATATTGAAAATGTCACATTCTAAGTAACAAAATTTCAAATATTCACGGCCAGCATTTCTAAAGACCTGTAACACTTAACATAAAATGCTGATACATATGTCAGATACTCAAATGTAATCCTTATTAAGGTCCTTCTCATCTCTTCTAATCCATCCTATCCCAAGATAATGTAATGTTTTTATTTTTTAGCACACATAAAGCACTAAACACATATTTAAGTGAATGTGAGTCTGTAATAGAAATTAAAGAATGTGTTTGGGAAGGTATCTGAGTTGGGGATGCTGGAGACAGACCGAGGGAAGGGATTTGAAATCTTCAGACTATGGCATGTAGTGATGGAGCAGATGGAATGCATCACCATCAGCTATGACAGAAATGATTTATGGAATGACCTGGCTGCTCCGGCCTCCTAACAACACAGGATGACAGAGCTGAGTTTCCATGACAACCAAAGCCCACCCACTAACTAGATTAAACATTTCTTCTCTGGCATCCATTCAGAATGAATTTGGATTTTCTTTTCCAAATGCCATCCTTCTTGGGCTAGTATGTGTTCAGAATATGGAAAGACACTCAAGGACTTAAAGGGTAACGAAAAAGAGCCTGAAGGCCACTGAGAACACCACAGATTCTTGCCTGCCTATATGCCAAGGTTCTTTATAGGTTTTCCTCAAACAGATAACCTACGAGGAAAATCAAAACAATATGCCTCAATTGCATATTCCATTTTAAAAGGTTACCTAATAAGGAAAGTTCAAATGTTATTTGTCCTCTTACATGTGAAAAATTTGTTAGTGGGCTCTTCCAGAATCAGCAGAAAGAATACTGCAAGCCGATTAAACCCCTACACGTCCCCAGGATTTAACAGCGTACGATAATAATATTCTTCCTAAGTAGGAGGTTTTCTTCAGTAGGAATAAATTCAGAAAACAGTGGGACAATCCTCTTTGATCCTCACCTACACTTCTGCATGACACATCACCATGGCACTGCAGTTCCTGGACAGGCACAGAGGTCAAGGTTCTCATGTACAGGAGCATTACCCTTACTAGCTTTGTGATTCCCAGAGTAAGCTATTTAATCTTCTTGAGCTCAAGTTACTTAACCCTTTAAACCTTAGTTCCTCATCTGTAACACTGGGATAATAACGCCAACCTTACAGGGTTTTCTTGAGGATTAAGCAGGGCACATCAATACTTAGCACAGTGTCAAGCACCTAGAAATTATTCAAGTTATAGCCAATAATTTTTGTGGGTCTTGTTATTATCACCACTGTTATTATATATATTCCAAGACTGAATTCAGCAAACATTTACTGAGCTCCTCTTTGGTGCGGGGCTCCACTATGTAGCAGATGAATCCGACTTGGTTTCATTTCTCAAGAAGTTTGTTCATGGCTACAAGGAAAGGTTTATTTACATAAACAATATATAAAAGGCTTATGTCTTTAAATGCTCAACAGTTGCCTCCTACCACTAGCATGTTAACGTGCTGTACCTTCGCCATGAGCAGCAACTAGCATGCAACTCCGTGGGACTTCTAGGAATGCGTCTTTTGAATGACTAGATTTGAAATCTTTCAAGGTTACTGATCAGTGCGCTCCCTTCTAGTTTCAGCATTCCAAAAGAAGAGATTTTAATTCTAACATTTCAAGAGTCAAGATATTAAAATGCAACCACTGCTTTGTCACACATATCCTGATTGATATAAACTAGTTGTTTAAGAAAATATTTTAAAAAAAGAAAATACTATAAAACCCTCTGAATCAGTTTTATTCATTTTATTTTATTTTTATTTTTTTATTTTTTTCTGTGGGTTCCGGGGGTCGACCTTGGGCCCTCGCGCTGGCCGGGTGGGCGCGTACGCCGCTGAGCCGCCTCACCGGCCCCCATTTTAGGTTGAGTTCTTCAATGGATCTGGCATTTTCAAAGCCTCATTTCCTAGTTTTTGATAACTCAGCTGCAGCAGATTGTTTTTCTCTTTTAAAAAATACATGTTTTTATGTAGCTATTCCCGCCTTGCCCTTAGGTACCGCACTCTCTGGATCAGAAGAATGACGGCTGTCTCTCCTGGTTCTACTTATTTATTTGAACGAGTTACTAAGTGAGTATGTGTTTAAAACAAGTACGCAGACTTGATGGATCTCAGCCGTTTGTTCTTTAAATTTAAAAAACACCCAAATTTCTGTTTTGTTCACCCATATCTTAAAGACAGATATTTAAACTGAAGTCAGAGGGCTGTTCTCGTAGGGTGGGATGGGAAGGTATTTTTATGAGTTAATTTCAGGGTATGCATCCATATAAACTGAGAACAGCTCTAAAAGAGTAATAAAGTGAATAGTTTTAACTATACCCTTTATGACGCGAAGTCTAACCACTGCATTCAGCAGTGCAGACAACGCAGCAGAACACAGAAAATCAGTACTCACAGACGCCAACGCCTTTCCAAGTGCATCACCTGTCTGCGAGCTTCCAGCAGCATTCCCTCTGGTTCCTGGATATTTCAAGGAGGGACACAAATCAAGAATTTCAGCAGGAAAGGATACATTCTTAGCACAATGCCATTATTCTAAGGGTGATCGCTATTGTTATCACTGGTTTGTCCCAGCATACTAAGAAATACTCTGTATGTGTTATACTTCACAAGTTAAAGCTGTATTTCTTTTTAGTTTCTATATTAACAAAAATTAAAAGCTTCTTTTCTTCTCTTTTTTGGTTTTTGGAGACAGGATCTTGCTATGTGGTTCAGGCTGGCCTTGAACTCACTATGTAGCCTAGGCTGGCGTCAACCATCCAGCGACTCTCCTGCCTCAGCCTCCCAAGTGCTGGGATTACAGGCATGCACTACCATGTCCAGCTCTTCATTTTTAAACTAAATACTAAAAAATATAATGAAAGATATGGGGTTCACTGAAAATCCCTCAATTAGGTTTTAGAAAGTTTTTTAAACCAAAAGGCTCACCCAGAATGCTGTCTGATCCATTCACAGGAGGAGTGTGGGAGGCGGCAACGTATGGAGAGCTGCTGGTGCCGCCACGGTGGAAGCTGGACATTGGGGGAAGACTTGTGCTCATGTCTGTTGGTGACACTGAGTGTGGAGGGTAACTCTAGAAAAGGGGACAGAGACACACTCTGTTAAACACATCTCTGACTCGTATGTATACTTACTGGGTGACTACTGTACCAAGTCAAAAAGAGCATTGTAAGGTAGCAGCTAAAGACTGCTACTACTATCATTTACTTTTGGTAAATGCAGTAAGCCTAGAAGTACTTCCGACTTCAGAAATTTTGGCAGAATCAAGTTTCTTGCTTGGAATACCAAAGAAAACTCAGGTGAGGGAGAAGCGTTGCTGCCCCGCACCACGTGGGACTGCCTACCAGGCGGTCATGGGAGTGAAGGCTGCCATAACTACTGGACTGAGACATGTGGGAAGTAGAGGTCCCCAGAATTCCACCAAAACCAGGCTGGCTCATCCCATTCGATGAACTCCAGAGGTCAGAAGAACTGTGGGTCCCATCTAAAACAAAAAGAGAAACGGAAAACTTTTCTTAGCTAATTTTATTTTGATGATGCTTATAAAAATTCAAAGGGTACCCTCCAGGTATTTTTTCTCCCTCTTCCAATTTAACCTCCTACCCAGTTTTCTTCTCTCCAAACTATAAAATTACTATGTAAAAGTAAAGAATAGGCTTTACAGAAAAAAATAGAATCCAAACTATGATAGGTAGGTCATTCTAAAAATCCTCAGATGATGTAAAGTCTACCTAAGGAAGATGACAAAAATCTCAAATTTGAGTATTGGCTGGATTTAATTTTTGGTTCAATGGCATACCCATAAATATACCAAAGAAGTTCTCAATCTCTTGTAGGCAAAGTACATTCTATCAGACATTCTGAAGCTGTGGAATAAAGAAGGTTCTTAATATTAAGCTTAAGTAATTGATAATGACATTATAGTCAGCCTTCAAATGAAATGTGTCCACAGTGACTTCACTCACAGTGCAAAGTCAAAAACCATTTATGTCATAATTTATTGCTCCCATATCATATGCTTCTTATAATTCAGAACCACAGGAGACCACATAAAATGATTTCCTAGTCATATATTACAGGAAATGCAACACTTTTTCTCTTTAAACAAGTCTGACTCTGTTCTATGATATTCATTCTTTGTTTATATTGGTAATTCTAGGTGTGATACGACACTGTAATTTAAACGAGAAAGCAGGGTTGGTTTTTTTTTTTTTTTTTTTTGTGGGTACCGGGGGGGTCGACCTCAGGACCTCGCACGCCAGCAGGCGCCCATGCCGCTGAGCGATATCACCGGCCCCTTTTTCGTATGTGGGATCCAGGAGTTGAACTCGGGCCCTCGCGCTTGCCAGGCAGGCGCTTACGCTGCTGAGCCATCTCACTGGCCCAGCAGGGTTGTTAATAGCTTTCATATTTTTAAATTCTAAAACAAGTCAGAACAGCTTTACTCATTTTCCTCAATTTAAGTCCCTTATAAATTCAATCAGTACTTGACAGGCACTCCAATGGTTTGCTTGATAACCCAATTAGTTCATAGTAAACAGCAGTAGGAAACTATAAAGCTAAATTTTAAGTTACTTCAGCCCCAAAATACCTAGATAATGTATAAATACCTGTACAGTTATTTTCTTTCCTCACACTTTAAAATATGGTGTAATATACAAATGACTGCAGTCATATGTGATGGCTATTTGGCAATACTCACCTTGCATAAAGAAAGTGCTAGCAAACATACTGGTCGGTGGCTTAGGAGATGGATAACTAGGAGATTCGCGGTTGAAATCATCTGAATTTGGGGATGGTGCATACACCTTAAAATTAAACAGGAAATTTAATTAAAAATGAATATTATATTATTTATATAAAGTGAGTCCAACATTCCAAGAAGTACCTAAAGAGCCTATCTAATCCATACATATAAAGGCCTACCATAAATACACAGGACATTGCCTGAACCCACATAAATAATGTCAAATTTGGTAACTAACTACATGTTTCATTTTAACTGATTACTAGGAAAAATATTCCTAATAGCCATGAAATTGTATCTTGGCGTGAAATTACACCAGGTGGATAAATAAAGTCATTAAGTGTTGACTTGGATAACGAAGCACAAATCTCACATTGGATTATGATTAAAAATCTAACTAGGCCAGCTGGGTGTAGTGGTGTAGGTCTATAATCCTGGCATTTAGGAGGCTGAGGCAGGAGGACTGCCATGAGTTTCAGGCCAGCCTGGGCTACATAGTGAGTTTAAAGGCAGCACGAACTACACAGAAAGACTCTGTATCAAAAAACAACAAAACAACAACAACAACAAAACATCTGACTGGGCTAACAAATGTCCTTAGAATAAATAGCATGGTATAAAATGTGGGGTAATAAACTTCATTCTTTTTACTGTCTCAAAATTTATCAAACAAAATAAAAATGAATTAGATAAAAGGTTGCTATCTTTTGTTACTATTAAAAGGTAACTGTGAGAGATGCAACACAATTATTCAGTAACTTCTTTAACTTAACAGCGTTAACAGATATATTAAAACCAAATTCTGCTGAGGAGTTTTAATTCTTTAAAGTCTGGGGCTACTTTAAGAGAAATCTAACTTAATTTGTTAAAGTAGTATTAATGTCCTTTTGTAAAACTTTGCTTCAGATAAACTATGGACATTTTGAATTAGCAAAGGATCAACATTTGCATTCTAAACTTAATAGGCACCAATGATCAAAACATAATCACACCATTCTTATAACTTCTAAAACTAAGAAGGAAAACAAATAACATTTAAAGTCATGTATTGTCTGTAAAAGTAAACAAGGAATCAGGAATAAGAGAAAAAAGCCATTGTGAACAGTTTATAAAATAGTTTCTTTTGTTTTAGTTAAGGGTACATCCATTAAATTTCGTTGTAAAATAAAAATTCTTAAGTGTTCCCTTAACTGGAAGAAAGTAAAATTAAAATTATGGGAGCATTGTAAAAAATTCATATTTTTGACTGTATGAACAAAATTTCCGCAATTACACACAAGATACTGAAAAATGGTTACATCTCTGGATTTAGAATTGTGAAGGACTTTTACTTTATACTCTCCTATGTGATTTGCGATTTTTACCCCAAGCATATACTTCTAAATACTATGGAGAATAATAAAGTTAAGCCCATTAAGATTAAAATGGTGACCACTTTTATTTACATAAACTATCGATTATATATTCATAAGCTATCTGTGAAGACCTCTGGCAAATCACCCTAACCTTCCTGAGACTCAGTGTGCTCATGTAAGATGGTGCTAATAGAACTACATGTCTGGAGGTTGATGGGAAGAGAGACAAGAACAAAATGTTCAGCACGCTGCCTTGGGACGAAGTAAGCAGTAAGAATGAGCTCACAGTATCATCTTTTGATTATTCAGTGGAAGTAGTAATGCTGTTAAATACAGCCCCTGTTAGTCTTCAAGTGCTTTTCTTAGAGTTTTTGTGTAACAGGACTTTATATATATACAACTTCTTCCAAATAAAAGGTCTAGAAGCTTGTTTTTACTCTTCCTGTGAAGCGTGATAATTCTAGCACAGGTGTGACTTTTGAATGGACTGGCATGCAGGTTTGTTTCCTACCTTTCATATCCCAGATGCAAAAACTCGTATCTGTGGTACCTGAGAAGTTTGGGCCAAGATAAAATATATTCCTAAGGGCCCTAGATAGGGGGATATGGCAGACAAAGGTTTGTTCATTATATATTAAACATTCTTGTTTAAAGCTATTTCATAAAAGATTATGTTAGAATTAAGTAACTTACAAATGTGTTGGAAATGCATTAGACAGGTTGATAGGCAAAAAGTTTTCAGGAAAGGAACTTTAGACTATTTTCTTTTCATCACGTTTTAGCTCTAGTCTCAGCCACAACTAGATGTCCTCTGCCCTCTTTGTATACAGACTTTCCCAAACTAGGCTGAAACTACAAACAACCAAGAGTAAGTAAACCCACAGACGTAGCCAGAAAATACCAACGCCAAGCAAATTCAGAGGACAGCAGCATAACCCACGCTTTTACCACAAGTGTGTATTCACTATACACACCACTCTTGTTTGAAAAGGATAAAATATAAAATTTTCTAATTCTATTTAGGTTATAGACTGAAATAACATATAAGTCGCACATTTGATAATTATGAAAAAACAGTTCTGATGGATCATTTCATGCAAAAAACCTGCATAATTTGTCAGTTTAAGTTTCTACATAATTTGCCAATTTATTTCTTTATCCTATTCAGTTCTGTATATTGCACAGGACTTACACTCTTGAATTTTTGAATGTTTGCAATTACAAAAGGAAGTGAAGGAACATACTTGACTTCACTGACTTACAAACTGCTGCTAAAGAAAAAATTTGATCACATAATAATTGACAGTTGTTAAGGATAGCAGGGACACCACACAAAGCAGAAGATCCTTGCCTACTTTTTTGAAAATTTTGAAGCTGTATGAAAAAAAACAGGCCTATGTTAGAGGTAAAGTTCTTTTTTTAATGTCAGTCTTTCTAAATAGGCTTTGAAAAACATGGCGTTTTAAAGGTTACCCCCATAAATAAAAATGGTAAAAACTGTAGTACTATATCATTTATGTTTAATACAAGTTCAAAATTTTCATAATAAAAATGTTTTTAAATACATGGTCTCATTCATAGAGGCCCAATGAATAGCATTTCTAACTCTACATTTAGTATCCTAACCAAAGCTTGCAAAAACACAGATGCAACGTTGTGAAGCAGCCGCTGTGCCAGTCTCTATTTTTCAGATCAAAGACTTCTTGCGGCAAAGAGCAACTGATGTGGTCTCAAAGAGTTTATTAACTCCAGATGTAGGGAAACAGTGAGCCAATTCCACAAAAAGAGCAAGTCCTTTCCTAGTTACAATCAGTACTGGCCACAAATTAAAACCAGGCTGCTTATGTCATCTGATCACCTGCCTATAGATGCTAGGTTTTTTTTTTTTTTTCTAGTTAATGATCTAATCATACATTTAAATCTCAAGGATGATTTAGTATCACAACAAACAATCTTAAAATTAAGAGAAAGGAATATGTGTGCTTTAAGATGATTAAAATCTACCAGGAGTCAAACTATTTTTAAAAAGAACAGAAAAAAGTACAATTAAGTACTTTAAGATGTTTTATTAAACTGTGGTAGACAGAAATTTTCTTTAGAATTCTAGTCTCCATTTCTGAAAGCCAGGCTTCTGGTAGCTGTAATGGGACTACCTATTTTTCCTAGGCACTTAAATTTTTCCCTTGAAGAATGGTAGTAAGAGAAAATACGAGTATCTGATGAATAGACAATCCTAACCTAAAAGAATAAAAATGAAAATCTGATACCTCAATTTTATCACTATTAAGTCTAGTTGAAAAGAACAAACTCGTATCAGTATCTTCAATGTCCTCATCCCACCCAACCCAAAGTGACTTTTAAAAACAGGGTAGCATAATTTAAGGATGAATATTTGCCATTACTCTTAATAGCGACCACACAATGATCTTTGGAATGTTTCAGCTCATACAACCAAGTAAAGGGCAAGACCAACCTCAAGAACTCTAAGCAGAGAATGGTCTTGTCCTGAATTTGGGTTCACCCATATGTCCAAACTGAATGAATCATCCAAGCAGGACAGAGGGAATCTGTCTTTGTGAAATTTTCTTTAATTGGTCCTGATTTCAATGCATTTTTCCTGTGATTGACACTGAAACCACTCCTGTGTGGCAGGAAAGCATATTCTGATAATTGTTGAGAAAAGGTACGAAGTAGTAGCAGCTTTGGATAAAAAAAAGATAAACAGATCATAGTCTGTGTGATGGCTGGTATTTTTAAATGACCTAAATGATAAGGAGACAGACATTCTGTCATAACTGTATGTTCTCATCCAGGGAACTTTCCACAGAACAGAGGATGAATGATCCAGGTGAGTGCGCCCCACTCGTGGAAATCTCCATACTGCTCCTGCACTACAACGAACTCATCACACAACCACTGAACACCCGAAATGTGGATAGTACATACAAGGAATTGAATTTTAAATTTTATTTTATTAAACAGCCCTATGTGGCTAATAGTTACTATAGTGAACATTGATTTGGACCATTCTCCCTTATTTAGCAGCTAATGATCATATACATTATTTTGAAATATACATTCTGAATTCTTGTAAACCCTAAGGCCTATGAAACTAGCCTAAATTCTCAAACATTTTGGGAACACTGTCACCTAATTTTGGATGAAGAGATATGGAAAAGCTTATCTATTTTTCTGAACATGCTCCAAAACAGAACTAGATACCAAGACTTCATTATGTTTGGACTTCTGTTAGCTCTTTCATAAGATGATTTGAACAGTCCTCTTTAAATTCCAGTATGTTCAAAATCATTATACATTTTAATATGTGCTAATATGGACCTCCAATACATGAAAGTGCTATGCTAATAACAGACATTATCTTCAGTACAATTTATAGTCATTTACCACAATAATAAAACAAAATGGAATTATTTGGCTAATTTACCTTACTATCATAATTTTTTAAATGAAAATTTGATAGTATAATCAGGAACATTCACTTTATCTGATTTTTATATAATGGTATCTTGTACTCAGGTTTTCATAAGACCTAGCTGAGTACTTAAAACTTGAAAGGAAAAAAAAAAAAAAAAAAAAAAAATCTAGATCAATGAGAAAAAGAAAGCCCAAGTCAAACACTGCAATGAAAACTACAATTAAGCCTCTGGGTATATAATTTAAAAAATATGTACGCTGAAGAATCAGCACTAACAAAAACTAGGTAATGCTTATAACAATTTAATTTTTAGTGTTCAAATCATTGCTGATTACCTATTACTGTTCTGCACACAGTATAAGGGCTGATCAAAATACACAGTGAATGTTCAAATTTTTAAAATTATTACAGAAAAGACACATTGCCACTAATCCTCCTCAAAAGACTTCCCCCTTGCTTCGAACACACTTATCCAATCATTTCTGCCACTTTCTGAAGCAGTTCTGGAAGTGGAGAGTGTCTTTACAAGGTGTGATCAAAGAACACTATGAACGCAGCTGCTGAGTGCCATCCAGCTGAGAGGCAGGCTCAGGAAAACATCACAGTTCATCTCATCCACCTGATTCACCGCATTTGGCACTGCGTGACATCTGGCTCTTCCCCCATCAAAAGATCATGAAAAGTAAACGTTTTAAGTTAAGTCAATTCAGGACACCAAAGTGGCCATGACAGTGTAACTAAAGACACTCATGAAAGAGGACTTCCAGAACTGCTTCAGAAAGGCAACTTGTCTTTTAACATAAAAATAAAGATTCTACATACAAAGAATGTATGATTCTACAAAGAAGTCTCCTACTATTTCTGAACTTCGTATGACCTGAATTTAGTAAAAAGAGATCATTTAAAAAGTGTTAATAAGACTTTTGTTTTAATAACCATATTCATTCCAATAAGAGTGCTGGACAGATATGGAGAAATCAAAGATTTTACAAAAAATAATTTTCTATATGTTTTTCTGCTCAATGTAGATCCACTATGTGGATCTGAAATTGTATGATTTTATGTATACCCTTAGATAAAAAAACATGTATCTTGAAGCTAAGTTTTGAAGTTCCTGAAACTTAGGTATTTCTTTTTTACCTCTTCTCTAATCAAAACTAAAACATAACCCCAAGGAAAATGACACAAAACATTTAAATTAATTTGATAATTAGCTCAATGCTTTCAGTAGAATATTACATAATATATATATTACATAAAAATTGCAAATTCTGCCATAAAATCCATTCTGCTGCTGGAGTTACTATAATTCTAAGCCTAAGGAGTGGATATTTAGACAGTTCCAGCAAAAGTACACCAGAGCTGAAGTTACAGGGTATAGTAAAGTGCGACGCCTGAAGTGTGAAGGCTGACACAGGGACACAAGCCCTCTCTAGAGAAGGCTCTTCTCATCTAATTCACCTGTTAAACACACACCTAGAATTTCTGTAAAAGGACCAATATCCTTTCCCCAAAATCTCTAGAGACATGTCAATAGGTAAATTAAACTTTCTTTTTTAGAAATAAGAATTCTAGCTTGCAATACAAAGCATCTTAAAGTCAATTACTGCTTTTGCTGTGTAACAATCATAGTTGACTATTACTAATTTTTTTTTATATGCAGGTACCAGGACTAATTTTTAATTGTGAGGAAAAGTTCTGCAGTACATCAGGCACATTTTTATTAGTCTTAATACTACCAGGCACATTTCACTGGTTTCTATTGTAAATACTATTATCTTCCTAATAATTGTAATTTTTTTCATGAGAAACTAATGTATAAGAAATCTTTTAGGGCAATATATTATACATATCAATATGTGCAACCTCTCAGCTATCTATATTTAAAATAAGAATTTCATGGGCTTGGTGAAATAGTTCAGTGGTAGACTGTTTGCTGAACATGCATGTTGCCCTGGGTTAAATACCTAGCACTGGGGGAAAAAAAAAGCAAGGAAACAAACAAAAACCAACCCCCCCCAGAACACTGATCTATTTGCTTCAGCTTGTCCAGATCAAGTAGAAAGGAACATATATTTCTTCACAAAAGCATTAATAAAGCTGACCTGTGACAACAGACTTTTCTGGCAAGAATTATAGTTTCAATTCACTGGTATTTGCATCTACTTGAATCAAGAAAAGAAAATGGCCTCATACACTATAATCTTGGATAATTTTGGTAAACAGAAAAATGACAAACAATAAAAACCCAATAAATCCGAAGTAGATTTATATAAAAGCCTTTGTCTTTTGATGTCTTTAGCATTCTACGTTCAGAGAAGTTTTGTATGACTTCATGTTTTCCTTATCATAAAAATGTTTCATTTAACTATCGGGCCCACACACAGTCTGGAAATTTGATTTAATTGTACTTTTGTATGATAATGGCAATAAATCCTTCAACAAAGCAAAAATGCAGCTCTGTACACTTCCATATTGACTTCTGTGCTTTTATTAATCAAAAATTTTATTTGAGAAATAAGACCTAAAGAACTTATAATGTACAGTAATTAGTTACTAGTAATTAGTTTCTAATTCTTATGAAAAAATAATTATACAGGCAGTCAGGTGCCAGCAATCATCGCTAAACTGATTTTCAGTACATCAATTTTATTTGAAGAGACCTGGCTAGTCTAATTTCCTGAGGGTTTTTTTTTTTGGTGGGTACCGGGGGTCGAACTCAGGACCTCGCGCGCCAGCAGGTGCCCGTGCCTCTGAGCGATATCACCGGCCCTTTTTTTGTATGTGGGTACTGGGAGTCGAACTCAGGACCTCACGCTTGCCAGGCAGGCGCTTACGCCACTGAGATATCTCACCAGCCCATTCCCTGAGTTTTTAAACATACTAGGATAGTTTTAAGTTCTTAAACTAAAAATGATTAAAATTTGCTTGACTAACCATGTCAATCAGTATTCATAAACTGTTACTGTGATCACATATGCAAAATACAGTTGTAAAAAAGTCTAGTGTTTTGCCCAGGTACACTTTCTTTCCAAGGCAGAATTTTTTTTTTTTTTTTTTTTTTTGTGGGTACCGGGGGGTCGACCTCAGGACCTCGCGCGCCAACAGGCGCCCGTGCCGCTGAGCGATATCACCGGCCCCTTTTTCGTATGTGGGATCCGGGAGTCGAACTCGGGCCCTCGCGCTTGCAAGGCAGGCGCTTATGCCGCTGAGCCATCTCACCGGCCCCAGAATATTTTAAAACAAATGGTAGGAAGGGCAAATGTAGTTTAGCCCTTTGCTATGACAGAATAACTCACTTGTCCTTGGATGACATAAAATAGAAAACCTGATCTTGGGTGATGGACTTGGGTTCAAATTTTGACCTCAGCACTTACTAACTGGGTGGGGTTTGAACAAGCTACTTAACTTCCCTGAATCTCATTTTCCATATGTACAAAAATGAGGCTGGTAACATCTAGATGACAAGAGTAGTTGTGAGACTTAAATGAGAACACAAAGTTCCTAGCATAGTTCCTGGCAAGAAGTCCTCCCTACGATCATGTTCGTTTCTGTCTCCTCTTCCCCAGATTCCATCCAGAGAAGCTTGATGTTCAAAATGTGTTTCTAGCTTGAGGGTTTTTGTTTGTTTTTGTTTTCTGAAACAGGGTTTTGCTATACAGTACAGGCTATCCTTGAACTCACTACTGCTCAGGCTGGTCTTGAGCTCATGGCAGTCCACCTGCCTTAGCCTTCTGAGTGTCAGGGTCACAGGCATGTGCCACCAGGCTTGCTCTAGTTTGAGTTTTAAAATTTAGGTTTCTATTGTATCTCTCATATGATTAAAATAACCCTCTGATACAATAAAAAAGACCATCATGTCTATACTTACTACAGATTTTATACCTGGAACTACCCAGAAGTTTGCAACATCTTTAGTTCAAGGCCTAAACAAATGGAGGCCTCTTAGATTAGAGAGAGGTTAAAACTTCAGATTTCAAAGTAAAGAAAATGTGACAATCCTTTCCTCTCACAATTTTCCTCTCTTTGACCTCTAAGAAAGACTTTCTACCTTTCTGGAAAAAGGGTATTATTTATATCAGTGAGATGACTGAATGTAGGCTGAGTTCTTAAATAGAAGCCTCGGAAATTCACTATTCCTTGCTTTTTTTTTAAATCTTAAAAAGGGATAATGTTCGAAATAATTTAAATTTCTCTAATACAAACACATCTTAACACCTTATACCATGATGCATAATACAGTTACATAATAAAGAGCTACATATGACATAGAACATTAATCTCTTTTCAAATAATGGGGAAAAAAAAAGAATTAACATTTTGGCTTTTCTTTTCTGCACACATATACCCAAATCTGTTACATTTCCAACAAGACCATACTGGCTACATAACTTCAGGTAACAAATACAAAAAGCCTCTTCCTCTTTGATTAATACCGTCTTCTCCTACAGTCTCTTCAGTTTTATGAAAGATCACAAACACCTTTAAATGTATGGAACTAACTTGAAAACTTAAAAATAAAAATTGGAGAAGGAAAGACATTTTGTTTAGGACCAGAACTGCTCAGGATTTCTCACTTTCTCATAACATCTGTAATGCGATGTTAAAAATGAAATCAATGTGAATTTATTAGCATTTCTAAAGTATTAATCTATTCTATTATTTTAGTTCAAATTTAACCTGTTCAATGCAAGAATTATATAAAAATTCATAACTCAAGTGAGGAAGTATGTTTCCCTTAAGAGTCTAGAAAGTATTAATGAAATTGCTAGTTTTTATTATAAAGCACTCATAGGCAAACATTTCCTTAAGAGGATGTGTCTATATAGTCTTTATACAAAATAATTACATAACACAATTATCTTACTGAAGAAAACTGAAGCTGTTAGAGATTTATAATTTTTAAAACTAGAGGAGGATAAAAATAAAATACATGTAAGGCTAGGGTCTTATGATTCAGAAGGGCTAATACAATATGCATTTTTCAAGAACATATAAGTCACCTTTGACCTGTATCAGACACAAGCTATCAATTTTCGAGCTACACTTCTCTACCACACCAGCTATGCCATCTACCATGAGCCTGTGAATACTTAAAACTATACTATCAAAGCTGTCCCCACCACCACTGCTCAGTGTAGAACAAAGAGATATGTTGTAACGGAGTGATCTGTGCTCTTAAAATAAAATCTAAACTCAATCTGAGTTATAGTTTCTCTGCCTCAGGGGTTCTATATAATTAATTTAACTGAACTCATGTGTGAGCGCACACACACACATCCCACATACTATCTTCTAACAGACTGTTTTACTTAGAATCGGACACAAAAGAAAAATATTTTCACATATGAAAGGCAGCTGGCTAGGAAATTATTAGAGATCAAAATTCTACTTACATTATCCATATTATCTACCTCTTATTTTCTCTAAAGGTCTGCTTCCTATGGGCCGTTGGCTTGATTGTCATGTACTAAGAAAGCTTCACCAAAAGTTCACAACTAAATGACTGGCTGAATCCAAACACGCCTTACACTAAAGCAGTCAGCAAATAAAAAGTGCTTTTCTTAGTTCTCTGTCCCCTGGTCATGACTATAGGCTACTTTACAACATGTCAGCAGGCAAAAAGGGGAAGGACATACACATCTGATTTTTTACCTACATTAGAATAATGTAGTTACGATTTTTATCACTTCAAATACTAACAATGCCTCCCCTCCCAAAATCACTGAAAGCACATATGCAATGGTCATGAGACATCTGAGGGAAATTACTTTTGGGAAGATTAATAAAAAAATACTGAATTTCTGGTACACAAACCAAAGTTGTTATTAGTACAACATTTTAATGATGTTTATCAAGTACTTTACAAAGGTAACTCCAACTGAATCTCTCAAAAAAGTTCATTCTTTTTAAAATTATCAGAATCCTCCAGGGATTTAAAGATAATTTTTGCATAAAGTGTGTCATTTAATAAATACTTAATATATTTATATAATTTAAATAATACTAAGTATTTAAAAGAAAAAATCTTAATGACATAAAAAAGTATTATTTTAAACACCTAACCATGTGCTGTAAATGGACCAGGAGAATATTCTTTGGAGTATGTATAAATGCATTCTTTTAAAGATAGTGATTTATTTTATGAATCTGCACAGGGTCAAAATTTTAGTATGATTGGAGACAGATGGTATCCCAAAAAAGTCAGGCTCTGGACCTGAAACTCCAAACAGGAAATACAGCCCTCACTAGCGAACTGCTTCCCTAATCATTCCCAGAGCTTCATCCTTGTTATTTTTATGAATATACAAAATGACTTTCATCTTTTCTTCTATCTATAAAGCATCAAATAATAATAAATGTGTGTGCATGTGTCTATCTTAAATATAAATAACATGTTTACAATATATGAAAACATATAAACAAATGTACTTTCAAGCTCATTGCTAGTAAAGACAGGCTAAAAATAACTCACCAATCAAGTTTATTTTCTAAACTATTTTAAAAATAAAATAAAACCAACGACTACTGAGTAACTGTGTCAAAGATTTGCCCTTACTAACACTACTTATATAATCTAATTTATCGCAAAAAAGAATAAAACAAAACCTTACAGGTTTTATGAAAAAGCAATTAAACTACACCGCTTTTTATTAAACAAGTCACTTAAAAGCCATATGAACAAAGAAAAGGGCTTACCGTTTTCCCATTGTAGTAATACATCAGGGAACTGCTGCCCATTCCTGGGACAGGATAAGCACAATACATGTTGATTCTGAGAATGTTCCCGTTCGCAGCTAATGCACACAGTTTTTCTCCAAGACACACATCCACTCAGGCAAACAGAAAGTCTTCAGTACTATGCACCCACACATGGTTCTACTCAAAAGGAACTTATGCAAAACAGGACTGAACCAACTCACAGGGCACACAGGGAGGGCTTATGCTGGAAGCCACCCTTTCAATTTCCATCAAGGCTTTGCACTGGTAGAGGGTACCACTTAGACACATTTTATGGTATTAAAAGAAATTCATTTACAAATTGTAAATAAAGAGATACAATGCCCTACAGATAATATTCCAAGGAATTACTAATTTTGCCACTTATACACACACACACGCACACACGCACACAGGCAAACAGGCACACAGGCACACACAAAGGAAGGCAAACTGACAGGTCTTCTGTTAATCTGTTTTTAGTTTTAATTAGAGTACTTGTGGCAGGAAGACCTTGCTTGCTACACCTCCAGCAACATTACCACCTGGCATCGCCTAAAGTTGCTTCCAACTTTGATAAACACATGATCAAGCAATCAGGAACTGGAAACACCGAATCACATGTATTAAAAAGGATCTAGACAGTTAAGCCTTATATAAAATCACTTCCTGGAGAAAGCGGGCCATTCTTTAACTAGCTAGAACAAACCACGCTTATTTTTAAGTTATAAAAACTGTATTAAAAGTTGAAAGAAACACATTTCATTAAAAAGTTTATTCTAAAGATAGGAAAAATATTTTAAAAGCTAATTTACCTGTTTTTAAAATAAAAACATTGATAGTATAGATTTTCAGTTATAAAGTTCCTTGACTTTCTCATTCATGACATCAATAAAAAGTTTATAATGAAATATAGTCTTATAGAACATCTAATATGTAATAAGCAATTGGGCAATTTAAGTAAAAAAAATAGTTTTATTTTCCCTTTTGTGAAAGGCTGGTGTTATGCATAGACAAAAATGTATACAGCAGCTAATAAACTAAGACTTCCTCAAAGTCTTTCCTCTAAGTTCACTATTGTTCTTAAAGAATACTTTATGTTTTATGTTAATACATTTCTCAGAAAGGAAAAAGTAATCAGGGTGGGAATATGTCTTAGATTTTTCTAATGCACTGTAATACTTTTCAAAATGTTGTCTTTAAGTACATGTTTCTCTCATTAAAATATTTTTCTATTTAACAGTTTTCCAATTTATCTTTTGGTGTGGACTCTAACCCAGAAACACAGAATAGCCAAATTTCTTTCTTCTCATTCCACTCCAGCAAAACCTCTTTGTGCTAGTTCCTTGGGTGCCTCCTAGGTTCCAACAGGACCGAGTTCATCAGAAGGGAGCCCGTAAGCTGCAGAAAGGGGGCACATCACTTCAGTTTCAAGGCAACTTTCACGAAGCAGACTCCTTTATGAGATATTCTAGGGATATTCCATGAGGGACCAAAAACCCCCATTCTTGTGAAACATATTGATCAAATCAGAGTAATAAAACTGGATCAGACCATAAGGCCATCTCATTTCACAATGTTCTAAAAGCTGACGGTATCAGAACGACAACAAAACCTCCCCACACTCTCCAGATAGAGCAAAGGCTGAGCAGCAGCTGCAAAAGAGCATCACTGTACAGCAGACTATTAAAATGCTGCTCTGCGGAGTGGCGTGCAACTTCCTCCCCGAGAGACCACAAAGACCCATTTCAATCCTCGGAGAACCGGGTAAAAAGCTTTGATTTACAACTAACAATGGCATGCCTTAAAACCATTCAAGTAAATTTTAGTCTTTCGTAGACAGTCTTTCTCTATTAACAGAACAGCTACTTAAAAGGAAAATCAATCATTTAAAATAAAAATTTCCTTTTCTGTTATTAAAAATAAACTCAATTTTCAATAGAAATTAAGGAGGAATAAGGAGATGAGGGAGCTACAATGTATTGACAGTATGTACTTCATTTTCTTTCTACAATCATTTCTCTAGCCTGAGAAGAATTTTATATTGATTTAAAAAATCCACCTGTAGTAATTCAGCTTATGTCTTTGGTGCTTGACAGAAAAGAGAGAACACTAGTTGTCTAACGAAACAAGCAGCATAACTCCAACTATGCAAATGTAGCTACTAAAGCACAATGATAATCTTAACACTTCATCAGCAGCCCTTTATTTTACAGGTATGCCATAACAATCTAAAGGGAATAAACAAACATTCAGGTAAAAAAGAAATTCAGAGTAAAGACAAATAATAAAATCAAACTTCTTTCACTTGTCCTTAAATCAGTTTGTTAAGCAATGGGGTAAGATCTGTTCTTAACCTGCGATCTGAATGTGAATCAGCATAGCTTCTAAACAGTTGCTGAGTAACTATTTAGAACTTTTGCTTTTACTTTTCATTCCTTCTCTCAAAAGCAGACTCAAAATCCATACATGTGTAAGTGAGACCTTTCTTCCCATGCATAGCTGCCACGGTCATTTGCTATACACTACTGCTTAAATTGAGATTAGATGTAGAAACTTAAAAAACAAACTGTATGTGTACTTGTGTCCATGCAATATTAGACTTACCCCTCAAAAACAGTATATCATCAAGAAAACCAGTGGTAATGTAAATAAAATGTTCATATATGCTACTTGTTTGTTATGGCAAGGTCTTTTGTCATTCAAAAATACCACCTTTGTGAAGTTTGCCTTACCCAAAAATACTAAAACTGGTTAATGTAGTTCATTTGCTTTACCACAATTATATATTATCTTCCATGATAAAGTCTTTTTTTCTCTTCCTCAGAATTTTTTCTAAAGAACTATGCAACAGCTGCAGTACAATTTTTTTCCTAAGGAGAATCGAATTACAGGAAAAAAATGCATATAGATGGATCAAGTGCTGCTCTTGTCAATGCAGTTGTTTAATCTCTGCCTTTTTTTTTTTCTTAAAGGAACATGTCAAGGGTTAATCCTGTGACTCAGTCTGACAAAACGAGTCAGCTGGAGACAGGGCCAATTTCAGATAGGCGTGCAGTCTGCGCAGGAGCCCTGAACTGTCATGTACTTTTTATCTTGAATTTTTTCCATCCACAATTCTACATAATCATTATGCTTTATTCTAAGATTATACAATCTAACTCAATATTCATGTCATCTAGTCCAGTAACCTAAATAAATCACCAAGTTTTACAGCAAGATGGGCATTATGGTATACACAGGCAACATGATTAATGAAAATGTCAGAAAAACTTAAAAAAAAAACACAACTTGGAGCCCTACATTTTTTATAGCTAACTGACGATTCCTAGTTCAAGGATTATTGCGTTTTACTGAATTTTCAAGTATGTTTTCCCCTCAAATGTTTCAGCCTGTGATGTTTATTGCTATTCATCAAGCAGAGACCTAAACTAGATAAGAACAACTTACACCATGCAATTTATAGCTCTTTTCTCAAGAGTTAAAAAAAAGATGTTTTAAAAAGTATACTAGGGTGAGGACTTTTGGGCAACTTCAGCTTAAATTCCAGGCTTCTTTACAAAAAGTGCCTTCCTTCTTATTTTTCTGTTCATTGGGAAATAGATCTTCCTTGGAAAGCTAGACAAAACTCTTGGAATGACCCATGCAGTATTTTGATCTATTTTATTAGCTCTTCTTTATCTCTGATGTTTGGAACATTCTAACAGTCATTCAAAAACAAAACAACAAAAAAATCATGCTTAAGCAAGTAACAAAAAAATTCTGAATATTTTCCAATGAAAATTTTAGAGTATTACGTATCTTTAATTAAGACCAGTTAATAGTTAATATCACTGTACATTCTTCTAAAACAATCAAATCAACATTCCACTGTCCTCAAAAGCCAGATATTTGGCTAGAAAAGTTAAATTTAAAATCCACTTATAGGATTCTTCATGAAAAATTTCAACATTATTTATAAGTGAATCAATTCTTGGAAAACAGACTTTCGGGGTAATAAATGAAACCAAATTTAAAAGTTCACATATGATTAATTCCACAGATGAACTCTACACTTCCCTAAAGGATATAACTCAGTAAATAATAAGTTACTGGCTACGAAGGAGGTAAGGGTGAAAGTAGATTTAAGAGTATAATAAATGAGAGAATGTATAAGTAGACAATTCAGGACAGAAAGACCCTTCTTCCCTGATGCCTTCTCTTTCTAGTTGAGCTGGGACAGAAATGATGTGTGAGTGATAAAGTCTGCTAAATGTGTAGAATTTTAGTTAGCACTGCCAACTAAATCAGACACCCACATCCCGGGCTTTATACCTAAACATTATATTACAGATTTTTCTAGTGTGTGCTCCAGTGCAAGAAAGCCCATTCAAGGAAATTGTCCTCTTTCTAATGCCCTCCTCTTTTAGCAAATTTACTTTTATAACAAAATAAGCATATGAAAACTCCAGTGAAACAGTGTATCCCTCTTAAGCCACTCCACTGACACACAGTGCACAGTAAAGATGACTGTGTTACACGGGCCTGAAATCACACCGTGCTACTGCTTAGTCAACAGCCCCCCTCACCTTGCCGCTCAATGCATTAGTAAAAAGGCTTCCAATTAATCTTTTTTATGTATGAAAAATCTTAAATATCAAAGACCTGATCTTGTGAATTTAGGTGACAGTCCAAGGAAAAAACTGTCTCAATTAAGCCTTAATTATGAATACCTAAAGATTCCCCAGTATCAGACTTATGAGTACATGTTAGTGATTAGTTTGAGGCTGGAGGCAGAGGTGCATGCCTGCAATCCTAGCTACTTGGGAGGGCTGAGACAGGAGGATTGCAACTTCAAGGTCAGCCTGGGAAACTTAATGAGACCTTGTCTCAAAATAAAAAATAAAAAGTGCTGAGACTACAGATCAGTGGTAGATCAACCCCCGAGTTCAATATCCAGTACCACAAAACTAAATAAATTAAAATGACTGGGGATGTAGCTCAGTGGTAGAGTGTTTGCCTAACATATGTAAGACGCTGAGTTCATTTTCCAGTGCTGCCAAAAAAAAAAAAAAAAAAAAAAAAAAAAAAAATTAGTTTGAGTATTGCTACTGGTTATTTGGCTGCTGGGTAGGAATAAGGATCATTAACACACACATAAAATACATTGCTTAGAGCTAGGGATGTTGCTTCGTGGTAGACTGCATGTTTAGCATGTGCAAGCTTGCACATGTACTAGTATCACCAAGAGAACGAGATGAAGTGGACCCCCCAAACCATATCTCAAGGCACAGCAAAGACATAATAAAATTCACAAATTAGCAGCTGTGTCAGACACAGAGAAGCACATTTCTTACTGTTTCTTCAGAAATATCTCAAGTCTAATGTGAGTTTTAGAAATGTTTAATAATTAACAAAATAGAAAACACTCATCTGTACAGCCAATGGAAATAATTAGTAAATAACCTGCATTTTTAGAGGAAAAGATTATTTGTTTAATTCCCATTTTAACAGCTGTATGACTTTACTGAGTATGCGTAAAAACAGTCATATCCCCTGATGGAGAAATCAAATGTATATCTTCTTACATAAACAAACAGTACTCCCTAACATCAACACTAACAGAGCTTAACATGCAAAGGTCCTAAAAGGGCCTGTTAAATACCCCTTCCAATGACACAGAACTATCATTATTGAGACTATGTAAAGCCTGAAGCAAACTGTATGTTTCTTTTGAGCAGAAATCCACTACGACAAGCCAGTTCTCTTTGAAAAATTGGAGAGAGGCCCTCTACCCAATTCCTGAACCTCTTGTTTGCCCACTGATTTCCCCATGTGAACTATAGTTTGTCACTTCTCATTTACCACTTGAAAAAACACTGTTAAGAGAATCATTAATTACGTTGCAACTCAATAATCTTCCTGCAGATGGCTCTATAATCCCAGGACGGCCTATTCCCTCCCTCCCGCTCCCTCCTCCCTCCCCTGTGTACATAAGTGAAAACACCGAAGATCCCATGTTCTTAACTCCTCAGGAAACCAATACTTCGGAGAGCTTTCAAGAATAGGACAAGGTTTTGAACTTGTTAGGCGATAATAACAACAAAAACTGTGAGGAAATAGGTATTGCTTTAAATTGCCTATAAAAGATAACAGTTTCTGTGAACGTGGTCCTGGGCTGAGTCACCTCTCTCCTCACGAGCGTCACCCGCACTCTTCTTTTAACCTGTGCAACATTCTCCTTTGGAGCCGGGAGTTTCAATTTACAAGAAGCACCAAGATATTCGATTTTATTTTAAATTTATTTTTAGAATCCAGAAGTAACAACTTCATCCCAGCCCAGTATCACTTCAAGTATATGCAACCCAAAGCTCTAAATAACTTGAACATTGAGTTATTTCTGGTCACGATTTATATTTTTGTTTCAGTAAAAATTCTTGCTGGTGGTAGTAGTTTTTAATACTTCCTATCTCTGAATAATTAAAAATTGAGAATCTCCCAAAATATCTTTCTTCACATTTATAATGATCAACTAACAAAGCAAAGCTAATTATTGCCATACTTCTTGGAAGAAATCATGCAGATCCCAAATTTATGAGAGGACCTATCTTAAAAAGAATGGTTTCTTACTTTTAAATTCTGATGACCATTCTCAACAAAAGCCAAGTACTTCATTTTGAAAACACATCTGAGAAGACTATAACAAACAGGGAAGGAGAGGGAAATGGTGTTAGTTGTCCTTTCTCAACATGGAAAAACAAAACATTGCCTAATATTTACTATGCATCATGAGTAAAGGTAATATGTCACCCTAATAATGCCAAGTCCCCCTTACCAGTCAGATTGAGAAATGGACACAAAACCTGGGCGAAATCTGTTAACTTAGTCATGTATGTTTGTAAGACGTGTACATGCAGTAGAGCAGAAATACTCTTCTCACAATTCATCAGTATTCTACATAACGTGAGGTAAGCTGTTCAGGCCCCAGAACACAGTGGAGTTATAACATGTAATGCAAACCAGCACTGGACCGGGAGTCAGGAGACAGGGGCCCAGGTTTCAGTGTGGCCTCCAAGAGATACAGGGGTTCAGGGTAGGTCACTGAATCATTTCTGTAAAGTGCAAGCATGAAATTATGCTGAAGATCTTCTACCCATTTCACCTCTAATAAAACCTTTCATCATCCACCCCACCCCGCAAGCCCTGAATTCCTATATTGAAAGATTTTTGCCTTCCACGTGCTTTTTCATTGAGTTATACTGAATACTTTTCCTTGTTAAAAAGAAAAACTCGGGCCGGTGAGATGGCTCAGCGGCGTACGCGCCTGCCTTGCAAGCGCGAAGGCCCGAGTTCGACTCCCGGAACCCACATACGAAAAAGGGGCCGGTGATATCGCTCAGCGGCACGGGTGCCTGTTGGCGCGCCAGGTCCTGAGGTCGTCCCCCCGGTACCCAAAAAAAAAAAAAAGAAAAACTCAAAGCCATTTAACTGCCATTTAGACTTCTGATTAAAAGGAAAATGAAGCATTGCCATGCTGAGATGAAATAATTCCAATGAATGAAATGTGACATCTTATTTCAGTATGCAACACAACTGTTAGGTTTTCTAAAGCTTTTTAAATCCTGTCATATGACTATTATGAAGGGCCAGAGGTGTGTTCCACTGACTTAGATGAGACCCAATGTCCACATCGACCTTAAACTGTACTCTTATAGCCCTAACTACAAACAGCAAAACTAAAAGCCTAAAGCCTCCCATGAAATGAACAGTAGATCCAAAAAAGGAATAGAACACATAGTTACAACTTCTCACTTTTAAGACTCCAAACTCTTTGTCTTCAAACAATTACGCCAGCAAATGAAGTATCTGTGTAATACGTTAGTTATACATTTCTGCTGCCTGGTAATATGATCATTTAGAACTATTATCTTTCTTAAAGGCTATGTAGTATCTAGAACAAAATGGTTAGATTTTTCTTTTTAAAAGGATTGACATCTTACTAATTGTTTAAATCACTTAACAATTTTGGTGTCTCAATAATGTGTAATTTGATGTGCAGTCAGGCATTTTATGTTTAATGTAACATCATGGAGAAAAGATTTGCAGCCAACTCTGTCAAATAAAGACTGAACCCTCTACAGACATAATTTTAGCAACAAAGTATTCTTGGAGTCCATCTAAGTAAGAGAGCTGTGGCTCCTGCACTATCGTTTGATAAAGATGCTAGCTTTGTACCTCTCGCCTGGAGAATTTAGTAGAGGGGCGAAAGAGACTATGATGTGGATTATAAGCAAACACAGTTAAAATGAGCAGCTAAGCTGGAAAGCTTACAGGGTCTGAGAAGAGAGTAAAGGGGGGGGAACAGCAACACCTGAGTAGCTTTAAGTGTGTGATCTTGAGGACACCAACTTGCCCTTACTGTGGTCATTTCACTAGGAAATGATTGGTATGTTAAAAAGATTCAAACTGTGTTACTATTGCAAAATTGGAATAAAGAATATATGTGTAAGAGCACAATTTTCTAATGCTAAGAGCTCACATCAGGAATCAAATGCTTGTTTTCCCAACTCTAACATGTATGAGACACAGTCTGTGTTCATATAAATGGGAATCACTTCAGTGGTGGAACTCTTATTTTCATCCCTGAAAAGGTTTTACAAGGTTTAAACGTGTTTAATGTTCCATAATGTAAGGGGGTTAAAATGCACCTGAAGTTCTCCCTCTCTGAAGATAACTCAGGTAAAACCTTTGCTGAGCAAACTGAGCCTGGCCCAGGAAGAAAGAACTATGGCTGTGCTGCTCAGCATTTGAGTTTGTTCTTTTGTTCAAGGAAGTTACTGAGCATCTTCATGCACTTTGGTGCTAAAGATACATACAAATGAACAACATAAATAAAACCCCTGCTTGTCAAGTTGCCCTGAGTGAGGCAGATGAAATACAAATTAGGATCTATTAGATGGTATTAAGTGCTGTAGAGAAAAACACAGCAGGGAAGGGAAGGGTACCTGGGAATAGGATGGTCATGATAGATCCCCACTGATAAAACCATACGTGACCAAAGAGAAAGCCAGCCCCGTGGACACCAGGGGAGTGTGGTGTTCCTGCAGTGACAAGATTGAACGCACAACCCAGAGGCCCTGAGGAGGGATGCGCTTGCACCTGTGAGCAGCAGTGAGGAGCTTGGTACAGCGGGAGGGAGTCAAGGAGGGTGGATCAGAGATGAGATCAGAGAGGGACCGGGGACCATTATGAAGGGCTCCTAAGCCATTTGAAGGACTCTGGTTTTACAGTGATAGAAAAGACAGCTACTGGAAGATTTTGCAAAGAGGCATGATACGATTTAACTTTGACTTTTAAAAAAACCTTTATGTTTAAAATACCAAAGGAAAACTGGGAAACCAGCTGGGAGCTACTGACATAGTTCAAGAAAGAGATAAAGGTGCCTTGGACAAAGATGACAATAAAACAGATGGTGACAAAGGCTTGAATTCTGGAAGATAATTTTAGTACAAGAAATTTAATATGGGAAGATTATCATTGTTATGCTTTCATGTCAACGAACCTATAACTTTCTTCTAGAAAAAGGGCTTTCTGTATTCTGGTTTTTCTGTATTTCTCTACCACATGAAGACCACAGCCCTGTATTTTCAGTTAGGTCAGTTATAGACAATGGAGAGGTAGTGCTGATGGCTGAATTATGAGGAATCCCCCCCCCTTTTTTTCTTTTTGTAAAAAATACACCTATTAAATGCATAATTGAGGGCATAAATGGGACAAATAATTGTTTCTTATACAAAGAAAGCAGGTTAACATATTTTTGATGTTTAGAAGTTTGAAACAACTAGGGGAAGAAAATGAAAAGTCTAGTTTAGAACAGAAAGTCATTAAGAGATGATGTTCTGCATTCGCGATATATAGCACAATGGCTTCACAGTTGTTTTTTTATTTGTTTGTTTGTTTTTGTTTTGTTTTGTTTTTTTGAGACATGGTTTCAATAGGTAGCCCAGGCTGGCCTCAAACTTCTGGTGAGCCTCCTGTCTCAGTCTCCCAAGTTCTGGGATTACAGGTATGTGCCACAGTCCTATTTATCCCATTAATTAAAAAAAAACATTTCCTGGATACCATATTAAGTGCCCAGGGGAAAATAATTATTCAACACACACACACACACACGTTACTTCTTTCCAAAAATCGAAGTTACCTTTTGTCTGTAAGCATCTTGAAGACAGGGCCCATGTTTTATGTATAGTTAGATCCTTAATGCCTAAAAGAATTTCTCATTCACAGAAAATACACGGTATCTAATGACTATACAGAAAGAATTCTTGTGCTCAGGGGAAATATACAAGATGGAGTCAACTCTAATAGCAAAGAATTTCTCATTCTCACTTGAACTGCTCAAAAAACCAAAGTCCCCCTCCCCTTTCGTTTTTGTTTTGGTGCTAGGGATCAAGCCCCAGGCATGCCCTACCACCAGTTCTAGTTTTCTATTTTTAAAACTTTTATATGTATTTTTAGTAATGTTAAAGACACCGATAACTTTTGATTTCAAAGTAAAATATAATCAAGCATAAGTCAGAAAACTTGGGAAGGGTTTTGCTTATTTATTATTAATACTAGTTAGAGTTCACTTAAATTTATAGAGACTAACATGAAAAAATGTATTTTCAAGGGATAGAAGATTCTCTTAGCTTTTGTATTAAATATTAACTATAAATCAGAAACATGAGGCATGATTGAAAAGAATCATACTTGGGTTGAAAATGATTCTCAAGCTGCTGGATACTACCTTTTACTTTAGGTTTCACAATAAGGTTGGACTAGGACAAGGATGATCATTCGGCGCACATGCACCTAAGTTTAAATTAAAAATTCACAGCAGGTATGTTTATATCAAAATCAGGTTATTTAAATACCTTAAGCTCAATTATTTCAAACATGTATAGTATATCTACTCCTGGGCTTTTTTTTTTTCAGATAGGGTCTTGCTAAATCACTAAGTTGTACAGGCCAGGCTCAAATCTTTTGTCTCAGCCTCCTACAGTACTAGGATTAGTGTACTACCATGCCTCCCTCCTGAGCCTACTTTCAATGCCTTAAACTACCCTGTATATCATTACTTAACGTGATATTTAAATCTCAGTGAAATTATTACCCTACCGTACCCACCCACTTTATAAATCGAGACTCTACTATTCTCCTAGTCAGAAACATTTCAGAATGCAGCAAATCACGGCCCTAGAAAGTACCTGTCTGTACAGTTAGCTCTGGCCCAGGGCCTTAATGATGAAGGGATTACACTTGTATGCTTTGAGTCTACTGCAGGTTGGCAAATTATGGCTTGTGAGCCAAATGTGACCTACTACCTACTTTATAAAGAATGTTTTATTGGAACACAGCCACACCTATTCACCATGGATCACTTGTGGCTGCCTTCATGCTGTAACACTAGTTTAGCAGTTTCAAGAGACCATCTGGCCTATGAAGCTGAACATATTTACTACACAAGCCCTTTACAGAGAAAGTTTGCTGACACCACCCGCCCCAGTCCTAGCACACTGAGGAAGAGTAGAAAAGCAGGCTGTAACAAAGAGATGAAGAAATTCTAGCAAATTTTGCAGAAAACATAATTTCTAGAACCAAATTATTTTTGAAAACTAATAAATGTTTGCATATTAGAGATGTACTGGTTTATGTATTTAAAAAACTACAGTTAGAAAAACAGTTTGAATGGCCAATAATACTTTAAAATTTGTTTGAAATTTATATAATGAATATAAACAGAGAAGTGAAATCAGAAACCATCCTAGGATTAGCAGTGTTTTAAAAATGCTTAAAATTAGTTCAAGTATGAATATGCGTATCTGGCCTATGTTACAGTTCTTGAAATAAGGTATTATACAAGTACAAGTAACTTTGCAAAGTAAAATCATTCCTAGTTAAACAAAGGAAGCGTCAGTAGTGGCGAACTTGTCATCAGCCAATTACAGTGCAAATGTCTTCCCTTGCTTAGAATGAAGTCTAGTGTGCCAAATATCCTCAGTGATTAAAGTCTGAATTTCTTAATCTATTCCTTCTTTCCTATACTCAAAAAATAATAATTGTTTTAGGTATAAATTTTTAAAAAGTCATGGTTCTCTTAAGGCTCCACTGATGCTGATGGTGGCCCTAAATTTTAAATGCACTCACAGAATTCAATGATAAACTCTTTAAAAACCAGACAATTTAAAGCCAGGCACGGTGGCATACGCCTATAATCCCAGCCCTTAGGAGGCTGAGGCAGAAGGATCACTGCTAATTTGAGACCACCCTGGGCTATATAGTGAGCTCAAGGCCAGCATGAACTACAGAGTGAGCCCCTGTCTCAAGGAACAAGCAAACCAACCAACCAAGCACAAACAATAAAAACTAATTTTATATATACACACATACACAATCCCAGCTGTAACTATCTGGTTCATGATGTCTCAAAGATCTGAAACACGACCAGCTGAAGAGTTTAATAAACTTTAAAAGCAACCTCTCAATGAAATGGAGCCATATTCTTTAAAAAAATAGTGAAGTCAGAAAACAACAAATTTCATTGTAGTTATACAACCATACCAGTAAAAACAATCAGACCCTTAGGACCTACTCAGTAGTTACTTTTCCTTCTGCTCTGACTTGAAATAAGGTCAAAGACATTAGTAGCTTTGAGCTTATTATTCACAAAAATGAGTATCTTAACTAAGGTTTAAAGGTATCTCCCAAAAGAGGTAAAGTCAATATATTATGGTGATACATGCACACCCATGTTTATAGCAGCACAGTTCACAGTAGCTAAATCTTGGAAGTGGCCTATCTGTCCATCAAAAGATAAATAAATTAAAAAGTATTATTTATGCACAATGGAGAAGTACTCTGCAATAAAGGATAAACTCGAGTCATTTGTGGAAAAATGGATGCATCTTGAGGCCATAATGTTAAGAAAAATAAATCAGACACACAAGCTTAAATATCACAAGGCTTCTATTATATGAGCAACCCAAAATAATAAAGAGCAAAATAAAGGACAGATGATAAGAAATAGGGAAACATCTTTCTCATAGGGAAGGGGATTAAGAGATAAAGGGAGGGAAGAGGAAACAAAAGGCGTTGAAAAAGAATTATGATGTGTCATGGACATGTACCAACTCCTCATCAGGAATGTAATCATTATGTATTGGAAACATATTAATAAAAAATAAAAACTGAAAAAAGTCTTATTTACACTGATACAATTCTGACACTGTTATCAACACTGTTTACTGTGGCTATTTCTTTTTATTAACGTATTAAGAAATCTTTCATTCAATGACCAAACTGTAAATTTGGAATGGGTCACAGAACCGCTCCCTTTATGTATTAGGTTTTCTGCTGGTCTAACCTGTAAAGTCAAAGAATGCATTGGCCGTTTGGAAACTGTATGTCAGTAGTCTTCAAATAGAGCTCATCTAACCGTCGGAAACAAGACACTCTTCAGAATGTAGCCATGTGCCTTTTTGCTTATTTACCCAAGGAACTAATAAGCAAATACTACTCCAATTTGTTCTTCAGAACTGGAGGGCTCACTCATGAGTTCAGCTGAAGCTGATCCCGCACGTAAGTACTATTCATCTCAGAACTGTGAGGCCTTCAGTAACTGTGATATTGGCTTCCTAGTGACTTCCACAGGACACTACTCCCCTTGAGAGTTATTACACTTGCTGCTCATCTTGCTATTTTCATGCATGAATTAGAGGTATCTGCTTCTTCATAGTTTTAACGTTGGTTTTTCTGGGGGGTTGTTGAGACAGGGTCTCACTGTGTAGTCCAGGCTGGCCTTGAACTCACTATGTAGCCCAGGTTGGCCTTGAGCTTGGGGCTATCTTCCTGCCTCAGCCTCCCGAGTGCTAGGATTATAGGTATGTGCCACTATACCACCACATTTTTCTTAATAGTTTAGATAGCTAGCAATTTTTAAAAATCATGTTTTTCTATCTTTTTCTATTTAATGTTCTTACTCTACTTGTTATATATATATGTGCTACATTATCAGATATAGTCTAGTTGTCTTTGTGGTTTGGGGACACCTCAGAATCTCTCCAATTATTTCGAGAGGTGTCCCTCAATTTTCAAATTAAATGCTGAATCATAATTCACATAAAAAAAAAAAAAAGCTGACTGAGGTTGCAGCTCAGTGGTAGAGTGTTTTGGCTAGCATGCACATGCCAAGAGAAGAAAAAAGTGCCATTCCCATTGAAACGAAATCATGTAAAAGTTTTGCTAAGAGATGAGAAAACATAAATTTCTAACTAGAATTACTAATTCTAATGCCACAGAACTCTGTACCTCTCAACACAAGAGAAGAGTTTGAGTTGATTTGCTTTATCTCAGAAATAATGAAGTTCCTTGATGGGGGAGGTGGCTAGAGTTGAAAACAACCATACTGAGACTTTAACCAAGAAATTGTAATAATAGCCTCTGTGGGAAGACATGTACACACTTTAAAGCACAGGACAATGATAGCATGACAATTAAGAAACAAAAAATGTGTCATCAACCTATGCATGGGACTCCAAACCAGTTAATAATCAAAGCAACGAAGACAAGCCATTCTGATACACAGGTAAGACTGCATGTTGAAAAGATGTTTTCAGGGCCAATGAGATGGCTCAGCAGCATAAGCGCCTGCCTGGAAAGTGCAAGGGCCTGAGTTCGACTCCCAGAACCGAAATACGAAGAAAGGGCTAGTGATATCGCTCAGTGGCACGGGCGCCTGCTGGCACACGAGGTCCTGAGGTCGACCCCCGGTGCCCACAAAAAAAAAAAAAAAAAAGATGTTTTCAAATGTTATGGAACAAGAACACAACTTTAGGTACTTGGGCTAGAAAGGCAGTTTGGAATTTAAGTGTTTACTTTCTGTAATAGACTTCATGTGATTAAAATCTTGCTTCTTATTTTTGAGTTCTGCATCTTCTGCAGCATATAAAAAGTTACCTATGTTGGGAAATACAAAAACCAAGTAAGAAATAAAGAAAAAAGAAACATTTCTCCATCTGAGAATGCTTCAGAGGGCCATAAATTAAGGGGAAAAATACACTCCTGAGAGTTCAGAAAGCAAAAATAATTAGTATACATTCTAGTCAGCAGAATGTGATTCAACAAGTGTCTCTTCTCTTTGCAGGTTCCTTTCCTGAAAATGAATGGTTTCTGAACAGTATCAGCTACAATTTATTAGGTATTCACTGTGCCAGGTATGTATATACTTTACATACACAAGTGTGAGCAACATTTTTTCTTTCACTATATTTACCCTTTCTTTTGTTCTTAAACTTTTACTGCTTTTCAACAAAATATGGCAAAGATGAAAAATTTTGTGTTTTAGATTTCAGGCTGTAGTGGCAAAAACTAGAAAAATAATATATGAACATTTCCTAAGTGTATCTGATACACCAGGCAAATGTCCAGTACTTAATACTCTCACAGTAACATTTATGAGAGGCGTTATCATCACCTCTTATGCACAGAAACCTGCGGTGCAGGGATGGGGATGCAGCTTAGTGGTCGTGCACTTGTGTGTGCAAGAGAGGCTCTTTTTTGGAACCTCAACACTGCTCTGTCAGCTTTAATATGATTTCTGTTAATCTAAGAGAAATCATCTGCTACGCTGTTGAACCACCTACCCTTGCATAGCGTGCAACTGTTAAAATGTAAATTGCCCAACTATTTTTGGCTGCTGCTGAAAAAAAATTCCTGTCTTTGGGAATAATGATTTGAGGCATTGTGTTCATTTTGTTTATCAAGCAGCTATTCAGCCTCTAGTGGGCCCAAGTGCTTATGCAAGCAAAAGCTTTTAAGAATGCCTGCAGCTGCGATCCAACCTTCCAGGTAGGCTGCAGGTTCAGAGCACAGCTGCCCTAGGCTGCACGAAACTCAGATCCATCTGGAACTGAGTTTCAAAGAGGATTTCAAATTCGACTTTTCATGTATCACACGGAAGAGAAGGCTAGGGAAGAATACAAGAAAGAAGGAAGGCAAACAACCAAAGAGATGGTATCTCTACTTTAGCCTTAATAAAAACTAAAAAGCTCAGACCCATGCTGCACCTTCTAGATTACTACTTGCCAAACTGGATATTCTTTTCAGGCTATACTTCGATGGGCTGTGACTCACCCAGCACCACCTGCGCCCACGAGTTAAGTACGGCCAAATAAAAGCCCAATACCCATTTACACAACAAAGAGATGTGCCTCACAAGGCATCAGGGCCTCACTCCCCACAGCCGCACTCCTCACTTGTTGGGGGGGCTCCTTTTTTAAAATTAGAGGTAGTTTTATGATATAGGCTCTTTTACAAATAATTTTACTTCTTTAAAAGTATATTTAATAGCGCAAACTCCCCTATAATATTAGATTATCACAGCCATTAATATTGTTCTACCAAACCTTTCCAACCTCCTTTATCAAAGCCCTTTATTCTCAAAGGATACATTTTTGAGCAAAGAGAGATCAACAAACTAGTTGCTTGAAAGCTTTCCTGATGCTAGGCTGAAGTTAGGAAAGGCTTAATGAAGGCTTTAAAATCCACAAGGGCTTCACAATGAACATCTGATTCGGTGATTTATGCATATTAATAACCTCAGTCCTACTGAGGCAAGCTGAGCTGAACATGTCCTCCGAATCTTAATGTCTTTAGCTCCACTGGGATTATTACAAATGTAAATTTCGAAGATTCTCAGCTATTAATCTCTGTCTGTCCTCCTGTTCAGCAACATAACGACTAATTAAACATCAAAAGACCTGTACAGGAGATCTTCTTTGACAGCTACTGGCCTAGTCTTTTTCCCAAGAGGGGAATTCAAATGACAGGAACATAGAATAAGAGCATAAGAGTAAGCTACAAATCACTGCAGAGAAATTCAAAAGCCTAACATTAAATGTGGATTTATCTCAATCAATGATTTTGTTAAGCAGTAAAAAGTTACTATGTAAAGTACGCCCAATGGCACCAACTGAATGTACCCTTGTAGCAAGAAAATATTGAATATTTATTTGAAATAGAATTATTTAACATCAAGTTTAAACAGTGGGTACTTACAGAAGAAGGCAGACCAGGAGGCACCTTTCTCACTTTCTTTGCTTGCAGTGGATCTGCACATGGAAAATAATATATTTCATTAATATATTATTATATCAGAAAAAAGTCAGACTCCAATGAATAGAAAGTAATTTTTCCCCTAGCGCCTTTCTTTTTGCTAGTGTCCCAGAGTCACCAGAGGAACAGAGGAAGTCTCATTTCTTTAGGTGGTTCCACTGCAGAACAGGTTCTTCTAATAGAGTGACACCATCTAGAATACACATCCCATAAGTTTAGGAAGAAAACAGCAAGTGAAGCAAGAGAGAAAACAACAAACCACTAAGCATGTATCTAGGAAGGGAATTTAAATTTCTTAAAAATCTGCTATGTGCCAGGTGCGATACTAGGTACTTTACATCATTTATCTAAGCTTCCTCTGAGGCAGGGACTTGGTGCAACAAGTCATGTACATAATATACCTCTTTCACAGATATACAAAGTTAGTGTCTGCATCACATTGAGAATTAGGTTTAAAGGTCTATTTAAAAAAAAAAAAAGCTAAGATTTTAACTTGTTAAAAATCTAAAGTAAAATTTAAGGAATGAAAAATTAAGGTTATAATGATGTCAGTACCTGCTACATGAACTACTAATGTAGGCACTGGCACATACAGCGACATCCAGTATTGTAAGAACATTCACTTCAGTAATGTGCATTAACACTGCAGCGTCGGCACCTCTGTACGATTTATACTTGAACGTTTGTGTTTATCCCAGGAAATAATTAGAGGAAGCATATTTCTTTCTAAGACAGAGCTATCAAAATAAATGAGAAATGAGTACTTTCATGTGCTTAGGTGGCCTCATATGATATTTTAATTTTACTCATCTATAAAATTTAAAACTTGAACATCTTACTTATAAAATAAAGTGATAAGAACAGCTTTCCAATCTTACAGAAATAATATACCAAGTTCAGGATTTACAGAGAGGGTCATTATTAGGGAAGAGAGGTCACAGGAGAAGGCTGATGTAAAGTCCAATATTTTTGAAAACTGTGAAAACAAGGAGTAAACAAGCACAGTATTTTCTTGGGCCATAAATGATACTATACAATAAAGCATGCAGTTTGAGAAAGAATGAAACCCATTTAAATTTGAGCTGGGAATTGTCTACAGCGGATATCCCAGGAAACTAAAAGCTTAAAAAGCTTAAAAAGCAACTTTAAAAGCAGCATGTGGAAAAATTTTATACAATAAAAAGAGGAAATAGCATTTATTAGCAGCAGCCTATATTTCCTTAAAACAGACATGCCAAAGATAAACATCTGGCATACTCTATATCTGTAAAACTTAAAGGCAAAATTTTTTTTCTTCTTGAACTGTTTCTGGAGCCCAACTCCTCACAACTAATACAGCATTCCCAGAACAAAAGCCATATTTCATACAAAAGTCAACCAAACTGCTCCTATCAATTTGGCGCTTATCACTCCATTTGGGGGTCATTAATAGAAAATGTTGCTACTTAGTTGCTACCAGTTTTTCCCTGCCATGTGAAAAAGATTTGTCATCATTAGCTTCCACTGTACGATCTGATACAAAATGTCTGATTTAAAATCAGGAGCCTGGGATTCATTGTTTACTTTTGGGAGGCTGAAAATTGTGGTTAAGAGAGTAAACAGATGGGATTAGAGTTTCAGCTCATACAGCAGTGTGAGCTCGGGCAGGTTACTTAAGCTCTGAGTTCAGTGCCCTCAAAAACACATGGGCCTTCACGTCTCCTCTTCCGTGTATGTCTTGCCCCGTGATAATACCAGTTAGATGTTTTAAGAAATCAGCATTCTTCAAGAACAGTTTCTAATTTATAATCATTTTGCTCTACTTTTACTATAAGCCTAATAATAATGGCTAAAATATATTAAGTGAACTGCTCTGTTAGGCACCAATGGCTAATTTTAGCCATTATTATTAGGCTTATAGTAAAAGTAGAGCAAAATGATTATAAATTAGAAACTGTTCTTGAAGAATGCTGATTTCTTAAAACATCTAACTGGTTTGAGAAGATGTTGAAGTTGGTGTGGATCTCTAAAGTTCTTCTAAACTGAAATTTTTATCAATAACTATAATGTCAAGAGTAACTAAGCCTGAGAAACAACAATGGACGGTCTAATAATACTCCATTAAATGGCATTCACCGGAGATGGGTGGGATTCCTTGGGTACCAGGAGAACTACCACATTGTGTACTCACCCTTAGCTAAATTATTTAGCTTCTCTGGGTCTTAACTCCTCACTTGTAAAATGAAGTTAACAAAACAACCTCAGAGTTTTTGTAAAGATGTAGTATATAGAGCACCATCCCTAGAAGGGAGGAGACAATCGACAGTACCTATGTCATAATCAAGATAAAGAAGATGTTAAGATTTAATTTACAGAAAAATAGAATTTAAAATCTGGATTTTATGAAATCTCTCTCATCCTTTCCTAATTATTTCAATATTTAATCTTTTGTCCTTGAACTTTTACTAATAGTACACTGTGCTTTCTGTCATAGTATGTGCTTACATAGTATACTAACAAGGTATTTTTCTAGAGTAACACTGACACATCTAGACTCAAATGGAACGTTCCTAGCCTCACTCGTAAGTAGGAAACTAGAGAGAAGATGAAGAAATGTACTTTGCAACTTCTGATTTCTTTAATAACGAAAAGTATACTGGTCTACATCATCAAGACTGATTCTAACAGTAGACACATTAAATCACCCGTAATACTGAGAAGGGTTCTCTGTGCTGAATGTGACAATCTGTCACGGTGCCCTTTTATACATACCTCAAAGCATATCTATAACTGCAGACTAGAAAAACTGTACCAAAATGTATAGGTTTAACAGAAATTAGATAAATAAATCAGTAGTCAACAATATTTGTGTAACAAATAACTACGACATACTCTCTTTAGGTAGATTATACTTATTTTAGAACCTAGCCTACCTTAGATATAAATATGCTTTACAATTTTAATTTTCTTACATAAAGAATGTTTGGTAGGAACCACCACCAATTCTGACATTTAAACACAGGCTGGATGCTTGTGACCAGAAGTGTTTGGGATTACAGATTTTTTCAGATTCTAGAATATCTGCATAGATATAATGGGATATCTTAGAAATAGGACCCAAATCTAAACACTAAACTCATTTATGCTTCATATATACCTTATACACATAGCCTGAAAGGAATTTTATATAGAATTGTTAGTATGTCTAAGTCGTGACTACAATCTATCACATGAATTTTTTTGGATTTTGGAGCATTTTGGATATCATATTTTTGGATTAGGAATGGTCAAGCTTATATTACTTATATGCAAGTAACCCCTGAAATCAATGGTAAACAAGAAACTAAATTTTTTTCTAATTAAAAGCATAACCAAAAGTATGGACTAACTGGGAACAAAAGGAAAGGGAGGGAGGAAGGATGGGGGCACGTGGGCTGCCTCTCGGCGGTGGGCTCTGCTGGGTGAAGTACTCACCGAGCGCTGCGGAGTCATGGAGTGGTCTTCTCCTGGAACTTGTGGTAGAGAATGAGTAGTACGGGGTTCCCGGTTTTCCTGAAGAAGATAGTTGGGCTGGGCTCCCAAGCCCCAGATCTTGTCTCAGAAGGGTAGACTATAAAACAGGGCCAAGGAAGCAAGTCATCTTTCTGCAGGTACGGACCCAAATCTGAAAATCCCATCACTTCTAAATTATTTATGGCATCTTTAGTAATGCCTTGAATTTAGGAAGCACCCAATACTTTCTGAAGTGTATCAGACCACTGGTTTCAGCCAATATTTTTCTTTTTCCCACCCACCCACTGCTTGCATTTTAGTAATTACGTAGATCTACTGATCTTAGCGCTGAAATACACCATATTAACTATGTGATTTCACTCTTTAATCATCAAGAATACCTTTGAAAAGTGGTCACCCAGACTTCAGTTGAATGCCTTCATGATCACACTGGCAGTGGGTTGCTGTTTTCTCTTTTCAGAGAGCTTTCAGTGTTTCAAGACTGCCCATGTTTCCAAGACTAGCCACTCTTGTTCTCTTCATTTATGTGTCATGACATAGGCTTGAGTGTCTTCCTCCTCATCTGACACGTCCCTTGGACTTATTTTCCATTTGTCGAAATCTCTTGTGAAGTGGGATGGGAGACAGTGCCTCACTGTGGTCGGATCAGCGCAGAGTGGTTTTCAATACCACATCCGAACCACCTATTCTTTAGCTGCTGCTAAGAGGCTGTGAACAACGGCACTTCACGGCTCCTCACTGGGCAGCACCGCTGCTGTCTTGTCTCTTCCCACTGTGCTAACAGATTTAACAGTTCTGATAAAATTCGTCTCGTTCTACTTCAGTCTACAGTAATCGTCCTTCCCTCTTCAGATTCTGAGCCTGTCAACTAAGGTATCTCCTAGCCTTTTTTAATGTGTAGGAATCCAAACAATGTGACTATAAGAAATCCACACAACAATAAGACCGAGAAGAGAAGTTGTGCATGCCACGGTGACGGGCGTCAAACACTAGCCCGGACTGGAAGATTCCTGGCGTCTGAGACGAGAAGGGATTACGTGCACTTGAGAGGCAGCAGAGGGAAAGGCACTCTCACAGGGAAAGAGAGTTGAACACACTTGAGGGGATGCTCTCAAGGAAGGGAGACGAGGTTCCTCTAGCACAAGCACCATCCTCCTGCTGAGCATGCAACATCCTCACTGTTGTCACCATACTCTTAGCGAGTTGTCCTTTCACCCACTGTACGTCGTGAAGACCCTCAGAGGCGAATTGCAGCTCTGGTCAGAAAGAACTAGTAGAACTCTGGAACAGCAGCCGTAACATCCCAGCCCTGCCTCCGTTCATCTTTAAATAACATTGAGGTGGAATTCATGTATGATAAAACTATTTAAAAGCCTTCAATCAGTGAGGTTTAACTCATTCATAATGTTGTACAATCATCAACACTGGTCTCGGATACCTTCACCACCACAGAAGGAAACCGCATACCCACTATTCAGATACTACTCATTCTACCCTACACGCCCTGTGGCAACCATCAGCTGCTGCTTTTACGGATTTGCCTCTTCTGCACGTTTCACATAGTTATGCAGTGTGTGACCTTCTGCTTCTGCCTTCATTCGCCCAGCATAACATATGTGAACTTTGTGTACCCTGGAGTAGGCATTAGTACTTTATTCCTTTATATGGCCATGGGCAGGTCAGATGTTTCCAGCATTACTGTGAATGAAGCAGCCATGTTCAAGTGCTGTATTTATTTGAGTGCCTGTTTTCAAAACTTGTAGGCACACACCTAGCAGAACTGCTGGGCCGTATGCTAATTCTACGTTTACCCTTTTAGGAAACTGCCTGTTTCCCACCAGGGCTGAAACATTCTCCATTCTTGCCAGCAATGCACAGGATACTAATTTCTCTAAATCTTTGCGCATACTTACTACTTTGTTTGCTTCCTTTCTCAACACAGGCATTCTTTTTGTTTCTTTGTTTTTGAGACAGGGTCTCACTGCGAATTTGCTATGCAACCCAGGCTGGGCTCTGAGCTTGCCATCCTCCTGTCTCAGTCTCTCAAGCACTGGGATTAAAGGCACACGTCAGAACTCCCAGAAATACAGCTGAAACAGCACTTTAATTGTGGTTCTGATTTGCATTACCCTAATGATTAACGACACTGAGCAACTTTTCATAGGCTTGATGGCCATACAAATATCTTTGAAAAACCGTCTATTCATGTCCTTCACCCATTTTAAAAATTGGGTTGTCTTTTGGTGGTTGAATTTTAAGATTTTAATTGGGGAGGGTGGGTACTGGGGATTAAACCCAGCGCCTCAGCAATGCTATGCAAGTGTTCTACCACTGAGCTACACATCCCCAGTCCCTTTTGAGACAAGGTCTCACTAAGCTGCTCAAGCTTGTGAACTTGTGACCCTCCTGCTTCAGCCTCCCAAGTATTTGGGATTACAGCATGCATCGCTGTGTCTGGTAAGAGTTCTTCGTATGTTCTGGATGCTAGGCCACCATTAGATATATGATTTGCAATTGTTTTCTTTCATGTCTGTAAATTTTTTTACTTTCTTAATAATGTCCTTTTTAATGCATAACAGTTTTCAATTTTGATGAAGACCAATTTCTTTTTTCATTCTTTGATGTCATATATAAGAATCCATTGTCAAATCTAAGTCCCTAAGGATGTAACACTATATTTCCTTCCATGAGTTTTATAGTTTCATCTAACAGTTAAGATTTTGATAAACTCTGGTTAACTTTTGTGTATGGTGTGAAGAAGGGATCTAACTTCTTCATTCTGCTGTGGATGTGTGATTGTGCCAAGACCATTTGTTGAAGAGAATACTGTGTCCCTAGTCAGTTGTATTGGCAGGCTTTTTGAAAATCAACTGACTACAGGTAGTTGGGTTTACTTATGGATTCTTAATTCTATCTCATTGGTTTGTATGTCTACCCAGAGCCACTGCCACCAATTTTGATGACTGTGGTTTTTTAGTTAAGTCTGGAAATTAGAAAGGGTGAGCACTCCAATACTGTCTTTCTTTTCCAATATTATTTTTGCTATTTGGAGTCTCTTGAAACTTGAGGATCAGTGTTTCTATTTCTGTTAATTAAAAAAAAAAAAAAAAAGGCCATTGGAATTTTGAGAGGAATTACACTGAACATGTAGAATGCCTTGGAGACTACTGCCATCTTAACAATATTAAATCTCCCAATCTATTAACACTGAATGTACTTCCGCTTACTTAACTTCTTTCCACAATGCTTTGTAGTTTCCAGCGTTGTATCGCATGTTTAAATTTATAACTCTTTTTAATTTATTCCTAAGTATTTTAGTCTCAGTTTATTACTAATGTATAAAACTAATTCTCTGTGTTGATCTTATATCCTATATTTATTAGCATTAATAGTTTTGTTGTAAATGCCTTAGAAATTTCTACATGTAAGACCTTACATGCAAACAGGAATAGTTTTACCTTGTTTTACAAATTGGATGCCTTTTCTTTCTTTTTCTTGCCTAAGTGCTCTGGCTAGAATTTCCAATACAATTTTGAAAATAAGTAGTGAAAAGTCTTGTTCCTGACCCTATAGAAGTCTATCACACTGTTACCACTAAGTATATTAGCTATGGATTTTTCACAAATGATCTTTCCCAAGTTAAGGAAGTTCTCTTCTATTCCTAGCTTGTTAAATGTTTTCATAAAAAGTTTCAATTTTTGTCAGATTCTTCTTTCTATACCAACTGAGACAACTGTATGGTTTCCTTCTTCAGTCTAGTAAATTATACTGACCAATTTGTATTTGTCACACAACTTTTGCATTCTTTTGCACAACCTACTTGGTTGTGGTGTATAATCTCTTTAACAATGCTGCTGCCTTCAGTTTGCTAATATTTTGTAGAAGATTTTTACATCAATATTTTAAAAGTTTGCAGTTTCCCTTTTCCTATACACCAGTATCTCTGGCTTTGGTATCAGTATGATGCTGCCCTCTCGGAATAAGAAAGCATTTGAGAGACTGCCCTTATTTCTGCTTTAAATAACTCATAGAATTCACTAGTGAAGCTGTTTGGCTTTGGGCTTTTCTCAACTGGGAGGACCTTATTACTGATTCTATCTCTATATTCGTTTTGGCTCTTCTTAAATTTTCTATTTCTTCTTGAGCCAGTTTTCATAATGTATGTGTATTTTCAGGAATTTATCTATTTCATCAAGATTACCTATGTGTTGGCATTCAATTGGTCACACTATTCACTTATAATTCTTTTTCTTTCTGTAAAGTCCAGAGTAATGTCACTCATTTTCACTTATGATGTTAGTAATTTGCTTTTGCTTTTTTTCCTAGTTAATCTAACTAAAAGTTTGTCAATTTTATTGATTTTTTTTTTTGATATATGGGTACCAGGAGTCGAACTCAGGACCCGGGCTTGCCAGGCAGGTGCTTATGCTGCTGAGCTGTATCACTGGCCCATTATTGATATTTTTGAAGAAACAACTTTTGATTTTGTTGGTTCTATTGTCTTCTATTCCTTATTTTATTTTTATTCTAATCTGTATTGTTTCTTCTGTTGGCTTTCAGTTTAATTTACTGTTCTTTCTTTCCAGTTTCTTAAACTGTACAGTTAAGTTACTGATGTGAATGCCTGTCTCTGTGTTTATTTATTATTATTATTTTTTTTTATAGAGAGGGTCTTGCTATGTAGCCCAGGCTGGCCTCAATTTGTAATCCTCCTGCCTCAGCCTCCTGTGCAGCTGGCATTAAAGGTGCATGCCACCATGTGTGTAACAGCTTGCAAAGTTTATTCAACAATGCTGAAGCACACATGAAGCAATCAATGTACTTAACCAGCCAAAGTTTATTAAATCTTAGAAATACTCATAATAAGCACGAGTTTTTTTAAGACTCATCAGAAAGTAAATTCTTCTTTGGACAGAATGATATATTCCTTTATAGAGCAGAAAAGCAGGGAGATGAGTTTTTCAATCATTATATGACATGATGTGCACAGGAAAAGGCAACATAATATCAATGTAATTATTGAACATTAAATACACAAATTCTAGCAGATAAAATGTTCAGGAGATGGGGAGAGAAGTATGTGTCTTCCTTAAAATAATAAGCTCCAGAGAAATGACAAAAGAGAGAAAATGATAATATAAATGTGAACAATGAATAGAAATGTATCCACTCTATACAGAAAACCAGGAGCTACAGCTCTTCCGATGATGTCAGAGTATGTGATCTAGGAGTCATTAAGCCTACCACAGAGGTTATACTGAAATTTCCACTGCCACATCTGTTTAGCATTTCTTTCTTTTATTTTGCCTGTGCTAGGCACATGCAACATTCCTAAAATAGTGAGATCACATTATGAATCATAGTATGTTAGATGGAACATATTATTTGCACATGCTTAAGGGCAACCTTGACGGGTCATGTACATTTAAGTTTTCCTTTAAACATCACTAGTCTTTCAGAAGATGTTCCTTGCTCAGCACTAGACTGTCTTTTATTGGCGATGTTTTCAGCACCTGCTCCACTTACCACTGCATTTTCTCACATGGAAGACACACATGAAGCTGGTCAATGACACACACACATACCCAAGAGAAGGGCACTCAAAGGTCACTTCTCAGTGCCCCTCACATTTCCCACTATACAAATTCTTATGGGCATATAAGAAAATGGTTAATAACGGGTCAAATTACAGCCTGCAAGTCAAACTGGGCTGGCTTGTGAATACAGTTTTCTTGGAACACAATCTTATCTACTCATTTATGTACTGAACATGGCTGTTCTCAGTCTACAATGAACAGCTGAGTACTGCAACAGAGATTATATGGTCTAAAATATTTACTATGTAATCCTTTTTAGAAAATGTTTTCCTTTTTTTTTTTTTTTTTTAAATATGCGGGTACCAGGAGTCAAACTCAGGACTTTGTGCTTGCCAGGCAGGCGCTTATGCCACTGAGCTGTATCACTGGCCCAGAAAATGTTTTTTGACCTCTAATATAATGCCTTGATAGTAGAACAAAGGACTAAGTTTGGAGAAGAGTAAAGAAAGGCCCATTAGAGTAATAAGGAAAGATACATAAACTTTCAGATGAGTAAAATTCAGCCAGGGAGTTAACTTCTTCAAGGATGTCAAGTGATGGCCATAACAAAGAGGCATGATAACCTAAATGATGAACAGAAAAGTACATATTTTATATATTTTTTTTTGGTGGGTACTGGGGGTTGAACTCAGGATCTCACGCGCCAGCAGGCACCCGTGCCGCTGAGTGATAGCACCAGCCCTTTTCTTGTATGTCCTTATCGGGAGTCGAACTCAGGACCTCATGCTTGCCAGGCAGGCGCTTATGCTGCTGAGCTATCTCACCGGCCCCATTTTTTATATTTCTAAAAGTAGACTACATAAAAAATACTGATGTCCTGTGAACAACATGAGCTTTGGAATTAGCACCCTGTGTTCAAACGCTGACTGAATACCATGGCAAATTACGTCACATTAATGCGGTGGTTTCTTCTTCTTTAACCAGTTACCAGTCTATTTAAATACAGGATGACCAAAAATTACACATTTTTGTTAATTTTTATAAGGTAATAAAACAGGAAATATAAAAATGACAATATTATCAAATTTATTCAATATAAGAGTTGACTCGTTGAAATTACACCTGCCCCAACAATGCTTGGGATAGTCAGTATGTAAACAGATGTGCTGCCTGAGTGACGCTGGGGGTAAACTGTTAAGTGGTTAAATGTACACGTTAGTAATAGCTCGTAGTGTTCCTGGGGAAAGTAAAGCTTAATAATAAAAGCAGATGGCTTAGTTAATAAAAACCTGAGTTTCATTTTTTCTTTTCCCCATAAATCACCACATTCTAAATATCACAAAGACTGAGAGTGAGTGGTATTTTTATTTTGTTTCCTGGGCAAAATCCTTTTGTGTTAAGTAAGTAACCCAAGGCTTCAGGAGACTTTTTCTGCTCTGAATGCTGGTTGAGTTACAAATCCAAATGGCTACGGTAAGACAGTATGCTGGAAATAGGCAAGAGCATAGGGGCAGAAGTGACAGACCCCTAGAGAGAGGGTTGACAATTAGAGGCTAAACCCAAAGAACAGTGTGACAGATTCAAGCTGTATCAATCTATATCGAGAATACTAAAACATCAACTTATTCTCAAATGATTCAGCAGAAGGGTGCACTTGTGTGTATAAAGTCACACACAGCACACAAACATACACACATCCATACACTGAACAAGGAAAAAAAGGATTATGTGTACGCTAATGTGATGAAAGGTTAACTGATGAATCATGATGAACGTGGCCATTCATGATACACTTCTTCCACTTTTCTGTGGGTTGAAATTTTTCAAAATAAAAGTCTAGAGAAAAGAATAAATGTTGAAGATTCACTAGATCACTGGCAAATACAACATCTTAGTAAATGTCTATAGTAACTGTACACAGGTATGTTTAGAAAGTATTTTCCTTGATACAACAGGACGCCTATAAAAATTCAGGAATCTAATTACCATTTATCAGATTTAATATTAGTGTTATGTTTGCAATACATAATAAATACATTCATTGTGGGAAATTGGTATATACACATCGCATCTTGACCCTTTTTAGTGCCCCCCCGTCCCTTATAAGATTAACTTGAAAAATGTAAGTGATTTATAAATGAATTTGTGGATTACTATCCTAAACGAGTTACCTAAGAATACAAATTAGTAGATTTTGCATATATGTACATAATGTAGGAAGAAAACAGAACTTCTTAGAAAAAAATGCTACTTGTTTCTAATTATAGTACTGAAAACTCTTAGATGAATACTGATAATAATGTGAAAAAACACATTTCACATTTCACTTAGCTGCAGGAACTATTTCCCCTTAAACTGTATCACAACCCTACGTTAAGGCAGAGTAAATAGTGGAGAAATTCTCCTTAAGAAATGAGGTCAGATTTTATTCTGTTAACTGAAATGAACTGTCTAGTGCTATATGAAATGAAGAGAAAGTTTAGGACATGGTTTTCTGTGCAAGAACTTGATAATCTAAGAAGTAACATCTAAGAAAGGAAAATACGACTCAGAAAACCAAGGGCTAAATTACAAAGGCCTCACATATTCTATGAGTAAAAACCATAGTCTTCCTTTGATCTTTCAAACACCAATGCTATTTTTCTTCTAGAATAAAATTAGATATCAGCTCATATTATTGATTTTTCTGCCTGCCTGAAACAAATGAGAAGCATTATTGATTACTACTGATCTTGTCCTGGAGGTAGCTTAGGCAAAAAGCATACAAATATCCAGAGGATACAAATGAGGCAAAGCAGTTTTATTTTGCTGAGCTGTCTTATTCAACTGAGTTACTATTCTGAAATGATATAATATTTATTTCTTAATACACTGTTAGAAAAATCTTTTTACAGTCATCTAGAACATCATTTGTGAAAAATTTATATAACACTGACCAATCAATCAAAGTTTCTCCTTGAAATGCTGACTAGTATGGCCTAGACCAGTGATGGCGCACCCTCCAGAGCTTCCACTGGTAACAGGCGCTGCGGCACACGCACTACAGGTTCACCACCACCGGCCCGATTATCGTAGGAAAACTTAACAGTAACATTTTGAATTAGCTATCACAAGCCTGTAGCCTATAAATGAAAATCCTCATTTCTGTACAAGGAACTTTAATGACCCACATGACATATATTTTTAAAAGTTTTCTCTCTCTCTTCATGTGTGAGAAATACGCTTTCAAATGAGAACTTGAGAAGGCTATTTAGTGTAAGTCTGGCTGAACGATAAATTGAAAAATTTGGCCAACATTGTTTATTAATTTGAATTCGTATTAATTATATTGGGAAGTACTCTAAACATGATTTCATAGGAAGCCAGAAGAATATCCTACGTAAAATGCTGGTGTTCAGTAGCTAGAAGAATTCACAATTATACTACAAAAAAAATTTGGGTATTCATTGTCCTTAAAAGGGAAAGATGTCTGCAATCTTGATAAAAACTTATTTTCTCGAACTGCTTTTTAACCATTAAATGGACTGACTCAAACATATGCTAAATATGCTTCGACATCCATTCATAATTTCGGGTTAAATAAAAGCCTAAGTGACGGTTTGTCAAAAATTTTCAGCATTATTTTATCATTAAAAATTTGAAGCACCAACTTATTGTTAATTTTCTAAAGAAATAAGATTGAGAATACTAATGTCACATATCCCCAAATTTTTATGAATGCACAGAACCTGTGTAGTACATATGATTTCTTAATTTCATGCCTATTTTATGTTCCTGAAATGGCATGCAGTTTAATACATGAAGGCAAACAGCTGTTCACGAGTTGCCTTTTTGAGGAGGGAGTGTGCTGAATTAAAGTGATAGGACATAAAACATGACCATGATAACAGAAAACACATAGTGTTAAGACTTCTCAGTTCAGTTCTTTATGTTCTAGTACCATGTTTTTCTTTTGTTAGTGATGAAGAGACAAATTGTTCTTAGAACGAAGTTAGCATAGTACTTTCGGAATTTCTCCTTCATTTGCAATTCTTTTAATTAAAATCACAGCACAGTTTAGTTGTAAGTCCATTTGAGGTTTCAAAATGATGACAGACCTGAAGAGTGAAAGAAGTCTCTTAAGTTACAATCAAATAAAAATCTCAGAGGATGAGGGGAATGCTGGGCAAACAATAAATGCTGGCCTTTAATAATGACTATATCAGCCCACTGTTAATTTTCTATGAATGATTAAAAGACTGTAATAAATTTTAAATTTGGAAAACACTGGCATTTGCGCAATTATAATGCTAATTCATTTACATTGAAATTTCAAGGATATGTTAGCAATTATCAGCATGCGGTTAAAGAACTGTATCCTGAAACTCTCATTAGATAGTGATGCAAACTACAGTTGTTATCATTCTGAGAACAAAAGAATCTTGAATGAGTAATCAATAGCAACTGGCAGAAAATGAGACATTAATTATGATCCTCTACAGTGTTTTGTCTAAGACAAGATTTCATTAAACGCTTTGTGCAACCTGAGTAGTTCCCAGTCATTACCAACACTTTGGACAATGTATCAGCTCAAGGGGGGCTGGGAGGAATGTAAAGGGAAACCCAGTAAAAGAAAGCCTGAGATGCTTCCAATCCTTTCCTGGGTCAACGAAAACACACCAACTACCACCAGCCAACTGTCATGCTGGTTCTTCCACAAGTCCCAAACCTTACGAGCCCCACGTGGTTTCCTGAAATCTAATCATCATAGTCTACACTCAGTGCTGTGCAGGTTTGAGAAGGTAACAATGGTCATGCATCACAGGCGACGCGATCTGTCAACACAATCTGCCCACTCTTCCTTGGTTTAAAAAGAAAACCAACTACCTATTTGCTATTAAATTACCTAAACACAGTAATCTAGCAGTGTAAGTTTCCCAATCTTATCTAATTATCAGTAAAGGAAGAATTTTACTATTTTTAGTATTTCTTTTTCACTATGTTTTTGCTAAGTTTTCTAAATCAAGTGTCACTCAATGAAAAGATAGCAGAGTAGGGAATCTGGGATGTAGATCAACAAAGAAAAATATCTTGTAAATGAAATATGAAGAAGAACAGCTAAAACCCATCTTAACATAGCCATATTTAAATAATCACAAACTTCCAAGGAAATGATTTCTTTTTACAATCTTATAGGTTTCCACAGGACTTGCTACTTCCAAAAACACAAAGGGATTTCTTAAAGGCAAATTCTATTGGGGCTGGTACTCTTAAAATATAACCTAAGCATGTCTGCCCAAAGTGAGTTTTTCTAAATGTCTGAATTGAGAAACTTCCTACTAAAAGGTGCAGTGTAAATGCGCTGCTACAGTACTTCCACTGTGCATCTGAGCTCTTCTTAAGTGAGTGTGAAGAAGCCAGCTATAGAGCTCTGTGAGGTACGAAGATTAGAAGAACATGAGACACAGAAATGTCACTTCTCTTTTGCTTTTGTGGAAACGGAGAGCTCTAGTACTTTCAGGCCATGACTCTTCTCTTTAATGCTAGCTTTCACATGTAGTAAATGAGTATCCCTCTTCCTAATTCCTCATATTTCCATAAGTACATAAGTATTCAATATAGCAATAGGCATATAGTTAGGCATGCAAAAACTTCATGAACTGAAACATTAAAATTGAACATCTTTAAAAAAGAATACCTTATTTTGGAAAATTTCTTATTTGCACAAAAGTAGAAAAAAATTATAAAATGAACCTTTATGTACCCATGATACAATTTTTTTTTTTTTTAAATGTGGGTACTGGGAGTTGAACTCAGGACCTCGCACTTGCCAGCAAGCGCTTGTGCCACTGGGCGATATCACTGGCCTTTTTCCTTTATGTGGGTTCCGGGAGTTGAACTTAGGACCTCGCGCTTGCCAGGCAAGTGCTTATGCAGCTGAGCTATCTCACTGGCTCCCATGATACAATTTCAACAACTGCCAGCATTCTGTGTTTTCTGCTTCATTTACTTTGTCATTTTCCAGCTCTTGTTACATACCTCAAAACTGACAACAGGCCAAGCAAGGTGGTGCACACCTGTAATTCCAGCACTCAGGAGGCTGAGATGGGAGGATTGCTGCAATTTCAAGGCCAGCATGGGCTACATACTGAATTCAAAGCTGGCCTGGACTCCACAGCAAGACCATGCCTCAAACAAAACAAAACAAAACACAAAACACTACACTAATCCCTTATTAGATAATACACTATGTAGTTACCTCTTTTTGTTTTGAGAGGGTATCTAATCTTTACCTATTATTTAATAAGTTCTTTTCTCCTGAAGTAACTTTGTAAAAGAATGAATTGATTTTCTGAAACAAAGCTCCTGAAATGCATCAAGTGTCACTGCTATGGTTGATACATTGTGTCAACTTGAGAAATCTAGAAGCTTAACTAAGTAACTCAGTAGTTCCACATCCTGGGGTGTAGAGGTCCTGCCCTTAGGCTCTAGGATGTTGTTCACTGTGTCAACTTCAGAAGTTTAGAAGTTTAACTAAGGGATTCAGCAGGGAGCCAGGGTCCTCACTTTGTAAACATCCTGAGCCTGTGCTAGAGGAGGGCAGGGAGATGGTGTGAGCGCTACAACCACCTGAGGGCGGGTAGCCTGCATACAATATAAGGGAGGAAAAGAGGCTTTTTCTCCCCCTTTTTGCTCTTGTTGCTTTTGCTGTCTTCTGCCACCTTGAAGTGTTGCCCCTGTGCCATGCCACCCTGCCTTGGAGCCAGCTGATTATGGACTGAAACCTCCACAAACTGTGAGCTAAATAAACCTTTCCCTCTTTAACTTTGGGTGGCAGGTATTTTGTCTCAGCAAGGAGAGAAAAGTAACTAAGACAGTCACCAAAAGCATAATTACCAATTTTCAAGGAGAAAACAGAAACAATGATTTTTTTTCTCCTGCCATGTAAACTTTAACAGAAGCAGGAAATTATAACTGCCTATTGCTAGTGCTTTAAAATGAGATTTTCCTCCCACAAAAATTTTTTCACCTACGTTCCAAACAACCTGGGACATCAAATCATAGGTGGGGCTTCAAGCCTGCCATGAATGCCTGCTGTGTAGCAGCCCCTGGGCACAGTCTTCCACAGCCACCTGACCAGTGGGTCATCGCAGAACCCAAGAGCTAGTTATGGCTCTTTAACTTTCCTGACTCCAACAACTCCCCAGTCACCCATCTAATCACCTATTCCCCAAAGGAGGATGTTGTCAGCCCTGCAAATCACTTGACTTCTGCAATGTTCGAGTCCAACAGCTTTTTTATCTGACCTCCTTGCTCTCACGGTGCCACTGCCCTACTCTCACTTTCTGCACGTGTTTTGTCACCTCGTGATATATAATCTTAACCTTTTTTCTAGTCCCAAGTTTAATCACAGCTTCATTTTTCCTTCCTTTGAAACCCAGACCACAGAGTCTATTCTATTACTTCAGTCGTTTCCTCATCACTACTTTGAGTCTCCTGACATTTACCAGCTATGCAATCTCAGGTAAATTGTTATAGCTCCTTGAGGATTCAGGTTCCTTGGCTATCAAACTAGAGTAGTAATAACAGCTTTAGTAGCAGCAGCAGCAGCAGCGACAACACTTCCTTCATAGAATACTGCAGGGACCAAATGAAATAATGCTTGTAAAGTGTAAGTGTTTGATACCTGCTAGACACTATATGTTATCACCATTAATCTACCCGTGCGACTTGTAAACCTTATCACTGTGTCAACTCAACTATTTAGTCAACCATTTAGTCTGCTGGTAGTACTGAAATGAAAATTGAAACACATATATAACCTTACATGTCAGAATCAATAGTACTTTTTGGCACCCAGCTTTGAAGGTATCATCACTACAACTTAGAAAGCCTTTTACTTGTCACTAAAGAGTGCATCAAAGTGAAGAACATTTTAAGGTCTTTTTTTTTTTTTTTTTTTTCCAGTATTGGGGATTGAATCCAGCGTCCTGCACATGCTAGTCAAGCATTGTACTACTGAGCTAAATACTCAGTCCTTTTAAAAAAATTTATTTTGAGATAGAGTCTAAGTTGCGTAGGCTGGCCTTGAACTTGAAATCCTCCTGCCTCCGCCTCCTCAGGAACTGGGATTGTATTACCCTTAAGTCCTGACTGCTTTAGTTTATACTCATTGTTCAACATTTTAACAAGTTACAGAAAAAAACAAGCTATACATCAAACACTGAAGGATGTTTTTCAAATTACTAGTTGAGTCCTTAAAACTAAACACCCCTACGTCCTTTAGTCATTCTCCACATAAGACAGTTGCAAGTTGTTTATTTGAAAATTCTTCTCTGAATGAGTTTTGACTTATTTATGCCTGATGTGAAATACATCTGCACAGAAAGCTATACAATGTCAATTTTCTTGTTCTAAATATTATGCTCCTAATAATCCAGCCCAAGGCTAAGGTACCTACTATGTGGTTTGTTACTATATCCAAACTGCTCTTTAAAACAATTATCTTTAATTAATCCTCTGGGGGAAACACATATCTGCATAAGAAAATGTTAGTGCTTAGATAAAAAAAATTATTAAGGCTTTTTTTTCAGTCGGATAGAAAATATTCCAGCTTTCTAGACCTGTCTCTGCTGAAACTATGAACCTGACACTGCAGCAAGGAAGGAGCCTAATTCTTGGTGACAGTCATTTTGGTTGGGGTAGGATGGAATTTCCATGTACTTTTAAATTTGCTTTTCGCTAATGGTTAAAAATGTTGAGCATTCTTTCATATACTTGTTGGCCATTTGTACTTCTTTTGAAAAGTGATTCTTCGTCCTACTTACTGACTGGGCTATTTGCGTTTGGGGTGTTAACTTTTTCAGTTCTTCATATATTCTAGATATTAATCCTCTGTCAAAGATTCTCTCCCATTCTCTGCACTGAATCTTTACTTTTAGTCATTTCCCCTGTTGTGCAGGAACTTTTTAATTGGATGAAATCCATTCTTTGACTCTTGGTGTTACTTTCTGTGCTAGTGGAGTTCTATTCAGGAAGTCTTTGCCTGTGCCTCTTGCTTCAACTGTTTCCCTTATGTTTCTGTGACCATTAACCCTGATTTATCAACACGAGTGGATTAAGAAATGCCCAGCATACTAGTGAAGTGCACTTCTGAGTGTATCTGTGCGGTGTGCCCACAGCTGACTGGCACATAGGCCAGTAAAGTGAAGACCCGCTCTAACCGTGAGTGGCACCACCCAGCAGGCTTGCAGCCTGGATGGAATACAAGGGGAAGAAGGTGGAAGCTGGCATGTCCTGGAGAACTCCATTATGGTTGAGCAGGTTAGTCTTTTGCTGCCATCGCCCGTGGAATCAGACTCCGGTTTCTTCATCCTTCCAGTGTAGACTACACCAGCAACTCTCCAGAAAGCTTCCAGGCCTTTGTTTTCAAAACTGGTGCTGCATCCTTGATCCCTCATTTGGTGGCTTCCAGCTTCTTGGACTGAGTAGCTACTGGTTTCTCCACGTCTCCACCATGAAGATGCCACTGTACACACTCCTGTCTCTGATCCTACAATCCCACCTAATAAATGCACTTGCATAATTTTATATGTATCTTAACAATTCTGTTCCTCTAGAGAACTCTAACCAGTGCATTTTCTTTCAAGGTTTCAGGTCTTATATGGTACTTGGGTCTTCGATCCATTTTGAATTAATTTTTATACAGGGTGATAGGGATCTAGTTTCAGTTTTTCCACAAGTGTTACATCCAGTTTCCCCAGCATCATTTGTTAAAGAGATTGTCTTTTCTCCAAGGTATATTTCTGGCTCCGTTTTCCAGAATCAGACAGCTGTAACTGTGGGTTTGTTTCTACGACCTCTGTTCTGTTCCATCAGTTACCTGTCTGTTTCTGTGCCAGGGCCCTGCTGTTTTTGTTACCATGGCTTTGCAGCATAGCTGAAAGCGGAGCACCGGGATGCGCTCCAGTCATGCTCTTTTTGCTTCGGACTGCTCTGGTTACTGTGGCTCTTCCATGTTTCAATATGAATTTTAGGATTTTCCCTAGTTCTGTGAAGTCTGCTATGGGTATTTTGATGGGGACTGCACTGAATCTGCTGGCAAGGATGTGAAGATAAAGGAACCCTTCTACATTGCCGGTGGGAATGTAAATCAGTCAGTCACTATGGAAATTAGTATGGCTGTTCCTCACAAAACTAAAAAACAGAGTTACCATTTTATCCAGCTATAAGTTCCTGATATCTACCATAAGTAATTAAAGTCAGTATACTACAGGGATACCAGCATACTTATGTATAATGTAGCATGATTTACAATGGCCAAGCTATGGCACCACGTAGGTACGCATCAACAGATGAAAGGATAAGTAATTCTGACACAATACACACATGTGTGCACACACACAAATGGAGTATTACTGAGGCATAAAAAGCAACACTTTGTCATTTGCAGGAAAATGTACAGATCTGGAGATGATCATGTTGAGTGAAATAAGTCAGACCCAGAAAGACAATTATTGCATATTTTCCCTAATATGTAGAATCTAAAAAAGATGACATGAAAGTAGAAGGGAGACTATTATTAGATAAGAAGATGAGAATAAGTGGGGAGAAGAAGGTATAAGGATGGATAATATGAAGACTGGATAGGATCAAAATATACACATTGAAACCCCTTCTAAAAGTGAAACCAGAAGGCAGACAGGGCAAGGAAAGGGATGGGGGTGAAAATAGTCAAATAGTGTGTTATGTATGAATCTGCCAAGATGAAACCTATTAATTTGTACAATCAATATGCATTAATAAACAAGATGTCGGAAAAACCCAGAAAGGAATTCTAGCCAATATATAAATAAATGGATATGTCTATGTTTCAATAAAAAGGGGGAAGTGGGTTAAATGGTCGTAGTTTGCTGATGCCTGATCTGTGGCACTCAACTTTCCAGGCTATCTGATTCTCAATCTGTAAGAGCCTTTAATATTTCCAGTAAGTTAGGTTAGTGATAGCAATGAAAAAGTTTTCTGTAGACTTGACAGAATTTTTTTTTTTTTTTTTTTTTTTAGCAAGGGAAGGGATACAACCTCCTCCATCCCCAATATCTCTATTGTCTACTCTCCCTCTGCGCACACACACACGCAAAAGCCTCTATTAATTTGTTTCCGTGTTTGCTCTACGAATGTCATGGTTTATGGACTTCCCTTTGAACCAGCTGTAACATCTTACAAATTTCTTCATGATAACATAGAATCTATACACCTGTTCATTTTTGTATCTGTGGGAAATTTGATTTTACCTTAAAAAACTGTCCTCTAACACCTGCCATGTGCTATTATATCACTAAGATGTGCTGAAATTACCTTGCATCGGACTGTCGTTTCCATATGGCCTAAAGCAATATTATCTCAAATAGTTTCCTTGTCTCCAGTCCATAAACTCTTGTAACCTTGAGCCAGAGCTGAATTTTGCTTATACTTTTAGTTTTCATCGTGCCACCTATTCGATCAAAACTCTTATAGAATAAAATATAAAACTCCTTGGTTAGGCATCTAAGCCCCTTCTGTATAATTCAGAAATCTCACACCATTCTCCTAAATATTCGAATCAAGCCAAATGAAAATATTATTCTTAGAACACACTTCCCTTTTTTTTTTTTTCATTCAAAACAGGTCTACGGTACTTTTTATTTGCTGGACAGTGAGCTAGGCACTAGAAATACAACAGCAAACAGCCACAGAAGCTGTGCTCACAGTTTATAGGATGGGATGGGAGAAAAGTAAGGGGCCAGCTACGTTGATATACTGAGTATTGTCTCACTTTGATTATTAACTATCTTCTTTCTTTCCCCAAGGTGCCCTCTTTTTTTACTCTGCCAAATTCTAGCCATCCTCTAAGGTAAGTATGTCAAACACTTGGCCACGGGCCGCATGTGGCCTTAGATGGGTAATGTGACCTCACGAGATTATAAACTTAACATGATTTTCAGCAATATCTTCAGAAACTGATTATACTGTGCTTTAGCACAGACTGCAAAACTGACAACGGATCACTGTGTAGGGAAGGACGCACTATAGTGCTAACTCTGCTTCCTCCTGCGCCCACCACACAGTCAGTGGAATGGAAAACCCTTTTGCTGCACGCATGACACGTGCTTGTGCCATTTGCTAAGTAAAATGCATCAATGACTGCTAATAGTACTTCAAAACTTGCCAACTTGTTTGTGTGCCTGTGAAGATAGATCTTTACTGTTACTGTATTAGGCAGACATACAAACTTTCTTATTTAATTATTAAACCTGGGCTTGTATTATTTTAAAATAATACTTTTACAGCAGCTGGGGTATGGAGAGTACAGAAGTATTTTAAACAGATTTGTCATGATATTTTATAATCAACTACAGCATTGGTAATATTACAAATATTACAATAAAAATATAAAAAATAAAGTTTTGTTACTTGTATATATTAGTGCAGGATACATTTTATATGTGGTCCCAGACAACAACTCCTCGTTCAGTGCAGCCCAGGCAAGCCAAAGGTCAGAGGCTCGCCTTCTATCAGGGATCTGTACTTCATATCAAGGTTCTTCTCTACCTTCATTTCTCTCTTCTGGGTTTCAAATTACATCTGTGCTACTTACTTGAGATTAATTATGTATCACCCAAGGATTTAAATTTTCTGTGTGATTACAGCTTGTCTCCCCCAACTAGAATGTAAGCTTCTTGAGGGTAGGTACTTCTGTTGCCTGTCCCAATTCCTCACATAAACAGTAAAACAAGAAAATATTTGAATCATTTCCTTCTTTTCTAAGCATGTCTTGTAATATTTGGGTGTTATTTCCTTGACATTTTTCACCCAGTAAGAAAGAAGCATGAGAGAAAAGATGAAGCATCTAATAAAGGACAAAAATCATCTCACCATTAAGGAATTTTAGATTTATATAACCTTTTATTGTTATCTTAAAGTACATCTAGAAATTCAACAATTGGGGTTACTGAAATAATTTAAAATGCATTAAAATTCACAGTCTTAGCAACTTTTAACTTTGAAAAAAGTAGTAAGACATATCTCAGTCTGCATAATCACTCTAGTGGTCTTTTCCTTCATAAATTTTTCTAAATAGGTTGTCTGAAATCATCCCAACAGGTCACACAGCTAACACCCTAAAACTCTCACTTCTCACTGCGTAAGGAAACCTGTATTCCTCAGAAGAGAAGATGGAGAGGAGCGTGGGAGGGAGACAAAGAGGGGAAGATGAAGAGGAGGGGAGATGGGGAAAGGATGTAAAGAGGGGAAGAGGAGGGAGGGAGGAGCGAGAAGAGGAGGAAGAGAGGAGAGGGGATGGGATGGGATGGGAGGGAAGAAGAGGGAAAGAGAAAAGAAATAGAGAAAGCTTGAGTGCTATACAAGAGCTCTTTTTTCATATGACAGAAATCATGCTGTTCTTGAAATTACTGTAAAATTCAAGTCTAGAAGGGACTGTAGACTTGTTAACCCACTGCATTTAAATATTCTGTGAAAATGTGGAAGCCTTGGGGTAACTGTATAAAATTGTAGTTTTTTATACATCTGGATACAATCCTTCATCAGATGTATGTTTTACAAACAATGACTCCTATATTATGGTTTGTCTATTGCTTACTTTTGACCCATGTCTTTTGATAAGCAGAAACCTTTATTTTGATGAAGTATAAGGTGTTTTTTGTTGTTGTTTGTTTTTTGGTGGTGGTTCTTTTTGTATTCTGTGTAAGAATATTTGGCTTAACTTTAATTTGAGGATATATTCTTGTATGTTTCCTTCTTTGTAGTTTTAGCTTTTACATTTTGGTCTAGCATACACCTTGAATATTTTTTTGTGTTCAGTATGGAAGAATGTTCACATATATTTGTCCAAATGGATATCTACTTTTTACTGTACTTCTGCCCTACTCAACTGATCTGGCAATACTGCTGACAACCAAATGAACCACACAAGCAAAGATATACTTCTGGGCTTGATTTTATTGGCATCTTAGTCTGGATAATCATTTCCAAGTTACATTTCTCAATTATGCAATACTATATTGTTTCATTACTGTAGTTTTATACTAAGTCTTGTGGTTAGGTAGGATAAATTCCTCAATTTTGCTCTTCACTTCTCAAGAAGCCACTGCGTATTCTTGATTCTTTATTTCCAAGAAAATTTTAGAATAAGCTTGTTAATTCATACAAAAAGAAAGCCCTGGTGGACTTATAGCTGGGGTTGCTTTAAGTAGTCAGATCAGTTTGGGAAGAACTGACATGCTAAGAGCACTGTCTCACAATTCATGAACGAATTACATCTATATATTTACTGAGGTCCTTTCAAATTTTTCTAAGTAGTAGTTAGCAGTTTTTAGTGTTGGGATTTTACATGTCTTTTGTAAAAATTTATTCTAAACTATGTGGAGTTTTTTAGATGCTACTGTAAAAGTCATTTTTTCTTTTCATTTTATCTTTTTAAAACTAAGTTTTTTTCCTTACATACAATAGAAAATTCAGATCTTAAACATTATAAACCAGTTTTGGTGAATGCAAAATAAGACACAAAATATCCCACCACTCTGGAATGCTCCTTTGGATCCCTTCATAGTGAAACTCTCCTCCCAGAGGTAACTGCTGATTAGATTTTTACCAGTACAGTGTAGGACACTCTTGCCTTTTATGTAAGCTCATGCAAGTGGAATCAAGAAGTACCTGTTTGTGAGATCTGGCCACCCTCACTCAGCATCAATCACTGAGACTCTTCTGTGTTGCGGTATGTATCACGAGATCATTTTATTGTTGAACAGCATTCGATGTATGACAATGCCAGAGATTGTTTATCTATTTTGTTAACATCTGGTTGCTTTCAGTTTTAAGCTAGTATGAATAAAGCTGCTATGAACATTCTTGCTGAAGGCTTTTTGTGAATAATATTTTCACTTCTCTTGGATAAATACTTAGGGATATAAAGCTGAATTATGGTGTAAATACTTGTTTAATTTTGTAAGAAATTACGAACAGTTCCCTCAAGTCACTGTGCCATTTTATAGTCTCAGTAGCAATGCAGAAGAATTCAGGTTGCTCCATCTTTGCTAACACTTGATGTTTTTATAGCCAAGTTAAATCCGGTTATTCTACAGGTGTGTACAGAGCTACGTCACTGTGGTTTTGATTTATATGTGCCTGAAAGCTAATAATGTAGGACATTTTTTCACGTGCTGATTGGATGTTTGTATATCTTCTTCTGGGAACTGTCTGCCCAAACATTTTCCCATTTTTAAAAACAGGACTCTTTATTACTGAGCTTTGAGTTCTCAGGGACCACCATATATTCTACATACACCTGTGTGCACGCATGTGCGCAGATGCAGCTGCAGGTGCCACAGGTATCTTCTCCTAGGCTGTGGCTTGTTCCTCTATCTTGTTTTTAAAGAATCAGGGTCTGGCTATGTTGCCCAGGCTGGCTGAGAACTCCTGGGCTCAAATGATCATCTTATCTCAGGCTACCAAGTAACTTTAACTATAGGCATGTGCCACTGTACCCCCTTTTCAGCTGCTTGATTTTTTTAAAAATAAAAAGTACAAGTCTTTAATTTTGATTAAGTTCAGTTCACCAATGTTTCTTATGCTTTATATGGTATAAGTAAGGGATAAAGTTCCTCCCTCTGCCACATCAACACAAAGTTTCTCCAGTGCCATATGCCAAAGATATTTATCTTTTTAATCAATGAATTTTATGCTGCTCTTAACAAACATCATCTGCCATACGAATATGGGTCCCTCTGGACTTTCTGATCTGTTCCTTGAGCTGTTTGTCAATCTTTACATACAAATATTGCCCTGTTTTTGTCTTCATTAGCATTCTTTTAAGGAAATTGTGAAGTCAGGTAAGTTAAACCATACTCTCTTTCAAAATTATTTTGAGGGGCCGGTGAAGTAGCTCAGCGGCATAGGTGCCTGCCTGGCAAGCGCGAGGTCCTGAGTTCGACTCCCAATACCCACATACGAAAAAAGGGCCAGTGATATCACTCAGCGGCACGGGCGCCTGCTGGCGCGCGAGGTCCTGAGTTCGACCCCCGGCACCCACAAAAAAAAAAAAAAAAAAAAAAAAATTATTTTGAGTTCTTGGTCTTTTGCCTTTTTAAATGAACTGTGAAATAATCTAGTCAATATCTGTAAGAAGCTTGATATAATTCTGATTGAGACTACATTAAACCTGTAACCCGATTTAGGAAGAACTAAGATTTAAATGATAGTCTTAAAATTCGTGAACATGGTATATCTATTTTTTAGATCTTAAACTTATCTCACTAGTCTTGCACATTTTCATTATTAAAGTCTTATAATCTTTTGTTAAACTTATTCCACAGTGTTTTATGCTTTTTGATGCTATTAAAATCAGCAACATCTTGTTAATCTTATTTTCTAATTATTCATTGCTAATGTACAGAAATAAAATTGATTTTTTTGAGTTGGCGTTTTGCTTTTGCACAAGCTGCCCTCAAACCTGCAATCCTTCTGCCTCAGCTTCCCAAGTAGCTGGGACTGTAGACATGTACCTTTGCACCCAGCTAATCAAATTTTTTAGATAGACTTTCCATCTTGTGATATACGTAAAAGTATTTACTACTAGCTCTAGAAGTTTTCTTGATGATTCCTTAGGGCTTCCTACTTACATAAACATATCAGCTCCAAATTCAGCTTAGATTATTCAAGTTTTATGCCCTGTTTTTCTCATTTTCTTATACTGGCCAGAAAATAAAGTGCAAATGTGAGAACAAAATTCTTACCTTAGTCTTAATATCAGGGGAAAAGCATTTACAGTTGTCTTTCAGTATTAAGTATGTTGTTAGCTGTGAAGTTTTTTCATGCAAGTCTTTTATCAAATTGAGGAAGCTGCTTTCTGTTTGTTGTGATTTTTATCATGAGTAGTCAATTGTATGAAGTGCCTTTTTCTGTATCTATGGAAATTATACTATGTTTCTTCTTGAATCTGTTAACTCGGTGAACTCAACAGATTGATTTTCAAGTGTTAAACTAAACTTTCATTTCTGGTACAAATCATATTGATGTTTGGAGAAACAAGGTGTGACTCACCTCAAAAACTGAGCTCAGGAGCTGGCCGTGATGTGCACACCTGTAACCCCAGCACTCCTAGAGGCTGAGGCAGGAGGACAGAAAGTTTGAACCCAGCCTGACAGGTGTTGACTTATTACTGTCACTGCCTCATTTTCCTGTTGCTGACTCCCTATCTTTCCCTCTACTTACCTGGTATTCATTCTTTTAGACCTTTTGTCAATGTTAGCTTCACTGTCTCTTTCTAGGATATCCTCTAGAATTTTTCGGAGTGCTGGTTTAGTGGTCATGAATTTCTTAGGTGCCCTTTATCATGAAAGTATCTTATTTGTTTATTAATTTTTAAAGACAGTTTTGCAGGATATGTCAGCCTGGGTTAAGGACTGTTTTCTTTTACGGCTTGAAACACCTCAAAAGGTTTGTGTTGAAAGTACACAGGGGCTGGGGATATAGCTCAGCAGCACAAGTGCCTGGCTGGCAAGCGCAAGGCCCTGAGTTCAATTCCCAGTACCCCGCCCCCCCCAAAAGTGCACAGTATTCTAATGGGTTTTCGTTTATAAGTGATTTGTTGCTTTTCCCTAACCACTTTTAAGATTCTGTTCTTGTGTTGGACTTCTGGGATTTTCACTATGCTGTTTCGTGGTGAGGTTCTTTTCTGAATGTGACTATTTGGAGTTCTATAATGTCTCAGTTATCCGTATGTTAAATTCTGGTTAGTATTTCCTTCTCTTTTTAATGTATATATGATTGTACTGATAACCTATCTTTTGTTCCTGATACTGATAAGCTGTGCTCTCTCACCTTTTCTATCTTTCCCTGTGTTAGTCTAGCTAAGGGTAACTTTTCTTAGAGTACTTTTCCTAAATAACACTGTCAGGTTTTTCTATTTTTTCCCCTATTACATTGATTTCTGGTCTTATTTGAGCATTTCTTTCCCTCTGTTTAGTTGAGGGTTACCTTGTGCTTTTCTAGCTTCTTAGGGTAGAACCTCAGTTCATTTACTGTAGATCTTCTATACTAATATAAATATTGCTATACTTTTCTTTCTAGGTACTGCTTTAGCAGTATCAATAAATTTTGTCAGAGTTCAAATGATATTTTCACTATCACTCAGAAGTTATTTTCTAAATCCTCTTTTAATTTCTTTTTAAAACCATGAGTTATTTAGACATGTATTGTTTAATTTTCAACTATTTAGTGTTTTTGGTAGATAGCTTACTGACTTCTAATTTGTTTGTAGACAGAGACTATACTCTTCATTTTCAGACCTTTGTGATTTACTAATACTAACTTTATGGGCCAGATTATGTAGTGTTCTATAAAAATCAATTAGGTGAAAGTTGTTGAACGTTCACTTAGTTCCCATCTTTACTAAGGTTTTTGCCAAGTTATTCTGTCAATTATTGAGAAAGAGGTATTCAAATCTTTTTAATTGTATGTTTATTTCTCTCTCTCTCTCTTTTATTTTTTTAATATGCGGGTACTGGGCGTTGAAATCAGGACTTTGCACTTGCCAGGCAGGCGCTTATGCCGCTCAGCTGTCTCACCGGCCCTATTTCTCTCTTTAACTATCAATTTTTTTGCTTCATTTATATCAAGTTCTCTTCTTAGATATATGCGCATTTATCACTTTTATCATTTAGCCATTAAAAATGTCTACAAATAATGAGATTGAATACAATGAAAAAAGAGAATGGAAAAAAACCAAATGGTATGGGTGTATTTGTAAGTAACTAAAAGCTAACTGTGCTTTTAAAGTTGTCATTTTCTCAAAGGCATATTATCTGAACTCAGATGAAACTTCAAACTTTCTGAATACAAAACACAAGACCCTGCCGTCTTTCAGGTTCGAACATTTTGAGAAAAACTCATTTCAAACTACATGAATAAATATTTAAGAAACATTAATGAATGAATACAAATGAATTTGTCATAATGATAAAAGGATTTTTTTTATCATTTATCATGTAACTCTGGCAGTTTAAAAAGTACTGGACCTAATGTTAATAAAGATGATGGGTTCTATGCTCTATGTTGGATCAGTAAAAAGCAATTCAATTCCAGAATGATCTATCATTGTTTCCAGTAATGCTGCTACACCACTTTCCTTTCAATGGCCATCAGTTATGCAACTGCTGTGAAGATAATATGAGGAGACTCATTTAGCGACGTATCATTACATCATTTTAACATGAGGTAAGGCCCATCAGGTATTATTAAATTAGCTTAAATTTTACAGTATGTCAGCAGCATTTATGTTCATTAACAGCAGAGTTAATGTTTCCTAGGGGATTTGACTGAAGAAAACCAGCTCCAAGGTGGCATTTGGATATGATTTTATAGTCAGTAATTTATATTTCCTTGGATTTTTGTCATTTATAAATAGGTAAGATAAAATGACAGCCAATTAGTTAAGTACATTTTTTCCTTCTCTGACCCATCACAATAAATACTGTTATAAGTTTTTTTTTTTTTTTAGTTTTAAATATGCAGATACTGGGAGTCGAACTCAGGACCTCGTACTTGCCAGGCAGGCGCTTATGCCGCTGAGCTATATCACCGGCCCCTGTTATAAGCTTTTAACTTCCACAAGTTACATGTCTTTCTTTGAATGGGAGTAACACACCTTTTTAACTCTTGAATTTCCTGAGCTACTTATTCAGGCCCCAAATCAGCTCACGTCGTTCACTGTACTTCCTCCTAGCAACTGCAGTACAGAGCTAAGGAACAGTGACAACAAAACCACTGACCCTTTCAGTTAAGAGCCCTCCTGTCTTCACTGAGGCTGTTCTTGCTGCAGTATGAGCCTCTCTCTGCTCTGCTGTATTTTCGGCTTCCTCTCTAGGGATGTGCATTGCTTCTTGAAGTTTTTGGAAATGAGTCTTTCCTGTGCTCCAGTGCCTTTAAACCTTGTACACAGCACTGTGTGTTGTTACATTGCATCACACACTTCAGCAACCTTGCTGCTGTCTTCTGTTTTGGCTTGCCTGATTTCCAAAATGTTTATACAGAGTTGTCAAACAGTGGTCTTATAACTTGTATTTTTTTATACTTCATATATCCTTAGATTTGGCATACACAAAGGAGTAGAGTTTCTCAAAGCACAAATACCAGTCCATGTGAATTTTAACTGCCCGGGGCACTTGACAAACACGAATTCCTAGTACCTTCCTCACCCAAATAAAATAAAACAAAATGGAAAGAGGTGAGGGCATAGACTATGAATCTGAAACTACATGCTAAAGTACTGTATAGTCATATCACAGCTAAAAATCTCAAATATGGGTTTAGGTTCACCACTTGCTAGGTAACACAGCTTTAAATGCAAACTACTTTTTCACAAGTATGCAGAATTGAACCTTCAAAGACCTAAGAAACAGGTGGAAGCAGAAGTTGCTAATCCAGTTTTCATATGAGGGAATCACTGCAGAGACAGGCTTTGAATCTAGGTCTTCTGACTGTTCCTTTTTCCTTATAACCCTCAACTGACATTTACTGATTTTCTAGTATACACTATCAGGAACTGAGAATGGCACTTTCATATACCTGGTAAATAACAACTGAAAAAGATTAGAAAGACATAAGATTCAGTACTGACTGGCCCAGCTGCTGCCTTAGATCTGAGATCAAGGTGAAAAGAATTTTAAGGCCTGGAAGCAGGCAGGCAGACAAGTCTACTCAGTGATATGTCATGTGGCAGTGTACAGAACACTTTACACCTAGGAGACTCTGCAGCTATTTTTATCAACTATTTGTGGTCAAAATGATATAAATTAGTTTTTGAAATTTTCTTTTGCTCTGAACCTATTTATAGAACAAGAGTAATAGAATCTCTGACCATGAAGCAGGGCATGGTGGCACATGCCTTATAATCCCAGTACTCTAGGAGAGTAAGGCAGAAGACTAAAATTTGAGCCCAGCCTTGGCAACTTAGTGACTGAACGAGATCCAGTCTCAAAATTTAAAAAGGGCTGGGGATCTAGCTTAGTGCAAAGGCCCCAGGTTCAATATCTATAGCACAAACAAACAAATAACCCAAAACAAACAAAACAAAATAAAAAAAGTCTGAGATGTAGTTGAGATCAGAAATGACATCCAGGACCCTCACTGCAAATCCTTAAAGGATTTAGACTATGAAATTCAAAGTTGCACCATAAAAGGAATGAATTCTTATACCAAATTATAAATGAAATATGAAAATCACATATCCATGGTTGATCTGTCCTAAGAGGATATTGTGCTTATCAATGGATACTACTAAACATACGTTATAGAAGAAATGGTCAATCCAAGCTAACACTTTTACCATTCAAAAATGTCAGACAAGTTACCTTATCAGAGGCCAGAAGTTCAACTGTCACTTTTCTACTGACCTACTGTGACCTAAATAAACATTTGTACATTTTGGTTCTCTGTAACTGACTGACCATGGGCGGTATGCGGGTAAATATTTACCAACTGGTTAAAAAAGAGAGAACTGATTTGCAGCGTTTTTGGATTTCCATGGTACATACACTTCTGTGATACATAGTTTTAAGATGTCAATGTGTATTAACCACCTTGCAATAATCATGAAAATTTAAAATACTTAGCTCTTGTGAGTTGGTAAGAGCTGGTAATGTATACCACTGGTTGTATCAGAAATGCTTATAGTGAAACAATAAACTTATCAAAATGAGAGACCAGCAATTTTATTTTTCTATGGGAACTATGTAAAAATTTTTTTTCAGAAAAGATAGGCATTTTAGAGAGGAGTAGGAACTTTGGCTACTTTGTTTCCAGTTAAAATGGAAGTGGGTTATCAAAATCTTTGCTGATTAAGACATTATCTTAAACTAGAGGAGGGGAACAGTTTAAAAAAAGGGAGCAAAAGAAAATAAAATGTTTAATTGCTATAAAAACTGTAATCAAAAATTAAATGAACAAATAATGGTAAAATAATGTGGATTTCTACCTTTTTTCTTCCTTTATGTGGGTACCGGCAGTTGAACTCAGGACCTTGCGCTTGCCAGGCAGGCACTTATGCTGCTGAGCCATAACACTGGCCCTACCTTTTTTATTATTAAAAACGTCCTTACTTGTTTAAAATTCATCTTTTTGGGCTGGGTGTGTAGTTCAGTGGTAAAACGCTCGCCTGGGACATGAGAGGTCTTGAGTTCAATCCTTAGCACCACAGGAAAAAAAATCAACTCATTGCTTTTTTATTCACAAAACTTACTTGACAGCCTGGTAATCCGGTTTCTCTGCTGTACAGGGAAAATGAGCCTCTTTCTGATGTTTTTCCTACAGAATGAAGAAAACAACTTTATATTAAAAATCTTCATTTACTGACAATTCAAATTCTAGACTGTTCAGGGTAATTATCGGGAGGTTTGAAAATTGAAAAACTTAAATTAGAAACCAGGAATAAAATACAAAAAAAATTCTAAAAACCGTACTTTAATTCCAGTCAGTTTAAGAGTTAACTCCTTTACATAAAACAGCATGTAAACACCTTACTGTGAATGTATAATAGTGATAATACACTCAAAAGAATGAGTAAGAACAGATGTCTAAATAGCCCACAATACAAATCCATGTACCCACCAGTGAGAATGACACTTTACCATATTTGCTTCAAACTGAAACTTCCTCCTTGTCGCCTTTCAGAAATTAAAATACTGTAAGTACCGCTCAACCCAAACCCCAAGGTAACTATTATGAAGTTGATGTGCGAGTGCCATGTATATTTTTTACTTTTAAATACAGAGTGGTACCTCAGTTCACAAACTTAATTTGTTCTATGATTTTGGAAAACATGGCCACATTTGTGTTTGTGCAGGAAAGATGGCTGTGATAGTGTTTGTCACCCGATGCAGTTTACAAACAAAAACAAAATTCTGTCAAACGGTTCTGTTTGTGAAACAAACTGTTTGCAAACAAAAGCATTTGAGAACTGAGGTACACTGCATATTTATACACTCAAGCGGTATACATTACTGTTTAAGCTTAATGCACTTAAGCAGACGGGATTACGGATATCTACCTTTTGAAACTTGTCTTTACATGCAACCGTATGCTTCTGAGATACAGTATATACTGATAACAGACACTAGGCTCACTCATTTTTAGTTGCAAAATGTCTCATTACAGAAATGAAAGCAGTTTATTCCTCCACTGAAGGACAGTTTATTAGTATGAACAGTGTTGAAACAAATATCCTTCAACATATCTTGTACACGAGTTTCCCCAGGACAGACACAAAAGAGTGGCAATGGTGAAGTAAACGATGTGTATTGTCAGCTTTACAGGCATTGCCTTTGTATTCTCTGAAGTCCCAGTGTCAATTTATACCCTTCTCCCCGATGTGTAAGAGTGCCTGTGTGTGGGGACAATGTTCACTATTAACATGTTCACCATGGGGCTGTAGTTCATATGTCTTGTTGTGGAGCAACTCTGAAACACCCAGGGTACATGCATGACTGTCCCATCAGGCAGCATTGGACAAGCTCCTGGTGCTAACAAAAGACAGAACTCTCACTTGTTCTGAACACGTTAAAGTATGCTCAGTAAAGTGAACTTCCAAACATGATATGAATTTTTTTTTTTTGGTGGGTACCGGGGGTCGAACTCAGGACCTCGCGCGCCAGCAGGCACCCGTGCCGCTGAGCGAGATCACCGGCCCTTTTTTCGTATGTGGGTACCGGGAGTCGAACTCAGGACCTCGTGCTTGCCAGGCAGGCGCTTATGCCGCTTACTGGCCGCTCAGCTATCTCACCGGCCCCAATATGATTTTTTTATAGGGTTTTAACTAAATAGTCCCTCACAAGTAGACGTGTTGCTTAAAAAGATTTCTGCAAACAGATCACAATTTGATAAGAATATAAAAAACAGGCAAAATAAACAAGATGACTCTCCATTCCAAGGTAAAAACAGTAACTGTTTAAATCTGATAAAGTTACTCAAAAGATTTAAAATTAAGACTATGTAGGGCTGGTGAGATAGCTCAGCAGCATAAGCGCCTGCCTGGCAAGCAAGCACGAGGTCCTGAGTTCGACCCCCGGTACCCACAAAAAAAAAAAAAAAAAAAAAAAAAAAAAAAGACTATGTAGAGATGACCATAATTGTATACTATACATTGAGTTATCAGCTTATAACTACATAAAAATGTATAGTTTATTATCTGTACAATGGATAGGATGCTCAAAATTGTTTACTGAAAATATATGTAATTTGTAAATATACAAATATACATATCTTGTAAATATATGTAATTAAATATAAGTATTAGGTGTTTTTCACTAAAGTATACATGATATTTTGGCTAACTGATGTACACATCTTAAATCTCTAAATCTGGCATCTGCTAATTCCTTAGATAAAAAATGATCGTGTAATAATAAATCTAGTTATTATGAAACACATTAACAGTTAAGGATATCATTTCTGAGTCCAATAAAGACATTACAGCACGTGTTTTAAGGAAGGTCTCCTGGTCACTATTTCAGGTCAAGTAATGCCAACACAAAAATGTAGATTTATAACAAACGATAGCTAAAATAGTCTGTTTGCTTTACATTCTCACCATAAATTGATATATTCTACATACAGAACTTTAATTTGCCAAATATACTTATGAAGTAAAAAATACGTAATTTTTAAAGGATGTACCTTTTAAAGCAAGGCTTTTTGTAAGAATCAAGGTGATGTTTTGTGGTTTTGGATTCTTCACTTGGATAACCTGACCTCAAAAAAACCATTAAAGGACTGTAATGCATACAATTCCGGTACATACCCCTCCCCGTGTCTCATCAAAATGGACCAGAGACTCCTGGAAATGAAGACAGAGGAAACTGAAGGGAAAGGCCAATTCAGAATAACTGGAAGAGAAGAGTTTACTGGAAAAGCAATAAATGACAGTCCACATCTACAGTTTGGAGGTATAACATTTTTCAATGAGATAAATTAACTCATAAGATATTAAAATCATTCTCAGAACTTATCTTTAGTTTTTAAAAATTATTGCCTTTATAAGGGAACCCAGCCTCATATACCTGGTAGGTCAGAATGGGAGACTATGCCAACATTTTATGCAAATATGAAATGAAGTTAAAAGGCTGTAACCAGTGCCTTTAGTAATTCACCACAATATACTACTGACTTAGTGGCTGTCATATTCACAAAGCTCTTTCTGCTTTGCAAATTCCTCTTCTTGAAACACTGCCTTTTTTTTTTTTTTTTGGAGTGAAGATCTCTGTTCCAGGAAGGCCTCCAACTTACTGTGTGGTCTAGATTAGCCTGGAACTCACCATCCTCCTGCCTCAGCCTTCTAGACTGTTGGAATTATAGGCATGTGCCACTGTACTTGGCTTTGAAACACGTTTTAACAATCAGCACATGCTTAAAGCCATGATATAATCATCCTATAGTGTATGTATATATCACATCATACCCAATAAATACACATAATTACTTAAAATAGACAAAAAGGCTTAGAGTTAAGTAACAATCTATAGTGCACTATCTTTTCATTCAAATGTGCTGGGAAAAACCTTTGTTTTTATTTTTTAGGAAAAACCCTTTAAGAACCATGTGGAGGATGGAAAGGAAACAAAGCAATATATGAATATTAGTCCCTTTTTAAATAAAACATTTTATTAGTAATATTAATTTTATAAAATTGGGTTTCAAAATGGTGTTTTCATACATGCATTTTAATCATATCCACCTCCCAATTCCCCATCCTTACACCCTCTCCCTCCTTCCCTTTCTCTTGTCTAGTAAGTCTCCCTTCTATTTTCTTGTCATCTTTTGAGTCTGACTTATTTTGTTTAGTATGACTGTCTCCAGTTACATCCATTTTCCTGCAAATGACATAACTTCTGTCTTCTTTATGATGGAGTAATTAATATTCATTATGCATATGTAGCACTATTTCTTTATCTACTCATCTGTAGATCAGTATGTAGGCTGGTTCCGTACCTTGGTTGTCATGCACTGTACTGCACTACACATTGGTATGCAGGTTTATGCTGACTTTAATTCTGTAGGGTATATTCCAAGAAATAGTATAGCCAGGTCATGCGGCAGTTCTCGTGTTTTTTGAGGAATCGGCATTCTGATTTTCTTAGTGAATGTACTAATTTATATTCCCATGAAGAGCGCAGACCCTCCCCCAAACCCTCAAGCACTGTTGTTTACGCTCCTGATGACAGCCATTCTGACTAGAGTGAGATGGAATCGCAGTGTAGTTTTGATTTGCACTTCCCTAATGGAAATGACTTATTGTTGTTTTTACTTCTTTTAACAAGTGGCTTGTACAACTCTTCTGCCCATTTACTGACTGGACTATATGACTTTTTTTGGGAGGGGGGGGAGGAGTTCTTTATATATTGTAGATATTAATTCTTGGTTGGAAGAAAAGTACCACTTGTTGATTCTTGCTATTATTTCCTGTGCTACTGGCATCCTAACTAGAAGTCTTTGCCGGTATATGTGGCTTCAAAGGTTCTCCTGGTGGTTTCTAAGTTTTAGGTCTTATACCTAGCTCTTCGATCCATTTTGGGTTGATTTTTGTATAGGTGAGAAATAAGGATGTTGCTTCAATCTCCTACATATGTGTATCCAGTTTTCTCAGATTCATTTGTTAAAGAGGCTGTCTTCTTTCCAATGGATGCTTTTGGCTGCTTTGTCCAGAATCAGATGGCTAAAGTTGCATGGGTTTGTTTGTGTGTCCTCTGTGCTCTTCCATTGGTCTATATGCCTATTTTTATGCCAGAACCATGTTTTTGATACTGTGGGTTTGTAGTCTAGTTTGAAAACAAGTATTATGATGCCCCCAGCCTTGTTCTTTTTGCTTAGAGTTAGTTTTGCTACTCTGGGTCTTTTGTGCTTCATATGAATTTTAGAATTTATTTTTCTAGTTTTGTGAAGAGTACCACTGGAATTTTGATGGGGATTACACTGAATTTGTAGATTACTTTTAGTAATGTGGCCACTTTAACAACATTAATTCTGTTGAGCCATGAACATAGGAGATCTTTCCATCTTTTAGTGTCTTCAGTTTCTATAATGTTCTATAATTTTCACTGTAGTGGTCTTTCATCTCCTTGGTAAGGTTGATCCCTAGATATTACTTTCTTTAAAGCTATTGTGAATTGAATCGTTTTCATGATTTCTTTCTCCACTAGTTCACTTACTGGTATACAGAAAAGCTATTATTATTATTATTTTTTTTTAAATGTGGGTACCGGGAGTTGAACTCAGGACCTTGTGCTTGCCAGCAGGCGCTTATGCCGCTGAGCGATATCACCGGCCCTTTCTTTCCTTTGTCTGGGTACCGGGAGTTGAATTCAGGACCTCACGCTTGCCAGGCAGGCGCTTATGCCACTGAGCCATCTCACTGGCTCAAGCTATTGATTTTTAATGCTGATTTTATAACCTATCTTAGCTCTATCTTTAATAAATTACAATTTTCAAATAGAACATTAGTTACCTACGGGGAGGCTACACGCTTAATAGACTGTTTTAAGAAAATGCAAAGATCTAAATTTACTTTCCTGTGTCTATCAAAATTTCTAAACCTCCTCTCCCTTTCAAAAATGACATTTGATTCAGAGAAGATGAAAACTAATTTAATGTAAACTGAAAACACTACAAAGTAAAAGTTTCTTCTGAAATGGAAAATTGGTAACTTGTTTTAAAAATGTATAACCTATTCAAATGAGATCTTGAAATGTAAATACATTTTTATTCCACCTTCCCTTTTATTAGGAACTAGTTATTTGCTCAGGATCTTAAAAGTTGGGGAACTCCTAAAATATAATAATGTGTATTTAATCTGAGAATGTATTCATCTTTAATTCTTTCAAAATTATTTTCATAAGCACTATATTCATAAATTATAATTAATCATATGATTCTCTTTAGGTGTTTGGAAAATAACCTCTGGCTACTATATTATGGGTTTCTGCTATGTTTCATAAAAATGTAGTCAGTATGTACGCAATTTTAACTGGTAAACTTTAGCTGAACACAGCTTAAGAACTATTAGTAACTTAATACGTGTCTTTCCCTGAAACATCTAGGAAAAATTATTTCAAAGAATTTACTGGGATATTACATTACAGGGGCTTTATGCTGAAGATGTGGATTAGGGTGAGGTATGCATGTGTGTCATAGGCCTCCTTGGCTGGCTTTTTAGAATAATGTTTTTAAATGTACAAAACAATATATGCAAGAGATGATCAAAATATATAATGCATGTTTAAGTTTAAAAATAATTATTCCAGCAAAAGATATAGTAATATTAATCCCTCTCAAAATTCTCCTCCTCACTTTAAACACACTTTTCTGTGGTCCTTGCCACTTTCTGAAACAGTTTAGGAAGTCCTACTTAGTGAGTGTCTTATTTATATGAGGTGTGATCCAAAATGTGGTGAAGGCTGATGCCCAGCACTATTTAGTGAAAGGCAGATTCGTAAAAACATTACAGTGTATCCTCATCCACCTTATTCATGAATCTGGCACCATATGATTTCTGGCTCTTCCTGAAAGTCAAAATGATCTTGAAACGTAAATATTTTGAATCTATTCAGAACACCAAGGCAGTCATGATAGCGCACCTAAAGACATTCATGAAAGAGGACTTCTAGAGTTGCTTCAGAATGTGATAAGAATGATGGGATAAGTTTGTTTGAAGTAAGGGGGAGTATTTTGAGGGGAATTAATGCCAAGGTGTTTTTTATGGTACTAAATTTTTTAAAAAGTATTTTTGATCACACTTCCCAGCATTATAAGTTGATACATAATCATTCATATTTTTTAAAAATTTGTAGTAATTTATCATATTAAATAGATCTAGTAGCAGGCTTATTAATAATAATTTTAAAACCTAAATGATAGTTTATTCCTTTAATGATAGAAGTCATAGTTACTGTTAGGAATATTTTGCTCTCCTCATTCAAAACTGAAGATTCATGCTAAATTTCACTTAGAGATTAGTAAAAATGAGATGGCAATTTCGTTCTATCCAAGCTCACTGATTTTCCCTCTATCCTGGAATTCCTGAAACCCAAGATCAGAACCCCAGCCATGTAGAATAACAATGTATTACAGGATAATATACAAGTATCTACCTACATGTGTATTAAGCCAGCAGACACATATAAATATGTATCTTATGTGTACAAATTTATTTTAAGTAGATTTATGTGGCTTACATTAACAAGATTATTTTCTGACCCCAAACTAAGAACTGCCCACAAAATGATTTTGATTAATCTACATAGTATTTAAAATAATTATTCAAATAGTAAATTATATGAAGTTGAAGAAATTACTTTTCCTAGTGTTTGTATAAGACACATGAATTATGAGTTGCAATAGTTACTGTAATAAATATTCACAGAATTTTTAAAAATTCTGTCATCTCTCATGTAAAAGTTACAACTCTCTATTGTTTACCTAAGCTCTAAAAATACAAACTAATGTTAATAAAATAACCTATACAGAACTCGTCGAAAGATAATTTGGGCTAAGTTCTTTTGTCAAAGGATCCAACTGGCAGTCAAACTGAGCCCGGGGAATAGTCAGGGACAGTTCTACACTCCTATTCCCCTTGATTCAGTAACAAACATTCAGTATTTGACTAGAGAGGAGAACCTAAAATTTTTTTTTTTTTTGGGTGGGTACCGGGGGTCGAACTCAGGACCTTGCGTGCCAGCAGGCGCCTGTGCCGCTGAGCGATATCACCAGCCCTTTTTTCATATGTGGGTTCCGGGAGTCGAACTCAGGACCTCGCGCTTGCCAGGCAGGCGCTTATGCCACTGAGCTATCTCACCAGCCCCCTAAATTCTGTATGTTCCATCAAACATCTATGGATTTGTCATTTTGAGAATGGGATTACAAAATGAGTAAGATAAAAACTGCTATCCTCAATATATGCCAACTAGTGGAAAAGGTTACACCCTACCAGGAGACCAGTTATCCAGCAGTACATACATTAAAAAAAAAAAAAAAAAAAAAAAAAAAATCCCATAGCAGGTAGGTGGTGCCACAATCCTTGCTGAAAATGGTGAAAATTTGCTTAATATGCAAATTTAGACTAAAGCAACTCTTTGAAGCAAGGTCTGGTGTCTTGAGACCTGGATCCAAAGTGAAGCACAGTATAAGTGGTGGCAGGGGATTTGATAAGGAATTATCCAGGGCCAGGGCAATTTCCTAAGATCCCCCAAATCAGGAAGGAGATGCCTGCTGTCACTTAACTGGAGAAACCTGTACCTTCTTCTGGTCCTACCAAGACAGAAATGAAACTATCCATCATTTCCCAGAAGGGGCTTTGGAGTTTGGCCTGAATTGAGGATAGAGGCTCTCAGCTAAGTGACTTCCCAGTAGCGGTGGTCTGACAGATGAGCTGCATTCTGCTGTGTGCAGCCCCACGACTGTCAAGGATGCACGCACTCAGACTCAGATCATGCTGTCCTGTGGCTACAACAATAACCAGCCTCAAAGGTGAAAGAGAAGTACACTGCCACGGACAGACTGACCAAACACGCATGTGAAGTCCAAGGCCAGAGCTGGATGTTTCCTTCGCTGGACAGTGAGAATCCGGCAAGGACCAGGAATTTTGGTGAGAGACACATACAGATATTCCTCATTTAATGGCCTGCCTGTTTAACAACTGCTCAGACTTGGACTGAGGTGTGCTATTTGCGCTTATGGCCCATCTCTTTTTCTTCCGGTACAGTTCTGTACATCTTATTTATACAGTCTCAGTGGTTTTTTTTGTACAGTATACCTTATTTATATACAGTACTATAATTTTTGCTGAGTGCACTATACAGTACTGTAGTTTCATGTTCTGTTATGCATTACAGTATTGCATGCAAGAGTTATGCAAATAAAAGCAAGTCATCAGGTTGGAGTTTCCTTTGACCATTTCTTTGTTCTGAATATTGTAATGTACATACTATACACAAGTCCTCATTTAGTGATCAATTTATATAATGAGCTAGTCACAGGACTGTAGCTTGGTCCTTAAAAGAGGAATGCCTATGTTCAGGGATTTCCACCTCTCATGGTACAGAAAGACAGCTGTTATGGTTTGTATCTTCATAGGACCCCACAAGCTCATGTGTTGAATGTCTGGGTCTCAATGCAGCAGTATTCAGAGGTTCAGTCTTTTGAATGTGATTGGATCCCAACAGTTTGGACTTCGTGAATGGATTAATCTATTTATGGATTCATAGCTTAACAGGTTTTGGGGAAAGGGTTTTGCTATAAAAGCAAGCTCGCTCTCTGCTTCCTGGTCTCTCCTGGTGAACAGCTTTATTCCACCACTTGCAACCTACTATGATGTTTTGCTTCATCAGAGGCCTAAAAGCAATTGAGCCAAGCAATCATGAACTAAAAACCTCTGAAACCGTGAGCCAAAATGGAAAGCTAACACAGTAATTCACTGTTTTTTTTTTTTTTTTTGTAAAGTAATTGCTTAACCAGGATGAAGTAAAATGAGAAAAGAAGGAAACTTCTTCTGAATGGGACTTCAGAGGCTACCTAGTCCAACTGTTAGCCAAAGTGGCAGTACTTTGAACATGAATAATCTCACCAAAAGAGAATCATTGGTAATTGTCTTCCATTTTGTATCTCTAAAAATAATGTTGAAAAACCAATAGGCAGATATGCTGAGGAACCTAAAAACCAGACAGGCAAAAAGTACAGGGACGTTTGGTCTCTTTACATTTTAAGATTTGCAAATCTATCGTGCCAAAGAGAAATCAAACTATAGTGTTTGGGCCCAGTGAAGAGATCCAGGAGCAAAAGACAGCATTTTGTAGAACAGGTACAAAATGTCAGTGGGCTTGATTAATGGCCCTCTAATCAAATAAGTTTGTGAAACTCTGGATTAAACAACAACAACAAAATACCCCTAAAGATAAAAGTAAAGTGATGCATTATTTAGCTTGCTATAAGGAAGAAATCATAGAAAACAGAAGTTCCAGCAGTAACATAGCTATGCAGAGGGCTGGTGATACAGCTCAGTGGCATAAGCGCCTGCCTGGCAAGCGTGGGGTCCTGAGTTCGACTCCTGGTACCCACATATAAAATTAAAAAAAAAAAAAAGGCTATGCAGAAAATTATATAATGTTTCAGTTGCTCTTATTTAGGAGGAGCTGTGTGGAAAGATAAACTCTTTTGTTGCAAACGTATTTATTAATGCAGAAGAATGTAAAGACATTTTTGGCAGATAATTTCTTACTGCCGAGTCACAGTGAATTCATGTTTACTGGCTGTTTGGACATTTTATAATGAAATGAATGTTCACATCGTTTGCCCATTATTATCTACTGGATCAGCTGCCATTTACTCACTGGCTTCTATGAATTTGATTTTTCATATACTTTGGATACATGACTGTATTGGTCAGTTTTGTATAGTACAATAAAATACCTAAGGCAGCTAACATTAGAAAAAGTTCATTTAGCTTACAATTTGGAGATTCAGGGCACAGAACTGCATTCGTTCAGCTCCCATACCCCCTCACCCAGGTAACATCTCGGCAGAACAAGTGCATGTATGAAGAAGAGCTTACACTGCTGAACAGAAAGTCAGAGAGAGACTGGGGTCCCACAATGCTCCCCAAGGAATGCCCCCAAATGACCCAAGGAACTCTCATTAGGTCGCATCTCCTAAAGGCTCCATGGCACTTTCCTATACCACAACCCTGCAGACCAATACTGCTGAGGGATACAAACTATATTCAAACCATGACAAAAACCTTTTATTGGATCTATGCAAACATTTTCAGGCCAACTCCCCACTCTTAAAATAGTATCCCTTGATAAACAGAAATCTTCATTTTAATGTAGGCCAATTCATCCATTTTCTCCTATACAGTTAGCATTTTTCAGTATGCTCATTGGTTAAGAAATCCTTGCCTATTCCAAAGTTGTGCATCTATTTTTCTATCAAAAGTTTCACTATTTTAACTTTCACATTAAAACCTGAGATTGGCTTTCGTATCTGCTGGTAGAAGTCTAAGTTGTATTTTTTTGGTAGGGATATCATTGGTTTGCTGAAAAAAGTCTGCATCTTAAAGGATTACTATCAAGAACATACAAAGAACTAAAAACAATCAGACCTCCCAAATTTAAAGACCCAATCCGAAAATGGGCATCTGAGATGAACACTTCTCAGATGAAGCAACACAAATGGCAAATAAATATACGAAAAAATGTTCAACATCACTAGTCATTCGAGAGATGCAAATTAAAACAACACTGAGATTCCATCTCACCCCAGCAAGAATAGCTATTATCAAGAAATCAACTAATAACAGATGCTGGAGGGGCTGTGGGGAAAAAGGAACCCTTCTTCACTGTTGGTGGGAGTGTTGACTGTTACAGCCACTGTGGAAATCAGTGTGGAGATTCCTCAAAAAACTAGGATTGGAGGTCCCATTTGATCCAGCTATTCCCCTTCTGGGTATTTTTCCAGAAAAATTAAAAACATCACACCATGGCGATATATGTGCACCCACGTTTATAGCAGCACAATTTTAACAGCTAGATCATGGAAACAACCCAAATGCCCATAAACCGAGGAATGGATAAAAAAGATGTGGTATTTTTATACAATGGAGTACTACTCAGCCATAAAGAAAGATAAACTAGAGACTTTTACAGGTAAATGGATGCAACTTGAGAAAATACTCATAAGTGAAATAAAGCAGACGCACATGTGTAAACATCGTATTGTCTCCTTAGTGTGAGAAACAGGAAGAGTAAATAAAATCCAAAACCTACGATAGATAGGGTAAAACAGGAAGAAACTGTTCAAAAGGAAAGAGAAACTGGGATGGGGGAATGGAGAAAAGAAAGAAGGGAAAAGAAAAATATTATATATATATATATATATGATATTTAAGATAGATACACTACTAATTTCGCTTAGTTCATTGAAAAGAAAGGTTGGTGCTAATATTGTTTGGACAATTGAATGCTGATATCTTGTACCCTGAGTAACAAATTTAAAGATAACAGTATGGAATGTATTAACCATTGGTTACTCTCCTATTATGTTGTTTTGAAATTTTGTTCTATTTTTTTTTTCTCTTTAAAAAAAAAAGTCTGTGTCTTAAAAGTACTATATCACTGTGGCTGCTGTGTGGAGAATAAATAGGGGAACAAATGTGGGAGCAGGCAGATCAATTAGAAGACTATTTAAATAATCTAGATAAAAGCTAACAGGGGCTTTAATTGTTCCAACCCACTGAGGTAGATGATATTAATCCCCATTTCACTGATGAGTAGAAATAACTTGCTGAAGATCACAAAATATGTAAGTAGCAGAAAGAAACAGAACGAAGAATTATCTGTCAGCAAATTCTTTTGGAAGTGGTGGTGCTGGGGACTGAACTCAGGGCCTCACACATGCTAAGCACGTATGCTATCACTGAGCTCCACATCCAGCCTGACAACAATTTTTTTTTTTTTTTTGTGGGTACCGGGGGGTCGACCTCAGGACCTCGCGCACCAACAGGCACCCGTGCCGCTGAGCGATATCACCGGCCCCTTTTTCGTATGTGGGATCCGGGAGTCGAACTCGGGCCCTCGCGCTTGCAAGGCAGGCGCTTACGCCGCTGAGCCATCTCACCGGCCCAACAAATTCTTAATAGCATAATACACTGCACTGTTTTCCAGAGGAAGTTTAGGGTATGACTCTCATATTCCAATTACAGTGGTTCCTCAGTTCACGAACCTAATTTATTTTACAATTTTGGGGAAGATGGTCACATTTACATTTGTGTAGGGAAGATGGTCATGGTTGTGTTTGTCACCTGATGTGGAGATTGTGAACAGAAGTGTTCGTGAACCAACATATTACTTTATATAGGTAGACATTTGGTGTCTGGAGCCCAGGTATAACATATCAAATCCTTCTCTATCTAGCACTTAAAGCAACCTCTACCTCTCAACTGATGTGGGACTTGGACATGAAGCCAAGTCTTGCTAAGAGAGATTTATGACAAATCACTCCCAAAATGACTGGCAGCAAAATCCAAATAATTCAGGTCTGTCCTGCATATAAATGCAATATGGTCATTTATACTAGTTTCATTCACAAGGAAATTCTACTATTTTTCCTGCTTCAAGTGTCTACTAGAAAAATATTCCACTCATCTTTCTGGTTCTCAGTTATCTAACCTGTACATATGAATAAAGTTGGGCAAGATTACAGATTGCATAAGGTTATCCTGAGAGATCATATCATGCAGCCAATGCAGGAATTTGTTTCATGTGAATAAACTTAAAACAATTTTGAAAGTTGTGGTTGGACGAGTCAGTGGTAGAGCACTTGCCTGGCAATGCACTAGGCCCTGGGTTCAATCCAAAAACAAAAAACAAAACACCCCCCCCCACACACACACTTTTGCCATGGGCACCATGAGAAAGTACCCTGCAGAGCTCCTACTGCATAAAGGTGACTGCCTAAGAACCCCAGCAGCTGTGCTCTGAAATCTATGGTGCATCTGCACTGAGGCCTACTTCCAGCAGGCTTTGACAAAGTATGGTCAGGAGACAAAAGCAAACTCTTCCCCTGGAGACAGGGCATCCTGTGTTGACCAGCTTAGATGCAAGAACTCCCAGCTGAAATTCCTCAGGCTGCATAGCAGCAGAGGTCTGTCCTACCTTTTATTCTATATTCTTTTTTTTTTTTTTCGTGGGTACTGGGGGTCGAACTCAGGACCTCACACTTGCCAGGCAGACGCTTATGCCGCTGAGCTACCTCACCAGCCCTATTCTATTTTTTTTTTTTTTTTTTTTTGTGGGTACCAGGGTTCGACACCTTAGGACCTCACGTGCCAGCAGGCGCCCGTGCCGCTGAGCGGTATCACCCGCCCTTTTTTCGTATGTGCGTTCTCGGAGTCGAACTCGGACCCTCGCGCTTGCCAGGCAGGCGCTTATGCCACTGAGCCATCTCACCGGCCCCTATATTCTTAAAAGTAACTGAGATTACTTTGTGTATGGTACAGTCAGCATGGCTGACAAGCTGCCATGTGCAAGACATTGTAAAAAGTGCTTTACTGATTGACAGTGCAAGGCACCATTCCAGCTGTAGTCTTTCTACTAGGAATCCTGTTAATACCAAGACTGACTGAAGAAGCTGGTAAAAGCTGAGAGCTGTGACAGTGGATTTTCATAAGCTCCTGTAGATCTCAATGTACAGGGTACAGAAACCTGCTCTATGATGCCCTCTCAGTGGGTTCTTCTACCAATTGAAAATAATGTACTGATGAATAAATAGCCAGAAATAAAGAGCATATGAAAGATATAGCCTGCTTAGCATTTGTTTGTTTGCTTGTCTGTTTATTTTTGAGACAAGGTCTCGCCATATAGTTCAGGCAGGACATGAATTCACTATGTAGCCCTGGCTGTTCTCAAACTTTCAGCAATCCTCTTGCCTCAGGCTCGAGTGCTAGGATTACAGGCATGTACCACCACGCCTGGCTCAGCATTTATTTCTATAGCAATCCAGTAAATACCTACAATTTTCCATCAAAGTAAAGTTTACTAATTACAAAAATTATTTAAGAAATAATTGTTGACTTGGTAAGTAACAGCACAGATTAAAATGAGTAGCTTTTCTACTTCTATGAACATCAACACTGCTTCTTTGTTCATTTCTGTAAGACACAGGGATTTGCATTCATAAATCTGAAGCCACCATCTATTACATTAAAGCCTCCATGTGCTATAATTTAAGTGGTTAACATTACACCAATTTTTCTTAAAACAATTAACAGCTTAACCTAGAAAAAAGAATTCCTGGATGCTTCAAAAGTTACCCCACTCAACATTACTATGTTCCAAATGAAGTATTTCAATGTATAAATCCTGTGTTTTTCCACATTTATGTTTCAGAAAAACAACGTGAAATCCTTATATAGGCAAATCTAAATGCTTAGGCACAAAATGAAATTTGATGACAGTCTTCTGAGCGGACTGTCTTCCTCCGCAGTGGTATCTTTGAAAATTTTTCATGCATGGAGAAACTTCTACAGGTAATGCTTATCAAATCTTACAAACAATGTGAAACATCTGGAGAAACTCACGATGCTGCCTTACGAAATAGGCACAACTGCAATGCCACTGGATGTGCCAGGGCAGAGACTTGGCTCTTCTCTCTCCCTACGTGAACTGAACTTGTAAGTCAACGACCCCACTCACTCTTGTAGGAATATTAACTAAGTAACATGTACCTCACAAACGCCTGCACAGTTTAATTAATGTTTATAAAGAACTTGGAAATTCTTTTCTGAAAGAACCTCAGCCACTAACTATCATTAGAATTATAGACCTCATTTTGGAAGCAATCTGCTCAAATTCACAGGAAAAAAAAATGTAACAAGGATCCCAATCTAACACTTTTTCTAAAAAAAGAAAAGATGGAGAGGATTTTAAAATAAAGGCCTGCCTATTTCCTTCACAACAATTTGTTTAAGTAGTACTGGCAAACATTTGTGCCAAGCATGCTGCTGGCTACACTGAAGATATTTAACTATCTAGTGCCAACAAGCACAGCTGCTGGACTCTCTATGCCCTCCGCTTGCTCACTCCATGCCAAATTACTCACACAGCTATGAATGATGAGGCAGCAACACAGGAAAATGCCAAGTGTGAGTAAGATTAGTGATAAACCAGAGAATCCCTAGAGCAGTAAGGTGATTAGCAAGTTCCCAGTTGTAATCACTTTTCTAACCCAGCCATTATCTCATCACATACACCATTTTAATTCTGCACCAACTTCCTGTTTCAGGCAACAAAACTATGAAGAGCTTCCCAATCAGTAATTCCTGGAGAATTGCCGAAGGACCAGTAAAGTATTTTATCCTGATAAGAACACACAGTCAAACCCGGGCAATCTAAACAGGTTTTAAAAATGACTTCTGAGACTTTTGAACATGAGATGAAGCATTCACCAATGCAGCTATTCTTCCTCTCACTCCCTGCTTCTCCATTTAATGTCAGAATTACAAGTTAAATACAAACAAGCAGATGAGAGTGAGAAGCCTGCCTTTCGGCCATTAGAAGGCCCAGAGGAAACCAGCCAAGTGAGTGGGCAAAGTGGCAAGTACTCAGAAGTTAGGAATGAATTAACAGAGCAGAAGGACATAAAAAGATTTTGATCAATTTTAGTTATTTACCAAAACTTTCTGGACTATTTTATGGTCTAATGTGAAAAATATAAAAATATATAAAAAGGTGATTATAGGTAGCTCAAAATGTAAATCCCACTTCTCTGAGATATTTTACTTAACAATTACGTTTTTTAAACTGTCCCTGAAAACACACTTAGATTATTACTGTTAGTTTCTTTTCCTTAAGTTCAAACTTTAAGTGTGTTTTCTTAATGCTTCTACACATCTCCAACCACATGTGTTTAAAATGTTTAAATCTAAGAAATGAACACATTTCCATTTTTCTCACAATTCAACAGATTAAAGAATTGGCAACTGCCTTTTGGCTGCAGGTCAGCGAAAAATGTCACAAATATGTATTCTTTTTAAAAAAATCAAATAACTTTTGTATCTTAATGCTTATCCCATTCTTAAATAACAAAGGATTTGAAAAAACCTAACTGGTGGTTTACGACTTTCTGGGTGCTAAACAAGCTGAGCCAACTCTTCAAGAACATAGCCCTCTCTACTCAAAGGGAGCCAAGTATCAGTCACCTCAACGAGTACTTTGGGGTGGAGAGAGGAGAAAATTATCAAATACATCTAGTTTTTGTACCTCATTTCCTCCCTGACATTAATGTATATCTGTAATCACACACTTACACAACCTATTCCTCCTGACAGGCTCTTTCTACAAAATTCTTGTATCAATGTTCCTCCTAGAAATTATTTTATATTCTACAATAAGCATAACATTAAGCCCACCGTTGGGAATTCCCATGATTTTCTCATATCTTTCTGTATTTTGGCTGTTTAATTTACACCACGACCTTACCAGGCAAGGTCAATGTCTAAGTCTGTTTTTTACAGCACCCGGCGACCAGAAGGCAGATGTCACTTATTTGGAGAACACTGGCCTGGAATTCTAGACTTGTTTTGTTTGTGTGCCAGGGACAGACCCTACTCCAAGGATCATCTATGGCACAGAGCCATGTGGAAGCAGAGACAGTGCAAGAGAACTGTGCTCTAAAATAGTGGATAATAAATGGCTGTTAATTAGCTAGTTCCCTTGAGAGCGAGAACTGGAATTAGAAGGAAAGGAGCTAGTCAGTGGAACTGCTACAATTCGTCAACTATCTGGTCATAAACAAGGTGGTGGAATGAAATAA